>CM045465.1:22458511-23901876 GCA_024666655.1 Dascyllus trimaculatus | reverse complement strand
TTTGTGACTCCAAGAAGTCATTTCCTTTGAAAGGTTATTGAAAAACAACCAACAATGTCATTTTGAGATGGTTTACGTATGAATTATCCATCCATTAGCAATAGCAGCTTCATCCTGTTGAGGGTTGCAAAGGGCTATTCCAGAGGCAACACAGGCAGGCTGCATCAAAGGTCCATCACAGGGTTAACTGGGAGACAGGCAGCGATGCTCACTCTCCAGTGAACCTACCATGCGTGTCTATGGACTGTGAAAGAAAGCCGAAAAACCCACGCAGCCTTTTCCTGTAAACAATTGCACAAGTCAGGCAACGTAATCCTAGAGCTTTTATTAATCTGTCAGGCCCGCGAATACATTTTGCAATCTCCAAGCGAGGAGGGTTTCGATAAAATATGGCCATATAAAATAAATTTTTACTGCTTGATGCTGTTCTGATTGTATTTTGGACAAAAGACTAGGAGAAGTAGTTGTGTTAGCAGATGGAAACATGAGTGAGATGAAGTTACAGGCCAGTTTCAGAGGATTAAAGCTGTGGAAAAGGAGAAAGTTTTATGCAAGGAGCAGAAGGGGCTTGGTGGAAAGTGATGTTAAACGAATGCAGCCGTAAAGTGTGCACACGTCCCGGGGTCTCATTTAAATGGTATATGTGCCTGAATATATATGCTGCTCTGTGTGTGTTAATGCCGTGAACAGGGAGTTTAGAGTTTAACAGCTGCTGGGTGAAACTCCACAGAGCGACTCGAGAGTTCCTGCTGGCCTCAGCGTGCCCGCTCTCACGTTTTTCTTTGTTCACGGGAAGAATCGCCTTGCTGTTCAGAAGCTGCTAATTGCAGGAGGTGAGAGCGCAGTTTGCGTTTGTGGAAGGCATTTAATTTTACGCCCCATTGCACCACTAATGAGAAGGGAGAGCAAGATGCCTTTGACCTGAGCTTATTGAAAAGGAAAACGGAGCTCTGACGATCTTTTCAGACAGTAGAAATAAATTGTGCTGGGTGTTTTTATCTCGTTTCCTTTCTGGCTGCATGGCGTGTCTTTGCCACATTAATATTAAACTGATGGCAGGAATCTGTTACTGTGATATACTTGCTGTGTCAGGTTTGCACATGTGCATTCATCTTCAAAGAGCAAAGACTCGATGATGTTCCATCCTGTTCACTGGTAAAAGTTCATCCACAGATCGTTTACAATGTGGAAATTTGTCCCTTTGACTACTGACAGGTCTTCGCTTGTTCTTTCCGGCTTCTCTTTTGTCCTCCAGCTATGAAGGCTGTCATTAAGCCTGTGTATCCGTCACGTCTCTCTTTGCAGTAATGGTGTCTTTCTCCTGCCTTTCAGATGAGGGGCATGCTGTTTCATGTCCCTGACAGTGCAGGGAGGTTAGCTTGTCTTCTGCAGGCTGCGGGCTGCGTTGTGAAGTGTGGTCACTCTGGTGGACAGTCGGTTTTTGTGAAGTAGGCTGCTTGCATACAGATTAGTGCTCAGTGGTGGCAGTGTTTTTCTAATCGCATGTGGCTATGTAAATGAAGCGATACTTCAAGAACACTGCTTGTTAGAAGTAAAAGTTAATCATGAATTTAACATTAACAAATGAGCAGCAGTGTTTATGCTGTTGCATAGCAACACCAGGAGCCACAGGCAGGTTTTCCCACCGGCATCTGATAGCAAAAGTGTTTAAAGTCATTTCCAGTGGCTTCACTTGGATGTGTTGGTGAAACGCTTGCTGTTGTCAGTTTTTTTCTCTCAGATAAATTGAATAGTTCTGCCTACAGTGGATCAGTGTTTCCTGAAGTCAAAGTTGACGTCCTTAGATGGCTTGTTTTGTTCACGACAGAAGGTATTCTCATTTAAGAAGATGGTTTCAGAGGATTTTTACTTTTTTGCTTCAAAAATTTAGCCAAACTGGTTAATCCACTGTCAAAATAATTGGCGATTAATTGATTTATTTCAGTGCTGCAGCTCTTTCCTGCACAGATGAAGTGAGTGTGAGTAAGTGAACGTCCTCTACTGTTTAATGTGCATTTTAAGTTTGCACATAAAATGTAAGTGGTAATGAGGGAAATAAAAAAAACAAAACAAAACAAAACCGCAAAATATGACAAAAAGTTGGTGTATTGAGTAGGGGAGGGACAAAATATCGATACAGCGATACATCGTCGTCCCTCCTTGTGCAATATGAGTATCGATACGCCAGCACCAAATAGTGATACTTTCATTAATATAGTAAGGCGCTCTAGACCTTGCCAGCTGCCATTTCCCCAGCGTCACTACTTAATGACTCCACACGGTGGCGTTTGTCACATGAATGAGGGAGACTTGAGCAGAAATGAATTTCCCGAAGAATAGTTTGTACAGGTATAATGGCGGACAGCAACGCTACTGTAAGAGACGCCCCATCCACAGTTACGTCCAACGTGTGGACCCATTTGGGCTTTGGCAACATTGAGGGAACAAGCGAGCTCAACAAAAACTACGCCATATGCAAGAACTGCCTCGCAAAAGTAAAGCACACAGGCAAACCCACAAACATGCAAACCCACCTGCAACACCGCCATCCTGAACTCCTTGTGAAATCCAGTGAAAGTGACACCACATTGCAGTAAATCAATGAATACTGGACTTGGCATTTTGTATTTTTCAGTTATAGATATCGTGATGTATCGTTATGTGATTGTCAATATATCAATTGCTAGTATCGTGATAATATCGGTATCGTGAACCATGTATTGCATCGTATCGTGAGGTACCCTGTGATTCCCACCCCTCGTATTGATAAAAGCAAAACGCCAGAATGTAAAGTGGAGGAAGGCTTAAAATAAAAGGAATAAATCATGATGGTGCACCACCAAAGAGACAAAACAGTCAGGAGATCTGTGTGGAAAGGCAAAGGTAATCAATTAAATACACACAAAAGAGACAAATGTCAAATCTCCATCCTGGTTTTTACCATTGTGTGACTGTTTTTCCTTCTAGTTAGAGCATGTCATTGTTCTGTCCTCCTCTGTAGTGCTTTCATGGCACCCAGTTGGATAATTAGCACCGCCAACTGTATATCTCACTTCCCCCACTCCTGCTTCTAATATTTGCGTAATTGCACTTTACGGAAACATGCGTTAATTAACTTGGTTTTATGATTTCCTGGAAACTTGTTTCAAACCTGCCCTAAATTTAGGTGGAAACTTGGATCGAACACTTGGCTATTATCAAATTAGTCCTCCCCCCCCACACACACACACATTCCGATGTCAGAAAGCTGCGGGGTTTCCGAAGCTGTTCAGCCATTAAACAAGCCCTTTGTTTGAAGCATACGGACGCCTGTAACCTCCTCTCATGTCCTCTTTGTATTCTTCAGACTGTGGTGTCAGGGGAGGCTTCGGTTTACTCTCTCTGACCCTTTAAAGCCTGATTACATAAACCGTGAACTTGAGGCCCTGAGTGGGTTGTTGGACGAAGCCAACAATTCTGATAAACTTCTATCCAGCTTTGATTTGAAGATCAGAATATAAGTTTGTGGCTTGAAGTGTCCTGGTCAAATGTGAAAGAAGATATTTTCATTTCACTGTCTTGGCTGACCTTTTCATTGAGTGACTGATAATAAGCATCAGATTACTATTGAGATTGCACACATTCTCATCGCTGCCCCGCCCGGCAGCCGAGTATTTCTGCACACCTTTGTTCTGCCTTCCAGGTTCGAACTTTGTGTTTTCCAGGTCTGACCCACTTTCTGCCATTGTGAGCTCATTATCGTCCTCGGGCCTGTGGTTGAAATCAGATCAAATGACTTGGGTGGAGCAGTGTAAAGGCACTTTTTTTTTTTGTCTTTCCCAGGCTTAGATCATATTTTCCTCAATGCTCCGGAGGAAAAGGAGGAAAGACTTTGCTCGTAAACGGATTTCCAGCAGGTGAATGTCTAAAAAAAACCAGGATGATGATGCTGGGATTAGATGAGGATCACAATAACCATGCAGCTTTGTAGTGTAGCACTTTAACTTATACACCTATTACACTGCATCTACACACTGTTATTATCTTTGAATCCTACACTGGTAAATCTGCCACTGACCCTCCTGTTCAGCCTCCTTTGTCAGCTCTTAGAGCATCCTTGTCACCACTCAGCCCCTCTAAAGATAAATGGGTGCTAATGGGAGGTGCTGACCATCTCTTCCTGAGTGTCGTGACCCATTTATCTGAAGCCATCTCTGCATCTCCACTAGTCATTCAGTTCGTAGACCAGCGAGGTGATCCAGAGAGTGTTGTTAGATCATTTCAGAGGAGATAATGTCAACGCTCAGGTCTTTATGGAGATACTTATGAAGATCGATGGCTTCATGTGGTCTTCAGGGACTTGTGGAGGCGTCTCTTACTCAGTCAGTGCAGAGAAAGTGCTCATCAGTGAAGTCATGACTGTGCTGTAGGGCATGTTATTGTTGTATTCCAGACGTGTAGGGTCTCAACCCCTTGTTACTGCTTCAGTGTCATCTCTGAAGGTGTTCCTTTCGTGCTTGGTGTTTACATGGAGTATGTTTTGACAGCAGAGATCCCATCACAGCAGTTTAGATGTTTGGTAAATGGGTGTGATGGGCCCCATCCACCACTTTGGACTGTATTGAAATATGCAGACGGGTGACAAATTGATGGAGAAACCTGAATGCTTGACCCCTATAATGAGGGGATCAGACATGACAATGACAGGGTTATGCTGTGTGAGGCATTTGCTTGCAATGCTCTTGAGAGCCCGAAAGATCACCTTTATGTTATGATGAGACATTTCCGTCCTGATGGGACTGGTCTCTTTCAAGATGACGATGCCCCAGTCTCCCACAAGGGATCGCTAAATTGTTTTCTGAAGCTGAGTTGAGTCATCAGTTGTCAACACAGCTGAACACCAATGGGAGATTTTGAACTGATGTGGTAGATGGCAGTCCCCATTACCATCATCTGAAGACCACTACCATACTGTGTTTGGGGTTTTGCTTTAACTTGTGACCTGTCCGTAAACTTGGAACAGACATTCATGGTATCCAGAGGATGTATCCTAGCGACTTGGTTGATTCTATAACTTTGCTCCAGCACATCAAAAGGTCCACATTTGTGATTTTAAACAAAACACCTTGACGACTATTGGACGGTTTGCCGTGGAGTTTGGTTCAGACAATCACGCTCCCCTCAGGAAACACTGCACTAGCTTTTCATACATCACCACTATGAGGCATAAAACTCTTCCCCGACAGCCTGAGCTGTGCTACGTTCGGTGTTAATAAGCAAATGTGAGCATGCTAATATGCTACTCTAACATGGTCACCTGCATGTTAGCATCTTAAACCTGGGATATCCTCTGTGCACATTTATGTTTAATGTTGATGGATTGGTGTAAAATCAGTGTCATACCCCTTTAACTTGGAAAGGCTTCATTCACGGAGGCGTCTCAGCCACTTTTCTGGAGCCAGTTACACAGAAGAGTTTATTTTGAAAGGACTACAGTAAAGCATAATTTAGGTTGCTATTTTATGTGTATTTGTTTATCAAGAAGTCATTCCAAGCCTCCCACTGAAACTTGTGACTGCAGCATGCGGTCGTGTCACTTTAAACAGAATCTCCTTCTGTGTTGTTGTCAGTTGTTGACCCACTGAGATGATTGTATCATCGTTTTTCACATCGGGATGTCACTCCAGATGTTTGTCACCATTTCCCACGTACAGCCTCGAGCCTTCACAGTCTGGACCTCTCGGTGTTGCTCGGCTGCCTTCCTCTGGGATTCAGCTGACTCATGCACACCTGCGAGACTGACTGTGCCACTTATAAGTTACAGTCTTCACTAGAACAACCCACAGCTGTCACGCTGTTATCTCTGGTTACCCACAAGATTGTGAAACGCAGCTTATTTGTATATTCAGTTAGGAGTTGTGTGTCAGCCTCTTGTGATGAAATAGCCTCGCATAGATAATTAGAAGATGGGTCTCGGTGTTATTGCAGCAGTGTGTGCTTGTTTTATTCTCTCCTATGCACTTAATAGGAAACACTTCTCTTTGTGTGCTGCGAGTTGTGCAGATAAGAATGTACATATATGACCTGACTTCACTCCAGGGGAAAGCAGGACTAGTTTATGGCCTCTTGTGTATTCCTGGAAGGAAGTCGCGATGAGCTGTTGTGACAGACGGCAGTGATCCCTTCTTAGGTGGGTGAGTCGAGGTGAGACACAGCTGCTCCCTGCGTCACAGTCTGCCTGCTAATCAAGTTACCATGAAGAGAAAATGTGACTCAGGCAGACAGACGTCATTGTAGCAGATATACATGAAAGGCTTTCATGGCCATTTGTCATTCAGAAGGAGTCAGAACAATGAGTATTATGTTTGTCCTTCGCAATGATGTAGTAAATTTCAGGGCCTCATTGTCTTAGTCGTACCACTTCTGGTTGTCATCAGCTGAATATTTATAGGAGACAAGAATGTATGCAAATTTTTAAATGACAGGAAAAACGTTCTTGTATGACACGACAGCAAGAAATCGGCTAGCGTAGCTTAGCATAAACACAGGAAACATGTGAGAACAGGGATAGTATATGTGTTTGATTATTGCTTGGGCCCAGTGCATTGACTTGTACTGTAAACATGCAGCTGCCACAAGAAGCAAGGTAGCCTAGCTTAGCAAAACAATGGGGAAACAGCTACGTATGAACGCTAAGTGTAAAAATGATGCTATGGAGACGTGATATGGCTCTAGGGAGAAATAATCCAATCAAACTATTCTTTATAAAGCAGAAGGCAGTGTCCTCGCTCTGAAACTAAACAGTGAGGCCACTGCTTTAAGTACAACTGATGAATTTGAAGTTTCATGTTTTTGAAAAGTGCGCTCTCCAGCTTTAAAAGGTGTGTGTAAGGATTAGTTTTGCTGCAGATCTAGAGCCACAAATTGAGCTGAAGTAGTTTTTTTTGTTGTCATGTGGCTGTTGGTTCAAATGAACAGGATCTGGTTAAACTAACAAAGAAACAGGACGTCCACCATCTTCCTTAACCCCCGCTGCACATCTCCCATTTGCCACCGTCCATGTGCCCTTCCTGATCAACACTCTCGCTCTGTTCTACAACTTTGGCAAATCCTGGAAGTCCGATCCGGGAATCATCAAAGCGTCAGAGGAGCAGAAGAAAAAGGTAACGCAATCGTGTGTCAGATGCTTGATCCCTCCCTGTGTATAGTCAGTAAGCATGGGTGTAGTCGATGCTTGCAGTCAGAGCTTATGTGCTTTTTGGATGTTTGTTTTGACCTGTGTGTAATCTGGCGTCGCAGTCAGCGTTACTTAACATTTCAGATTCTCTGCCCTGCTGCTCGAGGCTTCCACCCTCTCTCCCCACTCATTATCACTCTCTAACTAGGCCCCAATTCTCCATCCTGTGATTGATGAGGAGCTAAATTTACCCTCATTGTTGGCACAGCACAGTGGCTGGTCAGCTCGCTCAGATCAAAGGCGACAAAGCCTTCCCTCCCCGTAGAGGATCCCCTTCCACCTCTTGTCCTGCGATGCTGCTGAAATGAGGATCTTTCTATCTTTAGTCCGTTTGCACACAGATGTGCTGTAAATGAAAACACAGAAGAGGATCGACATTACTTATTTATACGGATTAAAGATAAAAGATAAATCCTCATAAAAAGCACTGAGCCTTGAAAAGAAAAACAAATCTCCCACCAGTTGAACTATAAATTGATAGCCGCCTTTGTCCCAGTTGACTGTGAATCAGCCAGGCTTCCAGTGTGAGCGCTCAGCTGTAAATCCCAGCCTCAGCTTGTGTGCCGTCAGTAGGTCTTTTGTTGCGGTGCCAAATAAACCTTGGCAAGATGAATTTTCTCGGGCCGTTCATTCATTTTTCTGCCACGTCTCTTGTCTGCGTTTTGAAATCCTTTGTCTTTGTTTCCCTCCTCCAGACAATTGTGGAGCTGGCAGAGACGGGCAGCCTGGATCTGAGCATATTCTGCAGCACCTGCTTGGTAAAGCCTCCCCCCCCCCCCCAAGCAAACTGTTGTTACATATAGCAAAGAATAAGAAACGGAAAACTCAAAGATGTTTCCTTTCCGTCTTTCCTTGCAGATACGGAAGCCCATTCGGTCCAAACACTGCGCCGTGTGCAACCGCTGCATCGCCAAGTTCGACCACCACTGTCCCTGGGTGGGGAACTGCGTGGGTACGTCAGCGAACACCGCAGATTTACGAGGACGATAACAACACATGCACTTTCCCAAACAACCAGCTGCCCGGGCTTTTTCTTTCCAGATTGGGAGCTGTGGCTTTTTAGGGTTTTATCAGCTTCATATCCCACTTTAGGAAGCAACATGTGTTCTGAACCACGGCTCTGCTTTTCATTTATTCTGGTGTTGGCACATAACGACCTGAGGGAAACTGTTTGACGTGCTGTATGTGTGCGTTCAGATTTCTATGGGTTTTATTTTAAAGAGACATCTATTTTCATGAAAAACTAGCAGGGTTGTGTTAAATTTAATGGATGCACTCATTGATGACGCATAGCTCTCATTAAAGGTGCATTAATAGCAATATCACGGTTGAAGCAGAAAAACCAGCAGGTAATAATATGAGCATGAAATAGATAAACTCCGAACCTAAAAAATCAACCAAGTCAACAATGTGAATCACAAAAACCAGAAGAAAACAAAGCAAAACAGGTAACCCATAGTTGAATGTGTTTGTTGATTGCGGTGTGTGAAGCAGACTGGAGACAGCAGGGGAAGGAAGGAGTGGCGGGGGGCTGTTAACCCTTCCATTCTGAAAGCAGGTGGTCAGGATGGAGCTTTAAACGTGAGGAAACTGTCTGAACAAACAGCAGGTCCCTCCTCCTGATAGTGGCCTGATGGCACCACAGAGGGGGAGGAGGAGACCTGATAAAGCCTCTGGAAAGCTTGTTCAGTGTTTATATGAATGAATGAATGAATGAATGAATGAATGAATGAATGAATGAACACATAGAGTAAAGCACTGCTCTTTGAAATCAGGAATGGATGTCATGCTACTTATTTAAATGTTTGAACTAGTCATAAATATAGTAAGTAGTAGGTAAGTTTTATTTATATAGCACATTTAAACACAGAACATATGGACCAAAGTGCTTTACAAAGTTAAAAGTACAGTAAAGAAAATAAGAAAAGAAGAACAAGACATACACAAACGATTTAAAAAGAACAAGACATACTCCAAATGAACCCCACTGACAAGCATGTCATTAGTGTGTGGGGAAGGCCAGGGAGGAGAGGAGGGGGATGGGAGATGGAGGGGTGCATCTGATGTCAGTAGGTAGCTGGTTCCACGGATGCAGGGCAGCCACAGCAAAAGCTCTTTCTCCTCTCTTTTCTAACCTCAGCCCATGGTACATGTAAAATCCCTGTATCTGAGGAGTGGAGGGCCCTAGGGACTGAGTGAAACTGAATAAGCTCAGAGATGTACAGCAGGGCTTGTCCATTGAGTACCTTAAAAACAATTAAAAGAACCTTGATTTGAATTCTAAAAGAAACGGGGAGCCAATGCAGGGAAGCCAGAACAGGGGTGATATGCTGGCGCTCCTTGGTGCCAGTCAGCAGCCTTGCAGCTGGAGATCGCTCAGCTGATGTCCCTGATCAACAACACCTTTTATTCCAACAAAGAGGTCTTCCTCAGGCAGTTGATCTCCTACGCCTCTGATGCTCTGGACAAAATCCGCCAGAACGCGGCTGCAGCTGGGTCAGTGAGGACTGGGAGAGGCCAAGGTAGAGGGAGTTACAGTAATCCAGCCCTGATGTAATGAAAGCATGGATGGCTTTTTCCAGATGGTTACGTGATAGAATGGGTTTGAGTTGAGAGATGGTTCTTAACTGATGAAAGCCGTTCTTCACGACAGAGCTTATCTGTGTGCTGAGGCAGAGTTCAGAGTCAAAAATGACACCCAGGTTTCGTCCTTGTGGTTTGACATATCTAGTGAGATGAGCTAATTTTATAGAGACCGTGATAGTGGATTTGGGCAGTCCAAAAATGACTACCTGTTTCATTGTCGTTTAGCTGGAGGAAATTGTTCGCCATGCAGCTTTTAATGTCCTGTAGACAACCTAGTGGCGACTGAATCGAGCCCCTAGATTTTAGGGGCAGATACAGTTGAGAATCATCTGCATAGCAATGAAGCGAAATGATGTGAAGTACAGGATACCAAAATATGTCTTTGAATCTTGCATGTCTGCAGCCACCTGGTCATGTCAGCAGTGATTCTCTTCTTGTCGGCTGCTGTTAGGCTACGTAACTGGCATGACTTTATATATAAGAGAAGAAGTCTTGCCTAATGGCTGTCAATTAGTTTCTTCATTCAGTGAGTAGTTGTTTGGGCTATAAAATGTTGGAAAAAAAATGTCAAGCATTGTTGTCCAGAGCCCAAGATTAGGTTCTTAAATGTCCTGCTTTGTGCACAACTGAAAGATACTCAGTTTGCTTTAATAGAGGAGAAAAGAAACAGGAAAATATTCACATTGAAGGAGCTACAATCAGAGAATTTAGACTTCTTTTCTTCCTAATTAATCAGCTAATCATTGCAGCTCTGGTCTGTCTGTCCATCTGTCCACCACTGTTAAACTGATGGTCTTGAATTGTCCCTATTAGCAGATGTCAACATGCCTAAACTAAGAGCAGATGTGGTCTACATTTAAAGCTCTCAACAACAGCATGTTAGCATTTATTGGTAGCTGATAGCTCCATTGTGTGGTCATCTTACAGAGCTTCTAGCGTTGCTGCAGACTCTTAAATACAAAGGTTTAAAAGCTTCTGGAATGTCTTCATTTACTCCAGTATATATCTCTCACAGGCTTTGTGGAGAGTAAAAAATGACTCATTGGTGTTCTCCGCTAACTCATCTGGTAAAGCGTGCGCACCGTGCACTAAGGCTACATCCTGACCACAGCAGCCTGGCTTCACTTCCACTCCCAGGCCCTCTGCTGTTTTCATCCATCTCCCTCTGCTTTCACGTCTCTCTTCAGCTGGCATTACAATGAAAGCAAAGCAGCCCAAAAAATAAGCCGAAAAAAATGAGGTATTGTGTGCAGTCCAAGTGATCATCCACTGCTGAGTAGAGAGCTGGCGGTGATTTTGAAATTTGGATTGTGTAGCGACGTCACCACTTCATCAATCGGGGGATATCCTTTTATCCAGGGGTGTGGTTGTGAATTTTTTTCTGTTTCGGCCACCCCTGGAGGCTAAGCTGTCATTCTTTATTGAATTTTCCTATCATGAGCCAGAGGGGGCAGTGCAGCACCTCAGTGAATTGAGGGGTAAGCAAATGAAGGACAGGGCGAGACAAGACGAACAGGGAGGGTACAGACAGGCAGTGCTATATAAATCCTGTAAGAGTGCTGTAAAATGCTGTGTCATTCCCAACAACTGATCCCACATCTGAAAATTGGAAGCAAATAATCAACACAGAAACAAATTGGAGACCAGAAGTCCTGACAGTATACAGAGTTAGGACGCCAGAGGACAGGAGTGAGAGAGAAATTTATAAAGGGTGTGAGTTTAGTGCAAAGTCTGAATAGTGACGCCACACAATCAGGTGGGTCCCATCAGCTCTCAGAAAGGGGACTCGACAGGAGTTGGTAAGCCCTGAACAAACATGCATGTGTGATGGACACCGAAGCCCAGAGCGACTACCACGAGTCAGCAGGGCCAGGCTGGCCAAGTGCCCCCACACCCCGGGAAGGGGGAGCACCAGGAGGCACCACCCAGATGACTACCCGGGCCGCAGACAAGCACGCGGACCAGAGACCAAGAGAAGGCAACAACCGACACCCCCAGCGCGCCAAGGACAAGACCGGGGGGCACAGGGCATGGGGGCCCATCCGCCACCCAACGCCCATCCCCAACCACCCTACCCACATGCCACTCAAACGCCACCCAACCCCCCCACCCCAGGGGAGGCAGGAGGCCCCCCAGGCTCATGCATTTGATGTGGAGTGAAATGCAGTAAATGTCAAATCAACTCAAAGCTCACTGCGCCAGTGTACCAGCAGCAGTTTGTCACCTGTTACACAGAAATCCAAGGGCAGAAGCTTCATGAGCAAACAGAGGCAACTTAAGTGCAGAGAGGAGTGAAGCTGGAGCGCAGTAAGGCTTTGCAAGCTGCAGTATTCCTGAGAACAGATAGAGCTTTGACCCAGTGCAGATCAAATCTGTGCCCCAGCAGGGACTGTTTGAGTGTCAGGGCAGTTTTGAGGAAGGGCACATCATTGTTCAAACCTAAAAACAGGAAGTCCTGCTCTTCAATAAAAGATCTTTTCAAGCATTTTCCACAATAAACCTTCACTTTAGTTGGCAGAGACCACCAGAATCAAAAACTGAGGGAGGGTGAGGACAGGACATGATATGATATCAGAGCAACATGACAACAGGACATGTTTTTCTCCTCTGCAGGAAGTGGGAATCACCGCTACTTCATGGGTTATCTCTTCTTCCTGCTCTGCATGATCTGCTGGATGATGTACGGCTGCATCTCCTGTAAGAACCAAACCCCTTTTTTTAAATGTGTTTTTCCAGCTTCACACGTGGCCGTTTCTCCGCTAACTCCTTTGCTTCTCCTTTCTCCCCCAGACTGGAGGATCCACTGTGCCACCAGCTATGCCAAGGATGGCTTCTGGCTCTATCTGACGCAGATCGCCTCCTGCTCCCCCTGGATGTTCTGGATGTTCCTCAACAGCGTCTTCCACTTCATGTGGGTGGCCGTGCTCATCATGTGTCAGCTCTACCAGGTACGGCTTTGCTTTGTGCACACACGGTCTGATCGTACGAAAAGCAGAGTCTAGCGCGAGGGTAGTTTGAATCTCCGCAGCTTGTTATGTCGGAAATGTCGCCTGACCTCTTTGCTCTGTCGCCTTGTAGATCGCCGCTCTGGGGATCACCACCAACGAGAGGATGAACGCTCGGAGATACAAGCACTTTAAAGTCACGGCAACGTCCATCGAGAGCCCCTTCAAGTAAGAGAGCTTTAGTGCAGCACATCAGACTGCAGAGCTGTCTCAAAAAACACACGCAGACATCAGTGTTCTCACTCCAACATGAGCACAGCTGAGGTGAAGAGGATGTTCGACCATGTAAAAGTGAACATCACCATCTCTTCCAGTAGTGGTGCCCTGTTGTTTTTTTTTTAAACCTCCCTTTTTCATCTTTTCTTTATGGAAGCGGTCAGAGTCAAATCAGAGCTCGAGTGTTTCCGGGAAAACATGTTGCTGTTTCATTTTCAGAGAATGAAAAGTGAGACAGCCTCAGTAGCCTTCGTCAGTCGATCCCTTATTTCCTGTTTGAACTGATCAGCTTTCATTCACAACTGCCCTCTTATTTTGAAATTGTCCTCACAACCCCATGCTGTATATGCCTCAGTTGCTGCAGTAGTTGAGTAAAATGAATGTAATCTGACCCAACAAATCCTACGTTCATGAGGGCTGTGATGTTCAGTTGGTGTTGAACTTTTTAGACAGGCGTTCATTCAAGTTAAAGCCATTATGGAGGCTACACTTTGTGGTGCTGTTGAATAGTATTACGCAAAGAAGGTTAGGACAAAATAATAGAAACACAGTTTTCCTTACATGGACCACAGGAAGTGCACTAGGAAGGGATTCCATAAGCCTTGATTATCCTCCCTTGTAGACATACAGACACCACAGATGACTAATTGTTACTATTGCACTACTTCCTAGTCTGCTTAGAGTCCACTTGGAGAGCTGCATTCCACACATGTGCAGTAGATTGGTGTCAGTGTATTCCACGCATGCACCACTCTACTTGTAGAATAGTCTTCAGCATCATTATGTTGAGTTGTCCTGTACACTGCATTGGTTTGTAAGTGCTTAAACTGATTCATTTTAACTAACAGATATCAACAAGTTTACTTAGATGTTATGTTTGAACATGCAGATGAGGCGTTTCCATTGGATGTGGCCAGCTTCAGAATTTTTTGTTGCATTTCGTTGACATGTTAGAGTCAAGGTGTCTCTTTTAGCGCTTCATAAATCATGTCTTTAGGAATACTGTGTTCTGTAAATCAGGCTAGGACTGATATATGAGCAAACCCCTCTGTGGAAACCTTCAGATTAGAGATAGGAATTAAAATTTAAAGTCTGATAAATGTAAGTGTTGCATAAGGGGAGAATTCTGACTCGGCCAATAGTCATCACCATTAAAGCTCCCCACTTGATTACTTAGATGAGACCATTTTTTTTCCTGATATTTTGGGTTTAAATATGCAGGTAAGGTATTAATTGCTAACTATATACTTATTTGCATGAAAGTCTTATCGACAAAGTAGAAGATTAAACACTTAAATGTGTGTTCTGGATGGTTTCTCTTCACTAATCTGAAAGAACACCCTTAGGTCCACTGTGTATTAGTCCCAGATCACTGGGTGACTGTAATGATACCTTCAAGATCTGCACCTGTATATTTCTGTTGGAAGAGTATTGACACTGTGTCCTCCCCCTCCTCCCTCTGTGTCCCCCCCCCCCACTGTAGCCACGGCTGCATCAGAAACCTCATAGATTTCTTCGAGATCCGCTGCTGCGGCCTCATCCGGCCAGTGACGGTGGACTGGACCACGCAGTACACAATAGAATACGACCAGACGTCTGGCTCGGGCTACCAGCTGGTGTAGGAGACGAGGAAGAGGAAGAAGATGAAAGAGGAGGAGCGGGGAGCAGGGGAGGGGGGGGGGGGAGGAGTGGAGTGCGGCCGGATGGAAGCGTTGGAAGCACCACCCTCCCCGCCCTCCCCCTTCCTCTCCCCCCTCCCCCGGCGTTCATATCTGAGCGATGCTGTTCTCGGGAGCGCTTGCTTTTCTTTGTTTTTGTTTGGACCATCTCTCCCTCACCGATCAAAAAGACTTTGGGGAAAAAAAAAAAAAATCAGCCAGGACTAGCATGCTGTTACGGGGCAACACCACACCCACACACCCCTCCCTCCCTGCCGCCCTCCGCCCTCAGCACCACCTTTACTACTATTACTACTACTACTATTATTCTACATCATTACTGTACCTTCACCGCCACCCGACCCCTCCACCTCCTCTCTTCTCCCGAGCCCTTTGGACGGTGCGTTTTTGCTGCCAGGCACGAACGGAGAGGGGAGAGGCCGACGGACGAGAGGAGTTACTAAATACAAAGCTCTTGAGTTTGTACCGGAGACTGGGACGCTGCAGAGAGAGCAGCGCCACGGCGAGGCAGCGTCGTTCTTTACCCTCCCCACTTTATATCTTATTTATGGTGTCCCTGTCGATGTGCCCTGTATGTATTTGTGGTTTTTGATTGGTTCAGGAGCCCCGCTGTTCCTGTGATTATTAACTGTGGTGGCCAGGAAAGCTAAAGGAAGGTTGTTTTTTTTTTTTTTATTAGTTCCTAAGTATGATAGAAATAAGGGAATGTCTTTTCAAGGTCTTGATTTTGCACCGTGACGAATCTTTTGAGTGGAGCTGATGAGGATTTGCCAACGTTGCTGAACTTATCAGAGGAGAGTGTTGGGTTGCAGGTTGGCGCCGCTGGAGAAACCCCACTTCTGAGAAAATGAAGCTGCAATCCACTAAAGACACACATTCAGCAGACATAGGAGTGTTTTTCGTTGTTGTTGTCGTCGTGCAGTATTACCGCAGGATTAGGCACCTGAATTGGGGCTCCTTCAGCAGCGGCCGCTGTAAACCCAACAGAAGATATCCTACAGACAATGTGATACAGGTATATTTATTTTAAAACTATTTATAGATAAAGTAACTATGTTCTAGCGCCATCATTTTTACATTTCACATCATTTTAGCTGAGTAGGTTTTTACGAGGAAAAACTATTAAAGACGTACCTGTAGCTGTTGGAACTTTACCTATAAAACTCTATAGACAGGTACAGTGAGTGTATTTATTAACAGCAGCGTGGAGTATAAGAGGAACGCCACAGAAGGACAGTTTACAAGAATGCTTCATTCCATGTATGTTTTTCTCTAGAAGCTGTAAAGTCTTATTCGTTTTGTGTCTTTTGTCTGCCTACAACATTGCACTGATCATATTTTTTTTGAGTGTTTTTTTTTTTGTTTTGTTTTGTTTTTTGGATTCGGCCGTTACTGAACAGAAGGCCCAGAGGCGCCGCTTCACACCGGCGCTTCCATTGTTTACAGAGAGGAGAGGGAGCGTCAGACATGGCCGCCTCCTATCACTTTCTGTCCGGATTCCTCCCCCCCACCCTTGTGACAGTCGCAGGAGCAGGAGCAGCAGGATGGACGGAGATGTCAAGAATGTGCATCTGTACATAAACACCATCGTTCTGCTTTGGTTCCTTCTTTTCGTCAGTGTTAGTCGAAGGTGCTCCTGGATTTATTTTTTATTATTGCTCTGAGTTTTGGGGTGGGTGGGGGGGGGATCCTTCCAAACAAGCCCGAAAGGAGAAACTCAACTGACTATACTCCCAAGTGTATGACTGTAGCTTTTAGTGATGTCCGACACTGCTGTCTATAGGCATTTTAACCCCTAAATACACCCAAAATTTACCCCCCCCCCCAAGAAACTCCACTGCATGTACGATGCTTGGGACCGCTGGGCTCTCGCTCTCCCATCGTCGTCACCATGGCGACAGCCCGGCAAGCCACGTGTCTGTATATAGTGAATGTTAAGTATTTGCAAGTACTTTTCTGCATTACGTTCATTTGTCCGTTTCTTTCTTTTTTTTTTTTTTTTTTTTTTTGCTGTTGTTAGTTTCTTTCTCTCGAATCCAGTGTGTTTAGTGGAAGTTGTCCTTTCAGGTCGCCAGATTCCCAGTCGGGTCCTCCCGTGCAAGTATGTAATATATTTGAATGTTCCATGCTTGTGGACTCTGTAGTCATCCAAAAGGGTTTTTTTTTTTTTTAAAGTTTATTTCTACGTCATATATCGCTGGGTTTGTTATACCACTGGATGTACAAATTGTAAAGCAAAGACACTAGAGAACTAAGGCAGACGCCAATTTTTTTTTTTTTGTTTGTTTTGTTTTCTAAAAGCTGAAATGTGATCATGCAATAGTTTTAAGGATAGAGGGAGGTTATATTATACAAAGGCCTCCGAAAGTTTGGGCCTCATGTTTGCATCATCAGAAGGGGGACGGTTATGCCATCATTCCACACGCTCAGACCTCCATCTTACTAACCACTGATGTCACTGCTGCCCTACAAAGACGACACAGCAGCTACTCTTCGTGTGCTTTTCAAGGTCGGACGTCCCAACCTGGCTGTGCGTTTCATATCGGTAGCCACTTTGTGTTCCAACAATGCCTTTTTCAGTGACCATAGGTAAATGCGGGCTTTGTTTTTTTAGGGCAGAGTTCACCACTTCAGGCTCATCTGGGACATGAAGTCAAAGCAGTCCTCACTAGTTCTTCCAGCAGCCTAAAAACATCTCTCTCCTGTCTCCCCCCTCTCACCTCACCATGTGGGACAATAAAAGAAGACAAAATAAAAAAAAAAAAAAAAAGAAAGCACATAATCATCTCCAGTGCCTCTCTGCCCACCTCCAGACATCACTGTAACTCCGCTTCAGATGTAAACATATGGGCATGGTTCAGTTTTAATGGCTTTAATAATAAAATACAGTCAAATGTGAACATTTGGTCTGTTCATGTTTTTATTCGCATCAAAAGCGTCGAGTTCAGAATAAAAACAACACAGAGGCAGAAAACGCATGGAAGGAGGCTGGGAAATGTTCATGTTGGGTAGAGGATTGTATAAAAGTGGTTGTCGGTGGGATCCTGCTGAGCATCACTGAGCGTGAACCAGAGCGCCGGCTCCTTGGCCGTAACCGAACCCTTTGGGCCCGAAGTTCTTGGCGTAACATGCTGTGGAGGGAAAGAGGAAACATTAGGGAGACTTATTCTTGCATTATTCACATAAAACTTCTCTTGAAAACTTGACGCGATTGCAAAGCGATATCAGGAACCCTCAGCTCAGCAGTCTGTGAAATATGACGAGTTGCATCATTCTGTTTGGAAGAAATATTGAAGTAAGTGCAGTCCCAGCTACTCGGGCAACACTTACAAGCTGTAAACACAAGCAGATATCGCCTTCTATGCTAAGTGTGTGTCAGAGTTACCTATTCAGACATTCAGCACACAGTTCAGTTTGGTTTCCACCAACTCCTGTGTGAAAGCTCCACCATATTTACCAGCTCGCTGCGATATCTGTCTGCCATGTGGAGCTGGGCAGGAAGCGTTTGCTCTGATAACAGGACGCCTCCTTATTATGTCTGTCCTGGCAGGTGGCACAAAACCACAATAATTACCATGAAGTTGCTGAAATGCAACGTTGATGATTCTCTGTGGGTTCGTCGCTATAAAAGATGCCTTACACATACAAAATGCTGGTGATCTGTTGTTCGCATAAAAATCTGTATTATGCTTCAATTTTGACGGGATTATTGAGTTTGGAGAAGTGAAAGCTATGTGATCTTAAGATAACCTGCACCTGAGGGGTTTACTAGGACCTAAGATTAGTGTGTTAGTGGGGGATGTTGGGCCTGGAGTCACAGTTTTCAGCGTCACGAGGGCAGCTCTCTTTAAACCTGCACAGCTAACTTGCTCCAGAGAGTGTCCTGTTCAGGGTGTAGGATTTAAATAGTCTGTTTAACAGTGTGTTTCCTGACCATATTCTCTAGGAGTGATACAGATTTTAAGCTCAGGAGGTATAGTACATCCACAAAGCTGTTCTTACTATAGTACACAGACGAACTTACATGCGTTCATTTGGTGATGCTGCTTAACATTGCTGATGCTCTGGCTAATAGGTTAGAAAACTGATTAGTCTACAGGACAATATTCGATCACTAACAACAATTTGACTCTGGTTTGACCAAAAAAAATAAAGCAATTTCCTTGTATCCTTCATTATTGGGCAATGTCAGACCTATATGTTTAAATGTACAAAGTCTAAAGTCTAGGCGGCTGTCACGTTAGAAATAAGCAGCAGACATTCAGAGTGCACTGAGTCGTAAAATCAACATGTCCACTTTCATCATCTCTGACGTTTCAGGGTTTGTCCAGCCAGCTAATGCAAAGAAGCCCTGGCTGTGTTGGACTTGATTCATCACACTCATGTCCTCAACACATGACCAAATTGAATCAATACCACCTTAAAAGAAGAGAAAACTCTCTCCAGGTAGGAGGAGCAGGAAGTTTGACTGCGTTTTAAATGAAATGTCGCTTTAATCTGACTCTACTGGTTGTCTGGCTGTTGATGCATGCAGTCGGTCACATCTTTACGGTGTATGTTCCCATGTCAGAAGACTTTCTTTCACAGCAGGCGATTAAACGCATGTTATCAATAAAAATAACACCATGTTTAAAATGATATAAAACCTGAGCAAAATTAGCAGTTTTCACAGCAGACGTGGCTCTCAGTGGTGAGCCCTGACGGTGTGACACCAGGAGCCTGACGCTGAGGCAGCTAAATGGAATCCTGCCATCATTTACTTCACCATACACTCATGCTTTCCCTACTGTAACATGTAATAATGTCCCATTAGAAAGTCCTAATGACCACTACCCCATTTTCCTGCTGCCTTGTAATTTCAGGCCAATCAGCCGGAATAGAAAACACCCGTGTGTGTGTGTGTGCAGGTCCCGCACAGTTTCCCAGCTTCAGCTGCTTGTCTCACGTCAGCATGTCAAGTTTAAAATAACCTCCCTACTGGGGTTGTGGTCAAACAAAGAGGTGTGAGATTGTAGCCGTCTGTGTTTAACTCCTGGATTGTTTGTTTTTAATAAAATAACTTTAGATATTGCTGATCATACATGATGTATCAGGTCTGCCGTCCACATCTGATGAGACACAGTAACGACTTCCAGATGCTGCCTAAATAGAGACGGGATGTCTCTGTTAGAGGACAGAGAGCCGTCCCAGACAAAACCACTGATTGATAGCAGCAGAGGAGCTCGGCCTGCTTGGTTTTTTGAGCTGAGATGCAACATTCCTGCTCATCAGTGCAGGGCTTCATTATGACATTCAGCAAACATCCATCTGCTGACGTGTGTGTGTTTGTTTATGGTTGTTTTCTACGCCTGCCTGTGTGCGTCAGTGTGTGAATGTCCTCTGTTTAGCCAAACCATCCGGTGTCATTGTATCGATGAGGAGAGAGGAATCATTGTTAGGCTGCAGATGTTTCAGGGCCGGTGTCTTCCAGCTAAACCAACACACCTAACGTGAAATATCTCTCATCTGGGATGCAACCGATTGCAGCAGCTGTTTATTTCAAAGGTTTCTTACATAATAGCCAGTCCATCCAGTTCTACTTTGGCTGATGACTGTGAAGAGTGCCGGTTCACTGCATGGGAACAATTTGCTTCTCCTCCAGCATTTGAGATTAACTAGTTAATCATTTTCATGAGCAGGTGTCATCGCTAATGCCAGTCACAAGACTAACAGCAGAGACAGTCCAGTCTCAAACGTCAGCAGCTGTAAATGTCACCTGTCTCAATCATGTATGTGAATGTAATCTTCTGTCTGCTTTGACTTGACACACCCCCTTCCTGGTCTGCTGTGTTGCATCATCACTGCTTTGGTTGACTTCTTTCAGCTGTCAGTGTGTTTTGTTAAGTTTAAGTCAGACAAGCTTTCCTAGGGTAATTATAAATGAACAAGAGCTTTACTAAGATTAGCAGTGTACCGTCCTGCTGGAGCTGTCCATCAGCAATGTCGGCATGCTGATGTTGTCAGACTATAATCGTCATGCTAGTTCAGTGAGTTAGCATCTTAACATTGGCTAAATAAAATAGTGCTACTAAATGAACTCACAGGATTTTGTGGATCAGTTTGAGATGCTATTTTTCATCTTTTCCACAGAGCCAAAGCTGTGTTTGGTACACAGCTGATTTGTTTCCAGCACACACAGAAGGTACAGCTACCGTAGCAGAGCATCAGGAGACATTTACTGAGTCTGGCTAATAGTGTGTTGGATTAAAAATGATTCACTTCAAGGGCTCACCAAAAGGAGATTCCCATTGATCATGAAAGGGACATGCATGTCTGTACTAAATGTTATGACAGTCTGACTTCCACGCCTGAAGCCACACTGCTAACGCTGCTAATGCTACTTAATGGTCGCTTATCAGTCCTCCTGGTTACAGGTTTGGGAGCGTCCATCCATCCATCCATCATCTATACACCGCTTAATCCTCTGTAGGGTCGCAGGGGGGCTGGAGCCTATCCCAGCCGACTCGGGGCAAAGTAAGCTGGAGAACCCGGTGAAAACCCACACAATGAGGGAACATGCAAACTCCACACAGATCCCAGGAAGACAGGGACGCGAACCGGGGATCTTCTAGCTGTGAGGTGGCGGTGCTAATGACCAAGCCACCGTGCAGCCCCTGTTTGGGAACGTGAAGACTCCAAACAAACCTTATCCCAGTTTCTGCAATTTCAACAAAGAATAATAGACCTGTACATGCTCCCTGATGTCCACAACCTGTTCTGTTGTTCATAACTGCAGTCAGTATCACCCGTGGGCAATTTCTGATGCTCAGCTCTTACATGTCAGGTGTGAACCTCTGTCTTCCTGCCATCATCTTTTTCTTGTTCATTCTAAGTGAATTTACTGCCATTATGTCAGCGGCCACACAGTATTGTAAACTTACAACTCAATCATAGATGCTGATCTGTTTCAAGTGAGAACATTTACTGCTGCTGGATCACTCTGCAGCAGATTCATAGTGTTCAACTGCTGCATGGTGGATTTGTTCTACTCTTGCACTGCCAACTAACTTGTTGGCAAAAACAAATGTTGTTTCCCCCTGTATTGTTACTGGCTGGCTGTGAAATCTTTGTAATGACAGTCATCCAGCAGCAACACAATCATTCTCTTGTAATGCTGCAATGAAACACTGCACATGCTTCGTCTCATCTCACCTTTGCAGTAGATTTCTCCGTCTTTCTCAGTCTGGGTGGTCGACTCCAGGCTCTTGCCACATTTTGCACAGCGGAAACAGTTCTTGTGCCACGGCTGCGAAGAGGAGCAGAGAGAATTTAAATGTTGTACCTGCTGTGGTAGCTGTTCATGTCTGTCCTCGTGCTTTTATGCTATACCTGCCTTCAATTGCTAGGCCTTTTTTTTTACTCTACAGATAATAATTGCAGAGGTTCCTCAGATCATATATCATCATTTCCTTCATTAAGTCCCATCAAAGCAACTCAGATTTCCCACAGCCCGGGGCCTTTCTTAATGTCTTCATTATACAGAAAATTACAGGTCATGCTCTAGCCTGTGAGTGGAGTCTTTCCTCCCATTAGGAAGCACATTCACAGCTCTCTGTCTGATGACATCACCTGCTATAAATCAGCTCATGTGAATCCATAAGCGCTCAGCGACAGGAAGCGGTCCACTCCCATTTTTAGAGGAAACAAAAATCCTCCAAACACAAATCTTTTCTCCTCTGTGGACAGATTTTCAGCTGCACTGAGGCTCATTGGTTTTCTTCTTCCGAACAAAACATCCTGCCAATGCATCTCCAGAACGTGGACTTCATCTAGGGTAAATCAGCACGTCGCCCAACATCTGCCAGAACTCCGGTACCCGCGCGGCCTTATGAGATTAACGCCAGCTGTTAGGAAGCTCCCATCCGAACTTCGTGGAACGGCTTCAATCGCCAACAGGATTTGTGTTCTCTCATTAGCAGAGACCGCACCAAACCTCCTGCATGTGGCTCAGCGCTGTGAAAACCATGTGTGATCAATCCGCTTCAACACGCTTCTCCACTGTGGTTTGTGATGTAGATTGTGATCCTGCTCAGGGATGACGGTACAGAAACCAACGCTGTCAGAGATTTCCTTTTGGGCTGCTCATGCTAAAACTGTCTATAATGGTAGTCCTGTAAAGTTGAATGCCTTCCACACGCTAGACAGATAAATTACAAGTGCATGAATGATTTTAAACTGACACTGCAGCTTACAATGTGTGCAACACATTAACTTGTGTCATTAGTGTAAACAAGACAAACTAGCATAGAAATGCACGAGGAGAGTCTGTGGCATAAGATCAGATTCCCAGACACACACATAGCTGAGTTGTGGACTCTCCGTCAGTGTTGTCATGACGATAAATGATATCTCAAATCGCCCAAGTGTCATTATTTTTGCAACTTGGCTAAACTAGTGAAAGCTAAATAGCTAACTTGGCTAATGTCCTGGCAGATGCCTCAATTTAAAAGTCATTTCTTATGGTTGAAACACATCCTTCTGGCTTCATGCGGGCACATTTATTAAATCCAGCACTTGGAGATGAACAATGATCCAAAGCTGTGTAATGCTGAAATAATTATCATCCATTAATCATCAGGCATCTAGAGTTTTGCTAACACTGTCAAATAATGCGCCCTGTTGTCCTGTACATGAAAACCCTTTTACCTCATTAGACCTTTTGACTGATCTGAACCACCAGAGTTATCATTGTAGACTTTAGTGCTTATTAGAAATGACAGTGTGCCTTGATTAAGGTATTGTTGATGTAGTTCCACTTAATGATCCAAAGGGCTACTTTCTGTTTATGTTCAGATGGACAAAAACACAAGCAAGTGGACTGATTCCTTTAAAATTCAGGTGTATTAAAACCTGTAAGAGACACTTGCTGTCTACCTTTGTATAAGTGGAGCCCTTGTTTCCCTGTTTCTCTATAAACGAGCTGGCAAGTGTCAAGTTAGTGCAACTCATTGAGCCACGATAGCCACATATATGGGACATTCATGGGTTGATGTATAGTGGAATCACCATCTGTCTGTCTGTCTGTCTGTCTGTCAATGTATCTATCCATCCATCCATCCATCCATCCACCCATCCATCCATCCATCTATCCATCTATCTACCATCCATCCATCCATCTATCTACCATCCATCCATCCATCTATCTATCCATCTATCCACCTATCCATCATCCATCCATCCACCCACCCACCCATCCATCCATCCATCCATCCATCCATCCATCCATCCATCCATCTATCCATCCATCCATCCATCTATCCATCCATCATCCATCCACCCACCTATCTATCCATCCATCCATCCATCCATCCATCCATCTAATAGCTTATAAATGATCTATAAAGCAATATTTCATGATGTATTATTCAATAATCTGTTAGTGCCACTTATAAACTCTTGATAAAGGGTGCTAACATTTAAATGTTCTCTGTTTTTATCTTTCCAGATGTTAAAATGTGTCATTTATTGACTGAATATGTTACCTGTGGAGTGGACTGTTTACACAAAACAACGCCAAGGGCATTAAGGAATTAAAATGGACCTTTTTAAATATTTTAAACACTTTTCTGCTACTCATACAGTATACTATATAGCTAGGATGAAAATGATCAGTTGTTGTCGTACAACAGCGTGAAGGTCACTGGTGTGAACAGCCCCTAAAACCTGCTTCAGATAAAGCTCTCACCTTGCCTGCACCCATGATCTTCTCAGCTGCGTAGACAGAGTCTCCACACCGAGCACATTTCTCCGAACCTCCAAACTTCTGGGCAAATTTGGACGGGTTGGGGTTGGTGGTCGGTCTGTGAGTGTGAGTCCTTGAGGAGACAAAATGACAAATAATAAAAAACTGTTTCAAAATAAAGTTCACCCCCAAAAATATTACTAATTCTCAGTCTCATAATATATTTTTTAAATTGCTGTGTAAAAGCCCTTTCATTTTATACTGAAAATCAGTAGATGACAACAGGAACTTGGCTCTAAAGTTGTGAATTTAAAGGTTACATAGACAGTCTCTGGTAGACTTTACACCAGGTACTTTCTGTTCTTAAGAAAACATTTACTAATGCTGAACCAAGACTGACCCAAAACACCAACATCTGCAGTAATGAATACCTACAGTGCATGATTCAGTTAAGTGTTACTTAAACATTAATTAAAGTTCTAATTAATACATATACAGAGAAACAACTTCATAATTTATTTCCAGAATGTAAAGACACTAAATCTCTATTCTCAGCCAGTGCTGGGAAAGGGAGAAGGGCACCCTGGGGCCTCGGAGCAGTGCTTATCGGAGGGTGACTGCCAGCTCCAGTGGCCCCTGAATGAAGCCCTTTGTGGTGGAGGACAGAGAGCAGGGTGAGCAGGACCCTTCTGGTTACATAATAAACTCTTTCATAACTGTAATCACCTGACGTCTGGGGCAGGATCAGCACTCTGGATGGGTTTGTGTGAGGACGTGTTTTTGTGTTTGTTTTGGGTGGGTTTACATCGTGCCCATACACGTGTATAAGGTTACACGTGCAAACTAACAGGTTCATTGGCTCCTAGATCTCTGAATGGTTGGAGTTTTACAATATGAGAGTCAAGAAAGTGGAGTTATTTCAGTCCAGCGCCTCTATTGCAGGCTGGAAAGCAATGATCCTGATCTGTTAGGTTATGTATTTTACTCTTGATCATTACTCTGAAGCTCTTTCCCTCCTGGATCTAAGCTGTTCACCAAACCAGCTGGGGAATGCTTCAGCCAAGCTGGATTTGATGAAAAGGTAGACTGTTTGCCAATATTCCCGTCAACGCTTCTTTTCTTTCTCATGGCTTTGTGGTTCAAGGCAGTGAAGAACAGAAAAGGATGCCGGATAGAGCAGAGGGTTACGCACACAGTTTTGAAATCATTAAACACAAGCCTTATGTGTTTGGTGTGCTGAAGTGTTCTACATGTTACAGGATTGCTGATGTAATCTACAACTGACCTCTGACAAATGGCAAATATCGCAAATAAAGGATACATTATTGTTGACACTTGTAGACCACATAGGTGTTTACTCTCTTGCTCTGGGCCCCTGGTCTCCTGGAGGTGGTATGAGAGGCCTAAAACTAGGTTGCAATAACAGCTTAGTTACAGGGCAGCCTCTCCAACCACAGGGCCACCCAGCACTCACCTAGATTCATCCACCTACACACACTGGAATACAGCATCATGCAGTGTTCTGGCTAAGTTCAAAAGTTGCTATATTGGTGGAGGGGATTAAACCATTTTGAATCCTATGTGAAGTAGTTTATGTATTTGGGGACTACTTCAAGTTCGGTGCCATTAAAATAAAGCTGTTCAGTGACACTAGCTCTGTCACGGTCAGCTGCCACAACTGATAAACATCATTACACAAAATGCGCCGCTGACATCAGTGGCCTCCGCAGCCTCACTACAGCTCTTGTGTAACTGCGTCTAATGAATGACGCTTTATTGAGACATTTTAAGATCTCATTTGTATTGTAATGAACCTGTAAAATGTAAAACTGAGTCGAATTTAAAGCAGTTTCACAGTTACTGGCAGCGCCGCAGGGACTTTGCTGTTCAGCTGGTTCTCAATTTGCACATCTTTAGATACTTTCCACTCCACTCCCATTAGATGGAAACATCGCAGAGCTTTAATGGCTCTGATGAGGACGGCAAGAACCACAGAGGCAACACAACACTTGCACAGCAGCATGTACAGTAAATATGTGCTGACATCATTGCATACGGTGTCATAAGTTCTATGTTAAGCAGTGACTTGTGTTAGTCATAAGTCACAGCTTAACATGGGCCAAAGGTTATCTGATCACCATTAGTGACAGTGACATGAAGTACTTTACAGATCTGTGCATCTCAGTATTATGTACAAACATTGCATAACAGGTAGCCAAGCTTACTCTTCAGGTTTGATTCCGAGCCGCTCTCCTCGGTCCATGTTGAGTGTTCCGGCTCCCTGTCCGTAGCCATAGCCTTTAGGGCCGTATTTCTTCCCGTAGCACGACTTGCAGTAGATCTCCTGATCATGAATAGCCAGTGTGGTGCTGTCTAAGCCCTTCCTGCAGACCACTGAGAAAAGATAGAGAGGGAGAGGTTTATAGGTGGAATGATGCTGTAAAAGTATTGATTTACCCAAGAAAATTTGCGTGTGCCTCCAGCTTAAACTTTGCACATGAAACATTTTAATTACTGAAAGGAGTACAGCAGTTGGTATGAAAGGCAGGTACTGAAATAATAAAGTGACAGGTCAAATGGGAGGGCTGAAAAGTGCTCAAGTTCAAGAAGAAGATTCAGATGAACTCAAACATTATAGGAGTTTAAACGTTAAAGCTAAAGTGTGAAGGAGGAATTTAGCTGGATGGGTCATCTCAAGTCTTGGCTCAACTGTAAGTGAAGAAGAACTGTGTGTGTGAACGATGAATTTGTGGTGATGACAAGAGCAGAAGTTTTTTCATTGTTCTTTGAACGTTGGCGTCATGGTGCACAGTGGTTAGCACCTCTGAGTCTGAACCTGCTGGTTGTCTGAGGCCTTATTGGTTGGATTTTGAATCTTCTTTTTCAGCCTGTGCATGATTTCATGCAGGTAGGGTAACTGGTGATTCTAAACTGGTCAGAGGTGAGCATGCCTGGTTGTCAGTCTCTTCATGTTATGCCTGTGATGGCCTCTCGCCCAACCTAAGCTCCAGCTTTCAGGTTACAAGTCGTCTTCTTTGACTAAGATCCTTCAACTTTCGATGTTCGCACACAATTTATTCTAATTCTTTTTAGTGCTTACACGTCTTGCAGCGACCTTCCTGCTCAATTTGTCAGTTGCACTTCAACTAAATACTGATTCTACACATAAAGCCAAACTTGATTGTAACTATAATTTTAAAGAACATTTTATATAAAACCCATACGGACATTTTGACGAGGTAAAAAAAAAAAATCCCCTTCTGCCTCTTTTAGTATTTCAAACTATTTTCTTCAGGATTTTTCTTTACAGCTTTGACTTTTCCATTTTGATATGTACTGTAATTCTTAACAAGTATCATCTTTGTGTTTATCATCGATGTCTCCTTTCTTTCTTTCTAAAGCTGCGATGTTTTCATAAGCCTTTGGAATGTCTATGCCATATTTCCTTTGTTCATAAGTATTTTAAGCTTTTCTGTTTCTGACATTTTTATTCACATTCTCGTCATCATAACTTGTGTTTCATCTGTAATGGATTTATTACACTCTGACAACTTACAGTAGCTGTTAAAGAAATTGCGAATTTTTGGCACTTAAGTAGTAAAGAATGCTTTGTCTGGAAAAACGAAAGCACTGCAGCTGCTTAAGACTGCCCACCTATGCACATGCTGGCTGCTGGGATTACCTGAATTCTTCGCACAATGGCTTTCACTGTGTGACTGTCTGATTCTGGTTTAAAATTTCACACAACCAGCAGGAAAAATGTGTCCATTCATGTCTCTGATCCCCTAGCCAACGCTCAAAATGAAAGCTGGTAGCAGCTTGTTAGTAGACTTTGGTGTCTCCTAAATCCTGACGTTTCCTCATCCACCTTTCTCTGAGTTTTTGTCACATTATTTTCAACTCCCCTCCACTAACATCATTAATTTTCACGCGTTGCCACAGGCACTGACTGTAAACAAATATCAAAGAGAAAGCGACAGCTAGGGTACACAGAGTCACATGAGGTTCAACTGTGTGACTTCTCTGTCAGCATAAAGCTGTCATTTATACACAGACATTAAAAAAGGTGAATGTCAAAGAATGTCAAACTGAGAAACTGGAGGAAAGGGAGAAGAATCCAAAAGACACTAAGTCCCCTTGCTCATCATCTCCTGGGTGGGAGAGTGAGACAAAGCTGCCTTTGTAACAGAACCGCTCAGAAAAAATAAACTCATCCTTTGTGGCTCAGATTGCTTTGGTCTCTTCTTGATAGCAGCTAAATGAAACCCTGGTCTGTGTTCAAGCTCTTCGCTGGAACATCTTCGCTGACATTTCAAGGATCATGGTTCAGGATCGGGACAAGCCGCCCACCCGTCCAACAAACTGACAATAATGCAGTGTGAACTCAGCAAGCAGTGACCGGTGTTAGAAATGTCAGTACAAGCTCTCTTTGATGGGCCGAGGAGGTGAAACTGAGTCCAAGAGCTTTTCTCCTGCTTCAGTGGATTCTATGCCTGATCTTACACAGCTCTCTTCAGATTTGGATACCACATTCCACTGAATAAATAATACAAGGTTGATGCAATATCTGCTGCTGGCAGGCCTGAGATTTTTGTATTTATGGTTAAATCTATTAAAATACGCTACCAGGGTTTTCTCTGCCAGGTGGAATTTTTATGCGCTCCACCTATAAAGAGGTTTTAGCCATCCCCAAGGGAAAATCACCAAAATCAAGGACTGAGAATACAAATAGCAATTAAATTGTATTGAGGTTTCATTTTCTCAAGCATGAAGGTCATTTTTGTTCACCAAATGGTCAGAAACAACACGGAAATGAATAGATTTCTTTCAAATAAGGTCACACAGACTGTCGGCTTACTGTCTTACTGCGTAGCCACCCCTCAAAGAACCGTTCTGAGTAGCCCTGTCCAATGAAATGACTCATCTGTTTATAACCAGCTACTTCCAAGCAATTAAACAACAAATGTGATTGTTAAAGTGTTAGTGGACAAACTCATCTGAGATTTAAGAGTTGACCTTTTTAGTACAATAAGTTCACAGAGCTCTTTTCACATTTTTTATGTGTTATATAAACCTCGGATGTCACAGCTTCTTTTAAGAAAAGGTTTAAGGTCAGTCTTTGATGCAACTAGAACACCACATGACAACATCGTCATTCTAAAGGAACACTCAAACCATTTAGTGTTGCACTTTTGTGACTTTTTACAACATGTCCGAGATGTCCTGACCTTTAAGCCGACTCCATTACGAACACGCACATGGATAGCTGCAGGCACCGCAGATGTGAAGCTATGGTTATATTGGAGTGCACAGCAGATTGGTGTCTACGTATTCCACACATGCGCGTTACTGCTGCAGTGGTTGTGAAGGCACAAATTTTGGGATGCACATGGACATCTACAGAGTCTGACTTTCGTGGACCTTGGCGGATGACAAAATTGACATCACTTGGCGGAGTACTCGCTGATGTGGAAAGCACAACACTGCACTTAGGCCTTTGAACAGGGCAAGCTCTAAGACCACAGGACCAGATACTTCCAATAAAACAGGTGCCTGGACCATCCATCTCTAAGTAAATGCTCACATTCCTCAAACTCCATGGCCGAAGTTCTATTTTTTTTAAAGTAGTCTCTAAGCTAATGCTGAGGATTTCTTTTTCAGATGTTAGAAAGCTTCTGTGGAGTCACACTTGAACAAAATTCAGTTGCTGCCTGAGTGAGAAATCAGAAAGGGTTTAAAGTGTTTAAGAAGCGCTATTGGTGTTGGTGACATATATTCACTCTCTATGAAACATTTAGCGTAGGTGTTAGATGTGTACTTACTGCAGAGGAAGCAGCATTTGTGGAAACTCTTCCCATCACACTGCACCTCCTCAGCGTGGTAAACTGTTCCACGGCACGCTGCACACTTGTTTCCTCCTCCCCAGTTTGGCATTGTGTGTTTGTTTCTAGGAAGAGATAGGGAGAGATGAGAGGATGAAGCATCATGTCTGTCCTCTGCTTCTTGCTTGAATAGGTCCTCATCCAAAGTTTGGGGAAAAATCTATTCTATTTAATAAAAAAGGATAACTGTGAAGTCCAGCAACACTCTCCTTCATTAATACACATTTCACACACACACATGGAGGATCCACCAGATGGAAATGGGCATCCTGCTCATCGTTGTAAAGGTTAATTGCTGGTGTAATAACTTTTCATTAAAGTTTATGGTCGCTATAATATCTGCAGAACTTCTAATCAACAGATCGGCTGCCGCCCAGCACAAACAAGGTCAGCCTAAACAACAGGGCAGACTAATACCCAGAGGAATGTTTGCGGGACGCCGTGCTGTAAGGCTTTTGTTGTCTGACATGCTGTGGCTGTAGGATGCAAAAAAACAAACTGGACACAGGAAGTGTGAGAGTGAAGAAAACACTGTTTTGTTACCGCACAGAGCCCACATGACGCACACAGTCACTCCCTGACTCACATGTACATCTGCCTATAATTGCAGACTCACTCCCAGCTTTAAAATGTGTCAGGAGGGCGTTGATGTGCCTCCAAAAGAGACACATTTACCGCAAAGCAAGCCCGCTGTGAGATCATACTTTGGAAACTGAAATTAAAAGGTGCTGTGACTCTTAATTAATTGATAAGAAAACATAACACACTAGAAACCATGAATCTAGCCTTTTACTTAGTGGTCCTCCCCACTGGATTAGAGACTGCAGAACAGGCCTGAACATGAAGGGGGATCAAAAGACCACTAAGATTACCCTTCAATTTTCCTCAGGGGCTGGGTGTGATGAGACGGTTGACGCTGAAGTGTGCAGACCAACAAGTGGGCTGATATGCACTTTGACAGAAAGACCACCGTCAATTTTCGGTTTGGTGGCTTTCAATTTGGCAAATTTCACCCAGTAGTCAGTGTTTGTCCCCACAAAAGGAATCAGAAACAGCCCTGAGATCATCATTGGACACTAAAATGTTCCACTGAACCAAGACTAATGGAACTTTATTATCATTGAACTCTACGTGAGGGTGAGTCACTGCACTTTTTTGAAAGGGGAAACTCTGGAATTCATTACTGCCTTTATATGAAGCTGAAAAATGATTTTTAATGTAACTGCCTTTTTTCCAGGCACTTGTCACACACACATGACCGTCCAGAGACATTGTAAATCACTGAAACCATATTGAACCAATATACACCGCTGGACCAAGTGAATTAACTGAATGTGGTTTTTTTTTAATAAATATCTTTAATTGTTGGGGAAAGTCAATACATGAAATAGGTTACATTCTCCTGTGTTGTCAGTTAGCATGGTAAATTTGTTACTACGTTTGTTTGCTCTCACTTCTGTTTATATCACAATAAAAGAGCACACAAAGAAACAAAAACTATGTTAGCCAAGTATAACTATACATTTATAACATTGTAAATATGTGTATTTTGGCTACAGTGCTAGCTATGTCACCCTTCAGTCACTGTTTGACCAGCTAACTAGCTAAAGAAAAGCTATTAACTTTGCCTAGCTAACTGCAAAAGTTAATATTAACTAAATACTATTTTCTCCTAATTAAACTTCTCCAGGGCAAAAGAAATGTCCCAAACACCTGAATGTATCTCAGTTACTACTAAAACAATTACTATTGCACTCTACTACAGAAAAAAAAGTTAATTTAGCAAGAACCTGCCGCTAAAGTAACTGCGCATAAGTTTCCTCACAGCTAGCTTAAAACAGGTAAGAAACATATTAGCTCTGAATGTATGATAGCAGCATGATGAATTCAATGTCTAGTCAGTAATTTAAAGCATTCAACCTGTTTAGTTGGTCAGTAAAACAGTCAGAAATGTAGAGAATCAGCCCTTAGTTGTATAAAAAAAAAGTTACCTGAAACGTTAAAAAGCAGACGGGCTCCAGATGTGAGGATGGCACAGCTCCAGCTCGGTGTTACTCCAGACGGTTCCTCGGCAGCAGACTTTACTCCACTGACGCTGTGATGCCACATACTCTGAATATTTACTGTGGAAGGAGGCGTTGCAGGGGCGTGAACTCAACGCTGCTGCTTTCACGTGCAGTGGGAAAAATCATGATTTACGCATTGAACGCTGAAAGAAAAAGAGATGGCACCGAATCACTTCAACTAACTAACTTTTTTTTTTTTTTTTGCAACATTGGAGTTTAATTGTTGAGCAGAACCAGGTTAAGGGAGTGCAGTCATCTGACTCCACCAGTTGGGGTGAAGGTAAAGGGGGGGGGGAAAGAAAAAACAGCACAGACAACAAAAAAGAGGTAAGTGATAAACACTGGACCAACTAGTGGGACAAGTAGACCACGGATCAGACCTGTTCAGCTCCAGAGCCAGAAATACCTGCTGCCTATCACAGGGCTACATATAGAGACAGACAACCAAGCACACTCACATTCACACTTACGGACAATTTAGAATCATCCATAAACCTCAAACATGTCTTTCGACTGTTGGAGGAAGCTGGAGAACCCGGTGAAACCCCACAGTGCAAAGGGAGAACATGCAAACTCCACACAGAAAGATCCCAGGCCCAGGCTGGGACACAAACCGGGGATCTTCTGGCTGTGAGGCGACGCTGCTAACAACCAGCCAACGAGCCATGGCTAAATTAAAAACAAATCAGAGATCAAAATACGATGGTAAAAGAGTAAAAGAGAAAACTACATGAAACCAGGCAACCAGACAATACAAAACAGCAGGGCGGTAAAGAAAAACTAACGCTGGACAGTCACAGGAAGAACTAAAAGCAGGGGGAAAAGTTAGTCTTTAATTGTGATTTGAAACTGCCAGTAGTGTGACAGGATTTAATTTAGTAAAGGAGACTGTTCCAGAGTCCAAGTGCAACAACAGAGAAAGACCTATTGCCTTTGGTTTTGAGGCATGAGCGAGAGGAGTAACTGTGAGATGACTTAAGTGGCCCAGAGCCAGAAAAGGCAGTTATTAAATCAATAATGTGTGGTGCAGCTAAGGATTTGAATTCATAGATAGCTGACTCTGAAATCTGAGGAAACTAGACATTTTGTTGGATAGTTCTGCTTTATTTGCTGGCTTAAAATTGTTGCCAGATGACAAATGAAAAAAAAAACTTGGCTTTTACCTTGAGTGATTTTCAAAGTACAGAGGTGTTGTTGGGATCTTGACAGCCCAGAATTGTTTAGATGTTACCTGATAATCACATGAGGAAAAATGATAGAGAAATGTGATACCCACTTTCTTCAGTCACATGACAGTAGAATATTTTGACTTTAGTAAACAGCGCAGACTTTCACAACATCCTAACATTAATTATCCATTATCTGAAAGATGAATAGACCCAGGGCAGTTCTTTATTTATCCTTAATTTGGTGAAAACAAATAAGAAACTAAGAAATTATATCCAGGGCTATCAACAGCACTGTTCAAATATATGACCTTAAAGATATGTAGAGTCAGTGGCAGCCTCACTGGTTATAAAAGAGTTATGAAACAATGTGACAGATCATTAAAGTCAAACATGCCTCGTTTGTTATGACTGCCCACCAAGGATCCACATGGTAAGAGCGTGTGAAGAGGGTTCAATCCATCCTCTGTCCTCTCTGTGGGAAGATTATAATGGTAGTAAAACGCATGATGGCGATATGTTGGCTCGAAACGTCCAAAAAGGACACGGTTCATTGTTTCAGATGATTTCAGATGACCAGTGGCTCTGACTTCAAACGTGATGAATTTTTAAGAGAACTGCCTTTCAGAGTTTTGGCAGATCGGCGTATTGATTCTGCTCCAAACTCAAGGACACTAGAGGACACGATCTTCTGTTGGCTTCTGTGGTCGGATCCATTACTGCGGGACCAATACAGAGCCGGTATCTGTGTGGCATGGTGTGAGTGCAACTTTCTCAGAAAAAAAATCTCATAAATTTTTGCAGGAAAAGGGAACTTGGCCTTCCGGAGAGAAAGACATGGACAATAAACTCATTGAAATGACATCTAGCTCTACTCTTTGCTTTAGTATCCATATATGTGTGTATCTGTCTACTGTGAAGTAATTTGCAGCATATTAGAAATTCTGTAAATGCTCAAAAGCCCAATGCTGCATTAGTGTGTCCATACTTGCAGTGTTCCTGCCCCCTGCTGGACACAGATATTGATGAGCTCATGTTTGCAACAAAAGGGCTAATGACTTTACAACGGTGCAAAAACAGACAGTACTGTTGCATTCAGTCATCACCCTGATAACTAGAAAAGCACTCGGAGATCACAGACCTCCACCAAGCAGCTCATTTCACCCCATATTGGGATTTACACCCAGAAATAATCGTCCCAGGATTGTTTCATCTATATTATTAGATTCCCTGACACAGAAAACAAACCCTTAGCCTCTGGATTCACATTGATATCATCATTAGTTCAATAGTTATTCACCAGAATCTCTTTCTGGGTAATGGTGGTTTCTTCTGGATCCAGCTCCATAGCTGTTGATTCTACAACAGATCTGTTGGCATCCTCCTGATTCAGCAGAGTCTCAGCTACATGTTGGTGTTGGCTGCATGTCTGGATCTTCATCTGTTACCTTACAGTGATGACCATTCCACAGGCCCTCTAGTTTTTCCTGTTCTGGGTCCTAGTATCTGGAATTTTGCCTGGATCCAGATTAAATTTTGACATGTTGTAGAAATTAGGGGGAACTGATGCTGTATTTTTTGCCAAGCAGCCTGGACATGTTTTGTGGAGTTCCATGCACATATGCATGCACATGGCCCTATCTCCCAACACTAAAGAATCCTGCTAAAAATTCCTGGATCCAGATGGTGATCCGGATCACCACCAAGATCTAATCATCTATTCCTTGTCCCATTATCCAGCTTTCCTGAACATTTCATCAAAATCCGTTCATAACTTTTTGCGTAAAGTTGCTGACAGACAGACAAACAGATAAACGCCGGCAAAAACATAACCTCCTTGGCAGAAGTAATAACTATAAAACACACAGAATTATTATAGACAAATAACATAAGATGTTGTCTGTATATTAAAATCTGCAATCTGATACTGATACAACAAAACACAATGAAGGAACAAGCCTGGAGTCAACACATTTTTATGAGACACACAACATCCCATAACCACTACAGGTTATGAAACCAGCCTTTATTTTCTTGACCTTTTCTCATGGCATCACTAAGTCTCACCACAGTGTGACTACATGGCGTCACTGGCAGTATTATTATTATTATTATTATTAATTAATAGGGTTAAATCATGAAATAAAACCCTCTTTATAAAGTTAGGCTTCCATAATTAAAGACCTAAATGCAGCAGAAATGCAGTAAATTGAACTCCCAGTCAATCCGGCGTGCGCCGTGACTCGGAGAGGATTGCAAAGAGAAAACAGACAGAGCCCTGCGCTGTCACCAACAGACCTCAGCTTCATTATTTTCCAATTATGTTATTCATTTTGAAAGGACTATAACAATAGAGTGCTTGTTAGAAGAATAGTATTGACTCTATAGAACAAGCAATTATCTCTGACACTGGGTTTTCAGACTGGCCAATGTTAATTGACAGTGAACAGGCCACTTACAGCGAAGATCAGAGAATGATGACAATAGCTGCAAAATATATGTACAACAATGACACCATTGTTTCATCACCAGCCAAACTCTGAGTAGATACTAGAAACTACAGTGCTGTGGAAAAGTATGTTCTTCTATCTGTTGTTGCATAGAGAGAAAACATGCAAAAATAGATGAGGTTAATCTGTGTTAACACGCGTTTCTACATCATTATGTAATCTATTATTTAAAAAGAAAGTCATGTAAAAAGTATTTTAGCTCCTTCATCTACGACTTCATTACATTTTGATGGCTAATTCCATTGTCTGAACACAGCAAACAGTAGTGCTAAGTATTGAGCCTTACCATCAGCACACCACAAAGTCCCTACATGCAAATTACGCCTCTTTAAAAACAAATTTCAAAAGAATCTTCCCAGGAATTCTCTAAGGGTGCAGCAACAACTGAAGGAAGCCTCAGATGAATCAGAAAATAAAGAACTCTCTGGTGCTCAGCGCTTGCGGCTACGCATTAACAAACAACTTGGGGAAAATGTGGTGTTTGTTGGAGAATAGGAACATTGAGAGTACTGCTAATGAAAGGAACTAAGCAGAATTGCTTTCAAATAAGCCACCACAAATACTCCCTGAGCCTTTTCAGATAATGTTCTGTGGACAAATTAGTCCATGAAAGATCTTGGACATCCAGATAAAGAAGAAATACAGTCAGAGATGGTGCTGGGAGTGTGGTGGTGCTGCTATAACAACCGAATGACATCTGTTCATGAGCTAAAGCTTAAGTATTGCTGATTTATCCAGGAGACATGGATCTAGTATAGAAAAAGCCAGCATTGGATAAACCTCCCTGAAGAGAAAGCAAGGTAAGGTTTAAAAATCCCCTCCTCGTCGACACCATGGCTGAGCATTTCCATCTCGACACTGCAGTGTACCAATGACAGTCTCATGAATACAGACTCGGCCCTAATAAACCTGAAGAACCAAAGGGATTTTCTGAATCATTGCTCCTCTTCAGAGTTAGTTTCCAGCTCAAACATGTATAGCTTAGTTACTCCAGAATTACAGTTTGCCATCGTGTTGCGTCCAGTGGTTTTACAGTGTTTCAACAGAGTCATAGGTGAGCTGGTGTGCTTGGTTGCAGCAAGTAAGGGAAGGCTGGGTGCACATTCAGAAGTGTAGAGGTTCATCCAAAAGCTTCTAAATAGGTGTTACGTGCAGCTTGCTGACGTTGCCACTCACTCTCTCTCTGTCAGCCCTGTCTCCCTCCTCACTCTGCCTGCTGCACACCTGAGTGGCATTGATGCTCAGGTAGAGAGGAGGAGGAGATAAAAGGGACAGGGAGTGTTGAGTCAGGGGGAACTCTGCACGGCACATGGCACACAGCTGGCTACATTCGTCCAGGTAGCGAGGAGGCTTGTTCCTCCCTCATTTTGGTTCTCTCCCTCTTTTCCTCCCAAGCTTCTCTTATCCCATGCCTGTTTAGGGGCTGGGGTTTTGTTGTTTTAGTTTGTTTTGTTAGTTTGGGCTGGAGACCTCTGGTAGTCCTGTTATTCGTCTTTTGTTTGTCTTAGTTTGATATTAGGTAGTTTAGGGGGACGTTGGGAGCGACGACCCACTGTGTGGTTGGCCCAGCGTTTCCCTTTCTTTTGCTTTTGGCCAGGGTCTCCAGTCTCTTTTGTTTTGCTTTTGGTTTGGTTGGGATGTGTTCAATAAAGCTTGTGGGTTAACTGTCACCTTTCGTCTGGCGTCTCTCTCTCTCATATGTTGCAGCCTCCTGCCCCTAGTTGAGCCTTTGTTTGATATGTTTGTGGGGAGGCCGTAACAATAGGTAACTTCGATGCAAAAAGACTAGTTTTTAAAGGTTTAATCAATGACTAAAGAAGGACTTTAACATGTTCACCGTCTTCGTTGAATGTGTCAACATGCTAAAGGGGTGGCTGTGGCTCAGGTGGTAGAGTTGTAGGTTGTCCACTGATCGCAAGGTTGGCAGTTCGATCCCCGGCCCCTCCGCATGCCGAAGTGTCCTTGGGCAAGACACTGAAGCCAAAGTTGCTCCCAATGGTAGATTAGCGCCTTGCATGGCAGCTCTGTCGCCATTGGAGTGTGAATGTGTGTGTGAATGGGTGAATGCAAAACGCATTGTAAAGCGTTTTGGATACCACTAAGATAGACAAAAGTGCTATATAAGTGCAGACCATTGACCATTTAATAGCTGTTATTTTGCCTAAACAATCGAGTGGTGGCAGGGGTTTGGTCAACGACACAAGTAATGGATGAAGTGAAATTTAACCAAATGATGATCATCCTTATGGGGGCATGATTGTCTGTACCACATGTCATGGCAATCCATCTACAGGTTGTCAATGTGTTATCAAAGTGTTGAATAATGTAAGAAGGATCTCATAAGGATTTCTTCTCGAAGAAACAATAAATGTTTTTCTAAGATTTTGCTCCATTTCAATCATTAGATGTTGAGATATTTGACTGGATACAATATGTGGTAGACTGACCACAACTGTCTTTAAAAACTTACCAGTGTGTCTGAGTTGGGTGAAATGCAGGGTGATCAAACTATATGAAGCCCTAAAAGTATTGTTGGTGAGCATTGATAATAACATTTATTTCAATAAGGTCTTCTCTTTTTGGTTTTGTGGATAAGGCACACAAATCTAGCACCACACCTGGGTTCAATAGACCTTACAGTATCATTTAGAATGAATTTCTCGGAGCAGAAACTGAGCAGTAATAATGAAAAACAGCTTGAAGGAGGTCGAGCTGCTGCATACACATCTGAGATGAGGAAATCCCAAAGTGGAGGCATGGCCTACTAAAAGGAAATGAATGGTGTTTTGCACAAGATAATGGGATGCAGGGCAAAAATGGCTGATCATTTAGAAACCTAGGGATAGATCATTGAGGGAGCAACCTTTACTTTGCCCTTTGACTTGATTGTTAACATAAATATAGCCTGAATGCACTGAAAAAGTGGTTTATAATCATGCCTGACATTAGGCTGTTTTTATAATTCAGGACATGATGAATCTGTGAATCTCTAATTAAATTTAACCTGAGTTGCAGAAAGTGCTAAATAAAGTATGCTCTAAATCACTCAGATGTGTTCTATGAAGCTTATTAAAGGGGCACTCCGTTGATTTATTATTGCTCTTCCAATCTGTTATTTGAACTGCAGAAATATGATTAAAACAAGTATGATGCCATCACAGGTTGAGCGATTTGTGACTTTTGTGGGCCCAAAAGCAAAGCCCACATGACACAGAGTGGCAATGATTAAGAATGGCTTTTTGTAAATTCTCAAAGTTGCTAAAGTGAAGATGAACTGTTGGAGAATGAGTGGGCAGGAAGAGGGCTGGTGCAGCGACGGCACAACCGAGTCAAGGAGGACTGCAGCCGGCAGTGTGGCAAGGATATGAGGGAGTGGATCTAAACGCAAGATGCAAGGCAAAAAACATCGTGTAGCAGGCAGAACACTGTAGCAGAAAGTGACCTAAGAGCTGGGGTAGATATGCTGCAGGTGATGAGCTGTAGAACCAAAGGAATGCATGCTTGGATAGAGAGACACTGGAGTGCCTCACCTCCAACTAACTAACTGACACAACGACTCACAGCAAGATAGACTAGAAGGAGAAGAGAAACAGAGGATACAGAGGGAAAGAAGAGGAGGTACCACCAGGGCCATGACATGCTCATCATACTGTTAGTATTTAAATCTTTGTCTGCAAAATGAAAATAGGAAAGACTTTTTAAAAAGTATACATACTTAAGCAAATCAAATCAAAGGTAGAAGTACTCATAATTCAGAAAAATGGCCAGGTATTCTTTTATAAATAAATGGGATTATTACCGTATTTTCCAGACTATAAGTCGCTGGACCAGCCAAACTATGACAAAAGTGTGACTTACTTTTCCTATCTGGAAAATACGGTAGATTATCACACTGGTCCAATCATCAAGGTGATTTGTATTAACTATTAAATACATAGTCTGGTGGGGTTTTTAAAATTTTTTCAACTATTTACAAGCTCATATGTTTTGTGCGTAACAATGTAATCTACAAGTGGTGGTAGATTTTTCTTAATATATATATAGTGGAGTAAAAGAGCAACATTTCCTTCGGTATTCAATAACATAGAATGAAATTGAAATACTCTAGTAAAGCAAATTTAAATAAATGTGATTTGTTCAAGTACAAGCCTGGAATCAAATGATATCTAAATGTCTCTGCTGGGACGGGGCTAATTTTGATCAAAAAGCTACAGTTTTACAGAAATTTACACACACACACACACACACACACACACACACACACACACACACACACTTTAAATTAGAGTGACTGAATTGAATTAGTGTTGAAGCAACAGATTACATGTAAACTGGACAATTGTCAAGTTTTTATCATACAACTAAGTTTACCCAATACTTTTTTACACAAGACATGGTGTCATGAAGCCATTGTTACTGCAGTTACTGACACCTGTGCCTTTCTTATTTTCTGCCACCTGTCAGCAGGAACAGCACACCTGAAGCTAATGTTGTTAACGAGGCCTCCATTCCATCAGTGTCCAGGTTAGCATTACACTGAACCAACAGACACAACTCCAGGACCCTTCAGCTTACCCAGCTAAATGGAGTAACAACTGCGTTTTGCTGCTGTGAGAAGCCAAAATATCATCTGCTAAAAGGGCTCTGGTAGGCAGTTTATTATTATTTTTAAACTCTACACAGAGCTAGGCTAGCAGTTTTCCCTGCTTCAAGTCTTTATGCTAAGCTAAGCTAAATGGCTATGCTAAGCTTTCATGGTTCTAGCTTTATTGTTAGCATGCAGACTTGACAGAAATAACTTTCTAGATTATTTTCCATTTTTTAAAATGACTAACAAGGTGTATTTTAGAAATTTAAATGCACATTAAGTATAACCACTGAAATACTGCTGAAACCACAGTTAAATGTAAGCCAAATATATAAAGCTAAAGATTTGGCTAAATGGATAGAGCCTTTACATTTAGCCAAATTTAGTCCAGTTTTCGCCTCCAAGGCTTAATATGTTTTGAGCAAAATACCAAGTTGATAACTTGGTAGTACTATTAAATTATTTTTAGCAATTAGTATTTCTAGTAGTAATGATGTCTTTGGTAATAATTGTGGTAGTAGCAAAAAGCACAAGTACTTGCAGGGTTATCAAAAGTGCTAGCTAGTAGTGCTAGCATGGATGTGTTAGCAGTGACAGCTAAGGGAGCAGCAGTGGTGGAAATGTTAACCACAGAAATAGCAATAGTAGAAATACTAGGAGCAACATTTAGTGACATCGCACAGTAGAAACGGTACAGTATCAAATAAAATAAAATCAGGTTTATTTATATAGCAGAGTCTAAAACAACCAGAGCTGACCAAAGTGTTCTACATGTTATAGACAGGCTAAAAGCTAGACAGACAACAGGATAAAAGTTAAAAAAAATCAATGAAAAACAAGACAAACAAGTTCTACATTTTTGAAATACGATGAATATAAAATGCTAAAAATGTTAAGACCACTAAGAACAGGAAAAAGTAACTGAAAACATGTACTTCTTGAGATTTGTAAGACACATCTCAATGAAGAAGATTTGACTGAAAGATTGAGGCTGTTGGAAAGTTTTGGAGCTTCCACCAAAAAGGCATGATCTCCCTCATCCACTGGCCTCGGCTGTGAATCAGTTCCCACCCATGCATGGCTTTGTAAAGAAATAAAGCGCTCTTAAAATTAATTCTGTATTAAACAGGTAGCCAGTGCAGGGATGATAGTAGCCTACGGGTGGAATGATTTCCATTTATTGTTACCAGTTAGAAATCTTGCAGCAGCATTATGCACCAGCGGCAGATAAGATAGTGAAGACTGGCCAATACCCTGATACAGAGTTCAAATAATCTTGCCTTTAGGAAATGAATGCAGTTGCTACAGATTTTGTGTCATTCAGACAGAGAGTGGGTTTCTATTTGGCAATGTTTCTCAGTTGAAAGTACCATTGTTTTACCACAGAGTAAATCTGGATCAAAGATGATACCAAAATTCCTGGCATGGGCATACAGTGTCAGTGGGTATCAGTGGAACAGAAAGCAGCAGCATGTAGTGGTAGTAATAGTTTCAGTTCTTATGGTAACACTGATCAGCATGGTAGGAAAGTCAGTAGTAGAGGTCTATGTTTGAAATCTAATTGTTTTGCTTTGCCTCAGGTACACTGTTGTGTTTTCATTGAAGTGTTTTTTGGCCACCGCTTATACTTGGCTGAACTATCTGTCTATATAAAGTTAATTGTTCCATCTGCTGAGGTTTAGTGTCATAAATGGCTTGCAGGGGCCACAGAGATCCATTGGCAGCTCCCTCGGCTCACTTTTAGTGCTGATATAAAGCTCTGATAGGTCGATGTTTATGTCCTCCGACAGATGGTGTGTGTGTGTTTTAATTGTGACTAAGTCAGCCTGAAGTGACCCTGAGATCACACTTGATGCGTCATATATGTTATCCAGCGGTGGAATTCCGTTCAACACAAATCTAACGTCACCTTACAGATGTGTTTATTTCATGTGTAATTTGAGTTTTAACAATCTTTTTGCTGTCTGACATTTGAATCATTGTTTATAATAGCTCTTGTTATGATGCTGTAGTTTCACCCTGATCATCAGATCCATCTTATGTTGAAGTGTTTGCAGTTTGCAACAACAGAAGCTGTGTTACAGATGAAGTGTGCCATCTGACCACATGAGCATCACTTGTTTCCATCTGCTGGACCAGTCTGAATAAGACTCTGAATTATCTGTGGCATCTGCACATTTGTAAATTGGTAAACTGAAGCCATCTGTAAATCTCTCAACATTTGAATTGCTATCTTAGCACTTTTCTCCCTCAACTGTATGCTATAATTATTAAAACATTCTTTTCTTTCATTTGTGCTCAAAATAAACTGATGAGGCAATATGTATTTTTAAAAGTGAGACGTATGTTGTGTAAACACAGTTACAAATTCCACAAATTAAAACATGCAATGCAATACTTGTCAGCACCATACATTTTTTAATAGTTTATGAAACTTGAACAGAAAAATAACTACAGAACTACAAAAAGAGCTACAGTGAGGAAACAATAGGTTTTCAGCCGACACAACTACTAAAACTTACAGTGCAATAATTATTATGTAACAGGAAAGCAGCATTAACGTTCTGCATGTAAAAGGTGTAAATGACACTATGAATACAATGTAAAAAAAATAACTGACTTAAAACTTTACATTTATGACTACACATCCACTGGTCAGTGAAGTATCTGTACACCCTTTGGCGTGACATAGCTAAGCTCTCCTGAATGATTCCTGTACAAAGCACCAATATTTTAGCTGGGTTGTCTAGAAGCAAAATAAAGGGCATATGACTACATTGCTGATGCAAGCTCCTGGACAACCTGAGAAAAATCTGTTTTGAGGTGACAGCACTCTTCTCTCAGTAAGATGCCTTTAAGCAAGGCACTTAGCCCGCAACAGCGCATGGGTACCTCCCCATGTGCTGGACTGTATGAATGTGAAAGAGTGCCAAGAAAACAAACATAAACTTAGTCTAATTTCCCTGGATAAATGAAGGGAAACGACTTTACAGTACTCTGATATTTCTCCAAACTCCCATTGTAGTCACTAGTATTCATGTACCTGAGAGCATTGTCACATAGTCATCTAAAACAGTACCAGGGTTTGGTGTTTAACCATAAAGCACTATGGTTATTGATTCTCAGTGAAAACACACAGCACCAGTAACATCTGTCTTCCTGATGAGTAAATTAATGCATCTGTTGTGCATAAAGAAATCAAAGAACTGTTCCTTTCGATACTTCTCTGGCTGTAAACATTTAAGGCTTTAGTGATTCTTTTCCTCACAGTAATGTTTTGAAATGAGCTAAGGGAGGATTGTCCTACTCCTGTTGTAAATTGGTGTTCAGCAGCTAACAGATTTCCTATCACATTTTAATAATGCAACAAAATCCGAAGGGGCCAATTAAAACAATTACTTCAAGATTAGACAACATACATTCGTCACTTAGTGCTAAAAGATACGTTAACTTTCCATTACAGTCCCTGTAATCAACATATATTAGCTAAAATATAAATAGCAATTGGGCTATAATACACAAACAGTGGGGAATTGGGTACCTTGATCATATCTGGGAGGGAAAATTAAGGCTGAAATACAAAACGCAACAGTGACTGACTCCCACCACAAGAGGGCACTGTTACATTGGCAATACTGCTTCAGTCATTCACTCGGAAATCTAGTGTCCCATAATTTAACCATGAGGCACTTCTAAACTGTTAACATTGTAGACTAATAACAGTTTTCATTTAGTTAAAACTGACATTCATTAGCAAAATGTGAGACACTTCAGCATCTCTGCTTTCCAACAATGTTCCGTCTTTTAAATTCATCAATATGAAAATAAAGCACCAAAGGTTTGAAACCATATTTTTCCATTTAGGATCAACACCTGAGTGTCAAGACAGCATGTTTAACTTAAGTTCCTGTCGCTTCATATGGCTGGAGGGTGGCCAATGTCCAGTCTTCTCTGTGCCGTGCCTCTTTTTCGTGCAGCTGGTACAGCACTGACTACACTTCCCAGAGTGCCTGGGGTTTGGAAGAAAGCCTTTGAAGAAGACACTGTGGTTTCTTTTGGAGTATGTGGAGTCTGTGAAGAGAGAGTAAGAGAGTAATGTAAGTTTTGAAAATATTACTCAACATGTTTTTGAGAACACTGCCTCTTGCTTCTGTGTCGATCACATTGGTCTTATTTCATTTCACTACAGACCAGACGGCATGAGGGTGTGACACAGGTTTCTTTTGTACATGTTTCTTTGGTCTCTGTTCACACCTTACAAGACCATGACCAGGTTACCTAAAAATACTATAAACAAATATAACATCAAGATGAACTTTTGGAAGTTTTAAAAGTGCAATATGTGAGATTTTGGAAAAAAGCAGAAAACGGTAATCTGCAATCTGCATGTTAGTGTATTCTCTTTCAAAGGTATGTCTGTCCTGCTTCGCTCCATGTCTGTCTGTATCTACACATAGGTCTGCTATGGTTTATGTGACATGGATACACAAAGACAGGAGCAGACCTGCAGAAAAACGAATTACGTTAAGTAAAATTTGCAGTGATGACAGAACTACAAGAACTATCCTTATATTACTATAATAAAACATGAATTGAACCTGTGAATGTTAAGCACTTCAGCTTTTTAAAAAAATACATAATTAATTGAACTGTTGCCAGTTTTCAGTCCTCTAACCAAATAATTTCATCTCTACAAGAACAGGTTAATACTTCATATTAGAAGGGAGAGTGGGTGGGAAAGAGAGACCTCCCCTGATTAATGGCTCATCACAACATGGTCATTTACTTGTCCTATTGTTTATAATGCTGCATTAATTTGTCGTCCAGCAACACATCAAGCCACTCTGCTTAAGGTGAGCAATACCAGCAGAGCTATATTGGGCTTTGCAACAAGGACATTGATCCCTATTTAACAAGTTGGAGATTAATCAGCTGTGACACACCAAAAGTGTCTTTGATGAGTAAATGAGGGGAAACCTTCCACAGAACAGATGCTCAGTGGCTCTCATGTCAAGCTGTGTTGTGGCATTTTGCAAATGCCTGATACCAGAAAGGTCATATATCATTATGAAGGCCAATTATGTTGATGTTAATACGTTTTTCAGAGCAGACAGTTGTGTGTATGTGTGGCCAGTGCTGCAACAGTCTAGTTAATTCTTACCAGTGGTTCTGGTGTGTTAATGCTGACGGTTTGTCGCGGTCCTGAGGGAGAACATGGCGTACTGGCTGCCGACCCGTAAGGCCTGCTCTGTTCTGGAGTAGATGGCGATGGAACCGGTGACCTGCTGAGGTCTGATGCTGTTGCTACACTGTAAGGTGCCGCCCCAACCATAAAGTGGGCAGGTGACATCATTGCAGGCAGACTGAAGCTCAGTTTGGTGTGAGCATCAGAGCCTTGCTGTTGTACGCTGTTGGTCACCAGGGGGTAGTGCGAGAGGGCAGCAGAGGGCAGCAGGACATAAGGTAGTGCCAAGGTGGGAACACTGCTGGGAGGAAGCGTGAGACTGGCTGGTGGCTGTCCGGCTGAGAGGAGGAAGTTGAAGCTGTTTAGTCCTGGATAAGATAGAATAGTAGACCTGGTGAGAGGTGCTTTGGAATTCAGTTTTACTGGCTGTTGTATATCAATCATTTTTTTAAAAACAGTTTGGACATATCCTTGTGTACACTGAGTTTTTAGAAAGTTGTACTTTAGGAAGTACATTACCTGCATTGTTGGGTACGTAGAGGTAGTGTGATGGCTGAGCATGCTCACTGCTGCTGTTCTCACTGAATACCTGCTCTCTGGTGAGGCCTGCTGGGCGACTGGGGGAAGTCCTGGTGTTACTTGTCTGTGAACACTCTGCTGTTTCCCTATGAAGTCCAGCTCTCATCTGGAAAGGGAAACAAACACTGGGAATAAATCAACATGCACTGGCTGAATGAAATAGAAAACAGATATGCAAATATATAATTTTAGTGCAGTGCTTATGGAGTGTACATTTGAAATTGTTCTCTTAAAATTCTGCATTACGATTAATGCTCAAGTAATTACTGTGCTGATGAACACTCTTCCCTTCCAATGACTCTGATGCTACTTGTGCCAAGCAATTTTCCTGATGTAAAAGTGCAGTCCTTATAGTCTACTTTCCAAATCTATCATGAGAAATGGGACTTTCCAATTACTGGGATTATGTAGTCTGATTAATTGCACAAGGTTTTCCAGTTATCAAATATCCTATACATCATCAATATGAGAATTCTGTAATTACACCAGAGATAAGTTATACTGATCAGCAAGCATGCCGTAATTGACATTTTTCCATTTAACTGTCTGCTATCCATAATTGCTAACAGGATCTTCTGATTGTGGATGCAAAACTATAGAGAAACAAGACAGCATGCAATCATACTGCTGCACTCAACCAAATAATAATGTTGTAACTAGTCAATTTTCATTGGGACAAGAACAATGACTTCATCCTTTCTATAAAATATTTAAACATATCATCATACAACATCTACTCACCTTGTCACAGTAGTCTAACCCAGAAATTCCCTGCTTTTTCACTACTGTCTCCTCCCCGTCAGTTTCATCCCTCTTTCTCTTCCTCCCCTCCACAGATTCCAGCCTGGGTGACCTCTGTCCTTCGGGGATCTGGTCGGGCTTGTCTGGCGTCCTGAACAGCATAACAACAGACGGCTGGGACAGGCTGGGCAGGTAGGCCAGGCAATGGGGAGATGGGGAAGAGCTGAAACGGGGCTCAGGGTGGAGGTGAGGTGCCAGAAGAGTAGGATGGGTGGAGGACAGGGGAAGGGCGCTGTTGCTGTGTGTAATCTGAGCCTGCAGGGGTGTGCTGGGATGGTTTCTGAAGAGAAACAAGAAAAGGCAACAAATTACTCAGTTATAGGCTTTGAGCTTTAAGTTTTCATTCTCTGCTCTCGTTAGATTTGGTCTTTTAGTAACAGCATGTAGTTTTAGTTTGAGCCAAGCATGATCTGGAAACTTGAAACTGGAAATTCCTTTTGAGATAATACACATTAAAAACTGGAGCGGTCAATCCAGTGGAAAGTTCCATGCAAACCTGTTTCTCGCCCAACCATCTCCTGGGCTCTGTCTGAAAAACTGGTTCCTAATCACAACTTTTAAATAGCTCTAGGAATTGAGGAATCACAGCAGTAACTTTACTCATAAATTGACATCGACATTGAAAGCCAATTGACAGTGATTTGTGTGTGTGTGTGTGTGTCACATAATTCAAGGATTACCACCAAACCAGCGTCTGCAGTGACGATTTTACACTGGGTTAGTTTTCTAATTTTTATCACAAATGACTGGGATTCATAGATTATCTCCTGTTCCTGCTGACAAGCTCCCTCCCTGGACTTCATGCAGACATCTTCAGACAGTTTCATCGTTGGCAGTGCATGTTTGTGATTTCACATCTAACTTGGTTGGTTCGGTTAAAACTGACTGCTGTTTGCAGTGAGTACAGTTCATTTGGGCTGCTGTGAAAGCCGTCAGTCTGCACCTTCAGTGGACACACCCCCAGCAGAGAATACTGTTATATTTTTGCCATTTTGAAACATAATTTTACTTTACTTGACTTTTTTGATGGTTCAAATTTGGCTGGGTGGTTTATAACAGTTTTCTGTGGTGTGATGACCTCAGACCACACATTTATTACTGCTTCACACCGACTTTAAAGGCATAACATCAGTCACTGTAAGAACCTGGTGCTGGTAGTAATACCAGTGGCATTTATTGAATGTTAACAAAAATGCAGCATCTGTGAGTTTTTGTATTTGAATCACGCAGTATTCAGTTCCACAAACTCCACCTGCTTTCAGCATAGACTCCATTCACTAAATTTTTGCCTTTCATTGTTTGAAATGCAAGTGAAGTTCCTGAACTCATCCCTGAACCTTTAGAAAAGGTCATATGTCAAAAAAGTGACTATATGTGCCTATGATCTATCTTGCTGATGTGTAGATTTTGAACTGGCTACCTACCAGCCATCAACTCTTATCCTGTGGCCTACCACAGCTTCTGGTGCATTTTTGCCTAGCTTCACATCTAAAATATTCCTTTTCAACACACACTTCCATGTCTTATTATCTTTCTCCCTCCAAAAACACTTAACAGCCACAGCCTTGAGGCAGCTGAGGTTTGACCACAAGCAGGCCAACCACATGATGCTAAATAACAAGAATTACTGTGTATTCCATCAATGGAGCCAACACATACACTCACAGGAGACAAACTATTCCTATCCACAGCCGTCATATCCTGTTACATGCAGCCTAAAACTAAATACATCAGCCAGTATAAACACCGGCACTCAGTCTAAAATATAATGGAATATAGAAGATTAAAACAAAATCAGTGAGGGAAGGGTCATAGCATCTTATAACATCTTCACTTGACAAAAGAAATAGCTTTAAATGTCTAATGTATACAAACTGAAAACTATTTGGCTGTAACTGTGTAACTTTAGCTTGAAAATTGTTCTGCCGGAGATGAAAAAGGACCCTTTAACCTTGTTACAGGCAGCTGATGTGGATTCTCTTCATCAATAATACTGATAGTCTGTGCTGGCAAAGGTTGGCAGAAAGAGCTACTGCTTGCTGTAAATTCTTTGGCAGTAAATCTGTGGTGGATGACTGCAGATAAAATGAAACCCAGTGAATGTGAGGGTTATTACAGAGAGTGTTGAGTATCTGTGTGTGTCTTGCTTTTAACTCACTCAGTGCTGTTTCCAAACTGGAGCTGACAAACTGTGCTGTTGCTTATAGTCTTTCTGGAATAGTCCACAGGGTGGTTTGGCAGACCTGTGGTGTGAGAAACATTTTATCAGATAAGCATATTCAAAATGGTCCCCTATAATTAACTTCTCTGTTTTACAGAACAAATACTGACATGTAGAACAACATTGAAATTTCAAAATGCAGAATGTCTCTTACCCGTTAGTTCACGCCGTGGGCTGCTGGGAGCAGAGCTGACCTGCCGCTGGACAGCAGCAGAAGTTGGTGTGATGTTGAAGGAGGCATGACGTGCCATCTTTGCTTTTCTGAGGTCCTGGCCTGTCATTAGCTGTGTGGGGTCAGGCGGAATGATGGCTGCTACATTCAGAGTGTTTCCTACAGACGATGATAGTGAGGTACATGAGAACTGAGTTCAGAGTGCAGTGCAATGATGACTCTTTTGTCCAAAATACCTTAGAGAGGCATGATAAACCCCAAGTCTTAGAAAGATTTCAGAAGTGTTTTCAGGTTCAATAACTTAAGTTGACTAGCTTGTCTTTAATTCTCACCAGCATTTCCAGAGTTGCTGAATTCTACCGGGCCGAGCCACTTGAAGGCCGGTTTCCTGCCTCTCTCCTCTCTGACATGAACTTTCTTTATGAGGCCCAGGCTAGTCAGCACATTTGCGATGTCGTACAGGCGCCGCACTTTTGCTGTAGATACAGAAATAGAATGTTTAATTTTGATGAAACAGAAGAAATATGATTTTACAACCTTTAAAGCAAACTGATGGCTGTATAACAGGACATGTTGCTGTTCTGTTGGCTGTCTTACTCTTGTACTTGCTGTGACTTGATGAATCCTGACTTTCCTCAATGAGGATCTTTGCTGCTGCATCCAAAGTGACAGTCTGAGTTTTGGACACCAGGAAAAGCATAACAAACTTCTGGCTCATGATGCGCAGAGACTTGTCTTTCCTGTTGCAACCAGCTGCAAGAATACACATAAGAAATATACAATGTACATATAGTAGGTACACGCAGTATGCCACACTACTTTTTTGACCAGCAGTAAAACTGAGTCATTGCAGCAGCAATATGTAATTACATATAATAAATAACATACACCAAAGCTGCGCGCTCCTCAGTCACTTCATTATGTAATTGTGCGCAGTATTTCAAACACACCCTTCAAAATTGACGTACAGTTTGATTTAAAATATGTTTGAGATGTCAAGTACAACCTGAAACATAAAACATGTTGATAAAGCAGACGCTGTACTTACGAGACATTTCTGTTTGCATAATTTGGGTACAGTGAAACATATTTTTGGGCTTTATTGCAGTCACTCCAGATTTTATTAAGATTTTAATTACCAGAGTGGATTTTTCTAAGCCAACACAACTGTAACAACGCTATAATATTCGATAGATGTTAGACTGAGCTTTGTTTTTTATTTACATATAAAATATAACTTCTTCAATGTCAAATAAAATTGCAAATTTATCCAACACAATAGGAAGAAACTAAATCCTATCATTTATAAGTAAACATGTCGAATCTAAAGACAATGCATGTCCACATAAAATATCCTTTAATGTCATGTTTATAGCATTGTATCAACTTTTCAGCTACTGTGAGCTGTGAGCTGCACTCCTCTCCTCAGAGCAACATCTTGGTGTGCTCATACTTGTCTAAAGTGAAATGTTTCAAACTTGTTAAACAATAACGTCCTCTGATCACAAGCCAAGTGAGTCCAGCCAGTGCCTAAGTGGTTTTCTTGTAGCCGTTTGTTGTTCTACAGCTGTGATGGCAGACATTACATGTATTGTTACATCACCTGGAGTCACCCTACTCAACCACACACAATACCAGCAGACACTAAACACGTAATGGATATCAAGGCCTGTCACCAGGCTTTACCTTTGTAAACTACCTTGTTGTCATGAAGGCCAAATTGCCAAGTCAACAAACACCCTCTTAATGACAAGCTGTGTGGGTGTATGGGGAGGTAATGTTACTATGGAAACCAAGCTTGTATCCCTTACTGTGAGTTTAAGGCTCTATTTAGCTGCAGAAATATTCTTCGGCAGCTACTCGTGACCTACACTTAAATTTTTACATGATGGCATTTAAGAAACGCTCTTACAGAACAATTACTACAATAAACTTAACCTCCTTTATCACTGCTATTAAAGCAGTCAATGGTAAATGGCCTTCAAAGGAAAGGTGCATGCTTTTCTTGCAACATTGATTCTACACAATCAAAGCTGCATTTATTACCGTTGCCAGCATCTCCTTCCCCTCCGTCATCTTCGCGGCCCTGTCCGGCCTCCCCTGCCTCGGTGGCCAGCTCCATCTGAAGGTGGTAGCCCTGCTGCCGGCCCCTCCGCTGCAGCTCCTCCAGAGTGGCCTCCAGTCGCTGACGACCGTACCAAGTGTAGCTGTTCTTGGCATTTCGGCCCACAATCGTGAGAGACTCTAAAACATTGACGATGTCATATATACGCCGCCGCTCCACTCCTGACAGTGTGAGAGTAGAAAAATGACACACACATTCCTCTAAAATCTGTGCTCACGTGAGGACAACCTATCAAATGGTCAGTGTTAAAGACACTCTCAAGATCCTTTCAGCTCAGCACACCTCCAATAAATATGCCGTGACATGTTTGTATTAAAACTAGGTCCCCATAGCAACCACCCCTAAAGGCAACAACATAAAACTTTATAATGCTCATGAAACGCAGATTAGTTGCTTCCATTATCTTCTCCGATGAGGTGTTTACAATAGCGGCACAGGCACGAGTTAGGACTAATTACAGTCATCAATATCCCTCCTGTTCGACCTCTTTCACTGGTTCTTACCCAGATTGTTTGCCACCTCATCCAGTGAGATCCAGATAGGGCTGTGAAGTGGTGGGTAATCGGGGTAAAGAGCTAGGAACTTCTGGCAAAGCAGACCCAGACTCTTCTGTTTCCTGCTTGGCTTTTTCTCTGCATCATCTTCTCCATCCACAGATTCAAACTGCACAGGCAGATAAATGCATGTTAAGCAGTCACCCTGATGTTTTACTACAAAAACACACATCTCAGTCAATAAGCTTAAATTACTATCTTGTAACACTTCTTTAAGAGTACATGTGTTAAAGAGGAATAAATTCCTCCATTTTTAAAAAATGTATAAAGAAGAATAAGACATTTTTAGACCTGAAGAGTTAAACTGAGAACTTAAAAAATTCCTTAGTAGCTATTTTGGAGACCATTTTAAAAAAGGTGTGTTTTAAATAATATAATGCAGCCCTTAGCATCTTTTGGCAGCTATTAAAATTTCCCATCTCACGTACTTGACATGACTCATCCACCTCTGTATCCTCCACCACAGTGTCTGGGCTCGCCGGCTTGTCCTTGTCATTCTCTATGGGTCTAAACAGCACCTTCTTCATCTCTCTGTCCCGGATGTCTGGGCTCGCAGCACTGATCAGCATCTTCAGGTTAGCTGTGGGTGTCCAGGGTTCATTCAGAGCGGTGTGTTTGATGGGGGTGATGTGGGCCAGGTCAGGGGTGGCACCTTTTCTGTTTATCAGCAGAGCAGGGATGGTGGATTCTGCAGATTTTAGTGGTGTTGATCTTCTCCTCTCTGTGTACATATTTTCCTGTGATGTAGACAGTTATGTGGCTGTATTAGAGAAGGTTTTCCTGATTCTGCAGTACTGAGGTTGCAAACATTTCCTCTCACTCAATTTCAAGGACTCAAAACTGGCAATTTTTAAGCTAAACATGGCATTACAAAGCAACATTGTGTAATTTTGTGAAATCTGCTACTGGATGAACCAAATTGATATCAAAAGGTCCTTTATAGGAAGTTAAATGATGATTTTAGCACAGAGAGAAAGACCTGAGGCACACTGATGAAGCCAGGTAAAATATTTAGATAACAAATCAAGCCCTTTCAAGCCATCTCACTGGTTAGGACACTTTAAGGCCTTGTTTGGCGTTTTTATAGCTTACAAACTTTCTTTCTTTCTAAGTTTGCCTCACTGTTAATACACCACCACAGTACTCTAAACATCTCTCTGATTAGCCTGGTAAAGCAGCTCTCTTTCAGTTGCATCACATAAAACCTGCCACACCTGAGATCAAGCAGGTATCCACCTTAGCCTACCTTTTGTTCACTTTGGCCCCCATCCTCCTCCGGCTCCACCGTGAAATGTTTCCTGGGGCTTGTGAGGTCTTTCAGGGCTAAGCATTCAGCTTCCATCTGGGAAACTGCAGTCTGTCCAAAGGAAAAAAAAATCCGTGTACAGAAAGTCAAAAATAGATTCTCAGCCGGGCTAATCGTGTTGTTAAGGAAGTTGTAACCAGCACAGTAAACTCAGACCTCAGTGGCCAGCTGAATTTGGCGCAAAGAACATCAGCTAACTAGCTCTTAGCAGGCTAACTGTGCCTCACCTCAACTCTCACATCTCCTGCTTCACTGTTTAGTTAAGTGCAATCCTAAAATAACCTACTGTACTGCAGCTGCATAGTAAGCTGCAGTACAGCCATTAATAAATGGCGATTGTAAATTACGTTAATTCTAAGTTTTAGTAAGATGTACGCTTATGAACTCAGTAAAGGGCCAGTTCTCTCAAATTAGTACAAATTAACACGTCGATTTCCCTAAGGTTGAACTTGTGAAGGGGAATAAATATATCACTATAACGTATTTATAGCCAATAAGGCTAATTTAAGGCTAATTAGCTACTTAGCTAAGGTAAATAGCTCAGCTGACCAGCATACCACAACTCAGTGTTAGAGACAGCAGGAAACCGCTGGAGGGAAAGCACCATACCTCACCTTTCTCAGCTTCTCAATGAATAAAATATTCCACCGTGGCTCTGTGTTCGGTTTCACAGACTTGTCAGCGCGTAGTTTGTTCAGAACAACATAGCAGCTTGTTTCCCTCTTCAAAATAAGCGGGCAGTTCTCCTCAGTCTCTCCCTCCGGTCCCGTCCAGCCCAGCTAGCGGACACTCTGTACTGCCCCACAGAGACTCGAGCATCACCCGCTCAAGCTTGTTTTCTGGCGCTCTCGGGCAGCTGGCTCTCATCAACCAATCAGCGCCCTGGTGATTGGTTTCGTCATACAGCTCAAGCCAGTCAGCGTCGTCGAGCCCGGGTGCGCGCCTCAACCTCGACCAATGGACGTTTACGGACGACCACGCCTGCAGAGACGTGTTGGCGGGGCAACCGGCGCGCTCTGTGCAAGCCTGAAGAGGGAGGAAAACGAAAGAGGTCTCACTCTGCAGCTGTTTTCGTTTACGGGACCAGAAATCGCAGTGGGAAAATGTATTAATATCACTTAACAAATTAATAACATTTTAAAGTATGTTATAGCTTTGCAATAATTTGGACATTTGAGTCATTTTAATTCTGACTTACATTAACACTGTCCGCTGGTCCTGACCGTCCTGTTCCTTTCTGACGACTATAAACAGTCGAAAACGAGCGCCGAATGGTTTGTAAATGAGTGATTCGTCTTCTTCATAGACGTTCTTTGACTTCCAGCTGAGCGTTTTGGCTTGTCGGCTGCTCCTTCTCCCACAGTGACACCAGCGTCACGTAAAAACCACTGCACCTAGTAACCCGCTATTAATGCCTTTAACCTAATCGCTCGGGCCTTTGTCTCTGCGGATGGCTGCAATTAGCTCTGCGGCTGAAACAGACAGATGGGAGGCAATGAAAGGAGGTGGGGAATAATATGAGTGGCGCTAATAGTACCTGTACCAAAGCGCGAAAAGTGGTGGGAGAGAGGGTTGACTTCTCAGCAGACAGGATCCCGCCCTGCATGCAAACAGCTTGTCTTAGGACAAGCCCCAAGTGTTTACATAATGGTCCTCAATACACAAAAACAGCCGCCAAACGTTATTCAAACGTGAACAGTGCAGAGGGCTGTTAACAGTTTTGACTAAATCACAGATTACGTGCAGGATTCCATTGGTTGGCTATCGGTTTAAAGCTATCACTATATACGCTTATCTAAAACATGTTATAGTGCATTCATTCGTTCTAATCGAAAATGAAGATATAGTTATCAAAATTGAAATTACTTTATGAAATTGGAGGCTGACACTGCTGACTAGTCCTTGGAAAAAAAGGACTAGTCAGCAGTGAGATGATTAGAGGGGTAAGAAAGCTCTTTTCATTTTTTAAAAATACATTTCTTACATTTTTTAAGTCTTCATTAAGAGCTACTCCACAAGTCCTGAAATTTTTCGTGGAAAAGAATCCTGGGAAGCTATTGTGACCCTACAAAGCCAAAAGGTTGCATAATGCAGCTCTGTGATATAGAATAACAGCTGTATTCTGACCTGAAATTGCTACTAATTGTTTCTTAGTTATAGTAATTCTCTTGATTTGTCACACAAGTGTCATCCATTTGGAAGTTTTCTCCTTTTATTGCTTTTCAATATTTCAGAATGGTCAATTTAATTTGGCATTTTGACAAGAATTTACAATAACGACTCTCTCCTTTAAAAGTGAAAACAGGCTTCTACAAAGTAATGTCAGTTCATTATAAATATTAAATACAGAATAAGTGATTGCATAAGTATTCACCACCTGAGAATTGATTTATGTTAATCCACACAGGTGAAGTCAGTTGGTGCTTGAAGTCACAGTTAGTGAAATGGAGATCATCTGAGTTCACAAAAGGGGAAAGCTTCCAAAGGAGTGAATATTTTTTACCAGGCACTGTCAGTGGAGGTAGTGAAACTAGAAATCTGATTCATGAAACTAAATGGTCTAAGTGAAATTAGTTATCTTCTAGTTATCTGTGTTTCATACTAAAGCCTAAGCTGTGACAAAAAATTGATTTCACCCAAGAGAAGCCAAATTTGGAACTCTGGATTCCCTGATCAGTGCCAGCCTTGTGATGAATCACATGCCAGGACTCCAAATTCATTTGTGGACTGTGGCCCGGGGTATTCCCAGCCCAAATCTGCCCAAGTCACCCCCCAAAAAGATCTGAATGGGAACCACTAACTCTAATCCTCTGATCCAGAACACAGCCAAATGTGCAACAGTCAGCCAAGTTCTAGCATTTCAATATTTTTTTTCGCTATTTAGTGCAGAGATGCCATTTTTAGTGCCCTTAATGTGAAAATCTTCTTACTTAATGTGAAAATCCAGTCATGTGTGTCTTATGTTGGGAAAGTGTGAGTTCAGATGGCAGCTCTGTCTGTACATGTGACTGACACTGCTGGTTGACTTTGTGAGTGTTATTATGTTAGAGAGAGAGAAAGACACAGAGGTGGAGTACATCCTTGCAGGCAGCACAACTTTTGTGTTGTGTTCTTGTTGTAGGTCTCTCAAATGTGGCTGAATGAGAAAGCTTGCTTTTACTCAGAAGCTTTTCAGATTGCAACACTGATCACATCAAGTAATAAATGTAGGCATGAGAAATCTAATCAAAAAGTCTTGTAGAAAAAATGAACAACGGACTGGAACGTGACTTTTAGGTGTCTCTGAGGTGCAGCAGGTTGGATCACCACCACCATCGTCATTAACATTCTCCCAACTTATTGTGCTCTTCTGTCTTTATTACCGCTCAGATGGTGTCAACACGTTTATGAAGAGCTTCATAAACATAGAGAAAGTGTCGGCATGTCTGCTGAGGATGGAGCTGCAATTAATGTGTCACTGTGTTGCCATCGGTATGGTAGTATAAGTAACAACAGTTTGGATGGTATTGTAATAGTGAAGCTTTTACCATAGCTGTAATGTAGAAGAGCTGTAAATGTTACACTTTAATAAATAGAAATCCAAATATTCTATAAATGCAGAAAAGTATATGGCTAGTAGCAAAAGGAATATGTAGATGGAATGTAAATGAATTTAAGAAACAGCACAACAAGTTATTTGAAATTCTCAAATCAAACATGTATTTGAGCAAAATAGCAGGTGGGGATCATTCCACTGTGACTGATGATGAAGAAAGCTGAACTAACCTATCCTATCAAATGTGAATTAAAGCTGGCCAACTTGGGCAAAAGCCCAGCAGCCTTTTAGAGAAATAAATCAATTATTAAAAGAGCCATTAGTGAAAAAGTGCAGGTTCCTTTCTACATTTTGGGCTTTTAGCTAATGTTCTTATCCCGATCGACTTGAGTGGGTGAAGAGATCAAATAAACTTCAAAAGGTAGATCACAAACATGAGGAGTCATGAAGGGGAACAAGGAGAAAAGAGGGGTTAGTAAACTGCTGTTCTTCTCAAATGCAGGAGAGTCTAGATGATATACACTAAAGGAGAGTTGGGGGCTGTAAACAAATACCGTTGATTAGCTGTAATTTGAATGAATGTAACTTGATTAAGGATTACTAGGTTCCCTCGAAACACTGCCACCCCTAAATACAATTCACATGTACTTCATTAAAGATGGGAAAAAGATTAAATCTTGGAATAAAATATGTATAAACACATCAAATATAACAATTTATAGTACAACAGTACAGCTATGAACAAAAAGATAGAACACAGCGATTTTAAGAATGACTTTTTCAAACATTTTTTTTCTAATTCTCAGTAAAAATAGTGTTTTAAATCCAGCCCTCACCTCGTTTGACTAATTAGACTGAGCAGGACAGGTGCCAATATAGGGAACAGTTTACAAAATCTGCACTTGATATGTGGACACACACAACATGTCTGTATGAAAACTGAACAATGCTTCTGTGCAACCATGTCACATAAAAATATACTAATGTCACATAATAATGTGCAGTGGCAGGCTTGTATGTATCACTGCAGTAGATAGCTGGAAAATATAAATGTTGAAATTAATACAGGTCACATTTTATCTTGCAATAAACTGATTTATGAGTTTTATTGAGACAAATATTCAGTCAAATTCCGATTTAAGATTGTAAACAAAAATTTGCACTTTCAAGTATTGATTTTGAACCCAGAAAAAACGGAACATAACCAAATGTGTGGAAGATTTTCAATTTAAATGCAGTTTTGATACATTTCTGGAAATCATTTCAATAATTTATACTCCTCTTTTGAATTTTCTCGTAATTATTAAACCATTTCAATACATTCAGTATTTTTTTTTTTAATGCAGAAAGTGTTTTCAGTCTCTAAGCAGAATTTATGGCAGAGCTGTTTTGTTGGATTGCATTAGACTGCACAGGTGTTCCTATTGAAGAGCTTGGTAGAGTGTATATTGTAGTGTTTACTGCTTTAGTGTAATTACCTGTTGTTCCGTCATGCTAATATTGTTGCTTTGCTGTTAAGCTGTCATGCTGTTTTCTGTGCCAGCATGAATAATTGTTGATAGACTTGGACCATTTTGTCCTGTCTGTGACACAGTGGCTGGTTTTAATGAGAACCAGACAGCTTTGCTCTCAACACATTTGTACTACAGTCAGACTTCTGAACACTTAACAGTGACATGACATGCATTTGGTAGTTTTCTTGTACTTCAGCAGTCCCACATACGTAAACTAAGTAGAAATTTACCTACATGCTTTCCATTTACAATGCTGTCTTTCACTGTAAACTATAACTCTGAAGTAGACATTCAAAAGTAAAGATGGAGAGAAATGTAAACACTAATATCACAAACGTGATTTTATCCATCTGTTCATCAAAGACCAAGTCTCTTCTTTTTTGATAAAGTCCTTAGTATGACTGCTTCATTATTTTTTCTCAATATTAAAATGAAGTCCCACATGATTTAAGTCCTACAATATGACTTAATGACATCATTAAAGCCAATGTAATATAAGGTCATTAAATTTGTCGTTATGGATTACTATGTCATCGTTGGCTTTAGTGTGGACACAGTAACACATTTGACAGTCATTTTCTCTCCACGAAAACTTCAGTTAACTGTTTCTCTGTCGCCATGTTGACCCTAAAACTACTCTCATAGGTTTTAATGGGGCAGATAGTCTGATACAAAGAAAATAAACAGAAATCTACATAGGACTGTAACAGAATAAAAATGTATGCAGCTGTGTTGCCGCTGTGGTCCCCATAACTCATAGTAGATGCAACTCAGCCCCCTCCTTCCAGGGTTTGGTCTAGTTGATGGACAGATTAATTATACAAGATATTTGAAAACCGTATTTTCTTTTCATACAGATGGGACAATAATTGTTTATTAGTAAAAGTAACAGTTTCTGTTGGTTATCACACAGAAGATTAAAAGATTTGAAAACTGTTTCAGTGAAGCTGCTGACAGGGTCTTCAGTCCTGCTTAGTTGTTTAACACGGTATCAACAAGTGACAAAGCACAACTTAGCAGTTCTCAGGATAGCAATACTCACTTTTACTCATCAGTGGATATGAGTTCTTGGTGGCAGTCCACCTAAAAGTCATGTTAAGGAAACAGGGCATCGTCAATATTTTTATGTGCATCATCATTATTATGGTTTCCCTTTGCACTGTGACATAAAGTGCTGGCACGCCGTCCATCTGTCTGCTCTGTGTGATGGTCATTCCAGTCTGCCATCACCTGAAACTTTTTGGCATTCACCCTACCATGCCATACATGCAGGAAAACTATCAATATGAAAGAATCGTGTTGGCATACATATCCAAACCAGAGGAACTGACTAACAGTCTCAGTCACTGTCATGAAAAATTAAATTGTTGGACATAAATATTTATATTAATGAGCTGAAAATGTTTATGTCTTTGCATTTTTTCATATGGTTATTTCTTGCTGTCTTATTTAATTAGGAGCAATTTAAGCTCAGTATTTTAAAAAAAAGGCAGTGGAAAATCAAATGCAAAAAAAACAAAGAAATTCATTTGCTTTCTGATGAAATTATGGTTTCAAACAGCAGCTAAGACTGTGAGGCAGGACCTGAATCAGCATACCTGATCATCAATACAGAAACACTTTCTGGATGCCTTCATTGTCTTAAATGGATATATTTATTAAAGTTCTGGTGCTGCTTACATTAGTCAGTTCACCCATCCAGCTCCCACCAGTAATGTGTTACACCAAAATGTGTCTCCTTAACATTGTTGTCTGTGAGACACTGTCTCTAATATAAAAGGCTTCAGTCATTTTTTTAGATGATTTTACAATGATTAAGCAATTTTACACACACACATTTTATTTCAGTGATTTCTACTACAGTACACATATTCAGCAATTTAATTAATGACAAAAAGAGACATCCAACATGTACATATTTAGATATGTTGACATTTGATTCAAACTTAAAATGAATAACCTGCATGTTATTTGTATTTAATCTTTAAATAGCTGTAAAATAAACTGATTTGTGAAATAGAGAATATAAAAACCACCAGATATTCCAATCTATAAAAGGTCTTGATGAAATAAACTATTGTGATTATGGCAAAGTAAAAGCAACGTTGAAAATCCCTTAAAAGTAACTGACTGCAATTCCTAATATATACATGTCCCAAATGTTTAATGCTTCTGTCGTCTTACAAGTGTTTCCATGTGGCTCAGTAATTTTAAGTTTCCATGTCATTCAGGTAGTCCTCTCCATAGTCAATGATCTTTCTCAGAGTGTTCAGTATCAGTGTATCAGTGTCATCATGTGTCTCGATTTCTGAGCTGTAGTTCTTCACCGGAAAGATGCAGTTCAGTGGGATACCCAGCGACTGGCTCAGTTTCTTCATCTGCGTTTAAAAATGTTATTAACATTTAGGAAAAACTTACAATGTATTTTTGCACTAAGTAGGTCCATACAACATGCATACAATTTTAAATTATTATTTAGATTTATGTGCAAACACTTGAAAAGCTCGTGAAATGTCTCCTTGAAACCTACCTGTTCCTTCATTTGCTTGCTCTTGAAGACTTTCCTTATATCCTTTTCGACCTCAGAGTATTGTTCATCAATTTTAGTGAGAACAGCAATTTGGGGGATCCCTGCCAGCACAGAGTGCAGACCAACACAGTCAGTTTCTCTTCGTATTTTTCTGATATTCTAAACTGTGAAACTGTAACTGCTATTAAAACAGCTACGTCTGCTCTCACCTATGTCGCTGGCTGCTTCTCTGACCTCCTTTATTTTCTGCACAGAGTCTTTATCCAGTATGCTCAGAGTGGTGGCAGGAACAACACAAACCAGAACGTGAACTTGGTCTTCTGGAGTTGGGGTTTTGTTGTAGTCACGGTCACCTTCGGACAAGGTGGAGCTGGGATTGAACTGTAGGAAATTGTAAAATCAATGAAATCATGGCTCTTGCATGAGAACAGCTTCTGATATGTTTTTCAATTTCAGTATTAACATTTAAAAAATCGTACCCTGTAACCTTCTGTCACGTGTCCCTTCATGACCAGTTTGATGTCATCCACACCAATTCCTCCAGTAGAGCCCCTCTCCAGACCCATAGTGTCATTGAAGACAAAAGGGTAAAAGGTCTCTGGTGTTCCTCTCTGGATTTTATAAGTCCTGTACTGTATATTAATATATTATTATGATCATAGTGCCACATAATAATAAATAATACAAATGTAACATGCCTTTTTTATTGATGAATACAATCAAATTTCATTCCTACTCTTTTGGTGAAGCTCCTAGTGGTATTTGCTTCTGCCAGAGCTCGAGTTGTTATTCTTCCTCGTAAGGCGCTGTCCACAGAGTTGATGAAGCTGGACTTGCCAGCACCTGTTGGTCCGTGAAGCAGAATTCTGAGATGTTGGATCTTTTTATGAGGCTCATAATCGTTCACATACTGCAGGTCTCTCTGTTTGTCACTGTGAAATAAAAAGATTAAGTCAGTCTTTAGTGTGCACTCACAGCTGACACATGCTTTGTGTACTTATAGGATGGCACAACACTTTTAGATAAGCGGACAAACTCAAAATAATACAACAAAATGTAGTCTGAACAGATTAGTTTGTAAAGTTTGAGTACAAGAAAACACCAGAAGCACCACACCCTGAACACTCACCCCCACGGTATGTTCCTCCATTGTTCTCTGAAAGCTGACAAACCAAACGCACATGTTGATATTAGGTTTAAATGATATTTCAAGTAAATAATATGCTTTTATCTGTTATTTCTTTACTTATATAAGTTTAAACAGTTCTTCAGAATATTTTGCATGTCTTACTGGGAGAAGGTGGACTCTCTTTCTCTTGAGGTTTGGAAAATAAAGACTTCACATAACTAGAAGCCATTCTAATCCAGTACACTTTCTGTCACATTCAGGGAATATCTCCTCGCTGTCTGCTGGCTGTCTGTTCTGTGTGTAAAGTGAAAAACAAAATCCATTGTTGAACACAGCCCTGATTCTGTAATTAAAAAACACAAGAAGTGGCCCAGAGATGGGGAGAAAGGGGGCAATGGTAGTGAAATGGACAGTAGATCTGGGCTGCACTAACTGTAAGCACACACTTCTTCATATGCTTTATGAACTATTTCAGTAAGTGCACTGAGCCAAAGGAAATGTCAACAGAAAGGTTAAAACGGAGTTTTAGACTTACTAACAAAAATTCTCTTCCATTTTACAGATACAGCTTATCATATAAGTGGTGCCATTATAAAATATCCATCACTAATCTAGATCAAGGTAACTGCTGTCTCTAGGACTTTACTGTTTAATGCTTTCAGTAACTTTGGTCTGCAGAGTCCTAAAAACATAAGAACACTAAACAGAAGAGATGACAGTCTATGAAAAAAATGAGCATTGCTAAATCCTGATATTTCATCTCTTGATAGCAGATTTTACAGCCTCATTTAACAGTTTAAATATATTTAAAAAAATCTTACCTCAACTATTTAATCTGTAGAAAGAAGTGATGGTTTACCTCACATAATAATACGAAAGCTGAAAAATCCAGTTTTTACACTGAATGCCAAGTTGTTTTTAATCAGTTAAACCAGTTAAATTAGTCTGACAGTAGAACTGAATGATATGTGGACAAATGAAAGCATTTAATCATCATGTATTTCCTATAATATTGAAATTCAAGGTTAGTATACCTGAGAAGCTGCAAAACTGTTGATGTCTGTTCCGTGTTGTCTCCCCTGATGTGCACAGTGTGAGTGTGATTAGAGAATGAAAGCAAAACTATCCGTTGACATGACTTTGTTATGATTCAGAGACGACATGCCAATGATCACCCAACTATCTTGCTGTACAGGTTGTAAACCACCTTTCTATTCAAGTACTTATGTGGTTTTAGATGTTTAAAATGAAAAGACAATTTGAATTACTGTCATTTTGTAATGTTTAACCCCCTAAACCCCCAAAATCATATGTGGATTGTTTTAGCCAACCACTTACCCTTGACCCTGGTCACCCCAAAAATGACAGAGAAGCTTCAAAAATTTATGTAACGTTTGTATTATAGCCCAAACCATGATACATTTCTATACCTAACCAAAATCTGGTGGCTGAATCTAACCAAACAGCGAGTGAAAAACTAAACTTATAAGTAAAAGAAACTGTGAAAACAATTTAAGCTCAGTAAATTAAAAAGGCATAAAATCGCATTCAGCGGAGGAGAAGAAATTCATTTGCCTGCTAACAATACCATGGTTTCAAACAGCAGCTAAGACTGTGAGGCATGACCTGAATCGGCATACCTGATCATGAATATAAAAAACACTTTCTGGATGCCTTCATTGTCTTAAATGGATATATTTATTAAAGTTCTGGTGCTGCTTACATTAGTCAGTTCACCCATCCAGCTCCCACCAGTAATGTGTTACACCAAAATGTGTCTCCTTAACAGTGTAGTCTGTGTGACTCTGTCTCTAATATCAAAGGTTGCAGTCATCTTTTTTTTTTGATGATGATTTTACAATGATTAAGCAATTTAACACACATTTTATTTCAGTGATTTCTACTGCAGCACACATATTCAGCAATTTAATTAATGACAAAAAGAGACATCCAACATGTACATATGTTGACATTTGATTCAAACTTAAAATGAATAATCTGCATGTTATTTGTATTTAATCTTTAAATAGCTGTAAAATAAACTGATTTGTGAAATACAGAATATAAAAACCACCAGATATTCCAATCTATAAAAGGTCTTGATGAAATAAACTATTGTGATTATGGCAAAGTAAAAGCAACATTGAAAATCCCTTAAAAGTAACTGACTGCAATTACTAATATATACATGTCCCAAATGTTTAATGCTTCTGTCGTCTTCCAAGTGTTTCCATGTGGATCAGTAATTTCAAGTTTCCATGTTATTCAGGTAGTCCTCTCCATAGTCAATGATCTTTCTCAGAGTGTTCAGTATCAGTGTATCAGTGTCATCATGTGTCTCGATTTCTGAGCTGTAGTTCTTCACCGGAAAGATGCAGTTCAGTGGGATACCCAGCGACTGGCTCAGTTTCTTCATCTGCGTTTAAAAATGTTATTAACATTTAGGAAAAACTTACAATGTATTTTTGCACTAAGTAGGTCCATACAACATGCATACAATTTTAAATTATTATTTAGATTTATGTGCAAACACTTGAAAAGCTCGTGAAATGTCTCCTTGAAACCTACCTGTTCCTTCAGGTGCTTGCTCTTGTAGACTTTCCTTATATCCTTTTCGACCTCAGAGTATTGTTCATCAATTTTAGTGAGAACAGCAATTTGGGGGATCCCTGCCAGCACAGAGTGCAGACCAACACCGTCAGTTTCTCTTGGTATTTTTCTGATATTCTAAACTGTGAAACTGTAACTGCTATTAAAACAGCTACGTCTGCTCTCACCTATGTCGCTGGCTGCTTCTCTGACCTCCTTTATTTTCTGCACAGAGTCTTTATCCAGTATGCTCAGAGTGGTGGCAGGAACAACACAAACCAGAACGTGAACTTGGTCTTCTGGAGTTGGGGTTTTGTTGTAGTAATGGTCACCTTCGGACAAGGTGGAGCTGGGATTGAACTGTAGGAAATTGTAAAATCAATGAAATCATGGCTCTTGCATGAGAACAGCTTCTGATATGTTTTTCAATTTCAGTATTAACATTTAAAAAATCGTACCCTGTAACCTTCTGTCACGTGTCCCTTCATGACCAGTTTGATGTCATCCACACCAATTCCTCCAGTAGAGCCCCTCTCCAGACCCATAGTGTCATTGAAGACAAAAGGGTAAAAGGTCTCTGGTGTTCCTCTCTGGATTTTATAAGTCCTGTACTGTATATTAATATATTATTATGATCATAGTGCCACAAAATAATAATAAATAATACAAATGTAACATGCCTTTTTTATTGATGAATACAATCAAATTTCATTCCTACTCTTTTGGTGAATCTCCTAGTGGAATTTGCTTCTGCCAGAGCTCGAGTTGTTATTCTTCCTCGTAAGGCGCTGTCCACAGAGTTGATGAAGCTGGACTTGCCAGCACCTGTTGGTCCGTGAAGCAGAATTCTGAGATGTTGGATCTTTTTATGAGGCTCATAATGGTTCACATACTGCAGGTCTCTCTGTTTGTCACTGTGAAATAAAAAGATTAAGTCAGTCTTTAGTGTGCACTCACAGCTGACACATGCTTCGTGTACTTATAGGATGGCACAACACTTTTAGATAAGCGGACAAACTCAAAATAATACAACAAAATGTAGTCTGAACAGATTAGTTTGTACAGTTTGAGTACAAGAAAACACCAGAAGCACCACACCCTGAACACTCACCCCCACGGTATGTTCCTCCATTGTTCTCTGAAAGCTGACAAACCAAACGCACATGTTGATATTAGGTTTAAATGATATTTCAAGTAAATAATATGCTTTTATCTGTTATTTCTTTACTTATATTAGTTTAAACAGTTCTTCAGAATATTTTGCATGTCTTACTGGGAGAAGGTGGACTCTCTTTCTCTTGAGGTTTGGAAAATAAAGACTTCATATAACTAGAAGCCATTCTAATCCAGTACACTTTCTGTCACATTCAGGGAATATCTCCTCGCTGTCTGCTGGCTGTCTGTTCTGTGTGTAAAGTGAAAAACAAAATCCATTGTTGAACACAGCCCTGATTCTGTAATTAAAAAACACAAGAAGTGGCCCAGAGATGGGGAGAAATAGGGCAATGGTAGTGAAATGGACAGTAGATCTGGGCTGCACTAACTGTAAGCACACACTTCTTCATATGCTTTATGAACTATTTCAGTAAGTGCACTGAGCCAAAGGAAATGTCAACAGAAAGGTTAAAACAGAGTTTTAGACTTACTAACATAAATTCTCTTCCATTTTACAGATACAGCTTATCATAGAAGTGGTGCCATTATAAAATATCCATCACTAATCTAGATCAAGGTAACTGCTGTCTCTAGGACTTTACTGTTTAATGCTTTCAGTAACTTTGGTCTGCAGAGTCCTAAAAACATAAGAACACTAAACAGAAGAGATGACAGTCTATGAAAAAAATGAGCGTTGCTAAATCCTGATATTTCATCTCTTGATAGCAGATTTTACAGCCTCATTTAACAGTTTAAATATATTTAAAAAATTTTACCTCAACTATTTAATCTGTAGAAAGAAGTGATGGTTTACCTCACAGAATAATACGAAAGCTGAAAAATCCAGTTTTTACACTGAATGCCAAGTTGTTTTTAATCAGTTAAACCAGTTAAATTAGTCTGACAGTAGAACTGAATGATATGTGGACAAATGAAAGCATTTAATCATCATGTATTTCCTATAATATTGAAATTCAAGGTTAGTATACCTGAGAAGCTGCAAAACTGTTGATGTCTGTTTCGTGTTGTCTCCCCTGATGTGCACAGTGTGAGTGTGATTAGAGAATGAAAGCAAAACTATCCGTTGACATGACTTTGTTATGATTCAGAGATTACATGCCAATGATCACCCAACTATCTTGCTGTACAGGTTGTAAACCACCTTTCTATTCAAGTACTTATGTGGTTTTAGATGTTTAAAATGAAAAGACAATTTGAATTACTGTCATTTTGTAATGTTTAACCCCCTAAACCCCCAAATCATACGTGGATTGTTTTAGCCAACCACCGACCCTTGACCCTGGTCACCCCAAAAATGACAGAGAAGCTTCAAAAATTTATGTAACGTTTGTATTATAGCCCAAACCATGATACATTTCTATACCTAACCAAAATCTGGTGGCTGAATCTAACCAAACAGCGAGTGAAAAACTAAACTTATAAGTAAAAGAAACTGTGAAAACAATTTAAGCTCAGTAAATTAAAAAGGCATAAAATCGCATTCAGCGGAGGAGAAGAAATTCATTTGCCTGCTAACAATACCATGGTTTCAAACAGCAGCTAAGACTGTGAGGCATGACCTGAATCGGCATACCTGATCATGAATATAAAAAACACTTTCTGGATGCCTTCATTGTCTTAAATGGATATATTTATTAAAGTTCTGGTGCTGCTTACATTAGTCAGTTCACCCATCCAGCTCCCACCAGTAATGTGTTACACCAAAATGTGTCTCCTTAACAGTGTAGTCTGTGTGACTCTGTCTCTAATATCAAAGGTTGCAGTCATCTTTTTTTTGATGATGATTTTACAATGATTAAGCAATTTAACACACATTTTATTTCAGTGATTTCTACTACAGTACACATATTCAGCAATTTAATTAATGACAAAATGTGACATCCAACATGTACATATTTAGATATGTTGACATTTGATTCAAACTTAAAATGAATAACCTGCATGTTATTTGTATTTAATCTTTAAATAGCTGTAAAATAAACTGATTTGTGAAATAGAGACTATAAAAACCACCAGATATTCCAATCTATAAAAGGTCTTGATGAAATAAACTATTGTGATTATGGCAAAGTAAAAGCTACATTGAAAATCCCTTAAAAGTAACTGACTGCAATTCCTAATATATACATGTCCCAAATGTTTAATGCTTCTGTCGTCTTCCAAGTGTTTCCATGTGGATCAGTAATTTCAAGTTTCCATGTCATTCAGGTAGTCCTCTCCATAGTCAATGATCTTTCTCAGAGTGTTCAGTATCAGTGTATCAGTGTCATCATGTGTCTCGATTTCTGAGCTGTAGTTCTTCACCGGAAAGATGCAGTTCAGTGGGATACCCAGCAACTGGCTCAGTTTTTTCATCTGCGTTTAAAAATGTTGTTATTAACATTTAGGAAAAACTTACAATGTATTTTTGCACTAAGTAGGTCCATACAACATGCATACAATTTTAAATTATTATTTAGATTTATGTGCAAACACTTGAAAAACTCGTGAAATGTCTCCTTGAAACCTACCTGTTCCTTCAGGTGCTTGCTCTTGTAGACATTCCTTATATCCTTTTCGACGTCAGAGTATTCTTCATCAATTTTAGTGAGAACAGCAATTTGGGGGATCCCTGCCAGCACAGAGTGCAGACCAACACAGTCAGTTTCTCTTGGTATTTTTCTGATATTCTAAACTGTGAAACTGTAACTGCTATTAAAACAGCTACGTCTGCTCTCACCTATGTCGCTGGCTGCTTCTCTGACCTCCTTTATTTTCTGCACAGAGTCTTTATCCAGTATGCTCAGAGTGGTGGCATCAACTACACAAACCAGAACGTGAACTTGGTCTTCTGGAGTTGGGGTTTTGTTGTAGTAATGGTCACCTTCGGACAAGGTGGAGCTGGGATTGAACTGTAGGAAATTGTAAAATCAATGAAATCATGGCTCTTGCATGAGAACATCTTCTGATATGTTTTTCAATTTCAGTATTAACAATTAAAAATTTCGTACCTTGTAACCTTCTGTCACGTGTCCCTTCATGACCAGTTTGATGTCATCCACACCAATTCCTCCAGTAGAGCCCCTCTCCAGACCCATAGTGTCATTGAAGACAAAAGGGTAAAAGGTCTCTGGTGTTCCTCTCTGGATTTTATAAGTCCTGTACTGTATATTAATATATTATTATGATCATAGTGCCACAAAATAATAATAAATAATACAAATGTAACATGCCTTTTTTTATTGATGAATACAATCAAATTTCATTCCTACTCTTTTGGTGAAGCTCCTAGTGGAATTTGCTTCTGCCAGAGCTCGAGTTGTTATTCTTCCTCGTAAGGCGCTGTCCACAGAGTTGATGAAGCTGGACTTGCCAGCACCTGTTGGTCCGTGAAGCAGAATTCTGAGATGTTGGATCTTTTTATGAGGCTCATAATGGTTCACATACTGCAGGTCTCTCTGTTTGTCACTGTGAAATAAAAAGATTAAGTCAGTCTTTAGTGTGCACTCACAGCTGACACATGCTTTGTGTACTTATAGGATGGCACAACACTTTTAGATAAGCGGACAAACTCAAAATAATACAACAAAATGTAGTCTGAACAGATTAGTTTGTACAGTTTGAGTACAAGAAAACACCAGAAGCACCACACCCTGAACACTCACCCCCACGGTATGTTCCTCCATTGTTCTCTGAAAGCTGACAAACCAAACACACATGTTGATGTTAGGTTTAAATGATATTTCAAGTAAATAATATGCTTTTATCTGTTATTTCTTTACTTATATTAGTTTAAACAGTTCTTCAGAATATTTTGCATGTCTTACTGGGAGAAGGTGGACTCTCTTTCTCTTGAGGTTTGGAAAATAAAGACTTCACATAACTAGAAGCCATTCTAATCCAGTACACTTTCTGTCACATTCAGGGAATATCTCCTCGCTGTCTGCTGGCTGTCTGTTCTGTGTGTAAAGTGAAAAACAAAATCCATTGTTGAACACAGCCCTGATTCTGTAATTAAAAAACACAAGAAGTGGCCCAGAGATGGGGAGAAAGGGGGCAATGGTAGTGAAATGGACAGTAGATCTGGGCTGCACTAACTGTAAGCACACACTTCTTCATATGCTTTATGAACTATTTCAGTAAGTGCACTGAGCCAAAGGAAATGTCAACAGAAAGGTTAAAACGGAGTTTTAGACTTACTAACATAAATTCTCTTCCATTTTACAGATACAGCTTATCATAGAAGTGGTGCCATTATAAAATATCCATCACTAATCTAGATCAAGGTAACTGCTGTCTCTAGGACTTTACTGTTTAATGCTTTCAGTAACTTTGGTCTGCAGAGTCCTAAAAACATAAGAACACTAAACAGAAGAGATGACAGTCTATGAAAAAAATGAGCGTTGCTAAATCCTGATATTTCACCTCTTGATAGCAGATTTTACAGCCTCATTTAACAGTTTAAATATATTTAAAAAATCTTACCTCAGCTATTTAATCTGTAGAAAGAAGTGATGGTTTACCTCACAGAATAATACGAAAGCTGAAAAATCCAGTTTTTACACTGAATGCCAAGTTGTTTTTAATCAGTTAAACCAGTTAAATTAGTCTGACAGTAGAACTGAATGATATATGGACTGATGAAAGCATTTAATCATCATGTATTTCCTATAATATTGAAATTCAAGGTTAGTATACCTGAGAAGCTGCAAAACTGTTGATGTCTGTTCCGTGTTGTCTCCCCTGATGTGCACAGTGTGAGTGTGATTAGAGAATGAAAGCAAAACTATCCGTTGACATGACTTTGTTATGATTCAGAGATTACATGCCAATGATCACCCAACTATCTTGCTGTACAGGTTGTAAACCACCTTTCTATTCAAGTACTTATGTGGTTTTAGATGTTTAAAATGAAAAGACAATTTGAATTACTGTCATTTTGTAATGTTTAACCCCCTAAACCCCCAAATCATACGTGGATTGTTTTAGCCAACCACCGACCCTTGACCCTGGTCACCCCAAAAATGACAGAGAAGCTTCAAAAATTTATGTAACGTTTGTATTATAGCCCAAACCATGATACATTTCTATACCTAACCAAAATCTGGTGGCTGAATCTAACCAAACAGCGAGTGAAAAACCAAACTTATAAGTAAAAGAAACTGTGAAAACAATTTAAGCTCAGTAAATTAAAAAGGCATAAAATCGCATTCAGCGGAGGAGAAGAAATTCATTTGCCTGCTAACAATACCATGGTTTCAAACAGCAGCTAAGACTGTGAGGCATGACCTGAATCGGCATACCTGATCATGAATATAAAAAACACTTTCTGGATGCCTTCATTGTCTTAAATGGATATATTTATTAAAGTTCTGGTGCTGCTTACATTAGTCAGTTCACCCATCCAGCTCCCACCAGTAATGTGTTACACCAAAATGTGTCTCCTTAACAGTGTAGTCTGTGTGACTCTGTCTCTAATATGAAAGGTTGCAGTCATCTTTTTTTTGATGATGATTTTACGATGATTAAGCAATTTAACACACATTTTATTTCAGTGATTTCTACTACAGTACACATATTCAGCAATTTAATTAATGACAAAAAGAGACATCCAACATGTACATATGTTGACATTTGATTCAAACTTAAAATGAATAACCTGCATGTTATTTGTATTTAATCTTTAAATAGCTGTAAAATAAACTGATTTGTGAAATAGAGACTATAAAAACCACCAGATATTCCAATCTATAAAAGGTCTTGATGAAATAAACTATTGTGATTATGGCAAAGTAAAAGCTACATTGAAAATCCCTTAAAAGTAACTGACTGCAATTACTAATATATACATGTCCCAAATGTTTAATGCTTCTGTCGTCTTCCAAGTGTTTCCATGTGGATCAGTAATTTTAAGTTTCCATGTCATTCAAGTAGTCCTCTCCATAGTCAATGATCTTTCTCAGAGTGTTCAGTATCAGTGTATCAGTGTCATCATGTGTCTCGATTTCTGAGCTGTAGTTCTTCACCGGAAAGATGCAGTTCAGTGGGATACCCAGCAACTGGCTCAGTTTCTTCATCTGCGTTTAAAAATGTTGTTATTAACATTTAGGAAAAACTTACAATGTATTTTTGCACTAAGTAGGTCCATACAACATGCATACAATTTTAAATTATTATTTAGATTTATGTGCAAACACTTGAAAAACTCGTGAAATGTCTCCTTGAAACCTACCTGTTCCTTCAGGTGCTTGCTCTTGTAGACATTCCTTATATCCTTTTCAACCTCAGGGCATCCTTCATCAATTTTAGTGAGAACAGCAATTTGGGGGATCCCTGCCAGCACAGAGTGCAGACCAACACAGTCAGTTTCTCTTGGTATTTTTCTGATATTCTAAACTGTGAAACTGTAACTGCTATTAAAACAGCTACGTCTGCTCTCACCTATGTCGCTGGCTGCTTCTCTGACCTCCTTTATTTTCTGCACAGAGTCTTTATCCAGTATGCTCAGAGTGGTGGCAGGAACAACACAAACCAGAACGTGAACTTGGTCTTCTGGAGTTGGGGTTTTGTTGTAGTCACGGTCACCTTCGGACAAGGTGGAGCTGGGATTGAACTGTAGGAAATTGTAAAATCAATGAAATCATGGCTCTTGCATGAGAACAGCTTCTGATATGTTTTTCAATTTCAGTATTAACATTTAAAAAATCGTACCCTGTAACCTTCTGTCACGTGTCCCTTCATGACCAGTTTGATGTCATCCACACCAATTCCTCCAGTAGAGCCCCTCTCCAGACCCATAGTGTCATTGAAGACAAAAGGGTAAAAGGTTTCTGGTGTTCCTCTCTGGATTTTATAAGTCCTGTACTGTATATTAATATATTATTATGATCATAGTGCCACAAAATAATAATAAATAATACAAATGTAACATGCCTTTTTTTTATTGATGAATACAATCAAATTTCATTCCTACTCTTTTGGTGAAGCTCCTAGTGGAATTTGCTTCTGCCAGAGCTCGAGTTGTTATTCTTCCTCGTAAGGCGCTGTCCACAGAGTTGATGAAGCTGGACTTGCCAGCACCTGTTGGTCCGTGAAGCAGAATTCTGAGATGTTGGATCTTTTTATGAGGCTCATAATGGTTCACATACTGCAGGTCTCTCTGTTTGTCACTGTGAAATAAAAAGATTAAGTCAGTCTTTAGTGTGCACTCACAGCTGACACATGCTTTGTGTACTTATAGGATGGCACAACAATTTTAGATAAGCGGACAAACTCAAAATAATACAACAAAATGTAGTCTGAACAGATATTTCAAGTAAATAATATGTTTTTATCTGTTATTTCTTTACTTATATAAGTTTAAACAGTTCTTCAGAATATTTTGCATGTCTTACTGGGAGAAGGTGGACTCTCTTTCTCTTGAGGTTTGGAAAATAAAGACTTCACATAACTAGAAGCCATTCTAATCCAGTACACTTTCTGTCAAATTCAGGGAATATCTCCTCGCTGTCTGCTGGCTGTCTGTTCTGTGTGTAAAGTGAAAAACAAAATCCATTGTTGAACACAGCCCTGATTCTGTAATTAAAAAACACAAGAAGTGGCCCAGAGATGGGGAGAAATAGGGCAATGGTAGTGAAATGGACAGTAGATCTGGGCTGCACTAACTGTAAGCACACACTTCTTCATATGCTTTATGAACTATTTCAGTAAGTGCACTGAGCCAAAGGAAATGTCAACAGAAAGGTTAAAACGGAGTTTTAGACTTACTAACATAAATTCTCTTCCATTTTACAGATACAGCTTATCATAGAAGTGGTGCCATTATAAAATATCCATCACTAATCTAGATCAAGGTAACTGCAGTCTCTAGGACTTTACTGTTTAATGCTTTCAGTAACTTTGGTCTGCAGAGTCCTAAAAACATAAGAACACTAAACAGAAGAGATGACAGTCTATGAAAAAAATGAGCGTTGCTAAATCCTGATATTTCACCTCTTGATAGCAGATTTTGCAGCCTCATTTAACAGTTTAAATATATTTAAAAAATCTTACCTCAACTATTTAATCTGTAGAAAGATGTGACGGTTTACCTCACAGAGTAGTCTATCAGTTGAACTTAATGATATGTCAACAGATGAAAGCATTTAATCATCATAATTACTGACCATAATTCAGTACTCCTATAATAGTAAAATACAAGGTTGGTATACCTGAGAATATCCAGTGAAGCTGCAAAACTGTTGATGTCTGTTTCGTGTTGTCTCCACAGATGCACGCAGTGTGAGAAATTTTAATATCCTTTCCTCGAGGTCATGTGATTTGTAAGAATGTTATCTTCTAGTGGCAGTCTAGACCAGGTATGTTGGAACTCAGGTTATGGCTGGTCACATCAGACATTTGTTTACAGCAAATAATGTCCTTTCACTTTCATAAAATAGAATATTACTAAAATGTTCAGGTGAGTAACGTGAATGACAATCTGCAATCTGCAATATGTATATATATATATTAATGAAAAGACAATTTGAATCACTGTCATTTTGAAATGTATAACCTTCTAAACCCCCCAAATCATATGTGGATTGTTTGAGCCAACCAATTACCCATCATGCTGGTCACCCCAAAATGACAGAAAAGCTTCAAAATGTTATGTAATGATCGTATTATAACCCAAACCATGATATATTTCTGTACCTAACCAAATAGTTCTGGTGGCTGAGCCTAACCAAAAAGCAAGGGGAAAACTAAACTTCTAGGTAAAAGCAACTGTGAAAACATTTTTATTTTTGATCAGTTAAACAAACTAAATTAGTCTGACAGTGGAACTTAAAGATATATGAACAAATTAAAGCATTTAATTGTAATGACTCAACATTCCTATAATAGTGAAATACAAGATTAGTATACCTGTGAGTGTCCAATGAAGCTGCAAAACTGTTGATGTCTGTTCTGTGTTGTCTCCACTGATGTGCACAGTGTGAGAAATTTTAATATCTTTTCCTCTGGGTCATGTGATTTCTAAGAATTTTGTCCTCTAGTGGGAGTGTACACCGGGTATGTGGGTACTGTAACACACAATGCCTATTTCTCAAAAGCAGGGCTTGCATAATTACAGAATAAAAGCAAAACTGTCTGTTGACATGATTTCCTCCTTCCATGTTCTTCTCCTTTCCCCTACACTTTGTGTCAGCACATTTATTAGGTTCTGTGCAGCTGCCGCAACCACTTAACTACAATAATCATTGTGGCAAACATGGATGTTCACAAAGGCAATACACACTGTGGTCATTTAACTCTGCATAAGCAAGAAATCTAATTTCGGACTATGATTTTCCCTACCCATCCTTTGTCAGTATAACAAAACAGTATAACTCCCTGCAGAGCCTGAACCTGTGCCAATACTGTATTTGTCTACATTACTAATCTTACAAAACATTATGTTCAGAAAAATATCTTGAAGCGTCTATTTAAACATTAACTATATATCATTTCTTCCCTGTTCACTCCATTGGGCACCATGGTTATCGCAATAGCAGTGATTACATTCCATTTGATGTGAAGGTGGAAAATTTCATCTTAATAAACTATTGTTTTAACCATTAAGCTGTATCATGTGACATAACTGATAGTGCTTGCACTGTGTTGGGTGCCATTTGGGGTCTAAAAGAGCACTTTCTCCCCGGTTTCCATTTTATTACACCAGCTTACTTGCGATGAATGTGTTGGAAGACATTCCAAATCATACTGATCCCCATAGTGCTTCACCTCCCTCCACTGATCCCACCCCTCTAAAAGTCTAAAACTGAAAACATTTTTTAAATTGAAAAACAAATAGAGAATTACAGTAAATGTACTTAAAAAAAATCCTAAAATGAATCAAAACAGCATTTGTATCAAAAAATATTTCATATGCTTATTTAATGTTTGACTATGTTACTATTATGTTACTGTTATGTTACTGTTTTATTGTACAGGGTACAAGATCAAAACGTCATCTTTCACTTTCTGTTTAGGATGACTTTATTAATCCCAAAGGAAATTCTTTCATTTAATTTATTGATAGATGAAGTATTAACAATTTAGTTTTGTCAAAGTGAATGATCATTTCACTCTATGGGTTTTGAAACTGTAAAACCATCTGACTGCAAAATCTTAAACTTGATATTGAGTAAAATTAAGAGGAATTAAATAAGTGAAAATGTGTTTCATCCATTCCAAATCACATTAGCATTAATCATAAATTATTTTCACTGAAGTGTAATTTGCATGTGTCTTGATATTGTTTCATATTCTTACTGTTCTTTGTCATTGAGTCTCTTTACTTGGCTTAGTTGTATGGCTTTGAGAGGTGAGGGACTGCGAGGGACTGGCTTTATGCGCTGGGGTCCCTATGTGACTGTGTTCTCAGTCAGGCAGGTTGTGGCTTGTTTGAATCACGTTGTCAGGGACTCAGCTGAACCTGTTTGGGCTCCAACAGCCAAACACGACTCCCCTCCTCCTGCTTTCACTGCTCTCTGATAGTTAAAATAATGGCACAGCTTTGTTCAGTGCCCAGCTCTGAAAATCAAATATGTTTTTGCACTGTGGACCAACATAGCTTTTGTACATTTTGGTATGAGACTGAGCTGAATATCACATTGATGTTTTTCTCTACCACAGAAAGGTCACAGATCATAGTCATCCTCTTGCTGAGGATCCAGTGTTTGGCTTAAAAACATTTGAGGAGGTTGGTTGCTTGTTAAACCTGGCAACAAAACAGCAGCCTGCCAAACCTGTTCTGTTATAAGACTGTTTAAAACACATGACACTGCTCCTTTTCTTTTTTCTCTATGTAACATTTAGCTTAGTGAAGTTAGTTTGATAAAGCTGTGCTGCCACTGAAGTAAATCTTTGATAACCCTCTTCTATCATCTTGAATATTAGTAACCCACCCACGGTCTCTCTCTTCTCCTTCTTAGCATTTCTCATAGCAGATAGGGAATCATTAGCTCTCATGGACATTTGATGAAATCACATTGTCATACTGTTTTACTTGCTGAATCCTCTTCTTCATTGTCCTGGCTGCTTTGACTCAAGTATTAATGGGAAACATGTTTATATCCATCTGACAAAAGCTTTTTAGGAGGGAAAAATATGTCATTTACATGCACAGTGATGGCTGCAAAATATAAACAAAGAATACCTGCAGAAATTAGGTTAACATTTACACTAAGTCTTTAATCAATTCATAGAAGCCGTCTAATGATTAAAGACCCTGTTTTGCAAAAATCTACTTTTTCTTTACCTTCTTAAAATCTCCATGTGGTGTTTTCATCATGAGTGAAATAAGCAGCCAATGCCATGGCTTTTCAATGTCTTGAAAATATGAATTCAGACTTTTTGGTTTGCATATGCAGCACACCTTAGGAACCAATTCAGACTTTCTGTATCATTATTCTTCCTCAGATTTAGTTTCAAGTTTCAACATGCAGAGCTGACTTACTTCAATGTTACACCTTGCTATGGTAGTGTAGAGTAGTTTTATACTGTCTGAGCAAAGTTATAGGGACTTCATAGATCTGCACAAGAAACAGTACAGTTACATCGAAGCCATCTAAGGCAGGGAAGGATTATTTCAATGGCAAGATAAACCTCTAAATATGTAACTGGGATATCCACAGAAATAAGTTTTGAGGGGTTTATTAAAGGATCAGAGAGGGACTTTAACAAACAGAAAACTGCTCACTTCCTAGTTAAACCCTTATATCATATGAATCACGTTTTATAAATTACATGTAGACAAAGTTTCATGCGCATCCTTTCTCTGCTATTCTTACCCACAGTGTGACACAGGTTGCCTTAGAGACTGTATGAAAAATTCTGTGTTGGAGCGATGTGGTGAAGCTCATATTTCATTTAGATAAAAGACCTGTGAGATACCCGCATATTCTCAGATAATTTATTTGTGACACAAATATACCTGCAATTGCTTTCTATTTTTGAATAAGGAGCTGAGAAATAAGCGGTTTTTGCTACTGAAGAGGTAAACTGAGGAAAGACGCAAACTTTATAGTTTCAGATCTTGTCTTAAAATGCAAAAGAACAGATGGAGAAGGGAGTACACTGATTTCCCCTGGTCTTACAACATTTACTAACTGATCTCTGTAGTTCCAAACTCTGAATAGTCACAGTGAAAAATGATGTCATGTCATGTCAGACTTGCCATGCAGTTTAGACTTATTTGGAGGAGGACTGGTTAAAATGGTGCACAGTTCTTCAGTAACTACTACCCAGAGTGATAGCTCCATATCTGTTCTGTCTGTCACAACGGACATAGTGATCCTGCAGTGGAGGAAGTTTTCTGGTCCTGAGAGTAAAAACACTACAATATGTAAAATACATAGATATAAAATAAAAATTGCGCACTGAAGCACATCTGCAAGATTTAAAAGTGAAAATAGGCTCAATACATTCTTCATTCTTCTCTTTTAGAATTGATTCTGCTTCATCTTTTATTAATTTATTTATTTTATATAAATATGATAAGGAAAGAGTGTAACACAATTAAAACCCTGGATGAAAGAAAGTAAGAATCTCTGACCCACTTTCCCCAATATTTAAGACTGTCCTCCCCTATACAAACAAAAACACTTCACAAGTTCTTTCTTTATCATGTCTGACCCTCCAATAAATGTTATACAGTCCCTTATATCACCTAAAAACCACTCTAATGACAGTTTAAAAAGATAAAAATTGAATGGAAACTGCCAATCTGAGCCTCAACAGCAAATCCCAAACGTAAATGTATCAATTAGTCCTGTTGATGGGTTCGATAAACAGACAAACTTCATACAAAAATGAAGATTAGTATTGATTCAATGGTGGTGAACTGATCATCTCTGCTGTGTCGATGCACTGGCTGATGAAACTGGAAAAGTCGTTGTAGACAGTAACCTTTATCTCTGTCCTCTGTGGTTATGAGTGTTGATATAACAGTCGAGGTCTCTTTGTCTTCGATCAACATTCTGTTATTCCAACTATAAATCTTCTACATAAAACCCACAATAGATCATTTCATCATATAGACACGGAGCATGAAGCTGTTGTTGTGTACATCAGGAGCTTTCACATTTAATCTTGGTTGTTGTTTACATCACCCCCTCTGCTGGCATTGCAACTGCTCATCCACTCTTTTGCCACACAACTACAGACACTGAACCTCGATCTGTTTCTGTATTCTTGTGTTGTGTCATACTAAGTTTTACATAGTTGAATCTATTTCCCTGCAGGGATTATTAAAGTAATTCTTTGTCGGGGAAACAATCACCCAGTTACTGCCTTTACATTTACAAGAATGAATAATTAAGTGCCTGAAGTGTCTTGTTATGTGAATGCTGCAATTAGCTTGAAAGCATCTACACTGCAGCTATGGAAACATTCAGATTAGAATAACTAAATCTCATTACAACTTTATTTTTAAAACTCTTCTGACTGTTCATTCTAATTTCTTTATTGTGTGCAAATGCAGAGCATGTGGATGACTATTCATTATTTAAGGCCTTAAGGATGGTTGTTGCATCCCAGAATCTTAAAGCAGGCACAAATTTATACAAACATAATCACAATACAAATCAGCATAGACTACAAATGTTGCAGTCATTGCCACATGCGTTGTCAAATCCATTTTATGATAAAAATAAAATCTCAAAAAGGCCGGAGGTTGAATTACAGAGATAATATATATCACAGTATGAGTCATTGCAAATAAATGTTATGGATAGAAAATAAGCCTGCTTCTGTCTGAGCGAGGTGTTCTCCATCAAAAGCTCCCTTCAGTTTGGCTGGGAATAAAGCTGTTTCATACTCTTATCAGCTGCGACGTGATTTGATTCCACCTGGCAAGCTGGATGCAAACAACATCAGAAGAAAACAATCTGGTGCAATTTAATGCTGTCCCAGCCAGCCATCTGCTTGTTAGTATTCACATGTGTGATGTATGGGAGGTGGAGAGAGTCGGAGCCTGTTCAGGGATGGGCTCAGTGAATGGATCATCAGATGAGGGCCTCAATTTTGAACAAATTTCCTCAACGGGGTTGCCGTAATGAATCCAAAATACCAGCAGCTGCTGCATCCACTTTTGTCTTTTTATATTGTTTATTTTTCCAAGTAATTTGTATAGGAGACATGTTTTGTCTGTTGGCTTGTGTCTGTGAGGACTCAATACATCTGGCAATTATTGCCATTTAAATCCTTCTATTAATCAGGGGACATTCTAATAAATAAATGCAACTGTAATTTCTTTTACAGTTTTGTGTTAATCCACTAGTTTTCAATAGATAATGAAATCACAGGAAAAAAAATGTTTTAGTTTGCTAGCTACCTGCCAACAAAAACATACAACGGGCCAAAACTTTTTATGATGTCCACATCAAGAATCTACATTTTTACAGCTGGTAATTTGTTCTTTCACAATGTCCATCTATCCATTATTTATACCTATACCTCTATATCTGTGGGATCGTGGGGGGCTGGAGCCTATCCCAGCCGACTCAGGCGAAGGCAGGGGACACCTTGGACAGGTAACCAGTCGCAGGGTTACCATAGAGACAGACAACCAAGCACACTCACATTCACATCTACGGATAATTTAGAATCACCAATTAACCTCAGCATGTCTGAGGACTGTGGGAGGAAGGTGGAGAACCTGGTGAAAACCCACGCTGCACAGGGAGAACATACAAACTCCACACAGAAAGATCCCAGGCGTCCTAACCAGGATGCAAACTGAGAATCTTCTAGCCGTGAGGCGATGATGCTAACAACCGAGCCACCGTGCAGCCCTCTTTTACAATATGTGACCATAAAATTACACAGTTTTTACTGTATTTAAATCAGAACAAAATATATTATTCATGAAAGGACAAAATATGTGTGTTAAGAACTGAAACGGTAAATCCTTTAAACTGTTGTTTTACATATTTTCCCTGAATGGTTAAATTATCTAAATAAAATAAATTTGTTGACAAATGGTAAACTGAGGTGCTAAATCCAGAAAAATAAATGCAAGTAAAAGTAATAACAATAAAAAACAACACAACAAAACAAAACAAATAACTGTGCACACTGTTTATATCAAAAATTGATATTTTCCACAAATAGTAATTTGTTCTTGGGCAGTTTTACTTTTGCTAAATCAGCTAAAAATATTATTATTTTACAGATACTTGTTATTTCACCATTTTTTTACAGTTATCAAATGATTCAGTCCAGCATTTTTATAGGATTTTTTGTAGAAAATATCAGAAATGCTAAACAAAATGTACATCAGTATTTCATCTGAACAAATGTTGAGCTTATTATTAAACATTATAAATATTCACATCTGACTGAATTTGACTAAAAGTGTATTCAGTTAGAAATGCTGACTTTACCTTTAGCTTATTAATCAGACAACTCATTTTCTGGTTATCAGGAGAGAGATAATGGTATCCACGTATAGTCGGGGTATAGGGGGCTCTCGGTAGGTTAAATTGTCAGTTTCTTTGACTGTCAAGGAGATTTTTTTTACAATTCTTTTACTCCTCGGTACAAATCCACTCTACTAATATGCACATCATGTTCTGTACTTGCAAGGTTTGCTTTTCTCGCTCAGCTGTAGTGCTAAACCAATTGCAGAGATGTCTTGACTTTATGAGGGTTAATTAGACCTCGACTCAGAGTGAAGTTTTTAGAGCTTTGCTGTGAAATATGAGAGGTCATCAAACTTCATGTACCACTAAGAATGATCATGCAAGATAGGGTGCTGTATTCACATCACTGTGAAAGTGCGGTAATTTGTTCCACCATAACACAGGCGGCCAAGCTCAGGAAGAATACAGATCAAACTGAGTGTACACACCCTCAGTCAGAATTACTAAGGTTTAAAGTCTCCATGTAAACTGTCTGACATTACTACCTTACACACTCATTCACTACATACTGTATAACAGGCAGTAAACTGACATCTTGGACACTTCATAATCATCACTGACAGGTGCAGTGCTGCATGATTATAGTCTTTGCATCTATAAAATGCACCACAATGCATTGGGAGATCATTAGCAGAATCTGTTCTACTTTACTAATTCCATTTTTGGAATTGGTTTCCGTTTAAGTTTCCAGGAGACAGAGAGACGGTGAGGAGATGACATGAAACAGTGATCCTCAGCCAGAGCTGCAACAGGCCCATTACAACAATACCGTCTGAGATGCATCTTAAACCACAAATCCACACTGATGCTCTCTTTTTACTGTGGAATTAAAGGGATTTGTGTACTCTCTAAGTCATGTGACTATTATAAATGTTATTTTCATACTGCAGTAGCTGGTGTTTTCCTCACTGTCATGTGGTACATCTCTATTTACATCTAAAAGTGAAACTAAGGCAGCCACATTTCTGTCCTGCCATAATCCTTTCTATCAGAATGTGACACATTCTGCCCTCAGGTGTTTACCTGCCAACCTGTCGAAGTATCTGACTCCAGCATCAACAGAAGAAATGTCAGCCTTGCCCTAGGGAGCAACTGAAAGTTTAGCGTCTGGCCCAGGAAGACTTTCACAACTTAGAGATTAGTGGACAACCGGCTCTACCACCTGAACCATGGCCAGCGCATTATTATGCTATTGTAAAGCCTGTCGGAATATTACGGAAAATGTAATCATTTCCTGCAGAGCAAAACAATTTTACAGTCTCTGTTAAAGGCTCAAGTTTAAGAGATACTGTATGTGCAGCATGGAGCAGAAGTATTCATCCAGAATCCTTCACCTCTGGCACAACGTTAAGTGCTTTGATCTCATGCTGCTGATGTGTGTGCATGTCTGAGTACATGTATGCACATGAGTGCAGCCGCTTTAATGATTCTACTGCTGCTAATTGAAAACCTGACTGACCTGACTTTTAACATTCAGCACTGAAAATAGGCGTTAGTAACTGGTGTAGTGTACAGACTTTCTCTTTTATGTCAGCCTGACCTGTGACAGTCACAAGGATGCTGACACTGCATAAGTTTTGCAGGTATCCTTTGTAGCGTACAAAGGAGCAGAACATTCCAAGCTATCAAGCAGAACATTGGGAGTCAACGCACAGATAATCCAGAAACTGTTTCTCAGAGCTGTAAATTGGGTAAGAAACCATTTCAAGAGACAGCCAACCCAAATCCCCCTTTTTGGAGACGACAGGATGCCCCCTCCTGCACCAGAATCTGATAAGGGTCATAAAAGCGCCAAAAGGTGACGAAAACCATACACCGCGGGAGAAGAGAGATGGCATTCCTCCTGACACAAGGAACTCTTTGATGATTCGAACTAAACACTTCTAAATAATAAAATCAAAGAATTCAACATCTCTGGAGTGATGATCCCAACATCTGGACTCTGTGATACCAGGTTGATCAGGACCAGCATGGAAGGAGAACACATTGAATCTGAAGTGTTTATTGCAATGCAAACACAAGAAACCGACACCCCCTCCTCTCTGTCACGGACACCACCATAAAAGACACACAGTGAGAGAGAGAGAGATCTTTGATTCCCAGCATGTATACTTATAAGTCGAAATTTTTCTTATAATTGAATGTATATGCTTGTATCCGTAGTCACATTAATAGTTTACTTTCATGTAGCCTAGAAGTCTACTATTTGTAAGCTTATTCTCGTGTTATATCTTTTATTATTATTATCTCAGGAACCATGTGAGATAAACATATCATGTTTGGTGTCGTTTTAATCACACATTTAGTGAGATTTTAGATCTGTGATCATACTAAATATTTAACAATCGAATTTGCATGTTTAAGAAATCATCTTAAAGTATGCTCTGAAGGTATTTGGCCTCTGATCTCTCCTGGACAGTGAAGCTCAGACCTCCCCCTGGGATGGACACAGCCACGATTGGTCAGATGCTGATTTGAATTTGGCTCCAAAACTTTCTATATAAAAGGAAAGTCACTGGAATGCAACGGCGGCTTTTACTTTTTAAACGTGCTAGGGGCTTTTACTATTTTTAAAGAACTTTAAGGCTTTCTTTTTCTTTCATTCAAGGGTTTACTTCTTTTAAGGACTTTTATCAGGCTAAGTTTTTTGGGTTTGTGTTTTTGTTTCTTAAAGGCTTGAAGTTAAACCTCTTCAGTTAACTTTAATAATGCAACAGCACGGACATTTTCTTTTAACTATGAGCTTCGACTCTTAGTGTTTGTACTTTGGTACATTTTTACAACATGACTACACCAAAGTGCCTCCTTATCTCTGCGTTTCTGATCCGACGCATCCAGCAGATCATCACAGCTGGACGTCCTGCGGCCGTCTTCGCTCTCCATCAAAGGGCTACGCAAGTATCATTTTCCTTCTGCTAAACGGGTGAATTTATAAATTACGATTGGCTTCCAATTCTAAAGTGATTCTAAATTCATCACCTTTCTATCAGCTGCTTCCAGTGACGATCACAGTTAAATAGCTTTTCCGCATTCCTTCATTCACTGTCTGTTGTTATGTCATTGTTGTTTATTGTTTGTTTGTAGTTTAGTTAATAAATGTTTGTGTATAATTATCATCGGTTCTGCCGTGTATTTCTTTGTTTGGGAACTGGAGGTCAATGAAATCAGAATTTACGATTTTCAGCTAAGAGACTGATCAACTTCATTCAATTAAAGTCTCCTTGAGACTTAATCTAGAATGATAATTTTCTCAGTAATCTGAGATGGTGCCCCTTCATTAACGAGTGCAAATTTTAATTGTAAAGTGTAGTTACGCTACATTTAATTGGTGCATACGTACGCTACACCTTCATAAGATCTGATGCAGACTCCAACTGAAATGACTTAACTTTAATCCTAATTCCTTGTTATTGATGTTAACTGAAGCAGAGATTTAACCACAGCTGATGTTGTTCAGCTACAGAGATCAAACTTCTCACCAAACCATCAAAAGCAACTGAAGAAATAGATTAGAAGCTACTGAAGTGCGCTATAAATAAGTTTTTTTGTGTGTGTATTGGCCCTTTAGTGAATATAATCTTTAATTTTTAGTTTCTTTTTAAGATGGCAGCAGCATCAGCAGCCTGTGAGATGCAAAAACGTGATTCTGTCAGACAAGGACCCTGAGATTCTTGGCAACAGGAGTGCCCTCAGTGTGATGGGTACAAATCCATAATTTGGTTAATGTGCTGCAATTCAATACAGTTTTTATGAGTTCAGACTCTCCGCAGCTCTGGAAAAGAAGAGTGTGGATGGTTCTGAGTCTGCTTGAGGGGAGGAAGGTGAACAGGGAGTGACCGGGGTGAGAGGGGTCTCTCCTGATGCTGATGGCTCATCTGTGGAGTCAGCTTGAGTAGATGTCACACAGTTTTTGGAGTGGGGAGCCGACAGTCCACTGAGCTGTTTTGATGATGTTCTATTTACTGTTTGGCAGTTTAATCTCTATCAGTAAAACCCAGGGGCAGATTCAATGAGTTACATCCAATTCTAAGGATGCATGTGTAGAACTGAATAAAATAGTAACTTCTAATTTGTGATTCTGAACACAGAAAAAATATGACTGAGACATTGTGCCACCACAGTGTCAGTATTGGTCTCCCCTATAAAACAGAAATGTCTAGTTAGACCTGACAGTAGACCTGAATATACACACTTCTGTATCCTGATCTCCTGCAGTTTTACATTTTCAGCATATGGAAAGAGCTCACCAGTTCCTTTATAAAATGCCTTTTATGTGTCTGTATACTGCTTGGACTTTAAAGTACTGAATATTCATAGCCTGTTCAACAATGGCATACTGTATAAAACTAGGACAGAACTGTTGTCTTCCATCTAACATCTAAAACAGAAGCACCACTGGAGGGCTCTTACCTTACCTTACTCCATTTCCTCTCATCGCCTGCAAAGGCAAATAAGATGTCTTACTGAGGTAAGTGCAAGCTTCTCAATCAAAGGGGGGACTTTGCACCAACTTAATAAAATATTTTTTGTAAATTTGTGTGCCATCTGTGGCAGCAAAGTTTGACTCACAAGATCTGATATCACACTCAGGGAGGAGAAACTAGTCAGTGCAATCATTTCCTCTGGTAGTCAACTGGAATGACAACAACCATGCAGTACATTTTGATATATGCAGGAATATCTTGCTTTATGTGGAAGCAAGGAAAAGTATCTCCAGATTTGTGTAAGAAACTACTTAATTGTGACATTTAGGCACCACTAGATTAATGCTGTGCCTAAATGTATCTATTCACTTTTATGTATTGAATCTATTCAATTAATGTTGAATAGACTCATTGTTAAATGCCACTGAGTCTGCAGTATTGAAACTATTTACTTTTAAAACCACCTATTTGAATTCATATCGTGTGAGTTACTCTCTTGAATTGTCCAGAAGCTTATTTCAAAAAACATCTGCGTCCAAGGGTTCCAGCCACTGATCTGAAGTTTTAGAGAAACTAAAATATTCCTTTTTTTCCTAGTGTACAGAGTGTTTTGCATTGTTTGTTCGTGCCACATGAGGACACATTTGAATGTAAGTGCTGAGTAAATACTTTCACTTCTTGTGTAGACTGAGGTTTGTGAACCACAATAGTTTGTCTGTTAGTCAAGTAACCTGAAACTGGAAAGCAGAGAGGCTGTTGGGTTGTGTTTTGGTATGTATAGAAAGGTGTCTGAGAAGTAGTAAAGCTACTTTTCATATCTCCTTTAGCTGTATTGATTGCAAAGTTGAGCACAGGCATGCAAAGCTCAGGTGAGATGAAATGGTGGGATGGACTGATGCTCTGAATTTTAATTTTGAAGCAGTGGTAGTAGTTGTGTGCGTGTGTGTGTGGTGCGGTGCAAGGAAGAAGATGAGGAAAAAGAACTTAAACAACAGTAGTTTCAGAGGAAAACAAGGCGAGAAAGAGGGAGACAGAACACGTAGCACACAGTGTTCCCTCTGCTTTTTAAGTTGGTGATCCTTGAGTGCGATTTTAGAGATTCTTTCTTGTAGTCAAAATCATGACTGAGATTCAAATTGTGTAAAAAGTCCAAATTCTCCTCAGATATGGTTAGAAAGGCGCTCATTTTAATGCTGTGGGCCTGAAGTCGGTGTGTCAGTACAGTCATGTGAAAAAGAAAATACATCCCATGAAAACTGTTGTTTTTTTCCACATATATGGGAACAGAAAACATTTGATTCTCAAACAAATAATATGTAATTGATGTTTTTTTGGCAAAACAGATTGTCCTCATGAAAAAGCAAATACATTTAACAGATTAGGCTCCACTGATTAGAAGGGGTCTGGTGTTTCTCTTTTCTTCCCCAGTGAGGAAGATCTGGATTTCTAAAGACATGACAATTTGTCCAGGACGGGCCACAAACTGTCCTTAAGAACCCCAGTCTGTCCTCCATCTGTCCTTAGTCCTGCAGATGGAGGAAAGTTGCTTACAAGTACACATGTCTACAATCAGAAAGAGACTACACAAATTGGACCTGTGTGGGAGGAGTTCCAGGAAAAAAAAACATTTGCTGTCCAAAAAGACCATTAGATCAAAACTACCAATGGACATAGACAAAGACCAGGCCCTTTGGAATAATGTGATCTGGACAGATGAATGGAAGACAGAGTTTATTTGGCCACAGGCATATTTGGCACAGACCACAGACAGCTTTTTATACCAACCGCGAAGCACAATGTTGGAAATGTCCTGGTTTGAGTTGTCTGCGCTGCATCAGGGACTGGGCCACCTGCAGTCACTTATTCATCTATGAATTCTGCATCATATCAAAGAGGGCTTGACGATAACATGAGGCCATCTGTCTGAAAGTTGAACTGAGAGTGCACCTTTCAGAAGGGTAATGAGTCTAAGCACTCTTACAAATCCAGCAAGGGGTGGTTGAAAAAGAAGAAATGTAGGGATGTGGAATAGCCCAGACTGATTCCCATTGACAGGGTGAGGGCAGGCTTGAAATGGGCAGTTAATGCAAAAAAAGCTTCAAATATCTTACACCTGGGATTTTGCATGAAAAAATAGTCAAAATTGAGATGGTACATAATTATCCAAAACTCCTACAAGAAGTTATTTCTGCTAAAGGGCGCCAAGAGTGTACCTACTTTTTCCAGTATAACATCTGCGGATATTGAAGCTAATTTTCCTTGTAGTGTTGTTCCAGCGTATCACCTTAATCTGTAGGCACTGTATTAGAAAGGTTTAAATGTTTGCTTGTCCAAACATGACAAAAAGCAAACTTTTTTCAGATGACTGTATTTCTATACTCAAATAGATCAGAATGTGCAGTATGCATGATGTGCGGTATCATCAGCTTTCATTTATAATAGGTTTTATTATTGGTGCAGGAATTGGACATGGCACTTTACATTTTATATCAATTTGATGTTGACACCTATGAGTAAATTCTGTTAGTTTGTATGACTTTATAACAGCTATTAGAGCTTTATCAGTTTTATTACATTGCTGCTGTTTCCCACAGTGGTTGCTTGTTAACTTGATAGTTCTGATACTGACTGTATTTTAAACTATGACCAATTATTCTTGGATCTACTGGGGTCAGGTCTAGCTGTGCTCGGGTCGCTCTCAGATTGGATGTGTCTTTTTAGGAAATGATTGTGTGTGCATTGGGTTGGTTTATACATCTTTGTGCAGGTTTTTCACCGGTATCTCTGTGTAGTTGTGTCATATTTTGACAGCACCATGGTGTAAGGGTCAGCATGCTGGACTTTGAATCTAGTGATCTGAGTTCAAGTTTCAGTGGAACCTTAACTATAAAGGGCATGCACAATAGAGAAGCTAACTGGAAAAGGTCAATTTTGCCATTTAAGCACATCATCTTGTTTCTGCTTCACATTGGCAAACAGGGTTTTATTGTGAAGACATGATGAAAATGTGTCTATCACAGAATTAGTGGAGCTTCATTAGCTAACTTTTAGCTTGCCTTGCAGTGCAGGGGAACACCTTGTTGAGTAGTAATGGTTTGAGAGATTATTATTTTCTGCTCTGCACAAGAAACAGTGGAAAGACCCCTATTTGTTTCCTGCAAAGCCTGTGTCTGATCTTTCTTTATGTGGAAAACCAGTGGATGTATTCTTTTAGTTGTTGCCCCTCTCAAAACCAGGTCCCACTGAGATTTGAACTCGGATCGCTGGATTCAGAGTCCAGAGTGCTAACCGTTACACCATGGGACCTCCACATACACTACTGTGGAACAGCTGTCTACACGAGACATCCACATTAAAAAAGTAGAATATTGCTGTATCCACTGTAGCCAAAGTACATCTTGTTACACATAAATTATAAAATATTTAAGTTGATCGTTACACCATTATTTCCAGTTTAGAGGTTTCATGATGTTCAGGGCTTTGAGTCCTGCAGTTGGAGTTCTTTGTCAAACCTCGGTGAAAGCAATTTTCCAGTTCATGTGGCTCAGCTCATTTAAAACAACAAAATGATGGCCACTGTCGACACAGGCATACTGCTTACATGAGTTTGTGGGAAATTATTTACATCTGAAAAATTGACCCTGGTAACAGTAGGATAGTCAGTCTTTTAACTGATATTTTTGTATGTGGAGGTTTTAAAACTCTAGTTGTCGTTTTTATGTTGTAGTTTTAATGGAGTCTCACAGTCTTTTTAACACATTAACCTGTTCTGCTGAGTACAACTACATAATATCAGCATGAAAAAAGAGAAATATTCCCAATAGACAGAGTACACATTTATCAAGAGGAGCCCAAAATGTGTCAGTAGTGTAGGGATCAAATATTCTCATGCCAACTTTACCATCTTCAGTACACTAAGATTAGCAGCCTCTGCAGACAAAACACTCTTCTAACTAGATGGGATCACTTTTTATGATGAACAACACACATCTGCTCTCAAAACCAGGTCCCACTGAGATTTGAACTCAGATTGCTGGATTCAGAGTCCAGAGTGCTAACCGTTACACCATGGGACCACCACACAAGCCTGCCAGGCTACTGTGAAACTATTTTGCAAGTACAACAGAGTTGGCAGTATCCAAAGGTGTACAAATTGAATTATTTTACCCATGCTCCCTCTAAAAATCAAGTTTTACTGAAATTTAAAGTCAAGAACTTGATACAATGTTCAGAGTGTGCACCGTTGCGTCACAGAAACCTGCTATGTCCCATATAGAGGTTCCATCAGGGCTTTGAGTCCTGTGATTGAAGTTTATATCTTTGTCAAACCTTGCTTAAAATGGTTTGTAAAAGGCTCACCTGATTGAAAACAAAATAGTTGGTTTTGTTGAAGAAGACATATTGTTTACATGGATGCATGTGAATTTCTGTGTTGGATGTTTCATTTAAGTGCTGCATGAAATGAAGAGTGTTTCACATTTCCAAAGAAACTTTCCCATAACTGCACAGCTTTTTGTTGTGATTAATAAGGTCCTACTGAAACTTGAACTCAGATTACTGGATTCAGAGTCCAGAGTGCTAACCACTACACCATGGAACTAAGCCTGTATTGACAAGGTCTACAGCTAATGATGTCTGCTTTCTCCTTTAAGTGCACCCAACAACTTGTTGCATGTAAATTCCAAACAGTTCACAAGACAGGGGTCCATTATATCTGGCATAAACCAAACACAGAATTCCACAAAAACAAACAAAAAACACCATGTGATATACAGGGTACAATGGAGGTGGCAGAGTGTTGTTCTTAGGATGTTTTACTGCTTCAGGGTAATTTGTCATAGTTGAAGCTCAAGTACAACCTGATTATGCAGCAAGACAACGATCTCAAGGATAAAAAATAAGTCTGCCTCTGAATGTAGTACAATTAGAGTTCTGGAGTGGCTTTGTCAAACCCTAGCCCCTGTTAGATGCTGTGGTGGGACTTCAAATGTGTAGTTCATGCTTACAAATCCTCCAAAGTGGCTGCATTAAAGCAGTTTCTGTCTGAGATTCTACCAGAGATGTGAAAGACTGATCACCAGTTATCAGAAGTGTTTGTTTGTAGTTGCTGCTACTTAATGTTCAAGATCAGAGGAGTGATTACTGTTTCATACTGGTGCTTCACATTTTCTTTGCATGGTACAGACTTATTATTTAATCTGTGTATTTTATGATTACTCAAGTTGTCTTTGTGTTATGTTATGATATGTTTGTACATCTGACTCAGTTTAGTATGAGACAAAAACAGAAGAAATCAGGAGATCATGTTTCATAACACTGTATGTTAATCATTGAGCTGGCAAACTATCGCTTGTGGCTGTGCACTTTCTTTATCAGAACTAGTATGCCATCATTATATTGTTTGCAAATGTCTTGGAAAGGTCATCAGAGTAGATATAATACAGAGTTACACACAACACACACATATGCTGCATTCCAAAGCCTTCATTTACATGATGGCTGTAATGCCAGGTTACTTGTCTGTTTTCCATAGGTGCTGCAAAGTAGAAAACAGCTCTATTATTTATCTCAAAGCCAGTAGAGGAGATAAGCTAAAGGCTTTGAAAAGCAGTTTGGGACCAGTCTATTAAATGATAATGGGTACTATCAGGGAAACTAGATTTGGGAGCCTAGCTGTGATTATATGAGTTTGTCTCCTGCATTTAAATGTTCAGAGGAAACATGGAGTTCCTCTGAACACTAACATGCAGCAGGCAGATGTCCTTTGTGGTGTTCAGAACAGATTAATGACTGGAGGCTGTAAAGAGACTCTTATAAATATATAACCAAGTGTGTATTGTAGCTGTCATGCACAGGAACAAGACAGTACAGTATCTCCTTATGAACAAAAAAGGGAAAAACAGACCAATAGAAAAGAGTGTCCTTGCAGCCAGTTGAACCAGCTTTTTGTAAGTTTTTAACTTAACCAGATTGTACCATAAGTTTTCAAAACATAGCCTGTTTGAAGCACCTAGTTCAGCTATTTGAAAACAAAGAACATATACTTTGTCACCTGGTATGTGACAGGTTACACCAGTTTGGTCTTTATGATGTTGTGGCTATTTCTTCCTGCTAGGATGCGAAAAACAATAGTTTTAATTTGCCACTAAAATAAATATTGTGATGGAACTTTTGGTGCAACATATTGCTGATGAGCAGTGCTTCATGCTGTTGCCTCACAGCGAGAGGGTTCTGGGTTCAAACCTACTGGTCGGCTGCAAACAGTCTCGTCCAGTGCTGAATGTGGAGTCAATGCAGGGGTGTCAAAAACTGCATTTCCTGCTGTCTCCATAAGTGAGTCAGCCTCCATACACCTCCATGTTGAAATGGCTGTTTTTACAGCAGAAATATTAACGTTTACAACCTGGTACCAAAAAGGATATTGGTCTCTATTGCTACTTTTCCTGTTTGTGACAACTGTACAGGGGGTGATTATTAACATAATTAACCTGTTTAAATTGTATTCAGGCTTAAAGATGAGGGTAATTTAGGGCATGCTAGCTCCAATCACCCTGTACCTCTTTCCTCATTTTTGGATCTGCTGGGAGTCGGAGGATTCAGGCACTTCCAAGGCAGTAATGGTGGAATGGTAATAGTCTTGAGGAAACTAATGTTGATGTCACAGAGGGTTCCTCCATTGTCATGTACGCTCTGGTTTTCTCCGGAGTTTGCATGTTCTGTCTGTAGCTGCATGAGTTTTCTCCAGGTGTTTTAGCCTCCTTCCACAGTTAATAAACAGGCATTGTAGGCTAAATAGGGATTATAAATTGACCTTACATGTAAATGTGAGTCTGCATGGTTGTGCATCTCTTTGTGGTAATACTGCTGTTGGCTGATGACCTGTTCGGGGTTGACCTTGCCTTTTTTAAATGTCAGCTGGGATAATCTCTAGTCTTCTTACTCAATTACCTGCAACTTCTTTCAAAATCAGGTCCCACCGAGATTTGAACTCGGATTGCTGGATTCAGAGTCCAGAGTGCTGACCATTACACCATGGGACCACCATACTTATAAGATTGACCTCAGCAGTTGAGTGATTTACATATTACTAAAGGTTTTAAAGGTTAAGATATCTCCTACTGGTGAAACCCAATTTAACAGAAGGTTTAACTAAACTCTGTAATAACTACCCATCCATCTATCCATCCATTGTCTTCTGCTTATCCGGGACTGGGTCACTGAGGCAGCAGTCTAAGCAAAGATGCCCAGACTTCTCTCGCTCCAGACAAAGCGGCTGAAATGAGTTTCCTCCAGAGGGTGGCTGGGCACACCCTTAAAGGGTGAGGAGCTCAGTCACCAGGGAGGAGCTCGGAGTAGAGCCGCTATTTCTCCTTGTCAAGAGGAGTCAGTTGAGGTGGCTTGAACATCTGTTGTGGATGGCTTCGGGACACCTCCCTTGGGCGTGTCCCACCAGGAGGAGGCCTTGGGGAATAGACCTAGGACACGCTGGAGAGAATATGTCTCTTGGCTAACCTGGGAATGCCTCGCGGTCTCACCAGAAGAGGTGGAGGAGGTGTCTGGAGCGAGGGAAGTCTTGTAATAACTAATAATAACTAATAACAGCTGGTGCAACCTAATCCATAATTGTTTTTCTAAAATAAATTCACATATGGTTATTGCTCTTCCATCTACAGTATACAGTAGAAGCAAGTACACCCCTGTGCAATATCTCCGAAATGTCAAATGATAGCATTCATGCAATTTTAGTTTTTCTTAAGTTTGGAAAGGGAGCTGTATCTCTTCAGCTCTCTTTTGGTGCTCGGCAAGTAGTGTACCATGGGCTTATCAGAATTTTCTTGGTCCAAACAGATGCATCTGGTACTGGAAGGGTGATGAAAGTGGAGTACAGAAGATATTTGATCGCTGGTTGACATAAAAATGTAGATTATTGTGGATCAAATAGTAGACATGTAAAGTCAAGAAAGGGTTAGTTTTGATTGTTCCTAGAATGAATGGAAGGGCCACACAGTTATGAATATTTATAACATTTCTACTCAAGAAACACATTCATCTGTTTATATGGCAATTTAAAGAGGTAACAAGTTGATGAAGGAGCTACAACAATAAGGACTGTATGCACCGTAGCCAACAAAACATTGTGTGTGGGCATGGTTATCTACTTAGCATCATTAGACCTCTGTTGCTGTGATGGATGACCTCTGACAGTAGAGAGCAGGTGGAGTCATCAGTCTCATAGTTCTTGTACACAGCCCCTAAACTTATATGTTGGTCCCCGAGGCTTTACAGAGTCTCAAGTCACGTAGTGTTACGAACGGTGCAGAGACTCAGGCGCAGGCAAAGAAACACGGCACACAGATATATAAAATAACAATGTTTATTACAACAACGGAAACAGAAAATCACTGCACAGCAGGAAACCAAACCAAAACCGAAACTAAAAGCGAGCGAGTGCTGAAAACGAACTAAAAGTAACAACAGAAAGCGAGCTGCAAAAGGCGAGCTGAAAAAACGAACAGGTAACAGAAAGCGAGCTACGAAAACCAACGAGCTGATACAAACAAAAAGCGAGCTACGAAAACCTATGAGCTGATAGCAACCAAGACACTGGGAAACTGAGCCAGACGGGCTAACGCTAATGCTAATGCTAATGCTACTGAACCTGAACGGAGAGGGGGGCACGACGGAGCAGGTGAGCGGAGCAGGTGGGAGCGAAGGCAGGCAGGCAGGCAGGCAGGCTGGGTGGTGAGCTGAGGTCCGGGAGTGGGGGTGGCGATCCACGACTGGAATCCTGGCGGTGGCTGGGTTACTGGCGGAGTGGAGGCAGTGGTTGAGCTGAACCGGAGGAGGCACACGTGGACGGCAGACGGGGAACCAACTGGAAGCGGAGAGGGAATAGCGTTAGCAATAGCGAGGGTGCAGAGCAAACGGAGCAGACAGAACGAGAGCAGAGGTTGGCAACTGACTGAGGCAAAACGACGGTCTGGCATCGAGGAGCATGTGGAGCGTGGTTATAACCGGGAGAGTGAGAGCTGATCATCCAATCACACGCGTGCCTCCTCCGCTGATTACAAGTGGCTGCACCTGCCGTGCTCCTCGCTGCCCACACCTTGCTCACGCCCACCTGCAAGAGAGAGAGGGAAAGGGGAAGAGGGAAAAGAAGGGGAAAGGAGACTGCCACTCAGGCAGCAGAGGTGGAGGGCGTGACAGTACCCCCCCCTCTACGTGCACCTCCAGGTGCACGAATCCTCCGGTCAGGTCTCCTCTGGTTGAACTCCCGGATCAGGGCAGGGTCCAGGATCTGGCGTCTGGGTACCCAGGAGCGTTCCTCTGGACCGTATCCCTCCCAGTCCACAAGGTATTGGAGACCACGTCCCCGACGACGAACATCCAGCAGGCGGCGCACGGTGTACGCTGGGGCATTGTCCACCATCCTGGGTGGTGGAGGGGGACGGACAGGGGGGGCCAGAGCGCTCTCATTCACTGGTTTAATTTGGGAGACATGAAACGTGGGGTGGATCCTCATCGAGGAGGGCAACTTCAGGCGGACCGCACTGGGATTAATGATGCGCTCAACAACAAAAGGCCCCACGAACCGGGGCGCCATCTTCTTAGACTCCACCCGGAGAGGTAAGTCCTTAGCCCGGAGCCAAACCCTTTGGCCCGGGGAGTAGACAGGGGCAGGAGAACGGTGACGGTTGGCTTGCCCCTCCATTCTCCGCGAAGCCCTTATCAGAGAGGCCCTCGAGCGCCTCCAGACCCGTTCACACCTCCTGAGAAAGGTCTGGAGAGACGGGGTGGAGATCTCCCGTTCCTGGGAGGGGAACATGGGCGGCTGGTATCCCAAGGAACACTGAAACGGAGACAGCCCGGTAGAAGCATTAGACAAGGAGTTGTGCGCATACTCGACCCATGGGAGGAGGCTGCTCCAGGCGGAAGGGTTCTCCGAGGTCATACATCGCAGGAAGGTCTCCAGTGATTGGTTGGTCCGCTCCGTCTGACCATTGGACTGCGGGTGGAAACCAGAGGTTAAACTGACTGTGGCCCCCAACGCAGAGCAGAAATTTCTCCAAACCTCCGACGTGAATTGTGGTCCCCGGTCGGACACTATGTCGGCAGGTATCCCATGGAGTCGGAAAACGTGGTTCACCAGATGATCGGCCGTCTCCCTGGCAGAGGGCAATCTTTCTAAGGGGACAAAATGGGCGGCTTTGGAGAACCGGTCGACAATGGTTAGGATGGCAGTTTTACCTTGGGATGGGGGAAGCCCAGTGACAAAATCCACTGCGATGTGGGACCAGGGTCGATGAGGAATAGGCAGCGGTTGAAGGAGCCCCGAACTCGGCCGATTGGAGGTCTTGCTGGTGGCACAGATGGAACATGCGGCCACGAACTCCTTAGCATCCCTCTCCAGCGTGGGCCACCAGAACTTCTGCCGCAGGACCTCCACGGTGCGTGCAGTCCCAGGATGGCAGGTCAACCGTGAAGAGTGCGCCCAGCTCAGGACCTGAGAGCGAACTGGATCAGGAACAAACAAGCGGTTAGTAGGACCGTTACCTGGGTCGGGGTGCTGTTCTTGGGCCCGGCGAACCACGGACTCGATCTCCCAAGTGAGAGAAGCCACCACACAAGTTCCAGGCAGAATGGGTTCAGGTTCGCCGGGGGTCTCCTGGGAGGAAAACTGGCGGGACAATGCGTCTGGCTTGACGTTCCTGGACCCAGGCCGATACGTGATGGTGAAGTTGAAGCGGCCGAAGAAAAGCGTCCAGCGGGCCTGTCGGGCGTTCAGTCGTTTAGCCGATCGGATGTACTCCAGGTTCCGGTGGTCGGTCCAAACGATGAACGGCTGCTCCGCCCCCTCCAGCCAGTGACGCCATTCCTCCAGAGCTAGCTTCACCGCTAGCAGCTCTCGATTGCCTACGTCATAATTCCTCTCGGCAGGGGACAGCCGCCGAGAGAAAAAGGCACAGGGGTGCATCTTGTTGTCGGCGGGGGAACGTTGAGACAGCACCGCCCCTGCCCCAATGTCCGAAGCATCCACCTCCACCACGAACTGCAAGTGGGGATCAGGCTGCGTCAGGATGGGTGCGGAGGTGAAGCGTTGCTTCAGGGAGTGAAAGGCCTGGTCTGCCTCAGGAGTCCAGGAGAAGGTCCGCTTAACCGAAGTGAGGGAGGTGAGCGGGGCTGCCACTTTGCTGTAGTCCCGGATGAAGCGACGGTAGAAGTTGGCGAAGCCCAGGAAACGCTGCAGCTGCTTCCGATTCTCCGGAATGGGCCAGTCCCTAACAGCGGACAGCTTCAGAGGGTCCATTCTCACCTCCCCCGCCGAGATTATGTACCCCAAGAAGGAAACGGTAGGTACTCCGAACTCACATTTCTCGGCCTTCACGAAGAGTCGGTTCTGCAGCAGCCTCTCGAGGACCTGGCGGACATGGCGGGTGTGTTCCTGGGCGTCTCTCGAGTAGATGAGGATGTCATCTAGGTAGACGAATACGAATCGGTTGATCATGTCCCGGAGCACATCGTTGATCAGGTTCTGGAAGACGGCGGGTGCATTCGTGAGTCCAAAGGGCATGACCAGGTATTCGAAGTGCCCCAGCGGCGTGTTGAATGCCGTCTTCCACTCGTCCCCTTCGCGGATGCGAATGAGGTGGTAGGCGTTGCGGAGGTCCAGCTTGGTGAACACGGATGCCCCGTGCAGGGAGGTGAAGGCGGAGTTGATGAGTGGCAGGGGGTAGGTGTTCTTAATGGTGATGTCGTTGAGACCACGGAAGTCGATGCACGGCCGAAGGGTCTTGTCCTTCTTGTCCACGAAGAAGAATCCTGCCCCCACAGGCGACGAAGACGGGCGGATGATGCCAGCAGCGAGGGAGTCCCGGATGTAGGTCTCCATGGCCCCTTGTTCCGGTTTGGAGAGGTTATACAACCGACTGGTGGGTAAAGTGGCTCCGGGAACGAGCTCAATAGCACAGTCGTAGGGACGATGAGGGGGCAAAGACAAGGCTTTCTCCTTGCTGAACACCGGAGCGAGGTCATGGTACTCGGGAGGGACGGAGTCCAACTTTACCGGGGCGTCCGGAACAGGGCTGGTGGCGTCAGCAGGGGTCAGAGCTGAGTGCAGACAGGTCTCATGGCACCGGGGATCCCAGGATATCACTTCCTCTTTCCTCCAGTCGATGTGGGGGTTGTGCGCCCGAAGCCAGGAATAACCCAGGACCATGGGGGGACTGGAGTGATCTATAACGAAAAAGGTCGTCTTCTCCCGATGATTGCCGGCCAAAAACAACGTGACAGGAACAGTTTTCTGCTGTACCTTGGCTAGGTGGAGCCCATTCAAGGCTCGGACCTCCAGGGGGGGCTCCAGGGACTCCAAAGGAATGCCCATCTGACGGGCGAGCTGAAGGTCCAGGAAGTTCTCCTCGGCACCAGAGTCGATGAAGGCTTGTACAGGTACAGACTGGGATTGCCAGCAGAGGGAGGCGGCGAGCTGCAGCCGATTTGGGGAAGACGACGATAGATGGCTCACCTGTATCTCCCCAGTTACTGGTGAGCCCGTGCTTTTACTGTACGCTGGGGACAGGCAGCGAGGTAGTGACCAGTCTTCCCACAGTATAAGCAGGTGTCGGCGTCCCGCCTGCGTTGCCTCTCTTGTGCGGACAGCTGGTTGCGTCCCAGCTGCATGGGCTCAGGGTCAGGAACGATTCGGGAAGACGGTGGAGGGCTCTGGCAGGTAGACGGAAGGGCCCGCGGAGACTCCGAGCGGAGGGTCCTTTCCCTCCGCCGCTCGCGGACCCGGTTGTCGATCCGGATGGCCAGGTCAATGAGCTGATCCAGACTGCGCACGTCATCTCGGGTAGCCAGCTCATCCTTGAGGCCGTCCTGCAGAGCTGCGTAGAATGCTCCTTGCAGAGCTGCATCGTTCCATCCGCTCCCCGCCGCTGTAGTGCGAAACTCGATGGAAAAGTCCGCCACACTCCGGTTCCCCTGACGCATGGACAGAAGACGGTGACTGGCATCTCTTCCCTGCACCGGATGGTTAAACACTTTCTTCATCTCGGCGGTGAAAGCGGCATAGGAGCCGCAGATCGCCTCCTGGCGTTCCCACACCGCAGTACCCCACTCTCTCGCTCGGCCTGACAAGAGGCTAACCAGGAAAGCTACTCTGGCCCTATCTGCGGCGTAAGAGTGAGGCTGTAAGTCAAAGACTAACGAAACCTGAGTCAAAAAAGACTGGCAGGAACCAATGTCGCCGTCATAGCGTTCAGGAACGGGCACATGCGGTTCACGAGTTGAACCGCTGGCCGTGAAACTAGCATTAGCTGGATCACTGCTAACGGGTGCGGCCATAGACGTAACGGCAGCAGGAGCCGAATGGGCAGCTAGCGTGCTAATCCTCCCCGTGAGCTGGGAGACCTGATTTATCAGCGCGCGGTTACTCTCCACAAGACTCTGTAGCAAAGAGTCATGCTGCCCTATCACTACGCCCTGGTGAGCTATGGCTTGCTGCAGGTCTATCTCACTAAGGGCAGGACTAGTGCCGGTCTCGTTGCCTGCTGAGCTCATGTTTGCCAGACCGTACTGTTACGAACGGTGCAGAGACTCAGGCGCAGGCAAAGAAACACGGCACACAGATATATAAAATAACAATGTTTATTACAACAACGGAAACAGAAAATCACTGCACAGCAGGAAACCAAACCAAAACCAAAACCGAAACTAAAAGCGAGCGAGTGCTGAAAACGAACTAAAAGTAACAACAGAAAGCGAGCTGCAAAAGGCGAGCTGAAAAAACGAACAGGTAACAGAAAGCGAGCTACGAAAACCAACGAGCTGATACAAACAAAAAGCGAGCTACGAAAACCTATGAGCTGATAGCAACCAAGACACTGGGAAACTGAGCCAGACGGGCTAACGCTAATGCTAATGCTAATGCTACTGAACCTGAACGGAGAGGGGGGCACGACGGAGCAGGTGAGCGGAGCAGGTGGGAGCGAAGGCAGGCAGGCAGGCAGGCAGGCTGGGTGGTGAGCTGAGGTCCGGGAGTGGGGGTGGCGATCCACGACTGGAATCCTGGCGGTGGCTGGGTTACTGGCGGAGTGGAGGCAGTGGTTGAGCTGAACCGGAGGAGGCACACGTGGACGGCAGACGGGGAACCAACTGGAAGCGGAGAGGGAATAGCGTTAGCAATAGCGAGGGTGCAGAGCAAACGGAGCAGACAGAACGAGAGCAGAGGTTGGCAACTGACTGAGGCAAAACGACGGTCTGGCATCGAGGAGCATGTGGAGCGTGGTTATAACCGGGAGAGTGAGAGCTGATCATCCAATCACACGCGTGCCTCCTCCGCTGATTACAAGTGGCTGCACCTGCCGTGCTCCTCGCTGCCCACACCTTGCTCACGCCCACCTGCAAGAGAGAGAGGGAAAGGGGAAGAGGGAAAAGAAGGGGAAAGGAGACTGCCACTCAGGCAGCAGAGGTGGAGGGCGTGACACGTAGACACCTCCATCAGCATCTGTCCTCTAGGACAAGGGCATCCTCTGGAGACTACCGATGCTGGAGGTGCCTGCAACCTTGGGCCATCAGTCTTGGGCTGGGCCAAGGTAGGATATAACTACTTACTTCATAGGAAGCGAAGATACACAGAGGTTAGGTGAAATAGATGTTTGGGAAGTTTACACTTCCACAATGAATCTCCACAACACACTTTGTAATAACTTACAATCTCATTAAAATGCAGGGCAGCATCCTGGAGGATTTATGAGTTTACACCTGATACCTCATACCTGCTCAGCAGTCTGTGAAAAGGAGCCCGTTTACCAATAAACAGGTTGTAGCTCTGCCTCATTCTATTTAGGGTCAAGGTAGAGAGCAAGAGGAAAACAGAACACTCTGTTACAGAGATGAAAGACAGAGGGGGAAGTATGTATCAGTAGCTGACATGACGTTCAATCAACGAAAAGTCAGAGACCCATTAGTAGAAAAGTATATTTATTATTCAGCTGCTTCTGCTTGTACAGAAACAAGATTTTGTGACGATTGTCCCAGTGTGCCTATATGAAGTAAGCTGGTCCAAAGCATCATTTTCTAATGCATCCACACTAGGGCCAGTTAATGCTCTGTCAGAGCTAGCTTGTAACACATGCCATGAAATTCAGCCATGTCAGAAATCAAAGTTTATAGCTGTTCTTAATGGCCACACTTAAATGTGAAGTTAAAAGCCAGTCACAGAGAAGGGATGGACACAATATTGTTTCATATGTGGATAATGGCGCACATTTTCAGATCGTGCCCCCCAGAAGGCATTCGCATTGTTATGCATGAAGGAAGTGGGTATGAATATGAATTGTAAATTTTGGAAGACATAAGCAGGGAGTGTGCACAGCTATCTATCATCACTTCAAAAATATTTCTATTTATGATTCATATCATTTTTAATCTCAGGAACCCATGTATATGTATACATTTGTCTTGTTTCCTTGTTGCTTGTGTATGGTGATAAACACAACCTTTACTCATACCGTATAATCACACAGTTCTATGACTTTACCAGTCACGCTCAGTAGGAAAAATGCAAATGGAATTACTTATCCATCCACTATTCAGCATACAAATGCCATAAACATCAATTCCTCTTCTTAAGCAGCAGTGCGTCTAATGAATATGATGCGTTTACAGTACGTGGGTGCTTTGTGTCTGTTTTCTGGTAGTTTGTATTTATTAATGTATGGTGGATTTGTTTCAGTCCATTACCCTGACCTTCAGTATTTTTCTGTGATGCTCTACTGTTTACAGATGGTTTAACAGCTCAGCTATAGCAGATAGGGATGTCATTATGTGTATTTTCCAATACATGTTAAATGTGACAGTATGACACTAGTCTGCCTGGTGGCATCTCTGTCCATTCGCCCTGCATATTTATATAGACTTCATTATTTTTTCTGAAAATAGGAATAGGAAATGGACGGATTTATTTAGTCTGTGTTCACCAACTGGCAAGAACACCTCCAGACCCCGACTGTCACAGACGCACAGTTCATTTAAATGGATAGATTCCATATTCCATTGCCAGGTTTCAGTCAGCACCAGGAAAGCCAGGTTTTGCCTTTTTAAACAGGTCATTTAGCATGTGAGCCTTGTTCACAACAGAGCACACATTTGCTATTTTGATTACTCAGATCAGTCAGTGTAGTAGAAAATCAATCCATCACCCTCCAGCAGGTCTCAGTGGAATCAGGGGAGTTGACACCTCAAGGAAAGTCTACAAACACACAGCTGCTAACTTCATTCTTACCAGTGACGACTGTTATTACAGGGAGCTGCTTGAGGATTAAATGATCTGTACTTCTGTGTGTCTTCTGGTCAGGATTTACAGCAGGTGGATGCTTGAGATGAGGGTCAGATTGAAGGACTTACAACCTCGTCCACCAGTCATTGTCTGAAAAGTACTATACTACTACTACCATTACTACTACTACTACTAGTGCACTACCTCTAAATACAGGTAAATAATATTCCTTAGCTGGATTTCCCCTGCCTTTGCAATTGATGTATTTCAGCTGCGGCCCACTATACAGATGCTGGGGAGTGAACTCAGCTCATCAGATCATACTTCACAATAAATTCTTTTGTCTTTTAACTCTCTGTTGTGTTGTTAATCATGACATAGTAGTATAGACAGTATAGTCTTTGTAGTAAATGAGTCTGGCAACATCTAGCAAGGAAGTAACTAGTAGTAGTAGTAAGTCTAGTAATAAAAAAACACCCCACAATAACAGCAAAACTATTCAAACACACAAAAAGCTGGTCATCAATAAATGTCTATAGGGATGTTTTGTCTTTAATTGTAGGTGACTACTTCATAGGTATACCATTTTCACTGTGCATTTCAGATATCCCATTCATTTTTATCTGTAAAGAGGGATGAAATGCCCATATCTTTCGCCCCTCACACCCTAAACTCTCTACCCCTTTGTAGATCAGCCTTCTGTATTCATTTGCCATATCATTATTCAGTCTGTTTATGATAACTCCAGTGAAGTCGATCATCTGCATCCATACCTGTACTTTTCCCTTTAAAGGTTACTTTTTATGGGTTTTCTCCTTTCCCTTCAGTGTGTTATATGTGGCTGCTTTTTGGTGCGTGTAAAAGGTCTGCAAACTTACAAAGTCAACACCAAAGAGAGTTATAGAGTAGACCCCAAAAAATGAAATGATAAATGTTCCAATATGAATTATATGGGCCCTTTACAGGAGTAAAAGCAAGTGCATTCAGGTACTGACAAGAAGGTTGTACACCAGGGCCCGTATTCACAAAGCGTCTTAGAATTTTCTAAGAGAGCTCCTAACTTAGCCTAAAAATTCCTAGCAACGAATCTTAGCTTAAGAGTGATTCAGGAAGTTTCTGAGAGCAACTCTGAGCAAGGAGGGCACACAAACTTTTATCTTAGTGAGGAGGCGTGGTTGACCCCGTTGCTAGGTATGACGCAGTCTTCTAAAGGCTGTGATTGGTTGTTACAAAAAGGGGGAAGGACAAAAGAAAAATGCGCTCCGCGCTCCTCGTAATGAATGGACAGTAAAATCAACCGATCATATAACTTGGACTGTATTAAGAAATGTGTAATCTTGTCATTAGTTTTATGCCAGGATGATGAAACTCGGCAAAATTAAATTAGTTGTGACACAGCTTCAAATGTTTGAACGTACCTCATTAAAATGCCGATTATATTGATTTGCTTATTGTTATGTTTACTGTCCATGCTGGTCATTTACTACTTCATGTGTTTGATATTAATGGTGGACGCAGACTCAGCTGTCAGCAGGTCCTGTGGTTGCTGTGAGAAGCGCTGGTACGAGCTGTAATCCCAAGCGAGAGCGGAGATTGAAATTAATACATTGCGCAACGATACAAGGCTGTGAAAGACCGTAATGGTCTGACTGGTCTCTGTGCTGACAGAGGGTTGTAACAGACCCAAGTCATCACTGCTACATTGGTGCATTTTACCTGTGGCCAGGTATCACAATGCTGCGATGACTTTCATCTCAGGAGTTATTACGTTACTGTGCTGAGTGGGACAGTAAACTCATCCCTGATGAGGTCAACCACAAACATTATTTCTGCACGATCGAGTCGATAGCGTTTTATTAAATCGCTGTCATTTAACGTCTTTTAACGTACAGAGAATATCTCTCCTTCCTCTCGGTTTTTCTGCCATCTTGCCTGTTTAAGACATTCTTAGGCTTCTTAAAAGTCCTCCTCCCTACTCCTAACAGTTTCTCACCTTGGGAGCTCTCTTAAGGCCTAAGACGCTTTGTGAATAACTTTTATCTTACCAAGGGAAAATTCTAAGAAAAATCTTAGAACTCGAGAAATTCTAAGATTTTTCTAAGAATGACGTCACTAAGAGCTACTTTTAGCCTTAGGATGCTTTGTGAATACGGGCCCAGATAAATACAGCTGCAAAAGCACAAACTAAATTTTTGCCAACAGTATATCAATCCATGCATGAATTTAGAACACACATGTATGTATTATCAAAACAAATTTCAAAAATAGATATTAAGCAGCAGTATTCCACAAGACACAGTTTGGAAGCACATCTAAATGTGTCTGCCCATCAACGACCTGAGCTATGACCCCTGACCATCTGTTAGCATCAGAGTATCATTCTGCAGTGCTCTCAGTGATGTGTCCAGTTTCATCACTGTAATCACTTAGATGATTCCATGACAGAATGATCAGCAGTTGGTTTCCTACTGCTCTTATTGTTACTTTTAAAAAAAAATCTTATTAACATGTCCATATATTCTTTATGTTTTCTGACTTGAATGTGTACTTCACCATTACAACTTACCATTGTACACTGTAGAGTAGTTTAACAGTGTTTGAGCAGAGTGTCAGGTGAGCTGGTGTGCTTGAGCTGAGTGAGGAGAGAAAGGTAGGGACTTTGTGACTTTATAGATGCTCATTTTAGCATTCTCCTGTGTTTGCTTGTTTTCTTTTACTTTTTCAACACATCATGGTGGCCCCGTGTCTAAATGATCCACCGGATTTTCTATCCCTGGCTGCCCTTGTTTCCACTAAAGGTTTCTATTTTTCTCTTCTCCCTGCTGGTTCATCTGTGGCGCAGCAAATTGCAAAGCTTATCTCTATGATTGTTCTAATGACAAACGGCTTGCCTCGACTTATTTGCACACCCGTCGCTCTGGGTAATAACAAACAAAGGTTTCCATTTGGCTTGTCTGTGTGAGAGGTACCCAAAACGAGATACCAGGATTATAAAAGGAAACCTAAAAGGTGTTGGGTGCTGACAGTGAAGTACGACTTTGGTTCCAATTTCTGTCAGCTTTAAAATTCACAATGACTCGCACGATCAGAGGTCCCACATCTGATTTGATAACTAGCTACCTGTAACTACTGTTAATTTCTATGAGCTCACAGATTTTTTTCAAATCCTCAAACATGTTTAGTCATATCTCCCAGTATATATTGCCCTCTTAAGGTATTCATTTATATGTATTATCTGGAGAAGACAAGCGATACATTCTTGTTTTACTAGTTTTGAAATTGATTTTTTTTGTTTATATCAAAGTATAGGCCTACTACAGCTTAAATCCTTTGTTTTTTTTTGGCTTTTGATCCAATCTTTTCCTCCTTAGTAGAACTACCTTTACTCACCGGCCCTATCTCTCCATGCTGCCTGAAAATGATTTCCTCAACTTCATATTTGACTGAGGTTGAAGATCCTGCAGCGATGTCCTTTATCACTCTCATCCTCTCTCTCATTCCTGTACTCGTCTTTCTTTTGACATAAAATTAGCTGACTGCGACGCTATGCAGAAAAATATATGGCTATACTGTCATAACGTACTTACCTGTACATGAACATATCTGTTTTTGCAGTGCATATTAACATGATAAGTTTGAAACTACATTTTGAATGACACTTATTGACCACCTTATCAAGCAAGACATATTAAGGCGATAGTTATATTTTTTAATTGATAGTATTATTTTTATTGAAAATAACTTCTTTTAATATAGAATGATTTACCACATAGTTAGCATGTCTGGCAGTTCTAATGGCATTGAGGCATTGGGGACTCAGTCCAGCCACAAATCTTTAGATTTTAATCTGATAACTGCACCATTTTCAAGTTACAAGTCATAAATAAAGTATTCCCACTTTCATTTTATACACAGCCCATGTTCCACATTAATATTACAGAAAATGCAGGCTGGCTAGACCAGTAGTTCTCTAACTGTGGGCCTTGAAATTAGTCTTATTTATATGATTTACAGCTATAATTACATGTAAAGGTGTCCTTTGCCAAAAAAAAGTCCAATCCGAGTAATGTAATATTTAGTATCTGCTTATGCCTAATACCTTTAGCTGTAGTTGGGCCACCAGGTAGAGCCTCTAACTGTTAAATACTGTAGCAACCCAAGCATTACTTTAATGCTGGCAAGGAGTTTAGCTAGTAAAGGGCACCATGACAACACCTCCTGTGAGGCTTAATGACCACATCTAGTGCAGTCAGGAACCATTAGGACATCATTCCTATATCTAAGTGATGGATGAGAAGTGTGCATTAGTAGATTTTATGCATAGCTGTGCCAGCAATGTCAGCACGTGAGTGATAGGAATTATTTCGAATTGCTCAAATGAAGTAAATTATTCAAATTCTTGACACATGTTACAGCACGGGTTTTAATCCTCAAGTTACTGTTTCAGCATATAGGTAAAAATGATCAGAATGGTACAAATGACTGTAGTAGTCCACATTAGTTAAGTAGACAACAATACTCCTATGCAGTTATAGACGACACAGTCCAGAACTACCTTAAGAGCTTTGTTCCATTAACTTTATTTCTATTTTTTTAGGGCAAGTCCATCTTTCAAGGTCCTGTGTGCTGAAGCCTCCCATAGTACAAGAAACCACTATCAGGGATTTGGGATGCAACACCACCACCTGCTGTCTAGCTGAATAGCTGCACCTTGTTTCAAAGCCTGAAGAGACAGTGTACTCCTGCAGATACGACACATTCAAAGTGATTTTTGTCAGGTGCATCTCCTTTTTTATGTCAGTTCCATTTTTCTGTATTAATTTCCATTGTCCTATTTTTAGCAAATTGTTTCCCTATTAATGCCAGCTCTCTCTCCCTTTGTCTTGTAATGATACTAGTATTACAAGTAGACGCAGGCTGAGGTTGTTTTATCCATAGGTCAGCTGAAGTTAACTCACTTATCCCCAGCTCTCAGTAAGTTTACAGTTGTTGTCCTCATATCTATTCACCGTTCACATGTAGCATTGGCACAAGGACGTATCTTTGCTCTATGGATTTATTAGCGTCTGCTGCCCCAGATAATGACATACACTTAACATGAAACTGCAGCAGGCTTGGACTCTGGAAGCTAAGCCCAGCCAGCCCCATCCATCACCCTGCCCTCTGCTCCCTTTATTGCCTCAAATTATTCCTTATCTTGAATGCTAAGGATGCCTGTAGGTCCAGGGTGCACGGGGGTTTTATATTTAAGTTGTTAAAATATCATACCTTGGGGAAAAACATTGGTCAGTGCTGCTTTTTATAGGACCCAGACCTCAGGATTAGAGCTCATCCTGATCTGTTTAGTATCACTCAGGGCCTGCTCACATAGCTGAAGGTCTAATATCCTTTTTAATAGCAGAATAGGTTGGAAAGATCACTGTAGCATAGATAATCTACAGTCCTCATATAGCTATGCAGAGACAGTTTGCATGTACATATGGAGTCACTGTATACACATATATTTAATATCTTAATTAAGTATGTAATTAACTGCAGTGCAAAGATCCTTATCTTGAGACTGAAATTTAAATTAGTTTCTTGTGTGTGTGTGCTGAGTTCCAACGAAATAACACTGGAGGCAGGAGAAACAGCTTGGATTTATTCTAAGGTAAATTACATACCTATAACCATTTCAATAATTAACACCTCACATCTCAAAGCAACATGTTGGAGATGCCTGATTTAGTAAGTCTATATTTATATATAATTGGCACTGATATACGATCAGTCTTCTGTTTCTACTATGTTGCTTTGAAGTAGTCCATTTAACCAGTCATTACCCACAACAAAACAAGAGAAATTCAATAAGAGTTGTAGTTTCAGTCTGATATATCTGCATGTGGAATCTTACTAGGTTTTACTTTAACAGTCACACAAGTAACATCCCACTTTGTCTCACATAACCAGGCAAAGTTTCCAAATGAACACTGGCATTTATCTTCAGCTAATGACAGATAAGGATGTATAGCATAAGAAGGTCCACACTGCCAATCAATGAGGCCCAACAGCTACCATTATCACCACTATTTTCTCTGTAACAATAAAAACATAAAGAACCCAAAGGCTGCATTACTGACATCTTTCATAATTTGAGTCCTCACAGATAAATGGTATGGATACACAATAAACCTGTTTATATCTGAGAGAGGTGTTTTCTAACCAATTCCCCCCTCATTTTGAACAGGGATGATACAGTTCCATACTCATATCTGCAGCATGATGTGGTTTGATTCCTCCAACAATACAATAACAAAATGATTTGGTGCAATTTGATGCCGCGCCAGCCAGCCAGCTGCTTGTTAGTGCTCACATGTGTGATCTATGGGAGGTGGAGAGAGTTGGAAGCCTGCAGAGAGCTGAGCTCCGTGTATTCAGCATAATGTTGCAGTGAAATGGATCATCAGATGAGGGCTCCATTTCTCAATGTGTTTATTCAACAGGGTCACCGTGCTGAATCCAAAATACCAGCAGCTGCTGCAGCGTGATCTGGCTTCACTTGCATGGTTTTATATTACTGTGGAGCTGGTACTGTTGAGAATGATTATTGTTCTTTATTGCAGTGGTATTTAGCTTTCCAATTTTTCCTTCTGATGTGTGCTGAGTACAAAAGAGGGCCATGAGCAGATGAACAATTACAGCTACACCTACTGCAGGTGTTGCTATACAAAAACTGATTATTCCTCAAGTGTTTGACAAGAACAAACGATTTCTAATAATCACGTTATCCAGGGGGTATTGAAGACATGTCAAATGAAGTGGTAGCTATGGCTATGCGCAGAATATACATTTGTTGTTGTAAAACTGTGATATGAAGAGTACAATCAGGCATTAGACTAATTGAAAATTGATATGAAAATGATATTAAATGTGTTTAAACAAGAATGACTAACCAAATTATATCACTGCAGCAAATCAAAATCTTCTTGACTTCTCCAGCTCTGAAGTCTAAAAGCATCTACCTCTTCTTTGCAGTCCTTTATCAGTTACGATTTGTAATATTAATAGTAGACCTTTATTTTTGCAGTTAAAGACTGAATTAGGGTGATTAGTTTCACATAGCTGAATGTGAGTGTGAGTGAGTTGCAGCACACGGAGAGGAGATTTTATGTGCAACTTAAAGTATTCATCCAAAATCCTTGACTTGTGCCAAAAATGCTTTGATCTCATGTTATTGCTGTGTGTGCATGTGTGGGTGCACGCATGTGCATGAGCACTGCAGCTACAATGAAAGGTATTCTGCTGAGGTTCACTGAAAAACGACAATCTGACTTTTTAGGTGTAAAATTGAAAATAGGCGTAAATAATTGGTGTACTTGAGTGGCTCTCTCATGTCGGCGTAGCATACTGGTGACAGTCATCAGGGTGCTGACTCGGCATCAGTTTTGCAGGTATCCTTCATAAGATCTGAGGCAGACTCCATTAAACAGAGCTGAACTTTGATCCTAGTTCTTTTCTTTCTTTGAGATACAAACTGGGGCTGAGATTTAAACACAGCTGATGCTGGTGCAGCTACAGGAATAGCCGTTCTTGTTAAACCACTAAAAGACTTGCTGGTTAATTAAATAGATTTGTTCAATTCAGTTCAGTTCCATTTTATTTATATAGCGCATTTTTACAACATACGTCATTACATAGCGCTAATTAGAAGAATTGATTAAAAGCTATTTCCTTAGCTTTCGATTTCAGTGAAGCGCCCCACAGATAGAATTAACTTTTAACATTTACGGGAGGTTTAGTTAAATAATTGTGTCACAAAAAACATTGAGTCTGGACAAGCATCCTTTGAGGTAGGCTCCGCGCAACATGAAAGTTTAACCTTAGTGGCCAAACGTGCAGTGGAAAGCAAACGCTTGCATTGACACAAAGTAAACTGGCTCACAAATGCACACTGGACAAATAGGGACTGACCACCTACACTTACTACTGACAGCCATGTTTTAAATTCAGGCAGGCTCTCTGGTGCTAAGTGAGCCATTACAGAGGATATTAGGCTTAATGACGTAGGGTCTATAAACTACATTGCTGTCATATTCAACTAGTTAGTTGGGTATTTATAGGGGTACTCCCCTTATTTAGTAGTATATTTCTGTAAAGCTTGAGGACTTGTGAGGAAAGATTAACAAAGAATTGTTAAAATAGACAGCAGGAGTCAAGATATCCAGACTTTTAGCACCTAATGGGCAAGCTACAAAAACACTCAATCTTACATTTACTATAATGGAACTCGGTTGCATCTTAGGCCCTCCCTACCTGGTACATGTAATCTTTAAGCTTGGAAATAGGCTTTGAGATACAAATATGCCTCAAAGTCAAAGGCTGAATATATAAAAGATGGACGCAACAACCATGACGTCACCCATTGTTGTAAGATTTGAATCTGGAGTTTTGCTGTTGCCATCTTACCCCTTTGAAACAAGATATAACAAGCAAGGGGTGGATCTGACTTAGATGTCGAGGACACTACACACAGTGACATGGTGGCGACCTGTCAAACACAAGGTAGTCCTGCCTTTAAACATGTCCTGCTTTATTATCTACTTTACTTTAAATGGGACCATCATTTATGTAATGAACATTGTGCTGTACTGCAGTAGACTTGAAACCAACAATTGAGAGAAGTCATTAGGAACGTGTTTACTAAGGCAATAAATCAAGGGAGAAATAGGGTCATTTTCTAGTAAACCACTGTATGTCAGAACTTCATTTTGCAACCAGAGGAGTCGCCATCTACTGGCTGTTAGACAGAATGCATGTTGGTGTCACTTTTCAAGCCTGGATATTACATTTATGTTTTTACTGTTTATACTCTAAGCAATTGTACTTGACTCATATGACATCACCAGGGTTATTCTGTGACTTCCCTTAAAGCAACCATGATTTTATACAGCTGTTTTACAATAGGGAGTCGGACTGCCCATTACAAGTAAACTAATCTAGCTCCACCCAGCAGTACCCTGTACTGCTGTACCCGAGAAACATAAAAGTTTGAATAATGAAAATTGATATGTCTGATAATGTTTTTTAAATAATTTAATATGATTGAACTTATATATTTATGACCTCTCAGTTGCCATCTTGCAGTAAGAGGCTTTTGCCACAAGAGGGCTTTCATACCCTCAGGTGTTTCATCACCTACTCACCTGTCCTGCAAAGGAAAATGACATTGCCTCACCAGTCCAACAGAAACTGGTAGTGATTTTGCACAAACTCAAACTCGACTATATATATGTTTAATGGAATGGAGTTTCAACAAAGTAAAGTCCTGACAAATGTAAAGAAGAAGAAGAAACCTTTGTTGTCAAATACATTTTTACACCATTGTGAAATGTTGTTTTTGTTCCTGCATATCCCAGTTGGGGTCAGAGCGCAGAGTCAACCATGGTTCAGCACCCCTGGAGTAGGAAGGGTTAAGGGTCTTGCTCAAGGGCCCAACAATGACAGTACTGGGGTTTGATCGACTGACCTTCTGATCAGTAGCCAAGGGACTTAACCGTTGCGCCACCACTGCCCCCAAGATAGAAGGAAATTAATTCATACATTTTTTTGCAATGATTGAGACACAGTGTCAACGCTGTTATCATTGTCTTTCTAGCTATAGAAAGACAGAGAGATTGGTCTGATGGTTTTTCTGATTCCATCCCTCTATTTTAAGTGTTGCAGTGTCTGAGGTTGTTGTTTTTAGTTAAGGAATGAATGTCTCCAAGTCATTTCCTAATCCAAACCGCAGGCTGTCAGACTTGCTGAGTGTTAGTGTCAGTTCCACACTATGACACTTACCTGATGCTGATATGACTTGACATCAATTATGAGATGCATTAGTTCAGCCATACAGCTGTGGTCAAATGACAACAACCTATTGTACTGTATGTAGTCATCACAGCTCAGCATGTGATATATTCAGTCATGAAAGTAGAGATGCTGACTGGCTCGATCACACTGCAGAACTCAGACTTGCATGTTTTATGTAGATTGATACCAAACTGTAAACAAGAACTTTGGAAAACTTTTCCAGGATCTAGAAAACCTACAGTGTTTTATTTGTGTGGTACATGTGCAGAGGGCTCAACTACCTGTAAGCAAGCCAAAACATTTTGCTGCACCGTGTTAGCAGTTTGCATTGAAGCTGGCGCCATCTTTAAGTTCAGTATCAAGTTCTCACAATGCATTCATCAATGTAATTCCCCCCATGCCCTATGGATGTGGGGGCGTGTCATCCTTGAAGAGACCACTCCCATCAGGATAGAAATGTCTCATAAGATAAAGGTACGTGTGATAAACAACGTTATGATTTAAATTTTTGTAACTTCAATCAAAGTATACTCTGGTTTTTGCTTTGTTTATGTCTGCTTTTGTTTGCTCCGTGCTAACTTCTGTTCTCCTCTGGCTACAGTCCATGACCATCCCAGCCTGCTTCCATCTGTGTGCGTTCCAGCTGCCGGATACCAAACCTCAGATCCCACCTGCCAATCCTCCGTCTGGTTCTGTCCGGATTCCACCCGGAGAATCATCTGGGCCTGCACCTGTCCACAGGTCATCTCCACCATGCCACACACCTCCCCCTGCCTTCCCCTCTCCCTCGTTCTCATCAGCTGTCAGTTTTCAGTTGGTGATTCCTTTGGGTTTTAGTGTGCTTTGTGCTTTTGTATTTGTGAGTGGCTTATTCCCTGCTCTGTGTACTCCCATGTCTATGTTCAGGTGCATTGCTTGTCATGTATCGCTTTTTCCTGGCTTGGTTAGTACCAAGTTTGGGTTAGTTCCCTGTATCATCTGCATCTCTGCTCTGTATACTCAGGGTAATCTATTTGGTTATTAGCACAGCTGTACCTTATAAATATTCTGAGTTTTTGTTGTAGTCCAGTCCTCCGTCCTGTAGTTGTCCTCTAGAGTCACCTAGTCCTCTGTGTCACCTTAATCATTCCTAGTATCATTTGTATGTATTAAGTTGTGTATGTATTGTAAATAAATTGTTGTGATTATATATGCTGTCTATTTGAGTTCTGCTGTCTGCGAGTCTCTGACCCGCTCCGTAACAGTCACACTCCATAACACACCCATATGCACATTAATGTAACTGCTGCAAATATCCTGCTATGGAAAGAAAAAAATCTGCTTACTGGAGAAATTAATGAGGAACAACATTTAGATTTGAGTAACTCACACTTTTAAGTAAAATATTATCAAGGTTAGCTGAGCCATGGACTCAGCTGTGAAACAAATAATCTAACAGCAGCTGATAAACTGAGTATGTGAGAGCTCACCTGTCCTGAATGTAGAAAACTTCACAGGGTAATTTACTCTAATGCATTTATAAGTAACTAAAGAAATCACAGCTGTGTTCTGTGTAAAAGTTGCATCTCTTGCTTTGGAGACGTCATATTCATCCTGCTGCTGTCTGATCCTGCAGGTATCGAATGAACACAGAAAAAGACTCCTACAAACAGCTGGATGTATCTTTAACACTTGACACTTTGAGGCCTGTGTTTAAACCTCCATTAACCAAAAGCAAACTGTGTCCTTTGTGCTCTTTGTGATGCTCAGGAGCAACTGCACAGCTGACTGACTGCTGCTCTTCCACTCAGCTAATTCTACTTTTACTTTCACTTGTATTGTAGTTGCAGTCATTGAAACTTGGACTTTGGAGTCTTAGTGAATGTGCTTTATCTTTCAGATCTGGTGCGGCCACAGGAGTGTCTGTGCCCCTCGCTGATCCTTGGAGGCATCTCTGAGGACAAGTGAACCCAAACCATGTCAGCAGAATACCTCCCACAGAATAAAAGAGTCACTGGATCCCAGTTCAGAGGTTATGGTTTTTCCTTTATTTGTGTCACCTGTTTGTATATAACCTCAGAGGATATCCATTAACAATTCAACTGCTGACTTTTCCTCATTAAAAGTAAAAATTTGCTCTAAAAGGTGCAGTGCATTGGCTTTAGTGGCCTCCAAGAGATGCAGATTTCAACCTCATTGCTCTATAACTCCTTCGATGCATGTAGCAGAACATATGATGGGCACTAAATGCAAAAAACACAACAGACCATTTCTAGAGCCTGTGTTTGGTTTGTTCCTTCTAGGTTCACGTGGCAGAACAACATGGCGGACTACAGATATAAAGGCTCATTCTCAGGTAGTGAAAATATGAATCCTTTTTACAGGTATACTAATGAAAGCACAGTTATGACAATGATACCCATTTCTGCCCATTGAACCCCATAAATACTGCTTATTAGTCTTTCAATTAAGATTTGTGCGTAATTAAAAACAACTTTTCATTACACTGTCATTTATCACCAGGACACAGGACTGGTATTTGGTACTTTCCATGGGTGTCATGTAATGGCAAAAGGTAAAAGTTTCTGCATTCTGGTCAGAGCGCTGCAGCTTTCCTGTCAGGCTGGATAAAGCTGCTTTGTAAAGTACATGATCAGAAACTGTAGCTGACACCAATCAGTCAGGATGATATCATGAAGAAACTCTTCTGCATGTGAATAGCTTCTGGCAGGTGTCACACATGCCGTTCAGTCTTAACCCGAGGTCACAGAAACAAAACTGGAGCAGGAAGGCAGGGAGGCTATTGGGGGGGGGTGTGTGTGTATGTGTGAGAGAATGAGTGTGTATGGGAGAGAGGAGTGACAGAAGAAGTAGTGCAGCGTGTTATCTTACCTTTTGGTACAGACACCAAAGTAAAGAACGGGGAAATGGTGCTTGGAATTTTACTAGAGATGTGGAGTGTATGTTGGTGGAGAGGTGGTGGTGGTGGTGGTGATGACACAGGAGAAAGATAAGAAGAAGGAATTGGAAAATGAAATGAGATGCAGGTTTAGGGGGAAACAGGAAGAAAAAAGTAGGGTAAGAAAAGAAGGCAGAGAGAGACGACTTTGGTACATTTACCTCAACTAAACCTTGAACTTTCATTTAGAAGCATAAAGAGCAGACTCTTCAGCAGTGTGTATATAATCAAGCCAATACTCCATCTCGAATTCTCAGTCTGTTTTGCCATGTTAGGTTTTTGAAGCAGAAGTTGCTTTGCCACCATTTATTGTAGTTGGCTTGCATTGCTTCTTCCCAGTTTGTTTGGAAAATGACAAATGAAATTCACATTTTAGCCATCCCTGTGTAGCTCGTTTCACCATGTGATTATTTGTTCGTGGCTTAAGCAAACCATTCCCCGAATGCCTGCACAAACGGAATTCATAAAATAGCGATTTGTGAGATAAATGGGTTGGATGACAGACTACTCAAACCTGCAGAATGACCCACATCAACATCAAATCAAACTCTCCACAGTCGTAGAGTTTTAACTGAGTGTGGTGGACGGAGGACTTTTACAGATTAAATACAATGTTCTTGCATGGTAAAATGTAATACAGGGTGTCATATACATGAGCAGCATATCCCTGCATATACACTCAATGACCACTTTATGAGGTACACCTGTTCAATTGCTTGTTAACACAAATAGCTAATCAGCCAATCACATGGCTGCAACCCAGTGCATTTAGGCATGTAGACGTGGTCAAGACAACTTGCTGGAGTTCAAACCGAGCATCAGAATGGGGAAGAAAAGAGATTTAAATGACTTTGAACGTGGCATAGTTGGTGGTGCCAGACGGGCTGGTCTGAGCATTTCAGAAACTGTTGATCTACTGGGATTTTACACACAACCATCTCTAGGGTTTATAGAGGATGGTCCGAAAAAGAGAAAACTCCAGTGAGCAGCAGTTGTGTGGATGAAAGTGCTTTGTTGATATGAGAGGTCAGAGTTTGGCATAAACAACATGAAAGCATGGATCCATCCTGCCTTGTATCAACGGTTCAGGCTGCTGGTGGTGATGGTTTGATGGTGTGGGGGATATTTTCTTGGCACACTCTGGGCCCCTTAGTACCAACTGAGCATCGTTTAAACGCCACAGCCTTCCTGAGTATTGCTGCTGACCATGTCCATCCCTTTATGACCACAGTGGACCATCTTCTGATGGTACTTCCAGCAGGATAATGCTCCATGTCACAAAGCTCAAATCATCTCAAACTGGTTTCTTGAACATGACGATGAGTTCTCTGGACTCCAACGGCCTCCACAGTCACCAGATCTCAATCCAGCAGAGCAGCTTTGGGATGTGGTAAACGGGAGATCTGCATCATGGATGTGCAGCAACTGTGTGATGGTATCATGTCAATATGGACCAAAACCTCTGAGGAACGTTTCCAACACCTTGTTGAAAGTACGCCATGAAGAACTAAGGCAGTTTTGAAGGCAAAAGGGGTCCAACCTTTTACTAGCAAGGTGGACCTAATAAAGTAGCCAGTGAGTGTAAATCTAGTGACTTATTTCTAAACTTCTGGGTAATTTACTGTGGATGAATGATGGGTGTGTTAGAAGCTGACAGTCTGATAATTGGCCCTATAGTCAGTGGTCATTTTCTCATCTTTGGCAGTAAACCAAAAATACACACATGCTTCCCTAGATACACGCCCTTGCTTGCTAATTCCTCCCCATGTATTGTGTTAGCTTAGTTTACTAACAGGTCAGTATGTTAGCCATGGGTCAAGCTTCCTCTGCTGGATACAAACTACCTTAATTGCTCTGTTGTAGTTGGAGATTCTTTGTTTTCCTTGGTAATTAGAGTTTAAAGGTTTAATTTGATGAAAGCCTGCATCTCAGCCTGTCTGTCTTCTTGTTGATTGAGCTGCTGATGCTACAGTTTTCTTGATAAAATAACAAAAGGCACAATGAACAAACTAACACTTGGAAATATTGTTGATAATGTACAGGTACTTTATGAAACACACCTTTGTTATAATGATTTACACAATCAAAATCTACCAGCCTCTCATGAAAAATGTTGCAGAAATCAAAGATGATCAGTTTTGCTGTGATATCAGACTGCTCCTCCTTTTTAAAACACATTTTCCAAAAAATAAAATTAGTTGCTTTTAGAAATGACATGTTTGATCATCTACATCCCACACTGATGTTTCCCTGACACTTGACAAACTTTTCTTAGAAGCTGCAAGTAACGTAATGTCATTGCAAAAAGCAGTATAGGAGGTTGTGGTGAAGGGTTTGACTTCCATCATAAAGCTTGTTTTAATAATGCAATATTGATACTGACAGACGAGAACCAAGACTTTGGTTTTCTGATTCAAATAAATGTTTCTATTGCTAACCAGAAACATTTTGGTTTCATGTCAGGTTATTCCTCTTTAGGGAGAAATCTTACACAGAAACCTAAACTGCTCAGAGCGGGTAAAAAATGGCTTAATGAGAACTGGAGTTCTTAACCTCCACTAATTCCAAACTAGTAGAATTCTCTCTAGCGCTGAATATGCAAACGTACACAGCTCGTTGTCATGTGGATGATACATTATAAGCATACCTGCTGCTGTAATAAAGAATTGCATTGCCCTCAGGTCTAATGCGGATGATTGCATTTACAGTAATAATGATAATGAACAGCCAACAGTTCCCAGTTGTGTATAAATGCAGGTGTGGGTGTATCATCAGTTATTCACCAGCTATATCCACCCTGCTATTGTTAACAGTAGCAAAGCAAACATATTAAACCATTGCCACTGACACCTGTATTCATGATTGTAGCGTACAACGGAGCAGAACATTCCAAGCTATCAAGCAGAACATTGGGAGTCAACGCACAGATAATCCAGAAACTGTTTCTCAGAGCCGTAATTTGGGTAAGAAACCATTTCAGGTGACAGCTAACCCAAATCACCCCCTTTTTGGAGACGACAGGATGCCCCCTCCTGCACCAGAATCTGATAAGGGTCATAAAAGTGTCAATTTGTGAGGAAAACCACACATCTCCTGAGAAGAAGGAGATGGCTTTTCTCCTAACACAAAGAACTCTTTGATGATTCGAACTAAACACTTCTAAATAATAAAATCAAAGAATTCAACATCTCTGGAGTGATGATCCCAACATCTGGACTCTGTGATACCAGGTTGATCAGGACCAGCATGGAAGGAGAACACATTGAATCTGAAGTGTTTATTGCAATGCAAACACAAGAAACCGACACCCCCTCCTCTCTGTCACGGACACCACCATAAAAGACACACAGTGAGAGGAGAGAGAGATCTTTGATTCCCAGCATGTATACTTATAAGTTGAACTTTTCTTATAATTGAATGTATATGCTTGTATCTGTAGTCACATTAATAGTTTACTTTCATGTAGCCTAGAAGTCTACTATTTGTAAGCTTATTCTCGTGTTATATCTTTTATTATTATTATGTCAGGAACCATGTGAGATAAACATATCATGTTTGGTGTCGTTTTAATCACACATTTAGTGAGATTTTAGATCTGTGATCATCATAAACATTTAATGATCAAATTGCATCTTTAAGGAATCATCTTAAAGTATGCTCTGAAGGTATTTGGCCTCTGATCTCTCCTGGACAGTGAAGCTCAGACCTCCCCCTGGGATGGACACAGCCACGATTGGTCAGATGCTGATTTGAATTTGGCTCCAAAACTTTCTACATAAAAGGAAAGTCACTGGAATGCAACTTTGGCTTTTGATTAAACTTTCTAAGAGGCTTTTTCTTTCTTTCAAGGGTTTACTTCCTTTAAGGGCTTGTATCGGGCTAAGTTTTTTTTTGGGCTTGTGTTTTTGTTTCTTAAAGGCTTGAGCTTTGTTTTCTATGATTAACTTGAAGTTAGACTTCTTAAGTTAACTTTAATAATGCAACAGCACGGACATTTTCTTTTAACTATGAGCTTCAACTCTTAGTGTTTGTACTACATTTTTACAACATGACTACACCAAAGTGCCTCCTTGTCTCTGCGTTCCTGATCCGTCGCATCCAGTAGATCATCACAGCTGAACATCCTGCGGCTGCCTTCTCTCTCCATCAAAGGGCTACGCAAGTATCATTTTCCTTCTGCTAAACGGGTGAATTTATAAATTACGATTGGCTTCCAATTCCAAAGTGATTCTAAATTCATCATCTTTCTATCAGCTGCTTCCAGTGACGATCACAGTTAATTAGCTTATCTGCATTCATTCATTCATTCATTCATTCACTGTCTGTTGTTATGTCATTGTTGTTTATTGTTTGTTTGTAGTGTTAGTTAATAAATGTTTGTGTATAATTACCATTGGTTCTGCCGTGTATTTCTTTGTTTGGGAACTGGAGGTCAATGGAATCAGAATTTACAACTTTCAGCTAAGAGACTGATCAACTTCATTCAATTAAAGTCTCTTTGAGACTTAATCTAGAATGATAATTTTCTCAGTAATCTGAGATGGTGCCCCTTCATTAACGAGTGCAAATTTTAATTGTAAAGTGTAGTTACGCTACATTATATTGGTGCATACGTACGCTACATGATCTTAGCACCCTCATGGTAACTAATGGGCATGGTGTGATAGATTTGGCTAGCATCTCTTCTGACATTGACATTTTTCTGACAATTCTGAATAACACTACTGTAGGGGGAACTATCACAGCAAAGAAATAAAGTTTCCAGGTAATTACCACTTTGAAACAGGTCTCAGCTAAAAATAAGCGTATGCTATTCTGGTTCGAGTTTCTGTTTGACTTTACACCTGCAATACAAGGTGCAATCAGAAAGTCCCCTTCTTTTATTTCCTGGTTCCCAGGAGCAGAGCACAGCCTGGTTATGTGCATTCAACAGGTGTTAACAGTAACTCTCCCGAGGCAGGATTCCACGTGATGGTAAAGGACCTGCACGTTTGTGGTCACTCTCCACACTTGCATTTGTAATTTCACCTTGAACTTGCAGAATCGAAACTGTGTCGAAGTGTACTGGGATCTCCACTAACATACCCAGGATGAGCCAGGCTTTATGTCAAGGTTCCTCACTGGTGAAGGTACATTGGCCTATGGGTACGACACAGCAGTCTTCAGTGCAAAAGTGCGCAGTTTTCAAGACCAAAGAAGGTCCATCAGATTAAACGAGCACCAGGAGCTTTCATGGTGGCTGACATTCACACCTTTGTGCATCATGCATTCGTCCCCCAGTGTTGGACAGTCAACACATAGCTCTATAGCAACATCCTGAGGTGTCTAGAGAGGACATTCGGGAAAAACAACCTGAACTGTGGCATGATGGCAAGTGGGTGCTCCATCACGACAATACACTAGCTCATCACTCCCCAACTGCTCTACTCACCAGATCTGGCTCCCTGTAGCTTCTTCTTCTTCCCTAAAGTGAAGTTTAAGTTAAGAGGTCAGTGTCTTGACACACTTCAGCCGATCGCAGATGGTACTTGACACGTTTACAGAACAGGATTTCCAGTGAGCGTTCCAAGTGTGGCAGGAGCACTGGGAGCAGCATATCACTGTACAAGAAGACTACTTCGAAGTGGAGGGTGATGTGACCAAACAGAAATCAGGTTTTTGCTTTTTATAGGCACAGACTCTTTGGGCCTCTTAAAACAGTTGCTGCTGTGGTGACGCAGAGAGAATGAACCACAATAGTGAAGTTTTTGGCCTTACAGCTACAATAAACAAGAAGCATCACTTTGCATAGGGCACCTGCAATCACATTTTATTGCGATACTCTTCTAAAACAAGAACAGATTTTGCTCTCATCGCTTCTTCTTTTACCTGATATAGATGTGAGTTGTTCCTGCCCACCCTGACACACACTACTGTATGTCTCCCACAGTGCTATCCCCTCTTCCACACTGCAAACAGATAGCACTCAGAGGCTTCATATCACTCCTGGGATGCCATTTGCATTAGGAATGTGCTTACAGTGTTGCCTGTTTTCCATAGGTCCCACAGAGCAGCACCCAGCTCTGTGATTTATCTCAGACAGGACAGGTGAGATAACCTAAAGGCTGGAAGGAACAGTTTGGGAACAGTCTATCAGATGATAATGGGTACTTTAGGGGATTTGGTAAACCTGACAGCGACGGTTCCAGTTTGTCTCCTGCATTCAGATGTTCAGGGGAAACAGGAAGTTCTGAATATCATGTAGCTAAAGAGAATCAGATGAAACCACTGGGAAACATTGATTTAACAAAACACTTTTAGATGGCGAGTACAGTGTATGGGATTAGCAGTAAAGATCTTCTGGTAGTACCAAGCTTTCAGAAGTAAAGAAAAAAAAAAGCTTCGTGGTGTTGCTAGGGAGACTGAACATTAAAAGTTGCCATGATGTAGTTTGATCCTAATCATTAACATTTCATTCAGAGGTGGAGGGCTCCAAACCCTGTGGCTTCATAGTGAGGATAGGACTTCTAGAGTGCTACTGCATGCATCAAGCAAGTCAAAACTCAGTGTTTGATGGCTGCATTGAACAGCAGAGTCTGGCTCTAACACTGTGTATGTATCTCTCAGAGAGTTTCAGTACAAAAAAGTAGCTGATAGGCCGTTTTGCATTGTTGCATTATGGCTGAACATTGACATACGAACCCAGACTTCTTATTTTCACCTCTGGAACAACTCTGAGTTTCTATTACGAACCCGATATTTGCTCCGTGTCAGGTTTTTCCTCTCTAAGCAGAAGTCTTTATCAAAAACTGGACAGAAACCTAAACTGCTCGGGGTGGGTGAAAAAAAAAGTCAATGCACATGAGAGTTGCACTTCTTATCTTTTACAATTTGGAATCGATTCACAAATGGAAGAAATAGATTCTTGTAATAATGTTAGTTAAGAACGTAACTGCCAGGGCGCAGCGGAGGCCAAAAATATAGAGCCGCCTTTCTGTCTGTGTGATCAGGAAATGCCTTGAATTGAGAATGGATTTTAAATTGAATCATGTCACCATGAATCAGATACCAATGGTGAGATTGTCTGAGATTTACACCCCTGCAAACCGCCATCTTCACACTGTGAGGTTGATTGTACGCAATGATCTATGCATAGCGACCTAACAAATAAATGTTCTATACTCCCTTTAGTAGGTCAATTTATTTCCATCTTAAGTTAGACATGTACGTGAGTGATGACGTTAGATTCAGAGATAGAGGCCTTACATTGTGGTGAATGACTTACTCATGCACAGCTAAGCTTCTGTTCCTATAAGGATCGCCTCAACATCATAGAGTGGATACAGCCATCAGTCTCATGGTTCTTGGATGAACACACTCAGTGGGAGGTCTCTGAGGACTGGTGGAGCCTTAAGTTGCATCAGTGTCAGTCCCTCCAGGATGGTGAATCACTGGGGCTCAGCGGTGCAGGAGGCGCCTGTTGGAGGTGACCTTGGACCATCAGTCTCAAAGCAGGCCGTCAGAGATTTTAATTACTGGCCCCATGCAGAGAGGAGGGACAGATTACTTTAATATATATTTATGAAAGCTGATGTGAGTTTTATGCTAATATTTAACCCTCTGAGCCCCAAAACCCACCAGGGGATTTTAAAGGTCTTTAAAAATATCATCATAATTACACCATTTATCAGAAGTAGAAACTGTGAAAACAGCAAGATTTTCAACTTTCAGTTGGCCCAGGATGTTTTCATGTGTGCTGCTCCATTGGGAAAATTAACCAAATTTTGGCATTTCCTTCAAATCACTTCATTCCAGGTGTCTAATTTAAAAACTGCCCAAAAATAAAGTGTTTGCACCAGATTCTGTAGAAAACAAACACACGAACAAAAATGTTGCGCTTTGTGAGTAAAGAAGCCACTCATTTTAAATTTTATATGGCGCCCCTTTCCATCTGCGATTTACATACGCTTACATAAGAAATCGAATAGCATTGTTTTGTAGTGATTGACATTGCTTGACATTTTAATCATTGTGAGCTTTTCTATTTTAAGAGTTAATAGTAATAACTAGCTTTAATATAATTATATTAATGGTGGAATTTTTCCCGATTTTGTGGCGCCCCCTGGAGGCCACAGCTCCCTTAGCATTTGATTATATTGCCTGGTGGGCCGGCCGGCTCTGCTGAGAGGAAAATAAAACATACCTGATCAATGAAATAAATGTTCAAAAACGGTATACAGAGAAGCTAGCTGTCACCAGGCTGTTGGATTCAGCATGGTGAAGTGTGTTTGTAGAGTTGAGCTGTTTCCATAGACATGCAGGACTTAATATTGCAGTAAAAAATGAGTCCTCTGTAAGTGACTGGAGCAAACAAACCCTCAAAAAGCCTAGAAACTGTTAATCACCTTCTGGTAAGAATTTACTAGACAAAAACGGTGCTAATTACATGAATAATATTCTGGGATACAGGAACCATTTGCAAAAAATATGCTCATGTACAAGAGCCAGTAAAGAAAACTGAAGGAGAAAGCCAATAAAGAAGCATACAACCTATTGTACGCTTATGACATTAAAATGCAGGACTGCATTCTGGAGGATTTATGAGTTTACACCCAACATCTCATACCTGCTCTGCAGTCTGTAAAAAGCGAGGCCGTTTACCAGTAAATAGACTATAGCTCTGTGCTGGTGCTATTTAAGGTCAAGGTGGAGAGACAGGAGGAGACAGTCAGTTATTCTTTATAAAGGAAACAAAGAAGGGGAATAAATTGGAGGGCACAGACTCTAAAGAGAAGGTAACAAAATATACTTAAGAACTGAAACGTAATGAAATACTTTCACATTAGTGAAGACGTCTGACCCGAATGACGAGTGTAAGCACAAGGAAGTACATAGAAATAAATTCATCATAACACAAACTGCTATGAATCTGGTGTCAGATACTGTTGTGTGCAAGTTTCCTTGACGCCCCATGCTGAGAAGTGCCAGGAGAGATGGTGTAGGTGGAGGAGGAGGCGGAGGAGGAGGAGGAGGGGGTGAAGGACTCAGCATGCCAGTCTCTGGTGAGCCAGTAGGAGTCCAAATGATTAAACAGCCAAGACGAGTCCAACACAGGCTGCATCAGCTCGCATACTGCAGCCAAACTCCCAAACATGCTTCTGCAAAACCCAGCAACTCTACTTAAAAGTGGATTTACTGCAGACAAGAGATGATGCAGAGATGGAGGAGAGGGTATCATTTGGAAATCTGTTGCTAATACCAACTACTCACTCGATTGTTTTTAGTAAATGTACGCCTACATCTTTCACTTTTCCTCTCACATGAATATTACGGTGCACGCGTAACCGAGCTGAGCACTGCAAAGCATAAAACATTATTTCCTCATTAATATTGCATAATCATGCAGTTTTGTAATATTACCAATTAAGCTCGGCGACAAAGACACAAATGGAGTCACATCAATCCACTGTTTAACACCCAGATGCCACTTAGAGTTCATTTCCTCTTCTCTGGCGTAGTATCAAATGGATATGACACCCTGATAGTGAGTGTGTGCTCTGATTTCTTTCCTGTTCTTTTTCTATTTTTCTGAACGGGATTTGTTTCAGCCCATTACCCTGACCTTCAGTGACTTTTCTGGGAAACTTTATAGTTGACAGATGGTGCAGCTGCTCAGCCATAACTGATAGGGTCATTGAGTTATATTGTTGCTTTTCTTAAACTTTTTAAAGGGGTATGTATGACTGGTGCCTTCTGCATTTGTGCTGAAGCTACAGTCAGCATATAATGGATTTCTGTAAATAGCACTTTACTTTTGGCCTTCCACTGCACCGAGAGACTCACTAAAACATAATAAATAAATTCCAAGCTTTCTGTGATATTTTAAAGAGCCCCTATTCTGCATTTTGGGGTTTCCCCAATCCTTTATTGTGTTATAGCTTTTATTGATGCATATAAAAGGAACATATCACTGCTCCTCACCAGCCTGACCTGCCTTGTTTGAAATCCAGACTTATCTTTTGTTACTTATCTACATCACCACCCATAGATATGTGGTCATGATAATTTCCTTTCTTTGGTCGGGCCAGCTGACCAATCAGAGCAGGCTGGACTAGAGTTCAGTTGGGGGGCATCTTAAAGAGACAGGAGCTAAATCGGATCATTTCAGACAGACGATGAGAAGAGGAGCTGCAGCAGTGTACAGTATGAGAAAACTAATGTGTTGTTTTGGACATTAAAGCATATAAACATCCTCTAATAGGCCCTAAAAATAAAAATCTAAGCCTGTAAATCTGAATAATATGAGCTCTTTAAGTTTTCACTTTAAATCTGAGGGTGAACTAATGTGTGTAAAATCGATGGAGTGCTCCTTTAAAACATTTTTCGATAACATTACTAAATGACTTTTTGTTGGGACTTTGTACATTTTATTTATTTAATGGCTATTGAATACATTGTTTTCTTTTAAGCCAGAATCACACTGATTTACGAAGGCTTCACATCCTCCTTTGCTAAAAAGAGCTGCTTCAGTCCAGTAGTGAAACAAAAAGTGTGAGTGTGGAGATGATATCTTCAACCGTCATGTCTTGTCTCATACCAGCCCTTATCCATCAGTTCTTTCTTCCAGTTGCACAGCATGTATCAGAGAACATTGTGTCAGAGTTCTAGAAAGTAGTCTTGCTGGGTTTTTTTGTTTAAAGGTTACTTTCTCTAGTTTTGCCTTCATGTAATAGTCAACAGCCAAGACAGACACAATGTGGCTCTTAGTGTTGACAATTTGACCAAGATGAAGTAATTTAGGCACTTAACCTTACCTACTGCCTCAAACTGAATGTAAAGAAAACGCTAGCAGTGACTTGCAACTTGCAATCATATCTACTTTTCAAAAGGAAAAGATGCATGTTCACATAGGATGTATTGTATCTGTGGTTTAGTCAGATCAACAACTACTGCTAGTAAGCTTCAGATGAATCTAGAGGGGAATGCTCACTAACACTGGGTGTAGATGCATTTGGATGCCACTGCTCAGCTACAAATTACATTTTCTATCAGGGGGAAACATCTACCACAATGATTTTACTTAGAGTGAAAGCATTCTTCCATCAGACATTCTTCCATTAGCTGTGTAATAAACTAATACCAGCTACATCAAAACCATGAGGAGTCCTTCTGCACAAAGTCTTTTTGACCCTTTTGACTGATCTAGAACTTAGATGTGTTTCTTCCACGTGCCCTTCAATGCAAAACCAGCTTTAAAAAGATCACTATAGAGACATGTTTAGGTAAACTCTGTCCCAGGTCTGAGTAAAACTGCCTTAATGAAGGATCTGTGTTCTTGTAGACATAATATGCCTCATTTGTCAAGTGTTCTAAGTAAGGCAGTAAACGTTTAAAGCCCTTTCATGAAAAGCCTCAGAACAAACACAAGTTGCAAACGTGATAGAGGTGTGCCACCGCTGCTCAAACCAGCATCTGATACCAGGAAAGCCCCATGTGATGCTTCTGGTTGTGTAGGTTTAGCCACCTGTCTCTCTTAACCCTTTGTAATTAGTAACCCTTTTCCACCGAGCTGGTTCCAGTGTTAGTTTGAGCCAGAGCCTGACTTAGCACCGGCTCCAGGTGTTAACAACTGGTACTTAGCAAGCACCAACTCTTTGCTGGGTCAGAGCTAAGCACCGAGTAGGTCAGGGGCTGGGGGCGGGGTTATCGTGACCAACAATCAACAGTGGAAAGGGACACACAAGCGGTAATTTGTATCCTTTTTCTCCAGGGTTAGCCAACCCTAACCCTAACCCTAACCCTTTCCCCTGTCCAGATGTATTGGAATGACTCCCAGGACACACACAAGCTTTGCACAAACTGTTGCACTAAAATCCGGTACAATTCTGTCCCACCAGTAGCGTGATCGTGGATGTGTCCAGGCAACAGATGACCTCCGCCTCGCAAACAGCCTTAAGACCATCTATAGAGATAAACAAAGATGTTATCTTCAACTTACTGTGTTTGTTTAATTGCTATGTAATGGATACAAGTGCAGTTGTGTTATGGTGACACAATGGCATGACTCCAACTTGGCTCCTTGCCAATGGAAAAGCAAACAGGTTTTATGAAAATCTTTATCCATTCATTGCTGCCAAAGGCCTCCTGTGTAAAAAAGATGAACAAAAACTCTAGTTTGATGTGTTTGCACTAATTATTTCGGGCAACTTGCATTGATCCTCCCTTGTACTTATTTACTTAACCCTTGCTGGTTCGTGTTCAGGTATGCTGCTTATCCTGTAATCCTGAGACTGTTCCATAAATGCCAACATGGCTCCTGTTAAACAGCGTTGCTTACTTGAATGTAGTCATAAGATCATTTCCGGCGATGGTCTTACATTCCATTCAAATAAGATGTTTAAGAAGATTACAGGAAACTCATTTGTAACTTGCACACCCCTGTAATGTATAAATCTGATTCAGACTTCAACTGATGGCACCTGACTTGGGTTTTCAGGAATAGCCATGGACAACAAGAGAAAACTTTTAAAGGATGTGATCGTGGTGATTGTTGAGGACACTGGAACCAGACAACATGGATTGTTTGGTGGACTAAATAGTGGGTTGACAAAGCCGAGCTTAGGGGATTGTGTTGTTGCTGCAGTGAACGAAGTCGGACAGACAGACAGAACTGGGACCGATATTAAAAACAAAGAAGTCAAACCTTAATCTGCAAGGAAAAAGAAGCCATGTTGTTTTTTTCTAAGTTGACACACTATCTAAAGAACACTGCATTCTGCTTTTACACAAACCACCTTGCACGTATCAAATAACTCCCCACACTTGATGTGATACTTTCAAGCTCATGGAAAGTTCCGAACAGGAAAAGCAAATTCTTCACAAGTCTAGATTTTACTCAGAGACAAGATCATTTCCTCTAAGGTTTTATAGATAATTACCTTTATGGGTCAAATCTGATCGTATAATCAAGACCTCCTGAATGTAATGTTGATCGCAACTGATATTTGAACAGACGGAAATATTACAAATAAAAATAACACAGATCTTCATTAGACAAGTATCATCCTAAAGCACAGATTACCTCTAAATTACCACCAAGATAAACATCTCCATCTTTACTCCATCAGGCCACGGTGAGTGAACAGGACAGGTGGATTAAGCTGTTTCATTTAAAATGATAAAGAGCTCCAGTGTGCTGCTCAGCTGCTGAGCATTTACACCGATAACCCTTCCTGAGGTTTTTATGTCATAGTGTCACTTTTGCGATCAGCTGTAAATGTGGCGGTGATGAGAACAAGGACTGATTATTCCGTTCACGTGGAGGACAGTGTCTGAAAGCTGACAGCGTTAATCCTCCTCACAGCGACGCAGGAACGCCCGTCAAAGCTGGGGGCTGAACAAGATCGACTCTGCTTGGCGTCGGGGCTGTGTGTTTTTGTCTTCTCATTGCTGTTCTCCTCAGCTGCCACCTTCAGTTTGACACATTTACTCAGCTATAATAGATTTTCTTGCCTGTTTTTACATTTTGATATAATCTTGAGTGAACCCCATCGTTTACTTGTAATAATATCTTCTATGTCCTTGTTGAGATCACACCAAGGTTTGATTGATACCTTAATTAATGAAACCTGATAAACAAACATTTATTATCAATGCCCCCTAAACACCTCAGAAACACACTATCTAACCAGATGGTATTGCCTTAGCCTCCAGTTTTACTGTAAAGAACCTTGGAGTTATCTTTGGTCAGGATATGTCCTTCAACTTACATATAAAACAAGTCTGTAGGACGGCGCTCTTTCATCTACATAATATTGTAAAAATCGAGAACATCGTGTCTCAGAGTGATGCTGAGAAACCTTTATAACTTCTAGGCTGGACTATTGTAATTCCATATTATCAGGATGTCCCAATAACTCTCTTAAAAACCTCCAGCTGATCCAAAATGCTGCGGCCAGAGTTCTGACAGGAACCAGTACCAGAGATCAGGTTTCTCCCAGATTGGCTTCTTTTCATTGGCTCCCTGTAAAATCCAAGATAGAATTTAAAATCCAGCTTCTAACATAGAAACTGTTAATGACCAAGCTCCATCGTATCTTTTTTGAACAAATTTTATTCATCAATCTGCGAAATTCAGCATAATTTAGCACAATGCACTGATTATATTGTTACTGATTCATGTTTTTCTTTCTTTCCCCCCAAACAACAATTGCCCCTCCCTCGCCCTCCCCGTATCCTAAAGACCTTATTGTACCTTATCATCCTAACAGAGCCCTTCACTCTCAGACTGCAGGTTTACTTGTGGTTCCCAGAGTTTCCAGAAGTAGAATGGGAGGCAGAGCCTTCAGTTATCAGCTCCTCTCTCATGGAATCAGCTCCCAGTTTGGGTTCAGGAGGCAGACACCCTCTCTACTTTTAAGATTAGGATTAAAACACTTTATAATAACGATCATTTATAAGGCATTCATAAGCCATTAATACATATTAGTAGATAGTTAACTAATCATGAACAAACCACTTATAAACATTTGTAAATGATTATTAAATCGTTTACAACTTAAGGTACAAGACATTTATAAGCTATTAGTAGATCTTGAACTAATGATGAATAAACTATTTATATATATTTGTAAATGATCATTAAACCAGTTAAAACTTAAGGTGTACAACATTTATATATGATTTATACATTATGAGAAACACTGCATCAGCATTGTTTGTACATGATTTATTCATCATCAACTAATGTTATTTACTAATGTCTGTTAGACATCCTGGGCTGGAACATATAGGTCAGAACAAGGGCTAAGCGCTCCAAGAGACCTTGGACTATTGAAGAAGGGAAAGGAGCCGCAACAGCAATGACACTAATTAGCAATGACAATAATTAGGTAATTATTTATATATATTTATAAATATATATAAATAGTATATTCATGATTAGTTCAAGGTCTACTAATAGCTTATGAATGTCTTGTAACTTAAGTTGTAAACGATTTAATAATCATTTATAAATGATTTAATAATCATTTACGAATGTTTATAAGTGGTTTGTTCATGATTAGTTAACTATCTAGTAATATCTATTAATGGCTTATAAATGCCTTTTAAATGATCGTTATTATAAAGTGTTACCTAAAACTTTCCTCTTTGATAAAGCTGATAGTTAGGGCTGCTCCCTTAGTTACGATGCTATAGGTTTAGACTGCTGGGGGATTCCCATGATGCACTGGGCTCCTCTCCTCTCTATATGCTGCTTTATATCACTAACTCTGTGCTTGTTCTCTCCTCGGGTGTGTCTGGATCAGAGCTCCACGTCCCTGATCTGCAGTTGCTGGCCTCACCACCTGCTGTCCTGCCATCCCCACCCCAACCTCTCCTGCTATCACTTCCCTCCTCATCCCCACTCCCAACCCAACCGATCGAGGCAGATGGCTGCCTTCCCTGAACCTGGTTCTGTTGGAGGTTTATTTCTCCTCCCTATCCTAGGGTTTTTTTGGTTCCTTCCCACCATCACTGACTGTTTGCTTAAAGGGAATCCAAAAGCAACTTTGAATTTTTGGGTTTTCTGCTTTCTGTTCTTCCTTACCATGTTAAGCGTAACGAGATGACACATGCTGTAAATATGCGCTATAAATGACACAGTGCACACCTTTTACCTTAACATGAGCGCACACATACCTACAAAGGTATGCAACATGCACCCAAACACAGTCCTGTATGCTGAAAACACACACACACACACACACACACACACACACACACACACACACACAAACAGACTGTGCTAAATATTGCATGAAAATGTGGTCAAAGAGGTTTTTTAATCATGTGACTGCTTCACACTGCCCCTAGTTACTGTGAAGTCACATGGAAGTTTTTTGTTTTCATCATCCAGGTCGTAACAAGGAAGTGAATTCTTACTGTGGAGGTATCATCAAATATTTTGTAGTTGCGCCCACATTTTTTAAAAGATAAAAATCAAAGGTTAAATGTCACCATGCACATGAAAAAAAGAAATCCTGGTTTTGCTCAGAAAAGATGCTTTTGGTAGATTTATGTGATGCATTGTTCAGCCTGGCGACCACATTGTGGGGCCAAGACTCCAAGAAAAAGCCTATAATGGCATAACTTGACATTTTTTACATTATATTCCCATGCACTTTGAGCAAACCTTAGATGAAGTGATAATCAGTGAGATTTGAAGATGCGTACAAGTAGATTTCATGACCTCTGTACACAGCTCTGTATCCACTGCACTGCATTCTCAGTTTGGTTTTGAGGAAACTGTATTTTCTGCTGGATTATACACATTTTTGTCATTTACTTTATTGCATTGCTGTCCCTCCTTTTCAGCCAGCCAACCACACATTAGGGGACTCATCACCCTGGTAACCCTGAAAATGAAGAAGGAGATTCAAACATGGAGCAAAAGGATTATATTTGAACCCAGTCAAGTTTCTAAATAATACTTATTGTTGTGAAAGTGTCAGTCCAACTGTGATGTTTTACTAAGCATAAAAATGTAGCTTAAATCTAAGATTAATAGTCTCACATGGGACGTAGTCATGTAGGCTTAGGGTATAAGCCCAGCTCTCTCCTCCCCTTCCATGATCTGCATCTTCAAAATCCCCTTCTCTGTGGGAAACAACATTTTAGCAGTCAGAGTTAAATTTGTTTATAGAGCACATTTAAAGGAACAGGAGTTGACCAAAGTGCTGTACAATTAAAAGATAAGAATTTAAATAGAAAATAAACAGAAAATAAATGATAATAAGGATGAAAGGTACAACACAATAAGAGATGAGACCAAGCTGTCAAGCTCCACTAAAACAGTGACTTAAACACTGTTTTAGTGGCAGATCTCACATAAAAAGGTGACATGTTCCAAGATTAGGGCCACTACTGCAATGGATCTGTTCTTTATTACCTGGAAGAACCATCTGGTTGGTTTACATCAGGGCTCCAATCGAGGTATGAAGATGCAAAAATTCTCCTAAGTAAGGCAACGCCAGACCGTTTAAAACCTTGAAAACAAACAATAAAAACTTGAAATGAGTTTCAAAATTGTTTTATTTTGCAGGGATACCGTCTCTATGTCCTGGACTTTGCATTGCCTAAGATGACAGCAACTGCTATAAAGTAATACAAGCAAGCCAGGGTGTTTCCCCACTATAGCAGAATGATAATGAGGTGCAGCCAGACCATTCTACAGCAAGAGAATGGTCCGGCCATGTGAAACGAGGTGGGATATATAACCCTGTCTTCTTCATGCCTCCATCCTCCCCTTGTACGTCCTCATGTTGACCTTGTGGTTGTCTCAGACTGGAGGCCTTTCCCACTATGCCGCTGTTGAGCAAACTTGTTGGTTTCAAAATAAAATGACACTTCTTTCAAAACCTCAGTGAGAATGCAGTTTGGAAACGCAGCTTTTGGGTGATGGGGTTGATTTTGTTCCGGTCTTGCCTTGTTTTTCGTTCCCATGCTATGAGCAGCTGTTGTCACCACAGATAAGTGTGGTATCTATGTTCTTATATGACTCTTGGCAAGTTAAACAAGACATCAGTATGTCCCAGAAGGCCAAGCTATTCCTTTCATGTCCTTATCTGCTGATCTATAGTCTTGTGCCCAACAAAGCTAAGTGATGTTTTTGTTTCTACGACTTTTCTACTAATGTAAAACTATCAGTTAGATCAGGTATGCTACTAAAAATGAGGCAATGTAGACAATGTGATGGCTTACATTTCCTGAAGTGGACATTCTGAAAGTTCATTGTCAGGTTTTGAGCCACCAAACAAGATTGGTGGCTTTGCGGAGAAATGCTCTAACATTCCTTCAGGATTTACTCGTTGGCAACACCTTTGAGTTTTTTGTAACTAGTGCAAAATGGGAGGTTCTCCATCACCAAGGTCATCAAGCCAGGTGGTAATGTGAAATGAAAGGTGATAGGCTGCAAATCAACATGAATACTTCCTCCTAGCTTTCCCCGAACGGCCCATTTTTTGCCAGGAACCGGGCACAGGTTCACACCCATCAATCAGTGTATAAAAGCAGTGCAAACTCCATGAGTCTGTAGGACAGCAGCTCCGAACAACCAAATACATCCTGACTCAACGGCAGACATACACATAGAGACCAGCAATGAAGACCTTCTTGCTGGTGCTGTGTTGCATGGCAACCAGTCATGGTGAGTCGCTGTCAGATAGATTTTTTCCAAAATTGCAAAATTGATAGCTAAAGCTGTTCAAAGTGAATTCAAATTCATTTTTTACTAAAATTTCTGTTATAAATCTTTTGTCTTCACAGCCTGGAGATGCACTGAGGCCCCACGGCTGTATAATGCCATACAGGTTGATGCTGGACAGGGAAAAGTAGTGGCTCGAGACAGGTACTACAACGCTTACTTCCTCAGTGGAGCCAGATGGTACAGACTGGGCACTACTAGACTGAAGCATGTCTCTGTAGGACCTGCCGGGATCTGGGGCACTGACACCTCGAACAGGATCTACAAATTCATTGGCGGCAACTTCCGAAAAGTCCCAGGTAACTATTATATTCTTATTATGACGTACATATATGTGCATAAATACAGTCCATGGAAACTAGCCTGTCATGTATCATATAATAGTGCTAGTGCAGCACAGTACTCCTGCACATTTGCCACATTTAATATGCTATACACAGAACCTAGATACGACTGCTTGCTGACTAAATGCCCCCTGCCTCTGTGTGTCTTCAGGAGCTTTGCAGCAGGTGGATGCAGGAGGTGATGGCCAGATTGTTGGGGTAGCACCAAGGAACTACTACACCTACTGTCTGCGGAGTGCCTACGCTTCGCTCTACAAAGGAGTGGGATCTGTGAGCTGGTCTTACCTGTCAAGGCAGATGAAGTACTACAGCTGCGGCCCCAACAATGTTTGCTGGGGTATTGACACAAGATCCCAAGTCTACGTCACACGGGTTGGAAACCACACAACTCATGAAATGTCTTGTTGGTCAAACACTTTTAATCTGTAACAGATCATGACAACACATCCATATGTTTTTACTGACAGAGAATAGCACCAACCTCCTGTGGCACCTCTAGCTGGATCAGAGTGCCAGGGTTAAGCATGAAAACGATTGAGGTTTCGACTGATGGAAGTGTGTTTGGAGTGACCACAAGTGGTCGGGTCTGCCAAAGGTAAGCCAGGACTCCTTACAGATACTGCAGCTTTGTTGATCAGTGTGCTAAAACATATCTCTTCTATAAGACCCACCCAACTTTATCCCTCCAGTATGAAGTCTGACCTATATAAAAAACAGACTTATAAATTCCTGTAATGTTTCCTCTACTGGAAACACCGCTGTTTAGGTGTTGGCTTTAACATATTCTCTTTCAACAGGCGGGGCATCTCCTCATCTCGCCCACAAGGTACATCTTGGTATGACATCTCCATGTGCATGCCAATACAGCATGCGAGCTACGACCTGGGGCGCCTTTGGGTGACCACCACCTCTGGCTTGCTCATGGTGTGCACCCACTAGTGACACCTCGATGGATCACCCTCAGTGTGCAGCATACTCAGTGGGTCATGGAATACTTGAATTTTTTTTTTCTTTTTGAAAGGGAAATTCTTGAAGTGGTGTCTTGACTGTCAGCCCTATGCAGTTCTGTTCATTCTTTTGAATATTCCACTCATACAGGATGGAATAATAGCAATAGCAGTTGACTTGCTCATATGTCCGCCTGGTGATGTATCTGCCACCGTGCAGAGGATTGTGGGTCAGAAAGGCCACAGAAGCATGCTGGCTTGTTTTATTTCATTTTTCTTGTCCAAAATGTGTTTTTGCTGCCCCCAAGTGACCATAAATAAATAAATAAAGCGTCTGGAGGGTCCTTCTTTACAGTCTCCTCATCTTGTAGTGACTCTACTGTATCTTACAAGGCTTGGAAGACAGTCTTGAAAGTTTCAGTGAATTTCTCTCCCTCCCACTTTACACCTACATGTGCAAATGTGACTCTGAAAACCACTTTAAGCTGACTTCATCAGCCCAGCTCTGACTGAACCCGTCTGATGACTCGTGATCTCTGTTACAATCTGTTCGTCATTTACATGTTTAGGTTTCAGGGGAGCACCTTTAAATGAGCTGCAGTGAAAAGCTGTTTGTACGTCCAAGTTCGATGTACTGTATCTAAAAGTTTGCGCCAGTGTTGGCCCACATTGCTGCTACGGTTTCTAATCTCTAGCGCTGAAACACACACGCTTCTCTCCCCATTCAGCTCAGCAAAAGACAGCGATGATTGGTTTCTTCATGGCCAGACTGGAGGAGACGACGGGGCCGGTTGCCAAGCAATCAGTAAAGTTTTCAATTACAAGAGCCAGTGAAATCACACACACAGACACAAACTTTAAAACAGGAAAGTGTTACTCCCACACACACATATTTTTAGCATCATCCCAGAGATAGACCAGTCGGACGTGTTTGGAGAAACAGAAATCATCACTGAGCTTTGTTTGTGATGTTTTTGGTGTTTATTCATTCACAGCGGCAGAGATCAGACCAGAGCAGGTTTTACTCATGTTGTGGGGACAAAAATTATTTTTACACAATCAAATGGTTGAATTTTAGGTGGACAAGTTGGTTTATTTTATGCTAAGGTTAGGTTTAGGTTAGGATCAGAATAATGGTCTGAACAAGGCTGAAAGTGGCGATGATGAGTCTGCAGGAAATGAATGTAAGTCAATGTAATGTCCTCTGAAGTGGCGGAAACACACCTATGTGTGTGTGTGTGTGTGTGTGTGTGACCCCCCCTGTTCAGGTGTACATCTGGGAAAATCCAGTCTTATTGAAAACCAAATTCCACATCTTTGTATGTACCAAGGTGGTTTCTATGGAAACCGCATGCTTCCCCACAAGCCCCAGTGAATGCCAGATCAAACTGTTACTTGGAGTGGAAAACTGAAGTTACAAACAGAGCTCTGATGTGAGTCAACATGGGCTGGTTTGTGCCTTTTAAAAACATTATTTGGATTTATTAAGAGAGAACCTAACTTGAACAATTGTTGTCTACATTTTTAGACTAAATGGGAAATATGGATGATTACAATGCTCAAGATAAATGAGCACAAACATACTTATCAAAAATGGTAAAATATGACTATAAGACAGAGAAGTTGTGCTTTTAAAGTGAAAAAAACATAAGAAATTTGAGGAAACTGGCAAAATATTTATTGATAGCCAGCATCCAGTCTTGTCATGCAGAGTCTGCTTGTAACAAATACAACACTGGAAGCTTTCTATGGGTTTTGTTTGGACTTTCACAGCATAAGTGTCTTGATTTAATACTCAAAATGTCAGAAAGTGACTGTAAGCTGTGTATGTATTTTAAAGTAGATAAATGTATGATGCAATGCTGCCGGTGCAGCTTTAATGAATGAACAAGCTCGGTTTAGATGCAACTAAAAACCGCTGCTTCTTCTAAAATGAACAGATCTACTAAGTCCCTGCCTTTCTCCTCTCACTGCTCCCTGACTCTCTGCAGTCTGAGCACACCAGCTCACCTGCAGCTCTGCTTAAACACTGTGAAGCTACTCTACAGCACACAATGGCAAATTGTAGGAACTCAGCCATTAACTGATTCTAAAGAACAATAATGATACAGGAAGTCCCATCCTGCAAGCTGACGGGATTAGTTTCCTGTGTTTGGAAGTGTGAATCAGTGAGACTGCTTACTGATGCTTACTGATGACTGCTGCTACTGTGCTTATGTGTCCTGCTGCATATAAAAATACTTCATGTTAACAAGATAAAGGACTTGATTTTCACCAGAGGACGTCTTTATTAATCTTCCCTGCTCAGTTTTACTCAGAAGTCAGCAGTCTGGCCGGAAAATCTCACATGTGTGGGAGTGATGTGGCGGCTGTGGCTCAGGTGGTAGAGCGGGTTTTCCACTAATTGCAAGGTTGGTGGTTCGATCCCTGGCCCCTCCACATGCCGAAGTGTCTTTGGGCAAGACACTGAACCCCAAATTGTTCCCAATGGCAGGGACCTTGCATGGAGGCTCTGTCGTCATTGGTGTGTGAATGTGAAACACATTGTAAAGTGCTTTAAGTACCACCAAGGTAGAAAGACGCTATGTAAGTGCAGACCATTTACCACACACAGGAAACTGAAATGACTTCTTAACCAATCCAAAACTGACTATTTAAAAATATATATGTTATTCCATCTTATGTAAAATTGTCATGTAAAAAACCATGCAGCTGATGTTATTTTGACTTGGTAACTGAAGCAGCTTCATTCAGATGCACTGATGCGCTTTGCTAAGGATTCAAGAAGTCAAAGGACCAGCAGGCAGAGGTGAACCTTTCAAAAGTAGGTGCCAAAAATTACAGCTCATGAAACAAAATAGACACTCATAGGTGATCTGACAGAACGAGACACAAGTGAAACACACACTGGGCTGATCAGACTAGAACAAACACAGACAAACAAACAAACATCATTCCCTCCATGCTGCAACAGTTCACAATGTGGTCTTTCTCCTGGGCCTCAGCCGCATCCTTGGTCCAGACCATTAAGGGCGGATGAAGCAGGAAGCAGAGCAACTCCTCAAGACAAAGAAAACTAAATGAATGCAGCTTATCTACACTGATAATGACAGAACAATATTAAACAACGTGTGCACCTCGAAATATGTCTTCCCTTCTCAAGCAAACACACTCGCAGTTTGTCATTTAAGTGACTGGAAAGAGAAAAACAAAACCATGTGCTAATGATGTCGGAGTGTGTGAAACCATAAACCCATGTCTTTGACTTGTGTGTTGACTTCAGTGAGGCTGGATGAATATTAACAGCATGTGTGGCTGCGACCATCACACACCTGTGTTAACATTCAAACAGTGCCCTGGACACACACCACCCCGCTCTGACAAGAGGTTCCTGAAAGTTTAATTAGATTTTCATGTTTTATCTGTTCCATTAACTGCTCATTCAAACTCTGCAAATATTATTTTGAGAGGACTAAATATGTGGAGGAGAGGCGTCTGAAGTGTTCATTTACTTTCTGGCCTGAAATAGCCAGGTAGGGTTATTTGTATGGCAGCTTTTAAACACAGAGGCTGTTCCAGGAGCTGGTGAAGGTAAAGCAAACATATTAGATCAATAAAAACAGTAAAAGACAGAGTACTGTGGTCAGATTTCAACTCTGAATGAAAAAAACTGCTTCAAGTACAGAGTGTGATCCCACACAAAGTAGATCTCAGAAGACCCTCTTACTGAGGTTCTACTTTCTGAGATCAACATAGGAAGTAGCACAGGAAGTCTTCAGCGTACTACACTGTAAACAAAACTGTGAAAAACACTTAAAACCCCGACAACAAGGATGCCAGAAAACAAAAATCTGTTCAGAACGGTGGAATAATGTGACATTTAAAAACTATAGAAACAAACAACAAAACAAACAAAAAAACAGAAACTGTGAAAATAGTAAATATCTATAAAAGAGTGATTCTTTCTTTCCTTTCAGATTTAAATACATAAAAACAGTCAGATTTTACAGTCACAAATTATAAAAGAACAAGATTATGATTTGTTTGATGTGGATATTATTAGCAGTTTTTTCTTTTTTTGGGTCAACATGTTGTTACTTTTTCTGTGATTTTACGACAATAAAAATGCAATTATTCACTTTTTTATATTAATAATTTTCTTTCAAATAATAAAACATTTCTGTAAATAATTATGTTTTTGCAGATTTAAAATGTGTAATTTTATGATCAGACATTGTGAAAGAACAAAATACTACTTGTAAAAATACAGATTTTTGATGTTGACATTATTTACTACGGAGCCCCTAAAGGGACATGGGCAGAACAAAATTAAAATGTAAATTTCTTGTGCGCACGAGACACTTATATTTAAATTTTTTTCTGCCAATGTCCTTTCAGGGGCTCCGTAATATAAAGTTTGGTAAGTTTTTTTAAAAAAAAAGTTTTTTTAATTAAGCGTGTAAAGACATAAAGTAATACTTTTCCTGTGGTTTAACTACATGAAATAAAATAAATGTACTTAGTATTTGTCTGTCTGTATTACATAAATTTTCATTTCTTTCTTTTTAAATAATGGCAAATATGGGTAGAAAATTTATTTTTTGCAGATTTAAATACAGTAAAAATTAAATGAATAATTTTATGGTCATAGATAAAAGTACAAACTAATTACCACATGTAAAAATACGTAATTTTGATGTGCATTGTATTTACAGTTTTGGCCTGTTTTTCATTTTTATTTATATATATTAGAATCAGAATCATGTTTATTGACAAGTAATTGTAATTCCACAAGGAATTTGTCCTGGTCTGTTGATGCAAACAGTTAAAAAGCTTTTGAAAAAGCAGATAGCAAAACATAAAATAATATTAAAAATATAAAAAACAAAAGAAAAAGAATATATTATTTACAAATAGATACACTAATATATGTGCAGAATGTCAAGTGAGTAGTGTAAGACAGTGCAAAAAGAGCAGTTGTACATTAATGTCCATGACAAGTGTCTCTGGTGGGGGGTCAGTAGGGGTCAGTGGGGGTCAGGGGCCTCGTTGATGAGACTGGCTCCAGACAGGAAGAAGAAACTGTTTATTCTAGTCAACATATAAATTGATGCCTCTTTTCTGTGATTTTATAAGTTATTATCTGTAATTTAACAAAGCAGGGAACGTCTTTACAATATCAATAAGCTGTTCAAATAGTTTTATTACAGTGTGAAATGTCAAATGAGATGATTTGTGTTATGAACTGGTGCAAAGCGAACTGAACTAAAATGAATTGCAGATTAAAGATAACAACCTTACCTACAATATGTATGGCTGCATGTGAAAGCAGTAGAAGCAGCTTTACCTGCTGCATGCATGACATGCAGCTGTGCATGTTGCTGGAGGTGGGTCCATCTCAGCTCACTGAACTTCTGTCCATGTCGTTCATGACCTCAACATGTGTTCTGCTGGATTCTAAGTGCATCATAGTGTTGGTCATATATTATTAATGATCTCCTTTTTGTGTGTTTTTATTTAATTTAACCTCACTCCTGACTCTTATTTTGCAGGATGTGACCGACCCTCCCTGCCCTGGCCCCAGGCTGCACCAGGCTCCGTCTCCACAGGTGACTAAACCGGTGCATTCGGAGTCCAACAGCGCCACCTGCTGTCCGTCCCCGCCGTGCGCTCAGACGGGCTCGGCGCTCCGAGGTGTGCAGCCCGCTGCTTCCTCTCAGCCTCAACGCAGCGTTTTCCAGCCGCAGATCCCCGAGCAGAGCGAGCCTCCCGTCCCCCCTCTGTCTAGGAAAACTCTTCCCGGAGACCTGAAGCAGCCTCCCCGGACACCGAGCCTCTAAACCGGCCGCCTGGCTCTGCCTGGGCGATCCGGAGCTGCGATAACGAGGAGCAGCTCCGTTCTCCACTGAGCGCTGGAGACGCCAGGTAAGACCATCCACCATCAGTCTGCCTTCACAAACGTGCCATTTGACGACTTGCTGGTGTGTTGCTGGGTTTGTTGGGGGCGCAGAGTGGCTGGTGGGGAGGAACAAAAGAGAACGCACAACATGGATTGTTCCAGATGGACTGCACCTGCTCTGAATGAGAGGGGCTGCTTGTTGGGTGGAAGATAGAGAAAGGCACTTGTGCAAGGTGCTGTCAGATGGAGGGTTGGTGGTTCTGCTCAGACTGACAGCAGCAGTTAAAATCACAGAGTTGGACTTGGTGATGATCAGCAGGGGAACAAGAGGAATCAGCTCCTGGTTGTGCTTTTATATGTCAAAACTTGTCTTTATGTAACTTTGATCACTTGGATGCAACTTGCAGAGACGCCTGCTTGTCTTCTATCACTATAAAACAGCAGAACTTACTGTTAAAATGCAGGAAAGCAACATTGGTTGAGGATTATTCCCTCCCCCAGCTGTCTTTCCTCCCTTCATTGTGACAAACTTTGTGTGAAGCTGCTGTCTCCCTGCACTCCCACCGCCCCTCCATCACATCTGCCCCTTTACGCTGAGGATGCTCCAGGTGGGGGAAAACCACCGTCTGATCCCTGCTTTTATGAGACCCAGACGTGAATTAGGGCTCGTCCTGATGTGTTTAGTATCACTCACAGCCTGCTCCCATGAATGCCTGGAACATTTTTAATAATAGATGGCCGAATAGATTCACTGGCATTGATTTTTGTCTGGATGAGGCTGTAAAGTCGCCTGAGAAGAAACCATTTGGGCTTCTTTTTTTCCCCCCCCTCCTTTTACCAAAAAAAAAAAAAATCCATAGCAATCATAGTAAATTCTGAGATGGACTGCATGTAAATATTATAGCAAGATCCCCCGTGAGGATGGAAGAAGCTCCACAGAAGATGTAAAGAACCTCAGGACAGCTGTAAACTGACAGATTAAGTCCACGTTTGCCTAAAGGGCGTGTTCCTTAAGCTTCTTCTGATTTCATGGCTCGCCATAAACTGCCATGTTTTACTCTTCGTGCTCATTCCAGAGAATAATAACGGCGTCTTTATTGCCCTAATTGAATTACACGCCCAAGTCAGGCGCACCAATTATTTCCTTGATTGTGTAACAAGTGAGATGCTGCGGCATCTGGCGTCCCCGTCCCTCAGGAGCCGTGCGAGGCCAGAGCTGGCTGGGGGCCCGCTCATGGTGTTAACCCCCTCATTCACTCAACCAGAAGCTGCAGAATTGAGAGGGCTCAGGATCCCGTCCCCGGGGAATGCTAATAACCTTACCGGGGAGATTTGTCTGAGCCCGGTTCGCTATCAGCCCGCTAGGCAGGCGTGGTGGCGTGCCAGGACCCTGCAGTCATGTTGGGGGTAGATAGAGCCTGGCGGGGTGAGCGGGGGGTTGCTTAAGTAAGCACTTTGATTAGCCCAAGAGAAGTCATTAGCTCTGGTGGATCCTGCTCGGAAGACTCCAGGGCTGCCAAGTCAGGCTTGTTAGTGCTTTTACCAGGGCTGTGGTGAGGTTTTCAGCTGTTCCTGCCTTCTGTGTTTGGTTTGGGATGATTTAAAGCACATAGGATGGCTAGCAAAAACCAATCCATGTATCCATCAGCTGTTTGATCAAATCATCAGTTGTTTAGTATGTAAAAAAGTTTAAAAAGTGGGTGTTCAGCATTGGAATGTCTTCAAGTTGCTTGTTTTTTTCTGAGCACCAATACAAAAGCTAATAGTTTTTCATTTAATCTCACATAGGAGACAGAAAAGCAGCAAACCCTCACTATTTAGAAGATGAAACCAGAGACTGTTGGGTTCAAACTCGACTGAAACAATTAGCTGATTATCAGTTGCACTGATTGTGTGTCAGTTTCAGTTTTGCTTTATCCTGCAGATAAATCCGTTTATTCTTCTGAAACCCTTCGAGCGCCACGAGACAAGGACTGTCACTTTAAAAATGTCACACCGAGCACATCACTGTTAGGTTCATCTGAATACAAGCTCTGTAGGCTGTTTCTAGGAATCACTATGGAACTGATGGAGACTTAACTGATGCCATGGTAGTTTTTCAAGTCAACAAACTCGACACATTATAAGTAAAGTTAAAAAAACAACTTGAGTGCATCCAATTAGAAATTACATTCTACCAGACTGATTCTCTTGTAGTTCAGTAGAGAACTTGAGAACAGAGTGAGGTTTCTACATGTATCAAGCAGCAGTTAAAGCTCTAGCATGGTGTGTTTGAGTTCATTCATGCACACTCTGATGCAGTCCTGGCTGTTCCATCCACTGCTGCTGCCTCCTCGTCCTCACTTGAGTGACAAGCGGACCATTTGGTTATTGCTTCAGATCAGCTTGATAGTCTAACGTTGGCAAAGAGAGCGACGCCAGATTCAACATCTGGAAACACACAAACTTTTCAATGGCTTTGCTGGTTTTGTGTCAAACGTTACTTCCTCTGGTTTCCGTCTCGGCTCTGTGACGACGTGGTTCTGGCTCTGAGCTCCACTGGAGCTGCTTGGTGGGTTGACTTGGCTTTGACTGAGGCCATCTTCTCTACTGCTTTGGCTTTGGACTTTAAATCTGGGACACTTTCAGACAGCTTTCTGCTTGTTGCCTGTTATGATTCGACTTGGGGCTGCATGGTGGCTCGGTGGTTAGCAGCGTTGCCTCACAGCTAGAAGATCCCCGGTTCATGTCCCGGTGAGGACGCCTGGGATCTTTCTGTGTGGAGTTTGCATGTTCTCCCTGTGCAGCGTGGGTTTTCACCAGGTTCTCGAGCTTCCTCCCACAGTCCAAAAACATGCTGAGGTTAACTGATGATTCTAAATTATCCATAGGTGTGAATGAGAGTGTGCTTGGTTGTCTGTCTCTATGTGCAGCCCTGTGATAGGCTGGTGACCTGTCCAGGGTGACCCCTGCCTTCGCCCCAGTCGGCTGGGATAGTCTCCAGCCCCCCCACAACCCTACAGAGGATTAAGCAGTGTATAGATAATGAATGGATGATTCAACTTGTATCAAGGTGCTTTCAGGTCTTTCTGTACAAGCGATAAAGGTGGGTACTATACTGAAGACTTTCTTGCTAACAACTGAACTGTTTCCCTCCAGTGAGTAAAGCTGGGTAATACAGCTGAAAACCTGGCTCAATTTGCAACTGATATAATGAATTATTGATTATTTTAATCACCTATGAAGCAACCAGTAATGTAATAATTTCGGCCATTTTAAATGTAATAAAGCCAATAACGTAATAACTTGCCAATAATGTAATAAAGTTGTTGAGCCAATGACGTTCATGATACTCTTCATTTATAAATGAGTGTTCATGTTCTGTGTTGTATATTGGAGTTAAGTGCCATTATAGAACCAGTCCAGTTATTTAAATACAGTTTGAAGTGAGGACTGAATGGTTCTTCCTTGAGAAAAGTTTTCATGAAATGTTTTCCAAGAAAAAAATGAGCTAAATTCATTTGATAATGCAGCGTCCAACAGAGACACTGACATGAAATGATGAATTTACATATCTAAGTATAATAAACAGTATTCTAAATAAAGATTTTGTACAATAAATAATCCTCAGATTGGCTCTTACAACTATGATTAAGGAGAGTGAGAGCTGCATGGGACGTATCCTAGATGAGTGAATATGACCACTATGTCATCCACTAGACCTATTTTTGGTGAGCAAACTGCACAAAAACTGCAAAAAGATCTTTAATTTCCAAAAAATGCCGTCCTATTTATCCATTATAATGTTGTCAGCTGCAGTTACTACATTTCAAAGGATTGTTTTAATGCTAGTCCATTAAGGTAATAACTTATGACATTATTGGCAAAATGATATTACCTTATTGGTTGCTACAGACCTATGTTGAATAGAGAGCAGACAAAAAAGGTTTAATTTGAATTCAACCCACTTACACAGGATTATGGGTGTTTCTAGACCTTGAAGCCTGTCTTGCTAGGACAGAGCCGCAGTTCAGATCTTGTCCAAGCTGGTGTCCAGGACCTCTCCTTGTCTCCGCCCACTCTCACCGCAGCCAACCAACCCCCTGCCTCCTCTGGAAAGAACTCCACCCGTCCTGTGCTGACTCCTCCACGAGGACAGAACGCTGTGCTGGCGTCTGTGTTAGAGAGGAGCCAGACCAGGAAGGAAGCAGTGAGAAAGACAGAGAATGAGGAAAAGCGCCAAAAATCAGCTTTAAACATGAAATCTGGAGAGTTACTTTACATTGTTGTGTCTAGAAAACTTTTTCACACTTGAACGAAATGTCTGGAGTCTCAGATGTGGCACGGAAAAACTCCATTTCATGCATTTTCCTGCTGCAGAACAATCCCCGCACGCTCCATCCGTGGCACCGCCGCGAGCGTCTTGCTTGAAACGAGGAGCGAAGCAGCAGCCGGGTGCTGAGCTCTGAGGTGATGGGATGCGGAGCAGGTACGCGCTGGGGCCGCACAGTTCATTGAAGTTGATTGCGAGCAGTCGGCTGTGGTGCATGAATCCAGCGTGGGGCTGCGGGGAAAAGCCCTCGGGGGACGTGACCTCCATCTCCGGCTCTGGTCCCTCCATTCAGCTCTCCATTATCACCGTCGCTCCCATTGTCTGCTCCTTCCAGCTTTGATTCTGCTTCAGTTCAATCCCTCCCACTGCCGCTCTCCTCTTCTTCTCCTTTAAACTTTTCTCCTCTCAATACCTTCCTCGACACATGGATATGTTAGACGGTGCAACTTTCTTTACAGTTCCATCCTCGTGTCTCGTCCCTCCCCTCTTCCTTTCCTTGTCTTTCACGCCACAGCTTTCACTTTACAGCTTCTTCTCCGTGCCCTTGGGTTGTCTCAGCGTCGGATCACGAGGGGTAGTGTTTCACCGAGATCAATGGCGGCTTAAGATATTTCATTTGAAGTGTCAGATTAAATTAGGGCGAACCGCTGCAGACGAGGGTTTAACGGCCTCGATAGAGAGCGGGGACATGCTCTCCCATCACCATCGATTAGCTCCATTGTCATTTTAGGAAGGAGGCTGGTTTGATTAATCGGACCCTAAGTAGTACCTGGAGGGACGCCATCAGATGCTCTCGTGGACTCATGATTAGCTCTATCTGACTAATCGTTTTCTCCAAGTCCTTCTGCCTTGTCATGCATTTGTGATCCGACTTGAATCTGGGCTAAGAGTCGGCTCTGGTTAGAAGCTCCTCGCACAAAGAGTTGACTGGAAAGCCTTCCTGACACCAGCAAAGAGTCGAGAATTAAAGGCCGCATAGAAGACCAAAGCTGCGTTTAATCAAAACACAGAGAAACAAACTGCTGCTTCTACTGTTTTCTAAAGGAGGGGAGACGCTGACTGAGGCGGCAGACAGAGAGAATAGGGAATAATGAGAGGCACAAAAGAGAGCTGAGGAGGAGGAGGGATTGTTTGTCACCAGCGAGCGTTCAGGCCAGAGAGCTTCATGACACTGATGGCCTGTGGAGCTGCTGCTCTTTGAGGATGCCGAATGAACTTGTCAGGACAGATTCTCGCGTCCCCCGAGCTGCCGGGAGCTGTGGGTAGATTCTCAGAGAGGCACTGTAAAGCTGGTGTGTGAAGATTTAAACCTCTCGAAATTAAGGCGTTCACCTTCTTCTCCCTTAAGGTGAGGCAGCGGTGGACATTAGCGGGTGAAACAATTTCTCCTTTAACTTCTCCCTTGAGGTTTTTGTCAGTTCTTCCATCACACTCTGGCAAAAGAGCACATTGCGGCCACATGATAATGTCTACTGCCCCTGATTCAGTCACTTCTCATGCTAAGAAAACTGCTTTCATGAGGCTATAGTGTGTCTTATTTTTTTATTTGAACTCACTGGTTTCACTGAGCTGCACAGTGGCTCGGTGGTTAGCAGCGTCGGCTCACAGCTAGAAGATCCCCGGTTCGCGTCCCGCTTAAGACGTCTGGGATCTTTCTGTGTGGAGTTTGCATGTTCTCCCTGTGCAGTGTGGGTTTTCATCGGGTCCTCCGGCTTCCTCCAAAAAACATGGTGAGGTTAATTGATTATTTTAAATTGTCCGTAGGTGTGAATGAGTGTGTTCTTGGTTGTCTGTCTCTATGTGTAGCCCTGTGATAGACTGGTGACCTGTCCAGGGTAAATCAGCTGATAGACTTCAGCCACCCTTTGACCCTACAGAGGATTAAGCGGAGTATAGATAATGGATGGATGATTTTGCTTTTTAAACCGACTGTAAAATCCAGGTGAAAATAGGAGTTAATAAAGATATTACTTTCAAAATAAAGTACCTGTAGTGCCTAGTGCGTCATGTAACAGGACCTACCTCAATAAACACTGAGGCAAACTGTCTTTTTTAAAGCACTGCCATTTTTTGAAATGTAGCAAAACCACCACAACACATAAAACAGGGCTTCACAGCTCTGGAAATAACTGACATTGCAATGTTGTGTTTTTCAGTGATTGATATATATATATATATATATATATATATATATATATATATATATATATATATATATATATGTATTGCATCATGAAAAAATACAGGAGTTTTCACCACTTGACTTATAAACCTGTTATGAATGTATCTGAAAAGAATTCATCTCTCCAGAATGATTGGGGTGATTTTGTAGGTCACTGCATTGATTTTCTGCCTTGAAAATAAAATATTATGTAAAAATAAAAGCTGGAAAAAGCCACTGGAAGAGTGTCTTTGCTTCAAATGGCTTCCATGTCGGACTTTTGCGCTTGTCGTGCAGAGCTTTGTGGTGTTAATGCAAATATTGTCCAACAAATGAGTCATTTTGCCTCGTGTCATGGCAACAGCTGCAAGACTCCGCTGACAGAGAACCTGGTTTTAACCAATATCTTCCTTTTCATAACTGACATCTCGCCAGACAACTGATGCTGCAGCCAGGTCCTCCTTTTGTAGTGTTTATCTGCTGTTCCTCACTCTTTTTTGCATACATATGAAGCCTGCATGTCAGCAAACTTAATGTCCTGTGAAAAAAGTTTTTGAAACGTCTCCAAGAATCCCTCAATCTGTGTAAATGATATCAGACTCATAGCAGACTTCTCTTGTAGGTCAGATGGATGGAAAATGACAGCTGTGTGAGTGTGATTTTTATGTATCAAGCAGCAAAGAAAGTGTAGCATGATGCATTTGAACTAATTTGCCTTCCAACTTAGGGTTGGGTGGGGGTGGGGGGTGGGGCTGGAGCCTATCCGGGGTAAAGGCGGGGGACACCCTGGACAGGTCTCCAGTCTATCACAGGGCCACACATAGAGACAGACAACCAAGCACACTCTCATTCACACCTACTTAGAATCATCAGTTAACCTCAGCATGTTTTTGGACTGTGGGAGGAAGCTGGAGTGCCTGGTGAAAACCCAACTGTGCAGGGAGAACATGCAAACTCCACACAGAAAGATCCCAGGCGTCCTAACCGGGATGCGAACCGAGGATCTTCTAGCTGTGAGGCGATGCTGCTAACGACCGAACCTTCATGTTGCAATTCCTGCAACTGCAGACCATTGCAGACATATACACATCATGTTGCAGCTGCTGAAATGATCATTTGTTCAGCTCTAGACTGGAACATCTCAACCAATGGGTGTATTACCAATAAATTCAGACATTCGTGATCCTGGAGGATGAATCCTGCTTTTGCACTACGAGGTTTACATATGTAGTTTTGAGGGAAAGGTCTCACTCTACAGGATCGACTGACGTTAAATCTGGTGCGCCACAGACTTCTCTCCCAGCACTGACATACCTGCAAACCTGATGGCATGCTCATCAGACTCAGCTGATTTGATCCAAATTGGCATTTAACAATCAGAGCATTCACGATAATCTCTCAGAATCAGCAGGGGGAGGAGTGTGGAAGCAGCTGTTTATCGCTTTCAGCTCGTTCATTGTCCCTTTAACTTCCCCATCATTTCCCTTCTGTCTGGATTGATGCAGTGGAGGGGATAGAATTAAGGCTGAAAGTTGTATTTACAACCACGACGAGCAAGTATGTGATGTTCCACCTGTTGATCTCCTCCCCTGTGCTCCGGTTCCACCACATGCAGCACCTTCACAGAGCAGAGCTGTCCGTGGTTCTGAAAGAACAGCTCAGCAATGCTCACAGCAGGTAGCAGCAGCACCGCTAGTAGCAGCACTTCCTCTGCTACCTGCTGCTGTCATCACCACACAAATGACTTCAGCCTGTTTAGGGTCCGACTGACCTGCTGATATGAAGAAATCCAACAGTTTTGCCAGATTTCGTCCAAGGTTTAAATCTCAGTAACGTCAGCTCATGTGTTGTGCACAAAACTCCACACACTCCATGCATTACTGAGTGGCTTCAGTGATTGACTCTCTCTCTGTTTAAAATCTGATTTAGAAAGCAACTGATGTGATGTATGAGTCACTTTAATGGAAATTACAAGAGAAACAATGAAAGTCAGTATGAAGAAAATTGAACAGTTGATCTGTTTTTCGTCATATTTGTGTTCAGGACTTTCAGGTGGATCAGATATCATGACTCAATCATTCATTGGAGCCAAACTCTACAGGACCACTCCCATAAACATTCTAACATTCTAAAAACTTAGAGTGCTTTTGCATCAGTGGTTCTCCTGCTCAGTCATGACTTCCTATACAGCCTGCAGAAGATGCTGGAATGATTGTATGAAGGGCCACACTGATGGAGAGCTGAGGGTCTTCTTCTGCTGTAACAAATTTACTCTGGGTGCTTTTACAGCTGTAGGATTCATGGGTAATTCTCTTACTGGTGAATGGAGCCAAACCTTGTCCTTCTGGTGGAATCATTGGCAGTACATACGCCACAAATGAGTGGAAGTGTCTGCTTAGTTTATTATAGTGGGCAACTTAATCCACAGACGCAGAGTGTTGGAGGTATTGTGGATCTGTAGCAGACAAAGGGGATTTCACATATAGCCCATTGATGCCTGAATTTATTTATAATTATATAAAAACAATAATTTTATATGTTTTTGATTTCAAGTTGGTGTTAAATTAAGTGGAGATTGCTAATTTTTCTATGGCACATATGGTAGATATAAAGGTGGAATGCAACAGGGATTAATGGTAATTTTTTTTTATTGATGCCACAAATGTCATTCAAACCGGTCCTAAGAGAAACCAGTGCTTGCAAAAGGTTCCTAGGTATGTATTGAATATGCATGAACCAGCATTGGGAGAATGCATACGCTATCTCTGCTGCAGTGGTACGTTGCAAATTTGCGACAACCGGCGTTAAGGGGTGAACCTGTATGGTTTTGGTTTGAACTTCAGGTCCGGTGACGTGTTTAGTACAGTTTACCTGGATTGCCGTGTTATCTGTCAATCAGATTTACACGTCCCCAGCACTTCAGATCAAAGAATAGTGCTTTTTTTAAAAAACATTTTGAAACCTAAGTTTAAAAATTTGCAGATTTTTATTTTTCATTTATTCAGATTTGGCTGGGTGGTCAATAACAGTTCCCTGTGGTTGTGACAAACTCATAACATTTTATTTACTATTTTACAAAGCCTTTAAATATTACACATTATTTACAGATTGTGGAAGTTAGAAAGGAGGTGAATCTGGATCACGACATGGCACCAGTTCAGTCTTGCATTGTCTTAAAGCAGTGCTGTACCCACAGACTCAGCTCCAGAGCTACTAGCATGGCTGCAGCTGTGTCTTTGTACCTACCTAGCTAACTGACTGGATAAGCTCTGGTTGTCTTTTTTTAGGGGGGGTGGTCCCTATTTTAAAAGCAGCTGGCCAACAAATAACATCCACCCATCATCTGTACACCACTTAATCCTCTGTAGGGTCCTGAGGAGGCTGGAGTCTATCCCAGGGTGAAGACAGGGGACACCCTGGACAGGTCTCCAGTCTATCGCAGGGCAAAGCACACTCTCATTCACACTTATGGGCAACTTAGAATCATCAGCATGTTTTTGGACTATGTGAGGAAGCCGGAGTACCCGTGAAAACCCACGCTGCACAGGGAGAACATGCAGACTCCACACAGAAAGATCCCAGGCGTCCTAACCGGGACGCGAACCGGGGAGCCACCGTGCAGCCCTAGTTAAATAACAACATCAAAAATAATTAAAGTGAAATGGTGAATGATGGTTGTTACATTCTAAATATCAGGAATCCCATGTGGTTTGCATCAGATATCCCATTGCAAGAAAGGGACATGCTAGCAGGGACACTTGCCTTGACACTGTGTTGTCATTTCCAAGATTGGAATAAATGCTAAGTGTCCAGTCTGCATGTATAATACTAATCTCTGAGGCAGCACCTTGTTGACACCTGACAGACCTGCCCTGCCTCAGCCTCCATCAGCCACCGTCTCTCCTAGTGGTCCACAGAAAGCCCGCAAAGTGCCCGTTTCCTTCGCCGGCAAACATTCCACTTGATTTTCACACATTCCCACGCATCGACAATCTGCTGAATCCGAAGCTGTTGAGTACAAACACGTTCTTTGACTGTCGGTCGACACTACAAGGGTAGCTCAGTCCTTCCTTCTCCAGCCACTCCAACTGTAGCATTTAGATTTCTTTTCTGCCTCTCTATACTGTCATTATGTCATTTAAACGCTGTGAATGCCTCCGTCAGTCACTTGATTCCAAGCAGCTGAGCCCTGATCAGGCCTGATGTTAATGCGTTACTGCTGTTAAAGACTGCTGACTGCAGGCTCGGCAGCGGCGTTACGTTCCTTCTGATTGGCAGGGCTGACAACATCCTCTTTACTTTGATGCCCCGAAATGCCAGCGACGTGGCGGGAACAAGCTCCAACTACAAGGAAAGAAAAGGATGAGAACAGGCTGGAAGCTGCAGAGGGTGAGATAACACAGCCTGCATCTCCTTCCCCTCTTATAGTAAGAGCACCAGCGGACCTTTTCCAGTCCTGACTCACGCTAATGTGTTAATATGAAACACTGCTGTGCACCACACAGATGGCATGAATCTGCATTTTTATGTCATTTGCTAAGAGATTGATCGCCCATCGGACGGTAAGGAGAAATACCCACACTTGGTTCTTATTTACATCAGCCTCATTCATCTCCCCTCTCATTTTAAAGCTGAGTTTGACATTGAAACTGTGTGTGTGTTAAGCACAGAGAAAGGAGGCTGGGGTCTGTATCCTACCGTCTTTCCCCCCCCCCCCTTGCTCCCTCTTAGGAGCGAATCAGAAATGATGAATGGCATGGCAGTTTAATGATCTTGTAGTGGGAAGGCAAGTGCTGAAGCAGGCACATTACACGCTAACTGCAGCGAGATGAAGATAGACTTTTTGCTAGTGGTGTGCAACGCTCGCGAGAGAAGCCCCTTCCTCAATTAAAGGAATGATCTGTGGAGTAAAGGGGACTGATGGCACGCACAACAACCCAAACCTCCCCTCATGACACGTCTGCTTTTTATTAGGAGCATGTAGCAGCAGCAGAATTCAGCACATTCACCCAGAGTCCTCCGGGGTTTGTCACTCTCAGCTCAAACATACATCCCCACAACTATTCTAGGAAATTAAGGGGCTAATTTGCATATTACAGGCCTCCTTTTGTTTCAGTGAGCCCCGTGTCTTCAACATAAAGCACAGTGTTGCTCTCTCCAGGCACAGCCACTGCACATCACAGGCTTTTATCACACATCAGCCGGGAGCTTCAGCGCCAATTAGAATTACATCTCCATTTGGATCTTGCACGCGCTTCCTGGTGGCACTTAAAGGCCCATGGACGCGTTTCGTGAACCGCCCTTGTGCCAATCGATCTCCCCTCTGTATGTGAAGGTAGCAAAGCCTGTGGACTTGGTTGAAACACTAATCTGCTCTCAGTGCGTTTGTCTGTTGCACAATGCAACATGTCATTATGAGAGAATTAAATCCGCTATGTGCCCCTGAGGAGCCCTCAGAGCTCCGGCTTTGGGATTGTGTTCAGTGTTGTTTGTTGCAAGTGCAAGTTTGTGTATGTAATAAGTGTTTGGATACACTCCTGCTCATGCCACAGACTCTGAGTGTGTGTGTAATTCTACTTGCATGCGTGTCTTGGAAGATTTGGCCGCAGCCCCGGCCAGGGAATGTTGCTGACACAAAGAGAACGCAACCGCTTTTTCTCCTTATACAACAATCAGCATGGCATCCACCGTACCATCAAAGCGGTGGTGGGTTAGCGCTAGGGGTTAGCCGCGGGTAAACTGAACGGGGCTCGCATGAATCATGAGGTTTCCGGAGGTTATGTGAGTCCGCTTTTGCTTAGCAACGCCACATATTAATGTTCCGATGTGCGTTTCAAAGTGTGAGCTGCGCTGTACTGGCCAGGGGATGCAAAACCACTGGATCTGCGCTAAACAGCTGGAGGCTAACGGATAAAATCACTGCATGTACCGTAGTCCCACTGACGAATGTGAACACACACTTGGTCTGTTCCGTTGTATTTTCTGCAGTAAAGGTTAGCTTTTCCAGTGCAGAGTAAGAGGAGGTAAAGGAAATGTAGAATGTCACCCATGGGAAAAGGGTTGGTGGGAAAGTGGCCTTATTTTAGTGCGGTACCCTATGAAGGAAGACACACACAGCAGCTACATAATGCTCTCTGCAGTAACATGAGATTCAATATACACTTAGTGCCAAGTCAAGGGTCAAGGGTCAACCATTTGAAAGTGAATAACATCCAACCCAGCTGAAATAGAACTGCATCTCTAAAGAAATGATAAGATTGGCTTGCCTTTATCTTCTGTTATCTGAAAGAAAAGAGCAGAGTGTGTGGAGTATATTCCTCAAATTCTTTGGAAACACACCCCTCACCCATGATGAGTGATTTATCAGATTGCATGTGTGTATGGCAGTGTTTATTCAGCAGCACAGCGAAAGGGCTGAAAGTGATTAGAAAATGCTAAGACAGGAGTCGCGTCTGTGGCTGCCTCAATACTTCATCACACATCTGCATGACATTTGGAAAACGTCTACATAGCTACATCTATGAGCGTCTCTGCATTCTTGTGCCACTAGCTTGTGGGTGTGTGCAACTCACCCCTCTCCTACTTAAATCTCTTCTAGCAACCTCAACCAGATCAGCTCCACAATGTATTGGATTCTTCCTTTGCCCATGCACCACCTCTTTAATAGGTTTCATGAACTTTGGCCTTGTAGCTTTTCGGTAATCCTGCAGACATACAAACAAACCAACAAGCAATAATGGAAACATCCCCTCTTTGTCGGAGGTAATAAATTATGCCGGTGGCTCTCACCTCTTTTTCACCTCATTTAAACACAGGATGGCAGAGAAATCTGTCCACTAGCTCCAAGGAAGCCATGTACTGCTTTGCTTACAGAGCCATGCGCCCAGACAGAAATGAAATTCACTATCAGCTTTAGAAATCAGCAGAAGCAAAAAATATCCCAAGAACGCTCAGAATGCCCCAAAGACAGTGATTGAAGGGGAGGGATAATTGAAAATGAATATTAAATATATATTGTACATGTTTACAAGTTTAGGCGAATATTGTTATGTTGTATTCCTTCAAGAAGTCATCTGTCCATTCATTTTCTCCCACTTATCCGGGCGGGATCACAGCAGTTCATTCAGACGCCCCTCCCACTACCAGTGTTTCCAGTTCCTCCTGGGGATCCCGAGGTGTTCCCAGGCCAGATGAGATATGTAATCTCCCTGGAGAGTTGTGGGTCTACTCTGGGGTCTCGTCCCAGTTGGACATGGCCAGAAAACCTCCAAAGCACAGCGCCCTGGAGACTTCCTAATCAGATGCCTGAACCACCTCCATGGGCTCCTTTTGACATGAACGAGCAGTGACTCTGCTCTGAGCTCCCTACGGGTATCCTCACTCTATCTCTGAGGCTGATCCTACAGTGGAAACACATTCTGGCCACTTGTATGTGGCATCACAGACTTTACATGAAGCCATCATTTGTATTAATTCAGTTAAACTCATCCTATTACACTTACTGGGCTCTTGTGACAGTACTGGTCTGTAATTTTGTGAGGCACCTGAGGCTGAGGCATGAATCACTGAATCAGACCCACAATGATGAAGTCATAGTTTGGACTAGGAGCATTAGATCTTAACATGACATTATCCCCCAAACCACAATTTCTAGGAAATCTAATTAGATCAAACCCATTAAATGCTGTCATGATGGTTTTAGTGGTGGTCACAGTCTTCTGATCAGGATCCTGAATTTAGGATTTAGGTTTTGTGGTCTTCTGCACAGACGACTGAGCTCATTGAGAAACCTGGTCCTGCCTGCTTCCTCTCACACATACAGATGGTGTTCTATACATGTGTGGATGATTGCACACTTGTTTTTGGAACAGCGGCAGCATGCTTTTCATTTACTCGTGTTGGCACAAGTTGGTGGTTACTGTGTGCATTTTAATTTGTGCTCATTTCACATTACAAACAGCAACTTTAGGCTCTTGTTGCTATTTTGTACGGAGTGCATGCAAAATTCTCAAACGCCTCATTTTTTCAGACTGTGGAGGCAAAAGCTGCTTCCTAAATATTTCTCTACACTGAGTGACACTGACCAAGGAGCTGATGTAGCATCCAGTATACACTGATCAGGCATAACATTATGACCACCTGCCTAATATTGTGTTGGTCCCCTTATGTGGTCCAAAATGCTCTGAACCATTGGGCATGGACAAGAGGACCTCTCAGGGTGTCCTATGAGGTCTGGAACCAGGATGTTGGCACTGGATCCTTTGGGTGCTCTGGCTTGTACAGTGGGGCCTCTGTCAATCAAACTTGTTCCACTGCATCCTGTTGATGCTTGATCCGAATGGGCTGCAGGAAGTTTGGAGGTCAAATCAACATGTTGGACCATTGTCATGTTCCTCAACATGTTCCTGATTGTTTGATGTTGTTTCCATGTGCTGGGGTGCATTTTCCTGTGGGGGTAGACCAGTGACATTTGGGATTTCCATTAGCATGAGGGAGTGTGCTTGTTGTGGGACAATGTTTACTTGGGGGTCTAAAAAAATCCAAGGTTTTCCATCAGAACACCACATAATACCAATCTGATCAATGTTATTAACATCAGCTGTCAGTGGTTTTAATGTTGTGGCTGATTGGTGTATATGTTCCTGCCACCTACCCACCTTGGCTAAGCAATTTCATCATCACAAAAGGTATTCACATAGACCAGCACATTAACAGAGATATATTTCGGTGGCATTCGTTTTGGGACGGTTCGTATCACTGTTCCCGTCAAAAGTTCTCTATAGCCCACTAATGTGTCTGTATTTGCTCAGAAGATGGGAATGTGGCACAAATATAGCATTTCTATGAGGCCCAGGGGCAGCAACTCATGCATACCCAATGAACCCTGGTTTGTTTACCGTTTCCTCCTTCATTTCACTGGTGTTGCTACTAATGTCCTCTGGGCCTATGACACTGCAAACCCTTTAATCGCTGATTGATACACACACACACACACACACACAAATGCACGCTCATTCGCACATATCACACAGCGAGGCGTCTCCTCCAATTACTGATTCAGCATCAATTATTTTCCCAGAGTCTGTGCTCATCAGAAGATACTTATTGCAATTAGGCTCCCCTGCTTTGTTAGCGGACGGAGTGACAGGATGCATATGCGGTCACTTTGGATACAGGATAGGCAGGGTTTGCATTCACTGGCTGTCTGGAGGGGTTGTAGGCGGTTGATATGTTGGGACTGCCATGCATGCTCAGCTGTAGGCTGATAGACTGGTGGTCAGCCATTGATCTGTGTGCAGCAAGTTCAAGAGCTGGAATGAGGCATGCATTATTTGATTCCTGGGATGTTAGATGTACTGAAGGCTTACTTTTGCAAACATGGCGTGAGAGGGTGTGCAGGGAGGAAGCAGCCACAGGGGCACAGGCACTCCACACAGAAGGCAGGTTCAAACTGAAAACCTCTTTACTGGGAGGCAACAATACTCACCATCACTTCTTTCCCACTGAAACAAATGAAAAAATGATGATGTGATTTTTGCTGCAGTCTGAACCACACAAACATCCCGCTCCCTTACGTCTGGACTATATGATTTGTAGACCAGGGAATCTCTGTTGCACCACAAAGCCTCATTTATTCTGGGTGTGTTAGGTCACATTTTACCTTTATCAAAACTTCCTGCCATTTGGATATGGCCCTTGGGAATGTTGCGATTTCAATACTATGTTGTTCAATTGCTCAGCCCTAGTGCAGAACTCCTCGAATGCATTACTGTACAGACTGAATCCACGAGTTCGCTCCATGAGTCATACAGTTTAAAAAGAGATGCTGTCAAAAATGGAATGTAAAGACCCTCTCTGGTGGAAATATATTCTTTTTTATCCTGTTGCCAAGCAGCTCATTCAGACGTCCCTCTGACTAGCAGTGGTTTCCAGTTTCTCCTGGGAATCCCGAGGTGTTCCCAGGCCAGATGAGATGTGTAATCTCCCTCAGGAGTTGTGGGTCTACCCTGGGGTTGTTTTTATATGCTAAAACCCACACTGTGAGGGAAATAAGCAGTGAACAACATGGCTGAGCATTTAGACCTTGGTGGCACGACAGGGTACTGATGTCAGCGTCAAAAACACAGATTCAGATTTCCCGAATTTCATATGTACCTCCTTCAGAACCGGCGTCTGCTTCGTACATGTATGGCTGAATTACTGCAATAAAGCAGCATTGAGCAGATTGGTCGGTGAGCTGGTCTGCTTGAGCTGTGGCGAATGGGAAGGCATGAGTGGAGAGACAGAGAGAGGCATTCTAAAGGAAAAGACTGTTCCATTAAGCCACTTTCATGCAAGAAGGGATTATTTTTGTGGAAAGAGATTCAAAGTGTGTAACTTTGATACACAGAGATGAGTTTTTAGAGGTTTAATCAATGCCTGGGGATTTACTTTAACTACCATTTTAGCCTTTAATCATTCAGTCAAGTCGTGCCGTAAAGTCCGTAACAGTATATGCATGTTAATATACTGTATATGGAAATAAAACTTGGATTACAGAGGATATGGAGGAGAAATGTATCATCTAATCTCCTTGTTGCCTTTGCTACTGCATCTTGGTTTGCATATGTTTGGCTTTAACTGCTTCATTTTTGCGTGTGTTGCAGCAAGGGGGAAAACTGCTGTGCGGCAACTGTATAATGTAATGGAAAGCATCTCACTCACCCACCAGGCCTCAACGGCAAATTTTTTTTTTTAAAAAAGAAAAGAAAAGAAAAACTAAGAGGCAAGTGAATGATTTCCAAAACCCACTAAACACGCAACCACAGAGGCCTGCGGGGGCAACAGCGGCTAAATGACATCAGCAACCAGCAGCGAGGAGAGCTTTCCATGTTGCATTTGCTTTTTTTTTTTAAAGTTGACATGGTCGGCATTACTCGCAGCAGGACACCATTCAGTTGTCACCTGATTGCCGGTCACATTGCTCTCAGTTATGCGCAGAAAATGTCATCGCTGAAATCTAATATTAGGCTGCAGCCACTGTGTCTAACCAGTGCGTGCCGTGGATTGATCTGTGCATTCAATAACTTCAGCCGACTGTGCAAGTGTGTTTGGTCATACGCTGAAAAAACACAGACAGAGGAAGAAGCAGAGAGGATTTTAAAAGTCAGTGGTTTGGATTTGTTTGGTATCAGAATAATATAGCGAACATTTTGAACTCCACATCCTCAGTCCTGTGTTGGTGAGCAGAGAACACTGTGAGGGTTTAGCTAGCAATGGAGCACCATGACAGAGACTTTAATGCTGGTTAATGAGCTCTCCTCATTTAAGACCAGCCATAATCTTTCACGACAAAATTCCTAGCGCTTGTTTTTATCATGTGACATGGTCTAGTCTGATGGTGCTGTCAACCTCCTGCTGTACAGTGACACTGTTGTAGCTCAATTCAGCTCACCTGCCACCCCGACGAAACCCCTGGCTAGTAGGCATTAAGTGTCACAAGAGACTCACTCATGGTGGTACTTTATTAACTAAACTCCCACAATGCTCTCTGCTGGCCAACACGGGACTGCCTGTAGTCATAGTGACCACCTCCTTGGGTCTCTACAGTGTTAAGCAGCTCCACCTGGTGGTTCAACCAGGTACTGCAGCTAATTTCTAACATGCATTTCCTTCGTCTTCTATCTTATGAGGTGATACATTTTTAAGTGATTAAATTACTAACAATATCCAATAGATGATAACAACTGATCATGCACATCCCTATCCAGTTGGCTGGTGAAACCAAGCCATCTGTGACGGAAAAATCATGTCTGTAATTTTAAAAAAACACAACAGTACCTGGAAGAAAATTCGCTGTACTTCATTCATGGTGCTAAATAATCAATTATTCATTGATGACAACTATCAGTTAAGTAAAGTGTTTAAAATTTCGATTGATCAATGCATCCATTCCTGTGCATTAGTAATGACTTAGAAGCCAGCACATCATTAGTGTTGTCACTGAGGCAAGGAATGACACTGTGTCTAAAAAGCAGATATTGCTGTGAGGATAAGCATATTGTAATTGGGATAACCATATCACCAGATATGTCTGATCAGGCCAGCGTCCTGGCAGTAAATAGGACATAATTAAAAAAATGACTGACAGAGAGAGGAAGCAAAGAGGCCTGTAAGAAAAGACTTTATCACTGTTGGAGGGCTGCGTCATTGTTTAATAATTCCCTGATGAAAGAAGCATATCAGCAGGCCAGATTGTTAAGAGCTGGCATGTGCCCACTTGGCAGAGGCTTCCTCTACATCACCCCCCATCTTTCTTCCTCCCTCTGTTCTCCCTCTGCTGTCCTTAGTTAATGTGCGGTCTTATACTGAGGTACACAGGGAGGGCGGCGGTGTAAGAAACCAACCAGCTTCTAATGGCTTCATTATCCAATGTTAGAGGCAATTATAATAAAGGAATCAATCTAAGGTACTTCTGAGAAGAAGGAGGGAGGGGAAGCATCTAATGTAGATGTGGTTGGTGGTGCTGCTGCCTTTAAAACTATGAATGGCTGGATGTTTACTTTGGAGGCCACATACGTTTGTGCTAAGGGGATGGTTTTTAAATTATACCCACATTATATGTGCTCTGGCACTCACATTGAAAAGCTTTCCACAAGCAATGTTTGCATTACCAGCGGAAATTCACCTTGAAATTCCCTGTCCACAGTCATTTAGCAGCTCTGTCAAGGTCTATTTACAATGACAGTGGTAACAGCCTGATGATAATATATTTATGTCCATGCGTGGTCATGTTTTAGTTTACCGGTTTAGCATAGTGGAGTTTACCACAATGCAGGAAAATGCAGCACGGTTGCAGGTATTTAGCCATAAACATTGAAATTCTGATCAGATGATGACACAACATGAAAAGTTAGAATTACCAAAGTGATAACAAATCATCCTGAAGGCAACAGATATGTTCTTCTTAAGTTTTTGGCCATCTATTCAATAGTTGTTGAGATATTTCAGTCTGGACTAGTGGCAAATTTAAAAGTAAAAGCCACTCAGGGCCACAGAAGGCTTAAAAACCGGCTGTGACTCAGGCGGTAGAGTTGGTTGACCACTATTCACAAGGTTGGCCATTCAATCCCCAGCCCCTTCGAATGGTGAAGTGTCCTTGGGCAAGACACTGAACCCCAAGTTGTTCCCAATGGCAGGCAGGGCCTAACCCTAACCCTATTGTGTCCATTGCAGAGGGGCAGGAGTCTCAAACCTTGCTGTGTGGCTAGATGACACTGCAAATGAGAAAGGACCGTGTAATTTTGCTGATCTGACCCTCTAAGAGTTTTGGTTGCTGCATAAAGGAGCCCAAAACCAACTACATTAGAACAAAAATGGAAGGATTACATGTATTTCCAAGATGCCAACAAAGATGCTTCAGAAACCGTTTCAGAAACATGATCTGGACCTGCAGCCTGGAGATATACAGTCATGGATTGTATGGACACTTGGAAAGTACTTATTTTTTGGAAGTTCGCTCTCCGAAATACCGAACGTGGATCATCCGTTTAGGGAACCCCGTCATTTTGAGATTGAGGATGGCTAATTATCCTGGAAAACCATGTAATTGCAGCATTTATGTACTTAACTAATGCCAGGCTTGGCCAGAAGGGGAGAATATCTGACCTGACGTTTGCTTGGACATTCCTCCCCATCATGAATCACCGTCACATGGGCTCTGGGGTCCTCTGTTATCTGTTCCGCAATGTCTGATTTTTGCTTTTACCCTTCAATTCTTCTTGCTCTCTCTCCCTTTACACTTTCCTGTTTTCATTCAGACCTCCATCAAGCTGGATATTATATTCATTAGTATTGATTGTATGTGCACCTCAAGACCTCAGGTTACTTTAGAGAATGGTGATTGGATTGCCAGGCAGGTGCTGTGCCTAAACACACTGTAAAGACTTTGACCATTTGACTGTGCAGGTCTTGTCGGGGACGCTGCTGTTTTTTAACCTCTTATTGAACACAGCAGGGCAACAACAGGGTGTTGATTCATAATGTGTTAAAGTCAAATAGCTCACGGTCAGGTTGGCCTTCTTGTGCACCTTCATTCATGCACTTTTTAATTTTTCATTTATGTGTTTTACTGGTGTTCTTATCTGAGTGAACTGGTGGGGGCTGGGTTAATTAACAAAGCAGCGGATACAGGCTGGTGCACTGATCAGACGTGTGACCTTTAGGTTGTAAGATGTTCTTAATGCCCTTTATGATAGTCTGATGCTAACTCAGAAGGGCATTTGAGGAAGTGATCTCGCACTCAAGGGGGCATTTTTTTCAAACTATGTGCTGCTATACTGTCTAATTAGATGGAGCTAAAAGCATAAAATCTTGTGTGTCCTTTCCAGCCAGTAATAAGACAGTGAAACCTGCAGTTGGGCTCCACTGTATTTGTGCAAAATACCCAAATTGACTGAGACTGTATTCACTAAAAGTATAGCGCAATGCATTCAGGGAACTGATTTTAGCTGGCACTGATCACCGCTTTTGTTTACTGAAATGACCACTGGCAACAGTGACGGGGTATATGAGCTGCATCTCATTAAAATTAATTCTTTGTCACTTCGCAACAAGTCAAAGTGAAATTCAGAGCTGTTTCCTGGTTAATGTGCTCTCTGCAAGCTACTGAATGTGCTCCTACACAAAGATCTTTTGTTCCACAAACACTGATTTCGACAGCACTATGGGATTGTGAGTGGACTCTGTTTTTCAGTTCAATGGCACCAGCGGAGCAATGAGTCCTCTCTAATTAAAGTCTGTAGTAACTGACTGTGTTCCACCTGCAGCTGCCACAATTAGTCAAATTAATTAGTCGATGGACACAAAATGAATCAGTAGCAGTTAGCTGTTTGATATATTTTGTAATAAAAAAAGGTAGCATTTTAGTGGTTGCAACAACTCATACATCAGTATTTTCTGTTTTTAGTCTTCTGTTAGTTCAAGAACATTACTTTTGGCCTTGGGAAAATATCAGGTTCACTTCTTACTGTTTCCAGACAGTTAACGAATCAATCAAAATACGTAATCTATGGCTGCAAATAATGATCGTTTTGATCTTCAGTTAATGTGATGATCCTCTTGTAATAAGCGGTTACCTCCGCCAAGGAGGTTATGTTTTTGCCGGCGTTGGTTTGTTTGTTTGTTTGTTTGTCTGTGTTCAAAATAACTCAGAAAAATTATGGACGGATTTGGATGAAATTTTCAGGAAATGTGTGAAATGGGACAAGGAAGAAATGATGAAATTGTGGGAGTGATCCGGATCACCGTCTGGATCCAGGAATTTTTTAAAGATTCTTTGACATTGGGAGTGTTAGAAAGCCTTGCAGTGCTGCCTTGTGGTAGGAAAGTGCATTGCACATATATGGTGGGTGTCGGCCGCTGGTGCTCAACCACAGCAGTGCTACGGTGTGAGAGATTACCGGACAATTCACTTTTTTTAAGGATACTTTGTCTTTGGGAGATTGTGTTGGGGGTGGACTGAAGCTGCTTGGCGGAGGTCTGTGCTCTCTGAGTGCTTTTGTAGTTGTTTAATCCATGAAATGTCAGAAATTGTGGAAAGAAATGTCCAAAACCTCTAAAATATTCATTTTACTTTTAGATAGTAAACAAAAGCAGCAAACGTTCTCATCTGAGAAACTGAAATAATTTGTGAGGTCTTCATTATTTGCTTGATAAATAGGAAACAATCATATACAGGTGGTCCTCGGTTTACAAACAAGATCCGTCCCTATGAGGCGTCGTCAGATGATTTTTGGTTTAAGTCGGACTTTATACCTAAATTAATGATAATGACCTAAATGAGGCTTTCATCTTTGTTGTTACTCCGCGTGACTCAGTGTCCCCCCGTGACTGTGTTCACCTCTGTGCACCAACAACTAGTTCTCACACAAGTATCGTATTATTTACAAACCAAACTGTTTATGTCGAAACTCGGTTTTTAAAGTAATTTATGGGAGTCGTTCGTAACCACGAAAGGTCGTAGCGTGAGACCATCGTAAACCGAGGACCTACTGTGTATCAAAAATAGTTGATGACTGCTTTTGACTTCTTGGATACTAATTTTAATACTTTGGTCCTACAATAATGACAGATGGATCCACTAAAACAAATATTAGTCAAATCACTGACAGTTACCAGTCTCCCAGTTAAACTTTTTTCCATGTCATTCCTACATGTTACACTTTCTCATACAAAACATGTGAATTTTGCTCTACAGTATTTGGAGAAAGTTGCTCATGAGATTGGATTTAACTTTTTTTTAGTTCAGTAGTGGCTGACATATACATCCCTCTGTCATTTTAAGGTGATACAGTGGTTGCAGTGCCAATTGGTAGGAGTCATTAATTTAGTGTTTTTCCCATTTATCTAAGTCATGAACATAGCTGGAGAGCTATGAGGAGGTGGACATTTACATACATTAGCCTGCCTACAAAGCTTCCTACAATAATGGACACGGCACCAAACCGATTTGAATTGCTAAAGAATTGTGGGTGGTGGTTTTCAGGTCAGTGACTAGACAAATTGAGCTCAACCGAGATTAGCAACAATATTGTAGGGCCCTGTTGTGAAACTTGTAAATCTCATTTTGTAGCACCATTGGTCCCATTATCTTACAAAGGCAACATATTTCTTAACTCTTACTGCCATAACATAACTGCGTATGAGGCACTACATCTCCTTTAGCCTTCACCTAATGGGTACAGTTCTGTGCTCAGATAGTAGTGTGTTGTATAATGACATCTAATGTAAGACCTGACAGGACAACATTCAGTTGCTCTGTAGAAACTCCACTCTAAAACCACAAAGGCCAAGACCACCTGTCTTCTTCTGCCAGATCATATCATTTGCTCCACAACACCGACATCCGTCTTCACTTCTTTCTCACTTCGTCCATGTTGTAAAGCAGCAGAATCTGAGCTTGTATTTGTACATCCACCCACGTCACAGTGCATCCTTGCTGATTAGCCACAGCCCTCATCTGGCAAAGACACCCGGCAAGGCAATTTGTCCTGACCTCAGGCCTGCAGCCATGTTTGCCCAGCCACAGTGTGTGTTGGCATGTTCGGCTGAGCACCATATGTGACAGGATGCTTGTATTGGTGGCTGCAAAGAACTCGTCAGCCATCTCTGGCCACTATTTATAAGGCAACCCTGTCATTTGGACTCAAGCAGGGATTCATTGGCATCAAGGGGTGGAGGGATGAAGGCAGTTTGTCCGGTTTCCGTTCACTCATCCCACTCTGGTTTTTTTCCACTCTGGAAAAACATGGACAGCAGCCACCTTTTTAACAGCCGGTCCAACCTAAGGCCCAGGAATCAGAGTGGTCCAAAGTGGCAGCTTTGGTTTTGACTTTTATGTCCAAGTTTACTCCTCTCTTGAGGCATCATTGCAGTGCCAAAGTGAGATTTATACTACTAATGGTACTGTTCCACCAGCAGCCGCTTTGCTTTAAATACTAATATACCTCAGAGAGCTTGGGCAGTTTGGTAACATGTGCTTTTGCTGCTTAAATGCAGCCCCCTTGTGTATTGGAACTGACTGGTTCAATATGTGCTCTCTTCCCCTGAAGTGCGTCAACGCTGTAGGAAACGTCGTAAAGCTCCTACGGCTAATGCACACTGATTTTCCAATGAAACATGAATAAAGATGGCATTATCACCTGTCAGTCACAGTGATGCTGTGGCTCATTCTGTGGTTTTCACAGCTCTGCCTATTGGAGTAGTTGAACTTTTCACTCTTTTATAGTGCTGGAAACACCTGCCACATCAAGAGCAGACTTTTCCCGTCAATTTGTAAGCTGTTGGTATGAAACCTGGCCAGCAAGGTATTACAAACACATATTAAGCATGTGCTTTAGAGCAGTTTATTTTTAGGTCTTTAAATTGTGACACATGGGAACAACAGAACACATTTGTAAAGGTGTACTGTACAGTGGTTTGTTAAGACTTACGATGTAAAATGTAACATCTCAGCTCAATTTGGGCTCGGAGATTTTCATAGCAAAGAGTCTGTGTTACAATTAGTTGAAGTATCATTCTTGAGTAAAATTACTCAAGTGTCCACTGATTTTGGACCTGTTCAAGGAAGCACAACCCCAATATCTTGGCCTCTGCTGCTTTTAGTAAAAAAAAAAAAACTTTTTTGTTAAACAACTATAAAGTTATACTTATTTTTTTCCTACATCCTCTTCAACAGTTTGCAGCTGCACAAAATCAGTATCTTCATATAATCCACTATGGGCCACCTGTTCAGCATCAACTGTCTGATAATGTCACTAGCTGGTGACTAATGTGTAGCATTTACTACTACTAGTATTCCTCCATGTCTGCTGTGTAAATAAGGCAACAAGGAATGCAAAGTTGAGGGAATTTTCTGAACCAATAGCGTGGCAGCGTTATCGAGCAATAACAAATAAAGTACAGTGGGAATTATTCCATATCCTGATAGGGATACTTATAACCACGGATGTGTAGCAGTGTAGCAGTTTGGCTACATCAGACACTGTACTTTTAGAACACTGTCCTAGCAGACTGCGGCTCCTCTTGCATGTTTGAGCTCTGGCCAGTAGTCATTAACCACCACAGAAGTCTTTGTCATGGTGGCCCACCGAAACCAAACTGTAACAATGCTCTCTGCTTAGCAACATGGAACAGTGAGGGACTCCACCTGGTGGCCCGACAAGGTGCTATAATGTAATGTATTTTCTGACATGCATGTCCCTTGTCTTCTGCCTTAGCAGTTGATACATTTCATTTTATATGCTCATTGCATTGCTAATGACAACCAATATGTCTGTTAGGGTTGGCTGCTGTTCAACTTTGAAATATTACAGGTACCTGTTATTCAGTACTGGGTACATGTGCACATGGAGGGAGGCACATCCACTCTTTAATAAATCAATTAACAAATATTACTACATATAGGATGCTCCATCCCAAATACTTTAATTGACAAGTACTTTGTGATCTCGCTGTGACGTAGGTCTAGTGTGCTTTGTTGTCAGAATTGAGCAGCTCTCTTTCATGTGTGTAAGAAGTTGCATTACCAGCACAGAATAGTATTGTTGAAAAAAGTTGTGTTACATGCTGAATATTTCAGAAGGTCTGGTTCATACAATGTTACACCATAGTCGCTCTGCCTCACTTTATCACCTAAGGTCTCCATGCTATGACTAGGCGCTGAGGATCTGGAAAGCCAACATGGCTGCTTTAATGCTTGCCAATAACTTAATTGAAGACTTGGGACTCCGACATTGGCAACGCTGTGATTAAAACTTAGATGGAGTAACTTTTCAGAGTGTGTGCAGGGAGAAGGAGCTTCTTGTAGACGGGTCTGCTGCCAGTGTGTTTGTGAGAGAGAGAGAGAAAGAAAGAGCCCTGCAATCTCTGCAATTTCTGCAATGAAATAATAAGAATAAATCAATGTAAGCAAAACATGGGCTTCATTAAGTGAGACAGTTTTTGAGTCACCGTGCTGTGTCTGTGCTGGATTTAAACAAGCTGCAGGGGTGACATGGTCTCCCACTCTCTCAGCAAAAGGTGCCCCAGGTACCAGAGCTTGGTACCAGTTGATCTAATGTGAATTTGCACCAATGTAATTCAGTCAGTACCCTTAGAAATATCAAGATGGTAACTATAACCCTAATGTTAGCGTTGGGTCTGTGTATCCAAGTGTACAATATTCATATGACGCTTTTTGAAGTGGGAGAGATTTTCATCAAACACTACTTGTATGTATATTGTGGTGCTGTAGGGTTAATGATTTCCATGCCTCGCGTAGCTCAGTTGGTGGTCTAGCTCAATTATCTTTCCATTCCTCCCGTAAGGAAAAAAACATGCAATCGTGGCACAGTCAGGCCCATCTACCACATGGCACAGGGGAGCTGTATGTTGGCCCGTCTCTGATCAGTCTCGCTGCAGGCCTCAATTTTTGCAGCTCATTAATACAAGACTGTTGACAGAAGAGAAACAAGTCCATCAGCAAATCTAAGGCCACGTGGCATTATCTTCCAGCCCCCTTCTCCTAATTTACTATCTGTAACTCGTAGTCTGTTGTTCTGCCTTTTTAAATTTTTTTTTAACATGTGCTAACCTTGAGATGCACGTGGAATGCAACAGGTTTTTGCATGGAAGTAGTTTTTCACCCCTGGCAGAGAGGAATGTGGATTTACTCTGAGTCATGGAATGGTAATGAGGAAAAGAAACCGTATGTGTTGGAGATAGAGAGAGGGAGAGCTCGATGCTGTATAGCCTCAAGGTAAGTGTTTAGTAACTCTGAAGCTCGCTATGAGACACAGTGATGCAATTGCTACGAGTGAGTAATCTACAATGAGAATGACTTCATCTCTGTGTTTTTGGATTGGTTTATGAGAGCTGGCCGGTACCTCTGATGGCACAGAGAAAAAAAAATCCTGCTAGTATGACTGATGAGCCAGAAAAATACTGAGAATATACACAACTATTTTTTTAGTAGAGGTACAATGAGGAAATGAACCCTGATGGGTATCTGGGAGACTTGTTTAATGAGGACGTTAAAGAAACTGCTTCTGCTTTTCTTGATAAGAAAATGGGCTGTGAGGAGACAGTGGAGTAAATGTAGTTTTTTAATGAGCTCTGGATTGAGGTAAACGCAACTGCTAAACAAAGGGAATAATCTTGTGATGAGTACACTTCATGGTTTGGGAGAGCATCCCATTTTCAGAGGCCCACATGTGCTGACCCTGTGTCATGTCTGCTTCTTTCAAACAAAGACAAACCCCGAGGTTGTCTGACATTTTGAGCAGTATTTTTATTGACATCAGTGCAGAGAACCAGACAAGGAAATCAATACCACTCTCATATCTATATACTAAATATTAAGCCTCAGCTCGGGATTGTTTAGCTTAGCTTAGCATCAAGATCGAAAGCAAGAGAACAAAGCTTCTGGCTCGTCAAAGACAAAAAGGTGCCTGCAGTAATAGATGTCTGCATACAAGTTTGTCACTTCAACTCAAGATCAAATGCCCCATTTATAAATCTCAGAATCTTGTTTTTGCTTAGATTTTATCCTGAACGTTCTGGCTGGAAGTTGTGGTTAGTATCTCCACCACTTTGACTCTTCTTTCAGGTTGTTGGCTTACTCTACCTGCCTACTGCCATTCCTTGTCCACCACCCTGTATGCAGGCGGAGGCAGTAGTCATCTCTGTCATCATGGATGGACATTATGGCATCCTTGTTCTGGTTTTCCACCTCAGCAGGCTTGGCATAGCCACACATGAACCAGTTCTCCATCTGCTGCAGCTTCTGGTTGGATTGACCTTCCAGTTAGCAAGCACTCCACTACTGCCAGCTGCAGTCCGGACGGTGGATTTGGCATTCTGAATGACACCGAGGACAATGCCCCAACAGTGATGGTGGTGCTAGCTGGTTAGCAGCAACTGAATGCAGAATACTAAATAAGATGCGCGATATAAGTTTGTCAAATCCCCTTGTCCACCATAACCCCCAATAAAACAACAAATTGCTTAATAGACAATACATACACCGATCAGGCATAACATTATGACCACCTGCCTAATATTGTGTTGGTCCCCTTATGTGGTCCAAAATGCTCTGAACCATTGGGCATGGACAAGAGGACCTCTCAGGGTGTCCTATGGGGTCTGGAACCAGGACGTTGGCACTGGATCCTTTGGGTGCTCTGGCTTGTACAGTGGGGCCTCTGTCAATCAAACTTGTTCCACTGCATCCTGTTGATGCTTGATCAGAATGGGGTGTAGGAAGTTTGGAGGTCAAATTAACACGTTGGGCCATTGTCATGTTCCTCAACATGTTCCTGATTGGTTGGTGTTGTTTCCATGTGGTGGGGTGCATTTTCCTGTGGGGGTAGGCCAGTGACATTTGGGATTTCCATTTGCATGAGGGAGTGTGCTTGTTCTGGGATGATGTTTATTTGGTTGTCTAAGTCTGATCAACACAGATGTTAAAATCCAAGGTTTTCCATCAGAACACCACATAGTACCAATATGATCAATGTTATTCACTTCACCTGTCAGTGGTCATGATGTTGTGGCTCATTGGCGTATATTTTCAACCTGTAAGCTCTAAAGTGATTGGCATGGACCATTTTACTCGCTGTTTCAGACATTTTTTATGCAAAGCTAAACTGTCCTTTGCCTGTATCTTTCAACAGTTATAATAGTAGCATTGCTGTTATTTAGCTCTTGGCAGAGACTGAATAAAGCATGTTTAAATGATTAACAACTCTGTTTAAGTCCTAGCCCTTTTAATTTCCGTGAAATCGCACTTCTTTTAGATACTATATATAGTCTTATTTTTTTTAAACAATGGCCATTCAATGTGTTTTCATTCAGTAATTATCTGTATATATATAGTCGTTCTCATTATGATTGGTGGAATATGCTTTTCTTGCACTGGGATCAACTTATTTCCCAAAGACAAGACATGGATGTAATTCTAGTGTGGTTTTTCATTGATGTCAGTCCCTTCATTTTCACTGTTGGGATCCCCCAGTGTGGTAACCATGGGTGATACTAAATCTGCTGCGATGGAAGTCTTATACATTATCACTTGAAGGTTTAAATTGCTCCTTTAAAACACATGACACAAGGTGAACATGTGGTCATCTGGTAGCAGGATGCTCTTCCAAACCATGAAGTCATCCCAACACAGGATCTGAATACTTCATTTGTTTAGCAGTTGTGTTTATTTCATTTCATGGTCAATTAAAAAAACACATCACCACACTCTTACCTCAGTCTACCTCAAGTAGATACACTCAGTTAGCACAGGTGTTTGTGTATCATGATGTGTTACAATTTAAGTTTTCACAGTTGCCATTAAACGATAATATATTGGCCTCATTGTAAAAATCAATTTTCAAACTGAGTTGCGGAAAAATTAAGTTCCAGATTAATCATTGTGATTAATAACTGCTGAACTGCGCATTTTCCCGTAGCATAATTATGACGATCAATTTAGGAAGAACCCTGCAGCCACAGAGCTTCTCCCTGCGTAGAGGATGACGTCACAGCAGCAGCAGCAGCAGAGCTCGTTCCGCCGTCATGCTCCAGACATGTCATGGGATTATGAGGAATGTGAATCACTTAGCAATGATATTGTGTGCCAGTGCTCCAGCAGCAAGCATTAATACCCTGTAATTGCATTAAGTGTGATTTGCATAACAAAAAAAACTGAAAGGATTAATTTTGAAATGCCACATTCCTTTATGGACTATTTTCTATGCATTCATTACCCTGTGCAGTCATTTTCACTTCTATTTTCCAGACTTCGTACTAGAAGTGTTTGCAGCTGCAGTCACCCAGTTTTCTCCCCATGAGGCCTCATGGGAAATTTACCTTAACCAGTGATGGAATTATGATATCATTATGTAGGATTAAACGTGCATTTTTTTCTAACAATAACATCTTTGTTCAAGCATATTGTAGCAATTTGTGTCAAGTGTTTGGGGATTGATCTGAAGAAACCAGCAGTGCTAGAGCTTGTCTTCTCCTCTGACAAACCTTTTCTCAGAGGACTTTCTGGAACATTTCTTTTTTTAAAAAAAAACTCCACCTAATTACCACTGTCACACTTGCACAGATTTGACAAATCCACAGGCTGTTCAAAAGCTTTTATTCCCAAATTCATCTCGCCTCGCCTCATCAACACCAATTTACAGAGCTTTCTATATTCCAGCTATACAGCCACTACCAATTACTGCCCCAACATTCATACTAATCCAGAGAAGTGACACATCAGACGCAAACTTGATTCAGGCATTCTTAGCCGCATTATTCTCTGACTGTTTTTCCCAAGGACGTTTGCAGTCCTTGGTGGGCTTTCCACTAAACACATTATTAATGTTCTCCACCACAGAGGAGCTTTTAATGGATTTCTCAGCACGTCTCTGTTGAGATTGAAGGCTTGTGTGTCGCTGGTAATGCACTGCAGAGAGCCTGGACGCGGAAATCTAATCCACTGATCAAAGTGAAACATTTAGTTAGACACTTATAAGACATCATCTTTTAGCTGTGACCTGCAGTGTCTATATCTCTGACTCCTGGTCTTTGGTTTCAAGGAGCTGGACTTAGCTTTTTTATTGATTTCTGCCTTATCTGTGATTTGTTATTAAAGTACAGTTTTAGATTTCTCACATATACATGCTCTCAAAATTTCTTTTAAACAAATGCACAGTTGGGATTGTTATCAAGCCATACCCACGCCAATGGAAATCCATACAGGCTTTGTGCCTTTGGGAGACTGGAGCCACAGCACACATGCAAGGATCTGCTTGCTGTCCGCCTGCCAAGAGCCCTGGAGGCTGCCCACTGCCTGCTAATAATGCCAGTCTATGTGTGAGCACATTGGTGTCTGTAAATGTAAATGTTTGAGGGTGTATGGGTGGGCAGGATCTGAGCTTATCAGCCAAAGTGCATGTGCGAGGAGGTGCAAGGAAATGTGAGAGTGCACGGACAGGTGTGCCCCGTCCTCCTGGAGGGATGAGAGGGCAGCACTCCAAAGTGTGATAACTCGCTGGAGGCTGTGACTTTGAACAAGGGCGCTCTCCTCTGACGCCCAAGGAAGCTCATCCATCATCACACGTGCTCTACTACAGCAGACAGACAGACAGGGATGAGCCGAGGAGGAACACATGCCTGCAGTGAGCAGATCTGCCTATTTGTGGAGCCGGCATGTACATGTTGTCCCAGAGCTACTAGCCCCCGCTGGAGAGCTGTCCTTAAAATGACACACATTTATCCACTCAACAAGAGGACAGCTGACTGGAGAATTAGGCCAGACACGGTCTCAGATGTCGGCGGAGGCATTGCTAAGTTTAGAGGCAAATAAGATAATTGTTCCGTTCCTTGAATGCATCAAGAGCTGCTGTTTTGGGACCAATTTGACGGTGGGTTTTGGTTTCTTTAGATGTAGTAAGAGATTAGATTTAAGCAAAAATTTTTTCAGCTCGAGACAAGCCACCCTCTTTGGATGAAAAAGAGACCCCACATTTCCTAAGAAGCCATTAAAAAAACCCAGTCAAGCGTGGACGGTGAATTGAAGATGGGATGCCGGAAAACTGACAGACCACTTTCAATATCCCAATCTCCTCCTTTGGAAAGCAAATGGTTTGGTCCCGCATCTGCGAGGCTTGGAAAACATAGAGGAAAGCAACCGATTATTAAATCGGCCGGCTGAGGCTCGGAGAACATTCTCTGATCTCGGCTCCCTCTGGAGATTGATGTGTGCAGACCGAGAGCTCTCTTACCACGCTGGCAAGATTTAGTGATTTTCTTTCTCTTTTTTTGGCAGTAAAAAACCTCTACAGTATGATTTTGCCCTTTATTATGCACACTGCCGAGCCAATCGCCGAGGCTGTAGGTTGCACTAATAAATGTCAGGGCTTGAAATTAGGTGCTGGACACACCTCTGTGCTGTTTGACGGGACGTAGGATAAAGGTCATAGCTAAAAGGCCAGGTATGAGAGATTGAATCAGAATTTTAACTGAGTCATTTTGAATTCAGAAGATATTTCCTGCATGGATGGTGTTGGAAGTAGATGAACCTGTGTCTTGAATCTCTTCTGTCATATCTCAAACACTGTCTGACGCTGCGACAGTTTGCCAGTTCTTGGGAATGAAGACAAGGGATGGAGAGGGGGAGAGTTTGGACAGAAAGAATCAGGCAGAATCACCATGGTTACTGCCAATCTCCATAATCTATTTGTTCCTACCTCCAGCTCTCCTTCACTCATCCTCATACTGTCTCCTTTTCCACCCTCATGTCCGATTCTTTCTCCCCATGCTCGGTGGGTGTGACATCTGGAGCTCATCGAGCGCGGCCGATGATTTACACCTTGACACGCTGGCGCTGACGGATAGTCGCATTACTGCCAGGCGCGTCACGCAAGACGGACGGCGCCGGTGGCAGTTAACGGATAGGATTTTGGGTGTGGAGAGGCGGGGAGTTGTCTTTCGGAGTGGACGGGTGTAACACTTGCAAGGGGTGGAGGTTGCATCTGCACATCAGGTGTTGTTTTAAAAGATAGGGGCTAAGCTGTGAAAGAGACCTGTCATCTCCTCTGCAGCGTATTCCCAGTTCAGCACTGGTTAGGCTTTTCAATATCAGTGATTAGATTTGAAACCAGCGGGGGGGATGTCACACCGCAGGCAGGAGAATTTGTTGATGATGCAGCCACCGGAGCATGTTGAAAGAACCTGCTTAGATGGTGGCTCCAACCCTCTCCTTGTCGCGGAGACTTTGCATCAGCAGCAATCAACCCAGAGGAGAGCCTTCTCGAAATGATCAGTGCGCACAATCATTCATCTGCTTTAAAAGATTTGGTATTTTATGATCTGCAATCTAGGGTAGAGCCATCCAATTAGAGCATTAGGTGTGGGATTTGCTCCCGTGGAACGCCGGATGAAAGAGGCAAAGCCACCCAATTTCCTATCTGGATTCGGGAAAATAATCACAGCCAAAATGCTCGCGAACTGAATTAGAAACAGTCTCCTGCACTGGATCACAACACTATGCTAATTTGTCAGTGTTTATCCCGAGAAGGTCATTAAACTGAATAACTCAAATGCAAATTAGCCCTGAATGAAAATTGCTGTTTTTTAGGGGGGGGGGGGCTCCATTGATTACTGTTCACAGAAATGAGAATTTTCTCCTGACTGTCTCTACAGGGACGCTGAGTTTAGCAACACAGCAGAAAACTGTTGGTCCAGGAGATGTCCTGCTCCTTATGTGGTCGGTAGATCTGATGTTTACCGCCTCAGGACCTGCAGCTTCACTTAAAGGACATTCACTGTCATCACCATGCCACCCTGCTGTCTTCCTCTCCACTAAAATCACTTCCAGGCTGCTCCTCTGGCGCCTCTTTTGACCTCTGACCCCTGAGCACACGGCTCCTATCACACAGTTGGATGTTCATCCCTGATCTGGCCATGAGGTCACCCCCTGCGAGGTCAGAGGTCATTAATCACATGTGTGAAGTGGGAGGGTAAAGAACTCTGCAGCCTCCCTCCGTGCCGGATCATCGGATGGACTCCTGCTGGGAGTGTAGCTGGAATTAGCATTGATCTGTCGCGCTGATGTGCTCGCATGTATTTATGGACATGGGTGTCGCTCGCACTCATAGTCTCAGCGTGACCTGATGAACTGGACTGGGAGGGGGAATAAAACTAGAAGGCAAATGGAGGACAAATGATGAGGGACATGTTGCTCTTTGACCGACAGCACAAGACTTTGTCAGTGCTGGGCAGCTATTTGCTTGGCCTTCATTGAGTAGTTGTTAGTTGTGGTTTGCTCTTCAGTGCAGCAGAGAATTGTGGGGGATTTCTTAGCTGTTCGCCACTGTTTGGTGTTCAAAAACAGAAGATCTAGATCTGGAAACAGGCCACAAAGGTTCAATGTCTCTCTGGTCATTGATTAAATCCTTATAAACTCATCTTTATGTATCAAACTTACAAATTACAAGTTTGAGCATAGTCCTTCCTGCCTCTCTCACAGGACTTGCCTTCTCATTTAGCTTGTAAACTCCAGTATAAATGTAATTTTGCATCAGCGACCACACACAGCGCCGACACATTCACATTATTTCTGTGTTCTGCTACATTTTGTGCATCTTGTTATTACTTTTGCTCACTTGAAAAGACAAACGTAAACGCATTAGCACAACGTGGCCGTGTACCACCTTCCTGCATCTTACCAACAGGACCCCATAGCCGCCCAAAGCGTCTGTGTGAGCTTAACTCATCATAACCACAGATTAACCCCCTAAAACATGACAGCTACAAATGCAAAATAGCATGCTGTATCTCAGATACCAACTATATCAGTATGAAAAAACAATAATAAAATGATAAAATAATAACTGAGAATTAATTAGATTTATTTTCTTTTAAATTTGATTAATTTCATTTGTTTATTTTATTCTTTTCACCCTTTATTTATTTAATAATTTATGCATTTTTTAAATATATTTATTATTACTATTAATATCATTACTTCTAGCTTTGTCCTCCTGGTTTTACCCTTTATTTTCTTTTATTCCACTTGTCTTTTTCCTTACTTGGTTATGACATTTTTGGTTCTTTTATTAAAATCTTTTACTTTTTTTAAAATGTTTTTGGGAGTTTTTCTGTTTTTAATGATAAGGGAGAGACAGGGTGAGAGGGGGTAGAGACAGGAGAGAGAGACATGCAGCAAAAAACTCACAACCGCTGCTGACGGCCTGCGCCTACATGACAATGCCCAAACTCAGTGAGCTATCCTGGCAGCGCTATTTCTCCTCTCCACTTTCTCCTCTCTGGTCTTTCTCCTTTTGAAACCATTGGTCCTCCCGAGTATCCTTGCTTTCTTCTTTGCCTTGCCTGTGAAGCACTTTGTAAGCTTTGTTTTCCATCCATCCATCCATCATCCATACACCGCTTAATCCTCTGTAGGGTCGCTGGAGTCTATCCCAGCTGACTCGGCAGGGGACACCCTGGACAGGTCACCAGTCTATCACAGGGCTACACATAGAGACAGACAACCAAGCACACTCTCATTCACACCTATGGACAATGTAGAATAATCAGTTAACCTCAGCATGTTCTTGGACTGTGGGAGGAAGCCGGAGTACCCGGTGAGAACCCACGCTGCACAGGGAGAACATGCAAACTCCACACAGAAAGATCCCAGGCGTCCTAACCGGGACGTGAACCGGGGATCTTCTAGCTGTGAGGCGACGCTGCTAACCACCGAGCCACTTTGCAGTCCCAAGCTTTGTTTTCAAAAGGTTATTGTTGGTCCCACAGACTAATAATGACTGCCCCAGTGCACAAGTTGACAGGCTTGTTTCTTATGTTTGTTTTGTATGAAACCCTGTATGTTTGAATCTGTGTTTTAGAGACTGTCATTGTTACACTGCAGTTTCAAGGCGCAGATGCTCAGCCATGGTGTTGACTGCTTATTTCGCCCATTATGCATCTTCTAGTATGTGACACTGTACATGTTAACAAGTTAAACAACCGGATTTTCGCCAGAGGGGGTCTTTAAAAGTGAAAGATGTTGGAAGGTCAACAGCGTTAGCAGGATAGGTGAGCCCTATTTTAACTGTTTGTTCCTTAAATGAGCGCTCTGTGCTGCAGGATTTTATCAGCTGCAGTGCTTCCCTCCTGCCTGCTGCTCAAACCGATGTCCCGCTCGCTCAGTCTGAGATTGGATTCCTCTCCAAACACCCAACTCAGATAAGACAGGGGTCCTGAGACGCTTCCGTCAACAGATAGACTCGGTTTGTTCATGGCTGAATAAATGTGGGATGATGGTGAGAAAGATAAGGAGTGAGAGTGGCTTCAGCATGTTTTTAGGATTTAGGAACTGAACTCTTTAATATGACAAATAGAATATAGCAAGGGACATCTCCTTTTCTGGCTCATTGTTTGTTGCTGATTGAGGCCTATTTGCGCCCAACTCTCTGGAACTATGGACAAGAAAACCATTGGCCGTTTGACAAACTTCCTGGGTTTTTCTTGTGATTAAACGGACTCTCAAACTCTTGATTGTTCGATTAGTCCTTTCTTGGCTCGTGCAGCCCTGCATGTGCTGTCGAGGCTTGGCTCGGGCCCACACGGTATTTTTGGTACGAGTCCCTTTCAGATCGCTGTGAGCGGGGCTGGAGTCTTGCCAGGGAGCGTCAATACTACACTGGCGCTTTCATAGATTGGTCTCATTGCACTGGAACTCTCTGGAAAACTGTTGATTACAGTAGCTCGGCAGTCGTCACACCACAGCGTCTGTGCACAGACGACTGTCAAAATTTGAAATTAGTGGGAGCGGCGGAAAAAGAGGCTAAAGGCTGTCAAACAGGCTCTCCGAGTTAGGCTCATTTCTCTCTGTGTGTATGAAGGTTTAAACAGATTATGCAGGAGCCCAGGGCGAGACAAAGTGTTTGTGGATAAGCACAGACTTTTTGGAGATTACATTTACATTTTATGCAGGAAGCTGTGGCTTAAACTCGCTGGGCTTATTTGAGTGATCTCTCTCAAGGCTTTTGGCAGTGGCTGGTAGGGAACAAACACGGGCTAATATTGGACATCAGACCAGTATCTTTAAATGATTCCAGACCTCTTGTCTTGTTGTGATGTAGAAGGTAGAGTGCTCTTCATGGAACAAGTTGGAGAGTAGCAAGTTGGCATCCCACCACTGTGTTGCTTGTCCAGACAAGACAGGATGACCCCAGTGAAGGCCGTAATCTGATATGGGGGCAGTGGTAGCACAATCGTTAAGTCCCTGGGCTACTGATCAGGAGGTCAGAGAGTCAAACCCCAATGCAGCCATTGTTGGGCCCTTGAGCAAGGCCCTTGACGCTTCCGCCATACCATAGCTGACCCTATGCTCTGACTCCAACTGGGATATGCAAAAACAACATTTCACAGGTTTCTTCTTCTTAAAATGTGCTGCTGTCATAGTAAAGTTGCTCTTGATTCAACAAGTTTGACATTCGGCAGTTTCATCCGAGCACCTTAGAGGGTGACCTTAACTGGGTTTCCATAATGGATTGTTTTGCACATTTTGAAGTATTGTTTTAGAAAAAGTCAATGGAAATTTAAAAAAATCTCCCTTGAGGTGGTTTTTGAGTTTTTTTGAAGAGTGAATGTGCATTATGGGAGATGGAAACACCCTTTACTCTTTCTTTCATTGTGTCTGTGCTTCCAGACAGCATGAAACATGGCCGACACCTGCTGACATGAACTGACCCAATTGAAAACACTCCTGACGACTTGTTGATGGACAAGTTTTTAGTAAATAGGTTAACTATGAGTTAGTTTGGCATAGCCAGGCTTTCTGTGTAAAAGCTGGCCCGACAGACTGTGAGACCCCAGTCAGCGGTAACGGATATCATGATGGTGTTTACCAACTTTCTTTGTTAACCAGGTTTTCTTCATTAGACTCTGAGTGCGCTCCCACAAAAGAGGCCATTTAACGCATCATGTGACTCCTCATCTGCACAAAATGAACCGATGGCATGCTGCCTACTTCACTCAGTAGGAAAAGGTCATTATAATGGAGAGCTATTAAGACTGAAAACATTTATTGTGGTCAAATACACTGCTACTGTAAATGATGCCAGAGAGGAATGCTGGTAGAAAAATGGCAATCATGCAAGTCAGTATACTTATTTACTCAGCATATATCGCTGCACTTTAAAGCACTGAAACATAACACTTCATACATTTATACAAGATATTTAAATAGTGTATTTAGCACTGACTCTGTCCCATAATGAGGGATATGTGGAAATCATGTTAGATTTTGGGCAAATCAAGGTGAAATGATACTGTAACTGTGATAAATGCTGATAAATTTTAAATAAATGTTCTGATGTGTGTTATCTCAACTGCTGTATCAGCAATGTAGAACAGACATGACAGCAAAACAGGACCAATCATAAAAACACAATTATGCATTTTCTGCATCATTGAATGGACATGGTGACATGACATGTACTGTGTATACTGTATATGCACTGCTTCATTCAGGGTATTACAAACATCCAGCTCAACAAGTTTGCTCATATAATGTATTCACACAGCTGGGAATCTGTATCACTCCGAGGGAATAAACATGAATACATATGTTTTTATGATTGCTCTGTTTTACTCTGCTTGCCAGGAGAAGAGCTGGTGAAAGGGTGTCACTTCTTACAGCTGATATAAATCCCACACAGAACCTCCTCTGGAGCAAGTTAGGTGTGCAGCGTCAGTTACCATGGTGACCTAGCAGGTTAAAAGAGAGCCACTTTCATGACAATGACTTTGGGCTCAGCATACCTCACTAACCCATTGTTCTTTCTTAGCAGTACACTGGTGCACTGCTGGAAAAACGACTGGGCACCACTCCAAATCTTGTTTTATTTTTTACTTTCAGTACGTACAACAGCTGACTTTACAAAGTTACTGCTTAATGCAGTAGGCATGCAATTGGAAGATACTGCTGGCGTGCAAACTGCAAAATCCGACGTGACGTTGTAAGACCTCCTGGTATTTTAGGGATACTACATTTGACATACTATGTATTGGGACACAATCTTTTCCTGCCATGCTTTATAGTTCTGAAGTATGGATTTTGGAACACGCCCCTGGTTTTGTTTCCGCTTCTTCTGCTCTGTTTATTGCAACCTTTACTTCCAACATTCAGACAACACTAAGCAGCCTAGTTTATTTGCTCCAAAGCAATTAGTGGAAACAGCAGCTATTGTAACACTGTAGAAAGAAACGACCTTAAGAAAGCTGACGTTGAAGGTAAAAGATGCCATTAAAGGTTTTGAAAACTTGATTTATCAGGGTTTTTGTCTGTCAACGGTGCTGTCTTTTCTCTTGATCTTTTATTCCATAACAGTTCCTGGGTGAGCTCCCCTTTAATAGCCTGGGCGCCACATGAAGTTTGGATGACTGATAGAACTGAAGGTGTTGCAGCTGCACCTCGGTGTTAATGGAGTTGTTGCAACACTTTCTTTTCATTTTTATCACTTTCTTTGGTTCCTACTCTCCTCTTTCCTTAACTGCACGCAAGAGGAGACAGCTTGATAGAACCCCTAACAGTGATTTATCTCCAACATGCGTTTAAATTGTCAGCCAAAGCTGACGCCAGCCCGTGTTCGTCGAACGCAAATGTCAAGGCTCCATCCTTGCCCCTTTTGCTTTTAACTCTCTCAGGTTTGACACCGAGTGAGCAGCGGCGGATTGTCTGAAACGGAGCTCTAATTGGATTGTCATATTTTCACACGGGGGACTACAAGTGAGGGAGGAGAAAGGCTTCATGCAGTGGCCTTGTTTGATTCTCTTTTTTGTCTCCTCCTCAATCCTCTTCTTTGCCCGATGAGATTTTTTTTTTGTCCATGTGACTCGTCGGAGCTTAAGCCCTAATCTCCTCTGCAGTACATGAAAAGAAAGCGCCTATCGCTCCTTTGGTTTTCTTCCACTTCCAATTTCTAACAGATCAATTCTCTCCCCCCCTCTTCTCTCTTTACACCCCCCCACCCTCCTCTACGCTAGCGGGACAAGATACTGTTGCATCTCAAACACCACAGTGCTATAAGTCATTTTTTACAGCTGCCTGGAGGGCCATATAATCCCCGCCACCGCCCTTCTCCAACACACACACACACACACACACACACACACACAGACGAGTGGACAGTGGAAGGTCAGGTCAACAAAGCGGGAGCAGAGAGAGCCAAAGACGAGGTGGGGGTGCTGCCATTATAACAAACATCAGGGTCCTCTGGGACACAGGCCAGCTCTGGTGTAAATGCTCTGTTAAAGGGACACGAAATGTCAAGAGAGGACTGAAGGAGGCTGCACAGATTGTATTTAAAGCTCGATTAAACATTGCAGTTTGCTTTCAGTTGGGTAAAAAGGGCAAAATTCCATTTGGCATCACAGCAGAATTGTTCTAGGGCTTGTTCTCAATCATCCACATTAGCTGTCATCGATGGTATCACTTCAAATATATGTTTAAAGCGCCCCCCTGTCAGGTCATGTGGAGTCAGAGGAGGGTGACCAACATGCATAAGAGCACCTTCAAGGCTGCATTTGTGCTCCCTGATAAAGTCCTCGCCACACATTGTGCTTTTTACCTTTTGAGGATTATCAAGTATCCCCTCTCAGCAGCAGCGGCACTGCAGGTGGGAGTGTGGTGGGAGGACACGGCATTAGAGAGAAGATAGCCGGGCTGGATCTCACCCTGTGTCAGCGAAAGGAGTCCCGGTAAGCCCGACCTGACAGTGAGCGCCAGAGGAGGTTCATGGAGCGATGATGAGGTCTGGAGTGGTGGTGGTGGTGGGGCGGGCGTAATGCCTGCCTCTCCACTGGGGCTGTTATCAGACAGGAACATGGCGGCTTCAAGTGCTGGGAGATTAGGCTTGGCTTGGCTTGGAGAAGTCTTCCCAGTTGAAGTGTCCTTGAGCATGATTCCAAAGGTCCATAGCAATGTCACTATTGCATTGTCTTGACCCTCTGATCTCAAGGGAGCACGATGAAGGCACTTCAAAAGCAGCAATGGAATGTGAATCTACAGCTGGCGTTTGTTTTGGAGAATACCTAAATCCTGTCTGCAAGTACGGTTTTAACAAGGGACGAATGGTTAAGCCAAACCAGTTAAAATAGATCCTGTTGGAGTTTTAAATTTGGTTGCCACCGCTCAGTGTGTAATGTGACACTTTGTACTGAACGAGCTTGCCAAGGAGATGTTGGAAAACTGTGTGGAATATGGAATAAGATTGACTCAAATATGTATTATGGGGTTTGCAGATCTTTCACACACCCAGTAATCACTGAAATAAAGAACATACATACAACTTTTGATGGTCTTTGTCTTCATATCACGTAGTAGTAGTACTGAACAAGGTAGTTGTTTATATGGTAGCAGGAGGTTCAGCTGGAGAGCTGTTTGCAAAAATGATGCATATAGAAAAATAATACCCTCCTGTGTGTTTCAGAATGGTTCGTAATATGGTTGGTAATTTCATTCATTTATTATTCCTTCAGTGCTGCCTTGTTTTATTCGTGGTCGTTTTCAGACAATTACATTCACACTGTTAGCACTATGGAGTTATGCTTTTCAAGTGGACCCCTGCTTAATTTGTGTTATTAACGCAGCCCAATATAAGTTACTGACAATGGTTTAAAGCTGTTCGTCTGATTGACAGTTAGTAGGGGGAATGAGTCAATAATGGTAGAGAAGACTGCACACATTGTGTCTGGGTGGGCAACTCTGCATGTGAACATACTTTTCATTAATTCATACAATTGCAGAAAACACTTTGGTTTGTATTTAGGCTGAATAGAGTCAACAGCTTCAGACAATGCAAACTGACAAGTTAAATATTGTGGGACTATTTTATTACACCGGATTACAACCACAGGCTGTTTTTAAAAGGTGGACATAGCAACTATGATGTCACTCATCGGTTTGTAGACTACTGTTTTTGAAGGCCTGAGTATAGAATGCGGCCTTCGTCACCTCCCTTTTTTAAAACTGGACCTAACGAGTGAGAGGTAGATCTGACTGAGAACTTGAGGGACACTACTCACACCAACCTGGTAGCCACCTGTCAATCACAAGGTAGCCCTGTCCTGAGACATACCCTGCTTTATCGTCTATTTTGCCCTAAACTGGATGATAATTTACAAAATGAGCTTCATGCTGTTTTGAAAGAGACTTGAAACTAGGGATTGAGACCATAAACTCACTGAGAAAATGTTCATTGAGATGACAGATCAAGGGAGAAGTCGGTTCATTTTCTCCTAAATTTGCAACCAGAGGAGTCTCCCCTGGTGGCTGTTAGAGGTAATGGACTTTTTAAGGCACTTTCAGACTCAAAGGCTATCTCCTTAAGATTAATGGACATATCTAGTCTTTAAAGGGGCTGATTTCAGCAGGGACAGATGAGACAGGGGTACAGTTTGGAGTGGTGAAAGAGACCTCAGTCTGACTGTGATCATCACATTTCAGACACTCCTGAGGGCTGATGTTATAGCGACAAACCTGCTGAGATGTCTTCAGGGTTCTGTGCATAGCGACTGCTGGCAAAGTCACAGTCAAATAACCTCTGAATTACTTTCATGCATGATGTGTTAGTTTGTGAGAGATCACAGTCATTTCAGCAAAGCTAGCCTGACTCGCAGTTTCTTGGTTCAAAGCCTCGGTTGTGTCGTTGCGTTAATGTTTGATAATGCATACATAATAGATATTTGAATACGGCGCGTGTCTCCTCAGAGATAAATCAGGTGAACATGCTGTATTGGCAGTTCAGTGGAAGAGAGACAGCGGTTCTCTAATGTCCACAGGCCACAGACATGGGTCCTGGCGCTGCTCACCGACCTAATCAATGTGCTCATGGCTCCCTGCCTGCTGGCTAATGAACAGCTAATGCGCTACTCTCCCGCTGTTCTGAAAAGCTCCCACTTTGAAATTGCCACAGTGATGATTACCTCCTCCATATTGCATGAGTTTGGATGTAAACGAATTTGCTCCACCCCTTTGCGCACCCGTCTCTCTCTCTCTCTCCCCTGCTGATGTGCCGAAGCCTAATTTTTTCATACAGTCATGATACTTTGGGGAGCGGATGTAATTTTTCATCCCTGCAGACATGGGAAGTGCCACGCTGTGTTTGGTGCAACAGGAGTTTGTATTCGTAGCAGTATCTCGATTTTCCTGCACCAAAGCTGCCCTTGGAAGACGCGAGCTCAGAGAACAAGCATCTCCGTTGAATTTCTCGAAACAAGCACTTTCGGATGTTTTGACACTCGGGTCGGTGCTGTTTTCCAGCCGCTGCACTTGTTTTAGCATCACTGCAAACACTGATTCAGCACAGCATCAGCATAGTGCTTTTAAATGTCTCTACATCTCCCTGAATAAACATACACGACCACATTGTTTATCCAGTAGGCTAATTCACTAATTGTTTAACCTCATGCAACTCCGGCTGGTGCACTCAGCAATGCCAGTCATTCATTAACTCTGCCTTTGTGCTTATTTTCCCCTGTCTGTAATCCACATTTGTATGTCACTGCCAGCGCTGCGATAATTGTAGAGCAAGATAATTGTTTACATACTGCAGGACACAAGAACTGGCAGCAGAGCAGAGCAGGAGCCTGTGTCACCGAGGAAAAAAGTCATTTTCTTGCGGAGGCCAGGTCCTCAGGCGACCTTAAAGGGAAGCAAAGAGTTCATTGGGGCTGCGCAGCTTATTGGATTGATGACGGATGATGCATTAATGACTGCAGCATGTGATCTCTCTCTGTCTCTCTGCGTTCGCTCAGGCTTTATGTAACAGTGGCAGTCCCAGACAACAAAGTCAAAGTTACAAGGTTTGCTTTAGAGCAAAGCGTCACAGTGCTTTTCTGTTTGAGTAACAGGCTTTGTCGTGACTGCAAAGAGCATATGTCCTGATCAAAGAAAGGAGCATTTCAGCGGGTGGGTTTTCGTCTTTTACTAGACTTTGAGTGATTTAGTGCCACAGATTTAATATTTGAACTGTTACAACTGTAAATTCCAGATTCATTTTCATCTGATGGCTTTAATCTGGTGAATCCAAACCTCACTAGAGGGTTTGATAGGCAGGTTATCTTTAAATTAGACAGTTTGTCAGAGCCAGATCCTGTAAAAACAGAATCAATGGATCTTTTGGTAACTGAGCAACTAATGGAGCTGCACGGTGGCCTAGTGGTTAGCACCCTCGCCTCACAGCTAGAAGATCACCGATTCGTGTCCCACTTAGGACGCCTGGGATCTTTCTGTGTGGATAAATAATGGATGGATGGGTGGATGGAAGAACTACTGATCACATGTGATGTGTTGTTTCATTGGAAAACTTGATCACATCTCAGCTTAAACCTTCATTCTACATGTATCATTTCAAAATTTTCCAAAAAATAAAATGTTTGAGCTGAAGTGATTCTGTAAAAAAACTAAAAATTCTGCTTTCCTTGGTGCAAACATGGAGCCACTGGTGACTCATCTGTGACTAAAAGTCACATGACAATAATTCATTCACTTTTTGGTTGAAGTGGACTGAACTGCAGGCAGTGCTTACACAGAGCAGCATGGAATTAAATTAAAATGTAAGTTTTACAGTATTTATAGAATGTAGCGACAGCATTTTCTTCAGCATTGGTAACACCTGTAGGCACTTGGGAAGATGTTGCAAACATTGACTCCACATATTTAGTGAGTCAACGTGAGAAACAAAAATGGAAAAAATGGAAAAAAAGTCATTGAAATGTAATTTTTTTTTTTCTCCCCTTTTTAAGGCAGATTTATGGCATTATAACTACGGCTTACTGCACAAAAGGCATTTTTTTTAGTTCTGTTGACTTGTAGCCTTGGTTGTGCTGCTTCCACAGAAGTGCAGGACTTTATACTGCAGTAAAAAATCAGCCCACAGTCAGTAAAAATGTGATCGGAGAAACAAATACCCTTAAATTGCTGAAAGTTAGGAGGGTCAAGTGAAATGTTTGTCATTAATAGGACAAATTCTGAATTCTGCAGTCATTAGTTGTGCTAACCAAAATCCCTGCACCACATGAGTGATAATTCAGCCCACTTCAGCTCGACTAATTCAAACAGCGGCATGCTGAGTGTTTATTAGTGTGTGTTAATGCATTCCAGTGCTCAGACCTGAGGATGGACCAGTACTGAAGTATGATTTTGGGCAAATTAGGCTGAAGGCAGCATTGCTCGCTTGGCATCATGGGATTCCTAAATGGTGTTGCCATAGCAACAGTGATTTTCCCCACACTGCAGGTGATTATTCTGTGGTGGTCCACCCGGCCGTGGCCTACCTGTGGTGGGGGCGGGTTGAGGAGCGAGGGGAAGCTGCCTGCAGTCATTCATTCTTCCATTAACCTTTGTTTTTGCAGGGGGGTCCGGTGAGAATCAGCAACTCTCATATACACAGAGCAATAAAAGCAATGATAACACGCTTTAAGTAAATCAAAGCACAGCGATAAGAAGACAATGCAGAGCTATCAAAGGGCTTACATGAAAGTTGGACATCAGAGAGATTGGTAGTTTAAAAGTGCATACTCAGGTTGGGCTCATAGAGTTTTGTTAAAGCGTTGTTCTCTAACAGGTTGATGATTTAATTGGGAATTCTGCTGCAGTTCAGGGTGCAGCAAAGCATTTTTAAGCGTTTTAGCGGCTAAATCAATCTTGGTTTGTGATCAGAACCTCTTCCGACATCACTGCCCTGTTGTGAAGGTGGGATTCACCTTTACCTAAACCACCGGGACACCTCCTTTGTATTTATTGACCTGGCAGAGGGAAGAAGCGTGTCTATGGATTAGCGAGTTCATTATACTCATTATTCTTAGAGCCACAGCAGATAAATTACTCACAAACAAGGACGTTTAGGGGACCAGGTTTGGACGTGATCGGAGGAAGTGTACGAGACACCAGGAATACTCCACACAGTGTGTAGTTATTAGAGTGCCAATGGCTGTCAGGAGCAGCTGAGTGATTGGCTCGGGTTGCTAGTAAACAACACTGTAGATTGGCCCAGTGTCTGATTGCAGGCCGGTGGGATTGCCAGCAGGAGTGAATAAATTTTCCGATATCCTACTGGAGAGTTTGCCTCTGCGGGCGTACTCCAAACAGGAGTGTGAGCAGCAGCCTGTGAGGGCGAAATGAGACTGTATGTAAGATAATTGTAGGGTTTGATTTCCACCTAGTGTTGCTGATTTTCACCAGACATAGACGACGCACTGCTTTAAAAATAAGTTGTACATATTCCAGTATCGTCTATTTTGGCCTTGATTGACTGTTTGGACCAATAATTGAGATTTCTGGAAACTGTACACATGGATTTGACAAACTAACAACATAACGCAGTTAAACATGACAACACGTAAACTGTCGCCTCAGAATTGAACCGCTTTTATAGACCTTTTTATAGAGTCCCAACAAAAAAACTGGCAAGACTGAGTTCACAGCTACACTGAGTGAGACTGAAATGCCATTATAAAAAATAGGACACAGTTGTAAAGTTCTTTTCACTCATCCTGTCTCCTTTGAATTTTGCTGAAGGTGTGGTTGGATGGAGTCAGTAACTATGATAAAGCTGAAACCTTATGCGCTTCAAAAAATCCAGCAAAACTAATAGGAGGGTAAGAAAGATGACTACTGTTTATGCATCCACACAGTCCTTCAAAGATCAGATCAGTTATGATAAGTGACAGGACCATGAGTGTGGAAGAACTCTAGGAAAGATTGAAGTTTATTAAGATAGTCGGGACTGTTACAGTAAAATTAACACACTGACATGGGAATTGGCACTGGTGCAGTTGAGGCAATGTTGGTTTTGCAGGTTTTTAGACATTAGCTTGAGGGATCGTCACCCCTGCTTCCATTATCCTTGATGTGTTTGTGTTTAGCATTAGATATGAGCACCGTCTCACTCCCAACTCGCCACATATGGCTGCTTTGTCAAGAGGCATCAAATTTGAACATATTGGGTATCCTTAGGTGTCACTTTTAAATGGCCTGCACTTATATCGAGCCTTTCTACCTTATTCACTCAAAGCGCTTTACAGTGTGTTTCGCATTCACCCATTCACAATGGCAACAGACTTCCATGCAAGATGCCTGCCAGCCATTGGAAGCAATTTCGGGTTCTTGCCCAAGGACACTTCGGCATGTGGAGGGGCCGGGGATCGAACCCCCAACCTTGCAATCAGCGGACAACCCGCTCTACCACCTGAGCCACAGCCGCCCACTTTTGAACACATAGGGCTGTCTGTTAAACCATTATATATCTGTTAACATCAGAAATCAACACCATGAGTCCGTAGCCAAATGTTGTCTTTTACCTTGTAATAAGTTGTTAATATTGTGAAAAGGCGTATTTTAATTTGAACCATGATCTGTTCTTAAACTAACCAAGCAATTTCAGTGCCTAAACTCAACCAAACAGCGAGTGAAGACAAAAGCAGACAGTGAGTCAAGTCAGAAAAATGAATCTTGAATCTCTGCTTTTGAAAGAACTTCCTTCACCCCTTCACCTTCCTCATGAGGTCTTTTAACTAGATAACTCATATGTCTGGCTTCATCAGATATTAAAATTAGTGGCACCAGCTCAAAAGGACACCTTGTCTATGCCTCTCAAATGCCAGCAGCTTTGACAGAACAGTAGTATTTGATGGTCTGGGAATGAAAACAGGTTGTGCACTTTGTTACACGTAGTATCAGCTAGTTTCAGACTAGTCTACATGGTACAGACCTTTCAAAGCAGAAGCATCAGGGCAAAGTGCTTCCCTGCCTTGCTTCACTGTAGCTAATGAGGTTTTGTTAGGTTGCACTTTTTCATTAAAGAAATCTTACCTTTCCTGGCTTAATCATAACTGACAACCACTAGATCAGCGCTCCCCAACTCTGGGCCGCACAGAGTCTGCAGGATGTTTTATTTTGAAAAATAACTAGATCTTCTTCCTGCCACTTCTGTCTGTACTTGTTTCCCGCACTTGACTGGTCAATCTAAATCCTGCCAGAATTGATAGAAAAGAAATGTCTCTGGAGAGTTTCTTTGAAAGGAGGGAGAGACTCGAAAAGATAAATACATATTTAGCAATAAAAAGTCATTTTATTTATTTCGGACACTTTTTTAATCTAAAAAAACGATTATTATTTGTTTTGAGCTTGATGACCAGTCTGTAGAAAACTGTTGTGCTTGAAACCGGTCCATGGTGCCAGAAAGGTTGCAGACCGCTGAACTCGATGACCTAGACTGAATATACAGTGGATCGGAGAACCTGCTTAAGGAGATAGAAGAATATCTGTATAGTTGTGAGAATGTGATTTTTCCCCAAAGTAATTTAATTCTCGTTGTTGCTTCAGCAGGCTAGACCAAGTTAGTAATTTAGGTGATGTCTTTACTTTATCTGTAATTTTACCGCATGGTGCAAATAATCACAGTTCTGGATTTTGAGTCCCTTGAGGGTACTTTTTTGTCACTTTTCTAGACCTCCTGATTCATGAGTCTTGTCTCTTGGATGTATCAGCAGAGATCTTAAGACACTGAATGGTTCGTGACATGCTTTGTTGGGTAACAGTTTGCTGCAAGAAGCCCCGATCATACTGTTAACCCTGTGGCCCCAAAGCCAACAATCACTTAGAAATTTTCCAAATATGCTGACTCTGTAGCACAAAGTAATCCTTGCATTTATTTTTCAGTTGCCTTACATCACTCTTTCTTAATCACAGCTTAGTCCACCTACATAAGTATACATTGTGAATCAAAGCTTGGAGTTTTCTTTACCCAGTGACTTTCTGGACAGTTCCTTACGCTGTCAGAAGGCTGAAAAAAAGCTAAATTAGATGTTTCCCATCTCTTGAGGATGAAGTCCAGCGCTTTTTCAGCATGCAGACGGTATAAACTAGGACTCATGCCGTGGCTACGTCTGCGCCCCCGTGTTGCTAACAGTACGCTCCGAGACAATGTATTTAAAGTTCACACGCTGCCTTCAGGAGCTGCCGGCAGATTCGGCTCGTGGATATCCATTCATCACGTCTGCCATGTCCGTCGCTGCCTGTTTGTTATTGTGGCTCTCTACATCCTGTATGAGGAGGCTTCGGCTGCTTTCACTCCGACTGCACCGCAGACTCATTCATCACGGGCCTGTTCTGTGCCTCTCTGTGTCTCTGCGATCGCTCCAAAGAGAGGAGGCCTTGGAAGTGGCAGTAACAGTGTTGTTGTTGTAGGAGCTGGTTATATTCTGACAGGTGAACGCGCCGAATGACGGTAGATTACGTTGAGTATTTTGGGCCCTCAGAAGTGGGACAGCTTCTCTGTAACTGATGGACTGGCCTCTTTTCTTGTGTGCATTTTTAGTGGAACTGAGTGAGACATCACTACTGTTACAACTAACCCTGCTTCTGCTGCTAGTTTTCACTGTTACAACCTCTGCTGTGATAACTGCTGCTGCTGTGTATAAATATAGCTGGAAACAGACGTTAAGGAAAATCTGACAGGTTTTTAGGCCTGAAAGTCTTAATCCTGATTTATGCTCCCTCTTTCCACCTGCCTCGTCCACCAACTAGATGTTCTGTTCAATCTGTTACTGCTACTCTGGTCCCTGTCACCTATCTGCCACAGTAGGGATTGACTGATAAGGGCCTTTTTCAGGGTCGATACCGATGTCAGTTATTGGTCATCAAGAAAGACCAATAACCAATATCTTGAACCAATATACATTAAATGTTGCACTTTAACAGTATTTGATAGCAGAGAACCTGTCATTCATAACTAGGCTTCTTCATTATTAAAGCAGCTCCTAGTGACAGGAATGATGACATCAGAGCATCACAGGGTGCTACGACGTTCCCCTCTCTTTACTAATTGATCAATCGTTTGGTTGACATTGAATAGTTTACCACTTATATTAGCCACTAAGGTCCATATCTTAAAGCATTCTTAGTTATTGTCTTCCAGACACTGTTCCACGGTAATCTGCGACTGCTTCCTAAATTAACTGCTAGCTGTTAGCATAGCATTTGCGGTATGTGCCGATGGCTTGTGTTTCTTCTTTAGTTCTTGCAGGTTGTGTCTCTGCTAGAGATACATTTCTGAGACCACACAGTGACTACAGACAGAGGCAACTGCATCGGGGCAGTGGTGGCGCAATGGTTAAGTCTCTGGACTACTGATCAGAAAGTCAGAGGATCAAACCCCAATGCTGCCATTGTTGTTGGGTCCTTGAGCAAGGCACTCAACCCTTCCTGTTCCAGGGGCGGCGTGCCATAGCTGACCCTGCGCTCTAACCCCAACTGGGATATGTGAAAAAAAAACATGTTATAAAAATGTGTTCGTGCCAAAAAAGTTTCTTTCTATAGTAGTACATTTAATTTAGTAATAATCAGTTTGTACGAATACTGATGCCAGTCATTGAAAAAATGCCAAATATTGGCCCCAGTAATCAGCCAGGCCAATAATCGATCTATCCCTATGCCACTTTACATCCTCCCAGTTCTCCAATCAGCTCCACTGTATTTCCACCGACCATCCTGCCATTGTTCCTTGCCAGATTGCTTCATTCACTGTGCCGTCTTGGTTGCTTGGTTTTAAACTGCTCCTGCTACCAACTGCTTTTCATTTTCCTTTTGCAAATGAATCACCAGAACTGTTTCTGCCTACCTGCTTCTGCCTACACTTTGCTCTTCCTACCTGCTCTCCTGGCACAAACCATAACACTTAGACGGAGTTGGCAATCCCCAAAATTGCACATTTATTTCAATAACTGGAGCTCAAATTACAACTCAGCTGTCAGTACCTGGTGATCTGGTTCAAACTCATGCTGAGGCCCTGACTAAGAGCTCAACATTCTTTTGTAGAACTAAGCAGTGCTTCTCTTTCAGCAGCAGTTGCATGTAATCTAATGTAGCTACATTTTTATCAGTGCTTGACTCTTCTGATGTAATTTATGCATCCTGCTGTCTACACCCTCAAGCCACTTGATGCTGTGTATCACAGTCACCCTACATTTATTACAGGTGACAGCTTCAGGACCCATACTGGGTCTATGGGAAGGTAGGGTGGAAATGACTCTGCACTCTAAGGGAACAACTCTGTTTTTTCTTTATACAAAGCAGTTCAAAATCAACTACCATCATCGCTTTTAAGACCTCTAAGAGTTTCTTGGATCCCATTTGTAAATATGCAATAACTGCTTTCACCTACTGTGCTTCTTGTATATTAAAGAGGCTCCAGGATTTTCTTAGATTAGACATTTTTTGATCTTTAAACAATCCAAGCTTCTGTAGAATTAAGTTTTACATAATTAATGCTGCTGCTTTTCTTAACACATCTGCTTCATCCTTGTGTAAAGCACATGTCGAGTGTTGATGATACATCTTTTATGCTTGTATAATTATTTCCACTTTGTATTTTCGGGACACTATTGCGAATGAGAGCGAGGCTGTCTTGTTGCTCTGATTTGTTTTTTTTCCCTGGGTATCAATTAGTCAATCAAAAATCCCACCAGAGCACAAAGTCTTGTACGCTCCCGTTCCAAAACATGAATGAACATCCATCAGCGGCAGTGTGCCCTGATGATTTGCAGTGTAGCAGCGTCTGTCTCAGTTTAAATTAGATTATAAAAGGCAGATGGTTAAAATCATTACATCACACGACTGTTTATCAGGACATGTGCCCTTAAAAGATTTAAACAGGAAGACTGAGACATATTAACCCTCGGAACTCCAAGTTTCTAGGTGGTTTTTGCACCATTTTTCCTCGTTTTTACTGCAATATAAAGTTCTGGACCTCTATGGAAACAGCACCACTGTTTTTACATTTATCATATCAACATGTTTCACCATGCTGAATGGATCTTCCAACAACTTGGTCACAACTTGCCCCTCTGCTGTCCATGCGGCATTTATCTCATTGATATGTATGTTTTATTTTTCTCTCAGTCTCATTCGTCACAACATAGCCTGTTGTCCAGTTTTTATTTTGTAAATTTATGAGGGAGACATAGACTAAAAGGATTTCGGCAACATATCACAACTTCGAGTTTTAATGTATTTGACTGCACTGTCGGTCACGCACGATACATTCAAGGACAGTCGGAAAGTTGATAATCTGACAAATGTTTTTATTTTTTGTATTTTTTTTGGCTCAGATAAATGGTATAACTTTTATGCTTTCTTTTTAGTTGTTCTTTTTAAAGAATACATGCCCGCTGGTGGCTTTTGGGGTTCAGAGGGTTAATAGAATAGAATAGAATAGAATAGAATAGAATAGAATAGAATAGAATAGAATGCTTCTTTGCCATCAAACATGGAACGTGATGAAATTTTTAGAAAGCTGCCATATTAAGGTGCATTAACAATATAAATCTGTAATAATAATAATGATAATAATAAGAACAATATACAAGTGAATATGGCAGGAAAGCAGTAAAACCAATATAAATATTGCTAAACGAGAGCAGTTCTGTTAGAAGAAGACCCGGTATTGCACATGACCCGGATATCGCGCAGTTGAAAAATGATAAATAGGTAAACAATGAATAAACATCCTGGGTGGACACTGAGGTGGCAGTTTGTGTCATCATTCAGTTGTGTAATCATGCACAGAAGGTGAAACCAATGAAGCGGCAATGTGTGCATTTATGCTGCGTTCAGGAGCCTGATGGCCAATGGGCAATAAATACACCGTATATAGCAATAGAGTACAAGTGCCATCCATGTACTCCATAACCAGGCCCCCTCTTACCTTAAGGACACCCCTTCCTGTACCCTCCGTTCTTCCGATGCAAACCTCCAGACCGTCCCCAGGACCAGGCACCAAACCTGGGGGGGGGCAGAGCTTTCTCTGTTGCCACCCCCTCCCTTTGGAACTCACTCCCACAACATATCCGTGATACTGTTGACCCTATCACCTTCAAGACTAAATTAAAAACACACCTCGTCCATTCCGCTTTCAACTTGTAATCTCCCTAAATTTATATAGACCATACACACTACATTGTTTACATAGACTTCAACCATTAATTTTTGCTTTCTACTGCACTTTCAGTTGTATTTCTTTTGTTTCTTTTTGATTGTTTGCTTTGTATATCTTTATTTGTGTTTGTTTTTAACCTGTAAAGTGTCTTTGAGTTTTTGAAAAGCGCTCTATAAATGCACTGTATTATTATTATTATTATTATTATTATTATTATTATTATTATTATTATTATTATGTATCTATCCTTGTTCTCAACCACTTATGCTGTCATAGGTTTTGGACCCAGTCTAAACTAGATCCTTGGAAAGCCTACATAAATGGCTCCTGCAAAAGTATAAGTTCAAAAAGAGGGATTTAGTTCAGAAGCGACCTAAAAGCGGGCCGCCATAATTCAAAATGACCAATAATTAGTCGATGTGTGTCAAACAAAATGTCAGCACATGTCATTTTCTTTGTACATCACAGTTCAAACCCTCCGTATCAAAATAGAGATGCTTCTCCTCTCATTATGGAGCAACACACAGTCAGTCTGCACAGATCCAGTGGAAATAAAAGAGGACCCTGTCTGACCCGGTGGACTGAATTTGGACCAATTACGAAGAGCTATGAGGACCCATGAAGACCTCATGTTCAGGGTGATGGGGAGCTTGGAGCCTTTCCCAGCATGCATTAAGGGAGAGTGAGGAGACACCGTGGTGACCTCACCAGTAATAATGGTTATTTTGATGATAGTAACTGGAGGCCCTGTCCATATTCTGCTGTTCTACTCAGAGGATTTTGAAAGAGACGCTGGCTTTTTCTCATGCTAACACATAAAACCAGCTAAAAATAAACGTCTGCTGCAGTAATTTAAGGTAAACGATGCTGTAAGCCTCTAAAATAAAGTCTTAAGAAGTGACTTCTGTGGAGTAAAAATAATCCAGCTCGCGTTCTCCCGTCAGCTGCTTTAAGAGGAGCTGTGTTTTCATGTGGGACTGCGGCGGTTTTCCAGCGTGTGAAGTCAAGAGTTCACGTTGCACCCGACCTGCCTGCGCGAGTTTTAGTCTCCTGACCGGCGACGGCACCCACCTCTCGTCACCTGCCCATCACAGCCGCTCGCTTCCTCCCCTCTCCTCTGCGCGATTCGCTGTCGGGCAGAGCGATGACGGCTCCTCGCCTTCTAATTGGTCGCCTTCCTGCCAGAATCCCGGAATGGTTGACTTCATCGTTTGGCTCGCCTGGACGCGGCTTCTCCTATATTCCGCTTGTGGTCAGCTCTGAGAAGGGCCGCATCTCTGCAGCTTTGATCTCTCGCGTTTCCATTTTTGTTGTTGTTTTTTTCCCCCCACTGATTCAAAGACTTTGAAAAGCTTTCTGGTCTAATTTTGAAGCGGAGAGCTCGGAAAAGCTCCCAGAGGCAAAATGACTGTCAGTGTTTCAGCCAAAGAGCAGCCCTTTGTTATGTCTTTTCTAGTGAAGGAGAGTCCAGTTTGAAGACTTAAGTTAATTCTGACAGTTACTTTGTCGGAGTATGTTCAGGACAAATACAGTACAGGTTTGGTACAGTGGTATTTGCCAGTTCAGGGATCCTTCCACCTTTAATTTAGCTCTGTGATAAAGCTCAGTAGCTTCCATATTTCTTCTTGTACCTTTCACCTCAGAACAAGCACAGGCTGGAAATGAATGGTTCCTGCCCTTTCGAACGCCGCTGACATTAGGCCAGGATCATCAGGAAGGAACCGTCTGAATCATTTCACCTCCCCACCGACCGCTTGGCCGTCGATTAAAAAGGTGGTGTTTGGACGTGGGAGGCTTCTGTTTGAATTTACGTCCGGTGAAAGCTCTGTTTGCGGCCTCCTTTTTACTGCAGCGCCCGGGTTTATTCGGAGCAGCTGTGTTTATCGCAATAATCAGCCTGTAAACCTGAGATGCTCTGGCGGCTTTGCCAAGATGGGAGTTGTGAGGTTGATTTACTGACAAATGTCAAACACCTTTAGTCATTACTGCGTGTAATCTAATGAAAATGCCCGTATAAATACGCCAAGTGGGTGGTAGGCATCTTTATTTTTGTGCGGGAGCCTGAACCAGCTCTTACAGATTTTCCCTTTGTCCTCATAACAGTCTTAATCATCAGTGGCTTTTCATAACTACAACATGACTAAATAAAGATAGTTGTGGGTGCGAGGAAAGGCTAGGTTCTTTGCTGTTAGTTTAAGTCTCTTTATGGTTGTTTGGCATATATTTGGAATCATTTAATCCATCTTCGAGATCATTTTGAATCTCTTTTCGCTTGTTTTTTTTAGCCCAATGGTTGCTTTGTGTCTTTTTGCAATAGTTTTGTGTCTGTTTGAGGTCGTTTTGCATGTGTTTGTAGCTGTTCATCTCTTTTCAGTTACATTTTCATGTCAATGTGGTCATTTTGGGCCTGTTGGCAGCTTTTTTTGCAACATTTTGTAGCCACTTGCGCCACTGCTAGACCTGTTAATTAAGTCTATCATGCATTCTGGTCGGGGGCTGCTGTTGTTAGCACCGTCGCCTCACAGCTAGAAGAGTCCCGGTTCGCATCCCAGCCTGGGCATGGGATCTTTCTGTTGTGGGTTTTCATCAGGTTCCTCCACAGTCCAGAAACATGCTGAGGTTAATTGATGATTCTAAATTGTCCGTAGGTGTGAATGAGAGTGTGCTTGGTTGTTTGTCTCTATGTGTAGTATGTGTGTAGCATCTATCCCAGCCAACTTTGCCTGAGTTGGCTGGGATAGACTCCAGCACCCCCGCGACCCTACACAGGATTAAGAGATGTACAGATAATGGATGGATGTATCCTGGTCATTCATATTAATCATTGCCAGCTCATTATCAGCACACTGTGAAAGATGATCAAGTGTTTGAAGCACAAACATAGCGTGAAACAATCTAATATGTGCACTTGAAGTTTAGTTAAAGTCCCATATAGTGAAAATCCTTTTTTAAAAATCTTGTTTTGTGTTTGTTTTAAACTTGAAGGCGCAAAAACAAAAGCTGTTAAGATATGATGAAGTTTATTTTCTGCCATTACAAAATCCCCCACAAATACTTCAACTCCTAGCTGTCTAAGTCAGTAAGAATTCAGCACGTGCTATGCAACATCTAACTAACCAGTAGTCGTCCAGCTCAAACTGTGATACAGAGAGTGTTTTCTTCCTGAAGGAGGCGGGAACAGCAGCAGCTCATTGGTATTTAGAGCATAACAGCCTGTTAAGAACAACCCCAAAACCAAGGGTTATACAGTCATGTTGAAATGACCCATCTTTGCAGTATTTTGAGCTGAAACATGACACACTGTAGGGTGTAGAACACTATGGGACCTTTAATTAAACAATTAATTCATAAACTCATGTATAGAGCTTGAAAGCACTGAAATCAGGTGCCCTTGTTCACCCACATCTTTACTTTGTAGGGCATTCACTCTGTGGTCAGATCAGTGTCAAATAAACCTCTGGTGCAGACTGAGGGAACATCTCCTGCATAAACAAAATACATATTTAATTTCCCATCGTATTTCCAGCATTTCTATTCCTTTCACACATGGTCCCAGGCCAGCTCTCCAAACTCTCAGCCCTGCGTCGTCTTATGTTTTTTGATGCTCTGTGTTCACAAATTGAGTTGTTTTCTCCTCACCACAGGTCTGTGTTGGAATCAATGAGTGGCGCCCTGCTCCGTGACTGGCCCAGCGTCAGGCATTGTGTTCACTTTAGTCTGATGTGCTGTACGGGGAAGCTGCTCTCTGGATGCTTGTGATGGTCCTTTTGTTGTTGGCAGAGGATGAGCCCCCCTTGCAGCAGAGGGCTGACGCCGATACATGCAATATGCATGAAAGTGTCGGACAGTGGAGGAGGAAGTGAGCGGTGCATTTCGAATACAAATGCTCGGGGAGAGTGTTGGCTGGATGTGGAGCACTTAGCAGACCACCCAAAGCTGTTGGAGGTGTTTCCTGGTGATCAGCCGATTGCACAAAATGATTGTGAGCACCAGCTAATAGAGTGGATGATACCTACTTGGCTTAAAGTGTGGGCCCTTGTAAGTGAAGATGTGTCTGTTCCCACTAAAGGTAAAGTTAAATGATGTTGCATGTGGGCTTCTCTCTAGTCATTGATTAAACTTCTAAAAAGTCATCTCTGTGTATCAAAGTTACATATTTTGGCATCTTTCCATGAGATGAATACCCTCCTGCCTTACAAATGACTTAGATGTAACTCTTCCTTTAGAATGTGCAGATCTGTGAAGTCCCCGTCTTCTTCTCCACCCACCCATCCCCACTTGTTGCAGCTCAAGCACACCAGCTCGCCTACAGTTCTGCTTAAAAACTGTAAAACTACTCTACGCCACATGATGGAAAATTGTATTATTGGAGTAATTCTGAAGAACTAGAAGTAGAATAATGATACAGAAAGTCCCACCCTGCAAGCTGACAGCATTGCTTCCTTAGATTTGTTACATATGAAACCCCACATATGTTTTGGAGACTGTCAAGAATACACTGCATTTTTAAGGTGGAAATGCTCAGCCATGATGCTGACTGCTTATTTCATCTATGATGCGTCTTCTAGCACAGTGGTTCTCAACTGGTAGGTCGGGGACCCAAAAGTGGGTCGCGAAGCCATTTTTAGAGGGTCGCAGAAGCATGGACCCCCAAAAAAGTAGTGGTATAGAGTCTTTTATTTTAAAGGACGCGTTTCTTATGACACAGTTTGCTTTCAATAGCAGGATATTTAGTGGTGACACCAGTAGTCGCCCACTATTAACCTCTGGATTTGTCTCTGCCAGCTTATTGGAGAAATTTATGCTAAAACATGCCGAAAATAAACCAAAATGTGCTCAGAATCTGTCAAAATGGGCCAAAATATGCCCCAAAAACTTGGCAAAAGTGTCTAAATAAACCAAAATGAGCAAAAAATAAGCTAAAATTTTCCCAGGTTGTATCAAAATGTGTTGAGACTAAGCCCAAATAAACCTCAATTTGTTAACAGGAACAGCAAACTTCAAGAAGTTGGGTCGCGACCGTTATTAATAGAGACATAGTGGGTCCTGAGACTGGACTAGTTGAGAACTACTGGTCCTGCATATAAAAGACACCATATGGACAAGTTTACAAGGTATAAAGCGTGTCTTTTTCCCAGAGGGGGTCTTTACATTTGACATACCGCTCCACTAGAACTCAAATGATATGATAAAATGAAATAATTAGCATGAAACAAGATGCTTTGTTTTTATATGGGAAGACTGTTGTGTTTACATCAGTGTCCTGTAAGGTGCTCATGGTCCTCTATGAATTCGAGTAATGCTTTTACTCACTCAGTTTAAATGAATATACAGTTTCTGTTTTTAGTCTCTTTTATTTTTGTGGTCTCAGCCATTGCCATTAATAACCTATTTGTGGAGTGAAGGTAAAAACTTTTTATCGGTGGAGGTCTTTATAAAGACTCCAGTCTGCCTCTGTAATGCATTTTACCTTGTGTGCACTATTTCTTTATTGCATTAAATAGTGAAAAAATGTTTTTTTAGAGTTTGTACGTGATGGAAAGCAGGAAATAAAGGTTACTGAAGAGTTTATTTTGGGGGTCTTGAGAAAAAAAAGGTAAAGATGGCCCTGTGGACAGGAATACTATAATAAACAGGCTTTTTCTGCGGGAGAGGAGGCGATGGTTTACCAGCAGCACTTGTGTTGAAGAATGGAGGTTATCTGCGCTGTTGTTGCCTGGAGCTGCTGGGCATTCAACCTAATACTTTTTTGGTACTAAATGAAGTAAGAAGCAGTACAAAGTAACACTGCTGAAGCTAACATTAAATGTGTCTTTTCACATTGGGTCTGTTTAACAGGTGAACTGTCCTGCTTCAGCATTTCAGCCTGTCGTACCAACACTGCTGCCCTCCGGTCAGCTGCAGGCCTGTCAGCCGTTCTCTGTAGTTCCCCTTTTCCAGTACATTTCCCAGTGGAGACCAGTGGCACATTAGGGACGTCTCCCCACCACCCCCTGCCGCTGGCCCCAACTAGGGGTTAACCTCCAAATGTCATCTTTCCTCTAAAACCAAATCCAGTAACTCTCTCTGTCTGCCTCCTGTGATAACCTTTTAATAGCTCTCTGTAAATTTGCCCCCCGTCATGCCAGCACCACGGAGCAGCTGAACTACTGAATGTGCTCTCAGAATTAGTTTAATCTTTATAAATTAAATATTAATATATGAAATATTATGTTCTTATATTAAACATGAGATACATTAACTTAAGCTTAGAGCCTCTACAATAAGAAACAGCCTGTAGTCAGAATGATTGTGTGCCACTTTTATAGAAAAGTAACCTGTGATAAGATTTCAATCCTGTTTTTCCATTTTCAGACTGTATGATTTTTATGGTTTTATTGTGCACCTTGAGCAAGAATACATGGTACATACATGGCGTTTGGACAAACTCCATTTGCTGATGAAGATCATGGTAGTCTAGGCCTCTAAATGGACCATATGTCGAGAGTATTTTCTCAGAAATATTCAGATCATACCCAACATTAAAACCTCCTGCCTAATATTGTCTATGTACCCCTCATGCTGCTCTGATTTGTTGGGCCATGGAATGAGAGCTCCCTGTTTGAGTTCCTGTTCCATTTTCTGTTTTATTTTGGCATTTCCTGTTGTGTGTTCATCCTCACCCTCTCTCTCAGGTGTCTTTACACTTCCTGGTTTGTTTTCCCTCCTTTTTTTAATCACCTGCCCCGCCCTAATATGCTCCACTTGTGTGTGATTGTCATCCTGCCCCAGTGTCTATATATACTCCCTGTTTCCCTCATGGCCTCTTCCAGTTTATCTCCACCAGCCTTGCCAGCGTCCCAGCCCTTTTCTCCATGTGATCTTCCCAGGGTTACCTGTATGTTTGGTTAGTACTTCTGGTTTTTGAGTCTTTTGTGTTTCTTCGTTTTTTGCTTTTGTTTATTCCACACTTTTGTTCTGGGTTTTGGATTGACTCTTGCTAGCTTCCTGGGCTTTTGCTGTATCTGGACTGGGGTTTGCTGTTTTGCATCGCCTGCCTTTTGTTCATTTCACGCCTGTGGTTCGTGTTTGCATTTGGGTTCTTTGACTCATTGTTTCCTGACAGAGAAGTTGCAGCAGATCCTTGGGGTCCTGTGGGTTCTAGTGTGGGACCTTCATGGATAAAGATTGTTTGGCGCATCTCATGAAGGCTCAGTGTGATTGGAATCTGGGGTGTTTGGAGGCTAAAGGAGCTCTTTGTTGTGTTCTTCAACCCTTTCTGAGCTGTGGTGTTGTAGATGTATTTTCCTGCTTGGGGAGGCCACTGCTTTTGTGGTGTGCTGATGCTATGGGGTGTGTTTGGTCTCTGCCAATGTTTATTTAAGTAGTACGTGTCAAAGTAATATCCATATGAATGCCAGGACCTAAAGTTTCCCCGCAGAATTTTGCAGTGTAATGAGATAATCCGTGTCATTCATTTTACATGGTTGGTAGCTTTAATGTTGTGACCCATTGGTGAACAAAAAGGGTTGAACTGATACTAAAAGTAGGTCCATAAAAATACTTATCCTTACTTGTCCCTATCCCTTATCGTCATTCATCTGGTAAGGATTCACCCAATAGTGACACCTGTAAAGAAAGAGTTCCCTCATGCGTGAACCCTGTAGGGCTGGTCCTGAATATTCACATATCTGAATTTTCTTTTGTTGTGGTGGTCTTTGGATAATAATTTTGATATACGAATAGTCGTGCGCGCTTTCACTGGGCACTGCTACCGGGCGCTGTCGAATGCTGTCGAATGCTGTTGAATGCTGCCGAAAGCTGCTGAGAGTTGCTGAGGCAGTAGTATGCTGCTGTGGTTCTAGTCACGCTTTGGTGTCACCCCCTGCCCCCAACCCCAACCCCCCACCTCCCCTCACCTCCCCCAACACCGCGTCACAAACCGAATATTCAAATATTTGGCGATTATTGGATCCAAATATCCCGAGCACAGATATTGCCATTCGGACCAGCCCTAGAAACCCTATTAGTTGCATCTGAAAAATATTTGTTATTGGGTTCAATTTCTGGATCATGTCACTAATTTCAAAGCGCTGAAATAATAGTAAATCTGATCATTGCCTCTTGTTGCTCAGTGTTCCTGCTACTTGCTTGGAAGCACAGAGATGTATCAACAGTGAGGTGGGTCATAAGCCTTGCTTTAATTAGCCTGTGTTCCTGTTTCAGTATTTTCCCGTGTGAAGCGCTGCTGAGTACATCTCTTGACCCCTTAGCTTTGTATTAAAGCTCATTTCCTCATCTAGCAAAGTCCACAGGCACTAAAGGATTGTGAACACAGCATTGCATGGTGCCTGCAGGCTCCCTGAGACTCGACAATATTGGACTACAAGGAGGGTTGTGTGTACACCACAGTGTGTGTGTGCACCATAAACATCTTTGTCTGTGATTGTCAATTTTTCAATTTTGCCTAAGCTTCTGTTCTTGATTTCTTCTTGGATGTAACACAAACTATATATGTTAAATATGAGTTGTTCAGATCTGGATCAGGTCATTTCTTAGATCCTGCTGTATGGTTTCCCTGCAGGAATGAGACAAGTGTTTTTTTTCTGTCCACCTAGCCACAGTTCCTCAGCAGCATCTTGCTTACTGCCTCACTGTATGATCTAATTGGGAATCAGGCCTCCGGGGTGAGTGTGAAGCGAGTAGCACCCAGACAGGGACGCATGACCCACAACCGTAAGGAACCACTGATAGACATGTGTGTGTTTGTGTTTGTGTGTGTGTGTTCATAGGAAACGGCTGCAAGCTCCAGCACTGATATTCTTAAGGGACTGCCTCTGTCTTTCCTTTTTTTTTCTTTCTTAAACTCATTCGTCCTCCCTACCCACTCCTGCTGCCGCCGCCGTCGCCCCTTCGATTTATTGCTCTGTCTGCACGAGGGGAATCTTGGCTGGCCCATCCTCCCCAACAAATCAAGCAGGCGTCCCCCCCCTCCAGGCAGGTGCAGGGGTCAAACAGTGCAGAGCCTCGTGTTTTTTATGAGGGAGGTGGAGGTGCACCGACGCTGTGGCAGTGACGGGGGATGATGTGATAACGTCTGCTCAAGTGCCTCCAGGTATTCGACGTTGTAGAGCAATGCTTGTGAGATGAGAAATTTCACACGATGAGATAAGATGAACTTTATTGATCCCCGAGGAGAAACTGGGTCATTTCGGCAGCAACTGATAAAGGGAGGGCTGGAGAGCAGGGGAAGGAGTCAAATAATGCAGGAGAAAATTTTTACAAATTTATAAATTGGACAAATAAGTTCAAAAGGATTTTTTTATATAGAAGGAACGTGCCCTTTGCAATATTGCACGTCTATCTTTTTTAATTTGACTGCTTATTAAAGCTGCTCTAATCAATATTTTTACATTAATAAAGATCAAACAACTGCACGTGAAAAGAAGGTAGGTTATGTTGAGGGAATTTTCACCTAACTCAGCAGTTACCTTTAGCTCTACAGATCATGGGAGTGTCTTTCACCTCGTTCCGTCTCTTGCTCTTTTCATTGTTTGCAGCAGCAACAAGCAACACAATGCTCAGTTGGTCCCACTGTGCGCTAATGCTGCAATTTAGCGCCCCGCTTGTGAACATAGTGGAAAATTTAGCAGCTGAAAAGCCAGGTATTTTCTTGGACAAGTTTCATGGTGGAAGGGCTACTGAGCTTACCCATCAAAATAGTCTTCTCGTGCAAGGATACAGAGCTCCCAGCACTTCTGTAATACTTGTAACGCTGCCAAGAAGCACCCTTATGTAAACATGTAAAAGCAAAAAATGTGTCAAAATGGTGACCCTTCAACTTGAATTTCATTTTGGGAAAGAGGCCAAACCTGGTGGGTCGGGCAGGTGGAGAGTGGCGATTGTATTGTTGAGGTATATGGAGATGTAGCAAGGGTACACCTGACAATGGCCACACAAATGGGCCTTGCTGTTGATAACATGATGTTATGCGGCCTCCTGGTGCGTGACGGTTACTGCTCTTGCACGTTGCATTTGTATGACCATGTTGCACCACCAGCAGTCCCAGAACTTTTTGATCTACCCTCATTTTCACGACTTGCCACTATATTAGCATCATTTTCCCGTTAGTTCATGTTCCACAGCCACACAAAGAGGCTGTAGCCAAGATAGCTGTGTTTTTAAAATGCTAACATGCTCATCATGACAGTGCTAGCATGCTAATGTTAAATGTAATGAAAAGCATGCTAACATGTGCTAAATAGGGCAAAACATAAAGTACAAATGAGGCTAATGGGAATGATATTTGTTTTGCATCCGTTTGGTAAAATTCAATGCCCTAGATAAACAAAAACATTTTCTTTGTTATTCTCCATGAAAAGTCAGGGGATGAACAACTTCAGTAGGATGCCAAATTTGTGCCACTCTATGGAGTGGATGTTGAGGTACTTTACAGAGGTAACTGAAAACTCTGACTTCTCCTCTGGCACCACTTGCAGTCAGAACCAACGTCAACAGGAAATGTCCTTTTAGTACAATGGAAACAAATTTGATGGCAATCTATCTCTCTGCTATCATTTCCTCTCTCCCTCTACCCTTCCCCCACCCAGTCGAGGCAGATTACTGCCCTACCTGAGCCTGGTTCTGCTGATGGTTTCTTCCTCTTAAGTTGTTTTGGCCTTCTGTCACCAGAGTGCTCCTTAAAGGGAATCATTGGATTTGTTGTGCTTCACTATAATATAATATTGTACGCTCTTGACCTTTTATATAATCCTATTTAAACTGAACTGAAATTGAATAAACTACTCAATGGTTGTAAAAATACAATCCTTAAAATCCTCTTTCCTTTCACCTGAAGGCATCGATAGACAGCAGAGTTCTTCACCAGCGCAACATACATTTGTGAATGGGAAGATGATAGAAAATTGGATAAACTTTTCAGCTTGGGTGGTACAGACACTCTTATGTCAGTACAAGTAGATATATTTTGAATCTTGTCTGAGTGTTCATCAATGCTACCGAGTCCTCTCTCCGTCCTTGCTTTTGCAGTTATACTCCCCTCTCATCTCTCTGTTCCTGTATCTAATTAAGTGAGCCCATCCTCCTGTGTTTACTCCTACACAGTGAGGTGAACATAATCCAGCCCTGCTGATGCTGAAAGGCCGTGTGTGTGCACAGAGATCTGGCTGCTGGCTGAAATGTTCCATCCTTGGAGAAATAGTCGGGTTTTTATTGAGGAGGCTCGAACGCACAAATGGCTCCGTGTCCTGCCTGTTGTTTCCCCTCTCCTCCCTACTGCTTCCTGCACTCGCGCCTCATGTTGTCCGTCTTTGTGTGTTACGCCTAACGGTGCTGCAGCGGGGCGACGCTGCAGGCTGAATGGGACGCACACAACTCCAATATGCTCGTGTTGGCAAACCGAGCACAAACTGTCGCCTTTGTCCCCTCTAATTCCCTTATCTTGTGGGCAAGGTGTTGGTGATGTGCCTCTCAGCGCGGCTGGCAGCAGCAGCACTGATCTCTGCTTATCTGAGCTCGGAGTTAATAACTCAGCAGCCAATTCTCTCTCAGCTCTGTCCACTATTGTCTTAATCCTCACGAGGACTGGACTATTTTAGACGCAGGAGGAGCACAGAACAATGACTCACTAAGTCTTTAATGTGTTGTATCTTGCCACCCACAGGTATACATAATTATATATCATACTGTACACTGACTCGAAAAACATCTTCCTAAAAAAAACACAATAGCGTACAGAATTTGTCAGTGTTTGTGACTTTTTGGACTCATAAATAACACTGTTTTACAGTTTTAACGATTATACATTCTGTATTGCGGCTTGCAGTCCGTGGGATTGGTCGCAAACATTGCAAATGAATATCCTTTGGCGAGTAGGAAAGGTCTTGAAATAGTGGCTGCACAAAAAAACAGCCTTGGCAACGCCCACTACACAATGACTGAAATCACTGACTGGGACTAATGAGGAAAACAGTGTATGGAGAGAAGCATGGTCGAAAGAGGTGGGAGGTGATCCTTCTCCGAGCAATACGCCGTAAGCTCCCTGGACGCTATTCTGTAGGTAACTGTGACCTCTGACTTCCAGGGAGAAGGAGCATGAAAAGAGGAAAACGTTTTATTCTCTACAGAGTTAAAGGCCTGTGTATATCTAGCACCTCAGAGCTGGAGATCACATCAAGGTAACCAAAACTCATCAGAGTGACACATTTTTGTCACACTTTTAGTGCGGAGAGTAGGAAGATTGTATTGATTTTCTTAATTTAGGATCCCTGCCAGTATTTGGGAGGTCTGAGAAGCTGCACTGATTTTTGAGCAGTTGCCTAAAGGTGGCAAAGATGATCCACAAGAGCTCAGTGAGGACAAGCAGATTTAAAAATCACTAGGAAAAAAAGAATTGCAAGACAATATGCCAAATACAGCGGAGTGCTATACTGCTAATATTTTAACCTAATTTCAGTTCTATTAACAAGCAGATTGCTAGCATATATTTACATATTTTACAGTGTAATACATTGTCTAAATGATGTATTTTTAAATACCACAATGATTTCTAACCCGCTTACCCCACCAACCCACTAATGGGGTTTAAAGGCGTCTCATCTTTTAAAAAATCACCACAATTACATCATTAAAACTAACAATCTATGAACTTCTGTGTGGTGTATTTTAGTTTTGCCTGAAAAGTTAACCAAATCTAAGCCTAACATCCATCCATCCATATCTATACACCGCTTAATAGGTCTCCAGTCTATCACTGGGCCACACATAGAGACAGACAACCAAGCACACTCTCATTCACCCCTACGGACAATTTAGAATCCCCAGTTAACCTCAGCATGTTTTTGGACTGAGGGAGGAAGCCGGAGAACCTGGTGAGAACCCACGCTGCACAGGGAGAACATGTAAACTCCACACAGAAAGATCCCAGGCGTCCTAACTGGGACGCGAGCCAGGGATCTTCTAGCTATGAGGCGACACTGCTAACAACCAAGCCACCGTGCAGCCCAAGCTTAAAATCATGATACCTAATCCAAGTGTTTTTGTTTGTTTGTTTTTTTCTAGACTGGCTGATTTTAATATTTCCCCCCTCAAAAGATCATTTGCACTAAACAGACTCTGTAAAATGTAAAAATTCTGCACTACTGGACGCCATCGAAAAGCCATTAGGCACTCGGCCGTGGTCAACAGTCACATGACAAAAAATTCAGGGACTTTTCAGCTGAACTCCAGGCTGTGTTTACACGGAGCCGATGGGAGACAATAGAAACAAATGAAAGTAAAAATATCTATAGCAGGGGTGTCCAATCCTGGTCCTCGAGGGCCACTGTCCTGCATGTTTTAGATGTTTCCCTCTTCCGACACACCTGATTCAAATGATCAGGATCGTTATCAGGCTTCTGCAGAGCTTGATGATGAGCTGATCATTGCAATCAGGTGTGTCGGAAGAGGGAAACATCTAAAACATGCTGGACAGTGGCCCTCGAGGACCAGGATTGGGCACCCCTGATCTATTGTTTGTAGAGCCACCACTTTCTCCAGTATTTATAACAGCTGTGGGCACATGGCAAAATACTGGACACATCGATTTCAGGAGTTTATTTTCCATTTTTTTACCATTCTTTTTTATGATTTATCTCTTTGGAACTTGCGTCTAGTCATGGCTGTGCTATTTCCAGTGAGGTGCAAGACTCTACATTGTAGTGAAAAAGGAGCCTACAGTGAGTAAAAATGTGACAAACAAACACCCAGAATCTGCTTGGGGTTTTAGAGTGTTATTTAATTTTGTTAAAGACCTCAGTTATCGTCCCTTTGTACCCTTAAAACCTAATGATACTACTGTTAAATCTGGTGTTTTTTATTTCGAATAGGGGCTGTAAAACAGTGACATCATGCTCTCTCCTTGGTGTAGTCCTCCTCCTTCTGGCAAGCATGTGGAGGCAGTCTCATAAATCACTGTAGCATTGTGCTCTGAGGTGTTCTTAGTTGTAGTTTAACAGCACGATTCCAGGAAGTGATTCTGAAGTGCTTGATGAATATGGATCCTATTGATGAGTAATGCTTTAAAAGGAAAACACTGTCTGTAGTGACAGTGCTTCATTCAAAAAAGGGCATTATTATAAAAGAAACCAGGTGACAAAATGGGTCACGGGAGCCAAATAAGGAAGATACAGACATGAAGTCATATTACTTGATTAAAAAGTGAAGTCACTTTCCTTAAATAGAAGATGATACATTCCCTGAGTGTGTGTGTGTGTGCAGGTGCCTGTGTGTTTGTGTGTGTGCACCTTGTGGAGAAAACGTGAGGAAATGGTGAAGTCATCCAGCTTCTCCAGTGGAGCATGAACACTTGCTTGCCTGCAGATGCAGTGCACCAACCGAGCCCCCACCTCCGCCCCCCCTCCTCTTCCTCCTCCTCTGCAACACAACAGTGTCTGATCACAACCACCACGGCAGACAATTCAGCCCAGTTTCTCTCCCACACACCGTTTCACCAGCTTCACACTCATTTTACATTCAGGCACGGTATAGAGCCAGTTTGCAGATGTTTGGGGATCTGAGATCAGCCAGCTACGATTTACGTCCTTTGTTGTTCTCCAGGTTTGTTCAATCCTTTATTTCAATGCCTATTATCGTGGAACACATCCATCACCATAACTTCATTGACTGGACATTATCCATCTGTGCACTAGGACTCTGTAAAACACACAAACTAGACATTTGGACCGGTTGCACACTCAACCTCAATTTACAGTTGATAAATGTTGATTGGCTTGTCAGGTTTCTCCTGTTCTGTTTGGCAAAGGCAGTAATTAATTCCGAGCGCAGCCAATGCTCTGAAAGGGGCTCATTTCACATTATGTTTGCGCCTAATGCATCAGGATACAGAATTAACTGGGGTGTCACACTTGGCTTATTCGCACATTTGCAAGGTTCTACAGCGGCTAATTCAAATAATTAAAATAAAAGACGGAACATGTCCGCTGCTCTTTGCTGTAAACGTTTCGCTGCAGAGGGCTTAAGGTGCAGAAGTACACAGGCTGATCTGTTTGGGTTTCAGAGGCTATAAATTTGCTAGTTTTTCGATCACTCCTTTCAGCCGATACTTGGCCAACAGCAAGACGTTGGGGAAAAACACTAAATGAGAGGTCTTTTGGCAGAAAATCAAAATGTGTGATACTGAATGTGGCACAAAACTATAGCTGTCAAAACTTGTTAGAACATGATTTCCCAGTCTAAGAGGCTGCATCTGTGGAATGTCTGTGAATTGAAAGCACCACTAAAGCTACTAATCTTTAACTCTGTATTCCAAATATTACATTCCCTTTACAACGAAACTGCATTCTGAGTTACCTTTTTAAAGAAATGTGTTTTCATAGTATAAAATATGATGTAGAAAGAAATGTTAAGAGGTAGGGGCGTAAATCAGATAGAGGATTTTATACAGGAGACTTCTGTTAAACTTCATTTTCTTTTTAAATGTATTTTTTAGGGAAGAGTTTTTCCATTTTTTCATTGGTAGACAGAGTGAAAGTAGGGGGTAGAGAGGAGAGTGACATGCAGCAAGTGGTCTTGTGCTGGACTCGAACTCATGACCGCTGCTGAGGGACTGAGCCCATGTGGTATTGCCTGAACTCGGTGAGCTAAATGGCAGCCCAAAATCAGGCTTCGTTTGCATTCACTGATTGGTTAGATTGAGGCACAAAAACTCCATGGTTAGGTTTGGAAAAATATCATGCTTGGTGTTCAAATGTGACCCTTTCACAACATGTTTGAAGCTTCTCCTTTGTTTTCTGGGTTACCATGGTATTGAGTCCCGCCCCATTTAATACATGGTTAATTGGCTGAAAAGGTGCCATAACTGGAAAGCAATGCAATAACTGGTAAAGACATATTGATTAGAAATATATCTGTGAAACATTGCAGACATAATTGAGTGGGAATATGTTTCCCTCAACACATATCTGAATGCAGTTTAGTTGTATAGGGGTGTAATCCTTGGGAGGCAGGGTTCTGTTCTTTCCTATTCTGTAAGCACTGTAAAGAAATTAGGAGTAGCCATGCAACAACAACAACAACAACAACAACAAAACAATGGCACGTGCATGGATGGCTACCATGGTTTTCCTGATATGGCTTCACTTCTGTAATTCCATTCCACTGGTGCTCAGCGACAACTGAGACGGTTAATGTTAGCTGATTTTGAGCTGCGTAGAGAGAAAACCTGTCTTGGTTTATGTTATTTGGCAATTTCATCATCATGCTAATGCACACATGGAGCTCCAGCCCTACAGAGCACTGTGTCTATATCTCATTCATGTGGAGTGGACAGGCTCAGATCTTGAACACACGGTGATGATATGGATCAGACGTGAGCACTGACTGTAGTATCTCAGCATCAGCTCTGTGGCAAAAACTAATGTTTTAGATGGCCGTGTCAGCTGATTGATTTCACCACTTCACCAGTATGAAATATCTCCTCAGGATGGTTCTGTACAAACAGTGATAGACCCTGCTGGATGAACCCCACTGACTTTGGTGATCCTAACTTTTCACTTGGCACCACCAGCAGGGGACAGCAGGGAACATCTGGATGGACTGGTAGGACACTTAGTAAACATATTCATGGTTCAAATCCTGATGGTGGCTGTACTGGAGTTGTTTTTATGTTGTTACTCCAGGAACATAGGGGGCACAGGTTTGCCCAGTTCACCATGTTTAACCAACCAGGAAATAGAGTATTGTAACAGGAAGTACTGCTTTCTCATAAGACAAGCAGAGAATGGCGTGTCTTCCTTAATTCGATGCAATCCACTCCTTTCTATCCTTTTGAGTGGCAATATGAGTAAGTTTCCAAGTTGTGTTTGATTATTAGACGTTATATATGCAAGTTTGAGATGTTTTGATATTCTGTATGTGTCAATATAGTAAAGTTGGATCTCAAGTTCATGTTGTGAGACTGATAAGTTTGAATTAACTCTTTAATGCACCTTATGCATACTAGGAAATGTTTATTTGATTTAAGTGGACATATTTTTGATTTATACTGAGTATTTTTATGTATTTTGTATCATTTCAGTTTCACACTTTTTTACGTTAAATCCTGTCCAAATACAACACGAACCTGTTCCGTGGAGGAAGTGATGCAAGAGAGAGTTTAGCTGGCTGTGAATCTCAATATAGGACACGGGGTCACATTGGGTGCAACAGTACAGTGGCAGTGATTCCATGACGTTTCCTCTGCTGCCACCATAGGCCAGCATTTTAATTTGCCCTGAACATCGGAAGATCCGATGACATTCCTTCATCCCTGTCTGTACTTTGCGCTAATAAGGTAAATTTAACATGCTAACATGGCATAATGAGACTTAGCATGCTAGCATTGCCATTGTAAGCACCACTTTGCCAGTACAGCATCACAGAGCTGACATAGACTAACATAACATAGATGGATATAGACTCATTAGAAACTGGATTTTGGTATCTCATGTTGTACACTACAATACAAAGGCTGACTACAGCTAAATGAATGACCATCCTACAAACTGAACCACCTCAGTCTCCTTCAGTATCATCGTACTGCCACCTCACATACAACACTTGAAATCTGCTTTCAAATACAGTGTTCTTTAGAGCAAACAAGTATAGGAAGCTGCTTCTTTTCTTTGACTTTATTAAACAGCTAGGACATCACACAGCAGCCGGATCGATAGACACTGATTCACTCATTATTCCAAACTTCTTCCCACCTATTGTGATCTTACGTAGCCTTCCTAACCTGAAAGCTTCTCTACAAGCGAACAGCTGATCATCCATCATTGGGTGGAGCTCCAGATAATCGGCACCATCAGAGCTGTCGATGCATTTTTATTTCCAGCAAATATTGTTTCCTCTGGACTCTTTCTGCCCTATGAAATTGATTATTACGGAGAGTTTTCAGCTTGCTGCTTCAGTATAATAATATTTGCAGTGGTGATGTTATTGCGAGCATGAGCTGATCTAATCTCTGAAGTAAACAATAAATCAGGCTACAGACAGAGAACACAATTTATTATACTGAGCCTATACGTTACTGTAGTAGTTTATTCATTTATCATGTTTCATCCAAATTACCAGAAGGTACAGAAAGTATGGAAATGAAATAAAACATAAGTGAGAATGCTCTCCCAAGTGGAGTTTGTCTATTTAGGCACTTAGAGTCGGTTTGAGACATCTAATGCCACGAATACAGTGGAGCTGGAGAGAATTGAGTTTACATTCAGTAAATTCAGCTGCAGCATCTTTTTCCAGACACATAACTGTTGTTACTCTGGACAGTCCACCAAGAACGGGGACAAGAAATCCTCCCTATTTCTGCAGCTTGATCTGTGAGCCCCGGCCTGACTGCCTGCTGGACAACCCCCTCACGAATCCTAATTTAACCCCTGGAAATAGCAGAATCAGTGTCTTCTGTGTATATTCTTGTTTTCCTTGACTTTTCAATGATCTTTTCCTCTTCCCAGTCAAAATTCCAATGCAGTACACACTCTCCATTAGATAACTTTTAGTGCTTGAAAACATTCTGTTGACAGACACAACCCCAGAGTTAATATAAAGCACCTGACGTTGGTGGCTGTTAATTAACCTCAGCCGACCGGCTAAGGATGAACATTATATGGAGAAAATCTGTAAAACAGCTGCAGGCTCGAATCACCGTCTCCTGCTGTCTAGGAAAGCCTGAATGGTCATTTTGAAGTAGATAATACAATACGTGGCTGTGCTCCTCGGTATCCTTGCTGCAGGCGTTTTCAATCACAGCTGGTTGCTCAGATGCTTCCCTTCCTGCTTGTTTGAATGTTGGCTGGACAATTCTGACCCGGCAGCCTTCCTTCCTGTCCTCCTCCTCCTCCCTCCATCCTCTGTCTGGTCAAGCTGGACAGAGGAGATGAGGACTGTCTCATTATCACCTCAGCTTCCTCCTGGATCACATCCAAACTGGAACTGGGTTTGGCTTGTGAGGATGTGAGCTGGAAACACTCAGCTGTCACCTCTCCGGCTGCATCTGGCTCCCTGCTTTAGCCGACTCTCTTTGTAGTCCTCTTTCTTAGGAGCACCATCTTCTGTGTAACAGCTTCTTATCCCAGTTTTCTTCTTTGCTTCAGTTCTTGAACTTCGGGGAACCAATAAACCTTCCTCCTCAGGAGTGCCCTACTTCACCCTCACATCGAATCACATATTCACACTGGGAGCTGCCCACTATGATCACATCCTTTTACTGGTGGCCACTGGGAGCTGCCCAGTAGGAGCTGATTTTTTGGTTACAAGGCCACTTCTACCCTTCACTCACCTCTCTGTTATTAGTTCCCTACATCAGAACGTCTGCTCAGCCTTCCATTTGTCTTTGTTCTTTTCCACTCTTACCTCTTTCTCTCCACACATCTCTGTCTTGTTTCCTCTCCTCCGGTCCGGCTCTTCCTCTTGGTCTCGGTTGCCCTCTCTGTCTGTCAGCTCCTATAACCCTCTCATCTCTCCCCCACCTTTTTCGTTTGTAAAACCTTCCCTTTTAATTGGCTTTGTTTTTCTTTCTCCTCTGTCCCCTGCTTTCCGTCTCTGTCTGGGTTTTCCTCCTCTGCCTCAGTCTCGCTCCCTCCATCGTCAAGGCTGCCAGACAGGCCGAGTCGGATGCGTCCTTTTAAACCACATTATCCCTCCGTGCCCGTATGCTGGCCATCGACCAGGACACTACAAAGGAAGATGCTTTCCTTCTCCTTGATCCTGGATCGTAGTGCATCATTAAAACATTAAAACCCAGGATGAAGGGATTTACAGTGATTATAACAGTGGCCCATTTATAGAGCTAGAAAGATTTCCTCAAAGTAAGTACTGAAGGATTTGAAGAAAATAACTCAAGTCAATATGAATTAATGTCGAGGCTGGTAATGCTGGTGTAAATAGAACAGCCACCTTTGTTATTATTTTCTATAGGAAACACGTTCTGCGCCTTAAATTACATCTTGTAAGATTGTTGTGCTGTCATTTTCTTCATTACTAAACTGCACTTGTGTCATCTGACGGCTGTTAAAACGTCAAATTACAAGTCAACTTGAGTCATTCCCAGTGGAAAACATGACTCATTTAATCCGACATTTTACCGAAATTAGAACTGTATTAGCAGTAAAACTTTCTAATATTACTCATGACATTTAAAAGTTGTGTTGCATGTATATTAATAGATACAATGTTGATGAGTCACCTATAACAAGTCCAAAAGACACAGTAAGTAGCTGCAGCATGCACAGTCCAGACTAAGGATGAGCAGCTATGCATGCTTGATTCCCAAAGTTCCAGTTGTGAGAGCATTTCAGATAATAAATATAAAGCTGGAGTACAGGACATTTACATATAAATGAACGTCCTTTAGATTCAAGCCCTTACCAAACAAGTTCGCACAATGCCGATTAACCGAGTCAGTGCCTGATATTTCTGTATGTTTTGTGGTATACTGGAGCTTCAAATCAAAGGTCTGTGGAAACGTTCCCATGCAGATGCACCAGTGGCAATGCGTTTTATGCTAAGCAGAAATAATTGGTTTGTCACAACTGAAAAGGGGAGACGGAATAGACTACAGTGACTAGGAGTAGGGTGGAAAAACCTAGGAAGTGCCCATGAAAGGTTTCTGATGCTCCAGTCTACAGAGGGATTAAAGTCTAAAAAAGAAGGTGACTGATTGACATAGATGATAAGCACCTGTTGATCGTGTTTGTGCAACTATTCATGTTGACAGGACAAAAGTTCCACACTGCAAGTTTACAAAATGATATGAAATTCTCAGACTGCTGTTCACTGTCTCCCAGCCACCTCATTTATCAAGCGACCTGCTAAGTACCAGTCTGAAAATTATATGGTGGGATGTGGTGCCATGAACTGTATTGTTATTATTCTTATAGAACACATAGAATGCAGGTAGTTGTTCCATATTTTTTATTATCAATGCATATCATACGTATATAGATTTATTTGGCTGGGAAAGATTTAGAATAAACTGCATGCAGCGAGCAAACTATTAAAACTGCCAAATGATCTACTTACTTTAATGTAGGCTGACTTGCTGTGCTGGCAACAGTTTCCATCACAACCAGTTAAGTCAATGATCACAGACTAAATCTGCATTAACTTGTTCACATGACTTGTTAACAACTAGTTGTAGTTGTTGTTGATGATAAAATTAAATACTACAAGTTACAGACAAAACTGTGGCTTTAGTAATTGGAAAATTAGACCCTTCAAGACAAACATTGACTAACTATGACTACTAGTTAATGCTTCTAATGCACCTCAGGAACTTTCAACCGAATCGCATGTCTTCAGCAAATGTAACCACTGCAGGTGTCAGGAAAGGTCTCTGAAAAATGTAGCCAACATGGAAGTGTCAAAAACTGCAGTTCCTCAAAAGGCCACTTGAGGCTTTTCCAAAAGTGAGTCACTCCCCATAGACCCCCATGGTAAAATACTCAACTTTGTAGTAGAAATAAACATGTTTACAGACTGGTTCGAGAAACAGATTTGGTCTCTGTAGCTAATTTCTCTGTTCATGACAACTAAACGGGGTCAGTTTTTATAACTCAGCCTTTTATACTGGATTAAGGCTTAAAGTTATACATAATTAAGTCACCACACTGAGCTTCAAACCTGCTCTTCACAGAACCTATGGATGATGTCACGCATCTTTACACCGATTAGCAACAACCTTCTTACCACTGACAGGTGAAGTGAATAACATTGATCATATTGGTACTATGTGGTGTTCTGATGGAAAACCTCGGTCTTTAACATCCATGTTGATGAGACTTAGACACCCATAATATAATATTATGGTCCAAATAATATATATAATAATGTATATAATGTATATAATACCCAAATAAACATTGTCCCACAACAAGGACACTCCCTCATGCAAATAGAAATCCCAAATGTCACTGGTCTACCCCTGCAGGAAAATGCACCCCACCACATGGAAACAACATCAACCAATCAGGAACATGTTGAGGAACACGTCAATGGCCCAACATGTTGATCTGACCTCCAAACTTCCTACACCCCATTCTGATCAAGCATCAACAGGATGCAGTGGAACAAGTTTGATTGACAGAGGCCCCACTGCACAAGCCAGAGTACCCAAAGGATCCAGTGCCAACGTCCTGGTTCCAGACCCCATAGGACACCCTGAGAGGTCCTCTTGTCCATGCCCAATGGTTCAGAGCATTTTTGAGCACATAAGGGGGACCAACACAGTATTAGGCAGGTGGTCATAATGTTATGCCTGATCGATGTAAATACAGTCATTAGAAAAGACAGGCAATTGGAAAAGGCTTTAACCCGTCTCGTTTCAAAGATGGTCTTTGTCTCGTCTATTTTAGCTTGCATGTTGTAGTTCTAGTGATCTGTGTTGATGCTTGTGACTGGAATTTCCGTGGCTAGAAGACGTGAAAGGTAGTCTTAGATGCTTCGCTCCCTTTGAAGTCATTACTCAGGCGCCCTTCAGCAAGGCATCAAACCCTGCATTTGCTTCAGTGGAGCTAAATTGTATCAGGCAGCAGTTGTAAAACACAGTAACAGTGAATACAGAGCAGACTGGTGAAAGAGAGCATACGTGCTCAGCTGGTGATTGGCTGAATGAACTCCGACCAAACAGACAGATCTGATCTGCTTTCCACAGACTGCTCTTGATTAATTTAGGCGGTGGCTCATGTTGGTGAATAGTAAACAAAACCTCACTGCTGTTGTGCTATGTCTGTGCTTGGCTGCTAACCAAAGCTGCTGATTTATTCAGCGAATTTAACTGTGGTTCCTTGAAAGAGCTGCTCTCGGGAGTGAAAGTCAATTACTCTGAGAAGTGTATCAGTTTTTATCTGTCATCACAAGTTGGTGAGGTGCTGTAACAGAGATGCATCTGAGCTTTTTCTCCTCAACTTTCCCTTCCTCGGCTTGCTGTTTTTTCGCTCTCCATCACACATTCCTGTCATGCCTCCAAGTTAGCATCCATCTCTTTTGTCCCACTTACATCATCTTTATCCTTTGACACTCTCTCTTCTCTCCCCTTCTCTTATTCATTCTCTCACTCGCTCCCTCAGGCCTGAAACCATGTTGCATGGAGAGAAAAGCGTGTGCTGCATCCCCAACCGCATCCAGCAGCCACCTAAGCACCAACAACGCTTATCTGCCTCTGTGGCCGTCCTTGGAGAACAAGCGGATAGACATTTATGTTTTGCCTGGGAGATTTTTTTATTCTTCTCTCCTGTATGGAAAGCTGTTGAGCCGAGATCGTCCTCTGTGATTTGCTGCCTGTGAAGAATGAAGATGTGCGAGGTCAGGCATGTTCAAGGACGACCCTGAAGTCCAGTGGCAGTGGGCAGGGGGCGTGTAAACACTGTTGTATAAAAATGAAAAGTAAAAGCTGCCACGGTGCTTGTGTGCTTGAATTAGAGGCCCTCATTTCTAAACAAGATCCTAAAAACCTTGTAAAAATACTGGAAAATGAACATGCAAATTTGAAAAATAAACTTTTGTCAGAGAAATTGGAAATCCAAGGCAACATGTCCTCATTTGTTTTTCTCGCTATTTGCCAAACATGTCCAAAGAAGCTGAATGAAGAGGTACAGCTTGCTCCTCTACAGGCTTGAATAGAGGGTTTAAAAGAGTGTGATTGTGTGTGAGAGAGAGAGAGAGAGTGTTGAAGAGGAGTAGCAGTACATCACGGCCTGACTAATGGAACACTACACTCCTGAAGGGTCCTCAGCTCTGTCTCGTCCATCACGGCTCCTTCATCCCTCCACAGAGGATTCTGGGGGGATACTGACACCCAAGCACACCCGCAGGACTTCAGTTCTGCTTGTGCCTGTGAAGCACTTGATTTGGGATTGGATGGAGATGATGTTGTGGTGGAGGGTAGTAAAAAGTCCCTGACAACTTACATTAAGCAGTCTTGAATAAATAAGGAACGATATGGTAACATATAGACAGAATTGCTGCCTTTTTCTAATGCATGCAAGTCATAGGATGTGTTGGTGTTGAGTCGCATGTATGGTCAGCTTTTCGCAAGAAAAAAACCCCCAAAAATCTAAACCCCAACTTCACACAACTATGAAAACTGAAATAAACCGTCATAAATGTGGACAGTACAGAGCTGATTAATGCTGTAGTGTTCCATGCTACCTTCCACTCATTCACATCCTCCACTGCACCTAGTAGAGACTCAATATATGTGCCTCCTTAGGAACCTGGGGAAAATGCAAGATGGTGCAAAGGTTTAAAGGAACAGGCCCCTAGTTGGCCCTTTCCCCCTGTCTGTCTCCACTGTAGTGTAGAATCCAACTGCTTTGACTGCAACAATAGCTGAGAGCATCACAGCAGCGTAACTCCAGTTCTATGAGCACGTAGAGAATAGAACAATGGAGGTTTGTTATGTTGGCATATATGGTAAATATTACACTACTACTACGCTACTCAACGAGGCCACTGAGAGGGCAGAAAAATGGCGCTTGTTATCCTCTCCAAGTTTCATCAACCCTGGAGCCGGCACTCTTTTCTTCCCTGAAAACAGCCCTGAAAGAAGTTTTACAGGGGTGGTTCTTGTCGTTGAAACAATTGTTGGGCAGCACTGAAACAAGTTCTTATAGTGGAAAGAGGCTTTATGTTAGCCGTTCAAACAGCTCAGAACCACCGTCTGAACTCTTACTGAAGGTGGAGGCTCTAGAGGAGAACTTTGCCCCCTACTAGAGTTTTCTTATTCCTGCTCCTTACAGGTTATATTGGACTTCTGACCATTACCTCCAACTCCAGCAATGCACATGACCACTATCGCCCACAAATACTCTGACCAGCCACACCTGAACAGCATGGAGTTCCACTGATTCTGCATCTTCCTGTACCCTGCAGGGAAACATGTATTTTACAATTCAGTACTAATTAAGATGTGCATATTTGTCTGAAACAACAAGCAATATTACAATTAACCAGTAAGTACACATTTCGTGCATTTCTGGATAGTATCTTGTTTAATATGCGCAGGAAGAAGTGCTTTGTCTTTGAAGGAGACCTTTGACCAGGGAGAACAGAGCAGGTGTCTCTTCAACCGAAGCACTGCCAGACTTGTTCCTATTGTATATCAATACTTTACACATTTGTTGGAACAAGCTCCAGTTCCTTTCCATTTTTTCAGTAACAACAGGGAAATGTATCCACGTAAGGCTTGCCCTGCTTTGCTTTCGTCCTGTAAAAACCCATTTCAATCTTCTTTTCGGCTTCATTTGTTGACTCCATCCTTCCAGTTAACACTAAATCCCTGGACTTGCAGTTTATTTTTTGACAGCCCACTCCCAGCCACAGCAAGGTTTAAACCTCCTGCCCTGGAGGGTTTGTGTTTGGTTCCACTGAATCCAAATCCCAGTGCAGTCCTCTGGAATCACTGCCACTGTTTTACATGTCATCAGTGAGAGAAACTAAAATGAAAATATTTTTTTAAACACAGCAAAGTTGAAGCTTTATTAGAAGTTCCTTCTTCACTTCCCTGCTGACTGAAGGTGCACTCCAGCATGCTATCGATCGCTGTGAGTCACCCCTGTGTTGCTGATGAGCACAATTGAACACTGAACTGTTTGCATGTCTAGCGGCTCTAGATTATCATCACCACGTGATGAGGACATCTGCATGGCGATCAGTAGATTCCTCTAAGCCTCCATTGATTACCAATGGAGCGGCGCACTGTGGCAGAGGCATCTGATGGTGTTTGCTCACAGGATTGCCTCTGTTTGCTGTAATTGGCAATTATGGAGGGAAAAATGACAACATTACATGGAGATTGCTACTGATTTCAGCATCACTGCTGCAGGTGTGTCTGGATAATGTGTTCACCCGGCAATTGAAGGTATTGATGTGCAATGATTTGCTGCTATTATGGAATTACACTTTACATTTGCAGTCTTCTGTTTACCCAGCAAAGACTTACAGTATCTTCCTTATTGATTCCTCATCTGAATGCCGCAGTGCTGCAGATGCGCCCTTTTGTCTTGAAGGTTGTGGTGGAATTTAGTATTAGCATTGCAGAAAGGACTGTAGTTTATTTACATTTTAGAAAAATATGTCAAAGCTCTTCAAGTAGTTGAGCCCAACTGATACCAGATGTTGGATTCCATCAGTGCCAGTGTGTCAATATACGGGCTGAAAACTCAGACAGCAGTGTAGTTGTGAAAAGTAGTGTTTTCTGAGTGTGAATGTTGATAAAGATTTCTATTTGGTTGTTTAAAAATTGTGACCAAGACATATAATGAGCAGCATAGTTAATATGGAAAGTCTGTGAATCTTCTCTGGCCAACCTGAAGTTTGAATATTTGACAGAAAATGGGTTTTGTGAGACATTTAATTAATACACGTTGGTGTTTTTCACCAATTAACTGCTAAAATAACTATTAGTATTATTCTGATACACTATCTTTCGTACATATAGGTCAATAATAGCATTACCCCCAAATTAGAACTCGATGAGAAGTTGATGATACTAAACCGAAGTCACACTCAGGCTAAACAGTCACGTGAAGCGGGCTATCAACTCATCAAATCGACTGCTGTTGGCACCAAATGACCAATCGCCAGCATGGACAGGTTTAGAGCTGCTTATTTCTCACAAGATAAACAAACTGAGTAATTTCAACATTTTGTCCATTCTAACAGTAACACAGATGTTGCAGCCAGAGCCAGAAAGCAAAGCTTGCAAATGAATGTTAACTGTGTGGAAGTTATTAGGCTTATTATTATCAGCACAAGTAGATGAGAGTATAATTTCATTCTGTACTCCATAAAATTTGAGTATTGCTGAGATGTATTCTTATAGCATTTAAAACAGATTTAGCAGCTCTCTCACCCTGTGGTGTTGAACAGTCTTGGGAGGAAGTATAGAAAAATAGAGAAAGCATCATTCAAAGCGGTAACTAGGGTTAATACACATCCTTTATGGTCAATAAATACAAGGCTTTAGTGCTTTGATCAGTCTTTGCTTTATTATTATACCACTGTAAGGAATAAAGAACAACAGCTTTGAGGTTTTTTGTAGCCAACAGGGGAAGAAAAGGAAAGTCGGTATAGTTTGGAGTTCCATCAAAAAATCTACCCTAGCTCATATCCACCGTCAAAGCTAAAGGGTTTAGACAATCTTTAAAAACTCTTGTCTTCCTCTCTCATCATCTGCACACCAATTTCTAAGACAACTTATTGGTTAATTGGCAGAGTTTTTCTATGCATTAATATGTTATCTTGAACAGAACCTGCCAGAGCAGGTTACATGTTCAGCATAGTTAAGGCGGTCACTGCTGTCTGTCTGTCTGTCTGTATGTGGGTGGGTGGCTATTTCCTGCTCCATAACTCGAGAACAAATAGAGATATGATAATCAAACTCGGCACAGATGTTTATCTTGACCTACCCTGATCACCCACTAATTTGGGGGTCAAAAGGTCAAAGGTCAAGGTCGCAGGGCTAATTAGTGCAGAATCCCCTTATAATATAAGCTTGCAATGATGAACTTTGGTATATCTAAGGGTAGGGCGACCACATTGCACTTCTTGGCCTTGAACTTGACCTTTGACCTTGATCTGTCTGTCTGTCTGTCTGTCTGTGGGTGTGTATGTCCGTACCATAACTCGATAACAAAGACAGATAGGACAATCAAACTCGGCACAAATATTGCTCTTGACCTTCCCTGGTCACCCATTAATTTTGAGGTTAAAAGGTCAAAGGTCAAGGTTGCAAGGCTACCTGCCATGTTTAGGAAGGCATCCGGCGTGGATCTGCATCTCGCTTGAGTGTGTTGTAGTTATTGTGGTGATGATCCACTGTCACAACCCCAAAAACCCAGAGTTGAACTTGAAATCACCTCTCTAATCCCAAATCCTGCTTCATAGTCCAGGCCTCTGCCGTCTCTCGAGAATGTCTTTACTCTTGCCCGACTCATACCTGGCAACCTTTAACATCCAGAGGAAGAAGCAGAGAGATACACACCATTCTACTGTTGAATAACTTGTCCTTTAGTCGTTACTTTTAGGGCAGCCAACACAGTACACAGCGTTTGAGTAGCTGTTACACTGTAACCTCAGCCTATCTAGACACATCATGGCTGACTACAGTAACTTGATCATCACTGTTACATTCTCTTCACAGTCGCTACAATCTGGTAACATTACTACTACTTGTTTTAGGCTTTACAGTTGCTTACTCAACACTGGATCTATGCTACACACAGGCCACATGTAAGGTGTTCCTTAAGTAAACGCTGAGCCAGTAACAAGAATAGTAGCCCACCTTAGGTTTCAGTTTCTCTCATCGGTTAACCTCAAGCACAGTGCATGTCATTAGATCAATGTCAAAAATATACTTTGCTATGCGAGGAGAATGAAAAAACAGTTCCAGTCACAATTCCCAGAAAGCTGACATCCTCAAATATTTTAATTGGACCAGCATTCTAAAGAAATTCAATATACAGGGACATTAAAGAGAGGAGTACAGCAAGAAATGTAGCTGGTCGAGCCATATAATCCCAACATTTAAACCTGTCTTGCAACCAAATTAAATATTTAGATGTGAATGTGATTAAAAGCTTGCATTAAAGATGTGTAAATGTCTGTCTGCATCCCCTTTTGTGCATTTCTGTAAGTCTGAAGTGAAGTGAAAGTGCACCAAAATTCAATAAGCATCCAGAGAACAGGAGTGATACTTACAACCACCGCTACATCAAAACATTTGTCACCTGTGCCGTGGTGACTCTCAGAGCTGTCAGCAGATCCTGGCGGGTCACACTGGGGCAAATGGTGAAACCTAACCAGGCAGAACCGGTACGTTCCCGAACTGACACCTTTCCCCCTTTCAGCTGCGAGCCACAGGTGAAAGCTCTCGCTGGAAGTCAGCAGATTGCAGCAGGTGCGTAGCCGCGGATGGATGAGTGTTTGTGGGCTCGTAGCTGATTAGACAGGAGAGCAGGGGAGAGGAGCAGGCAGAGGGGCGGGGGAGGAAATCATGCTAATCATGCTCTCAGTTTGAGAGGGACATGGGAATACAGAGAGAACATGTGACGTCCGCTGTGGCTATGAGAGAAAAGCATTCTGGTGTGCTTGAGTGAAAGCAAGTGAGTGAGTTTCTTATTCTGGACATTGGACTATCAAGGTCACTTTTTTGCTTCTTCCTGGCACATAGTTGTTGTATAAGAGACTTGTCACGACAGCATCTGTTGTTAAAGACATTAATGTGCCTGAAAACCTTAATAAAAGCTAGATTATTATGTCAAACTACCACATCCAAGGTTAAAAATCCTTCTCATGACTGTCACAGATGCCATGTGTCACCTCACCCTGCCCTTCCCCGCCCGGTGTATCACCCTTCCACAGCTGTATCCGTCTACCTCCACATTGTCATCTCTCCTCTGTAGCTCTGTAAGATTCTCATTCATGGCACAGCCCCAGCGACCTTGGATTCATGGCAGCACAATACAGTTAATCGCCTATAAATTGCCTGCATGGGAATAAAGCGAGAGTGAACGGTGAATAGGGATGCATTTTCACACTTTGAAGTGGTGCGTTCTTGTACTTTGACACAGTTATACATGGTCACATCAAGGAGCGGCTCAGTGCAGTAACAGTACAGCGACCTTAGAGGTGTCGTGCATAGCAAGTGGTTGTTTTGATCTTGTTTTTACCATCCACATGGGTCCAGCTGGACCTGAAGACAAAAATTTTCATCCACATGCAAAAACAAGACTAAAATTCTGTCAAGAGCGCGCCAAAAACAGGCGCTACAGCCATGTTGTCCAATCAGAATCATGAAAAAAGGGATAAGTTGTCAGTGATTGGGATAGGTTACCAACGATGGCACGTCAAGGAAGGAGGAACCGTAAGTGTAGACTGTACCTGCCATCTCTGTTACTCAATATAGTAAAAGCCCAACTGTACATTAATGGGTAAACTTGCAAAATGTACATTAGTAGGGTTGGCATCAGCACTTGACAGCTTTGTACTGCAGGAATTTAGGGCAGGCATGAGGTGGCACCAACTTTTCCCAGGGTTGGCCTTGTATTTGGCCCTTGCAGCCTCTTTCCATTGTGGTGTAAGGTCCAACAACTTCGACCATGACGAACTGAGAGTGCGCCAAAACAACTACAAAAAGTAGTTGGCTATGTTAGCCTACATGGTGAATTTTGCATTGTTGATGGCGATGTTAGAGAAGAGCAGAGCTGCTCAACAAGGACATTAAGAGGGTGAAAATTCAAGCTTTCTCGTCTTCTCTGAGTTTATTCAATTAGCATAAGGACCCACACAGCAGTTTTTTTAGGGCTGCTCAGAAGTACCAACCTTGGAGTAGGTATTTTTTTCTTCCCTCAAAACAGCCCCAAATGACGTTCTATGATGCCCTCTTTTGCAGTAACAACGCACACAAAGTGAAAACAGCCCACGAGTTCCTGTAGTGGAAAACAGCCTACTGTTTTGGCCATGTGCAAAATCACTCCATTTAAACAAAGAGTTGGCATATTGGTGACAGTGGAGAGGAAAAACTCCCTTTTACTAGGAAGAGACCTGCAGCAGAACCTGGCTTGGGGAGGGCAGATATCTGCCTTGACCGGTTGGGGTGAGGGTAAAGTGGAGGGAGAAACGAATAGCAGTGACAAACAGGCAGCAAATAATAGAACATAAACACTGGACAGACTGGAGGAACTAGCAACCATAGATCAGACCTACGTAGCCAGAAATATCTGCATAAACGTACAGGGAGAGAGGGAAGACACAAAGTTAATAACAGTAGTCCATCTGAATGTCACTGAAAAAAGTCCAATGCCTCAATTTTCAGAGACCTAATCTTGGGTTTGCATGCTGCCAGCAGGCCAAAACACACAGAACACCCTATGTTTTAAAGAACACCCTTGTGTGTGTGGACATGGCCAGTTTCAAACCAACAGCCTTCACTGGTTTGTAGTTCTAAAAGCACCAGTTGCAGCAGACGACTGCAGAAGCATCTCTTGCTGTCTCTAGGCAACAGTGAAGTCAGCTGCTGTCAATCACTGTACATGCATAAGTAATGCCATGAGCTATGGTGTAACTAGCTAAATTAAAAATAAACTTTGAATCCTTTACAGCTGTGTCAAAGCAAGAGGGATGTGTGGAAACAATCATGAGGAACTGATTCCTTTTTTTATTTACAGACAGAAGGGTAAAAAAAGGAAAATGTGCAAATGTTGATATGAGAAATAGATCTTGAATCTGTATGTGAAAAGCTGTTTACCTGCTTCTTGGTATTTGACAGATGCATATTACTGTCTTTGTCAGCCAACAGACACTACATCTTCACTGAACTGTGTCTAACGGCAGCGCCAGTTCATTCTCACCTTATATATAGCACCTTTAGTACGCTACTCGTCTCTCTCAGCTTAACACTTTTATTTCCTGTTCATGATTCAACCTTTGTTATTTTGCCTGCGCCGTCTGTTTAGTTTTGTATCCAATATGTGCTGTTTGACGGTTCATTATTGTTCCTTATCCATGTAAACAGCAGGGCTCTTACATTACGTTCCTTCATGCTGCACTAAAAACTGTTTTTATCCGTCATATTGAAGTGCAGATTGTGTTCCGTTCTGTTTCTTTGCAGATATTTCTGCCTTTGTTGGCATGACAAGATGATGCGCGGGGCAAAATCAACTGTCTGTCTTTTCAGCAACACGCCATTCAACTGTGGATGTTTACTTTTATTCACAATTGGCTCAGTTCAAACAAAAAACTGTACTGTCTCTAAATTTGTGTAGTTGGGCTTACGTTTAGCTGTGCTACATATCAGAGAGCTCTCGGCAGTTTTAAACGTTTTCTTATTTATGACCTTATGAGAAAGTGGTAATTCTGTTCTGACTATAACACCACAGCTGGAACTTTATTATTGAACAACCGATGTAATTAGAAGATGAAGGAACCTATTAAATTGTGTTTCTGTCAGTGAGTGGTAATATTACATGGAAGAAAATGTCAAAAAAATGTAGAGATATATTGCAAAGATGAAATGCAGATTCTTGCATGCCAGATTAACATAACAGCTTTGCAAAAGAAATAATAATCCATCTGCCCTACCCTGTCTGTGGTCAGCCCCAAGCTGACTGCTTCCCATTCTATATGTTTGTGTACACCCTGCAGAAATGTATGGTTTCAATTTTAAATGCGGCTCAGTAATTTATTTGTGCAGCTGGGCGCTGTAGTATTCTGCAAACATTACTTAAACAGGAGTAAGTGGTACATTTGTTGAGAACTGTATTAAGCTGTGGATAAATACACATTCACTGCATTAGTGATCAGCTCATCCAACACTGTGGTGTAACTCACTTGTACTGTGTTTATTGGCTTTTAGTGAAACTCACACTGTGGCTCCAGGGATGGCAGTGTTGATCATTAGTCAGTCCAGCACTGAATATCTGAACTGACTGACTTTAATAACCGTCTTGCTTCTCCTTGGACAGCGTGAGGTCGACATTGATTGTGTTTACATGCGCACCACTATCCTGGTTATGATGCTTAAGGTGTTTACATGGAACACAGAGGAGCCTGGTTATTTATATTCCTGTATACATTATATATCCTTGCATGCTGGTTACCGATTACTGTCTTCAGTTTGTGCTGGTGCCTGTGATGTTTAAAACACAAACTGGGAGTATCTGACAGTCCTGTAACTGTAAGCCCAACCCTAAATTAATTTCTCTATGTGGCTACCAAGAACAAAGCCACTTTGGCTTATTGCAGACAACATTGCGTTGCAAATTTCGCTTATCCTCTTTATTGCCATCAGTGGGATGTGAGAGCGACAGGAAATATTAATCATGTAATCCACTTTAACAGCACCGTGTTGCCACTGCCAACGCATAGGAGAAAGGAGAAGTGGATAAAGATACACAGCTATGGCTGGTGGAAAAAGAAATTCCATATGAGTAAGACATGCTTACAGTTCTGTTACCGATGAGAGTGTCCATAGTGTTGTAGAAACTGGCCAGTTGTGGGGAATATTGTTTGGTTTTCTAGCACGATTAGGATTCTTAGAAGTGCAGCTTCTATGTAGGTTCTGTCACATTATGGTGGACGTTGCTATGAGCTGCCTTGTTTGTGTTGGTTTGTGTTACCTGATGCTGCACTTACACAGGTAGTAAGCAGTGGTCAGAAGCACTGCTGTGTCCAAGATTAGAATGTAGAGATGTGGACGGTAGACTCAGTCTTATTTGTAGGTTTTAGACAACTAAGGAAAAATGTGTCGGACTGTGGGTTTCACTGGTGGTTTTAGTCTTTTTTTAAAAAAAATTGCTCTTTCTAGAAACTGTCTGAAATGTATTTTCAATAGCGTAGGGTGGACCTTGGCTCCTCAAGCTACAAAAGATTTAAAAGACCTGTATTTTTCTACATGCATGAAAGAACGTGGATTGTAGATTAGCTGTACTACCTGAGTGTGCCACCAGATGCAGCCTCTGGAGCAAACAGAGGATGCGGTTCCTCTGACTATGGATAGTATTGTAGTAGTTTAGAGACCAATGGGCACCATGACAGAGACTTCTATGATGCTTAATGTCCTCCGGCCAGAGATAGTATATTACATCCAAAGCTTGAAACCACAAGTTGTGCTCCCCCTCTCTGACAGTTGTTTGGTAGCAGATGCAAACAAATTATTGAGCTTAGAATGGTGAGGATATTGATCACCTGAAGAAGTCTAGAATCGGCCCATATCCTAATCTGTGACACTCATCTGGGCCCCATCCCTAGTCAGAGATGGTGACTTAAACACTTGCTAGTCGACACCTTTGTTGTCATTTTCATTCTTCACTGCATTGTTTTCTCTTGGCCAACTCACTCTCGTCTCTTGCAGCCAGTCATGCTGCGTCAAGGTGCACTGATCATAACCGATGTTGATCTGCACAATTAGTTTCCCATTTTGTTGCAGTCATCGATCTTTTCCTCTGTACAATTAAGTCAAGTCAAAATGGATTAGCCAGCAAATTGTATCCAAAAATTCTTACGGAAGGTCATTCAAATAGATGATCAGTATGCATTTTGTGTTGCTCTGGTGTTCCTTTATTTGATCTTGCCTAATGTTCCGAAGAGCAGAGAGTCTAAAAGAATTTCAGATAGCAGTCTGGCGGTTCTTGGATAGGTCATGGTATCCATCATAATCTAATCACCACAAGCACTATGCTGCCAGTCAATGGAGAAGCTCCCAGAAGGAAAACTCCAAAATAAAAATCAGAAGATTTCTCCTCTTTGAAAAGATCAATAAGTATCACTGATAAAATCATAGATTATCATTTGGGAGAAACGTGTATATGCAACACCCTTTAGTATCTTGAAAGTAATGATTAGAATAAATTCCTCTAGAGGAGCAGCTCGTATTGAAGAAAAATGCTTGGGTTTTGTTTTGATGTTGTCCATTCTCTGCTCTTTCCACCTTTATTGCCTGTGCCCCTGTTGTTTTCTCATAAAAAATCATAATTTTGCTAATAGATTGATGCCCATTGTCTCCTTTGAAGAGCACAGAACTGAACGGCCTTATGTAAAAGTGCTTAAACAAGCAGAAGACATACCGCTGCAGGTTGAGAGATGACAGAAAGGCATGAGACTGTACGTGATCATACACACATAGATGATAAATGGCATGTTTATCCATGCAGACGCCATAAAAGACATTCAGAAATGTGCTGCAAAACACCATCATCAGTCATCCGTCCTATGTGATATAAAAACACACATGCAGCTGACAGCACTATATCACAAACAGTACATCACTGCACCGCCAGCGCCTCCAGAAGAACTGCATCCTGAACCGACACTAAATGGTTAAGACTACAGTGTACTGACGGCACAGAGCGACAATTAGCCGGTTCACAGCACAGAGGTTAAAGATCAGCAGTTAACACTGGGTGTTAATTGCAGATTCATTTTGCTTCACAGATATCTACTAACACACAGAGGCTCTGTATTCAAGGTAAGTATATAAATGTGTTGAAAAACATATCAAGCAAGAAATAATTTGTGAAAATCTTAGGAAATTCTTGCAAAAGAAACATGGAGCGTTCAAGATCTGTGCCTGTAACAAGCAAGAGCCATACCTGATGTTAATTTAACTGCTATGCCTGTCAGAGTGGTCTTCTTGTGTAGCGATGCACCGCTCCCGGCACTTCTGCAATGCTTGTAATACTCTCTAGAAGTCTTGTTATGATAACAGTCAAGCAGCATGCGAATCCCTTAAACTGTGTCAAAACAGCAATGCTTTCACTTGAACTTCATTTTGTGTAAGAGGGGTAGTCAATGGGAGCCAAATCTAGCAAGTACAGGGCAGGTTTGGAGTGACAGTAGTGTTGAAGCTTGTGTGTAATCACCATGCTGAGAGGACAGTGCAACTGGATCACCTACATGTCATTGTGCCACAGGTTGTTTGCACACCTCAGGGTGCTACAGTAGACTCTGGGAGATCAGTTCTATAGATGCACAATCATGTGAATGTTGACGAAAACAATGAGCCTGCTGCTGGTGCTCATGACCTGATGTCTGGTTATGGAAAGTGGAGGCTCTTCTACCATGTAAACAACTGTTTCTACTTTGGTTGTAGCTGCAGACACATCATTTTTCACCAGTGATGAACCTCCACATAAATGTTGGATCATCATGGCTTTTGACAGAATGTGATCTTTGCTTGTTTCTCCAGTTTGTGATCCGTAATCACAAATATACACGTGCCAGTAGTGTTGATGGTTCATGTCATGCAGTTACCCGACTTGACACAGTTACAGGTCAAACATGTTGCTACTTGATTACCCATGTAGTTCGACTCTTGACTTGGGTTCTGATTGTAAAGCCTGTTGCTTTAAGTAGCCAGCAGAGTGGCATCATGTTGCCATGTTGCTGCATGCTTCTCAACAGTTACTTGCTTGCACATGTTGCACATGCGTGACCATGATGTGCTCCATGCACATGCACTACAACCAGTCTCAGAGCAAGTGGATAGCACCAAGTAATGCTTTCATCCACATATCTTGACCTTCTTCAGCAGATACAATTTACTGTTAGGCTATCACTACCTACAGTACCCAGTCGTCTTTACGTGCATTTCAGTGCTAATTTTCACTAAAAAAGCTGGAAAACAAAAGGTTCCATTGTTTCGAAAGAATAGAAAATATAATACAGAACAAAATTTCTAAATGTGTCACTTATCACTATGTCAATGTGTAATTTTAAAACATAACATTTTTTAAAAGTTAATTTCACTGTGCTTTAACAAGGAAAGCCAATATCAGTGAAATAGTTATAATGGTCTTGTTAAGTTCAATGTAGAATAAGTAAAATAAAAGATAAGTAGGAATTAACTTTCACTTCATAGATTAATTATCAATCAAAACCACACCAATTGCAAAAATTGCATGCCCATAGGTGAAGAAGTGGGACGTCTAATTGGAAGCCAGAGATTTTTTTCTTTAACTTAAACATTGTGCCATGTAAGGCCTGACTCATTACTGCTGTACTTGTGGTATAATTTCCTGATTAAGCATGAAACTGCCCTAATGACCTGATATGCTTGACAGCTGCAGCCAGTATGTAGCACAGCTGTCTTCATGCTTTAGCTTACACTGCAGACTTCTGTGCTGAACAGGCTCCATTGTCTCCCTTAATCCCTCTTCCTCCTGGACAAATCTAGGCGAGTCTGAGCTAGCTGGCTTCTAACACCACTGACCTCTGCATGATGGTCAGTATTTACGCCTGCAAAACAGGAATGTGATTTACTCAGTGCAGGTTGTCCTGTACACCACTCCATACAGGGTCCATCTGACCTGGAAGAGAGTCTGGGGACTCTATAGGGGGTCAGTAGATGGGATGTGGGTGGGCAGTTGGCCTGGATTGAAATGGGAATGGACAGACTCATTACACAGCACTTTATAGTGCTCACACACTTCCAGTTGTACCCTCTGACTGTCCTCTCAAGGACAAATTGAAGCATACAGTATAGAAACACCTCCCCCCTCCGCTGCCACCTCCAAACTGCTGCTGAGATCAGTGGCTGTCAATTTGGCCGTCACTCCTCCAGTGATGATGTCTGCTCCCTCAGCAGGATACAAAGGGTGTTCCTGCGTCAGGCAGTTTGTGGCTTGCAATTCCTTTCCCCAGGCCTTATCAAAGAGCACTGCAGCATTTTTACAGTACAGTACTGGGGGTGCAATAAAAGTTTGTGATGGATCGGGGAATTTCGTGTGCACTGGAAATGAGCTGTGCAAGTTGCAAATTGTCCAAAAATAGCAAGAGTCAGATGTCCAGCAGGAAGAAAAAGCACATGTGGTGCGTTTGAATGAACTGTAAAGGTTGTGTTCCTGCACAGTGTGATGGAAGGAAGATAAATTAAAGAAAAATCACAGTACTAAACCTAAAACCGACAATCAGATGGATTCATTCGGTCAGACTGTGACTTTTAGTCTTGCAGATATGTGTGTAATGTCATTAAGGGTTTGATCATCATTATGTAAAGGCAATGGTGTAGACTGTATGTTGGTTAATAGAGGTGGTGAACTATCTCAACTTCTCCTTGATGTATGCACCAATCAGGCATAACACCATGACCACCTGCCTAATATTGTGTTGGTCCCCTTATGTGCTCAGAAATGCTCTGAACCATTGGACATGGACCAGAGGACCTCACAGGGTGTCCTATGGGGTCTGGAACCAGGACGTTGGCAGTGGATCCTTTGGGTGCATAGACTTACACCGTTACTGTCCACGGTGCTTGTTGCTACACACAGCTGTGTACACTAAATGTTAAGTGATGCCGCGCCTAATGATCAAGCCTTCTCTACGTTTTTACCAATATCCTTGACTGTTTTTATGTCCTGCCCGCAGGAGATGTGTTTATAGATTTGTCGAATAAAGCAGCCTGAGGGCAGCGTCCATTAGGACAAAGCCACCTGGGCCTGCTAATGAAAGACCTGATCGAGAGGCTGGTGGGTTTTAATGCGCCGGTGTCGGAATGACGCGCTCCACATGAGGAGCTTAATGCGTTATCAGACTGCACTGTAATCAATAACAGTAAAGATGCAGACCAAAACAGTAGTTTGCTGGTTTTTCAAAATATGCTTAAAAACTGTAAAATCAGATGCTTTGATGGTGCCAAACACAAGACTGACCATTAAGGGCAGGCTACTGTAAAAACAGACATTACAATGAAGTCAGTTTAAGTTAAAATTAAAGATTAGATCATTTTTTTGTTCTTGGTTTTTAAAATGTATTGCTGCCTCTGACTAAATGTTCCTAATCCATAACAGTATAATTTGTCTTATCCTTTATCTTTCCTTATTTTAGGTATTTTAGTGTCACACATTTTTAAATGTAGTTGGTAGATCTCAGTTCATAAATATTAAAGACATTTTGATATTCATGACATACACCGATCAGGCATAACATTATGACCACCTGCCTAATATTGTGTTGGTCCCCTTATGTGCTCAGAAATGCTCTGAACCATTGGACATGGACCAGAGGACCTCTCAGGGTGTCCTATGGGGTCTGGAACCAGGATGTTGCAGTGGATCCTTTGGGTACTCTGGCTTGTGCAGTGGGGCCTCTGACAATCAAACTTGTTCCACTGCATCCTGTTGATGCTTGATCAGAATGGGGTGTAGGAAGTTTGGAGGTCAAATCAACATGTTGGACCATTGTCATGTTCCTCAACATGTTCCTGATTGGTTGATGTTGTTTCCATGTGGTGGGATGCATTTTCCTGTGGGGGTAGGCCAGTGATATTTGGGATTTCCATTTGCATGAGGGAGTGTGTTTGTTGTGAGACAATGTTTATTTGGGTGTCTAAGTCTGATCAACATGGATGTTAAAATCCAAGGTTTTCCATCAGAACACCACATAGTACCAATATGATCAATGTTATTCACTTCACTTGTCAGTGGTTATAATGTTGTGCCTGATCGGAGTATGTCTATAATTCACAGTTTATACATTTTAAAAGAAGAAAATGTTGTAATTTACAGGTAACCATGGTTACATCTATTGCTGATTACTGTGGTAGCACTGTATAAATATAGTATGAGACTGCAAAAGATAGTTAGAGTATTAAACACTAAACCTCATATTTTACTGCAGAGTGCTGTAATCAATTACTGTATGGGTAATTTACAATTGTAACACTGTAAAAGTTTAGTAAAATCCAGGCAGGCACAGTTGCCAGGATTTTTTAAGGACATTTGTAAGAGTTTAGAGAGATGATTGACCAAATAAATAGAAAATCCAGTGATATTATATAAGCTTTTTTGTATTTATTTTGCCCTCTAGTGAAAGATTGTGTGGTTCAGCAGTAGTGACATTGAGATACTTCAATTAATAAGTGTTTTGGTCATGTTGTCTTCTCTAAACACCACCTAGCCTTCTGACAAATCACAGCAAACCCTTGTTCCATATTTTCCCTGTGACATTTCCCCAGCGCTCATATTGATGCACATGTCCGTTAATTTGCTCATTTGGAGGCAATTACGCTTGATGCCATTTGTCAGAATGCAGGCGTGTGCATTTCAGCGAGCGCGCTGCTGTCTGTCCGAGTAATTAAACCACGGCGAGAGGTGGAGCACCTGATTGATTTCTTCAACCTCTTTTGTGGAGAAAATTGCTCAAATGGAATTCAGTGTGACATCAGTGACGCTCACATCGACACACACACACACACACACACACACAAACACAGCAGCAGCTCTCTGACCAGTCAGGACGCTGTCACACTCTCAGACCATTAGCTTCTCCTGAGCTGACGGATTGCTGAGATCTCAGACACAGACAAGAAAATCTGCTCAAATTTGTGAAAGCACTGGAAAAGCTCGAAAGCTTTACGAGGAGCCACCACCTAACCGAGGCTATTTCATTACCGCAGTGGGCACAGTGTTTCATTTTGCAAACACAAAGCATGCACATGTCCACCACCCTTTCTTTGAGCCCTCCATGGTGCCTGCTTGGCTTCTTTTTGGTGTAATTTGAAGCAGTACAAGACGGTCACCAGGGATCCAATTACTTTTCAAAGATTGGCTGGTTTCATCTATTTTTTATGGGAGGTATGGCATGGAGGGGCTTCCTCATACCAAACCCCCCCTTCTTGTTCTCCCAGACCATCCATTCAGAGGCAGCCTTGCCCGGTGTCAGGAGTGCCACTATTCATGCTGGCAATAATAACAGCAGCAGTGCTGTGGTGTGGTAGAGCATAGCGCTGGCTTCACCTGGTATCTATCTAGCCACCTTTCCATCCTCTCCTGTACTTACACAATGATTATTGTAAATGTTTCATTTTTGTCTTGGGGCTCTTTTGTGGGTGCTGGTTGTCTAGCAACTGACTTTCTTTTCTGCTGTTTCTCTGTTATTTCAATGCTGCTTTGAAAAGGCAGTATTGGCAAACTGCCTAACATGTATCATAAATCCAAATAGTGCTGAATGGATCAGTCAGTAGAAGGGGCAATCTGGCAACACATTAGATCCAATAATCCCATCATTCTTTTGTCGCAGCTTCCAAGATGCAATGGCTTGCATGCTTTCGGCTCTTTAAGTCAGGTTTAGAACTCAAGTCAGTTTGTCAACATATGTTTGAGGTATTGTGACTAAGGATGTCCCGATCGAGTTTTTTAAAAAAGTGGAGCCTCTTACTGTTTATTACTGTAATGGCCAGAGGAGGTGGACACTTCTGTGTTGGCAAACAGAGAGCATTGTGGGGGTTTAGCTAATAAAGGGACACCATGGCAAAGTCTTATGTGAGGCTTAATGACCTCTAGTCAGTGCACAAATCAAGTTAAGTCAGGATCAATTGGGACCACACCAACAATCCTCTAGACAAAGACCAACAATTCGGCGCACATAAGCTCTGCAAACTTTCGATTCCCCACACTGATGCAAAAATGCAGATGATTACCGTAACTACGTATTACTCCAGTGATAAAATAAATTGATGTCATTTAACTATTTTAACTTCTAAATCAAGTACTTAAGTTGGTGCACTGATCCACCAATTCAAGGAAAGGGTTACAATGACAAAGAGATTTAATGAAGTTTTCTTTGATTTAATATAAGATTCACTACACATAGAATCCACTAAATATTAATATCATAATACAGCAAGGACATGGGAATCAGATGATTCAGTTCAGTTTTCTTTATATAGAGCATATTTACAACATATGTCATCGCATAGCACTAATCATCTAATGATGAGAATGATTAGATGATTAAAATAGTATGGAGACAAGGTTTTGATATTTAGTTTGAGTAATCCATTTTTATAATAACTCTCTGAACTCCAAAGGTCATGTTATTTAGTAAATGCCAATTATGTCAATAAATGTGTCATTTATTAGAGCCAGACTAAGAGAATCATTAGGTTTTCCATTTTTGAACAACTCATCTGTGACGTCCCACCAGGATATTTTTTTTAGCAAAACTAAGCTTGAAATCGTGACATATAATTAAAATTACTTTACCAGATCAAGATTGAAATAAATAAATAAATTTCTGCACTCATTAGTGCAACTGAGAAGCCGTGAATAACTCCAGTTTGACCAACAGTCATGTGATAAACATGCTGAGACTTTTTGGTTGAACTGCAGGCTGTGCTTAGCATTAGTATACCAGTAGCACCTGTGTGCATTTGGAAAAATGCTGTACATGTTAAGAACTTTGTTTTTTTGCGTTTTCATTATTATTGCATGACTTTGTCATACTGCCCAGAACACATCTCTTCTGACTTCTCTTTCCTTTTAGCCATGGTTCAACCACCTCCATGATGAAGGAAGTTACCCTGTAGTGAAAAATGAGCCCACAGTGAGGAAGAGTATGAGCAAAAAATGGGCAGAAACTCCTTGGGGTTCAGAATGTGAATCAAGTAATAAAACCCTGAGTCTAACCCTGTAGAATACCTGATAAATTAGTCATTCCGTTAATAATAAAAACAATCATTTGATGAATCTATAAAATAATAATGCCTAGGTGCAGCCCTGGACTACCTTATACTTTGAGCCCTGCAGAGAGAGGCTTAGTGTTAGTGCTCTCTTTTAGGTGAGTTTTAATGCTAACGTCTTCATAACCCAGTTCAGTCAGTATCAAGTGTAAAGTTGTGTGGATGAGGGGTTGGTTGATCATATTGAGAAATCTGTAAGCAGCAGGACCGGAGGCTTGTTCTGAACGGGCGTGTTTTGAACAGGAACTGCACTAAATAACAATAAAAAAATGTTAGGTGCAGCCTTGAATCGAACTACGGTGAAAATAACCATACTTAAGCATATCCTTAACCATCCTGTTATTGCAGCACACTCTGATTCCATTAGGGAACGTAGCGTACTGGGTATGCAAAGCTTGACGTGTAGTAGAGTGAAATACAGCACACCAACAGCTCCGCGCCACAACTGGAGCCTGATGCCCAACAAGGGAGGGGGAAGAAACACATGTCAGCAAAATGTTAATGTTGTTCCTCATTACTGCTGTGCCGTTGGAAATGGCACATGAAATAAACCATCTCCTTCTATTGTCCCCGCATTATAGCTGAGGCACCGTGTTGCAGAGCACAAAGGGGAGGGAGGAATGGGGAACGGGGTGGGGCGTTGAATTATGGGAATGATCCCGGTCGTACCATAGGTGTGCTCAAGGCTCATGTCCCTCTGCTATATATTTCTGCCTCTTTCATCACGGCTCCACTGTGTGCAGCTCATACATGTAAAGCAGCTTTTTGATGGAGAGGAGGGAGGCGAAGAGGGAAGAGAATGTCAGAAGGGAAGATGAGTGGAGGTGGTCAGGGATGCTGGGAAGGAGCAGTAAAATGGAAAGATTGTTTTCATTAATCTTTATTTATTCAGATGGCGGTGACGTGCCTGCTCTCGCTGCAGAGTCCTGTTTTGTATTCACATTTCCACTTGGGAGCTGCCCACTTTTTTACTGTGTGGCCACTGAGCAGCTCACTGGAGCAACTGGGGGTTAAGTGCTTTGCACAGGGGCACCTTGATGCCAGTAATTAAGGCAGCAAGTAGTTTATTATTCACTTCCCCCCGCCCAGATTTTCTAGCAATGTTTCTGTCACAAAGCAGCTTGTCTGACATGTATGCTAGTGCCATGTTAGCACTGGGTTGGCATCATATGTAGTTTGGAACAAGTGGTTTTGACCCCTTTAAAGTATTTTTTTCAACATCCAGTCTCATATCTTCATAGTTTGACCATCATTTGATAACTGCAACAGTGCACCATCAGGCAGTCACATGGCAGTTTGGAAATGAAGCCTCACTTGCAGGGACTCACAATGGGTTCCCAATGAGTTAGAAGACAATCAAATTCAATGTCTTCCTCTACAGCCTACATTACCCACAACGCAACCTGATCTCTACCATTCTGTCGGAGATTTGGGCGTGTCGTCTCGGGTTAATTTCGCTTCAAGCAGAGACGGAGAGCAGGCTGTGGAGGTCTGGTAAACTCCACAACCGCCGAATTATTTATTTTCAGACTTGTACTTTTCAGTCCCAGATGGTGCTGAGTCAACCCACATCGCTGGAGCCTTTTCCTGTTTGACTCCGGATCTCAGCAAGGAAATAAAATATTAAAATTTAGTCATAGTGATGATGACCAAAACTTGCACCAAATCCCATGCACCAAAAAGCATGTGAAAGTAGTCTTAAAGTGATGCTTACAGAGCACTGAAACTGACAAAGTAACCTTTCTATATAAAAGCCAGTTATCTATTTTAGTTTAGTGATAATTACTGTGTTCTTCTTTTGGTGCCTGAGTCTAGGTCTGGTGGAGGAACATATCAAATTTTAACAAACCCCTGAGGTAAAAATCAGGATTTTTACATTGTTAACATGAACATATGGTGTTTCTATTTGCTGAAAGACTCAGAATAACCTCCATAGCTGAAACTTCAGAGCAGTGGTAATGATGTCTCTATAATACAAATTCACACTTCCGGTGTTTCATACGTAATAAACATTATTCTTCTTTAGAGTCCGGGTCTGGTTCAAACATGATAGGCTGAATTACGACAATGTTACAAACTTGATATTTTGTAGTGCAGAGAAGTTTTGCAGTATTTGAGCAGAGTTGTAGGTGAGCTGGTGTGCACGAGCTGCAGTGAGAAATGGAAGGGTGGATGGAGAAAGAGGCGGGGAATCATTTACACTGATCTGGCATAACATTATGACCACCTGCCTAATATTGTGTTGGTCCCCTAATGTGCTGAAAATGCTATGAACCATTGGCCATGGACTAGAGGACCTCTCAGGGTGTCCTATGGGGTTTGGGAGCGGGACATTGGCAGTGGATCCTTTGGGTACTCTGGCTTGTGCAGTGGGGCCTCTGTCAATCAAACTTGTTGCACTGCATCCTGTTGATGCTTGATCACAATGGGGTGTAGGAAGTTTGGAGGTCAAATCAACATGTTGGTCCATTGTCATGCTCCTCAACATGTTCCTGATTGGTTGATGTTTTTTCCATGTGGTGGGGTGCATTTTCATCCAGTGACATTTAGGATTTCCATTAGCATGAGGGAGTGTGTTTGTTGTGGGACAATGTTTATTTGAGTGTCTAAGTCTCATCAACACAGATGTTAAAATCCAAGGTTTTCCAGCAGAACACCACATAGTAGCAATATGATCAATGTTATTCACTTCACCTGTCAGTGATCATAATATTGGGGCTGATCTGTGTACATACTCATAAATCCATGTATACCAAAGTATGCAAAGGTAAAGATTTATATTCAGGTCATTTTTAAGGCATGAAATTAAATTAGTCTTTAAATGTTCTATCAATGCGCTGAGAGGAACTTTAAAAAGGGCAATATGATTAGTTCACAACAACAAATTAGCTCCTTGGTGGAAGTATCAAAATAATGGCTAAAAGTTGCTTTTTTCCTATTTATTTAACCTCTAGAATTGTGATTTTTGAGATTTCTGGAGAGAATCAAATGCTATTTGCTGCTTGTGTCCTCATCCAGCACATTAACAACTAATAGGGTCTGTAGTGCTTATAGTTCTATGACAGCTATAAAGTTGTACTGGCCTATAGTTTTCAACATTTGTTTCTTGTGATGTTGTGACAGTAATGTAGGGTTTATCTGCTGTTAGGACAACAGAGGTAACGAGGGGTGAGGTAGCCTGAGAGATGGAGGATAGGTGGAGAGCGGCCAGCAGAGAGTGAGTAAGAGCGTCTGGGTTCAAGGTTGTGCTTCTGGATTACAGAAGAGGAGGTGGACAGCGATTAGAGTAATGCTTCAAACAAAGGTCACAGCACATATCTGCCTGCTCTTAATGTGAGCGAGGTGTGTAATTGGGTTGTTAATGGAGAGGATAATGATCCAGTGCGACCCCTGTTGCCACCGTAGGGCCCCACCACACACCAGCGCTCTACACCAACGCCGCCACCATCTTTTCTGTTAGCAGGCACGGAAAAGCGAGACCATTATTTCATGCAGAGTTAACAGGACCCCAAGCATATCATTATGGTGTGATTGTAGCGAGTTATTACTGTTTGCAGGAGTGCAGCTGACAAGGCCCCTGGCCCGCGCTTTCAGACCGCCAATTTACATTTCTGGTCAGCGCTGGCCGCCCGCTCCCACTGGCACTGTTCTCAATTCCGCACTCTGTTGCACATGGATTTCCAGAAAAGTATTGACAAATGAAAGGTTTCTTGCCAGAATGCAATGTATCCTTTTGGAAGGAGATCTTTTTTGGGGGGTTCAATATTCAAAGAAAAACAGACATGATAGCATTCTTTGAAATTTTTGTATTTTTTGAGGAAACGCTTTGAGATACCCGATAAGTGATGGGACGCTGAAGCCTGCAATCACTTTCTCTTTGAATAGTCACATTTTTCAAACAGTGGATGTCATTTTGGAATGAAACCTGCAATATTGATTACTGGATTCCCCGTCAGCGAGAGTCTGCGAGGCTTTTTTCGGAGATGGATCTGTGATTCAGGCAGACAGCAAGCAGCTGTTTGAAGCATTGCGAGATCTTAAGGACAAATTTCCAATGAAGCGCATGAAACGGCCCCAAAAATAATACGCTCATGGGTTGAAGGAGATTCGTACTGGCATCCGATAGTCCACCATTAAACAAAAAGATGAGTTGGAAAGCAGATTTGATTGAATTTTCATGTTCTGGTTTGTTGGTAACTGTTATAAATGGAGAGGAAAAGAGAGCTGTTGAATGCCTGTATTGGCAGCCTTTCTTACAGCAGGATTTAGGGTCCTCAGATTAAATAAACCAGGAGGGAAGATGCTGGTCCTTTTTAGCCTTGGTTTTCTGGTAATTGGAAGTGAACCAAATACAAAATGGAACAAATTATCTACAGAGGAGGTATTCAGGTCTTTTAAAAAAGTGAAAGTTATAACTCAATGTTACACTAGAATGCATTATGCACTGGTTGTCCACGACATTCTGACCACTGACAGGTGAAGTGAATAACATTGATCATATTGCTACTTTCTGTTCTGCTGGAAAACCTTGGATTTTGACATCAGTGTTGATGAGACTTAGACACCCAAATAAACATTGTCCCACAACAAGCACACTCCCTCATGCTAATGGAAATCCCAAATGTCACTGGATGAAAATGCCCCCCACCACATGGAAACAACATCAACCAATCAGGAACATGTTGAGGAACATGACAATGGTCCAACATGTTGATTTGATCTCCAAACTTCCTACAGCCCATTCTGATCAAGCATCAACAGGATGCAGTGAACAAGTTTGATGGACAGAGGCCCCACTGCACAAGTCAGAGAACCCAAAGGATCCAGTGCCAACATCCTGGTTCCAGACCCCATAGGACACCCTGAGAGGTCCTCTGGTCCATGCCCAATGGTTCAGAGCATTTTTGAGCACATAAGGGGGACAAACACAGTATTAGGCAGGTGGTCATAATGTTATACCTGATCGGTGTATGATTAGATTAATATTACCCATTGATTAATATAAAAGCAGGATTTTACTGTAGCTGGATGCAGTGGAGCCCTTTTTGAACTTTTTTTTTTTGCATAGGACTACAACTAATGGTTTGTTTTTTGTTATGCATTAGATTAGTGACAAATGCTGTAACAAGAGCCCAAAGTGACGCCTTTGTTGTGCTTGTTTTGTACAATCAACAGCCCAAAACTCAAAATGAACAAAAACGCATTGAAATCACGAAAACTATTAAAAGGAAAAGCAGTGCATTTTCACCTTTGTGATGCTCAAAACATCTTGAAAATTGGTTTGAAAAATAGCTGACAACAGATTTTCTTTCAGTCAGCTAATTGATTAATCAATTAATAATTCCAGCTGTGCTAATTTAGCCTTTACGGCCGCCCTCTGATGGCACTAAGCATCTTAGTTTATTGGCTCCAAAGCAGTAAATGGAAACAAACCTCATTTTGTGGTCATATTTTAAATCGAGCTCATGCAGCTATCGGATCAACATATGCAGCATAACCTTCTGGAATGTAGTGGAGTGACAAAAATTGAAAATACTCCAAGTGCAAATACCTCAAGGCTGATCTTAATGGTGACACTTGAGTAAATGTACTTTCCATCTCTGGTTTCTTCTTCGCCACTGTCAGACTTCATGTTAGCAATTTTGCTGCTCTCCCAGAATCCAGCAATTAGCTTTCTGTGGATTTTTCTAAATAAAATATTTTTCTTTCCACTCGTGCAAACCACCATAAATCACAATGCGTGGTCAGGAAAACAAAACTCCAGCAGTAGTTTGCCTCAACGCCCCGCGGCTGTGCTTCAGACGGACCACCAAAGGAGTGAAGACATGCCAGACGATGAGCAGCTCTGACAGCCTCCCTCCAGTCACAGTGATCTCACTCCTTACTGGGAGTACTGGCACCTTGATCCACAACATGAGAGAGAGAGAGAGCGTAGAGTATGCCACACACTGCTCCGTTCACCCCCTCAGATCCTCCTGAGACTCGCTCTGCATGACGGCATGCCACTATTTTTAAACATGCCGTCATCGGGATCACTCAGGCGCACACGACCCCCCCCATACTCAGCTGTGGATCCGGACCCCACCCCACCAAACCCAGCGGGGAGTCTGCCTGCGCTCACGTCGGAAAACCAACTCACCATGAATATTGAAAAGGGTTTTTAGCATGCAGCATGCATGTTTGCTGTGTTTGTCTAGAGATTGGGAGCGTAGTGAGAAACGGCCTTCATTCTGCTGGTGGTGCCGTTAACATAACAACATGCACCTGACTGGCTGCTCAAACTGCAAAATCTATAAGGTGTTCTTAGCTTTATACACAGGAAATGAGTTAGTGCTGCACGTGTGACTAACCTAAAGGTGAGACTTGTGTGTGTGCGTATGTGAAGTGATAATGAGCTGAATTCTGTGAATGAAACAGTTACACACGGTGAGGCGTAGGGATGCAGATTGCGAGGCTTTGACTTCATTCCATGATGGTGTTTTGCTCCCATCTCAGCTGCCACTGGCCTACTTGTATATTTTGATGAAGCTGTTACAGAAGTTTTGATATTTGCTGCTTAATGTTTGATTCATCCACAAGCCAAAATATTCAGAAACACTCGTAATTAGCTCTTGTTTCAGCTGATGAAAGTCAAAGGAAACGCTGATTACTGGCACTTATTTGGCTTCCCTATTTGCAGGATGAGCGCGCAGAGGGCAGCTAATGCAATGATTTGGGTGTGTAATCCAGGATTAAAAGTGAAGACCTGCTATCCTAAATGCAAATAAATTGTTGCTGTAGCGGAAAGTTTGCTGGAGAGATGGGGTGAGTAAACAAGGATCCTTTTATTTGTTTTGCCGGGTTCAGCAGATGTAGATCTCCTTTGATTAGCTGACTTGTTCTGCTGTTGTGCTCTCACTTCCAGCCTCAAAGGTCCTCATCCTCAAGCTGTGCTAATGATAGACCAGGGGTGAGTTGACTGGGATAGGCTCCAGTCCCCCCGCGACCCTACAGAGGATTAAGCGGTGTGCAGATAATGGATGGATGGATGGATGAAACCAATGAACCATTGCCAACATAGCAATGCCTTAACTCAAAGAGCTATATGGCGGGCAACACCTGTCGCTAGTTTGAGTGCACCCTGAAGCTGCCTTCTTCACTAAGGTCCACCTACAATGACTGTGGTTGGTTTAAAGAAACTCCAGCAAGCCAGAATGACAGTCTGGTGCAGCAGACCATTCTGTACTGCAGAATATTCTGGCCGGGAGACAGTTACCTTCGATTAGCATGAACACAGAATGCAGGGGTCACATTTTGAGCAGGTGATTCCTTATAATACTGGAACTTTTTATTTTTATTTTATTTTGGTAATGTCAAACTAATACTATTGCGCTGCTTGCAGCATGTTACACTTCAGGGGAAAATGTTCAGTTGATTGCTCAACACAACGGACACTGCAGACTTGAAAGCTTTCAGGAGCTTTTGCAATGCATGTAACAAACATCACGCTCCAGTAGAGCTTTGGAAAAGATTGTGTGTCATTTCTGAGGGAATACAAGTGGGAATAGGAGAGAAGTTGTGACTACAGAGAAGCAATCTGCCTCCTGGTGTAGCATTTCTTGGCTTTATTACAGAGTGAAGGCCTTCGAGTCATAATATGTGATGTAGTTGCTGGTCCTAAAGATACTGATTCACGCTGAGCCTCAGAAAGAGCTCATCTCAGAGCTGCTGTTTGTTTTTGTTGTCACCTAATTCATTCAGTTATTGCCTGGGGAGATTTGAAATTGTGTTGGCTTTGACATTTTTTTACAAACCAAACTGCATGGACTTTCTGCTGAGGCATTACAAAGAAATAACTGGATGTCCCTCGGAAGCAGTTTTCTTCAGTTATTTGTTTATGTAAAGTAAATTAAACTTGAAACGAATCAATCTGAATTTTAACAGAAGTCATACAGTTCCTAAAGCGCTCATTTTAAAATCACCCGGTGTAAAATCACCCCTGTATCCTGCAGCCCTGACTCAGACTCACACACACTCTCACACATGTACACCTGGTGTTTTCTCTGTGGCAGGTGGGCAGCAGCTCAGAGTAATGATGCCTGGGAGGCTGGCTGGTTTTTACGAGTGAACCCTGACTCTGACACCAGGCATCACACCTCTGTTTCAGACTGGACCTTGTTAATTCACACCGCTGGACTCCTTCCCTTTCTCCCTCGCCCGTCTAATAGACCTGACACAGCTGGTTCACAGGTGAGCTGTGGCCACACACTTAACCCAAGTAGAGCTCTGGATGTTGCTGTTTATTCACATTTTAAAACAGATGGAAACGTTGCACCAAACTTATTTTTTAGTCAGGTGTAACCATTTGAGTTCTGAGATTTTTGACACAGTAGGCTAACTTTAATATCAGAACCCAAATGTGAACCCATAGGCTATATACACTGATCAGCCACAACATTCTGACCACTGACAGGTGAAGTGAATAACATTGATCATATTGCTACTATGTGGTGTTCTGATGGAAAACCTTCCATAGGAAAATGCACCCCACCACATGGCAACAACATCAACCAATCAGGAACATGTTGAGGAACATGACAATGGTCCAACATATTGATCTGACCTCCAAACTTCCTACACCCCATTGTGATCAAGCATCAACAGGATGCAGTGGAACAAGTTGGATTGTCAGAGGCCCCACTGCACAAGCCAGAGTAGCCAAAGGATCCAGTGCCAACGTCCTGGTTCCAGACCTCATAGGACACCCTGAGAGGTCTTCTTGTCCATGCCCAATGGTTCAGAACATTTTTGACCACATAAGGGGACCAACACAATATTAAGCAGGTGGTCATAATGTTATGCCTGATCGGTGTGTATAAAAGATGGACATATTGTTTGAGTGCAAAGTCAAAGTAGGGCAGCCAGCAGTGGGTTGGTCCTCTGGTTACAAAGAGATGTCTGATTGCATCGAAGTCTATGTGAAAATGACTCTACTTCTCCCGTGATTAGTTACCTCAGTAAACATTTCCCTGGTGAGTTTATCTCAATAGCTGGCTTCGAGTATCCTTTAATACAATATGTCGTCCATTTTATAAATCACATTCCCATTTAGAGTAAAATAGACAATAAAGCAGGGTATGCTTAAAGGCATGGCTTACTTGTACTTGACAAGTAACTTCCATTACTGTAGATGCGCCGTGCATCCTCCGGTTCTGTCAGATCTACCCCTCTCTCATCATGCTGGTTTCAAAAGATGGTGATGGACAAACTCCAAAAGCTTCAAACTGGTAGTCCACAAACCAATTGTTGGCATCACAATGGACACGTTAATCTTTTATATCGTCTGTGTTTGAACCAGAATCAAAATGACAGATGACTGATGTGATTCCAGCAAAGGGTTGACGTCTATTGTTCATTTTATGTATCTAGAACAATAATAGGTCACATACTTTCAGTTCTTTAAATCAGTTGTTTGATATTACAGAGTGTTAGCTGCTAAAGCTGATCTCATTTTCAAGTTTCCGAGAGCCAGAGAATGGGACTGTAAACGGGAAACCGCTACAGATTGAACAACTGAGATACAGTATTATTTGGGAAGTTTTGGAGGTGGATGGATTTAAATATAAGGAGAGCTAGGCTGGTTATTTTGCCCTGCTCCCAGTATTTATGCTAAGCTAAGATGACGGACTACTGGTTTGTGCACATGGACAGCAGATAAACAGAACATAACCATAATATTGTTTTGTGAATAAGTGCACATAACAACTCCTGTGTAGTTGACACCCTAATAACATACAAATTGGAGCTTTTTAACATCAGGTAAATGTTGTAACATGGTGTATTTTAACACAAACGATGAGCCTTTTCTAAATCTAACCAGGTAGTTTCGGTGGGTAAATTTAACCAACCTAAACCTGAAAATGCAAGGACCTATAATGATGGTCCGAGACAGGATCACCGACCCTTTTGACCTCAAAATGCAGACACTTGTTGTCATGTCTTTGGACTAAGGTCATCAATATTTTCATAAGAACAAGAAGTTAGTTAAAGTTTTAAATAAGTTCATAGATGGAAATAAATAAGTTTAAAATGTGTGATAAGAATTGTTAAAAGGTAAGTCTAAAAAGTTACAGAGTGAGACATCTTGTTTATAAAAGATCGTTTTGATCGCAGCAGAGTGAGTGCGCCTCTCGCATATAGACAAGCTATGTTAGTTTTCTCTCGGTAAAACAAGCTAGCCAGATGGCAGTACGGAGCCTGAACAGCTCATCACGCTTTTGTTCTAAAACGTTTGTACCTTGGAAGATTTTCGTCTTTGTAAGTATTATATGTGTACAAAGCACTTTGAGTATATATTTTTCGAGTTCATTGAGGTCACAATGTTTCTGAAAGCCGCTCGACATAAGTTTGGTAAATGAATGATACTAAGCTAGCAGTTAGCTAGCCGCTCGTGTCGCGCGCACGTGTGTAATTACAGTTGTATTTTTTCTGTGTTGCAGTTACCATCACATCATCTCATCTCACATCAAATAATCAAGCATCACAATCAGCTACTCACACAGGTCACGCATTTATGCATGTTTTCCGAGAGCTCCATAAAACAAGAAAAGAAAAGCCTTGTGTACGGAGTTTTCCTTTGGTTCGCTGGCTGTCTAGCAGCATACAGAAACGTGCGGCGAGGACAGCACACTTGTTCCTCTTTGTAAGTGCTAAATCGTGGCTCCACAGCCATTAAATGAGACGATAACAGCCTAAGGAGCCTTCCAGAAGGTGGTGAGGTCCCTACTGGAAATGATCTGCAGTGATAACGGACTTTTGATAGGCTAATAGTATCTAAAACAGGTGTTTGAACATGTGATCTGTATCTGGATATGTTATCTGGATACTGAATGGTGGGTCTTTACATTTATACCTGGCATTACAATGCCTTATCTTTATCTCGAAGGACCTTGTTCACTACAGACATAGTGGGAAAAGAGCAGTTGTATGTATGTGTAGGTTAAATAACTCTGGGGTCCTGGTATTGTCTATATTTGGTCACTGTCATGGTTTAATTAGAAATGTAATAGTACTGGGCCATCCTTTACAAAATGTGTTACACCTGTGCTGTTCCTGCACTGACCAGTCAAAACAAAGAAGGTCTGCTGTGCCTGAGGTTTGGTCTTGTGGAAATATGCAGATTAGTTGGGTTGGGCTCGTTCAGTTATCCACAAACAGGGTGCAGCCCAAGCCAATCAAGGGAAACAATGGCTGCATCCATACTTCCATACTGTTAGTATGCCAGGAAAAGGTTTTTTGCATTTCAGTACACAATATTTCAAATGTAATATGCCAAAAGTACACAGATGTCCTACTGCATCCTATCAGATGTTGAAGTATGCAAGTCAGCATGCTTTTCTGGTCATTCTGACCCACAGTTATCAGCGCACATATATTACATACTGTACGTTGTGGTGTCTCGCACAAGCTGGAGCCGCAGCCAACGCACAAACAGATGTCAGCTCATTTCACACTACAGACTGCGACGGTCAAAGTTTAATGCTCATAATTACGACAAAGCAGACAGTGCGAGCGCTGCTTTCTCTCCGTTGCTGGGCTAATGTTACTGCTACTACCTGTTACTTCTGTCAGGCTTGGTTTACGTTTGCAAACGAGAGGTGGAGTGAGGCGACCTTCTCGTCTTGTGTGGCTGATGTTCTTTCTCATGCTGCATGGATAGCATTTATGCCTGAGATCTTACCACCTACAAATAAGATGTGCCTTTTTGATACCAATGCGCTCATTGTGCATTTACAGTGGTCTCTCGTCTATCGCGGGGGTTAGGTTCCAGAACCCCCCGCAATAGGCGCAAATCTTCAAAGTAGCAACCTTATGTTTATTTTTATTATTTATATATATTTTAAGACTTCATAAACGCTCCCTAAGCTTGGGTTCGGTACCAGAGGCCTTAGAAGGGGCAGAACGTTTGGATGACATCGTGGGGCTTGAAATAAATTCAATTTTTAATGAAAATTTCACAAAAACACAACACCGCAGAGCAACATTACGCGCAACGATCAGACGTTGATGTGGAATGGATAAGGCGAGATGCTGAATCAATGCTATACACAGGAGACGGAGGAGACTGTTGCTATGGTTGCTGAGCCAATCAGCACCCAGGATACAGAACACAATGCTCTGGTTGGTCGCCTCCCATCCATCAGCCAATAGTGTGCCATGTACCATCTCATGTGAGCAAAGTAGCTCAAGAGGAAGCGGCCGTAGCTGCGTTTTCCATATGTGTAAGTCTTTGTCTACTCATCTGCTGTTTTATTTACATTTAATATTCTTCTTAATCCGTGACACAAAATTAGATATATATAATTTAAAAATCCACGATACAGTGAGACCGCGAAAAGTGAACCGCGATATGGCGAGGGACGACTGTACATCTTTCCACTGTTTCCACTGCACAATAAAACAAAAAGGATGAGAGTATATAGAATTTTGGAACAGATTTTCAAACTCTGGATTGCTTTTCAACTTCCTTCAATGTGGCCAAGAGGGTTGGAATTTTGAGCTACATTCAGTAAAAGACAAAAGGTACAGTTTGTTACACATAAATGGACTGACGCTAAGTGGGACCTGTCTTACACGTCCTGATTTGCTTCTACTATAAAGTGAATCTAGCTGAATGGTATGAGATGTCAACTCTTCACAGAGACTCAGAGCAAATAAAAATCACAGGTGTGATTTTTGCTGTAGTGCTGTCTTCTACTCCTTTTGCTCTTCCAGACTGTGATTATCGTGTCTTCTGGTCCGTGTCTCCCTGACTCCCTTGCTGAAAACTCATCTCTCGACTTTTGGTTTTCAGCCGTCTGTCCACGCGCCTCTGTTGTCTGTTTCCATCTCCTCTGTGAGTCAGATTTGAAAGGCTCAGCGGCTGCATCTGAATGGAACACACATCCTCCCCCTTCCGATCTGAACATAACGCCTCTCCCCCGCTCCTTCGTCCCTCCTCACCTTCACCTCGCCACCGACCTACCTCCCCCGACATCATAGCCGAGAGTGCGGGGTGGCCTCCCGTAATTCAATTCAATATCAGCCCTGATCCTGCACATCAACAAGTTCACAGCTTCTGGATGACATTGGTTCAACTCTTGAAACGCCCTCCTCCTCGCTCCCTTCTTCCCTTTCCTTCCAGGGTTTAAGGGGAATTTGATCTCTTGGTTTGTTTTTGAAAAGAACCATGTTGTTGTTGGATACAGAAATTGCCGGAAAATTCGATTTACTGTCGTATTATTCGGGCAGGTTTAAGGTTGGAGGTTACAACAGAGTGCAAGGGAAAAAAATGATACACTGGTTTCAATCAAAGGCAAAGCCGTGAAAATTAAATTACTTCCCCTGGATTTTTGCTTTAATCTCATCCCACACAAGCATGTTCATGAGGTGTTTGCTCATCACATTGTGTGTCTCTCAGACACCCCATCAGCCACGTGCTGGAAGTCTGCATCTGGTGTTAGCTTTAGCGCATTTGCATGGCGTTGGCATGTAATTTAAGATACATGACCGTGCGTGGAAATTTAATTAGATTGCTTTTTAAAATGTGAATTCACCCCTCGTTGGAATTTAATTTGCACCAAACAACCCCTGGGCTGTTCATTTTGCGTGACAGGCAGACTGACACGCATTAGGTGCCTCTCCATGTAATGCTGAGCTGCACGTCTGGCATTACCCCCTTTTTTCTTTACTGCCACTGTACTAGAGTTGCCTTTTATTTAATGCAAGCATTAAATTCCCATTTTTCAGCGCTGCTTCTGTCACCAAGTCCTTGCTTTATGGTTATTGTTTGCAGTGCCCTGTTGCAGCTGTTGTTCTTTCTGTCTACTCACACTCTGTGATATTAAGCAAAGATAAAGCAACCTTCAGTTAGCTTTAATGCAATATACAAGAGCTGCCTATTTAGTTTCACCTACAGATATTTTTGGCTCATTGACCACTCTCCCATGGGAGCCAAAGATGTTTTGCTTTGCAATATTGATTTCTCCCTGGTAGGTCGGGCTCCAGATCCTGCTGCTTTATTAGGGGGGTTGATACCACATGGAAAACATCAGAATCTGTCTTGGCTCACGTCAGCAGTGTAGGCCTCCTAGCATTCTGAATTAATAGTTAAAGGATTGTGTTCCATAAAGGCCAGCAATCCATCTTTAGAGTCAAATTCTTCCTTGGAATCGCAACACCCAAACTGCAACAAGCGAAGAGTCTGCAGCTACTGTTCACATGTTCCTAATGTTTAGAAGGCGATGTTTACCACAGTCACCACTGTAGCTACTGTATTAACGTTTCCTAGTCATAAACCACATTATTCTTACCTGCTGATAGCCTAGAAGACAAGTTATGGGGTTTCACAAATGTGCTTATGACAATTCATGCAGTTGCTGTGGAGGCATCTTATTCAAAACCACTAATACCAACGTTAATTTATATAGACTAAATGATTCTCAGATTTCACCTTCTGTACTGAAAATGCTACTTAATTAAAAGTATTAGGACAAGAACGTGTTTACAGTAAACAGTAAACATACTCAATGCATTAAATTGTCCATTGGGGTTATTAAGTAGTTATAAATCATATCATGACTTTGTTATTACTCATGAATTGATGCACAAGCAAGATTTTGTTGTAGTTGGTTGAGGTTGAGCTCATTTTGAACTATTTGTATTCAGCTGCAACAAATGATTGTTTTCATTATGGATTGATCTGCTGATCACTTCTTTCCATTGATTGATTGGTTTGTAAAGATTTGGAAGACAGTGAAAAATGTCATTACAAGTGTTCTTAATTATTATTAGAGTAGTTCCCAATTTTCTATCAATCGACTAATGGAACAACTGCTTCAGCTGTGCTCGTATAAACTGTTGGGATGGTTTAACACGTTACAGGTTCTTAACATGTTTTTTGCACAGAAATCTTAGTGAAGTAACTAATAAAGTGGTCAGATAAACGTAGTGAAGTAAAAGGTACAGTGTTTCTCTCTGATATTTACTGACTGTATATAAAGGTGGACAAAGCCTTGGTGGTGTCACCTACAGGTTTCTTTAAGAGTGGTTTGAGAGCTGAGGGTGGTAGCTTTGGCTTTTGCCATCTAGACCAGTGGTTCTCAACTGGTCCAGCCTCAGGACCCACTATGTCTCTAACAGTCGCGACCCAAATTTTTGAAGGTTGCTGTTCCTGTCAACAAATTAAAGGTTATTTGGGTGGAGTCTCAACGCATTTTGATACAACTTGGGAAAATTTTGGCTTATTTTTTGTTCATTTTGGTATATTTGGACACTTTTGCCAAGTTTTGGGCATATTTTGGCCCATTTTGACACATTCTGAGCACATTTTGGTTCATTTTTGACACACTTTGGCAAAAATTTCTCCAATAAGCTGGCAGAGACAAATCGAGAGGTTAATAGTGGGCAATTACTGGTGTCACCACCATATCCTGCTATTGAAAGCAAACTCCATCATAAGAGATGCATCCTTTAAAATAAAAGACTTTATACCACTACTCTTGTGGGGCATGCTTCTGCGACTCTCTAAAAATGGCTTCACGGCCCACTTTTGGGTCCCGACCCACCAGTTGAGAACCCCTGATCTAGACAGTGCCTTACACTTTCTAAATCTGCGCTAATCTAAAAATGAGAAAAAACGAAGAGCACAAGGGGAGCTGAGGCAGGACTGTCCTTTGATGGCACCCACCACTCGCTTGAAGTGGCCGCATCCTTAGTTATATATAACTTTACAAAAATTTTAAAAATGAGCATGACCTTTTTTTTGTTTTTCTTTTTTTACCAGATTGTAAACTTCTTGGGGACTCTGGGGACTGACAGCCTCAAGCAGCCTTTCAAGGAAGTCCATTTTTTAGCCCCAGATATTGCCATATAAGTAGAAGTTAAAAGTAAAAATGAAAAGAATGCAAATGCAAGTTCCTCAAATGTATTACTTGAGGTTGACATCAGGGTCATTAAAATTCAGCCTCTGGGAACATAAATATCTGTGCAAAATTTAATTGCAATCCATTCTATAGTGGGAGGACTGACCAACGACCGCTACCATTTTACCATTCCTCAGGTTGCACCTCTGGCTTTCACTGAAAAATTAGCGTTTTCTCTTCAAAGATAAAGCAGGTCGTGTACAGTCCATACGTGGATGTCCATGCAGCCTTTGGCAGGCAAACATTTCATTTTTGAGCGAATGCTTGGCCGTGCGCACGAACCCGGCCATCCAATTTCCCCTGTCCAGCCTGGCTGTCATGAAGCACATCATACAGCTTCCACGCGGCCTGGTTCTCCTGTATTGATTGGCTGTTGTGTCTCGAGTGACAGCCAATGTGATAATGCCTCACAATCTCCCAAGACAAGTGGTTCTCTGTGTTAAAGGACGTCAAAGGGCCTTGGGGCCCAAATTGAAATGGATCCATGTGCAGCGTGTGTCAAAAGAATACAATTGATGTGACTTTGCAGTTAATGCCGTTGCTTCGGGGCACGCTGCACAGACAAACACACATGTATCGGATTACATAATTTTCTTGTTGCTTGTGGTGAAATACTCAAGACTTGCCTGTAGTTGCGTATAGACAGATTAAATACTTAAGGGAGGATTTTGACAGTAGCTACCTCTGTAAGCTCTCATTGAATCGGATAACAAAGGGATTCTGGGAGCTGGTCACTGTAACAAAGTAAACCTGCAGGGTGATTGATTGCTTTTGAGAGGCTCATTATAGCGACCTCGGTTTGTGGCCTATCACACAGCTAATACATTCAACATTTGACAGGATATATTGATTTGAAATTGTTTTATCACGAGCCAGCGAGTAAATCATAATGTGGCAATGCAGCAGTCAAGGAGGAGGGGAGATCAGCAGTGAGCAAATCAACCATAAACACAGGAAAAAGGTGATTTGAAGACACATCTAAGGAGACGTTAATTGAATATGTGTGTGTGTAAGTTGAAGCCAAAAGTCCCTCTGAGCTCGAAAATCATGGTGACTTTGTAAATATGAAGCCTTAATGGCGCTGTTTGTTCTGCAGGAGAGCCGCATGAGCCTGAATGGCTCAGAGAAAGGCCAATAAGAGCCCTTCCTCCAGAAGGTATTCAAGCTGCATTTTAAATTATTCATAATAGCGCTAATCCTCTTGATGTAGCTTTTATTAGCCCTTCTTATTTATTATTGTTTCCCTGTGACTCTGGGGGGAAGCTGGAAAAAGGCCCTTCTGTATTACGTCAGTGATAGTTTGCGTGTAATTAGCTCTTTGTCAACATTTCTGACTTTATTCCATGTTCCAATGCCGGGCTAATTAACTTGCAGTTTCACTCCGCCCTGTCATTAAAGGTTTTCAGATACATGGCTTAATTTGGTCCTATAGGAAATTGCTCGCTTTTTCCCCCCATTGCGTTCTGTTGAAGTAACCCTGCCATGTAACCCAACCCAGCTTTCATTACCAGTTAACTGTAAAAACGGCCTCCTTAACGCACAGGCAGTTTTCCATTTTCCTCTCCATTAAGTAAAGGGAGTGCATAATCTGGCTCATAATTTAACGTCTTTGCTAATGTTTCGCACCACCACCGAAGGAATTAACGCAAATAATATGATTTCCTCCGCCTCAGAGTCGCATCAGGTTAACTTTGCATCGCACGTAACAATTGCTCACCGAGGGAACCAATTTGTATTTATCTCATGTGTGCGCGTTTATACACAGGGATGGTTGCCAGTATTCTCGATGGATAATGGTTCCATCAGAGTCTTTGGAGTGCGAAGGATTGGGATGCAGGCCGCACTGGGAATTAGTCTTTGCGTAGCAGACCGGCGGATCAAGCATTTAATTTGTTCTAGTGGTCTTCACAGCCCCCCTTCCCCAATGAATCACATCCCTCCCGTCCCATATTTCCCCCTATTATGTTATTGTGAAGGAAACATATAAGGAAAGACAAATTACCCCCTTTACCTCCTGGCACAGTTCCCGTTAATCCCCTTTCTTTGCGTCTTCTCCATTCTTTAATCCTATCTTTGCCCACATTAGCACACAATGCTATTGATTCTTCTCATTGTTGCTTTCACTGAGGCTCAGTCGAGTTCCCTCCACGTAAATCAGGATGATATTGGCTAAGATGTAAGCCAGTTAAATGTATTTTATCTTCCTGTGTAACATTTCATTTTCAACAAAGAGGCATATAAAAGAAACCATTCCAGCACTGTTGCCTAGCAGCTCCAGCTCACACTGCATCCACAAACAGCCAGCGGAAATCCTCTGAGCAGTCACTTAGCTGCCAGGCACAGGTGTAAATGTGCATTAAGGGCCTGCGTTATGCACTTTTATTTTTGTGGTTTAATCGTCAGATATGCTGTGAATTCAACACGGAACTAAACCACAGTTTGCCAACAACTTTAGCAACTGAAAGTCAAGTGAGAAAAGCCCTTTGAGGGAAGGCGACAAGTGCTGCATTATGGCCCGATTGGATGGATTTCAGGTACTGCCTGGTCAGGACTGCCAATCAGGACCAAGCTGTGATGTGTTAATTGAAGGTATGTGCTTGTCCTGCAAAAATCTCCCTGTTCGAGCTTCACAGTTGGCAACCATTTTCTGTTTTTGTACGATCTCCAAGCAGCTCCTCTGGATCTGAGGATTTGTACTGATGCACTGTGTTTGGAAATGAGCAGGCAGTGAACAATTACTCCGCCTTATACACACTTTGACTGTCATACTACTAGCAGTAGAAGTGCTCTCATACAATGCTTACAGTTTGGTGATTGTTCTGCTCAATTCCTACCTTGAAACCATGAGATCAAACTTTAATACCTTTAACGTGGTTCAAGACAAAGGTCCTCTTTGCAGTAGTTCTTAACTAGTCCAGCCTCAGGACCCACTATGTCTCTATTAGGTTAATGGTGAGCAACTACTGGCGTCACCACCACTAAATATCCTGCTATTCAAAGCAAACTCCATCATAAGAGACACGTCCTTTAAAATAAAAGACTTTATACCACTACTTTTTGCTTCTGCGACCCTCTAAAAATGGCTTCACGACCCACTTTTGGGTCCCGACCCACCAGTTGAGAACCCCTGCTCTTTGCACATCTATTTCTGAGTAGGTAGGAGAGGGTCAAGAATAGACAGAAAGACTCCTGCACACTGTCTAATGTGAAAAAATACACTCATTAACAACAATATTCACAACATGTCAGTGCTGGACCTTCATCAGGCAAATGTTTTGCAACAAAAAGAAGCCATCTTAAATAGGAAGTGGCTTTAACTCTACAGCCAATCACATTTCCCATGTACTATAACAAAGATGGCCAATCCTGGTCCTCGAGGGCCACTATCCAGCATGTTTTAGATGTTTCCCTCTTCTAACACCTGATTCAAATGATCAGGATCGTTATCAGGCTTCTGCAGAGCTTGATGAGGAGCTGATCATTTGAATCAGATGTGTTTGTTTCTGTGGATTGTGGCTCTCGAGGACTCAGGGTTGGCCACCCCTGTACTGTAGGAAGGCATGGATTCCAAAGCACCATTCTCATCACTCTACTCAATGACAGTTTTATACAGAAGAAAGCTACAAAACACTCTATATCGTCACATCAATGTAATCCAAAATTATCTACGTTAAATACAATAAAGTGACTGCTTAAAACCTACAAAAAAACTCGTCTCCAAAAGGCAGCAACTTGAGTCTGGAACTACTGGAGAACCTTTAGCCTCATAGTCCCTGGAGAACAGGGCACACAGCAAAGATAGATTTAAAGCTAAACTTCACACCTTTTGAGCCAAAGTCATTAAACTTTATTTTTAGCAGCGCCTTTGTTCCCATCAGATGATCAACTTCCCATGTTATTAACACCCGTCCTGACAAGCTGTCTTTCTTCAGAATGGTGTCTACACATCTGTAATGCTACCACAGGCGTGAAACAAGCAGATGGTGAATAAAGTCAGTCTGCAGTGAGTGGTAGAAATGCTTGATGGTGGATCAGGCTTTGTGTGCTTTGCTTTCTGTTATTTAGTTTCCAATTTGGGTCAGCTTTGTAGTTGCATCACAGCGAGGGGTCAGGGTTGGAACTTCACCAGAGCCAACAGGGGCCTTTATGTGTGGAGACTGAACAATGGGCTTGTTGGGGTTTTCTCTGCATTTCATTCTGCCTCAAAAGGTATTTCAAATGATTCTGACACTGACTTTCAAAAGGAGTTTACCTCAGAACTTTATTGGATTGTGTCCAAACTAGTATCCAAAATTAGTCCGTAACAGGCTAAAGTACGACTTAAAGTGCAGTTGAGGCAGGTGGAAGAGGGAACACTGGGCTTGTAGGTGTTTGGGTATAAATGTAAGTATTGGACAAGTTCTAAATTTGTTCTGGTACTGGTGCTTGATGTAAAGTAAAGTACTTTGTCAAATCCTTTGGGGGCAAGAATGTCAAAACCAAGAATGTCAAAATCAAATTCCATTTAGTAGATGTTGAGATATTTTCTTTTATAAGTAAAAAAAAAAAGACCTGTTAATGGTGCTTTATGAAGTGTTTGGTGAATCCCCTAAATTACAAGAGGGTACCATGAACATCTCTAGAAAATTTAATGGAAATTCATCCAGTGGTTGTTGAGATCCTCCTCTCTGGAACAAAGGGTCAGACCAGCTTACCCACACACACACTGACATTGCTATCTCTGGGGTAATTCATTATATATATTAGGTTTAACATTTAAACAAATCAGCATTCTTGATTTATTTAACAGGGCTGGCCTTCATGTGAATCAGTAACCCACTAACCAACCCTCGGCCCCTCACCGTTGGCGGTAAAACGAGTAATCCATCGTCCTCAAGACGCTAATTCCATCACACGCCCCTGACCTCGACCTGAGCGTATGCTCACCAGTGTCACCAAGATGGATCGGGAGAAAATGAGATGTAACAGCACAACAGGCAGGCAGGGAGAGGTGAGGGAGGGATGGGGGTTGGGTGTTGGGGGGCTGGGGAGGTTCAGTTGTCAATCCCTTCCTCCTGGCTGGCTGTTGATGTCTGCCCATTACCAGGGTGACTGGCCTTCATCATGTAAGCCATCTCTACATGATGTGGTTATTAATGTGCTCGGTTAGCGCTCCATTCTGCCTGTCTGCAGCCTGTATCCATCCTGGTGGCAGAGCCATGGTGAATCCTGTGCAGCTCAGAGACCCTTGGTAAGGATACTGAAAAATTAATTGCATGTTGGAGGCATTCTTGATTTGGAAAGTTAAGAGTCTGAAACAAAGTTCTTCACTGACACACAAACAAACGTGAATATGAAATGAAAGATCCTAATTAAAAGTGTATGAGTCTTGAACTCCTTCGATGGCACGGAGGACATCCACTCAACCAGCCAGGATGCTCAGACAAGCTGCCACTCCCAGCTTCAGTTCCCCCAGAGAGCCCTTCTGGATGTTCATGCTTGCCCAGAAACAGCTGGGGCCCTGGTGAAGCATGTTAATGGTGGTTAATTAACAACACCAGAGGTTACTCATGTCCCAGCCATGTTCTCATTCAAAAAGGATGAATGGACAACACCAGTGGGTGATGGCTTTCTCTGGTTCCCCGCGCTCTGCAGCAGGAAGTCCCCAGACGGCATTTTGCATTGTCATTTTGAGGCTGATGAAGAAAAAGCACCTTTAGTTAGTGATGATCTACTTGTTGGGTGCTGTGTATTGTTGAGAACTGAGGACTACATTTAAATGAGTAAACAAGGCGCCCGTGTTCTGTAAAAGGAAAAAAAACATGCTGTGAAAGAAATCATGGGTGTAATTTCTTGTCAGACTGAACGGATATAAAATAATCTCAGAGAATTTAGATGTCATTTCTCAAGTTGCTCTAGTTTCAGTCCCCTACTTCTCACAGATCCCCGTGGTGAGTGTATTGAGTTTTGAATACTGAACGACACACACTTGCACACGAAATTCCCATTTGTGTGGCATCTGTTTCATCTTTAAAATCCTTCGTGAACCAGGCAACTGTCGGAGGATGAAATCTGTCCTCGGCAGCTTTTCCACCCAGGTGAGTGTTAGTGGGACGCAGTGAAGATGCCAGTGCCAGTCGTTTTCCAGGCCGTATACTGTACTCTGTTTATATAATGCTGTGTTAAATTGCCTGGAGTTATGATGCTACCTGTTTTATGCCATCGCCATATGGGGCCTCTTGAAAACGCTAATATAAGCACATCTCCATCCAAGCAGAGATGTATAGGGAAGGGTGCAGTATATGCAGCAAGTTATTACTCCTCTTTACACATTTTTGTTCTGGTGGTTTTTTAATTTTATTGTTGTAATTAACACCCGTATTCATTGTCAGGTTTTTGGTTTATTATCTCAAAACAGTTTGAAAGTAAAGTCATTTGGAACTTAACACAAATAGCATATGTTTCTGCCCTTTTTTGTTGGTTTGTGAAACTGCATTTCATACAGAAGTGACTTTTTTTAAATAAAGGGTTTGCCTTTGAGCAGCATCTCCTGGGGATGACAGGATTCAGTGTCCAACATGACAGCTTTTAGCTTTGTTGACATTGCACTTCAAGCTTGTTTTAATCATTTTTGCTGACTTGATAGCAGAAGAACTCTGAATGCAGCCCTACAGCCTATACACAGGTAACGGGTTGTCGCCTGGGCTGCACAGTACATCACTTCGCACAGCAGACACATTGCAGTAAGTGTGATGTGAAGTAAGGAAAATCGACGCTCACACATCATACTTCACCCTTTTTTTGCTGCTTGATACAAAAAGAAAACGCCAATGGTTGTCATTTTCCACGACTGATCGACAAGCGACGTCTGTCTGATAGATTGTGTTGCTTTATTTGTAAGACGAGCAGTTTGTTGGCATGCAGGCTCCACATGTGCACAGCAAAATGAGCCAGGAACAGTAGAGACAGCCTGGAAAGGAAGATTTAGTTGCAAAAACGAAGTGCGACATCAATTATCAGGCTGCACAATGAATGGAAAAGTAATCGCAATCAAGATTTTGGCTTCACACGATTAGGTTAGATAATGACTTCACTCTGCCTTCTGCTCATCACAACCAATATAGACAAAGTTACTGTTTCACAAGTGATAAATCTCACATTAGAACTCTTTATTTGACTATTTTCGAAGTAATTTTTTGATCACACCGGTCTGAGTTGCTGCACTGTAGTAACTGAGTGGTGGGGACTAGAGGCTTCTCTGTGCACAGCAGCCTAGCTAGTGTCTACCATAGTCTTCATTTAAGGTGTTTAGGGAGCATCAGTAAAATGTAGAGTATTGATAAGCAGATTTTCAGCAAGTAAGGAGTTTTCATACAATTTTATTTATATTTTGCTTAAGGAGTAGCTACACCGATCAGACATAACATTATGACCACCTGCCTAGTATTGTGTTGGTCCCCTTATGTGGTCCAAAGTGCTCTGAACCATTGGGCATGGACAAGAGGACCTCTCAGGGTGTCCTGTGGGGTCTGGAACCAGGACGTTGCCACTGGATCCTTTGGGTGCTCTGGCTTGTGCAGTGGGGCCTCTGTCAATCAAACTTGTTCCACTGCATCCTGTTGATGCTTGATCAGAATGGGGTGTAGGAAGTCTGGAGGTCAAATCAACATGCTGGACCATTGTCATGTTCCTCAACATGTTCCTGATTGGTTGACGTTGTTTCCATGTGGTGGGGTGCATTTTCCTGCCTGTGACATTTGGGATTTCCATTTGCATGAGGGAGTGTGCTTGTTGTGGGACAATGTTTATTTGGATTTCTAAGTCTCATCAACATGGATGTTAAAATCCAAGGTTTTCCATCAGAACACCACATAGTACCAATATGATCAGTGTTATTCACTTCACCTGTCAGTGGTCAGGATGTTGTGGCTGATCGGTGTATATCTGGAGGTGTACTGAATTCATTTATTTGAAGTCTTATTTTGATGCAGATTTGTACATTAGCAGTCCCACATTGGCTCTATGCTTAGCTTGGTTCTGGTCCTTGTTAATTCCTTGAGGAGAGCATGTGAAAGCTAAAGCTGCTCGATATCTGAACCCCCTTCCTAACATTAGTTAAGCTAGTCAGCACTGGCTAACTGGTCTGTTTGTCATAAGGAGCCGGGCTGGTAGCAAACAGCTCAGCCAGTGCATCAAAGCGTTTAGCTGAAAACAGCTGGCTCCTGCAGCTGGAACCGAACCAAACAGCAAATGTGCTGTAAAACCAACACAATGAGCCAAACGAAGCAAAACACATCTGTGGACCTGCAGAGCTGTTAGGAGTTCTGTGTGTGTGTGTTACAATGACATCATCCTTTCATTTATTATTAACTTAAACACTGGATTTTGGGTCAGTTGATAGATAATTTCTTGGACTCGTTTCAAAATGAATATGAAGAAAATGATAAATGTTATTAATTAATAAATGTAATTTCTTTTGAGTATATTTGGATTTTTGTATGATTATTTATCAATGATGTGATGAAGTAATGCTTTTATTTTGCTAGGCTGGTCACTAACAGTCATCTCTTACATTTATCAACATCTAAATATAGAATTACATGCACCATCATGAAGCTTTTTATCCACAATGACCACCCCAACTGCAAAAAAAACATAAAAATCTGTTGACCTAAATTAAAAAAAAATGGCCTCTTTTGCATTCGGGAAATAATAACCAGTGTGTCTCCTCTGAGAGCTGTATATAAAACGAGTTGTTGGCCCTCTTACTGGCGGCCTGCCCGGGAAGCCCTTCCATTTAATTGGCCTCCCGTTTGTTTTGCGCTGCACCCACCCATTACGATCCCTCGTAAACGTGATGGCATTAAAACCGAGCTGCACCTGGACGTCCAGGCACACAGCGCCAGGGTCAGCGAGAGGTGCTCTGCTGCTAATGTCATTAATCGCCCTGCAGGAGAGACCCCGCATATTTCTCTTAGTTATGGAAACCCTTATCTTTTGAACGCACGCCGCAGCTCACCCGTAACCGATTTCAATTTGGCGACTCTTCAAATGTCCTCCATTACGGCCACTAAACCAGGAGGCCAGGGGACAGCCAGCAGCGATAATGAAGGGAAAGGTCACTTGTAGTAACAACCGGTTAATTGGATTTGGCTTTTTTTTTTCCTGCATTGATCAAACATTGTCCATCAGGGATCTTGTCTGGCGTGAGGGATTCCTGATCGCCTCTGCTGTCAAAAAATGCCATTATTATTTTTTTTATTATTATTAAGGAACCACATCTTTTGCATTTTAAAGCTCATTTGCTACAACTTGCATTCAATTTGCATTACTCCTCAAAGCACTCCATTAACTTTTAGATTTATTCCCCACCTTCCAGGCAGCCATTCGCTTTGGTATGCCACGACAGGGAGTAGTTTTGAGGGAGGTAATTTATCACAGTCAACATTTAGTTTGGTTCCTCTCTGTCGGCTGCCAAACAGCAACTTCAGTTTAATCCAAGAATATCCAATTTACATGATAATTTTCACATCTTCTACCCTCTTTTCGGTTCGGTGTTTGTGACAGCGTGTCTTATGAATTCAGTAACTTTCCAAGCAAAGCAAAACCGCCAACCTGTTGCCTTTTGTTTGCAATCTCACAGAATCTTTTTTTTTTATTATTTCCTTCCAGACAACCTTCACCTTTTTTTTTTTAAAGATGCTGTCCCACCGGGGAGCTTGTATGTCAGACAGCACATCGTGAGTGTTCCTCTCCTTAAAACTTACCTCTGACATACTGTGTTGTTTTTAATGCGTCTGAGAGCGATCCCTTTTCAAATACTGCAAATCGCGCCGCGGAAATGAAGCGCTTCTAGTCTCCAGACAGGTTTAACCTTGCGAGCTGCTGTTCTGCGTTTCCCAGGGTGGAGGACGACGACTCGCGTGTCACGCTGTTCCCATCAAACCCCTGCTTGGCTCTTAAGTGCCTTTCAAGCCGCCTCTCCCTGGCATCCTCATCATTATTGACAGACCTCAAACATCTTCCGAACAAACTCGACGGCCTTTGTTTCCTCGCGGATTCTCAAGTGTTGTGCTGTCTTCGGGAAAAAAAAAAAAATCAGAACTTTAAAGTGGCTGTGCGAGACCAAGAAGCACATTCTGAACATTTCGTCTCTGTTGACATTGTGTGTAAACTTGGCCTCGGCCTCTCGGGGATTACTGTGTTGGAGGGGAATGAAAGTGGCGTTAGAACCGGAGATTTAAATTGAGATTTTTTTTTTTCCCACCTGTGTTTTCTGCCGGATAGATGGGTATAATCCTTACAAGCAATTGATTTCCAGCCGGTGTGCAGAGGTAGGATGCAGCGCCTTGGTGGGGAATATGAGGGATGAGAACAATTTCCACAGCCAAACAGAGTTGACTCAGAGTTTATTGTGTTTTTTTTCTCTCTCTCTCTTTCCGGAAACTTTCCAGAAAACAGTTTTTGTGCTCAGAGTTTGCTTTAATGTCCTGCCGCATCGGGTAAACTCTCGGTCACAGCATGTTACAATACTGCTGGGATTTCTTTGGAGAAAGGGGGAACCGCTGGGAGCTGTGGGAGGTAGCAGGCTGTATGAAAGTGGATACTATTGAACAAATCACTCCCAGGATCTGCAGTATTAGATATTTTAAGCTGTATGAGGAACTGAAACTGCGGCCCCCCGGTAGTCAACATGTCTTTATATTGTATCCACACTGATAGACTTAAAACGGAGAATGAGCAAAGAAAACTGTGACTAAACCAAGATGATTATCATATGTGTTTTTAGCTATTTCCTGGTCAAACTGTAACAAATTCTGCTTTGTTTCCTCCTTTCCAGGATCTTTGCTGCCTGCTGTGATAAATGCCGATCCGTGGTTTAAGGAGGAGCCGTGAAGAGTCCTGGTCTGATGTAGGTTCAACCCCTTTTACTGCACACATTATCTCATTGTCTCCTCCTATCTGTCTCCTTTGCTTGACTTTACTCTGAGACTTGCTGGACTACATTACAGGAAGGCTCTAATGAGGGCGATAATAAAGATGCAGTCTTTGTGTGAGGCTGTGTAGAATAGGATTGTCCCTCAGTCAAGATCTTTAGAACTGACACCTTGAATTGCATACATATGCTGGTGGTTTGTGTATAGTGGAGCCTGGATCATGGTTGTTTTCTTACAGATTTCACCTATGCTCTTTAATGTTCACATTTAGTGTGAAATCATTCCTTATACCGTATGACAGACCTGCTGCTGCTATAGACTACGAGAGTGTCTGTAATAATATTTACATACTACAAGGCCATACCACCTTGTGGATGCCCAATCCTGTCAGATCTTAGAAGCTAAGCAGGGTTGGGCCTGGTCAGTACCTGGATGGGAGACCATGAGGGAGCACCAGGAAGCCTGGGTGGATGCAGCGTGAGAGTGAGTGGTTAGTGGTGGTCGGAGGGGCTGATGGGGCAGCCTGGCAGCCTGGCCTCCATCAGTCTACCCTAGGGCAGCTGTGGCTACATACGTAGCACCATGGAGTATGGAGTGAATGAATAATGCAATGTGAAGAGTCTTTGAGTGCCTAGAAAAGAGTTATATAAAACCAATGCATAACTATAATTATTATTATTATTATTATTATTAAACAGAACAGCATGTATTGTAAGTGTTAAGGCCGTAAACACATTAAACATATAAAAGGCACAGAAGTGGAGCACATGCTTATTTGTAATCGTATAACAGAGATCCAGGCTAACATATTGCATTGGTTGCATGGCTAAGTCTCACTTTATATTTTGGTGTACCCCAAATTTATAACAACTACATTATCAGCGTTACTTTATTTGTTAATTTCCATACACACTGTTAATTTCTTAACGCATTATGGAAATGAGGCTGCACAGTGGCTCGGTAGTTAGCAGTGTCACCTCACAGCTAGAAGATCCCCAGTTTGTGTCCCGATTAGGACGCCTGGGATCTTTCTGTGTGGAGTTTGCATGTTCTCCCTGTGCAGCGTGGGTTTTCACCAGGTACTCCAGCTTCCTCCTACAGTCCAAAAACATGCTGAGGTTAATTGATGATTCTAAATTGTCTGTAGGTGTGAATGAGAGTGTGCTTGGTTGTCTGTCTCTATGTGTAGCCCTGTGATAGGCTGGTGACCTGTTCAGGGTGTCCCCTGCCTTCATCCTGAGTCCACTGGGATAGACTCCAGCCCCCCCGTGACCCTACAGAGGATTAAGCGGTGTATAGATAATGGATGGATGGATTATGGAAATGATTGTAAACAGGAATAAAAGGTTCAGCTATTATTTGTCCCTTTTCATCAGGGTGATCTGAAACCTATTAAGTTATTAAAATGTAGCTTTTCTTTGGCTGTATCATGAGAAGTGGTGATTTTTTTGTTGCTTGGAATGCTGTGAGGAGGGCAGGGGATGGGACAGCTGTGCACAGAGAAGCCTCTCGTCTCCACTCAGCTACTGCAGTGTAGCATCTTAGCCAGGTTTATGACCAAAATCTGGTTGGAAAATAGTGAAATAAGGTGCTCTTATGTCAGATTTAACTGAGCTAAAACCCAGTGATTATATCTGCGTGGCCGGGCTGCCCAGAGACACACACAGACAGACCTGCTAAATGTCAGGCGCACCAGTGTGACCAATGAAAATGTTAAGTCGGACTTGACAGAATTTCCTGGAGCGCTGGTATAAGCCTTTTATTTGACTTTTAGGCCCATAGCAACAATGACAGCACGTAGGCCTGACAAATAATCAGAATAAAGACTACGTAACGTAGAAACTACTGCATTACCGCTGATTTTTGTTTACCATGAGGCTCATTTTAAAGTATTATAGCAATGTGTAGTCTGCTGAAATACATACAAACTGGACCCAAATAAACCATTAAAGTAATGAAAGCAAAGACAATGCAGCAGCCATGACTGTCACACTTTGGCTTAATGTTGATTTTAATGCATGGAAATGTAAACAGAGTATATAAAGTTTGGTTGGCTCTGTTTTATACAGCTTTAATAAGCATCACCAACAGAACAGGTGCAACTCAGTGAGCTGATCCACATTTTTAATAGTAGATTGTAGAGAGAGGTTCCAGTAATGGTGTTCTGCTGTACTTTGGAAATACATCATTATCAAAACCATTAGGAACAGAAAGCCATTACACATCTAAACGAATAATAATCCAACACTGCGAAAAAGAAGTTGGGATTAGTGCATCACCTGGGAGAAAAGGACGCCCAGGAAGTATCCAGTGTCCTCCGCCACAGTCAGCAGTGATGTGATCCCACAAAAAGCAACGTCTCTCTTGTTTGAACACAGTTGGCCTTTACATGACAGATTTGCGTACTTTTGGTTTTCTCGTTGCTCTTGTCATTGTTTGGAAGCAGACAGAGTTCTGCTGGAAGAAAGGTCACATCCTTCTACCACCACCAGAACTGAGAAACGCTCGAATCAAAATGTGCTGACAGCTGCTGGGCTGTGGCCGCTGTTAGTCATATCCGACCAAACCGCTCTCACACAGTCCTGCTGAAAACAATACGTCTGACAAGTCTTTGTTTTCATGGAAGTTTTTGTGTTGCTTATTTGGTAATGTTATTAAGAACATGACTGAAAACAGATTTAGCTGTACCAAAACCATAACAATCAGTTTCAAGCTGGATAAAGATGAGGACAAGTGTTGCCCTGAATTTTGCCTGTCAGGTAAGGTTCATCTCAGGTGGATTTAATAGCAGCATTGTGCATTTCAGCTTGTGTCTGGTACCAACTCTATCAGATGTAGAAGGACTGTGGCTTCAGGTTTCAAGTCTAAATGTAGAGTAAAAGGTTAAGTTAGCTGGAGCAGCAAGCCAAGTTACCGTGTGCTATTAGACGTAACGTACAAACAAAAGTCATTTAAATGCAGTTCTGTGGATATTTGTGATAAAGACAATTAATCAATGATTGGTCAGTTAATCAGTTAAATCATTTTTAAAGGGGAAAGAAAAAGAAGATTCTTTTGTGTCTTTTCTCAAAAGAGCGCTGCCATCTTGGAGTACAGCAACAGGCGATGTCATGGTGGTTAGCTTTGCAGGTTTAGAGACAGGAAAAGACAGACAGTGAAAGGATTGTGGACAGTAGAGACAGTAAAAGATGGAGACTTAGGAGTCACAGATCATCGGAAGACTAAAGGGAGGCCACTAGTGCGTTACTCCTGGATGTAAGAATGAATTTTATAGGGTTAAAGCCATGAAACAGTCCACTTTCATGAACTGGAGATCAGCACTGATGCGCTGCTAGTGGCACTGAAGAGAAAGAGCCCTCTGATGGGCACGTAGCTGTTTGATAGAACATCATCACTGATAGCAATAGCAAAAGTTCAACACAACAGCTCCCTGAATGTCTCTTACTGAACACGTGTCACCCTGAACAGCTGTTGTCCTCTTTCTTTCCAGACTTCCCCCTCTTTGTTGGTGGGGAAGCGACGTAGGGCCAGAGTCAGCTTTCTTTGTAGCCGCATGGTTGACGCCACAGTTCTGCAGAGTGGGTCAGAGGTATCTAAGCAATGGAACATGAAAGGGACTACTACTTTTTGCTTGAAACTTATCTTAGTGTGTCCACAAACGCAACCAAACTTGTCGTCATGGTAACTGAGCTAGCAGCCAATGCAAATGACAAATACAGATGATATGGTTTATTTTTTGGTAGGTAATAATTGTCTTTAAGTCATAGTTTTTTCCAAATTTATTGGTATTTAATTTCCTTTATTTTCATTAACATAAATGAATTGAATTGAAAAAAAAATGGATGCTTCAGACGTTGGTTTGTGGGCGGAGCTTGTTTCAGAGGCTGCTGTTGTGGGCGGAGTTTCCAACTTCAGAATTCCGCAGTCCTTTGATGCAGAATTCTAGAACTCTTTGACTTTAATGTCTGACATCATCAGAGTCCTTAATACAAGGCTGAACAGTGAACCGGCCAGCGAGCAAACCAGTGAGCAAACCAGTGAGTGAACAAGAAACCGAACCAGCGACCGAACGACCATCCGAACAACCTACCGAAACGACCTACCGAACCAGCGACCAAACGACCATCCGAACAACCTACCGAACGACCTACCGAACCAGCGACCGAACGACCATCCGAACAACCTACCGAACGACCTACCGAACCAGCGACCAAACGACCATCCGAACAACCTACCGAACGACCTACCGAACCAGCGACCGAACGACCATCCGAACAACCTACCGAACCAGCGACCGAACGACCATCCGAACAACCTACCGAACCAGCGACCGAACGACCAACCGAACTCACCAAACCCCTAGCATCTTCCAGTGCACTTTTACTTTGTCTTTTAACACCTCTGTAAAACATTTTCCACAACCATGGCTAACAGCTACAACCAGAGACGCACTTACTCTGGGCCAAACCGGCTCCATGACTACTCTGCTTCCCAGCAAGAATGCAACTACCTGCGAGAGCAGAACAAAAACATGAGCCTTCGTATCAAGGAGCTTACCACCGAAAACCAGCACAAGTCCTACAAGGTGCAATGCGCCAAAGTCAGGATTGACCGACTGGAGGAGCTTCTGCAGGCCAAAGAAACAGAGCTAAAGGATCAACGGCAGCAGAATGAGGCCACAATCTCCATCCTGGAGATGCAACTCGGACAATCTGAGGAGAGCAAGGCCCAACAACCCACGGAGACCATCACTGAGTCCGAAGACCAACAGGACTCCGTCAAACACATGAACACATCGCCCATGACCTGGGGAGATATAATGGATGATATTGATGAGCTGAATGAGCAGCTTGAAATTAAACAAAGAGAGATCCTGAGACTCCAAAAGGAGAACCAGAGTCTCTCCAGAGCTCTCAAGGCTGCCCAGAACCTCCAGCAAGATGACCACAAATCTCTGGAGGACAACAAAGAGCTGCAAGAACAGAAACAGGCCCTGGACAAGGAAAGAAAAGAGGTGTACAAAGACAAAAAAGAACTTGAACTGAAGGACAAAGAGCTGCACCAGTTGGAGATGTTCCTGGAGAAGCAGGAAAAACAAATCCAGACAAACCGGAAAGAGCTTGAACAGAAGAGCAATGATCTGCACCAGGAGAAGATCCTTCTTGAAAAGCAGAAAGAAGATGTCCTGAAAAGTCTGAACGAGCTCAGACAGAAGGACAAAGAGCTTCAGGAGGAAAAGAACTTTCTGGAGAAGAACAAAAAAGAATTCCAGATGAGTCGTAAGCTGCGAGAGAAGAAGGACATCGAATTCCAAGAGAGAGAAATCTTTCTGGGAAAGCGGATTAAAAACATGCAGCAAAAGATGGAGCAACTGCAAAAAGGAAAGACAGAAATAAAAGCAGAGAATAAAGGACTCTGGGACAGGAATAAAGAACTGGAGCAAGAAAAGACAGACATAAAGGTGAAGATTAAAAGACTGCAGAGACAGAACCGACACCTGAAGCAGCAGAAAACAGAAACGGACAACAGAAACAAAGAGCTGCTAGAACAGAAACAGGCCCTGGACAAGGAAAGTAAAGAGGTGAACACAGACAAGAAAGAGCTCAAACAGAAGGACAAAGAGCTGCACGAGCTGGAGATCTTCCTGGAGAAAGAGAAAGAACAAATCCAAACTACCCAGAAAGAGCTTGAGCAGACGAGCAGTGATCTGTACAAGGAAAAGATCCTTCTTGAAAAGCAGAAAGAAGAGGTCCTGAAAAATCTGAGTGAGCTCAGGCAGAAGGACCAAGACCTTCAAGATCAAAAGAGCTTTCTGGAGAATTCCAAAAGAGAATTCCAGATCAGTTGTAAGGTGCACGAGGAGAAGGAGATAGAATTCCAAGAGGGACAGATCTTTCTGGAAAACCAGATAAAAGACTTGCAGGAAAAGATGGACGAACTGCAGAAAGGACAGATGAAAATGAAAGAAGAGAACAAAGGACTCCAGGACAGGAACAAAGAACTGGAGCAAGAAAAGACAGACATAGAGGCAAAGATGGAAAATCTGCAGAGACAGAACCGAGACTTGAAGCAGCAGAAAACAGAACAGACAACAGAAACAAAGAGCTGCAAGAAGTCAGCACTAAGCTGCAGAACCAGATCCAACACCTGGAGGTGCTGCAGCAAGAACCTGAACCAAAGAAGAAGAAGAAGAAGGTGGGCTGCTGGAGCTGGCTGTTCAGAAAGTCATGAGTTGAAGGAGGCTCTTGAGCTTCCTCACTCACCCCTTTCTCACCCTCCACTCCCCCTTCCCCCCCTCTCCTTTGACTCTCCGTCCATCATCCCCTCTATGCCTCTACTTACCTCCCCATCTGTCCTCCTTCTCCCCCATCTCATCTGCACCTCCTCAACCTCCCCCATCTCCTCTCCACCCTCACCTCATCCCTTTACTCTATCTACCCCCTTTTCTTCCACCCTCATCCCCTCTATAAAAAATAGCAATAAAAAAAACAACAACAAAAAAAAAACAAAAAAAAATCCAAAACTTTCTGCATCTTCTGCATTATACTTATGACCTCAGTGTAACTGCCAGCATGACTTTGTATTGTTCAATTTAGCTTTGTTTTGCTTCATGGTAATGTTTCATACTTGCATCTTATTGCTCTTCTACTTTTATGCATTTCTTATGTTATTTCATTTTGTTTTTTAGCAATGTCTTGCACAAGAATTTCAAGCTGCATTAGTGTAGTTTTATCCTTCAAGTGACATCAAATATCTGTTAGGTACCAGTGTTATTCATGGCTTCAGCCTGTTTATTCACACAGTAAAACTCTATGGTACATTGAGTACAGGAGAGCAATGTACCATGAGATGTACATATAAACCATGAATTTCCTTCTGGATTAATAAAGTTTTATCTTTCAAATGGTAACAAATATTTGTAAAATAACAATGTTTTTTGCTGATTTAAAAATGGTAAAAAAAAAAAAAAAAATAGTGTATTTTTATGGTTTAGCGTTGCAAAAGACCAACTTAACTATAACAGAACTGATCTTTGATGTGAACATCATTCATGGCTTTGGCCTGTTTATTCACAGAGTAAAACTGTATGGTGCAGAGCTCACAGGTGATGTACCATGAGATGTACATATGAAATTTATGAAAGGAATCCTCAGATAAGCTCGAAAACAAATTGTCCATCTGTCAGTTCCACAACATCAATGTGAAATCTGGCTCAAATTTCATACGCTGGGCTAAGAGTCCGGGTCTGAACACATCCACATTTTCAAATCCCATACTTAGATGAAATTGACCTGCAGAACTTTACTTAAAATTTGAAGAAAGTGATGCAGTAGGTCTCTGCTACATGTTGACTGACTGAAGCCCTTCTTGCAGTGGTGCGGGGGGAAGCAAGTGCCTGTCCTACGCTGCTTTCAGCTTTAGTTAATAATTATCTTTAAGTTATATTTTTTTCCAAATTCATTGGCATTTAATTTCCTTTATTTTCATTAACATAAATGAATTGAATTGAAAAAAAATTTACGCTTTAGACGTTGGTTTGTGGGCGGAGCTTGTTTCAGAGGCTGCTGTTTGTGGGCGGAGTTTCCAACTTCAGAATTCCGCAGTCCTTTGATGCAGGATTCTAGAACTCTTTGACTTTGTCTGACATCATCAGAGTCCTTAATACCAGGCTGAACAGTGAACCTACCAGCGAGCAAACCAGTGAGCAAACCAGTGAGCGAACAAGGAACCGAACCAGCGACCGAACGACCTACCGAACCAGCGACCAAACGACCATCCGAAAAACCTACCGAACCAGCGACCGAACGACCTACCGAACCAGCCACCGAACGACCATCCGAACCACCTACCGAACCAGCGATCGAACGACCATCCGAACAACCTACCGAACCAGCGACCGAACGACCATCCGAACAACCTACCGAACCAGCGACCGAACGACCATCCGAACGACCTACCGAACCAGCGACCGAACGACCTACCGAACTCGCCAAACCCCTAGCATCTTCTAGTGCACTTTTACTCTGTCTTTTAACACCTCTGTAAAACATTTTCCACGACCATGGCTAACAGCTACAACCAGAGACGCACTTACTCTGGGCCAAACCGGCTCCATGACTACTCTGCCTCCCAGCAAGAATGCAACTACCTGCGAGAGCAGAACAAAAACATGAGCCTTCGCATCAAGGAGCTTATCACCGAAAACCAGCACAAGTCCTACAAGGTGCAATGCGCCAAAGTCAGGATTGACCGACTGGAGGAGCTTCTGCAGGCCAAAGAAACAGAGCTAAAGGATCAACGGCAGCAGAATGAGGCCACAATCTCCATCCTGGAGATGCAACTCAGACAATCTGAGGAGAGCAAGGCCCAACAACCCACGGAGACCATCACTGAGTCCAAAGACCAACAGGACTCCGTCGAGCACATGAACACATCGCCCATGACCTGGGGAGATATAATGGATGATATTGATGAGCTGAATGAGCAGCTTGAAATCAAACAAAGAGAGATCCTGAGACTCCAAAAGGAGAACCAGAGTCTCTCCAGAGCTCTCAAGGCTGCCCAGAACCTCCAGCAAGATGACCACAAATCTCTGGAGGACAACAAAGAGCTGCAAGAACAGAAACAGGCCCTGGACAAGGAAAGAAAAGAGGTGAACAAAGACAAAAAAGAACTTGAACTGAAGGACAAAGAGCTGCACCAGTTGAAGATGTTCCTGGAGAAGCAGGAAAAACAAATCCAGACAAACCGGAAAGAGCTTGAGCAGAAGAGCAATGATCTGCACCAGGAGAAGATCCTTCTTGAAAAGCAGAAAGAAGATGTCCTGAAAAGTCTGAGCGAGCTCAGACAGAAGGACAAAGAGCTTCAGGAGGAAAAGAGCTTTCTGGAGAAGAACAAAAAAGAATTCCAGATGAGTCGTAAGCTGCGAGAGAAGAAGGACATCGAATTCCAAGAGAGAGAAATCTTTCTGGGAAAGCGGATTAAAAACATGCAGCAAAAGATTGACCAACTGCAAAAAGGAAAGACAGAAATAAAAGCAGAGAATAAAGGACTCCGGGACAGGAATAAAGAACTGGAGCAAGAAAAGACAGACATAGAGGCGAAGATTAAAAGACTGCAGAGACAGAACCGACACCTGAAGCAGCAGAAAACAGAAACGGACGACAGAAACAAAGAGCTGCTAGAACAGAAACAGGCCCTGGACAAGGAAAGAAAAGAGGTGAACACAGACAAGAAAGAGCTCAAACAGAAGGACAAAGAGCTGCACGAGCTGGAGATCTTCCTGGAGAAAGAGGAAAAACAAATCCAAACTACCCAGAAAGAGCTTGAGCAGATGAGCAGTGATCTGTACAAGGAAAAGATCCTTCTTGAAAAGCAGAAAGAAGAGGTCCTGAAAAATCTGAGTGAGCTCAGGCAGAAGGACGAAGACCTTCAAGAGGAAAAGAGCTTTCTGGAGAATTCTAAAAGAGAATTCCAGATCAGTTGTAAGGTGCGTGAGGAGAAGGAGATAGAATTCCAAGAGGGACAGGTCTTTCTGGAAAACCAGATAAAAGACTTGCAGGAAAAGATGGAGGAACTGCAGAAAGGACAGATGAAAATGAAAGAAGAGAACAAAGGACTCCAGGACAGGAACAAAGAACTGGAGCAAGAAAAGACAGACATAGAGGCAAAGATGGAAAATGTGCAGAGACAGAACCGAGACTTGAAGCAGCAGAAAACAGAAACAGACAACAGAAACAAAGAGCTGCTAGAAGTCAGCACTAAGCTGCAGAACCAGATCCAACACCTGGAGGTGCTGCAGCAAGAACCTGAACCAAAGAAGAAGAAGAAGAAGGTGGGCTGCTGGAGCTGGCTGTTCAGAAAGTCATGAGTTGAAGGAGGCTCTTGAGCTTCCTCACTCACCCCTTTCTCACCCTCCACTCCCCCTTCCTCCCCCTCTCCTTTGACTCTCCGTCCATCATCCCCTCTATGCCTCTACTTACCTCCCCATCTGTCCTCCTTCTCCCCCATCTCATCTGCACCTCCTCAACCTCCCCCATCTCCTCTCCACCCTCACCTCATCCCTTTACTCTATCTACCTCCTTTTCTTCCACCCTCACCCCCCTCTATAAAAAACAGCAATAAAAAAACAACCAATAAAATATAAAAAAATACAAAAAAAACTCCAAAACTTTCTGCATCTTCTGCATTATACTTATGACCTCAGTGTAACTGCCAGCATGACTTTGTATTGTTCAATTTAGCCTTGTTTTGCTTCATGGTAATGTTTCATACTTGCATCTAATTGCTTTTCTACTTTTATGCATTTCTTATGTTATTTCATTTTGTTTTTTAGCAATATCTTGCACAAGAATTTCAAGCTGCATTAGCATAGTTTTATCCTTCAAGTGACATCAAATATCTGTTAGGTACCAGTGTTATTCATGGCTTCAGCCTGTTTATTCACACAGTAAAACTCTATGGTACATTGAGTACAGGGGAGCAATGTACCATGAGATGTACATATAAACCATGAATTTCCTTCTGGATTAATAAAGTTTTATCCTTCAAATGATAACAAATATTTGTAAAATATCATTTTTTTATGTTAAATGTTTAAAAAAAATAGTGTATTTTTATGGTTAAGCGTTGCAAAAGACCAACTTAACTATAACAGTACTGATCTTTGATGTGAACATCATTCATGGCTTTGGCCTGTTTATTCACAGAGTAAAACTGTATGGTGCAGAGCTCACAGGTGATGTACCATGAGATGTACATATGAAATTTGTGAAAGGAATCTTCAGATAAGCTAGAAAACAAATTGTCCATCTGTCAGTTCCACAACATCAATGTGAAATCTGGCCCAAATTTCATATGCTGGGCTAAGAGTCCGGTACTGAACACATCCACATTTTCAAATTTAATCATAGCGCCACCTATTGGTAACAGGACGTTATAGGCAGTACATGTGCACTTAGCTCCAGACTTTGTGATATTATCATTGAAACTGCTTAGCTCAGTCTTGACACCTTAACAATGCCACATTGTGAAGCGTTTGAGTTTTCATAGAATGCTGTTGCCGTGGCGATGCATCTTTCCAAAGTGGAAGTACCTCTCCTCGTAGGAGGTAACTCCACGACACCTCAAATTTGGCCACAACAGGCCTTAATGATTAAAAGTGATCAAAATCTTCCACAAAAGTCAAAGAGCGTGGTCATGGCCACACCCTGAATTTCAATCCTTTGCCGTGAAACAGGAAGTGCTGTCTAACTAGTCTGTACATGGTCCAATCGGCCTCAAACTTTACATGTTTGATCAGAGTCCTGCCCTAAACACATCCATATGACAATATTAATTCATAGTCATATGTTGTGGCAACAGGAAATTACAATGATTTACACTTTCATGTGCTATTATTAGTTGGCTGACTGGATTCATCTCAAATGTGGTGACATCAGCCTTAAGATGTTTATCTATTTACTTATTTATTTAATAGGGACAATGCAATTGACATATTTTCAGTACAAGACATGAATCTAATATATTGCATATAGAGTTTTAGCTTCAGCTAATTCTCAACTCTTGTCCCTAGTTGTCCCTTTTACACAAATAAAACACACAAGACCGCAATCCCTTAAAAAAAAACACAAGATACAAGCAACCTGCACGAGAACAAACACAGACCAGCTCACAGAACCAAGTTCAAAATCATCACAAATCTATATAACAATAACCAGAAGGGAAAGAAAAATCTTCCAAACCAATTCAAATTAACTCGTGAAACAACTCTATATAACATGGAGAAGGAGAGAGAGAGAGAAAGAAGAAAAAAAATCTTACAAACCAATCTAAAGGAACTACTTAAACTATAACACTTTAAAATGGTAACAACTCTGGTTTGCTTTAAGCCAACACTTAACCATTTTTGTGAAGGTTTTAAGATTAGTCAATAATTTTATTTCGGTTGGTAAAGCATTCCAGAGTTTACAGGCCTTAACTGACAGAGCAGACTGTCCAAAAGTTGTTCTGCGGTGTTGAATTCTGCAGTTTCCCTCCATTGTGCTTCTTGTCACTCTCTTACTGTTCTGTCTTTGAATATATTTATGAAGAGGTTCAGGTGCAAGATCATTTATACATTTGAATACTAACTTAAGAAAACACATGTGTACAAAACTGTCAAAACTCATGAGATTGTATTTTTTTAATATATGACAATGATGCCACCGGGTAGGTTTTTTATCCGTTAATTTTAAAGCCTGATTGTATAATGAAGAAACTATTCTCACCGTAGAAGGTTAAGCTTGAGCCCATACTGTCAAACAATATGCAGTGTGAGACAAAATCATAGAGTGCATGAAAATCTGAGCTGCTTGAGTTGGAACATGATGTCTAATTAATCTGAAAAGACTGAGACTGCTCTTCACGGTTTTAGTGATTTTCTTGATGTGTTTATCAAACTTGAGTTGTGGATCTAGAACTATTCCTAAGTATTTGAATTCATTGACCTCTTGTATTCCAACATTGTTTATTTTAATATGTAAACTTTCATACGCGCTCGGTTTTCTTATTGAGAAACACATTGATACAGTTTTATTTAAATTCAGAATGAGATGGTTGTGGTCCAGCCAGTGTTGGACTTCATACAAGTACTGTGTTAAGATCTCTGCTGCTTTGCTGGGTGACTTCATGGGAGCATAAATGACCCCGTCATCTGCATAAAGCTGGAAGCCGGCCTCAGGACAGGTTTTAGGTAAATCATTAATAAACAGACTGAAAAGTAATGGACCAAGAATTGATCCTTGGGGATTCTATTATTAAAAAAAGAGGATTTTTCTTGCTTAATTTTTACACACTGCTCTCTATTCCAAAGGTAGGACTCAAACCAATCAACTGTTTGAAAGCTTTTAACTTAGACAGGAGTATGTTGTGGTTGACAGTGTCGAAGGCCTTTTTCAGGTCTAGAAACACTGCCCCCACAACATTACCATCGTCAAGAGATTGCTTTATACTTTCAATGAAAAACATATTTGCTGTTTCGGTTGAATGTTTTGGTCTAAAACTAAATTGTAGAGGATGAAGAAGTTGTTAGGTTTCTAGATGTTCAATAATCTGTGGTACCACAACCTTTTCAAGCACCTTTGACAACAGATAGGGCGATAGTTGCTGACCACATCAAAGTCACCCGTTTTAAAGATTGGTGTGACGATAGCTTTCTTCCAGCTATTTGGGAATTTATTTTTTCTAATTGATAAATTAACTAAATGAGTGAGGGGTTTAACAAGTTCTGCACTGTGCTTCTTAATGAGCAGAGTGTCTAAACTATAAATATCCTTTGCCTTAGAATTTGACAGATTTTTCATTACTTCCAGTATTCTTGCTTCATTTACCTCTTTAATGCAAAATAAATTACATACGTCTAAGGCCTCCAAGTCAGGTACATGATGATGATAATTCATGGAGAAAACTGTGACCTGTCGTCAAACGGCGTGTCTGTGACAGTGTGGCGAATTTTGATGTCTCGCCATGACTGCTAAAGTGTTTATATCTCAGCTCCACATGATCCAGTCTGGCCCAAATTTCATATGCTGGGCAAAGGGTCCACGTCTGTACACATCCACATTTTCAAATGTAGTCATAGTCATAGCGCCACCTATTGGTGACAGGAAGTTTGAAGCAGAACATTTACTCTTACCATTACTCTAAACTTTGTGATATAATCCTTGAAATTTGTCAGGTAAGTGTTGACTCCTTGACAATACTACCCTGTGAAGCCTTTGAGTGTTCATACAATGCTGTTGCCGTAGTGACGCATTTTTGCTGTGAACCAGGAAGTGCTTTTTGACATTTGGACTTTTTGACCATTTTTGCTTGCTGGTTAATGTTTTTTTTCCACATTCCCACTGGGTTTGGACTTCAGAAGCTTAGAATACTGGGTTCTGAGTGTAGTTGCTCTCATCTTTACTTCTTCCACTGCAATCATTGAGCAAGAAATACTGTAATCTTATTGCAATTTTGTCTGTTATTCACACACTCACACACACACACACATACACAGACTGATATTAAAACGCCGAGCAATTTGATCTTTTCCAACGACTGGCATGTACAGTTGCAATTAAAAGTTTTGTACTCCTAATGAAAATTATGGTTAAGTAGTAAAGTAGTAAAAGTTTACAGCCAGTCAAATACTTCATAAACAGCTCAAGGTGCCAAACACTACCGGCTATTCGGTTGATGCCAGTTATTTGTACGTAGGCTACAAATACTCCAAACTGACAAGCATCATAACGGTTATGATGATGCTCGGGAGCTATTAATTTTAAAAGTTAGAGTTTAAGTTACTTCAGCTTATACATACTTAGATGCTAGGTAGCTGTTAGTGATTACTTACCAGGTACATCCATTGCAGCAGCAATTTCGGTCCAACTCCGCTCTTTGTCGGTCCTGTTATCGTCAGTTTTGGATGAAACGTTGTATAAACATTGCTGCTGTTGCCACAATTCAACAAGTTGGTCTTCCATTTCGGAGGTCCAAGACACCTTTGTTTTTACCGGCGCCATGTTTTCAGTGTGTTTTTACTTCCTCTCAAGTAAAACTAAAAGTGAAAAATAAAAGTAGTGTCGAGTCAGATGACAACTCACTAACAACTGACAGTTGACAACAACCGTCAGCTCGCGTTTTGATTGGCTTAAATCCAGTACACATGACATCACACACTGTGCGGGCTCGGCTCCTCTCAGAGCACCCCACTACAAGGATTTCTAGTTGCAAATAATAAACATGTTCATTATCTACGATCTCTCCTTCCGAGACCTTCCGAGCGGATCGGAACGGACAAAATCACTCTTAACACACCACAGGAACATCAGACACCATGTCGTTTGCAAACATCCAACAATCAGGCCTTTGCTGGCTTTGATCGTAAGGAGGAGATCGGGACTAAAGTCGGCCCGATTATCCTGTAGTGTGTGCCGGCCTTTAGGAATGCTCAAACACTCACCAAAATTGTCACACACATCACAATCGGCCAGTCGAAAGAAACTGTAGGAGTGCATGTGCTATAGCGCCCCATGCAGTGTGCTTTAATTTTGGCCCTCGCAGGACATTTAACGTACATCTCCTGACATGTGGGTGTGCATGGGCCTGTTCAATGCTACTTGCAGCTTTATTCTAGTTACGTTCACGCTATTTATTTTTGCTGTTTTGATTTCAAATGATGGTATACTATCAGTCGTTTTTATATGAATATAGTAGCTGATGATGCATGTGGACAAGTGTTATTAGCTAGAACTATTTGTTTTACCACTGACTTCGCTATTCTACACTATAGTGGGAGACTGGCTATACTTTGAAGAGAGTGTGTTTTCTGGCAGACTTCACTCCTCTCCTCCCATCATGGTGTTCCTACTGGAGCCTCCACATGCTGCCTCTGCGCTCTTTGTTCCACTTCATTGGGGTGTGTGCTTGCGTGTCCCTGTGAGCATGTGTGTGTGTGTGTGTGTGATGTACACCAAGAGAGCATTTTGAGGCTGGGTTGGATCTCTCCGTCTACTCCCCCACCCCATCTTCTTCCCTTTGCGACGAGTGTGTGTGCTCGTGCGCGCGTGTGTGTGTGTGCGTGTCTGTCAGTAGCAGTGTTTGATGTTGTTGAGCGTAAGCCTGCATGGCAAGTGTACGTCTGTGCAAATGAAGAAAGGAGGGAGCGTGTTTGAGTGAATCTGTGCAGGACTGCAGAGTGTTTGTGTGTGTGTGTGGGAGTAGAAGAAAGAATTGTGGGGAAAAACACACTGCACATATGCACGTTTGTTGCATGCCTCTGTAGGTGTGTGTAGAGTAGAACCCCCCCACCCTTCCCACCCTCTCCACCCTTACGCACACATACACACAACTCCAGGGACTAGCATGTTCATTATTCTTCCTAAAAGAACCATTAAAATTTCATCAGTGCAATGCAATCTGTAGCAGGGCGGGGGGTAGGAGTGTGTGCACCAGTGTGTGTGAGCAGCAGAGAGGGAGAGAGAGAGAGAGAGAGAGAGAGAAGCGGCGTGAGGGGAGGGAGCTTGCATCCTCCACTCATTCACCGCTGCCTGCCTTCATGCCTCTCTCCGCCTCCTCCTTTTCTTCTTCTTCTTCTTCTTCATCTTCTTCTTCTCTGGTGGCTGGATTCCCTCGCTGAGAGCGCGCCGATGCCGCGGATTACGACTCCTCTCATGATGTGAGCCACCAGCAGCATCCCTCCCCTCCCATCCATCCATCCATCCCTCCTCATTCTGCTCCTGCTGCCACTGGAGGAGGCTGTCCTCAGGCTACACGAGGAAGAGGAGTCCCGGGCGAAAGAGTTAGTTGGATTCCTGGGAAGGTTCTTTCCATTCTCGTGGCTGCAGGCAGGTTCGGATAAGCGGCATATGTAGCAGGAGCCTGAGTGGAGTATCTCTTTTTTTTTTGAGTGGGATCTTCCTCTAAAGTAAGCCAGGGGATTTAAAGGTGAGGCTTGCCTTTGATTCCGTCTTGTTCTTTGGCGACTAACTTGTTGATGCCACACGCTGGGATGTGTTTCCTTTTGTACACAACTTTTCAGAGTGTTTGACCCCGTCCACTGTTTTTTTCTTTCACCGGTGTGTCGTTCCTGTGAAGGAGCGAGCCTCATTAGCGGCTGCTCTTTCTGTGCATTGATCAGAAAGGCGGGGGAAATTAGCAGCAGCCTTTTCAAGACCGCGGGAAGTGAGCAAGAGCGGCGCTTCTCCTTCCACGAACCTCCACACCCACCTCCTCTCCCTCCACCACTCCCACCCACACACCCACCCTATCCCGTATGTCGCTTTGTTTTGCCAGCACGAGCGAGAGGCGCCGTCTCTCAGGTAGATCTGATGGAGCTAATTGCGTCCTAATTGGGTCTCCCCCCCCCCACACCTCAGCCGTGGAGGTTTTTCTTTTGGTTCCTGAGCCGCTTGGAGCCACAGATGAAAGAGTTTGTGGGGTGGCGAGTGAGTGTGTGTGTGTGTGAAAGTAGGGTGGAGTGTGTGTCTGAGTGAGAAAGAGTGTCTGGACAAGCGTGTGAGGAGAGAGAGCCTTTTTTCTTCCTGAATGTCTGCTGGTGGTGACTGTGTGTGTTATTTGCGGGCCCATCTGCGGAGGTCTTGTGTGATGGATGGTGACTGACGGAGGGTGTGAGGTGTGTGAAGGAGGAGGAGGATGATGAAGAGGAGAGGCGGCGGGATGGGGGAGGGTGTCGGGAGGGAGGCAGGGAAACTGGCCTCCCATCTGTGTGTGTGTGTGTGTGTGTGTGAGAGCAGGAATCTAGGTGCTGGAGCAGTACATCACAGACTGGCTAATGGAATGCTGGAGACTTGAAGGGTCCTCTCCTGTCTCTCTCCTCCATCACCACACCTCACCCCTCCCTCCCACCTTCCACACAGGATTCTGGGAAGAGTGTGAGACACCAAATGGCATGCTGTGGCTACTGTGCTGATTTTGTGTGGTCACCAGACAGGGCAGGGACTGAACTGGAAGAGGAACCGTGTTGATATGTATTCAGACACAATGTTAGCGCTGCTGCCAGTTAAACTTAGAATCTTTAAGATTTTACTCCGAGTAGATTTGGCAACTCCTGTCACTGGTTACCATGGCGAGTGATTTAAAAAACATAGCTTTGTTAACCCTTCGAGCCCGACGAATGCACTTTGCATCCAAATTCCAATGCCTCCTGCTCTGGTGAATTGCACTCAGAGTCTTTATTGCAGTGAGGTGCAGCACGTATCAAATGAAACTGGACGACTTGACCTTTGCATCAATACGAGCTGCCTGTCTGTGAGAGGAAAAAGCTATTTTGAATTTTAATTAAATTTAATCAAAGTTCCACCTTGCATACTGATCTGCATCCATCTCCACACATAGTACTATTGTTTGAATTACGTATAGACTCATTATTGCAAAGATAAGATAATATCTAGATATGTTCACCCCTTAACGCCGGTTGTCGCAAATTTGCAACATACCGCTGCAGCCGAGATAGCATATGCATTCCCCCAATACTGGTTTGTGAATATTCAATACATACCTAGGAACCTGGTTTCTCTTAGGATCGGTTTGAATGGCATTTGCGGCATCAATAAAAAAAATTTTACAATTGATGCCTGTTGCATTACACCTTTGTATCTACTATATGTGCTATAGACAAATTAACAATCTCCACTTAATTGAACATCAACTTGAAATCAAAAACACATAAAATTATTGATTTTATATAATTGTAAATATATTCAGGCATCAAGGGGCTATTAACCATACAATGCAAGACAGCCTAAGGATATTAGCACATATATATAATGATCGTGTTCATATATGACATGGAAGAGCAGAACCGGAGCTCTGTAATTATGCTTGTTGCTTGAAGTAATCACATAATGAAGACTGATCACACTTTTGCCAGTAATGTCTTTGCTAGTATCGTCATCCAATTTTAAACCTCTGCTTCTCTGCTGACAAGATAAGTCACAAAGTCCCTATCATTACCTAATGTAGACATGCCACATATCAAAATAAACAGCAGAATTGACACGTTCAGCTGTTTATCTGTGCACCATAGTATGATCCAGTTTGAAAATGACAGCAAACGTCTGCATCGTCTCCAGCAGAGGACTGGTATTACATCTCTCTTTGTATGAAAAATAAACACAAAATAATGGGTTTGGTTTTCACTGCAGTGATTCAAAAGCTGTAGTCAAAAGACGAGCGCAGGTCACCTGTGTGCAATGAGGCAGTGGTGGTCCTAGAGTCTGGGGGGCCTGAGGTCTTGTTTAAGGGTGGAGGGGTGGCTGAGTGAGGGGGAACATTTGATTGGTTTGCCACATCTGTATGTAGGCTACTGTATGTGAACATTTCTGTGAATAAAATAATGACTTTTATCTTTGTTCGGCACTAAGAACCTATTTTTTCAGTTCCAAAGTCATACAGTATCCAAACATCTTGATTCTGATATTGAAAGATTCAGACCATCTCCATCACACAAGTAAGAAACAATATCTCGACAGCGAGATATGCAGTACACCGATCCGGCATAACATTATGACCACCTGCCTAATATTGTGTTGTTCCCCCTTATGTGCTCAAAAATGCTCTGAACCATTGGACATGGACCAGAGGACCTCTCAGGGTGTCCTATGGGGTCTGGAACCAGGATGTTGGCACTGGATCCTTTGGGTGCTCTGGCTTGTGGAGTGGGGCCTCTGTCAATCCAACTTGTCCACTGCATCCTGTTGATGCTTGATCACAATGAGGTGTAAGAAGTTTGGAGGTCAAATCAACATGTTGGGCCATTGTCATGTTCCTCAACATGTTCCTGATTGTTTGATGTTGTTTCCATGTGGTGGGGTGCATTTTCCTGCAGGGGTAGGCCAGTGATATTTGGGATTTCCATTGACATGAGGGAGTGTGTTTGTTGTGGGACAATGTTTATTTGGGTGTCTAAGTCTGATCAACACAGATGTTAAAATCCAAGGTTTTCCATCAGAACAGCACATAGTACCAATATGATCAATGTTATTCACTTCACCTGTCAGTGGTCAGAATGTTGTGGCTGATCTGTGTGTAAAAACAAATTTCATAAAATAAAAAATGTCTTCCTTTATTTAAGGACTTATATGTGTATATATATCCAGTTGTGGAAGCTCTGGATAGCCTAGATTGGTCTGAAAAAACAGGATACAGCATGAATGACTGTCCCTTATAATGACCAAGATAAGACTAAGATGAGTGTTGAAATCAGCCTGAAAATAGCCTTCAGGGATCACAGGGTTAAAATGATGTGCATCAACCAATCAGCTGGTTTCATTAGCTTTAATATCTTATCTATTTCTTTTACGCCTCCCTAGTTTGTTAGAAGTTAATAAATGAAGAAGGTAATTCTATTGATTGACCTGCATCAATTCTTTATTCTTTTATCTTGGTTTAGTTGTAACTAAGCAGTTCTTATCAGTGTGATGCCAGTGTAGTGAATATCTAAGAATTAGGATTATAAAGGAAACACAACCCTGTCTCCTAGTGTGTGAATAACAGACAAAATTGCAATAAGATTACACTATTTCTTGCTCAATGATTGCAGTGGAAGAAGTAAAGACGAGAGCAACTACACTCAGAACCCAGTATTCTAAGCTTCTGAAGTCCAAACCCAGTGGGAGTGTGGAAAAAAAAAATATTAACCAGCAAGCAAAAATGGTCAAAAAGTCCAAATGTCAAAAAGCACTTCCTGGTTCACAGCAAAAATGCGTCACCACGACAATGGCATTGTATGAACACTCAAAGGCTTCACAGGGTAGTATTGTCAAGGTGTCAAGACTTACCTGACAGATTTCAAGGATTATATCACAAAGTTTAGAGTAATGGTAAGAGTAAATGTACAGCCTCAAACTTCCTGTTACCAATAGGTGGCGCTATGACTACATTTGAAAATGTGGATGTGTACAGACGTGGACCCTTTGCCCAGCATATGAAATTTGGGCCAGATTGGATCATGTGCAGCTGAGATATAAACACTTTAGCAGTCATGGCGAGACATTAAAATTCGCCACACCGTCACAGTTTGATGACGGGTCACAGTTTTCTCCATGAATCATCATCAACGTCTTAAAGCTGATGTCACCACATGTGAAGTGAATCCAGTCAACCAACTAATAATAGCACATGAAAGTGTAAAACATTGTAATTTCCTGTTGCCACAACATATCACTATGAATGAATACTGTCATATGGATGTGATCAGGGCAGGACTCTGATCAAACATGTAAAGTTTGAGGCCGACTGGACCATGTACAGACTAGTTAGACAGCACTTCCTGTTTCATGGCAAAGGATTGAAATTCAGGGTGTGGCCATGACCACGCTCTTTGACTTTTGTGGAAGATTTTGATCACTTTTAATCATTAAGGCCTGCTGTGGCCAAATTTGAGGTGTCTTGGAGTTACCTTCTATGAAGAGAAGTACTTCCAGTTTCAAGGCAACAATGCATCGCCACGGCAACAGCATTCTATGAAAACTCAAACGCTTCACATTGTGGCATTGTTAAGGTGTCAAGACTGAGCTAAGCAGTTTCAATGATAATATCACAAAGTCTGGAGCTAAGTGCACATGTACTACCTATAACGTCCTGTTACCAATAGGTGGCGCTATGATTAAATTTGAAAATGTGGATGTGTTCAGACCCGGACTCTTAGCCCAGCATATGAAATTTGGGCCAGATTTCACGTTAATGTGGTGGAACTGACAGATGGACAATTTGTTTTCGAGCTTATCTGAGGATTCCTTTCATAAATTTCATATGTACATTTCATGGTACATCACCTGTGAGCTCTGCACCATACAGTTTTACTCTGTGAATAAACAGGCCAAAGCCATGAATGATGTTCACATCAAAGATCAGTACTGTTATAGTTAAGTTGGTCTTTTGCAGCGCTAAACCATAAAAATACACTATTTTTTTTTCTATTTTGAAATCAGGAAAAAACATTGTTATTTTACAAATATTTGTTATAATTTGAAAGATAAAACTTTATTAATCCAGAAGGAAATTCATGGTTTATATGAACATCTCATGGTACATTGCTCCCCTGTACTCAATGTACCATAGAGTTTTACTGTGTGAATAAACAGGCTGAAGCCATGAATAACACTGGTACCTAACAGATATTTGTTGTCACTTGAAGGATAAAACTACACTAATCCAGAAGGAAATTCTTGTGCAAGATATTGTTAAAAAACAAAATGAAATAACATAAGAAATGCATAAAAGTAGAAGAGCAATAAGATTCAAGTATGAAACATTACCATGAAGTAAAAACAAGGCTAAATTGAACAATACAAAGTCATGCTGGCAGTTACACTGAGGTCATAAGTAAAATGCAGAAGATGCAGAAAGTTTTGGAGTTTTTTTTGTATTTTTTTTGTATTTTTTGGGTTTTTTTTATTGCTGTTTTTTATAGAGGGGGGTGAGGGTGGAAGAAAAGGAGGTAGATAGAGTAAAGGGATGAGGTGAGGGTGGAGAGGAGATGGGGGAGGTTGAGGAGGTGCAGATGAGATGGGGGAGAAGGAGGACAGATGGGGAGGTAAGTAGAGGCATAGAGGGGATGATGGACGGAGAGTCAAAGGAGAGGGGGGGAAGGGGGAGTGGAGGGTGAGAAAGGGGTGAGTGAGGAAGCTCAAGAGCCTCCTTCAACTCATGACTTTCTGAACAGCCAGCTCCAGCAGCCCACCTTCTTCTTCTTCTTCTTCTTTGGTTCAGGTTCTTGCTGCAGCACCTCCAGGTCTTGGATCTGGTTCTGCAGCTTAGTGCTGACTTCTTGCAGCTCTTTGTTTCTGTTGTCTGTTTCTGTTTTCTGCTGCTTCAAGTCTCGGTTCTGTCTCTGCAGATTTTCGATCTTTGCCTCTATGTCTGTCTTTTCTTGCTCCAGTTCTTTGTTCCTGTCCTGGAGTCCTTTGTTCTCTTCTTTCATTTTCATCTGTCCTTTCTGCAGTTCCTCCATCTTTTCCTGCAAGTCTTTTATCTGGTTTTCCAGAAAGATCTGTCCCTCTTGGAATTCTATCTCCTTCTCCTCGTGCACCTTACAACTGATCTGGAATTCTTTTTTAGAATTCTCCAGAAAGCTCTTTTGATCTTGAAGGTCTTCATCCTTCTGTCTGAGCTCACTCAGATTTTTCAGGACCTCTTCTTTCTGCTTTTCAAGAAGGATCTTTTCCTTGTACAGATCACTGCTCGTCTGCTCAAGCTCTTTCTGGGTAGTTTGGATTTGTTTTTCCTCTTTCTCCAGGAAGATCTTCAACTCCTGCAGCTCTTTGTCCTTCTGCTTGAGCTCTTTCTTGTCTGTGTTCACCTCTTTTCTTTCCTTGTCCAGGGCCTGTTTCTGTTCTAGCAGCTCTTTGTTTCTGTTGTCCGTTTCTGTTTTCTGCTGTTTGAGGTCTCGGTTCTCTCTCTGCAGTCTTTTAATCTTCGCCTCTATGTCTGTCTTTTCTTGCTCCAGTTCTTTATTCCTGTCCCGGAGTCCTTTATTTTCTGCTTTTATTTCTGTCTTTCCTTTTTGCAGTTGGTCCATCTTTTGCTGCATGTTTTTAATCCGCTTTCCCAGAAAGATTTCTCTCTCTTGGGATTCGATGTCCTTCTTCTCTCTCAGCTTACGACTCATCTGGAATTCTTTTTTGTTCTTCTCCAGAAAGCTCTTTTCCTCCTGAAGCTCTTTGTCCTTCTGTCTGAGCTCGTTCAGACTTTTCAGGACATCTTCTTTCTGCTTTTCAAGAAGGATCTTCTCCTGGTGCAGATCATTGCTCTTCTGTTCAAGCTCTTTCCGGTTTGTCTGGATTTGTTTTTCCTGCTTCTCCAGGAACATCTTCAACTGGTGCAGCTCTTTGTCCTTCTGTTCAAGTTCTTTTTTGTCTTTGTTCACCTCTTTTCTTTCCTTGTCCAGGGCCTGTTTCTGTTCTTGCAGCTCTTTGTTGTCCTCCAGAGATTTGTGGTCATCTTGCTGGAGGTTCTGGGCAGCCTTGAGAGCTCTGGAGAGACTCTGGTTCTCCTTTTGGAGTCTCAGGATCTCTCTTTGTTTGATTTCAAGCTGCTCATTCAGCTCATCAATATCATCCATTATATCTCCCCAGGTCATGGGCGATGTGTTCATGTGCTCGACAGAGTCCTGTTGGTCTTCGGACTCAGTGATGGTCTCCGTGGGTTGTTGGGCCTTGCTCTCCTCAGATTGTCTGAGTTGCATCTCCAGGATGGAGATTGTGGCCTCATTCTGCTGCCGTTGATCCTTTAGCTCTGTTTCTTTGGCCTGCAGAAGCTCCTCCAGTCGGTCAATCCTGACTTTGACCTTGTAGGACTTGTGCTGGTTTTCGGTGGTAAGCTCCTTGATGCGAAGGCTCATGTTTTTGTTCTGCTCTCGCAGGTAGTTGCATTCTTGCTGGGAGGCAGAGTAGTCATGGAGCCGGTTTGGCCCACAGTAAGTACGTCTCTGGTTGTAGCTGTTAGCCATGGTTGTGGAAAATGTTGTACAGAGGTGTTAAAAGACAAAGTAAAAGTGCACTGGAAGATGCTAGGGGTTTGGCGAGTTCCGTTGGTCGTTCAGTCGTTGGTTCGGTAGGTTGTTCGGTTGGTCGTTCGGTCGCTGGTTCGGTAGGTGGTTCGGATGGTCGTTCGGTCGCTGGTTCGGTAGGTTGTTCGGATGGTCGTTCGGTCGCTGGTTCGGTAGGTCGTTCGGTCGCTGGTTCGGTAGGTGGTTCGGATGGTCGTTCGGTCGCTGGTTCGGTAGATTGTTTGGATGGTCGTTCGGTCGCTGGTTCGGTAGGTTGTTCGGTAGGTCGTTCGGTTGCTGGTTCGATAGGTGGTTCGGATGGTCGTTCGGTCGCTGGTTCGGTTGGTCGTTCGGTAGGTCGTTCGGTCGCTGGTTCGGTAGGTGGTTCGGATGGTCGTTCGGTCGCTGGTTCGGTAGGTTGTTCGGATTGTCGTTCGGTCACTGGTTCGGTTTCTTGTTCGCTCACTGGTTTGCTCACTGGTTTGCTCGCTGGTAGGTTCACTGTTCAGCCTGGTATTAAGGACTCTGATGATGTCAGACATTAAAGTCAAAGAGTTCTAGAATCCTGCATCAAAGGACTGCGGAATTCTGAAGTTGGAAACTCCGCCCACAAACAGCAGCCTCTGAAACAAGCTCCGCCCACAAACCAACGTCTGAAGCATCAATTGTTTTTTTCAATTCAATTCATTTATGTTAATGAAAATAAAGGAAATTAAATGCCAATGAATTTTGGAAAAACTATAACTTGAAGACAATTATTAAGTAAAGCTGCAAGCGGCGTTGTAAAGACCCTCGCTCCCCCCCGCACCACCGCAAGAAGGGCTTCAGTCAGTCAACATGTAGCAGAGACCTACTGCATCACTTTCTTAACATTTTAAGTGACGTTCTGCAGCTCAGTTTCATCTAAGTATGGGATTTGAAAATGTAGATGTGTTCACATTCGGACTCTTGTCCAGCATATGAAATTTGGGCCAGATTTCACGTTAATGTTGTGGAACTGACAGATGGACAATTTGTTTTCTAGACCATGTAGTCCAAGAACTCTCTGTGGAGCTCAGATCAGATCAACATGAGGCACCACTCCCTACCTGGCTAATACCATCCCTACAGTGATAAATGGTGGTGACAGCAAACAACAGCTGAAAACAACAAGGTTCTTGAAGTGAACTTGCTCTAGAATGTCTCGCCACAGTTTCAAAATCCAAGTATGCGCGGATTCAAGAGACTTGGCGACAAATGACTGATTTAACTGACATTTAACGGAATTCACAGTCTTTTCAAAGCTTGACCAGAGTCCCTTTTTGGTTGAAAGTGGATCAAAGTCATGGTTGACGTTACCTATTTTTTTAGCTTGTGACGTTTCAGTTCTCAGAGTTTTCTTTTCATTTGTCTTTACTTCGACAGCTTCATGTTTGTCCTCCAAGTGTTCAGAACTCTGGAGCTCTTTGTGTTGCACCTGAATTGTTTCCGCAGAGGATGGAGTTCTCACAAGAGTCTCTTTAGCTGATGTGATTTCGTGAGAGTCGCTGTCTAAAGACTTCTTAGCTCATTGCGAAGCTTTGTCAAGGTCTGAGCTTTGATTCTACAATACTTACTGAGGAAAGGTTTTGCATCTCCATATCGCTCTTCAGCTTTCAGTTTTGAATACTGGGCCCTCATCTTTTCTCCATCTCCAACTTTTCCTGTCAGCTCCTGGTTGACGTTCTCTTAAGGCTCGGTTCTCCTCCTGCTTTGTCCTACATTTCTCTTCAAGGTGGAGGTCCTGAACCTTCTTGCGCAGCGTGTTGTTTTGCTGGGTCAGCTTCAGTTCTCATATATTCCTCCTACAATGCTCTGGGATCCCTCAGCTTCACGTTGCTGCCGTCAAGTTGTTGCTGGAGAATCGGATCGGTTCTGGATGATCTCTTGTTTTTCCTCCGGGGCTATTTGAGCCCAGAGTTTAGAGAGAATGTTCAAGTCCTGCACTTGCTTTTCCAGGTGTTTGTTTAAACCACTGGCAGCTTTTATTCTCTGTTTGCACTTATCCTGTAAGTAGCCTGATGCTGAGCTCCTCTGTTTGGCGAGTCAAGATCCCTTTCTGTTTCCCCATGAACAGCACAAAACTCATCCAGAAGACTTTTTCATTGCTGCCTGTCATTTTTTTCTGTCTAAGTAATGTTTGCAAACGCAACAGCAAACAGGCTGATCAGTCATTTTTCTGGTTTCGTTTAGTGTCCACATCATATGGAAACATAGAGAATGCAGCTTTGTTCATCAGAGCAGTGCAGAGAGAGAAAATTCCTCCTTAAAAGGTTGACATAAAAGTTTGACGTTTTGTCTATAAGCCAAACCCATGATGGGGTCCTTAAATTGCTGTCCCTTTGAAGATATGAACTGTGATCTATAACTGTGTAATATTAGAATTTTGTGACATATGGATGTATAGACAGTTGGTAAAAGATGATGTGGAGTAAAGACACCATTCTGAAGTTTGCACCAGATATCAGTGGGGCATCAGCTCTACTGAAGTGTCTCTCCATTCATTTGTATGGACTCTGATCTGTGTTAAAACACCATCCTCAAAAGCATTTGTCCTGTGTGCAGCACAGCTCTTAAAGAGCTGAAAGACAGGAGCTGAACAAACTGTTTTCACCAGGGTGAGTAAGAATTCAGTACTTTTCAGAATGGCTCTACTAGGAGTATGAAAGTGGCATGACTCTGGGGATAGTTGCCCATCTGTTATTCTACTAGACTGAAATACTGGAAGCAAAAACATTGAATGGATTGCTGAGAAATTTTGTACAATGATTCCTAGCCAGGGCTGCACGGTGGCTCGGTGGTTAGCAGCGTCGCCTCACAGCTAGAAGATCACCGGTTCGCGTCCTGGTTAGGACGCCCGGGATCTTTCTGTGTGGAGTTTGCATGTTCTCCCTGTGCATGCGTGGGTTTTCACCGGGTACTCCAGCTTCCTCCCACACTCCAAAAACATGCTGAGGTTAACTGATTATTCTAAATTGTCCATAGGTGTGAATGAGAGTGTACTTGGTTGTCTGTCTCTATGTGTAGCCCTGCGATAGACTGGCGACCTGTTCAGGGTGTCCTTTGCCTTCGCCTGAGTCGACTATGATAGACTCCAGCCACCTCGTGACCCTACAGAGGATTAAGCGGTGTATAGATATTAGATGGATGGATGGATGGATGGATGGATTTCTAGCCAGTACTGACTTTCCTGCTCCCCAGACTTCCCGTAGTAGCAGCACATAAAACTTTTCTAATCAAACGTCACATCTAAGTGGATTACCACTAGACTGATTTTCTTTCTTGGTCATGACTTTCCTGTAGTGCCACCCTGAGGTGAACCTCTTGAGTGAAATGTTTCAACAGCTATTAAAAAGATCATCATGAAATTAGGAGGGAATTTGTCCCCTCTTAGGAAAAGTAGCAATTTGGTGATCCCTTAACATTTCCTGTGCTGGTACCATTAAGTTGAAATTACTTTTTAATATTAGCTTCACCTTCATCAGGCCAGTTGTTCCGCCGGTTTATATGATGTGGTATTGGGGCCACTGTAGGTCGGGATGGAGCCAGGGCGTGTGTGTGTGTGTGTGTGTGTGTGTTAATAGTCAGACTAAACTATTAAATTTCCTTAAAGCAAAGCTGATAAATTTAGGAGGAAAAAACTGTGACATTCTTTGAGATGAAAGAGGTGCATTTCTCAGAGAAAACACACAAATTTATGCAAAAAAAAATCATCCCTGAGGTTATAAATTCATAAATTTGCAAGAAAATGTTTGGAAGAATATTGTTTGTGTGTCACTACAGTTCGAAATCATCTGGTTATCCTCCACCTTTCCCTACTACAATCCTTTTCCCCCTATAACCACGTATTAAAGTAACAAATAAATACACCTTGGCTGTTTATTCAGGCTTCGAACTGTACAGCTGAGTGCATATTTGTTTTCCTCACATTGCTTAGTCTATTCCCAATTTACACCAAACATCTAATCTATGTCGGCTTCGCCTGAAGTGTGTTTTCTGTAGCACAAACACTGCTAATAGATTATAGGAATATGCTACAGACGATGGTGTTTCCCTGTGACCCTCCTACTCTTCCATGACTGCACATTGCTACTTGTTACCTATAAATTACAGTCCGGGTGCTGAGAGATGTGATAGATGTAGGTCGCTTCATAGTTCAGTAATGCAGATTAGTGGCAGCCAGGCCATAAAAAGACCTGCAGCCTCAGGTGGATGCATGTGTGTGTGTTTGAGGAATAGTAGGACTTGTAATCACAGCCCATGCAGTCTATTGCATGGGTTGTTTCTGTAACTTATATATAATGTAGTTGATGCTCTGTCTCGTTTTCAGCCAACCTGCCCGAATCCAAACCTGTCAGACCCTCAGGTTACAGATCGACCTACACATCATCACCATTCTAGCTTGTGAAGTGAAGCGATGTGGGTCCTTGACAAAACAATAAATAAAGTAAAATACATGATAAAACAATCCTTCCACCAATGTATGACTTTATAATGTCAGAGAAGTGTTTTTTTCTGATTAAAAGAACCAAACACTTTGCATGGATGAACTCTAATTCCTGTGAAAAAAACACTGTCTGGTTTCCTCACTGACTGACCTGTGTCAGTGAGGAAAGAACAAAGGTTGATCTTATAGAAACAGCTTTTAAATAAAAAGTATGACTTTTTTGTCAGATAACAAATTTATGACTTAATAATTTCAGGCTGTATTTGACTTTTTCTCATGAATGTATCACTATAATCTCTGCTAATATTAGTGTGTTTTTGTACAAGTTTTATCCACATTTTCCTCAATTTTCAAAAAACAATTAAAAACACTGCCACTATCACATTGTTATAGGTTTACGACCAGTCTACAAAACAAAACTAGAAAAGCACCCAAAACGCAGACCTCTGCCAAGCAGCTCATTTCCCCCCTAAATTCCTGTTATAAATTCCTGGATCCAGATGGTAATCCAGAACATCACCAAAATCTAATCATCTGTTTCTCGTCCCATTATCAACATTTCCTGACATTTTCATTAAAATCCATTTATAACTTTTCAAGTTAGCTTGCTAACAGACAAACAAACCGGCAAAAACATCACCTCCTGGCAGAGGTAAAAATATCAGTCTCAGCTCTACTTTGAACTTCGAGCTAATTAGTAAACCACCTAAACACTCAAACCTATTGAGGTGATAAACACTGTGCTTGTGAAAAACCAGCATGTCAGTGTTGTATGTGGGGGATTTGTCTGATATTAAAGACTGGATGTGGAATTTGAACATCACAGAGTGTAGCAGAGGAAATAAAAGAATCAACTCTGAGTACAAAAAAAGGTTAAGATGTGAAGATAAATGTTAGGTTCAAAACCGGAAAATACACACAGCACAGGAAGGAAGACAGCACTCACGAGCTCAGGTCTTTTACTTGCGCACAAGGACAGAACGGACACTACAGCTCTGCAGAATGCATCACTACAGCGTTCCAGATCTCTGGTAGCCCTTCTGTCCTTGGTTCTTTTATTTGGTAAACAATCAGTACAAGAGTCAGCATAAGATAAGTGTCACCTACACAATCTTACTGGGTCAGTTCTCTGTGTTCTTTACTGTGAGTACATACAGCTTGGGATGTTTTATGGTGATTCATGGTTGATGACATGTAGACTTTAAAGTCCTGACAGTCACTCAATGATTACCTAATAAGAATAATTCTTAACATAAGCACAATTCTTCTAACAATAAACAACTCATATATACTTTGCACATGTAGAACATCAATCCATCCATCCATTATCTATACACCGCTTAATCCTCTGTAGGGTCGCAGGGGGGCTGGAGTCTATCCCAGCTGACTCGGGCGAAGGCAGGGGACACCCTGGACAGGTCACCAGTCTATCACAGGGCCACACATAGAGACAGAAAACCAAGCACACTCTCATTCACACCTACGGACAATTTAGAATCATCAATTAACCTCAGCATGTTTTTGGACTGTGGGAGGAAGCTGGAGTACCCGGTGAAAGCTATGCTGCACAGGGAGAACATGCAAACTCCATACAGAAAGATCCCAGGCGTCCTAATCGGGATGTGATCTTGTAGCTGTGAGGTGACGGTGCAAACAACCCAGCCACTATTGTTGGCACACAGTGCGGCAGATTACTGGTAAAAACATGTGTTTTATTTTAATTGGTGTAAGAAATACTGTAAATGTCAGTAACAGCCTCCATGTGCAGCTCATGTTTAGCTTTTATCATCAACTTCTGGCTGTAAATCCTTCACGGCCCTGGATCATATGAAGGATTTAGCAGTGCGTAATAACTGATAACCCCTGAAGGCACATATCTGGTGAATGCTGCTTTTTTTATGTGATAATCTTCACGTATTGTGTGGAACAACGGCTGCTGCTTCCGACATTTGCTTATACACACACACATGCTGACTCCGAGATCTATATGGTGAAGCCTGAGCTGTCACACAGACATAAATTCATCCGGGCGCTACGTGAAGCCTGGAAATGTTGATGCAGCAGCAGAAACGACCTGGGACATCTCAATCTGCGTGTTGACTCTGTTCGACTCCCGCTCCTCCATTGTCGCTGCTGGCACACTCCAGTGATCGGAGAATTTGATTGCCACTACAAACACAGATTTTGCCAACCGACGCCCTGCATGTACAGCAAGAACCCACCCCCAGTCTCTCTGGTGGTGTCCCTCCCCCCAACACCCCCCAACACCCCCCCTCGCCCTGCTGTGACTACAAAAAGATGATGCATTCGGCAATCAATGGTTGCAACGCTGCTGCGCTGTTCTCCCTCATTTCTGCCGGGGCCTCGGTGTGATTTAGTGGGGCTCCTGAGGTTCAATAACCAGCGTGGTGCACCGCTGGGGGAAGGGGGAGTGTGTGCGCAAGTGTTTGGATGTATGTTTGTTTTCATGCAGTGCGTGTGTGTGTGTGTTTTTACTATGTTTGGGAGCGAGGGATTTACGCATCTGCATGGAAGAAATTGCTAAAATATGTGTGTGCACAGTGCTCCCTCTCCTCCCACCCCTTCCAAATCCTCTCTCCCATTCACCCCCTCTTAAAATCGGGAGTGTGTGTGTGTGTCGAAATGTGATTTTTTTTGTCCCCCGTTATTTAGCCCTGGCAATCTGTTTTATTTAACGGGGCGAGGCTCTCTCCCCTCGACATCACTTTGGCGAGGTGGTCCTTTAAACGGAGCGGAATTGAGGCGGTGCCGGCTGTATATCACTTAGGCAATTACAACCTTCACGGATCTATTGGTGATAAAAAAAAAGAGGTTTATGAAGCGTGAACACGCCGGGCTGGGGGAAAATGCTAACAGAGGAAGCGGTGTTTGCTGTGGAGGGGGGGCCGAGGCGTGGCGTGGCTGTCGGAGGTTTGGGTGTTTGATTTGTCGGCGCATTTCGCTGTGCCGTGCCGCGACACGTCTTATTCTGACCCTTAACCTCTGTTGGGTTTGTCTCAGTGCCTTGTGTGTGTGTGTGTGTTCAACAGGCCCACGTAGGAAATTAGCCGACAGACTCTTGTGCGTCATAAATCGACCTCCAAAACGGCACCATGTGTAATTGAGATTTCACGGCCCTGATATCATCTCTCTTCTTTCTTTCCTTCCTTTCTCTCGTTCTGAGCTGAGCCTTAAAAACCTTAAAAACAAACAAAGATGCACCCTCCTTTCCCAGCTCGCCTCCTCCAGCCATCCCTCCTCCATGATCCACCGCAGCCATAATGAGATTTGATGCTAATCCCGACACAATATCACAAGATTACGCCGAGCCATAATGCTGCACGCAGGCAGCGCAGACGGTGGAGAATGGGTTTGGCGCGTGCAGCGGGGAGGCTTGGCTGGCTGAAAGCACATTAATGTAATCTAAGTGTAATTGGGTGGTAATGCAGCTTGTATGTAGATGAATGGAGGAGCGGGAAGGCAGGTTTTTTTTTCTTTTTCTTGTTTCATCCTCCTTGTCAGATGAGCCCAGGGAGGGAAAGCGACGACAAGTTAAAGCCAAGAGAGAGAGAGAGAGAGGAGCTGGAGGGGCCTCAGCCTGACAGAGCAAGAGAGTAATAGGACGAGGGAGGGAGATTGCCTGGAGAGGGTGAAGGCTGGGAGAGAGAGGGAGATTATTTATCTCCAAACCGATGTCAAATTCTTTGCGGTAAGAATGGATTTGGTACTGAACGTGATTAATGAACGGCGAGCGTCAGAGGGGGGGAGTGGCGACACGGAGGGAGTGAAAACTGCAAAGGTTAAATGAGAAACTTGATTTGAAGCCAGTTTATTAGAGATCAGTGGATTGGATTTGTTCTTAAAGCATGAATTTCAGTTAGAAGAGGAATGTGCTGAGGTCAGCCGTGTGTCGACTCAGAAATTAGTTTGGAGAAATTCCTCGAATTTGCTTGTTTTATTGTGAAAAAAATCTAATTCGCCCACATGGAATTAATTAAACTGTATTTTGTGGAAAATATTTTTAAAACTTAGTTGCAGAAGTGTGTATCTTCCATGAATGAAATATCTCTTAACTATTTTGATTGCAAATTCGTGTTGAAATAGCTTTTTTTCCCCCGAACAACTCATTGCAACATTGACTAGCATACCACTGCATATTTTTGTATATTGGGAAGTCATGTGGCAAATTCATGGAAGGTCACCACAAATCACCTCGGATATCACGATGATGAAGCCAAGACAAACTAACATTACAGTCAGACACCAGAGGGGCTAAGAAGAAAACAGAATTATAAGTGTAGAAAGAGAAACCCAATCTCAGCTGCCTGTTTCTCCATGTCGTTGGCAGGCCGCTTCGAAAAACATGCATGTGTCTCTTGATAAGTCAAGAACATAGAGGGCCACAAGGGATGTGCATCTCATTATTTTGTTCCTCCAAAAATGGCCCAATTTGCCAGTAGATATCTCATTCCATTATTCAGAACGCAGAATCATTCAGGAACATGTCTTAGTTGTCCAAAGAGGACCTAAGAGATGAAAACTCTCTTGGACAGTGCTGCTTAATTCATCATTAATGTGCATAGAAAAGATATTTTTTAGATAATTCCTGCAGTTGGTTTACTGTATGAACAACAGTCTTTTTTGAAAATATTTTTTAGGGAACTTTTTTCAATTTTTTTGATAGAGGGAGAGACAATGTGAAAGTGGGTAACAGAGGAGAGAGACATGCAGCAAAGGGTTGTGAGCCGGACTCGAACTCACGATCTCTGCTGGCAACCTGCATCCACATAGTAACGCCCAAACTCAGCAAGCTATACGGCCGCCCAGAACAACATTCTCAGGTTACACAGGCAAAAAGCACAAATGTACATGGAGAAGTTCCACACTCATCTGAAAAAAAGTCTTTTGGGGTCAACATATTCAATGCTTTTGCTAATGCTAACTGTATAGAGTTAGTTCCCTGTCTTCATTCAAGATGTTTTTACTGATTAAGAAGTGGTGGCACCATTAAAATGAAATGCTTGATTGGGGTGATTGATCCTGGCAAGTGAAGTGTTGAACTTGGTTCACCCACAAGAGACGCTTTGAAAAACCTAATTGACCTAATTTCCTCCTCTAGCAACGCAACGGGAAGCCAGTGTGCTGTGTAGCTACAATTATATGAACGTTTAATGGTAGAAAATACAGACGCTAGTGCAGTCCAGTAGGTTTTCTTGTGGCACTACAGTTGTAAGAGCAAACAAGTGCAGTACAGGAAAGATATACCGGAGTGCAGACAAACAATTCTGAGAATCAGCAGAGCAGATTTGCACCTGACAAGGGGCTATTTCAGAGACAGGATGAGGTTTGGAGGGAAAGCATTGTAAAATCTAAATGAACAATTGATGCACTCAAACTGACAGACCCGGCTCTTGAATAAAGACAACAAAGCAGGTCCATATAATTGCTTTTACGTCTGTGGGATATGTCCTAATATTGGATTAAATATGGACCGTTTAAATGGTTCAACAGGTTTGATCATGGTGAGCCTCTGGTCAGCTTACACACTGGTACAAATGGGCTCTCTTTAATTTTTAGAGTTCGGAGGTGTTTTTGTGTAAAATCTATGGCAACAACTCTTCTGGCAGCCTATAAGTAAATGTCTTTGTCATACCTGTCTTTCAATAATGAACTATGTGTGTAAGGATACAAATCTGACCTTATATTAGCTGTATAACCCTCTGGCCACCTAAAATGTAACATGTAACCAATTCATAGAAAGCATTAGCTAGGCTTGAGAGAAACTACACACAGTGGAATCACATGGTGTTACAACTAAGCTGCCCAAAGCTTGCAAGGATATTCAAATAAATAACTTGCATCCGTTCTCAAACAGAGCTCTTAGACTTTTGTCTCCCAAGCATCTCTCTGGCTCATGAATGGGTTTTTAATACATTTTTATGTGCGTATTCAAATATATTTTGACATGTGGACGTGGAATGCATTGTGAATATGTATTTACTTCCATCGCTCGATCCATTTGAATGTTCATCGATGATAGATGGTCAATATTGATCTGCATGGTTACCTATCCATCTATACACTCTTCCATCCATCCATCCATGATATTGATGGTAAGGCAGATTGATGTGCACAAACACCTATCAATCCATCACCTATCTCGGATGGAAAGGGATAGGTAGATAATATGCATAGATATCTAACCAAGTATTGATCTCAATCCATGATAGATGGATGGATAGAAAGATGTGCATATCTGTCCATTGCAGATAGATCTACAAACAGGATCCACCTATAGCATACAGGCAGTTTTTTATGAAGTTGCTCTCAAACAGACATTTCGGTCAAGCGGTACAACTTAGCATCTGTCTGATAGTTAACCCCGCTCAGTTGTAATAGTTCACTTCTGCCAAATTTGGTGGATTTGTACAAGAGTGGTAAGTCCTTGGAGGAACACGGACGTGTATGTTTCTTGTAAACATAATTATTATAACTCTAACCTTTTATAAAATGACTCCAAAGTCAAACTACATCATCAAAAGGTAATCAGAATTGTGTAACAAAGAAATGGCAGCAGTGGATGTCTTCATCCTCTTATAGTCTAGGCCTGGTCACATCACAGCAAAGTACATTAGCATCTTCTTGCAAAAATCTGTAGTGGCAGCCATTTCTGTAGCTGGCAGGCTAATTGCTAACACTTTAGCCACTGAAGCTATCAGTCAATGTAGCTCTCCAACCAGCTAGCGTTCTTACAGGCACTTAGCAGGCTACATCATTACTTGAACAATATATTCATAGTTTATTAATTATTTGTGCAGGCATTCTGTAATTATGGTCCTATCATGGAACTGTTTATACTTTGGCAGTGGCTGGTGTAGTACATCTAATGAATAGCTCAAATTCAGGTCTCTAACGTTGATGCAACACATTTTGGGTGGCTGTAATTCACCTCATCACCCAACCAGTTGCTGAGAATAACACTGGTATGAACTGATTTTGCTGCATGTGTTTGTCCTTTCAGCCGTTGCTGTGTTCAGGCCTTTACAAAGCAGAGGAGCACTACTCTAATCTACAAGATAATAAAATGAAAACATCCACCAATTTGCTGCTTTAGCTCCGTTCATTCATTATTCAGCGAGGTAAAGCCTGGCCTTGCATTTCTGTAATCCAGAGATGATTAGCTGCTTCCCTAAAGATGCAAAAGTCCTAATGGCTTCAGCGTTTTGCTGTCAGTGCATTTGTTTGAAATGGTCTAATGTGTAGTTTTGTTTACTGGAAGAATCTTGTTGCTGGTGTGATTTTCAAAATTCCAGACAGGCAGGCCTGTTTGTTCAGCAGATTCAGCTTTAACTGTGAGGGTCCAGGTGTCATCCCTGAATCACTCTGCTGTCACCACCCAGCACTCTGTCATCCCTGGAAACAATAAACAGCATGGTGCCAGGGAGATGTCTGGCTCGGGTAAGTGTGTGGAACAAAACAAACAGCGCAGAATTGACACTGCAGCATGCATTCCTCAAGCTAATGAGCTGCCGCTTCTCACGTCAGTCTTCACCTTCACAATAGTGATTACCCTGTTAAAGAGAGCCACGATACCTGCAGCATCGCATGCATTCGCTCACCGACGCACACACTCATGCTGCTGCCTTCTCTCCTCAGTTACCGTGACAACAGAAGAAGCCAGGGCTGCTTTTAGTGCAGCTTGTTGGTGCAATACCAATTAACGTAGTGTTAGCTGCTGCTAATCCAGAGATGGATACACTGGGATGCTATCTGACAGCAGCTGTTTTGCCACCCTTGCTGCCGTTCTACTTTTAGGCAATGTAATCCAAATATGTATCTTTGAAAAGTTGGGGATGATGCTCCTTGTAGACACCTAGATTCTCCTACTACTCCCCCTTCGAGAGCTGCTGCTGCATCTGAAGGTAAAGTTGTAGCTCCTCTGTTTGAAGTCAAACCAACCACACTGTTTTAACTCAAAGAAATAACTGTAATGCATTCTAATTGTGGTTTAATAATGAGAGAATGCATGTCATAATGTTGCAGAGGTAAAGGTGCTTGCTAAACAGAGTTTCATCACAAGGTGTGATTTAGAGGAACATTTTGACATTTACTGAGCTCAGATTTCAGTAAATATCAAAGAGCTGGAGGTGCACTGCTGTGGTATTAAATACTGGTATATTCAAATCCATAACCTTTAGGCTTTGTGATGCCGTTGCAAGGACTATAGGCTTGTATGTGCACTTTCAGAGATCAGTTGTTTGATTAGCAAATGTTTATATTAAAACTTTACTTACTGCTACATAGTACAGCACAACGTCTGCACAAAAGCAGGTTTTAACTGACGAACTGGGAATGTATCAGCCATGATGGGATTAAGTCTGAATTTCAAGTGGTAATTCTTTACTGTTTCTAGTCTTATTGTAACTTTATAACTACATGGTCCCAAAATGTATTGTAATATGGATTACCTACTACTGCCTGTACTACAAACCAAAGATGAGATGGAACTGCAAAAGTTGGACTAGTTCCAGCTTTGTCAGCAAGAGAAAGCTCTGGACAGGACAGGAGGAAGATATGGAGAGATATGAAAGAGGAGAAGAGAGTAGGTACGTGAGACAGAAGGATAACCAAGGGAGGAGAAGAAATGAATGTGAGGGAGGAAGATGAGCATAAAACAGATTCAGAAAGAGGAAGGACAGATGCAGGGAGTGATAAAGAGACCTATGGAGACCAATGATCTGACTGCAGGACCCGGTAATATGTTTTTATTCACTGTCCATCCATAACCTTCATTCCACCAACATACCATTTCACAAAAAAAAATTAAATCTTTTTCAGGTGTTGTCTATACACTGATCAGCTCCAACACTGAAATCACATGTCCTAATGTTGTGTAGGTCCATCTTGACCCATCATGAGATGGACACAAGACCTCCCCACATTTACTCCCGGATTAGTCTGTGACGTATCACAAACATGTTCACAATCAACATATCCTTGCCATTTCTTTTATGGCTTTACCGTAGCTCTTTTTCAGCAACCAATCATATATTAGAAGGGGCTGGACTCGTTACCCCGGTAATCCAGAAAATGGAGGAAAAGCTTGTTATGAAAAGGTCATACTTTAACCCAAGCCATAAGTAGTTTTGTTGCCTAAACTTAACAAAACTGTGAATACTAAACTTAAGTCTAAGAATAATGGTCCACGTGAGACAAGAGCCAAAGAGGTCTTCTGGGTGAAAGTCCTGTTGTTGTATTATGACTTTGCAGGTCTTCCAGACTTGAAGTGCTTCCTACTATGTCATAGTCCTACCCTCTGAAGATAAAAATATTTTAAAACATAAATGAGAATGGACTTTAGTTTGTTTTACTCCTAGAGCTGTTGTTGAGCATTTTTACAGGCTCATTGTCCTGCTGGCAGAGGCCACTGGTGTCTGGGAGTGTTGTTGCTGTGGGGGTGTATGCTTGGTCTGCAGGAACGTCTACATGGGTGGTATGTCTCACATAAACATCCACTCAAATGAGATGATTCATGTTACAGTAATCCCTCGCCATATCGCGGTTCACTTTTCGTGGTCTCATTGTATCGCAGATTTTTAAATTGCATATATCTAATTTTGTGTCATGGATTAAGAAGAATATTAAATGTAAATAAAATACATAGCGCACAGCAGATGAGTAGACAAAGACTCGCATGCATGGAAAACACAGCTTCAGCCACTTCCACTGCTTCCGCTTGAGCTAGTTTGCCCACATGGCACACTGTTGGCTGATGGATGGGAGGCGACCAACCAGAGAACTGTGTTCTGCATCCTGGGTGCTGATTGGCTCAGCAACCGTAGCATCAGTCTCCTTGAATCTCCTGTGTATAGCATGCATTCAGCATCTGGCTTTGTCCGTTTTACATCAACGTCTGATCACTGTGCATAGTGTTGCTCTGCAGTGTTGTGTTTTTGTGAAATTTTCGTAAAAATTTTAATTTATTTCAAGCCCTACGATGTCGCCCAAATGTTCTGCCCCTTTTAAGGCTGCAGGTACCAAACCCAAGTGTGGAGAGGGTTCATAAAGCCTTAATATATATATATGAATTATACAATAAATAAAAGGTAGAAAAAAACTTTAATATTAACACAGCTTTATTTTTCCTTGTAATTGTCAGGGAAGAATTGCTGTTCTGAGTATTGAGTCAACATGCAGCGATATGCTTGTGAAGTGTTTTTGCTGCACAGTGTAACAACTGCTTTTCAAGCTGTCTCAAAGAAACGTGCACACGCATGGCCTGATGGTTCGTGCAGCCGTCAGAGCTGTGCAGTTTCTTCGCATCAACACTGGTCTTTTTATTACCGCTGCCCGACATTAAGAAAGTTGGGGAAGCGTGCACCAATGTAATTTGTCAATACATATTGTAGAAATATGCTTGTGGATCTTTTGTTGAATCCATTTACCTCCAGCAGCAGAGTTGTGTTTTATCTGGGGAGCGCTACACTGTGCAGAGTCATGCCACCCTACCAAACCTCTTGCCACCCCATTAAAAATATTCTAGATTCATCTTCGACTTTATCATCCATCATGCCGGCGGTTGCTGGTATGTAATATCTGGGAGAAATTGCCTGGGAGCAGTCGGGTTTATGTTGTTTGCATTGCTTTTATTTCATAGTTAATTCTATCTAACATAACTGTACTTTTATGAAACATTTTTGTCGCTCGCCTGCTGTTGTCACTTAGTTTTAACACTCTGGCAGTTTAGCTCCTCAGGCTTTCATATTTCCTCACCTGTCTCTTTCATTTCCCTCCACTTCTTCTTCTTCTTCTTCCTCCTCTCTCCATCCCTCTCCTTGCCTCCTGTTAGTTTGAATTCTCCTCTATGACTGGAGCTGTAAACAGCGTTATGTGAGGCTGATGAGGGATCAAAGGTGTAGCAGACTGTCAGCTGTGTGGATGTTTACCTGTGTGTGTCCTTAATATTCAGTCAACCTGAGGAACTCTACCCGCCTCTAACCGTAGGCTTTCTGCTTATTTGCCAAATTGGCTCTGCAGGGAGTGGAGCGACTTAAAGAGCAACTTGCAGGTTGGAGACCTCAGTGAGTATGAAAGTAAAGCAGAAACTTTGTGAATATGAGAGTAAAACACAACTAGCATTGGCACTTTAATTCTGGATTATTGCTCATATATTGCTCATGAGACAGACAGGGATACAGAGAGAGACAAATATAGATTTCTTCAAACACAAAAAGATGACTTACAGGGCACAGTTTGTGTTTTTGTTGAGCTGGATGTCTGATCCTTCAGAGCTGATACCAGTAACTGCTGCTGAGAAGTGAGGCCACTGTTACCCCTTTCCACCAAGAAGAACCACGCGATAGTTCCGTGCTGGTGCTAGTGCTGGTGTTTAGTTGGTTCAAATCTCGTTCCTCCTAAGAACCTGTTTGGTTTTTCATTGGCAAGGAGCCACGTCATTGTGTCACTGTAGCACGACTACATTTGCATCCATTACATAGCAGTTAAACAGATATAATAAGTTGATGATAGTATCTGTGTTATCTTTATAGATGGTCTTAAGGCTGTTTGCGAGGCGAAGGTCACCTGTTGCCTGGGCACATCCCGCAATCACGCTACTAGTGGGACACAATTGTAGCAGATTTCAGCATCAACAGTTTGTGCAAAGCTTCCGTGTGTCCTGGGAGTCCTTCCAATACATCTGGTCAGACCAGGGACGTCCTGGAGAAAAAGGACACAAATTATCAATTGTGTGTCCCTTTCCACCGTTGATCGTTGGTCACGATAACCCCATCCCCAGCCCCTGATGTACTCGGTGCTTAGCTCAGGCCCAGCAATGAGTTGGTGCTTGCTATGCTCCAGTTTTTAGCACCTGGAGCTGGTGCTTAGGTGGTGGAAATACAAAGAACTGGTGCTAAGTCAGTCTCTGGCTCCGAACTAGCACTGGAACCAGCTCGGTGGAAAAGGGGTATGAGTGTACTGTTTACACATCCAGACTTATCCCATGGCCACATTGCACACATAACAGATGTGGAGTGGATGTTGCATCACTTGACTTTCATTATAATCAATAAAAGCTGCAACTCGAGGCTTTTGAGCAGAGTGGTACATATGTACTACAAGTGTAAAAATGCACCAGTCCACTATTTATACATTTATGTGAGGCATGCATTACTTTTTTACACAGACATCTGTCATAAAGATAGAAAGATAAACATTTATTTTCCAGTACTAGCTGACAGTTGCAATGTACAGTAACTTTACAGTCTACTTTGGTCTGTCAACGTACCCTTATGAAGCAGGCTTGGTGAAAAACGTGAAGTTTTACAGTTCTCTCCTGGGTTTAGAAATGGAAGACACAACAATCCCCATCCTGCATGGGTCTTCCAAGTGGACTCCTGTGAACTAGAAAGGTAGTGTAGTAACTTCACCTGTACTACACCATGGTGTCCACAGCTGTCCATGTAGGCAACCCAGAGATAGTGTAATGATGGCTTTACTCTTCTGTAAACAAAGTTTTTTGTTATAGATGCAAGCCTCACCTCTCTACCTGCACAAAACTGGTCCAGGTATGAAAGCTAGCTTTGTAGTTATGAAAAATGTGGACTCAATGTACATATTAATGATAGAAATGTGCAAGGTGATTTCATTAGCAAAAAAGACGAACTTTCTAAAACATAGCTCAGTATCAATACAATACAGTACAATTGTGCATTAACTTTTCAAGCAATCCAGACATATCAATCTAGATTTAAGTAAAACATTCTTTAAGGATTCTTTTTGCTGGACTATAAAAGCCCTGTGAGCATTCGAGAACACTTGGAATAGATTTTAAATTAATTTCTGGTATCCGAAACCAATAAAATGTCAAGAACTTGTATAAGAGAACAGATTTGGGATTGAATTATTTGTTGGGACATGTTGGGATTTTACAGTCACATAGCATTCTATTATATTTATGACTAATTATCATGTCTTGGTTGCGTTTAATGGCCCTCTGCAGCCTTATAATGTCTGCTGAAGGTAGCATCACAGACAGAAGCTTTCATGGACCAACCACAACACTGTGTGCTCAGCATCTAGATGTCCATATTGACCGTTGCAGCCAACTAAAAAGTAAACACTCTTATTTGGAGCCCGACTGTCCAGAGCCTCGAAGTTGATATCCATCATCTATTTATTCTGCATTAGCACTGCATAACCACCTACATGCTTTCTATAGACAGACATATGGCCTCTGCAGACTTGTTTATGTTAGTACAACAATGCACATTTTGCACATCATTAATATTTACTGTAGCATCTGCTTTCCTTGTTTTCCCATATGGTTCCCATTGAAATGCTGTGCTGTAAGTATACTGTAGCGCTGCTATTGATATTTTATAAAGTTACCAGTTATGTCATGATGCATTTGTGTAGACATTTGTTGTTTTTTAAATTCCTTTTAAGTATTTTATGCTTGCTTTGCTACTGCTTGTTTCATCACATCCTAATATCCACAACATCCGACCTTTGGCTTCCACTTCAGTGTGTGAATCTTACCATGTTCTTGCATATGTTTGGCTCGTTTTCAATAAATATTACAACAGCCGAACAGTAAATTAGCATATTGGATAATAAAACTGCAGTGTCCACCCATGGAATTTGTGAAAGAGTGCTTTAACTGTGCTGCGGTTGCTGCAAGAGAGCTGGAGAGTGGTCAGTATAGTCCCTTAAGTGCTATAATGTGAAGCAATGGATCCCCACTGCTTTTTATTAGATTTATCAGTATTATTAATGGCACATTGTGGAGCCTAGTGAAGTATGGCAAGGCTATTACAAATGTCCTAATTGCCAAGAATATTCCCATCAGTGTACTTCTCTCCACTCTTTAGCATACAGACACTAGCTTACTGCCACCATGCAGATACACGCAGTATATAAGAATACTATTTCAGTAACATGGATTGAGCACAGTGTAAATTAGTTCCTATGTTTATTTTGTTGTTACAGACCAAGCACACATAAAATTAGTCACAGAAGTAGTTTCGCTGCTTATGACATGAGGTTACAGAAACACTGTCCATGTCGACCCAGGGTAGTGTAACATTTATGAACTCTGGCCAGAAGACATTAAGCATCTCACAAGTCTTTGTCATGGTGGCCTGTTGCTAGCGAAACCCATATAATATTCTCTGAATGCCAACACAGAAGTGATCAAAGTCTGGATGACAGCCTCCTCTGGTTACTAACACTATTAAACAGAGCTATCTGGTACCACAGCTAATGTAAGATGAATTTTCTGACATGCATGTCCTTCGTCTTTTGCCTTATCAGTTATTACATAATTTTAATCAGTCAAATTATTAATAGCAATTAATCGATTAACTGTCAATAATTAACATCCCTAGTTGGAAATTAAGTCACTCTGTAGCATTGCCTCTTTACTACATCATAGTGCATACCCAGTTGCATTTGCCTAACAAATTGTTTAGTTAAGGTGTAGACTCGTGCAATGTGTAAATATTGGTTCCAGTAAATGTATCAGTGTGTTTGACTGATTCTGATTCCCACGGCGGCTGATAAAATGAGGTTTATGTTGTAGGAATTCCATTAGGCCATTATGGTATTTTAATTTGATGGCAGGACGGTTTTTATATTTGACCTCTGACCTATCGAGGTGATAATTTACGACGCATGCTCCCCCAACCCTCCTGCTCTCCCCGAGGAAATCAGCCTGGATCTATGGCCATCATTTACATCTCCTCGAATTAAAGCAGCACTGTGTAGTTACGGCCCCAGGCCTCATGAATCAAACTTTATTGACCACTTGGAGAATTACAGACACCCGTTGAATACTAAGTGCTGGTGAAAGGCCACTGGTTGGGGGGAAATGTGTACCAGCTGTAGAGATTGAAGGTGGGATTACCAGCAGTGCACACCAGGCTGTGATGGAACTGCTGCTCATAAATATGGAGATTTCACTTCCAATAAGATTCTTTACAACCGAAGGGGATTAAAGCACACATTAATAATCCCTTAAACAATAAATATGGGAACACATTTGCCAAAGAGAATTTTATTTCATTTATAATGACTTCAGTCGGTGCTTTGTAACCCAGAGCTCTTTTCATCAGCACCATGCACTTGATTCAGATCATTTTGTACCACAGGGTAAGTGTAGTGTAAGAAATGGGTCACGCCTAATCTGACTTACAATGCCATAGTGAATTGTTCGTCTCTAAAAACATCTTTTTAGTTCAAAGTAAAACACATCTCAGTTGTCAAGAATCAAGATTGAACATCTCAATATGTGCCTTTAAATCAGTGTCAGAAGACTGTTGCAGGCTTGACAGAAAGAGACAGATGGAGAGACGGAGCCTATTGATTGGATCTGCTTCGACTGCAGACCTGAAAAATGGATCAGCTTGAAAACACGAAAGCTTGTGTTTTATTTCAGCTGTAACATTTCTAATAATTTCCTAACTTCTTCGTCTAACTTTTAAACTTTTGAACACGCTGCAGGAGGGATACGTTTCAGGTGACCACCGTTAGTTTTCAGCAGCTGGTGCTCTGACAGATTCACTCAGCTGTAGATAATTAATGCTAATTCTGTGACTTGGACAAACAACAGGAGAGAAACTCTGGCAGGTTAATAGCTTCTTCGAATGTCACTGTCTGCACTACTTATGCAAGGTTCAAAGACGGTTTGCTGGGGAAGAAACAGAACAGCTTCTAATTTTGACGACACTGGGGTATGTCTTCTGTCCTTTTTGCTAATTTAGTTTTAGGTGTATCAGCTTAAGAGCCCTGATAAAGGACGCTCATGTTTTGGGGCTGTGAAGCACTTTGTCAGGTTTGAATGTAACATTAGTTGTAGCTACAGGGCTAGAAACAGTAGCATCGGTAATATTTAAATATTTCCAGAAGCATGTATAGATATAACACCATTTTAAATGTCATGATTGTAATCTTATTAAGGCTGGGTAAGTGCAGCAACCGTGTAAAATCAGCACAAATTGGTGATTATGCTCTGTACAAACAGAAAACTGTAGATAACAAACACGTTCCTGGAGTTTAATTTGTAGAAAATAATTGGTCTTTTTCATGTCACACGTTTCGAAATGTCACTATAAGAAGAGCACATGTGTAAATAATGAAATTAGTTGGTGGAATGACTTAATTGTAATAAGCTGCTTTGTTTTCAGGGTCCTGGTACGTTAACTCTGTCACACTGTACTGAAAACTGGAAGAGAGCCATCCTTAACATTATTAGTGATGCCTGTGCTTTTATCACTAGCCTACCACATATCCAAATGTCTCTGAAAAAGGCTAGTTTCAGTATTGGTAAGACATGATTCAGATAGACAGTTTCTTAAAATTGTTGTTACTTATTAAACACTGTGGTCACCCACAACATTTAACAACCTGAGCAGGACACACTGTAGTGGCTCAAGGGTTACAAGGGTGACCTACACAACAAAACAGCTCTGACCTGTCAGGGAATGTGCACCAGACTTCCGAAGGTGTCCTGTGGATTTTGGCATAGGGACTTTAACAACAGATCCTTTGAATGCCGTGGGACCTCCATGGTTCAGACTTGTTCTGGCACATCTTGAGGATGCTCAATCAGATTGATATCTATTGAGGTTGGAGGTCTGGTTAACTTCTTGGGCTCTGTTGTGTTCTTTGAGATTTTACTCCCTTAAACTATCAGTGGTTTAAATTGTTGTGTAATATGATCGATGGGTTAGAAGTCCCCATGTTTAAATGGGACACAGCACCAAGGGTTTGAGAATAATACAGCGTCAAGTTCCAGACTGACAAGCAGGTGTTGGCTAACCAACCGGACATGGTGGTAGATGAGAAGCAGAAGAGGCCAGTTTTGGTAGATGTGACAATCCCGAGCTGATAGTAACAAAATCGAGAACATTGAAGGAACAACTGGAACAGATGTGGAAGGTGAAGTCTGCATTAGTCGCAGTGGTTATATGAGCATTAGGGGGTTTGACCCTCAAACTGGGAGAGTGGTTCCAACAGGTTCCAGGTGTAACATCTGTCCAGAAGAGTACGTTTCTAGAAATAACTAAGATACTTCGCAGAACCCTCAAATGTCCAGGTCTTTATTTTTCCATGGCAACACAAATAGTATCCTTTTAGGTCATTTTAGGTCATTCCTTGGACATTTTGCCAGTATAGTTAATTATGACTAAAATATCAGTAAAGCCTTCTGAACTGAAACTACAATACAGTACTGCAGGTATCGATGCTTAGAAAGACATAGAGAGATGAGTGAGTGAGATAAATGAGCTATTGGGAAATAATATTGGGATAATGGTGGTCATCGTATTCTCTCTAATTTGCTTTCAATTTGTAAATTATGCACAAATCTCTGGATAGTTTGACAACAGAAGATGTGTTTAATATGTTTCAAGGACTAAGTCAATCGCCTGGTACAGTACAATACATATAGGATTACTATGTGTTTGGAATTCTAAGCTCCTCCACAAATGTTTCTACATTTTGAAAGTCGCAGATTTCCATTGCAAATAGGACAACATGAAGTGCAGCAGTCTCCTGTGAGATGTTTTTTTTCTGTTCTGGTGTGTCTGTCCTTGCTTCCTTGATAAGTGCTCTGTACCTGCTGTTGCTTGTCAGGCAAAGCAGATGGAGAGTGACCTCTCACCCCAGTGGCCTACATAGGAAGCCATCTTGTCACTCTGAGACAGCCAGCAACAGCTAGCCTCTTTCTTGCAAACAAACCAGAAGTGTGCCATGGTGTTCCCCGCGAGGTTCCATTGTTTCTTTTGTAATATTCAAGAAGAAAAAAGGGGCAAATTAGCACTCATGCAGTATGCATGAGCTTAGGAAGCCCCCCGTATAATTCCACTGCTCAGGGAAATGGGGAAGACTTGGAGCAATACAGCTGTGTTTTTAGCAAGTTTAGCAGTTCTGGAAAGCTTATTGCCTACGCCAAGTTGGTGGTTGTGGTCTTAGGAGAGCATTGGTTTAATTTTCTTCATCACCTATTGCAGCCAATATTCCCTGTGCATTAGCTGTTGTTTGAGGCTACTACATAATATAATGGAACAGCATCCCCATGGTACTAGAAAGGAGTGCTTTTCACAGCTTACCGTTAGCAGCTAACACTCTCGGCTTCCAAGAAAAAAAACGCTGTTTGGCTCCAGTGCTCGATTCATGATGTCCCTTAAGAACTAGTTGTGAGTTGGCAGCACTTGATGTGATTGCCCTTAAGTAACTGACAGGGCTGCACTGTCACTCCAGAGCTGGGTAAGTATTTAGTGGCCAGAAGAACTGTTAAGATCAGAGTAGAGTGTAAAGAGAGGAGATGAAGGTGAACACGATTCCGGTTCCCTAATGGCCTGGTGGTGTTGGCCCTGGGAGGTGGTTTTCTGTGATGCCTTGTCTTACTGGCGTTACCTTGAGGGATTATTGGAGTGTTTGATTGGCCGGCTACTGTAGATAGACTGTGGCTGAATTGCAGTGCAGAGAGTATTGATTTTAGTGACAGTGCAATCGTGTTTCTGCGTGTGGGGAAACTATATACAGTGCTAGTGTGGCATGATGGATCTGTCAGAACTAAGAGCAGTGTCAGTTTGCAGTAGGTATACTTTATTTGGCATTTTGTACTCTTATATGTTTTTTTTCCCAGAATTTTCCCCTCAAGGTTTTCTCTTGGTTTGGCTTAAGAAGGGCAAACATGGTAAACCTTGTTTACCCTTGTCAGAAATGCAACAAGTAGGGAGTCCATGCAAGACATTTACCTGGAATGCCCAGGTGAGCTGTATTAACTGACCACCCTCCGATGTCAGTGGATTACCCTCTGAGGAAGACTAAGACAACCTCCAAGACACTGGAGGTTTGTCACACCCTCCTCCTCGAGTCTTTGTGCTAAGCTGAGCCAACCATCTCCTTGCTGTTGCTTCATATTCAAGAGATATGAGGCAACTGTCAAACCTTTCCTTTAACATGCAGTTTTGTTGCTGGTAGAGACGATGAATCTTCCACTGGTGGTGGCGCAGCTTTGATTAAAAATAGATAAATATGTAAAGCGTAGTGCAACATTTTCTTGAACCTCCCTCCAGCAGCAACTATTACTGTTAAGGCCTGTGAAATATTGCACTAAATTCACAATTGCCCGATCTAGAATTAGTCCTACAGGGGTCAATAAGTAAAGCACGGAGATAGTGTCAGATTCAGGGTTTCATTCACAAATCATGCCACAACTGTGCAGTGTAAGACGGTTTGAATGGATGAACCAAACAGACAATTGGAACCCTCGTAGATTCCACGGAGGGGCCAGCTGCCGATCCTGTGGTTATCTTTCCATGCTTGGACCCGTCCCAGGGTGCGGGTTTACCCGACCTCAGCATGACTCAATCCTTCCCCTGCTTCGTTCTGGTGGAAAATAGGTTTTGGAGGAAAAGACAACAATCAAAAACAATCGCTCATCGTCGAACAAACAGCATGTAGTAGAGGCTTCTCCTTCTCTCTCCCTCTCTGAGCACCATGGCAACATTCACTTTGATATGCAGATACCCCCGCCATTTGTACAGTGCAGCACCAAAGGGAATATTGACTTTTCGGAGAGGCAGGGAGCTTTTGCATTAATTGTGAAGCTAAAATTGTGCTTCTCTTTTTCTCAACTTTCTGTGCATCTGAATCATACTGTTTTATGTGTCTTGTCTCCCCAGATGTAGAAGGAAGACTGTGTGCCGGAGCCAGGGAGTGCCCTCTGAGGAAGAAGCTAGCATAACTGTTTCATGTAAAACAATACAACCTGCAAGATCCAAGTCCTCATCAGTACTATCTCCGGTTGTGAAAATGGCCCTCAATCGGTAGCCTTTTCTACTTGTTTGGCATTTGTCCTTCTTCCAAAAGACTTCCCACTGCTGACAATACTCAGATACACTTCACTTCAACCAGACAAGCCACACCCTGCGATGGATCGCCTGTGTCCGGGTGAAGGCGTGAGCCGGACGCAGGCCCTCGTCGGCAAACTGTAGCCATCTGGATTGTGTTCAACTTGCTTCCCGTGATTTTACTCTGGAGTTATTCTTTATTTGGACCAGGGATGGATGTACCGGAAGCCAGCAAGCATGGCAAGAAGTCGACAAGTCAAAAGCTGGAGGACCAGAAAAAGGTAGGCAAAAGTTTGCTTGTGTTCATCCGTTTCCGCTACGAAATACTCCTCTTTCATCTTCTTCTGCTGTGTGTTTGCTATCAGCTTTGGTATTTGCTGTTTTCCAGTTTTATGTATGTGGAAAGCTAAAGGATGAAAGTTTGTTTATTGCCTGGTTTGTTGTTCTCTTGACAAAAAGGAGAACATGTTGGTCCAATTGCTGCTGTTGTCTCAATTCCCAGTTGCTCCTTCGCTCCATATCTCCTAATAGCTATTTATAAAGACGAAGGGGGGGAGGAAAGGTGGAGTTTGTGCTCCCCCTCAGCAGCACCAGTCTTTCATCTCAGCTCATGTGGTGTGGCGGTGGGCAGAGCCTGGCCCAGACCCCCTCGGGAATACATATTTACTCTCTGTTTTAGATGCTTTTTATGTTCTCCCTGCTGGGAATAGGAAAGGAATAATATCCTTAAAAATGAGACAAATAGCTGTTTCTCTAAAGCGGTATCATGTGCTGTTATGGTCTCCCGCCCAGCCGTAGATGGCAGAGTCTAGGATGGATAATAGTGAGATTAGCAGAGGCGAGATTCGAGTCTGACTGTGTCTGCGGCGATGTGACCTCAGCTGGGTCAGATTCATCTGGTGGCTGGATCGATAGAGACAACTCAGGCATCAGGCCGAGTTCACGCTGTCTGCAGATTGTGGGGTTTGAGGACAGCAGCACTGTCTTTATGGTCAATAAAAAGCGATGGCTTGGCTTTATTTAGCAGAGGACATAGCCGCCCATAGATCAACTTAGATGCAACTTCACAATCCAATGCAATCCGATACCTTAATGTTCACTTTTATAATGCCTATAAGTTTAGTTCTGGCAGTCACTGAGGTTTTAAATCAGTTATATGTCTTAGCACTGATCTCATAGGGGGATGTGGTACTGAGCTGCATTATAATGAGGTGTGTACAAATAATCAATCGACTGAAGAATCGATGAGCAAATTAGTTGCTACTAAACTTAATTGTTGATTAGTCATGAAGTCATTTCTTCTTACTGTATGTCACTACCTAAAGTGAGTTGCTGCTCAATTTGATCATATCAAAGCATGGACCACGTCCTCACAGTCTGGGGATATGTGGAAAGATGAACTTGCAGAGTTGGCCCCACTGGGTCTAAGCATAGAGGAAGATGTTTTCAAACTACAGCTACAGTGGTGCAGCTGGGTTGGAAAGCACAAAAGCAACATCTAACGTCCGCAGCTCCACCAAGTTAGCTTCCCGCCCATAATAAGGTATCACAACAAGTATAGGACCCTACCTTAGTGCCACCATCTGTCGTTGGTTCACACTGACTTGGCAGCAGTGGTGTTCTGGCCATTAGACAATCAAGACAGTTATTTAGATTGACTAGCCTTCTCTGTGAGCCTGTCATTCAAGATGCGTATCACACGGTGCTGCATATGTGTCCAGCTGCCATGTTGAGCATAATACAACAAAACTGGGTAGCTGACATTGTAGTGCTTTAACAGCAATTCATATAAATCCTAAAAAACACACATGCTATGTATTATAACAGTACACAACCAGCATCTTTACTATCTTTACTGTTAGAGCGTACATACCTAGAACAACTTTATGCTAAATTTAGGATCTGTTGAGTAGCTGTGCGTTTCATGCGTTTACTCATTTCAGTAATCAATAGATGATTTGACTATCAAAATAGTTGCAGCACGAGCTCTAATATCCTTCTACTTGTATGTAAAGGGAGAACAAAAAATACAACCTGTCAGTAAAGCACCACCTTAAACTACAACCATAGTAATGAACCACATTTTTACACAAAGAAACTGAACATTTCTGGTTTCTGGGCTGCTGTTTTTGACTGCATCAGACAGTGCAGGTGTACATACAGCAGCCAGGAAGTCTATATTCACACACATACCAAGGTTCACCCAGTGCAACAGTGTCCATAGAGGCCTAAATTGGTACAGGAGACGAAGAACAGGAACACACAAACAGGAACTATTTCTGTCTGTATAAACACCTGCATATAGACTGAGATAAAATGCACACACTGAAATGCACGTACTGGAAAACAGATCCACACGAACACACCCAGAGACTGTTTCCCCTCTCTATGCCTCTGACCTGATTCCTCTAATGAAGTGCTTTTGATAAGCGTAATGATTGTCCAGGCGAAGCCCGGGGAACATCTGAGCACAGCGAACGCGCAGTAATACATCAGGTCTGACATTTGTAGTACTATTAGGATCTCATAAAAAAGATGATTGTGCTTTATTATTTTTTTCTCCTTTTAGACCTTAGTGCCATCTGGGAGTGTTCTCTTTTTTTCCAGTGCTTTAAAGCCATACAGAGACATGTTGCTGCTTGCGCTGCCAGGCAACAACATTTTATACCCTTTTAGACAAGACACAGGACCAAGCGTGTGTTCCTGCCCTTGGATTTGTCATTAATTCTGGGTGAATGCAAAGCCCTGCAGCAGGTCTGATAAACAACAATATCCATGTGATCACTTCAGAAACTGGAAGGATGTTCTCTTAGAGCGCTAACCCTGTGCTCAGTATCGCTCTCTTTTTTTGTAACACTTGTAGACCTCTTCGCCCTCTGGAGCTTTCGCTTTCAATTTACATCAATCAACAAAAGAAGGCCAGGGATTGAGCAGTATACTTTCTGGTAGAGTACAAAATGGAAGCTGATTTTTTTTAGGTAAAGGGACTCACTCACGAAGCCGAGATTGGAACTGAGCGAAGAGTGACATCAAATATTCATCTGCTAAGGGAGCAGAATCGGCGCACTTTGGCTACCATTTTGGTTTGGAGATGCGTGTCCTGCCAAAAGATAAGCTCCCCCCCTCTCCGTTGTGACTGTTGCCTTCAGCGAGGCAACAAATGTTTTTGAGCAAAAAGAGCTTATTGGAAGGTCCTCAATATTCCTGGCGATGCTTCTGTGGTTGCACTGTGATACGTGCTGTAATTGCCTGGCTCGATCGGTTACATCTCTTCCCCGAGGTCTCGTATTGCCTCTGCTCTGTCAGTCCTCAGAGTTGAAAGCTGCAGAAGAGAAATGCTCAGAAAACGCAATGATGTGGAGAATGATCTGTTTGCTTGGCCGTCTTTCATAATGTGATGGTTTTCACCTGTTGGATGATGCAAACCAAACCTACAGGTAGAGACGAAATGACAGGACAAAGGTTTCATTTCAGTCGTGTTTAAGTAACTTAAGGAGTTCTTTAATGGTAATTTGCTGTCTTGCTCAGAGTTAGAAGAGATCAATATCACTCTCATCTCTATATGGTAAATATGCCAGGAGCCCTTTAGCTTAACTAATGAGCTGCTGGCACAGCAAACTCCAGGAAATTACTGCTGCCTTGCAGCCAAGAAATTCTCTGACATGTATATACCACAACACAGCAATGTGCCAGTTTTGCACTGCAGCTTTTAATATAATCTGTTCATTAGTGATCTTTAGAGATGCTGCTAGTCAGACTTTGTTGTCTTTGGATGGAGCCAAGCTATCTTTTTGCTTCTGTTTGCAGGCTTTGAACCCATAAAGCAGCAGTAAATGTAACAGCAGCTCATAACCTGAATACTGACCTGTACTATAAAGAACAGACTTTTTCTGTGTGTCTGCAGTAAAATACAGGACATTTTCTGTATAATGCTGCATCTATAGTCTATAAAGGTACTTTCCCCCCCAGTTATCTAATGGTAAATCTATAATAAGAATTGACCTACCGATGTTTATCATGTATCTGTAGTTAAAATGAAGACTTTTTCTGTTATTTAATGGCATATCTACAGTATAAAAACTGCAAATGTTATATAAATCCATAGAATAACAGAACAATTGCTGTGTCCTGTCTCTAAAAAGTGACATTTTCTGTTCATTTCCGCATCATCTACTGTAAATAAAAATAATTTTAGTCAATATTACACTTAAAACAATTAAAATAATGATGTTTCTACAATAATACTAACTTTCCTTTAAAACAATTCAAACAAATCTTCTGCAATAACAACAGATTTTTTGAATTAACTCGGATATCTTTCATATTTCTGTTAAAATAGACAATTACATCAACTGGTAATATGCAATTTGAAAATGAAATGTCAATAAATCAGCAGAAATTATTGACATGAATGACATACTGGGGATAATTTCTGTTATAACATACAGTCATACAACTGTTAACACATGTTTCTTAAAGCATAACTGACTGTTCATATATTTATCTTGCAGATAGCTCTAACTCAGTGTGGCATATTTCCTAAAATGTCCAGCTAGTCCTTTAAAGGGTCTGTCTGCAGTGTTCAGCTGTTTGAGGGGATATTTAAGATTAGGTTTATTCTCCAGGCTTTATGTGGATTTCCTTTGGCTCACAGTTTGTCACACCCACAGCTGACCACCTTGGCAGCTCTGATGAGAGTCCACCAGCAAAGACGTCTGGTTCGGTGAGACTCCAGCATCAAGGAAGTCTTATAAAAAAAAAACCCACTGAGATTCGCGTTAAGTTTGTAATTTATCTCTGTGATTGTGTCTGGGATCTTTGTGTCAAATGCTCCAAAGTTAAAAATCGAAAAGTTTTAAACGAAAGGAGAAAGAAAATCTATCTGCTCTCTTTTTTCCATCACCCTGGGAGTCCTTATATCTCCCTCCCTCCCACTCTCTCCTCTTCTTTCCTCCCCCCTGCCTCACTCTCTCGTCCTCCCCCCTCTTATTCATCCTTTTTCCCAGACGGATGGAGCTTCTCATTTTCGCTTCCCCCCCTCTTCAGTGAGGAAGCAGTAATTACGAGCGGACTGCTCACCTGACCACAGGGGAGAACGGGCTCATTGTGATTGGCTGTGAATGGTCAGGCCGAGGCTGCAGCTACGTTGCTCCGGCGTCTCCTGGGAGCCTTCTCACCAGCCAATCAGCCCTCTCCGGGCTCTGGCTCTTATCTTTTCAATTCCAACCAGCGCATCCCTCCAAAACTGTTGCTTTGCATATGCCTCTTTTTTCCACGCCTTCACCATACACTAAAGCCGGCCCTGTGGGGGTGAAGCTGTCGTTGGATTCTGTTAGGATTCACTGGCTCGCCCCCCCCTGTGGACTCTCATATGTGATGGACTGTTTTCAAGCTGTTTGGGGCTGCCTGATGGAAGATGAGTGAATAATTTAATAGCAGACTGGTTTGAATTACTGGAATTCAATGCATACCATTGTATCATAGCGCTGATGTCAGAACAGAGGATGCGGTGGCAGTTGGTGAGAGCATATGTTGACTAAATAATTGAACTCACATGCGCTCCATACTGAGCAGGATAGTAAATGGCAGCGTTTAGCAATCTATATGACTGTGAAAGCATGTAATGCATGCTGAACTGCCAGATAAATACAATAAAGTTCAGTTTAGCATTCAAAATGTTTGCCTCTCTAGCTGTTTTTGCATCTGCGGTAGAAGATGCTTCCTCAATATATGCATCTATGCAGGTTTGAAGTCATTGTTTGTTCAGCTTGTTAGGCGTCTGCATTCAACCTGAATCACAATCCGTATCTTTCAGTCGATATTATTAACTTTTCCTTGCCACAGTCCAATAAATCGACACAAGGACAAGATCACCGAATGCATTTACACTGGATTTTTAGTTAAAATGTAATTAAATACGTCTTAAATTTAGATTGCAGTGATGTTTTGAAGTCAGCTGGTAAAGTCGAACTCTGCAGGCATATATGGTGTGACTCCTTCCAGATAAGGAGACCAAGGTGCCCGCCGTAATCTGCGGCTGCAGGAGGATCAAGCAGAAAGAGAGGCGGAAGAAAAACTGCGAATAAAAATGGTGACTGAGGACGAAGATAGAAGAAATATTTTTAGAGGCTGACACATGTTGAAGTGAGGAGGCTGCGTCGGCTGTCAGCGGCAGACAGCAGGTATTACAGGGAAGAACCCGACTCACCGTCACGACATCCAGCCAAATTGACCTTACGCAGCAAGTTGCTCAGTGACACTAAGCTCAACTCATGTGTTCGGTGCTTTAGACTGAAATAACGTTTTATTTTGGGGTTTTCTATCTCGGTATAATGTCTCCCTGCTATTGGTCTGAGTCAGGAGGATGATTCAGTTAGAGCTTGTTGCATTCCAGAACATGTAATTAATAAAACAACTGGCAATGTGATGAAAGCTTTCTATGGCATTTATTGGATGATTTGATTCAAAGGGGATTGAAAAATGTTGCCTAATGATAATATTAGAATATAAAGTATGTGTTATCATGCTTTTTGCTGGGCTTTAATTACAACTGGGCAGCAGTTATTGACCAGATTACCATAAAGTCCATCATGGATGCTCCTGGCCCTGGTAGAGTCAGAGTCATTTTTGTTCATATAATCATCGGTGTAGTGCTGCCGGAGTCCAAGTTTTACCAAGTGAGTAAATAAAATACTTACGTAATTCAGCTGAAGTTGGAATTCAAAGACGTTTTTGAGAGATAGAAGATCAAATCATCACTAAAGCGTGCATCAAGCGAAAGAGTCAATAAAACCAATGACCACCTTAAGAGTTGCTGGTAGCTGCTGGTTGCCTTTGAGCTGCACAGTGAAATGAATAGTATTTTTCTCTAGTCGGCAGGTTAACTAGTAGATAAAAGGTCAACACCTCTCACACTGATGTCCTGTCAGAACACCTAGACTCGGACCCCTGAGGTGCACCATAAAACGCCACCAAACGTCTTTTCTACCTGTGGCAATCAGACTGTAGAAATCCTCCCCCTTCTGCAGGAGGGATATGTAATTAACAGACTTATTCAACTTCATGTGCAATATTATCGGACTTCAGTATCTTGTGTAATCTTTATCAGGTGCAATAGTTTCAGGACCAACATCATCACTGTAAGTGCTTTATTTCTGTGCCAGTACATCTGTTTACTTCAATTCTTAGCTTATATTTTTTTGTATTTAATTTATTTTATTTTACTTTTTAGGCACTATTACACACGGTGGCTGCACGGTGGCTTGGTGGTTAGCAGCGTCAGCTCACAGCTAGAAAATCCCCAGTTCGCGTTAATTGATGATTCTGAAAGCTGCCCATAGGTGTGAATAAGAGTGTGCTTGGTTGTTTGTCTCTATGTGTAGCCCTGTGATAGGCTGGTGACCTGTCCAGGGTGTCCCCTGCCTTCACCTGAGTCAGCTGGGATAGACTCCAACCCCCCACGACCCTACAGAGGATTAAGCAGTGTATAGATAATGGATGGATGGATATTACACACTTATACACACACTTATTTGATTTACTTAATCACTAACCTTTCTGTAATTGTGTATATTTTGCTAGCCTTTGGTTATTCTTTATTGTACTCTGGCATAACAATTTCCTTCGGGATTAATAAAGTTGGTCTTATCTCATCTTATCTTAGCAATAAAGGTACAACTATTACACTGAAATTACTTCAAACTAAATTAAAGGCCTTATATGTTCCCGGGTACCTCATTCCTCACTATTAATGATAGAGTCCATCAGTGTTGGGGTGTAAATTATACATTTATGTATAGAAATGGTTTAATGAGGCTTTTGAGTCATTTGACTGATAGTAAAATACTGAGTCAGTATGGACAGAATCCTTTAGATGGGAGTGTTAAGCTGTTTTTAAAAGCAACATGATGACTTCATCAACTATTCATAAAGCCAGTCTGACATTTGATCATGGGATCAGTTAGAGCTGACTAATGAATGTAAACCTGCTGCTGTAGTGGTTATATAAGAGTAGAAATGAATGAGCGCAGCTAATACTTAAACAAATAGCACTAGACCCCTGGGTTCACTGGCTTTTTATTGCAGGACCACCACTTGCTCTCTAAAAATGGCTTCTTGTCCTTGAAAACTGATACTCACAAGCCTTGGTGGTTATACCTTCATATCGTGCTGCTGTGGTAACTCTGCCTCTCCTCTGCTCCCACCATCAGGCTCACACAAAACAATGCAAATCTAATTAGCAAGTGAACACACACTCCAGGAGCTTCCCTCAAGTGTCCGCTTCAGGCAGCGCTACATTCAGTTGATCTCGGAACCCTTTATGCGCTCTGCCATTTCCTGCGCCGAGCCCATTCATGCTCCGAAGGTGATAAACCCTTCAGATCTGAAAGCATCCCATGGCCTCTACGCAAGCATGGAAATTTTTCGCTCAGCTCTAAAATTGTTTGTGGGTGTAATGAAGACGGTAGCCTCTTGAGGCAGCTGGCAGAGCTTCAGACTTTTAGGATTTTAAGGATAAACTCTTGCTCAGTGGAGCAGAACATCCGCACAGCGTTTTTACATAATTGTTAGCAGCCAGAAAGGATTCTTGCTAGATTGACACTTCTTTGTACAAATCTCTCTGCATGTCCATACTGTTGGTAATAATGTGGTGACATCCTAAGAGAACTAACCCACTTCAACCCGAAAATGTACACCCACACACACTTGGCCGGAGACAGTACATCAGCAGCTCATTCCACGACGAATTAGTGGGTTCAGACCGCTGAATAAAGTCAGAGGGAAAACATGTCAGAACAGGGCAGCATCACAAACGTGGCATTCACCGAAAGACGGCGGAGAGGCAGAGTGATGAGAGCGGTGGTGTCCAGGTCACACAGGGGGGAGATAAAGAAAGAGAAGGGGCTGCCAGGGAAAGTTACGAGGAGAGAGGAGACCGACGTGACACCGGCCGAGGACTGTGGGAAACGGAGGAGAGCAGGATGGGCAAGACTGGAAAAAGTGAGGGAGGAGGGAGAGTCAGAGTGGAGGCAGAGAGGGAAATGAACCCCATGACACTGCTGGGAAACTCGCCTCCATCTGCACCCCGCGTTCATACAGTGACAGAGTTACCGTCTGTTCACCGGGCGACGCTATCTTGACACGCAGTCACAGCTGGGAGGGGAAGCTGCACTCCCTCATTTGTCCTTACAACCAGCTGTTTGATGCATCCTGAAGCACCGCATCGCTATTCTGACAGCCTTCAAGAGTTTCTGCAATGATAATAATAATCTAACCTTTATTGATCCCCTTGAGGAAATTCCTTGTCTGCATTTGACCCATCCTATTCATAGTTAACCAGTCAGGGGCAGTGAAGGGGTTAAGGGCCTTGCTCAAGGGCCCACAGTGGTGGTGACTGGGCCAAGCCGGCGCACTCACTTCCCACCTCAGTCTCTTGCCAGTCCGGGGACTTGAACCGGCGACCCACCGGTTACATGGCTGCTTCACAAACCACTAGGCCACCACTACCCCACTGTCAGAATTGCGGAGTTTCTAATACTCTCTCCTGGCGTAACTCAAACAAACAGGATAGTTTATTTAAGGCCATCTTCAACACGTCTGTATATATAAAGGCTCTAAAAGCCTGTATTTAAATGATGTCATGGACGGTGTTGGTTTGCATGCTCCCCACAGATTCATCTACATCTCAAATGATCTTCTTTTTCAAACAAATACTTCTCCAGTGGTAAAGAAACGTACACTGTTTACTTTCGATTTTAGCTTTGTATATACTTTGGTGCAATTAGCCTGAAGTTGAGTAACTCACTAGTGACCATAAATGTATCTGGTGGCTTTCATGGTGATAGTTCTAAAAGTTCCCTCATGCTGAAATATGATTAAATGGAGTGGGAGTTCCACCAAACAAAGACACAATAAAGGCATAATTGACCTTAATACTACTAAACCAGAAACAGATTTTCCCAAAGTTACCAAATTTATTTAAGAGTCTTTTGTCGGTTCAAGAAACTAGAAATCAGGGTCAAATCTTTGGTGTGCTCCCCAAAGAGGATTAGGGTGTTCCCCTGAAGAGGTTTCAGATGGTGCCAATGGAAAATCACCATCACCGAAATGTTAAAATTGAGAATTTAAAAAAAAAATACATGTATTTCTTTAATCAGTTTTGTAAATTGAGTTGTTGTTTTTTCAAACAGAATAGCCTTTTTGAGCAAATGATCTGAGATAACAGGATAATTAGTAGATTTCCATGCCTGATTTGGGGTAAGAAGCCCCTCCATGGACATGAATGATTTTCCATTCTGTAGCATAGATTTCTGATACATTATGTTCACCATCATCTCATACAGTCACATGATAGCTAACTAGCAGTAAACAAAATGCATCATTATTTTCCTAAAAGTGAATATGAAGGGAGTGAGGGTGGATGAAAAGAAAGAATCAACAGTCATTTATGCACGTTATCTAAAATATGTGTTGTAGTTAAAGTCAGGGCATCCAAACTTGAAAATGAAGTTAATCTTGTGCAAAAATGACAAGTTTTTACTGAACAAAGAAGTTTCCCCCCATAAGCATCTTCAGTGGGTCATAGAGGAAGATTTAGCATTTAGGGTTCCAATCTTAAAGCTGTAGCCTGCAGTGATTTCCTTCCCCTCTAAATTTGTTCAATTAAGACGTCATTCTTAAGAGGGGCTCCCCCCCCCCCCCGTAAGGATAATGTCCCCTGGTAAAGTAGGGTTTACCAGTACCGTACACCATGAACTCTCCATCCAAAGTAATTACTTGCCACGAAGGTTAAGTATCTTGGCTGGAGTGTTAAACCCCAAGTCGAGTCTTCATCCCCCCTAAAATGACAAATGATTTAATTCAAGCAACTAAGACTAACTGCTTTATTTATCCCAGTACTGTTCATAGATATGCAGTGATGATCCATACATTGGGTCTGGCCATGCTTGAGCTTCAACACGGCCTTACTGGCCTACTGAAAACCACATACTTGATTAACCACATGATTTTGCTGACATCACTCTCACCTGTGGATATATCTACATTTTCTGGCAAGTCTGTCATCAAAAGACCCCCCTCTGCTGTAGAAATTGTGGGGAACAGGTAGTTTCCTGAGGTCTTTCCTGACAGTCCTGTTGCCTTTTTGCCTCTCCCTGCACTCCTCGTCTTTGATCTTCCATTTATGTTGGTCTGGTCAGTGGACTCTTCTAACAAATACTGTTGACCATCCCAGTAAAATGACCTGCAATCATCCTCATAATAATCCACAGGATAATCCACCATTGGGTTTAGTGTTGGAATTCAACCTCAGCTAGGCCACTTGCCCTTTTGGTGTAGATCCCCAGCAGTTAATCAAGCAGCTTCTTCCTGTATTTGCTATCAGTCAGAGAAGTGTTTTATCTTGTAGAAATCGAGGCGTCGAATGCAAACTTAGCATGACCCACTGCCGCATTTCCACGATGTATGCCAGCTTTAAACAGACTGTAATTTCCAGAACGCAGTTAATGGTATTGCTTTCCTTACTGTTTGCTGGATGTTGCTAAGATGAGATTGCACCTCTACGGGCTCAAGTTTCTACACTGAAATCGAAATCGAGCTGTGTTATATCTCCGTCTTAAATCATTCAGCTTCTGGACGTGGTTACAGTCAAATGGGGAATTCAGATGGATTGCCCTCACCTACATGCAGCATGTTGGAGTGGGCTATGCCTATGTCTGCCATAAACCTCCGCTGAAACCCTCTCTACATGATGTGTGGGCTTTCACAGTCCAGTATGCTGAAATACCGCCTTGTCGTAAAAGGCAACAAGGCCACAAACAGGGTGCGAGGTGTTCAAAATGGAATCCCATTATCCCTGCATGAGGAGTAACACCCTGTGAATAAGGGATCTACTGTGTAAGCGATAGTGCGAGCTATATAAATGGTAATCATCTTAGGACTGGAGATGTGTGCAGCTGTGTCTGAATGTAGTCAAAGAGCAGAATATGGTTTGCCACACAGACGGAGATGGAGTCACAGAGCAGTCGTGAAACAGAGGCAGTGTGGCAGCTTGGAAAGTCTGAATAAAAGCCAAAGTTTGAATATAAAACACTGCATAGGGTTGATGTTATTCAGAACTTGTCTTGAAAGTCCCCTTGATGTATCTGTATTCAGTGCTTGTGACACCAGCAGTAACCAAAGCCTTAGCGGTGGCAGAGCTGCAGCTACAAAGAGAAACACTTGACTTCCCAGTGAAAGTGTCTCTGCAGTGAGCTCTGCTCCGTCCTCCTGCCTGACGGTTTCATTTAGAATGGAGCTGGTTTTGCTCTCACCTTTTTGCGCATGACTGCGTTTAGCATGCACATGTTGATGATGGCTGTTTCATGCATTATGTATGCTCAATTCACAGCATGTTGGCATGTAATGATGTACCCCTCCACTGTGGAGAAGGATCTCACGAAGAAGCAAGCTGTCAGCGGTAACAATGCCTGTGCCGGAGCACCTGTATACATACGAGCGTGCCTGGATGGCATCCAAACGGATTTGCTTCGATCTGTGCGTAGCTGTGAGGGTTAATCTGACACACGTGGCAGGTGAGGTGTGCCGCGTTCTCCCGGTGCCTGTTTGACACCCACCTGCACCTTTAATGGCAGATAACAGGATTACCACAACAGCTGGGTGCCTAAGAGGGGTCACGGTGCCAGGGGGAGGGTTCAGACATGGGTGCTCAGTCATGACTGGTGCCAGCACATGATGGAACATGGGATCAGCGTTGCATTTATCCCATCAGCGCCTCGTGCGTTAAATCCTTCTATGCTCCGGGCGCGACTTGCAAGTGTTAAAATTCGAGAGCAAAAGCACCACAGACTGATTTATCCTCACTGCGGTTCGCTTGTTTAATTTGCACACGGAATGATCTGTATTCTGCTCTGCATCAAGCTTTTGGCTCTTTCTCTGCTCTTATTAAACACTATTTGTCTGTGCGATGTATTATTTGATGATTTCCTACAATAGCTTCCGAAGCAAAGTGAATTAACTGAGGCAGTTGCTTGTCTTCCGAATGCGATCATCCTGACAGAATTCCATTCAAGATGTGCTCATGGAGACCGAACCGAGAGACGAGCAGCCAGGCTCTCTGTACTGTGAGTTCTTCATCTGCTCTGCTGAATGGAGCTGATGTCTTACAGTGCAACACTTTGAAGGGGGTTTTGTCGTCAAGCTGCCCGACTTGTTGCATCCAGCCTGGCATAGTGTCGACTTACTGATGTTTAATCATCCCCATCAACAGGATTTAATGAGTAGAGTGATTCATGTGCTATTTGTTTCAGTGAGTTTTTGGGACCTCCAGGAAAACAAGATGATACAAGTAAAAGTGTCGATATTGATATAATAAATTTGAATGTAACTGCTCATAAACCTACAACATTATTTAAACAGAGATGAAAAGAGATTTATTGGTCATGACAGGTTTTCTCTTCTGCAGCTTTTAGTTCATAAAAGTGTCTTTTAAAGTGTTTTGCTCCAGCATCATGTTTACTGCCACTGTGCTCAGCCCCATTATTAGGTTTACACAGTGCCAACTTCTACACTTTATCAATATTTTTCCCTCCAAATTGCAGTTCATGCTCACAAACAGTGAGAATTGTGTTCTTTTTGCTATTGCAATATACAGCAAAATAACATCTTTGTCAAGCAGACTGGGTGTAATATCTCCTCAAGGGCCGTTCCTGCCAGTTGATTGTGTCTGCTGCTGTACTGGAGATCATTTTTAGAAATATTGGGTGCCCTGGCTTTGTTGTGTTTCAAGTGTAGTAAGTGGTTATGACTCATAAGGCCAGTTTTCAGTAAGGAGAGTCCCGGGGAGACGCTGAAAGCTCCTCCTGTAGATTTATCACATCTAAGGGAGGTGCTATGACTCTATAAAATCAGCTGGATTAAGACACTGTAGAGTCCTGCTGTGCCAGACATCCTCACACTCTTTAACATCTTCGGTCCTGTCATATTAGCAATGATGAAGTATGTGTGACTTGGTGAAAGTTGCTGATGCTGACTTACTCAAAAGCCTTTAAATCACTCACTAAATGATTTTTCAATGGAGTTGTTGGGATGCATTATAAGGCTTGTGTTCTGACTGTAGAACAACCCCAGTGGACCTTTTTTGGTTCTGTTTTTGGCTGAGAAAACTACCTATTTCTGAGGTAGATACCATAGAATACCTCTGAAAAACTGCCGTGCAGGTCTTGATGCTGATTGGTTAAACTCAGAGAGGACCAAGCTGATTGGTTGGAAAATCTGGAGAAGACCTACACGTTTATGGAACAGGAGTTACATCCAGTAATAACGGAAAGCTGCCTGGTTGTCCAAGTAGTTTCTCACTTTTTGATGCTTGCTTCTGAGGCTGCTTCTTTATATTTTCTAATTTAGCATTAAATCGTTTGATCTTGGATCATGTCATGTGACCTTTGGCTGCACATGAAGGCATCCTGCACCACAGATCAGTTTGGCCTCAGTCATCTATCCATTCATTCATATTATGTGTGAGTCTAATTGTTTGTTGGGTCAGAGGGGTGACAGCTGATCCCCAAGTCACACATTCAAGCAGATATGGTCAATGGACAGACGTTACACACTCACACACACACATGCCAGAATAACTCATATAAAGAGATTTGTTATTTTAAAAAAAATAAAAAAACCTGGGGTAGGGGTATTTCCATTTTAATGATGGGGGAGAGAAGAGAAAGAGACATGCAGCAAAGGGTCGTGAGCCGGACTCGAACTCACGACCACTGCTGTTTTTATTATAACACATATAGAATGAGAATAATTATAAAAAATATACAAATGTGATGCTGAAAACAACTGAAATTAAATATATAAATAAGACTGACTTGCAATAATAAGATTAATTTCTTTTGTGTCAAATATTATCGTAGTCTACCCCTTCCAGCTGGTTCCTCTGCTTTCCAGCTCTCTCTCAGTGATGGATGCAATAAATTATTAAACTGTCTTCGCATCCCCTGGTAAACACTTTAAATTTCGAATGTGTCAATTCATGTGCCAACATTTTAATGAAATTGAAAGAAATCATAAGTTCAGCAGCCTCTTCACCTTTCTGTTGCCGACTTATGACATGATGACGTCCCTGTTGTGGCAGAAAGGTTAAGAAATGCATCGGCTGCATTTGACAGGTGTCAAAATGTTATTTTCAGTGACTCACTGTGAGAAGTGAAGGCAGTGGATGGCTCCCCATGTTAAGACAGACCTTATTCTCTTCTGCCCCTTCTTAGCCTCAGGGTCTGTTTATGCCATGTAAAAAATCTGCAGACTTTTTCAGTTTTTTGGTTTTGGGACTTTTTTGTGTCGCAAATAATCTAAACGAAGCAACCTGGAGACTCCCAACATGACTTTTATATATAAATTATGACGTCTCTTGTCAGTTCAAGCCGGTCCGATAGTAGCTTCAGGTGGACAAATTTAACATGTGTACACAAACGGCACAGCCTTAGTTATAATTAGCTGCACTTCTCTCAGCCTCTTCACACATACTTCACACAGCCGTGTGCCCACAGACTGATGGAGTATTTCTGGTATGTCTTGTGATTTCAGTGAGGTGTCTGCTCTATTTCTAAACATGGCTGGTTGCTTGGAAGAAGGAGCAGTGTAGGTTCCTGTCTTGAATTCATAGATGCACATACACAGACCAGGTATAACATCATGACCACCTGCCTAATATTGTGTTGGTCCCCTTATGTGCTCAAAAATGCTCTGAACCATTGTGCATGGACAAGAGGACCTCTCAGGGTGTCCTATGGGGTCTGGAACCAGGACGTTGGCCGTGGATCCTTTGGGTACTCTGGCTTGTGCAGTGGAGCCTCTGTCAATCAAACTTGTTCCACTGCATCCTGTTGATGTTTGATCACAATGGGATGTAGGAAGTTTGGAGGTCAGATCAACATGTTGGACCATTGTCATGTTCCTCAACATGTTCCTGATTGGTTGATGTTGTTTCCATGTGGTGGGGGGCATTTTCCTGTGAGGGTAGACCAGTGATATTTGGGATTTCCATTTGCATGAGGGTGATTATTTGAGTGTCTAAATCTCATCAACACGGATGTTAAAATCCAAGGTTTTCCATCAGAACACCACATAGTACCAATATGATCAATGTTACTCACTTCACCCGTCAGTGGTCTTAATGCTGTGACTGATTGGTGTATATGTGACTGTACTGTTGAATGTGTAGCTTGGATAAACTTCCTCGGCTTTTTCGTGCTTTCTTGCATAAAGGAAGCAAACGGAGACATTGTGGTTTAGAAACAGGAAATGCTGGATTGAGATATGCAAGAGGGAACAAAAAGAAGACAGGATGAAGACATGGGGAGAAAGATGGAGACACTGCATGTAATGTGTCAAAATCCTGTGACAGTGGGAAAGAGTTTACATCGGCCAAAAACCAGAGGATGGGAGGAAATACACAGTTTGACAGTGTTTGGGTCCCTTTTTTTTTCTCTTTCCCAGGGCGGTTCCTGCGGTCACTCCTCTCATTTCGCAGAGCCCCGTTGCGCTCTGGGAAGAGCCCTCAAGGTCACAGCAAACAAGGCTCGTGCACAACCACATAATAAGCATTTCCTCCGCAACACGGCCCACTGATCACAGAGACCAGAGCCTGGCCTTGGGATGAAAACGCTCCCTCTGCCCCTTCAGATAAACACGCCGTCTGGAAGCGAGCAGTGCTTCTCATCTCTAATTCTGGTGTTATTTATGGGCTCCTTGGCTGAGGCACGGTGTGGTTCCGTTCCAGCCCGTCTGACAGGACCATGCTGTGGACTGTTTCTGTATCGGAAAGGATCAAACCCGAGCATTTCTAATACTTTATTCGATAATGAATAGCAAATCCAATAAGTGTATCAAAGATTATTACAGCCGGTTCAGAGCTGATTTATAACCTGATTCTCATTGAGTCAACTTAAGCTGCTCTTGGGGATTTCCTGTATGGATTTAGAGAGATTAGGGTGAAGAAAGGGAATACCTCGCCCGCTTTAGTCGTTCTTAATTTATACTGAGACATGAACAAAGCTAAGAGTGACACAGAGCGTGACAGACATACAGTGGTATAAAGTTTTGATTTAATCTGCAGATACTGTGTGGACATGGCGAGGCCTTAGACGTTAGGAGCCTCCTTAAAACATCTGAGCAACAATCCTGTCATGGCTAATAACCCTAATCTGTGGTATTTCTAGGAACCTCATCCAGATCTGGGCCTCCCTCTTGCACATTGTTAGAAGTAGTACTCCATCTCCTCTGCTACTTTACTTAAGGTCTTTGAAGAGCCTATTAAGAATAATTGTCTCTGTTCCCTAGGATGGGTATTGTTTTAGCCTTTTTATAGTGGTTTTACCAGGTCACTCGTATAAAAAGCCAGTGAAGCGTTTCCATTCACATGTTTTAATGTGTGTTTTCAACTTTTAAACTGAAAAATGCTGCAAATTAGACAACAATTTAAAGTTTTCACTGGCTGTTTAATTCAATGTGCTTAAATCTTAATATTCATATAACAGTAGTGGAGGGAAATAAGAACTTATTTGCATTTTTTTGCAGATTTTTTGGGGGAAAAGTGCTGTGTTGGTGGAATTTAGACTAATGTGCAGTTCCTTAAAGGTAAAGTCAGCGATTCTACTTCAGTACAGATTGTGTGAAATTCAGAGAACCTCCTCACAGTTCAGCTCAGTGTCAGCGCTGGAAAGCATCTGGCGTTTGTACACAGCTCTGTAAATCTGAAAGCGTCTCAGGCCGATCCATTATTGGTCACACTGTTCACTTGTGGATGGTTGTGCTCGTGCACGGGGCAGGCTGAACAGGGAGACGGGAGGAAAGGCAGCAGTTTGGTGTGAGAGAGACAGTCAGTTGGGCACATGCTATCGATAAAAGCTAACTAGCTAATATCAACAATGTTTCTCCAGATCAGACTCCACCTTTAAGCTTCATTAGTGTTTATGATCATGGCTGATGACAGAGGTTAATTAGTTATGTGTCAGTTGGATGTTAACTTCAATCCTCACATACCTAACCTTCACCTCCTATAAGCAGATAAAGCCTCATCAAAGGTGATCTTTAGCCTCTGTTATAGGGGTTGACTGATTATTGGTCTACCCAATTACCAAATCTGATATTCAGCATTTTTCTGGTTATCAATGTCGTTATTTTTTAACAAGACAATCTGATTAGTTAGATGTCAGTAGTAAATGGTCTGCACTTACATAGTGCCTTTCTACTTTAGTGTGCTCGAAGCGCTTTCCAATGTGGTTCACCCATTCAAACACCATTGGCGACGGAGCTTCCATGCAAGGTGCCTGTCTGCCATTGGGAGCAACCTGGGGTTCAGTGTCTCGCCCAAGGACACTTCAGCACGCGGAGGGGCCGGGGATCAAACTGCCAACTTTGTGATCAGTGGACAACACACTACCACCTGAGCCACAGACGCCCCATGTCATACATAAAATCAACACTTAAGGGTAAATATGAAAAGGACTCTTTATTTAAACAAATGTTAAACATGAATAGACAAAGATATTTCAACAGAGTTTTATTTTATTATTCAATTATTATTCAAAATTTTGACACCAAATGTTGGTTATTGATTAGGTTTCGTCAGTCAACCCCTATCCATAGATTTGACATTGAAGTTTGATTATTTTTAAAATTAAGGCAACAGTTTCCATCAACCCATTCATGCTAACATCATAGTGTAGATTCCATCCACGTGTACTGATAACAGCACACCATGGTTAAAGATATCATCTCATGTATTCCACTGGAAGTTGTTCATGAAGCACATATGCCAAACGTTATTCAGGCTTCTATGTTTCGAGGCTCACTGAGCATTAGAGTATTCTATAGGGTGAGCTGGACATCTTCCTGCTCACTCCCTGCATACATGAATAAAATGGAAATAATTTCCTCATGCAGCTCTTTGAAACTCTTCTCCTGTAGTCTGGGTGAAGTGGTTCAAAGTCAGGTGTTGTATATGCATTTTGGAGTATATCTTTTTCTTCTTTTTCTATACAGACAGTCCTTGTTGGGCTTTTTCAACAAGGACTGGAGCCACTTTACATTACCTGACCTGTCTTTTTCCTGGGGAATTGAGGATGAGACATGTTGGAAATCATTTTTCTATAGGCCACTCAAAGTGGTGAGCGCATGAAGTGAGTCTGTGTACTGCTCTTTAGATTTAATTTCAGTGGGGAACCAGATGAAAACAAAGGTCTGTGGTGGTAAAAGGTTTGCTTTGAATGTAATGAAAAACCTTTTCCAGTGTGTAATTTTCTTTGCCAGTCTGGGTTTCTATACCTGCTTATTTAGAAAGGAATTCGTGAAGGCCCTTTCTGAGAGAAATATGCCCGGCTCTTGCAAGGGAATTGCACTGGTTCGTGGTTCTGGAATAGTTGAGCTCTCTGACTGTCTTTGCGTATATGTTGTAGAGTGGAAAACCCCCCTTTAAATGTCTGGAATGATGAACACATGCAGTAGAAATTAGGCTTTAAGTTATATTTGACAAATTAAATGTATACTTATACAATCAGAACAGTCATGCTTCCACTCTGGTGTTGAAGATGAATAAATAGCACTTGTACAGGTCTAAAATGTAATTATATGCTTACTGTATTAGCCTTACTGCTTGGCCCTTCTCAGAGAGAAATAGTTTTTAAAAGCAGACACTTCTATGAGCTATCAGTGTTTAAAAAGTTATGTGTATTCAAGATTCAGATCTTTTTACTCCCTTCCATGAAAGCAGAGGCTTCAGAAGCAGAAGGTCTCTGAAGAATAAAACTGGCTTTATCGTTACTGTAAAGTCCTGGAAATGAGTCCTGGAAAGGTTAGCTGGTCTGATTTTACTAAGGAGGAGGAAATGCCTCCGGCGAAGATGGCCAGAACTTTTCCTTTAATACACAAAAGGGAAATAAAGATGAGACTTAAAAAGATACAACAGACCACCATTAAAAATGAATGCATAATGAGCCTGACCTGATGGAGCCGCGTTAATATGGAAGACACAGGAACTTTAAGATGCTCCTTTGTTTGTCACAGCACATGCGAGTATTTCCACTCCACTGTTTTCTGTTTATTCTGTAATATAGTCATTTTAATCTCATTGCCCTGCTACCCAGGGGAAACTAACCTCTGAGTTAGAAGTGTTAATTGGATGTGATTTTCTAATTTAGCCTTTGCACCGCGCTGGCTGACTCTCAGCATCATTATTACTTCATCGTGTGGGGACGGCCAGCGAATCGGCCCTGCAGCTTCAGCTTCAGAATCACTTAATGAGGTGGACCAGTGTCACTTTCACGACTCGACACATGATTAAATCATGCTGCTAACTGCTCTGACCCTGCATTTGGTTTGCATCTGTTTTACATGCTGCAGTGATATTGTAGCTGCAAAAGTAGAGAGCACAACTGTACACTTTACAGTGGCGACCACCACAAGGTTTAAAATGTGGCCTTTCAGTCTCTAAAAACAGCAGGACCAGTGGTTTATATCTTGTTGACCTACATGTGTACCTACATAACCTCAGACAAAGTTCAAACCCTGAAGATATAAAATAAAATATACAATGCTGATGTGTTTCATTATGGCGTCATTTGTCCTTTACTCCCTAAGGCTTGAGAAACTCGATAAACACCAGATGATACACCAGAGAGTATGGAAGGAAGAAGAAGTACAGTAGTTCAACTAGGTAGCTAGCACTGTGCTGTTTATTTTCTATCTATTGTTTGTCACAAGATATTTCTGACCACGGATAACAGTTAAGAAACCTTTACTGTCACGAATACATTTTTACAGCATTGTGAAATCTTGTTTTCGCATATCCCATTTGGGGTCAGAGCGCAGGGTCAGCCATGGTACATCTCCCCTGGAGCAGGAAGGGTTAAGGGCCTTGCTCAAGGGCCCAACAATGACCACACTGGGGTTTGATCTTCTGATATTCTAATCAGTAGCCAAGAGACTTAACCATTGCGCCACCACTGCCCCAGTTCTGGGCTGCCCCAAGATTGAATTCATCACATAGTGTTAGCTGCAGTAGCTGTATGGGTTGTTAACTCATATAATGTTATGTTAGCAATGAGCATTACTTTAGCTAATGTCACTTGCAGCTATTTCAAGAGCATGAAATGACATAATCTGAATATACATGACAAAACGTTGTTACAAAACCCACTGACTGTGTACATAGATGTACAAACCCTAGATGACATCACCAGTATGTTTCCTGAACAGTGGTTTTGAAGCTCTTGTTGTCATAACTTTATACCGTAATACAATGTAAATGGATGAGTTATATAACATTTCTATGGAGACAACAAGTTTTTTTTGTACTAGGCTGTAAACACAATTTTCTTCTGCTGTAAAGTGAAACACTTGAACATGGTCTTCTTTGGGGTTGTCTCACTTTTTGAGTCAGCCTCTAGTGACATTTTGAGGAACTGCAGCTTTGCCACTTCCACTTTGGCTTCATTTCTCAGCCCCTGGTTGCCTCTTACCTTGTCTGTGAACATGATTTCTGTCAGATAGATCTTCATAGCAGTGGTGTAAAGTAATATTGATAAAGTCAAATTACATATGTTGTTAATGTTCTATTTGAGAGTCCCCTTACAGTAGAAATGACATACCATGTGTTTAATGGTGTGTAAGTGAGTCATGGACAGGTGAGGAGGGTACTGATGTTTCACTTAGTCTCCCTCACATGTGTCAGAAGGGCAGAAGAGTGCAGCTCTCAGGTTTGTCTGCATTGAACTAGTATTTTTCATACAGTCAAATTAAACTTCTCTAAAACTCTGTCTAGAGAGCACAAATGATAAAATGCTATCTCCATATTTTAATGTGGACTGAGAAACACAGCTATTGGAATACAGTGTGCTGATAAGTTGGGGCTGTAGCTGTATATATTAGAGGACGAGTTTCTGTGGTCGCTTAATTCAGTTCATTTCAATTCCATTTTATTTATATATTGCCGATTCATAACTCGTCCTCTCAAGGCACTTCACATAGTAAGATGAAGACTTTAGAATATTTTACGGAGAAATCCAAAAAAGTTGCCTCTGGAGTCCCTTTGAGGAAAGTTATTGGCATTTGCAGTCTCGAATTCCATTGTAATTGCTATTACCATATAGCCAATGAAAGTGAGGTGACTGATATATGTTTATATTTTACTTGCTGTTTTGATCATTAAATACAATTACCACTATTTCATACTTATTCAGTGGAACAGAGGTTTACCTAGCTGACAGTTAGTGGAATTGTTTTTCTTATTTGTTGTCAGATGATAGCTGTAGTGCACAATTCTGTCTGTGACGAAGTGAAAAAAGAGTTATACAAATTAATCTGGTGTTTTATTCTGGATATGAAACTTTCTATGCATTTGATTACCTGTAGAATATAGACTCCCAGTGTCTTGATGGCAGTGTGTGGAAGCCCCTAAATGGCCATGGTTCAACTTAATTTTTTCGCTTCATTTTCTCAAGAAAATGAGAATTCTTCTCCGTTTTCTCGTGGTAACGACATAATTTTGTCGTTATCATGTGATAACAAAATCCGTTACATCATGATAACAACAAAGTTATCTTTTCTCGAGAAAATAAAATCATTTTGTCGTTATAATTAGTTAATTTTCTGGTGAGGTAGAAAGAGAAACCAACCCTCCTTGTATCCACAGACTTGCAAAAGTACAAACAAACACATGAACAGGCTTAACTCACCTCATTAGAGTGTGCAGCTGCAGCAGAGCACATCCAGGCCTGGCAGGTTGGTTTTGCTTTCTGCCTCACCAGAAAATTAACTCATTATAATGAGAAAACGATCTTGTTTTCTCGTTATAACGAGATAATTTTGTTGTTATCACGACCTAATGGATTTTGTTATCATGGGGTAATGACAAAATTATGTCGTTATTACGAGAAAAAGGAGGAGAATTATCTCGTTTTCCTGAGGAAAACGGAGCGAAACAATTAAGTTGAACCATGACCGTTTAGGGCTTCTGTGGCAGTGAACCAATACCTTCTGTTTAAAACAATGACAGGACTGTCCTTACTTCTATCTGTTGCTATGGCAACAAAGCTGTCTATCAATGTAATGTGATAGTTAAATGTAAAATGTAAACTTAATGAAAAGGTATTTTCTGAGGTGTGGACATGCTGTAGGCAGAAATATGGCACCTTTAAGGATTCTTACAGTTTTATTTGGAATGAAAGTAGAAACACCCACTGTAGTTAACCTAAAAAATGTAGAGGAACATTTAAATGTTGAGTAAATGACTTAAAATGGTTTGAATTAATAACTTGTTCAATTACATGGTCAGTTTTTTGTCCAGTTTTTCAGGGGTCACTGCTTTCATCCAAACTTTGAATGAAGTTTACTTTGGCAAGACATCCTTCTGCTGGGCATCGGACCTTGTTTGATTTCAGCTTCAGCTGATCCCTTGTCCTTCTTCTCCTGTTGAGGACTGGAGGGACGTCTTTTGTGTCACAAGTATCCTCAGTTGGGGTTTCAACAGAGAAGACATTAAAGACAATGTGCTACCATGGAACGAACTGTCCTGAGGACCAGAACCAAGAGCTGCTTGTAAAGTTAACAAATCCACTAGTTTGACAGGTAGTCCACAGCAACAGATGTGTGTACAGTAATTGCTCTGTGTATTGGCAACCCTGGAGATTTCTCAGCCACTGCACATCTACCGCTAAAGCCTGGTTGTTCAGACCAAATTGAACCACTTCCCTCGAACGCGGCGTGCCAGTTGGCTTGGAGCGGACTTTTGCCTCTTTCAAATGAGAATGGTACCTCCGACACATCTGGCTGCGTTTTAGTGATCACTCGCTCCTCAAAGAGAAGCCAGAGAAAAGCAAAGAAACAAGCGCGGGTTGCAGTTTTGACGAAAGCCACTGCTGCTTTACACTGACAAAACAGACAGGGCGAGATGAATACGTGAGCATGATTAAGTGTCATCGAGAGTTCAGCATAGTACCGACCTTTCATAAGGGAGACACCAGGGGGATTGTGGAAGATGGATGCTCCTTGGAGTACATCCTAAGAAACGACAAAATTAGAGACAGCTCTTTGTGAAAGCAGGAGCTGTGACTCTGGGAAAAAATATTAAAACCAAGAAGGGATCTACTGGAAAAGATATGGATGGCTTTTTGTTACTGCCTTTGTCAGACGATGGCGACCAGACTGGGAAGTTTTTTCCCACAAATGTCTTTCCACTTCACCTGGCTAATAATGTTAATAAACCCTGTCAGGAGCTCTGGCAAGCAAGAAAAATGAAAGAGAAGTAAAACGGAGCACTAACTTTATCATCAAATGGTTTCCACAGCAGATGGGCTTTTAGAGATGTGGAGTATCCATTCTGGAAATGACAATACGCAGCTGTTGCATGGAAAACCGATCCTCTGTCAGTTTTCTTTGTATCTCTCCCAGGTCAGTAACCTCTATCCAGATACCAGACTGCAACGCTTGACAGACTGTAAAATGGGAAACACAGGAGGAAGAGCATATTTGCGAAGCTTCCCAGCAGCGGCTTCAGGGGCTGCAGTGGATGCGGTGCTGTAGGCAACCTGCTGCGAAGAACATTCAGGAAATAGTTTCCATTTTTTTGAAGCCTTGTTTGATGGGATTTAATGGATTACTTTTCCTATAATGGTGGAACAGTGAGTGCTAGCCACATCAGAGGGAGCGCAGCAGGGGATGAGTTTAGCAGAATTATGACTGCCCTCTTTAATTTACCAGATATATACCTTTCATAGAGCTAACAGGGGGCCAATTCCAATGAATCATAAAGCATTAGTGTAGCAAAAGCCTTCCACAGTAATACTTGAAGTAGTGAGCCCTCCCGAAAGTTTCCCAAAGAAACAATGAAGTTCTTCCTGACCTATTTTGACTGCTTTCTCAGCAGCATTCAGTACATAATGTAACATGTAAAAAGAAAACACAGCGCCTGGCAGCGTAACAAAACCAACCACATGTGGTGACAATAACAACAGAATAATCTGTGCTCACCAACCACAGCGCTGCATTATTCAGCAGATCCAGAACAAAATGTGTGCTGAATTGTCTAATTGACCACAGTGGCACAGAACAGCAACTTATTTATACATTCCTGCTGAAGACTACCTATGCAGAAACAACACTTCCCCTAAAACTACCCCTCCAATGCCAAATATCTGTTACGGCGCCGTCGTCTTGCACAGTAATGCAAACATAATGGCTCTGAGGGAATGCAAAAAACCTGCCTGACTGATAACAAGGATGTTTGGAAATTCATTTCATTTGTTGCGCCATTACCGCTGTTTGTTGTTGGGTTATATCAGCCGTGTAAATGGTTCGTGTTCCTGGATGCCAGAAGACACAAAAGTGAGTCAATAAGCCATGAAATGACCGCTGTTAGAGGAGAAGGCAGTGCTTCTTCGCATTCAGAGTCCAGGGTGGCGTTGTGCTTACAGACACCTTCTGTTCACTCTAAGAACACAGGTTACAACTGCACAAAGGGTTGTGCTCTTTAGCAGGGTATTTACCCCCATACTGGTTCTCTATGTGTGTGTTGCAGTCCCTCCAGGATTTCGCGGGCATTTTTCAAGATTGTTTTGGCCTAAAATGCCTGAATTTGCAGGAGCTTTTCTAAAAATGCGATGTTTTAAGTGTATTTGTTGTGATAAAATATCGGGAGACAGTAAGAAATTGTCAAAAAGTTCCTTTTTTTTTCTTTGTTTTGTATAATTCATTAAAAATGTTAAAAGTTTAAAAAGTTAATTTCACATCCTGGCACACACGTGTTCACACACACACACGCTCACAGCTCGTCACGTCAGTTAATTAATCTAACTGACCTTCATTCTTTCAGTGCTGGACACAGATCTGGATGCAACAGCTTCATCACGGTGATTTGTCTGGTCTGTGGTCCGCTGGTTTCACCCATTCTCCTGATATATCTTGCAGTAGAAAAATGTTTGTCAATCGATGAATTTCGTTTGTGTTCCACCTCAATATTCCACGGGGTGCAAAACAGTTTACCTCCACTCTCGTGAAGAACATCAGGGAATTGTTTTGCAGTAGTTTTTGTTGCATACGTATCTGCATCTTCAAACCATAAACAAGGAAGTGAATCCGGTGACGTACGTGCATTACGTTTGTGCTGGGGACTGCTGTGATTGGTGGAACTCACGGGAGGCGGGACAAAATTGCGGAAAAGTCGCGGTGATTGGGCAAAATTGCAAGGTCGCGCAGAATTTACGGAGATTGGTTGAATTTGCGTTAATTGTTGTGATCGCAACATCGCAAATTCCTGGAGGGACTGGTGTTGTTGTGGTTTAGAGTGTCACCTGAAAGACCAGAAGCTAGGTGTTATTACCTGAGGGCATCAGATTTAAGTGTCAAACACAATTAGAGCGGTGCTTTAGGCTGGAATTCTCAAAAAACATTGCCAGGTTGCTGATTACCACTGATTTACCCGCCCTTTGCTCAGATCTAACAGTCGAGCCCAAGCAAGACCACAATGTCACTTTCCATACGGTGCATTTGCTGTGCAGCCTTGTGGGTAATCCAGGCCTCCCAGCAGAGAACACACACATTGATCACTGGAGGAGTTTTTTATGCCGCCGCGCTGGTAACAGCTGTCATCGGAGGCATGTTATCGGGTTATCCGACCGTCTGACCCATTCTCAGGAACTCTGAATCTCTATAACGTCCTAAGGGAATTGGGCCCAAGAACTCAAAGGATGAACTGATTAGACTGCGGTGGTTAAAGGGCAAATGTTAAGGTTACAGTGACCTCACGTCTGTCCCATACAGCAATAAATCAGGACAGCCCTGTCTCCCAGAAATGTGCTACACGGCTAAAGTGCATTCTCAGTTTGATTTGATGGAAACGTATTTTTAAAATTAACATATCTTTGTAAATTATTTTATTGTTTACTGTTGCTCCTTTGCAGTCAGCCAATCATATATTAGACTGGATGGGACTCAGAAACTTAAGGAAAATCATCACATGTCATTCTAGGGTATTTTAAATCCAGACTATTATATACATTTTTTTCTTGTAAACCTAACTACTCAGTTTTGGTGCCTAAACGTAACCAAACAGTGAGTAAAAACTACAAGTAAACAATGGGTGAAAACTAAATTTATATGTATAATGGCCCCACACAGGGGGCCATTATACCCCTGTGTGGGGCCATTACCCCACATTCAGTATTCAAACTATAAATGAGAATGCGGTTTATTTGTATAGGAACTTCAGTTTTTGGAGACAGGGTTGATCAGAAACTCTCTCTCTCAAAATTTCACTCCAAATGACTTTTAGAATACAATAATAAAGTACTGAGGTCAACAGCGACAAAGTAATGTTCCACAGAAACAGTTTTCTGGACATTATTCTACACCTTAACCCAGGAACAGAAAGTTCTGACCATATTTCACATTTCTTTAGATACTGACTTGGTGATACTGATCTTGGACTGTATAGATCCTCTTGAATCTTTCAGCAACATCCATATTTGATATATTGTCTGCTGCCATAGCTACGACTTTGTCCCCGCTGCAATATGCAAGTCTGGGCAGACATGGATGTAAATTGCAACTTCAGTGGCTGGCAGAGGCTTACAGCCACAAGGAGGTAATTCTGGTTTCATCTTGGAAATTACCCTGATTGTCTCCAGCAGAGTGCCTCTGTCTTGCTTCGCCACCTGAGTATTGATTTAGCTGGAGAACCAGTCATCTGTCAGGCCTCACTCGCCAGCCTCTTGATCATCAGAAATGCTTCCATTCCCTCCTGAAGGAGTGTGTCATGGAAAACATGAGCGTGGGGGGAGTGGCACACCAGTCATCTCACTGCACCTTGACTCTGCAGAACTATACGCTGTGATTTTTTTTGTGAGGCTGCGGAGTTTGACACCGTCTCCTTAGTTCTCTGTCATGCATTTCCTGGGGGTAGACGGGGTGCTGCAGGAGCATATGTGCGGGAGACAGACGGTGTTGACAGTGACCCACTTCCCAGTGTGCTCTCCTGTGGCGGGTGACAGACCTGCAGTCAGCTGGAAGAGTGAATAATGCTCACCTGCTGTCACGGAGTGTGCTGACTGACACATGCCAAGACAAACAGCAACAGCCTGTGAAAGCAGAATAGGTTGTCAAGGAGAAACCAAGAGCTGCTCTTCTACCCTTTAGGGCAAAAAATATCATCTCCATGACAACCTAGCAAACTCCATCTGCTGAGGGCATCTACGAAATGCTGTCAAAAGATCTCAATAATCTTTTTTTGCCAGACTGCTACATCCAAGGTCCACCTTCAAGCTCAGTTTAGTTTAGATATCTACATATTTCACCATTGTTTAGCAGACATACAATTACTATTTCTCCATGTATTGAATTAGAACATACTTCACATTAAAATGCTGCTTTAACAAGACCTACAAGTAAGTCAGACATCTGTACTTTCTCTTTACTAGATTTGACCAAGCTTTAACTTTAATATGTAGACATCTTTTAACCTACAAATGACCCATTTAGTTTGACCCGGACTTTTTGGGACTCTGTTAAGATTACAGCTGAAACTAAGAAATATTTCCATTAACAACTCATTAATTCTGCTATGTGTTATGTTCCTGCGTATTCAGTTACTCATTTTGTCTGTAAAATGTCAGAAAACTGTAAAAAAAAAAAAATCCTGACATGTAAAAACTTTTTTTTCTTGGCCAACAGTCAAAAACCCTAGAAACTCATTTTACTGTCATATATTTAAAAGCAACCAATCAATATGCTTGGAAATAATAATTATTCTATTATCACACTATAGCATTCAGAGAGCACAGACCTCCGCCAAGCAGCTCATTTCACCCCATATTGGGATTTGCACCCAGAAATAATCATCCCAGGATTGTTTTATCTACATTATTAGACTCCTTGACCCAGAAAACAAACCCTTAGCATCTGGATTCACATTGATATCATCATTAGTTCAATAGTTATTCACCAGAATCTCTTTCTGGGTAATGGTGGTTTCTTCTGGATCCAGCTCCATAGCTGTTGATTCTACAACAGATCTGTTGGCATCCTCCTGATTCAGATACATTCATTCCTGAATGTAATTTCATGCACATTGTCAAGAACTGCATTAGTAAAAGATCATGGAAACTTTTTTTAGTGTTTATGTTTGCTTGAGGTGTCTTCTGACTTTTTCAAAAAAGGAGTTAAGGTGAGGGCTGCATGGTGGTTTGGTTTTTAGCAGCGTCGCCTCACAGCTAGAAGATCCGCGGTTCGCGTCCCGGTGAGGACGCCTGGGATCTTTCTGTGTGGAGTTTGCATGTTCTCCCTGTGCAGCGTGGGTTCTCACCGGGTTCTCTGGCTTCCTCCAACAGTCCAAAATATGCTGAGGTTAATTGAGGATTCTAAATTGTCCGTAGGTGTGAATGAGAGTGTGCTTGGTTGTCTGTCTCTAGCCCTGTGATAGACTGGTGACCTGTCCAGGGTGTCGCCTGCCTTCGCCCGAATCGGCTGGGATAGGCTCCAGCCCCCCGCGACCCTACAGAGGATTAAGCGGTGTATAGATAATGGATGGACGGATGGAGTTAAGGTGCATACTGGGACATGTAAACACCGTTTTTCAATTAACCAAAAAGGCCAGTCGAAGCCCAGAGTGGTTGACTCTGAAGAGATATTACATGATGTGACACGAGATAAATGATCTTAAAAAGCCTTCCAAGTAAAACATGAGACTCATGTAGCTGTTAGGAGTTCAGTGTGACATGGCTGATCTGCAGGTCAGCTGTAGAGTGCAGGTTGTACGGTGACTGGGCAGACTGATTCATATCTCTGCCTTAATTGTTGCTATGATATGTTGAAAATCATGAATAATGAATACTAATGAAAACAAAGAAAGTAGAGCAAAGAGAAAAAAAAGCTGTGTCAGAATGGATGAGACCAAGTCTGACACCTTTAAGTTTAGCCCCACTGGCAGTTTAGTCCAAATCTTTAGTGTGCTCTGTGTAAAAAAGAAGTGTAAACTAAACATCTCAATGAAATGATTTAAAGTGACTGTGAGTTCATACACTATCAGAATGCAATCTAAACCCATAAAAGCAGCAAATCATTGTCTGCATCATAACAGCATAGCAGGGTGGACACATTACATTGAGGCCTGTTGACATGGCTCCACCCGGCCAGATGACGTTCTCCAATTTTCTTGTCTGCAGTCACAAAGATGTGAGTGTGACTGAGCGACAGGGATGTTATTAGCTGCACTTTGTTGAGGAAGCAGCTGCACAAGAGGACAGGAGACTGAACGCACTTGAGTTATGATCTGACTGTACGTCAAAATGTGCAGGCCTGTTTCAGTGTAAACGTAAGGAAACATTAGTGACATAGGTGCGACTGCTGATGCATAAAAAATATGACAACCGATTGGACAGTTTCCAGTCCTGTGAACTGATTTTTGATGCAAAGGCTGCCATTTTGTTTACATTTGCTTGACATATGGTTTGTCATGCTGTCAACAGAGTGTCTGAATTCCCTGTCATAGTTCCGTGTGGTTGCAGAATATGTCTAACGCTACAAGATCGGGTGCAGCAGTACTTGTTGTGATGTGAAACAAGTTGATTCTGCATGTTCAGATATCAGTAGATAGCGACAGGTGCGGTTTGCCTTCTCCATGTCTGCAGTCCCCTGCTGAAGGGGGCCAATGAGGAGCCAGGATTGGGAGCGGCAGGGCACCTCATTAGCCTTCTCCTCCAGGCGTCCGCTGTGTCACCTGCGTTTTGGCAGGGAGACACAAAGAGCCACTTGACTTACGCAAGGACAAACACGAAGAGGCGGGAGAAAGCGAGCGACAGCGCGAAGAGCCGAAAGAGGAAATCAAAAGAAAGGATACTGACAAGAGAAGTAAACAAACCTTTAACAGCAGCAGCTGCAGTGGCTGCTGGGTTACAGAGTTTGATGTGATTTGCCGTTTTTCCACCAAGGAATGCATTTCCAGGGAGCTCTCACGCCTGCAAATAGCTTTATTTGGGCTGAAGAAAAGAGACTGAGAAAGTTTACTTTGTGGCTTTTTCATTTGTTTAGGCTCAAACTGTCCACTTAAAAGGAAATCCCAGCCTGCAAACAAAAAACTCATGTACCCCGGAGCGCTAAAGAATACGTGCCCATGTGATGGACACATGTTGGAACTGTCTAGTCCCTTGGCCATAGCTTGGCGTGATTTTTCTGGTGTCCATACTGTAGCAGTTAAGAACCCACAGATCGCTGAATCTGGAGACACTCACATGTTAATCATGACTAGCAGCTGCATCTGTCTTCACTTGAAATCCTCTCACCATTTCATGTAACTTTCTTCACTGGTAACTTCTCACATCCAGAGTTCTGGCATCAGTGCTGCTGTTTGGAGACACCTCAGTTTAAATGTTCCCACCCAGGCGAACCATCTGCCTTGACTGAGTAAGCAGGAAACACCAAAGACACAAATGCATGCAATGGTCAGCTTTGGAGAGAGACTGTAGTGGATTAAATAGCCACAGGTGTTCCAATGCATTAGAAATACAAGGGTTTATACAGAATAGTCCAACTTGCTGCTGTACTAAACAGAGCAGCAGCTGTTTCATCTTCCGTCTTGATGATTGAAAGGTAAACAGTACATTTATATGTTCTCATTCCAAAGTAATCTCCCAGGTATGTGTCTTTGATCAGAAAGTATAGAGTGTTATTAAATGACATCAGATTGTGTTATTTCAAAAGCTGAGGTTTGTCTTTACAAGATCATCCTCTGTCTGCTGGAACAAGTCTCATTAGAGGTTGATTGTCATAGTACAGAGATAGTCAGGAATCACTTTTCCCTTTGAGACTTCAGCATGCATACCTGTAGTCTCAGTCACCATTTACACGTCTTATTATTGTTTCTATAAGCTCAACAAACTGCCCCTCAGTAAGCATGTTTCTTGTCTCAGAAAGTTGTTGTGCAGTTCTCTATGTATACTGTTCCTATTTAACCTCAGCCACATACATGTAGGTGTCTGGCATGCAAATCGAGTTAAGCCCTCCTACATTCCAGACGGAGGTGGTAATGCACCCGAAGCTGTTTCTTTCTTTGGTTACCTGACAACAATATACAAACTCAAACACATGGATGAACCCAATTTATTAAATGCTCTTTTTTGCCTTGTTGACATGTTTCTATGATGCTCTTTTAATGCTTAAAGACACATCATGAGTGACCCACCAGTCAACGCCATGGATGGACTGGACACTGCAGTGTACTGATGGCAGTCTCAAAAACACAGATTTAGACTTTTGGTTTTTCAAATGTAGCAAACATAAGGAAGCAACCTTGCCGCCAATGTTCTTCTTCAGAATCAGTTTCTTGTTTGAACAGGTATGGCTCAATCACTCCAATAATACAACTTGCCATTGTGTAGCGTAGAGTGGTTTTAAAGTGTTTGAAGAATTGTAGGTGAGCTGGTGTGCTTAATCTACAACGAATGGGTAGAGGTGGGTGGAGTCCATAGATCTGCACATCCAATATGGAGCAGAGTTCCATCTACGACATTTTAAAGCAGGGAGAGATCATTTTCATGGACAAAAAAGACTTTTAAGTATGTAACTTTGATAGACAGAGACGACACTTTATGGGTTTAATCAACCACCAGAGAGGGACCTTCATTACAAGTGGACGTTTTATGGTCTCCACAGGCTCTCATTCACACCACTCAGTCGTCCATGAAGATCAGCGCTGTCTAACTAATTCAGATCACTTCGAAACCCAGGAATCAGTTCATCCTATAGCAGCCTGATAGGCCGTCTGTATGGTGGTAAATGCTGAAATTGCTAAAAGCTGCAGCTCCCATTGCTTTAATGAGTCAGAGAGCACAGCAGCTATTTTCAGTGCAATTTTCATGTAACTTCAGCTGCTATTATCTTCGAGAGTGTGTGGACGTTTCAAGATTGTTTATTGACTTCTAGTAACTCAATAGGAGGAGGATAGCTTACATATACATCTTGGAGAACTGGATGCATTTAGGTTTACTGAAATCAGATAGTCATGCAGTCTGCCAAATACGCATAGAATAAGTACATAACGAGGGTCATAGTTAAGCTGTAGGTTAAAATGTTCTTTTTTTGTTCGTTTTTGTTGGTTTGAAAGAGGATTTAAGTTCAGCTGTGAGTTTAATGTGGCTACAGTAATGACTTGAGTGGAAGGATAGCCTTGTGTACGTTCCACTTTCACAGCAACAGTGGCAATGACCTTCAAATCGGTGCTGGAAATAATGCGATTAATGGTGTTAAAAGACCGCAGCACAGAAGCTACAGCATCACTTAGTGATTAAAGCAGTATAAAGTTATCGTGGACGAATACTTAGCTGTTTAAGATCATGCAGTGACACAATACCACAATGAACTGTTGCTGTAAAATGTCCACAATAACTTAAAAAACAAGCTTCAATCCATTTTACATCCAGTCTGCTTACAAAAACTCAAAAAGAAGCACAGCTGTTGTCAAGGCCTCCAAGAAGAAACATCTATGGCACATATTATAAATGCTGTTAATGTGTATTTGAGTTGATATGACTTTCTAAGTTAAGGGGACAAGACATTTTACAGTTATAAAGGAAAGAAAATCCATAAACTTGCTGCACTCTGGATGGTAAAATGAAGCCGGTAAAGCAGACACGCTGGGCAGCTCCAGCAGAAATCTGTCGGGTATCGGGTGAAAATTTCACACCCCAGAGGAGGCGGCCCGACACCGGTGAAAATTGCAGTGGCACACCTTTGCAATTTCACACTGATCCCTTGACTGCGGAGAGATGTTAATCCTCGCTCTATATAATCCAAGGCTGTGCTCCCCACGCTCCTCACCTCGGCTGTCTCTGTTCCAGCTCGTTCAATCACTTGTAACCCCCATCTCCGGTTCTTTGGAGAATTATCCTCCATCCTCAGCCCGTGCTCGTTCGTACCGTCCACGTTCAACCTTCCACGTCCTTTGCGTTTCTCCATACTTGAAGTCAATGAATAAATTTGGAACTTAATTACATTTAAAAAGGCCACCGAGGTGTGCCGGAACTGTGTGTGTTCAGACTATTAAAACAAGTCGGTCATGCTCAAGTTCATTGAATGTTCCACCTGACTTTCATGTCAGTAATGTCAGTGCTTAGACTTGGGTGGTGACTACTTAATGGATTCCGGGTCATGAGGTTTTAGATTGTGTTCATATTTCATATGAGTCCAAGGTTGTCTGTCCACGCAGCAGATTCATTTCCTGCTATAGTTTATGTGTGGGGTCTTTCCTAATGTATGCAAATAGCCCAGGCTCTTGAAGACAATGTGTCCGGTGATATTCAGGCCCTGCACGTGAGTTTTTAGGCTTAAATACACAACACATTGCTAAGTTTGTTTTGCCTCACAAACTCCTCATCCTTGAGAATCTCTCCACCCGCTCACACTGTGCTGCATCATGAATTTTTCAGAGGAGACGAATTGGAAAAAACTTCTCTTCGAATTCAGGCTTGTCAGAGCTGAAGCTGTTTGTGGGGTGGGGGGGTACAGACGCTGAGAAAACTAAGTTCAGGAAAGTTAAACTTCTGCGTCAGCCCTGGTTTTATCTCGCAAACTTCACCCGAGGCTTAGTCAGAACAAATGTTCCAGCAAGGAGCTGCATTTTGCACGTTGCCATCGATCTCGCTACAGTTTTTGAGCTCTTGTGCTCACTGATGGTGTGACCTTTGACCTTTTTTTCCTTGCAGTAAATGGTCTATACTTATATAGCGCCTGTCTACCTTAGTGGTACTCAAAGTGCTTTACAATGCGTTTTGTATTCACCCATTCACACACCAATGGCGACAGACTTCCATGCAAGGGGAGCAACTTGGGGTTCAGTGTCTTGCCCAAGGACGCTTTGGCATGCGGAGGGGCCGGGGATCGAACCGCCAACCTTGCGATCAGTGGACAACCCGCTCTACCACCTGAGCCACAGCCGCCCAAGTCTTTGAGCTAGTGTTGTGTCTCTCTCTTGGAAATTATTTAGGATGTTTTCAGGTGTTGGAAGATTCCTAGCATGTGGCTACCCCACCTGTCTTATAGGAAAGAACATAGGAAAGGTTTAGTTCATTGGTGCCAGTATATCTCATCCTTACAAGTGCATTCTTATTGCATTAGGCAGTATTGGCAAGTGTTGATTTTGATTACATTCTCCTAGCAAGAACAATTTGCCTTCCAGCAACTCATTGGAAAAATAGCCCTTGTTTGCTTTTCGGCTCGGTTGCTAAGAGATTATTTTTGTGTCAAATGTTGGCATCAGATCGCTCCCTCTCTCTCTCCCTCTCTCTCTTGTTGCCTCTCCGTCTCTGTGACTGATGTAGTGAGGAAATAACAGATCAAAAAGTAAGGGATCTGACATGTTGAGCAGCTCCTCAACATCCGTCAGCGTGGGGAGTGATTGAGGACTCGGCCTCTTGTCAGCAGGTTAGAAGGCTCAGCAGGACAAAGAGCTGCTGAGACGCGTGGTGTCACCATAGCAGCAGGTCTCACTGATGTTTTTGCAGCCGCCACAGAAGGCTTTTCTTCTTCTTTGTAGTAAATTCTGAAGCTCGATTTTCACATCTTCTAGTGCCACTCATACAAACTTCTGCAAGCTATCCACAGGTTGTGTTTTAATCCTAACCTACAATCATGTGTCATAATGTAAGTCATGGCTGTTTTTGGTCTTATTTGGACAAGCAAGAGTCTGATTATCCCTGAAACACTGTCTACAGATCAAGGTGATTGTAGGTATTTTATAATCACATTAGAGCCAGCAGTTCCCGATTAGGTGCCAGTGATTGGAGAAATAATAATATAATCATAATCTAACCTTTATTGATCCCCTTGGGGAAATTCCTTCTCTGCATTTGACCCGTCCTATTCATAGTTAACCTTAACTATACACACTAGGAGCAGTGGGGAGCAGTCAGGGGTTAAGGGCCTTGCTCAAGGGCCCACAGTGGTGGTGACTGGGCCTCTCCCTCCTCAACCTCTTGCCAATCCAGGGACTTGAACCGGTGACTCACTGGTTACAAGTTTGCTTCACAAACCACTAGGCCACCATTACCCCTAAACTTGTTACATGAAACTTCTGACATCTAGGGTCTTATCGCCAAGATCTCAAGAACGCAGCAGACCAGAGGCAACTTTTCATGAGCACGAGGGTGTAAATGTTCTGGTTTAGGGTTGCTCCTCCGCCTCAGGGACTGGTCAGCTTGAAGTCATTGATTCAGCTATGAATTTTGCATCATATCAAAGAGTGCTTGTGGATAATGTGAGGCCATCTGTCTGGAAGTCGAGCCTGAACTGGAAGTGAACCTTTCAACAGGATAATGATCCTAAGTACACAAGAAAACCCACCGAGGAAGGGTTGGAAATAAGAAATGGAGGGTTATGGAATAGCCCTGTCGAGAAACAGACCAGATTTGAATGGCTTTGAAATGTTGAGGGCAGGTTTGAACCGGGCAGTGCACACAAGAAAACCCTCAAGCATCTTGCAGCTGAAAGAATTTTGCATGGGAGAGCGGTCAAAGATTTGTCAGAGACTGGTGGAGAATTATGCAAAACTCCTACAAGAAGTTATCGCTCCAAAAAGGGGTAATATTAGTTCCTGATTCCACTTACTTACTCTCTTTCTCAAAGAAGATTGTCACATCTATCGATATTATAGTTGAATAAACGATTGAAAAAGCAAATCTATCACCACTGTTGTAAAAGGATGATCGGCAAACTACTTCAGTTTGTTTCTACATGACTGTAGTCATTTTGTGCGAGATCCTCGTAGTTCAATCTCATGCACAGTCAGAGTGAAATGAAATAGCTTCTCTGCGCCTTCCTTGACCTTTCCCGTGGATTTTTATCTTTAATGAGCGTCCAATTCGCTCCACAAGACGCCGTCCTGTTCACCGTACGAGAAGCCGCTCCTGACCCGCTTTGCGTCCTTCTGCAGTTTGCTCTCATTTGTCCGGCTGAAACAAGCCGCAACCCCCCCGCCCTCTTGCCCTGCTGTTTGCGGGGTGATTGGGAGGCTTCGTCGAGGTCTGCGCTACAGCTGCTGTCCACAAAATGGCTCTTAAATGCCACTTTGTATTATCAGGGATGAGTGCTGCGCTGCAATGTCAAGCAGCAGCCAAAGGAAAGCTTAAAGGTCATAAAAAGGGCTTTCCATAAGGGGATAAGACGCTAGTGGTTTTGGGTTGATACCCGACACGTAGAGTAGCGTTTTGTTTTTACACAGTTTTATATTTTATAACGTGTGACATGACTGGCTGCCTATTTGAATGCCTCTTCAAGGACAACTGCTGATGTTATGTAGCATGAGACGCCAAAATTGAAGCAAGAGGTAACCTGTGATTAAAGTGATTTAAGGTTCCTGCTTCTTATTTCGAATCTGTGTCATTATCAACAGACATCGCTCTAACTCCAATATATTGTTATTCCTAAGGCCCAATAGCTGTGAAGATTCATTAGTTAGAATTCAGCCTGCAATCAGCGAGCATTTTAATCCATTAATCACACTGGCGCTTTGCTATTCCACTGCCGTTTGTCATCCTCTTTGTGATAAAACAACTCCCCAAAAGACGGATGATTAATATTACATTCCCTCAATGAGGACTCCTGGTGTAGCTTCTGTTTCCGTACGACGGGGGTTTCTCAAAATCAAATTTCCTTTTTGGACTTCCCTCCGTTATAGAAATGCCTCCCAGATAGCTGTGGTAATTATGTGATTTAAATTCCCCCCTAATTCCCCCTTGGTTTGTAATCAATTTTACAAGTGTGACGAGGAACGGACTGATAGTTAGAACATCTTCTGCCTCCCACCTCTTGGTTGCGGAAGGAAGATGAAGCAAGCGGAAAACAAAGGCAAGGGAAAGATATCAAGTTGGAGACGCCGCCGTATCTTTCTGCTGATCTGCTCTGCGGTGGATGTGGTAGGTTTTGCCAGACAAGTGGGAGGAGAGATGTAGATTTCTAAAAGCTGGGAAACATTCACATCTCCCGGCACAGCTTCAGACATGTTTCATCAGAGCTCAAGTCAGACTGAGAACAGAGGACTTATTGTACACACAGGCAGGAAGTTGGTGTGAAAATGTACAGTTTTGCAGATTTTACTGCGCTGCATAGTTGTGGGAGGCTGGACTCGATTGACGAACCAAAGAGTTATAAAACCAAGATCAATTTGACAGGACAAAGAATATATTAGGACTGATAGAAGCCTTTAAATTAGCCCATCAGCACAAGGATCACATGAGGAAGGCCTTTACAAATACCTCAATAAGAAAGATCCACGGTTAATTCATGAGGGAAATTTCACAACATGGTTCTTACAAAGCATTTTTCTTCCAGAAGCTATTCTGATTTATCAGTTGGTAATCTCCCATTTGCTGACTCTTTCACCGTTTCGTATTTTGTGAGTGTTTGTGACCTTGCTGTGACAAAAACCAGTCTAATAATTATCCAGCAAGCATGTAACAACTTCTCCAGTTGACCATGTTGGAAGTTTTTAGAGTAACAAAGGAAGCACATTAAAGGGCAGCCCCATGAATATTTCACGTTAAAGGTCTTACTGGTGATACTGGCAGGTATTAAAAGTAGGTTTGAGCATTATTCATGTGGGACCAGTATTACCCGTGCACCTCTGGTAATTTGTAATAATTGCATAGGTCATCTCCCCCCATCCATCCATCCATCATCTATACACCGCTTAATCCTCTGTAGGGTCGTAGGGGGGCTGGAGCCTATCCCAGCGGACTCGGACAAAGGGAGGGGACACCCTGGACAGATCGCCAGGCTATCTCAGGGCTACACATAGAGACAGACAACCAGGCGCACTCTAATTCACATCTACATTTAGAGTCACTAATTAACCTCAGCATGTTTTTGCACTGTGGGAGGAAGCTGGAGTACCTGGTGAAAAGTAAAGGTCATCTGCCATCTTAATACCATGCAAATCTGCCATGTTCCTAAATTATGAAGCAAAAAATCCACTAAGAAGTATTCCACTTAACACAGAAGTTCTAGTTCTATTAGTTTTCTTCTGCCTGTTTCCTGTTTGAGAATAATGGAGGCTGTGTTGGCAAGTGTGTTAGCAGCATTTTGAGTGCAACTTCACAAAGCCCATGTCGCTACACAGCATGGAGACTCATTCATAGAAGGCTCACATCGTCAGAAGAGCAGAATCTTGAATTATGATATGGATAGATGATGTGGATGACAGAATACAATGAGGAATATTATACTGTCTTTCAACAGGCTGAACAACGACCATGTAGCAGCTTAATAATACCATATCCATGGATAATGTCAAATTACCCCGTGTGTATACGCTGCATGAAACGCAGACATGGAGGGTAATTTCTACACGAGGTCCCCAGGTAGTACTAACCACATGTGAACAGGGCTTTGGACTCAGCGCTGAAGGACCGGGCTGCACTGACATCGCTCACTGCAGACTGCTCATTTATGTGCATATCATTTAGCAGTGAATGGATAATGCAGAGACATGATGTGCAAAGCTACATTCAATCTCCATTAATTCAAGAACATACATGACTAAGACTATTGGGTCTTGCCTTCGGAGCCTGTTCCTGCTCTACACCCTCAGTGCCTGAGGCAGCGGCTCTGCTCCGACAGCATGTTAATCAGTCCAGCCCTTCCTATCCGTCCCTGTTATCTACAGAGCAGCACTAACCCGTCTGTGTTAACACGCAGCCACCGGTTAAATTAAATCACTGTTTTGACTGATATGCAGTGTGAGTCACTGCAGCCACAGAGCGGAGCAAACTGTGATGTTCATACATTCTAGGATATTTCTGAACTCGTATGATTGCAATCATTGCCTACAAAATAATGTTTGGCCTCAATAAAAAACAATTAAGTTTGTATCAGTCTTTTGAAATAGGAAAACTTCTGTTTATGTTCAACCAACAAACTAGGTATTGTTAATAAAAAACTTACTTAAGTGTTGTGTATTTAATGATAGTAATCATAAATGCATATTTTTAAGTTGGAAAACTTTCAAAATAAAGTTGCTCCAATGTAAAGCAGGTCAAATAGTGAGCTTGAAATTAAAGTTTTAAATCAACTAATGCATAAATTCAAACTTAAATTGCACACAATATGTTAGGTTCAAAACCTGAAAATACACACACAGCACAGGAAGGAAGACAGCACTCAGGAGATCAGGTCTTTTATTTGCGCACAAGGAGAGAACGGACTCTACAGCTCTGCAGTATGCATCACTACAGCATTCCAGATCTCTGCCAGTCCTCCTGTGCTTGGTTCTTTTATTTGGTAAACAATCAGTACAAGAGTCAGCATAAGGTAAGTGTCACTTACACAATCTTAATGGGTCAGTTCTCTGTGTTCTTTACTGTGAGTACATACAGCTTGGAATGTTTATGGTGATTCATATCTTTACAATCACGGTTGCTGACATGTAGACTTTAAAGTCCTGACAGTCACTCAATGATTACCTAACAAGTATAATTCTTACATAAGCACAATTCTTCCAACATAATATTAAGTTGATGCAGTTACCAACATTATTATGTCAAATTATATCAAAATAATGTTTGCAATGTGGCAGCTGTGGCTCAGGTGGTAGAGCAGGTCGTCCACTGATCACAAGATTGGCAGTTCGATCCCCGGCCCCTCCGCATGCCGAAGTGTCCTTGGGCAAGACACTGAACCCCAAGTTGCTCCCAATGGTAGATTAGCGCCTTGCATGGCAGCTCTGGCGCCATTGGTGTGTGAATGGGTGAATGCAAAACACATTGTAAAGCGCTTTGAGACCACTAAGGTAGAAAAAAGCACTATGTAAGTGCAGACCATTTAACGTTTGCAACTTAAAGGCTTTGTCTGAATCATGAAATTAGAATATGATCTTCCCACCATGTATTTAATTAGATGATGAGAATGGGTCCCTTGAATGTCTCTCCACAGTGTGCAGTAGAGAAACAGGTATTTTAACACAGAGCTCCTTCCCATTACAGGGTGTTACAACATTACATATTATTCTATTTGATCAGACACTGAATACAAGTAGCAGCGCCAACAGCCAACAACATGAAAGACCAAAGGAACTGTTCAAATGTGACAGTGGAAATGTGTCTTCAAAGCAAGAGACGGATGTGTTCCTTGTTAATGCGTCTGCATATAGTCCCGTGACTCTACAAGTGTTTGCGTCTGAAGAGGGAATAACACTCCCTGTTTCTTTGTAATTTGTGTGACTTCGTTTCTTTGCCAGAAATAGACGGAGCTAAGGGAGCGATTCAGCTGTTTAGTAAATTATTCAAGCTTCTTGTGCTGCAAAGTTAACAAGTTTTTCTCTTAAAACATAATAGATTAGAAAAGGAGACAAGCACTTAATTTCACATGACAATAAATGAGCTGCCTTGTTAGCCAGTCAATATTGATTAATGACAAAAAATCATGGGGATGAACAAGGCACAGAAAGCTGTGTTAGAGCTGGTTTCCCTCTCATTAAACTGGAGACACTTTGAGTTTCTTTGTTGTTCTAAATGGGAACAATCTCATGAGTGGGGCTGTTTTGGAACTCTGAGGCTCTGCCATTAATGATTTCTAAACAAGTAGGCAATTAAGATTCACACTGAATAAATAGAGGAGATTTCTCATTTCTCTGCGCCTGCACTTTTCCACTCAACCACAGCTAATTAACTGCTGTCTGCGCTAGAATGTGGGCGATAAACCACTGTCACTAATGTGATGGTTATCTGTTATGGCCTTGAACAAAGTAGCCATGCTGCCGACGGCCAGCCGGCCCCTGCATGGTGCCAGGGTGTGTTTATGGATGTAGTTCGAGCTGTATGATCGGTTTAGTAGAGTGGGAGTCTTGAAAACCCCTGACACTGAAATGTGTTTAAAAGTGTGCTTTAGGGATTTAATATTTGGGTATTTTCAGACAGTGGTTCCTACTGTGGCTGCTGCCTGCCAACTCCAATGTCCTGTATTTTGAAATCAGTTTAACATGAGGTAGCCTCACTTTTACACTGCATTCCCTCAGTGTTGGAAAGACCAAGAGAATATGCTGAAACTCAGACTTGGAAGCGTTCACACAGCGGTTTGTTTAGAAAAGAAAACATGGACAAGCTATCAGTGTGTAGTTCCATTTAAAAATCAAGTTTACTTTCCAATATGTCCAGATGGTGTTTTTTAGCTGTGAAGTTGAATATTTTCCCCTTGAACGTATTGAGTCCCAGTGACGGTCTCAACGACCCAAATCCAGACTTTCAGATTTTCATATGTAACCAACAAAAGATCCAACCCTGTCAACCTGTAATGTTCTGCGTCATTGTTCGTCTTTAAAATGGGTCTCTGGCTTAAAAATGTTTAATGGAATTATTACAGCTTCCCACTGTGTAGTGTGGAGCAGTTTTACAGTGTTTGAGAAGAGTTATTCATCAGTAAGCTGGTGTGCTCGAGTGTGAAGGGGTGAGTGACAAAAGAGGCAGTCACTTTATTGGATTTGCACAAGTGGAATCAATGGTAGGAAGGGATTACTTTCATGTAAAATGAAAAATCTAAATATGTAAGTTTGACACACAGATGAGTTTAAGGGGTTAAATCAGCAACCAGAGAAGAAGATCCTCGGTTCGCATCCCGGTTAGGACGCTTTGGATCTTTCTGTGTGGAGTTTGCATGTTCTCCCTGTGCAGCGTGGGTTTTGATTGCGTTCTCTGGCTTCCCCCCACAGTCCAAAAACATGCTGAGGTTAATTGATGATTCTAAATTGTTCATAGGTGTGAATGAGAGTGTTCTTGGTTGTCTGTCTCTATATGTAGCCCTGCGATAGGCTAGTCTTTGCCTGAGTCAGCTGGGATAGGCTCCAGCGCCCCCGCGACCCTACAGAGGATTAAGCGGAGTACAGATAATGGATGGATGGATTTTGTTTATTATCACTTTAAACAGGATTTAGATAGATAGGAAGATAAGACTTTTCCTTTTATCTGGTTATCATCTTTTCCTACTTGTTTCTCAGAACTTTAAACCAGTTTGTTCTTGAAGTTTTCTGAAAGGGGCAGTGATGAAGAATACAAGTGGAAGAGTCCACATGTTGAAGAATTCAGAGTTCTTTTTTCTGAGTAGGGCAGTGGTGGCGCAACGGTTAAGTCTCTGGGCTACTGATCAGAAGGTCAGAAGATCAAACCCCAATGCGGCCATTGTTGGGCCTTTGAGCATGGCCCTTAACCCTTTCTACTCCAGGGGAGATGTACCATAGCTGACCCTGCGCTCTGACCCCAACTGGGATATGCAAAAACAAGATTTCACAATGCTGTAAAAATGTATTCGTTACAAATAAAGGTTTCTTCTTTCAAATTGAGACAAGTGAAAGAAAACGACAACCTTGTTACTACAAAATTACGGACCTATACAACTAAACTGCACTGCCAGTCTGCTTTCACAGACTTTCACACAGGAGATTTACGTATTATGTGTGACCATTAGATTTAACTTTCATCTTTAGTCACTTTCTGGTTAATTTAAGCACCAACATTATGTGGTCAGGCTGAGGAAAATGTTGTGACAACTTGTAGAAGCTTGGTTGAGTTGAGACACTAAAACTACTTAGTTAGGGTTAGAAAAATCTCATTGTCTCAGATACGACTGGTTGGCGGAAAAGGAGTGACAGTTAGAAGATGTGCTGATTACAATCAGATATAATCCAGCAGCAGACAAGTTTCTATCTAAATGTAGCTGAGAATGCAGTTTACCTGTATAGGAATCTAACTTTGTGAAGAGAGAACCCATCTGATGGACTTAAAGTTCTTTAAAAGTACTTTTACTTTGGTAACTCCTTCCACTCCACACTCCCAAGGTATAAAGTAAGGGTTTCTCTGAGAAAGCAATCAACCAACTAGCTGTGACAGTGGGACCAGATCACTGCGGCCCTCAGAGGTGCTGAAGTGACACGGTGCCTCCTTCACAGACTGACTGGCAGGGAAATGGATCTGCTGATAGATTGTCAGTGAGGTTATTTCTACAGCCCTGCCTCCCCAGTGCTGGGCTTCACCGCGCCCGTCTTCATCTCCGGCTAAAATCGCGCTTGGCACTTGTTCAGTCCAATTACCATCCAGTGCTGGTAGTCAGCAGTGGTGCACCGCTGTGTCCCGTCTCCTCTGGCTCTGCATCCTCTTCTCACCTGCAGTCTCCAGCTACTCTGCTCCGACCGCTCCCCTGGGGGCCGCCTCACTTTGGCCTGTCCACGAATCGGTGCTAATTATGCAAATAGTCAAACCTCATGAGTCACTGCTTCCCCAGCATGGTGGAAATGAGTGCGAGCCCCTGGTCTTTCATTATACGGACACCTGCCAAGCTGGCGTCAATTTAATTAGGGAAAATATCCAATACTGGCGTGATAAGGGCCGTCACAAAGGGGCTTGTAGCGCTGATGAAGGGAATGCAGAGCGGGCCAAAGAAGCTCATTAACAGGAGACAGGAGACAGTCAGTGATAGTAAAAGGGCAGGAGTTATACAGTCAGAGGAGAATTTAACTGTTGTTGAGGAATTTGCAAGAATATTAGGAGAAAATGATTTTTCATTACAGCTGAGAACATCAGACTAATGACTTCTTTTGTCAGAACAATAAAGATTTGATGTCCTTTGGGGTAACCTCAATCAGCTCTTTCATTGTTTTACTTCTACCGAGCTATAGATTGCCTCCAAGCAGTTTTCCTCATAAAGGTAACAGACTGGAACAGCAGAGTCAGTTTAATATGTCAGTGGATGGAACATGTAGCAATGTGTCTTCTTGAAATACATGTCTTTCATTAAAGCAGTCAACCAGCTTTACACACTAGAACAGAGACAATGTTGGCTTCTCTTTGTGCTGTTTTCTTTAGCTGTTTTAATTCTTTTGTACTCCATAGACGGGCACAGTTTTCCTCTGCTGGCTTTGTAGCATTACTTCGCACAACCACAGTCGTCCGCTGCTGGAGCGCCTTGCTGAACAACACCTCACTGACAGCTGTTAAAGCAGAGGAAAGTTTTCTCTCAATAAACCTCTTTGCTGTTTCTCAGCTTGTCAGGGGATTTTCAGGGTGTTTCTGAACATGAACCTAAGCTGCTGCCGTCACTTCAGTGTTCCTGCAGAGTCACAGTGAGTGGCAAAGCCAAAGGGTTTAAAATGCCAGAGTGGCAACCAGCTATTTATCTTGTGCACTTTGTATTAAGCCAGTCAGGCAACACGTCCCTGCTGTCTGTTCTGCTTTGTTTCGCTGCTGAAAGGGCATCTGGTGATTAGATCTTTTGCAATCTGTTGCTTGTGTGCCGTCTCCTCATGTCACTGGGCGCTGACCTTTCACAGCCATTCTGTTTCTGTTTGCACTCAGTCGTCCCCCTGACACGAGAAAGCTCAACTTATATCAGAGCGGTAATTTAGTTTGATATTTAATAACGATCTTTGTGCAGCAATTTAGAGCCAAGCCCTGTAGAGAAGGAGGACAGACAGGCAATAGCTTCAGGTTTTTTTTAAATTTTAATAAACCAGGATCGACATGTTCTGCCTCAGATAGCATCTACAAATTAACACACTTCCCAATGAAAGTAGGAAAAAGCACAAAAGCCTATGACCAGCACAATATTTTAGTGTCTTTAAACTGCACAGTGAGAGCAGAAGCCTCTGTTCCACTAGCTTTTGTACCTCAAGGCAGACTCTTACTGAGAGTTTCATTCATCAGCCTTTCTGAGGAAGTGACACCACAGAATCTGTAATATATACAGTATGTCATCATAACACTTTCTGCTGTATTCATAATGTCCGCCCACGGTCTCCTTTAATGTCCTCTTTCCGTCTTCTTCGCTGTTATTTCTGCTGTCTAAAGGAATCGCCGTCTCCCTTTTGTCTGCATCGTTTGTGCAGTGCAGAGGTCTTTATGGGTCCATTATGTTAGACCTGTTTCAAAACACACTCCCAGAAAACACAAAACCCGATGTGCAGGAATGTACTCTCAAAGATGGGACCTGGACTGAAATTGCACTCATTTCAGATTTCATCAGCCCATTAAACGGCCCGTTATGATCATTCTCACACATACATATGGGCCCCTAGGGACTCCCTCCGCCTTCTTGTAGGCTCAGAAAGTCAGAACTACTTGGTTGGGTTTAGAAAAGGTCATGGTTTGGGTTATAATACACCCTGTCAATGGGTGTAGGGTTACCACATGTCACAAAAGTCCATTTTTATGATCCAAAATGGCAACTTAACTGGAGATTTTACATTCCCTTCACATGACAGCAACCTTATGGGGTTTACTTTCTGTTTGTCAGCGATCAGAATGGATGCTAACGCCTACTGAGATGACTAGAAGGTGGAGAAGGTCCATACTGGTCCATATGTATGAAATGATATACAGTGATAGCTGGCCATTTAATGAGTTGTTAACATCTAAACTGGATGATAAGAACAGTCAGACCAACTCTTAAGCGATTTGAGAGCAACTGGACACCATCCAAAATGTGGTCAGCTCAACAAACCCCCAATAGAAAAAGAGCACCAAAACCAACACTCCTCTCTCAATAAGCATCCCTGGTTGAACATATACTGTCAGAAAATTGACATTTTGTTATTGGTGGGACAATCGGTGTACAGAAGCAATAATTTTTAAACTTTTTAGGAATTCCAAAAAGTAAATGTTATTTAATGGAATCCATTTAACTGTATTGCAAGACCATGAGCCACTAGGTGTCCATTTAGGTGTTAACTATATTAACTATACCTGAGATCTGTGGGGGTAAAACAACAGCTACATTTCATTTACATTTAAAAGTGGCACCAATTTCCAGAAACCTTCCAAAGAACTAAAAAAATGTCCACTGCAATCTAAAGCCTTGTAAACATGTGCTACATTAGTCAGACAGCTGAGATATTGGACTCTCTAGTCAACCCGACCACTAAATGACTTCTTCTGTAGGTCCATGTTGTTGAGTCGAAGCACAAAGAAGAAAAATGACATGAACTTGTTTGCAGTCGTACATTTTTAAAAAGCGTAGCTCCTGAGGAAATACAGATTTAATTTGGACTTGTTTTAGGACTGGCTTCATCACTCTAGGAGCTCTGGAAGGGTGCATTCAGGAGTCAGGTCTTCTCATTTTCTTTTTTGCCCTGCAGCAAGAAGAGCCAGTCGTCATGCAGCAGGGAGAGAGAAAAAATAAGAGTAGGACAAACACGTCCCCTCCTTCCCCTGCTAATGTCTTTCCGCCACTTCAGGGTAAAGAAAAATCATTTTAAAATACAGTCCCTCACCTGTAGCTTTGCCCTATCACCTGCACTCCAAACGCTCCCATGAATCCATTAGAGGCCAAATGCTCATTCTGGCTCATTTCCATGAGCATTACACATTCTTTGAGGGGAAGACCAAGGCCAGCGTGAACTGAATTTCAGATTTCAAACACAACTTCAGCAGGTGTTGGTCACTCTGGGACTGGGCTCAGGCTTCTGAGTGACATGTTTTGATCGCACATCTCCTCTCCTGCTAATACTGCCAGCGGTTCCTGTGAAGAACAGTGTTACCGTGCCAATCCCCGAGATGAAAAGAGAGATAAGGAGAGCATCCTCTTTCTTCTCCCCTTAACGGTTATTTGTATCTGTGTTACATGTAGGACAAGACAGAACGTTGCCCAGGGGAGCTGATGAGGTTTGATAGACTACTGTTGTTTAATAATGCATGATGATGCTTACTTATGCAGTTTCAGGCAGCTGCAATGGATGGGGCACATCCTGAGCTACCTGTGGGTAAGTGACCTTGTAGAGTTAAAATGGTCATGTGTTTTCTTCTTAAAGACATAAGAGGACTCATATGTTCCCCATAAAACGCTACGGTGACTTGATAACCAGTGATATATTGCGGCAATTTCAGTTCCTCTGCTCGGACCTTGACGCTTAAACTTTGCCAGATTTATCAGAGTATTTATGAAATCGCGTGTGCAAGGTCACTAAGAAGCTTTGCGCTTTCTTTCTGCAGCAGTGTGAGGATGACAGTCTTTGGAAGTGAAGCAGTATTTTGTGAAAAGACAACTTTCCCTTCGGTTGTAGGTCATGCGCTGTTATCTGGCTGAAACTCAACCCAGATGAATTTGACAACCAGACAGCTCTTGACAGTATTATGTCTCCACAGGAGCAGGTCACTGAACTGCTTTTTCCTTGGAAGCTGTAACTATTGGTTGGATTGTCGTTAATGGTTCCATGTGGATGAATCCAGATCCTTGACTTCTCAATTAGTGCCACCATGGCATGTCACTAAACTTGTTTTTTATTGAAATGTCTGACAACGTGGATTACCATGAAATTTAGTACAGACATTCATCCTCCCTCCAACCATGCATTCCTATACAGCTAAACCACATTCTGATTTGTGTTTTGAAAAAAGCATATTTTCCCCCTGAAAGTTAAGACTGTGTTGTAGTTGGGGGGCGCTTTCAGGTTGAAGGAGCCTCAAAGTCCACATTAGGAGGATAGAAGCATTGGTAAAAGTCAGCAACAGGACTTTTACTGAAGAATAGGGCGTGCATCCTGTATGAGACAGTTATTCTCAGACTTGTGTTGTTATCATTCAGGTTTAGGCACCAAAATCACTTGCGAAAAAAAAGCTGGTTTGAGTTCAAATATATCCCTCTTACCACATGTTTTAAACGTCTCATATTTGATTGAATGGCTGAAAGCCATCAAGAGAAAAGCAGCAAAATAAAGAGCAAAAATATATTGATTTGAAACCTGTTCTTGATACATTTCCCCTTCCAGCATCATTGAAAATGCAGTTTAGTTGTATGGGAATGCATTTTTGGGAGACAGGGCTGTCCCCCTCAGGATAAATTGTAATAACTTACACTGACACACCAATGACATTCCCATCAACTATACTTAGCCTATTAGGAAATACTGTATGAGCAAGTTAACCTAGCAAAAAGTTATCCCACACACCAGTATGTTAGTATTCCTTATGTAAATGCTGGATCTTTAGTCAGCACCACAGACCTTAAGCACCATCTTATGGGCATAGTTGTTAAATCTTGATTTTGCTTTTTGGGAGTATTATTGACTTTGCAATATATACTGAGAAATATCTGAGCAATATTCACCAATCAGCCACAACCTTATAAGCACTGACAGGTGAAGTGAATAACATTGATCCTATTGGTACTATGTGGTGTTCTGATGGAAAACCTTGGATTGTAACATCCATGTTGATGAGACTTAGACACCCAAATAAACATTGTCCCACAACAAGCACACTTCCTCATGGAAATGGAAATCCCAAATGTCACTGGACATGAAAATGCACCCCACCGCATGGCAACAACATCAACCAATCAGGAACATGTTGAGGAATATGACAATGTCCCAACATGTTGATTTGACCTCCGAACTTCCTACACCCCATTCTGATCAAGCATCAACAGGATGCAGTGGAACAAGTTTGATTGACAGAGGCCCCACTGTACAAGCCAGAGTACCTAAAGGATCCACGGCCAATGTCCTGGTTCCAGACCACATAGGACACCCTGAGAGGTCCTCTTGTCCATGTCCAGTGGACAAGAGGACAAGAGGACCTCAGTGGTTCAGAGCATTTTGGTCATGGTCATAGTTTTATGCCTGATCGGTGTATATAGATATATATTTTTGTTACGTCTAAGCCATTGTGTAGCACACATGCCTCAGTATTTGTTCCACATTGTTGGAAGCTGGTGAAGTGAAGCTATTTTTCTCTCCGTGTCTCTAGCCATTCTATTTTCTACCTTATGTCAACATTAACATGATTTGGATTGTTTTAGTTTTTACAGTGCAGCCTTTTTTTCATCTGGCTTTGTCCACTTGTTTCCTGACCAACTACTGTTATTGCCCAGTTTGTATTTGAAAGAATGTGCTGTTGCCCACACAGCCTATTATCCAACCCGACGACATGCACTTGTGAGTATTAGACACCTCTGTGGCAAGAAAACAGAGCGAGTTAAGTAAACAAAGTGCTTTCCAATTATCAGGGGCCTTTAAAATCTCTCCAGTTTTAATTTTATATGCTTTTATGCTTTGTTTTGTTCTGCCTCAAGGCCCCGAGCACAGTGCAGATGCATCACACTGGGATTTCTGATTATCTTCTCCTCCCCGCATGCCATCTTTTCAGACAGATGGCAGCCTGGAGAATCTGCTGCTAAAGGATGAAGAATCACATTAGCAGAGATAACCAGATTCAGAAACACTCACATGAATGTGACTAATGAAGGTCCAACATTGCAATTTTAGGTTTCAGGGAGACACTTTTCCGGGGTAGATTTTCCAGAAAAATCCGCAAACCGGTTGGCGGAGGTTAAACACGCTGCCTGCACCAGATGGTCTCTACTCGCACAGTTTGTGATCCATATTCAAACTTTGCCCACGGTGCATCTCTGTCTGAAACCACTATCTGATAATGCTGAACATGTATATGCAGGATAATCAAAAAACACCAATTCAGCAGCTGACATTACAAAAATCAACCGTCAAGTCTTGCAGTTGCTGTCATTCTTGCACCAATGTCCCTGAGACATCCCCCGCTGTTCGTTTATTACAAGCAGCAGAACCTTTAATTGTGATTCTGGTGGAATGGCATCGCAGCCTCCACAGAGCTCATTATCACCTGCACGTCATTCAGCTTTCACCTTTTTACCTCAAGTTTCCTGAAACGGTGATTAATCCTCCCCACTGCAGCACAATCAGTATAATCTGCATTAAATGGGCTCATCATCAGCCACCAGCCACCAGCCAGCGCTTGTTTCTCGCTTTGGCTGTTTGAGTAGCAGCTATTTCCAGCCTCTTTCAAGCAGGAAGAGAAGTTTAGATGAGATTTAATACAGAGGCAGTAAATAGGCTTGTACTCCTCTGGGTGTCTGATTGTTTAAACCCTGCAGGGAGTGACCTTGTTACTCCCAGTTTTTCATCAAGAACTTTGAAGAAGCACCTCAGTTTATCCATCACAGCTGAATTACATCCCTGCTGTCGTTTTTGTTGACTTTTACACGCTCGGTTTTGTTTACCCGACTTTGCCCTCTTATGTAATCCTGCTTTTGTGTGAATATTGTCAGAGGATTATGAATGCGAAACCTCTTTGCCGCTGTTGTGATGTTGGAATTGGAGCTTGTTCCGACGCCTGGTTGTACAATAAGTGCGCCGGATAAGGTCGTTTGAAGAATTTGCTTTGATGCTCTTGAGGCGTTTTCTCAATCAAGCCACGTGGATCTGTCTGAGCGGGATGCCATGGCTGTTAGCACTGCCACCTGTGAGGCGATCCATCTCGCCGAGGTATTTGGAGCGTAGCGCAGGTCATGTTTTTCCAAGCATATCAGGGCTAGCATTCTGCTCTCCGTCTCTATTTCACTTTAATCTTCAGGTGTGCGCCAAGGGACCCGTCTCACGCCTAGTTGTTCCCCCTCAACTTCCCCCCCAGCAGGGGACCACCCTCTGCCACCTCAAATTAACCACCAGCAGGTTAGATCACAGGTCACACATGAGAGGATGTGACGGCTGCTCGCTGTACGAAAAGGTTAATGTCATGCTTGTAAGGTGATTAAAATTCATGAGGGAGGCAGAGTGGGAGGGAGTGGGTGAGCTGGGGAGTAGGGGTGCATATATAGGGGGGGTCAGGTAGCCCCGTGTTTTCCTCAGCTGCTTGTCCTCAGGTGCTCCGCTGGCTTCCCACTACTACTACTGAACAACGACAGCATACAGCAAACCAGAGATTCCATTCAAGTAAAGCGGCCGAGATCGGCAGAAAGGAATTTTCTGCTCGTAAGCAGGGCTGGCAGGTGAAACATGTCGACGCTGAATGAGAGGTGAAGGGGTCGTGTTTAGCACAGCAGCATGCTGCAGGCAGAAAGTTACCCATGTGAGTAATCAGGAGACCTTTCATGCTGCTCAGTGGAGCTCACCTGGAAAATGGGCCGACTTTGGCACTTGGGGGAAAATTACATTCCTCTAGCTGTGCAGTCAGTCCTGCAGCAGGCCTAATGACTATTTGATTTCACATGTGCCGGTCGTGGACACAATAATAACAGCATGTAATATAGCGCAGAACAGCAGCCCAGCAATATAAAGGGTATTACCTTTATGAAGTCCATTTTATTTAATTCTGCAGTTCAGTTCAGAAAGGTGAGGATTCAGCTGAAGCCTCAGTCTGAAGAGCATTATATACTAGGAGGTTATTCTGTTTTATTCTGTAGAAAACAGCCTAAAACTTACCATGAAGTGTAAGGAACAATGTACACTCAAATGTTAACAAACTGAACATCATAGCCTCTAAAAACCATTTGTTTCAGTGCTTTTTTTGTATTGGGTGTTGCTGCTGTTGTGGCCAGCCTGTGCTCAATAATATCTGTGTACATGAAAAGATGCATGTATTAATAGGGTATGTTAAACTGAAGCCGCTGTATTCATGATTTGATAATAACTGGATACATGCAGTAAAAAACTGTCCTGTAAAAACTAAACTGAACAAATTCTTTAACATCCTCATTTAATGAGTATATGCATAACCATGTAAAAACACCTACAATGTGCACATTTATGTTATTTTCTATAACCACTTGGCACCAGGTCTGCAGCTAATCATCAGACTCACACACAGAATAAAAGACAACCCCAGTTATTCAACCCCAGGAGGTGCTGCAGGGCAACAGTGTTAACCAGTCAGCTGCTCAGCCAGCCTCATTTAGTGCTTCAAATGTATATACAGGCAGCAATAAAGGTCAAGGAGTGATGTGGGTGCAAAGCAGTATGCATAAACTATTCATGTCTGTCAGTGGTGTTACAGTTAGTAAATGCAATAATCAATTTAACATGATCCAAAACCAAATGTATGTTGTTTTCTTGTGTGACCCTGACACATCATTTCAGTTGCCTAACCCTGTTATCGAACATGTCAACTAATGCTTTCTGCTGATTAGTCACAGTATACACTGATCAGGCATAACATTATGACCAACTGTCTAATATTGTGTTGGTCCTCCTTATGTGCTCAAAAATATTCTGAACCATTGGACATGGACAAGAGGACCTCTCAGGGTGTCCTATGGGGTCTGGAACCAGGACGTTGGTACTGGATCCTTTGGGTACTCTGGCTTGTGCAGTGGGGCCTCTGTCAATCAAACTTGTTCCACTGCATCCTGTTGATGCTTGATCACAATGGGGTGTAGGAAGTTTGGAGGTCAAATCAACATGTTGGGCCATTGTCATGTTCCTCAACATGTTCCTGATTGGTTGATGTTGTTTCCATGTGGTGGGGTGTATTTTCCTGTGGGGGTAGGTCAGTGACATTTGGGATTTCCATTTGCATGAGGGAGTGTGTTTGTTGTAGGACAATGTTTATTTGGGTGTCTAAGTCTCATCAACATGGATGTTAAAATCCAAGGTTGTCCATCAGAACAGCACATAGTACCAATATGATCAATGTTATTCACTCCACCTGTCAGTGGTTTTAATGTTGTGGCTGATTGGTGTAACTATGTGCATTACATACAACAGCAGAGTAAGAGGAGGGATACACAAATGCTGGATAGTGATACTTAATTATACTGTAAGATTCTCTATAAAGCATCAAAGAAGTTAAACAGTTCCTTGTCTCGCTTGGCTCTGAGAACACTCAGTGACATTCACTTTGCAGCAGTTTAAACTTTGAGAAACAGCTTCTGAACCTCTGCCAAACTCATCTGACTTACTTCTTGAAAGCACAGTGATGAAACACCTCTGCCAGTCTGCAGTTCATGTGAGCATTGTTTCAAGTGGATCGGGGAGCCTCAGAGGGCCGTGTTCTTCTACCTTTCCTTCCCTCTATCAGATTTTCCTCAGGTAGCGCAGGCCGACCCGTGGCTGAACCTTCTCTCAATCAATAAGCATAAATCCCTGCGCTGGCTTCGCCCTCTGTCCCATCTTCAGCAGCGCTGGGTTCACCCCATGCAAGTCAAGTCTCATTAATTTCCCGGGACAGTCCTTGATCCAACGTGTCCTCTTAAGAATGCCTCTGTTTTCTGTACCCTGGGAGCTAACCATTTGAAAGGCTCAATCCCAGGTTCTGTCAGTTTAGAAACAAGGCCTTAGGTAATCAGTGTGATTTGAAGGTGGGATCCCGGGACTGGTGGTAAGAAGTCATTAGTCTTATCCTCGGTGTAGTTCATTAGCAGCAGAGCTTGTCAAGGTTAAAGCAGTGAATAAACTCATGCCCTCACTCTTAATTAACTTGTCACATATATTCGTAAATCTATAGGAGTAGTTACTTTTCTGTGAGACCCAAGATTAGTGTCGTAGAAGTCAATCAGCAAGGGTACCATGAATCTGCATTTGTTTTGTGCACATGTGACAGCTAAGTGACTGAAGTCTGCACAGTTACAGTCACTGAGCAATATTGAGATTACGACTGTGTCCAAATTATTATTTGATTTTATGCATTTCATGTATTTTTATTGCACTTCCGCATTTAAATGAAACTGCTTTCATTGTCATGTTGACCTACATCGATGCTAATGCACAAATCTTTGAATCAAAATAAGATTCAAATTTTACCTCACCTGAATTCAGAGGATCTCCTAGAGGCAACCCCCCAGCCCAAATTATACACAAAGCTCACTAGATAGCTGTGTACTGATAGACACTACAGATCACTGCTGTTCCGTGAATTAATCATGAGCAAGCTACGGTAGAAGCTAGCAGGGCAGCTGTGTGGTGCCTTTCGTCTCCACTGACGTACTGCAGCATCGCAGCTCAGACAGGTGGTGACCCAAAAATGACTTTGAAAGGAGTGAAATAAGATGTTCTGATGTGAGATTTACTCAAAGTGAAACCAAAAGATTCCATCTACATGCTTTCTGTGTGGAGCTATTTGTAAGTCAGCATCGCAATCGATCATGTTAATTTAATTGTGGAAAGCTCCAGTCAATGAATTATTGGTTGTGCAACCCTAAAATGACTATGAATATCCTCCAGAGTGAGAAGGATTAAGGAGGATCTGGGAGTTAATGGAGCAAATTAAGTCCTTGCAAGTCATTTAGCCTGTATGCTGGCCAGTCAGCAGTCAGTTGTAGTGTCCAGTCTGTTTTTAAGCGGCTCCAAATCAATGCGGTGCAAACACTGCGCTAATACTGACCTTATTAAGCAGATTAGGAACTAGCCATGATGCCACTGATCCATATTTAATAGCCTCTTCTTCAGTATCAGTATATTATATATTCAGCTGTATTACATCACAGGAGGCCACTGATGTTGCTTGCAGTGCCACAGCAATCCGTGGCCTCATATATTACATGAAAATAATTCTAATTGAATTTCAAATCCCTGTCTTCCAAGAATCACTGTCATCACATTCCCAGAATTGAAAATCTGATTAGGGTTATAGCGAGTGCACATCCACACTCCTTGGAAAAGGAGAATCGAGCTAATCCATCACACCCCTGAGGTCAAAATGCTATCCGTAGAGACAAAATCTGGGATAATCTAAAGAACAGATCAACCTAAAGATGGAATCAAGCTTCTAAGCACACACCACCACCTTTGATTTAAATTCTATAGGGCATTCCTCTGTTACCACCTTCCCAACAGGTTTTCCACTTTTATCTCTACCACTTGTGAGAATTCATTTGCTGATGGCATCATTTGTAGTTTTGTGGAGTCGTTAGATGTATTAGATGTTGTTAGTGTGGGGGAAAATGGACATTGCAGCCTCTAGATACAACTGGAGCTTAAGATTTTTATCCTTGTTAATAAATGATTGTGTTTGTTCTCAAGGTAAATATTCTATCTGTGGTGCAGCTTCTGCTTACAAAGGCCAGGTTTAGTAGACTGTCAGGGGAAAAGAAAGAGTTTCATCTAGAAGTGGAATTCTCAGTCCTAGCGTTACATGAGCATCAAGGAAACATCCATCATAGCAGAAGAGACAGTAGCTCCAGTGGACTAGATTGCAACACGACATGCAGAATAAAATGAACCCGCTAAATCTGATGGTGCCTGTCCTCGTGAGATGAGGTGACACAACACCAGACAGCAACATAGATACACAAACTTGCATGATTTAACATTAATGCATGCAACACGCCAGCTGACAGCCGACACTTTCTCAGCCTTCGCTGCAATCACAGCAGAATTCTGGACAGACTGACAAGAGTATAAAAAATCGCAATGTGATGCAGCCTGGTGTAGCGAATGTTGAGCCATGGGACCGGCTGCCTCTGTCAGGAAGAGTTTATGATGGCTTTCTTCAGCTGTCATTTTGACAAAATGCCACATCACCTGTGGGCAGCATGAAGGTGAGCCGCATTGGCATTTATTTTTGTGCATTGGTGTAGTCGAGTGTGCAGAGGATGTGTGTTAGAGTGAGGAAAAAAAGGCACAGGTGGGCAGAGAAGACTGGAAAGAGGATCAAACACAGAAGCAAGCAGCTCGATGTTGAAATAGCAGCTCTTATCTACCAGACTTTGAGCCTCTTCCAGACTCAAAGTCCTTTACTTGGGTCCATGCATTCTTATGAGTGAAGCAGTCACGCGGTGGAGAAATGGAAAGAACAGATGGAAGTCCTTCACTGCTTTAGGCAACTTTCTTATTTCACTTCTTGCGTCGCAGCTTCAACTAGCATTTGCAAGGCTTTTCAAACAGATTCGATCGTTAAATTAGCTTTAACTTCGATGCCTTGCAGCGTTTAAAGGTGTTGCCGAGGCCCCCTGAAAGATACCCTGCGTCACGGAGGATTTCATTTTCCACATCCAAATGTTTTCCCCCCTTTCTCCGTCCTTTGACCAGATGAGAGTTAGTGGTTCTGACAGGGTTATTGCTTCCCCTGTTGCCCTACTGTCTGCATCTCTTGATGTGTAGAGACAGGGCCAAAGTGAGACAAGCTCTCCCCACTTCACCACCCCCCAGCTCCCTTCAATACTTACCACTATCTTACAGCCTCTTTTGTTTTGTTTTTTTTCATGTCTCACCCGCTTTTCCCATCACATCCCACCTAATCTGCCTCGCATGTCAAACACTGTAGACATTTACATCGTAGACTTGGGAGAAGAGCTTTGGAGTTTATGTGTGCCTGGGAAGATGTGCGGAAGAGAGACACTGGTGGAAAGTACATTTAGATTTAGTGTTCCAGTGTGTTGGTACAGAGCTGTATACTATGTAGTACTGTTGTTATTCAGATTGTTGAGTCATAACTCACAATTATAGGATGTCTGCCATTTTGAAAAAAAATCATTGAAGTAAATCATTGTAAATTTAAGAGGCAGGATTTTTTTTTGGATAAGACTAGAGTCAGAGCCCAGGTGATCTATCAGACAGCAAGTCTTATTGGCTGTTATCGGCCTATCATAGATACATTGGTATCGGCATGCATGGTGTCTGATTTGCATCAATTTAAAAACATGCACTAAAAGTTGCTTACGATGATCTAGAAATGTTGTCAACACAGTTTGTCCAGTAGAGCAACTCTGACTCCATTGCTCACAGTACTCTTAGCATTGTCTGCAGCACATGTAGCAGAGCACCTTTCACAGCTTAGAAGATGGTGGTGTGGAGCAGAGTGGTGTCTTCCCACTAGGTTGATGTCTAGTTTGTAAAGTAGATTGCTGGAAAGTTAATGAATAATGACCCCATTATTTTCTGTTTTCAATAAACACCGATCAGCCACAACATTAAAACCACTGACAGGTGAAGTGAATAACATTGATCATATTGGTACTATGTGCTGTTCAGATGGAAAACCTTGGATTTTAACATCTTTTTTGATGAGATTTAGACACTCAAATAAACATTGTCCCACAACAATCACACTCCCTCATGCAAATGGAAATCCCAAATGTCACTGGCCTACCCCCGCAGGAAAATGCACCCCACCACATGGAAACAACATCAAACAATCAGGAACATGCGGAGGAACATGACAATGACCCAACATGTTGTTTGACCTCCAAACTTCCTACACCCCATTCTGATCAAGCATCAACAGGATTGACAGAGGCCCCACTGCACAAGCCAGAGTACCCAAAGGATCCAGTGCCAACGTCCTGGTTCCAGATCTAATAGGACACCCTGAGAGGTCCTCTTGTCCATCCCCAATGGTTCAGAGCATTTTTGACCACATAAGGGGGACCAACACAATATTAGGCAGGTGGTCATAATGTTATGCCTGATTGATGTAGATGTAATACTTTATGTAAACATAAATCCATTTTAGTTTTTATTTTTAATTTTACTGCTGAAAAATCGGTGTGAGCATTTACTCCAGAAATCCATGATTGGTTGGGTTCTAGTAAGGTTAGATGTGGTTGAGTGCTAGACATGTTGTGGTTACGGTTAGTTAAGTCAGTGCTACGTTCTCTTAAGGTAATAAATCTAGTTGTATGTATTTGTGTGTTTTTGCATGGACAGCAACTTGTGTTTTGATAGACAGTGGTTTGGAACACAGCTTTCACTCCCTTTTACATACAAACACATAGACAGCTGATCCATCCTCTCTATTGTTTTCTGTCTGTTATTGACGTACATGCACTTACATGCACAGATTTTCAGACATTAGCAGCCGTCCAGCATTGTCTCCATCTCAAAAGTTTGGTCCATCTTCCACTGCCTCCCTCCATCCTCCCTTTTCATCTCCAGCTTTCTAATGAGTAAGTATCAACAGTCCCCACTGACTCCCTGTTCTTTGATCTCATATGAGCTTTCTAAAGCCTCTCACACTGCTGGATAATGGATAATCTGTGAATAGTAGATTTGGTAGTAGTTTTTTTTCTTCCTTTTCTTCTGCTGGAACCGTCTCATCAGAACAACAGTAAACACTCCTGCTGATTCAGCTGCCTGACAGATACAAGTCCGTTCACACTGGGAGTGTTGTCTGCACACTACATCTACCCTCTGGTGCTAGTTGTTTTAAAAGTCGGAGGAGTAGTTCGGTTCCCCCTGTAAAACCCATGGAGCGGTGCGTTCGCTGCCAGGGTTAGAGGGTTGATTCGCCCTGGGACCACACATGTTTCCAATGTTCGTTCTCATGGCATTTTAACCCTCAGCGGAGGAATTTATTTTTTCATTTTCAAACATTCAGATGTCAGTCCAAACCAGACGTCTGTTATGTGATATCACATATATCTTTATGGGTTGTAATTTTCTTCCAGTCACTCATCTTGTCTCAGTCTCACTTAGCTGCAGGATCTTTTGCGGGTCTTGAGATCGACATGTGAGTCCGAGGGTCTGCCAAAGGTCTGCAGCGTATCTAGGCACGATGGGATGATGTTTGAATAACAGACGATGAGACGAACTCAGAAGCTGTCTTCATGCAGATTTGATCACTTTAGCTGATTAGGACGTCAGATTCATGTAAAGCTGTCAGTCTTTATCTCGATTCTTTAAGCACAGTTTCAACTCCCTACATTCTGCTTCTGCACATCATGTGATGTTCTGCTGAATAAAGATAGACCACAAATAAAAAGCAAACCCAGAATAAGTGAGTCGGGAAATGCATCAAATTGAGGTACACAGGCCCAAGCATGAACATGTTGTGAATCATATGCTCCGGCTTTGACATCCAGCAGATCTCAGCTCAGCTGAATATAGATTTCGGAGCAACATGTCAGACAGCATTTTCCACCAACGCGATCCAAACACCAAGTGAAGCAGTATCTATTGGAAAAATGGTCTTCATCTTAACAGTGCACTTCACAGACATGGATAATCTATAGCTGTATTTCCATAATGTATAGTTATGCACATTTTGAAGTATTGCATTAGAAACAGAGAATAGAAACAGCAAAATGGATCACAATGTCCCCAGTTTTGCAGAAGTACATTTAAAATTGCTTGAGGTAGTTATGAGTGTTCAGAAAAGGGTACTGTGCATAATGGGAGATAGAAACGCCTTTTTCAGTTTCAGTTCTTGCATATAGTGAACATTTGCCTCATGCTGCTGAGGTGCTTTTGCTTCTTTCCTTGTCTAAGCTGAAATGAAAGCTCAATTACAACTTTTCCAACTGAACACGATTCCTACAAACTCTTCCATTTTTCCTTTGTAGATGGACAAATTTATGTTCTTTATGATTTTGTAGCAGTTGGCAAACTGGTATTGTTTCCAGCCTATACCACCCCCTTCTGACAACACTACACAGCCTAGTTTATTTACTCCAAAGCAGTTAATGTTAACAAGTCAAATTCTTTTTAAAAGTTTGGCAAAATTTTAAAAGCTTCCTTCAAATTTTCTTGAAGTTTTTTGAGATGCACAGCTTAGAAGAGGAACACCAAAGTTGCTCTGGAGGTTTTGGTCACTTTATGCTGTTTTTTAAAATCACTGATATCTTTCTATATGGTCATAAAGAACGTAAAGAAGTTGATTTAGCTGTGCTGCACACATTGTCTTCAGTCGTGGGTATTTTTTTGGATTCCCATGTAGTTTATTCATGATGTTAATGCTCTGATCTGATCTAACTTTCCTGTAGCCCTTTCTTGTTACCAGATTTCAAATCTGTGCAAGCACCCCACCTCCTGGACCTTTTGGGGGCACAGTATCACTGAAACATCTCTGCATAGCTGACCAGTCACCAATGCTAGATCTTGTATCTAGAAGAAATATCCCCCCCAACAATTTGACATTGAAAAGATGTGTGAAGAAGAGGTTACTGAAGTTCTCCATCATCTGACAAGCACTTCTGACTCAGTGTTCTGGGCCAATAAGCGAAGTACAAATCACTACCCCAACTTAGTGCCTCAGAGAATCAGACAGGCTGTCACATGAGCCCGACTCTCCATCAGCCAGCAGATGTTGTGCTGAGAATGAAGGTCCTGGGTGGCCACAGATTGTTTTGGCTCCGGCACATCAGGATGTTAATTTGTGCATGTTTGTGTGGCTGTCCAGAGGCAGCGAGAGAGACGAGAAGGTTGTGAGTCACGCCGACACGCCTGATGGATGCTCAGACAGGCAGAGAAGCATCAGCACCTTGTAAGGTCTGCAGCGCTTAGGACCATCTCAAAAACAAAGCTGCTACTGGGAGCATCCAGCCTCTGACGAGCTTAGTGGCTAATTTGCACACTCACACATCTGGCCACATGTGCACATACTCCACAGACACCAGCACAGTAAACTGGTGGAATAACACGAGCTCTGACACGTACAAGAGCATGAACCCAAAGTGCAAAAACACACTTGTTGTAACCCGACACAACACACTCATGGGAAGAAAGACAATATAACACATAGCTAAGAATCACATTTGGTCATTTATCTAGCACACACACACACTCACAGCGTTGCGTGCAGTGTCCTTCTGTGGGGGCGTGGGGGGGGGCACCCTCTCTGACAGCTCCATATTTCACCTAATGGAGCTTCAATGGGCCTTTTCAGTCCAGTCAGGGGGCTGTGCAAACTGCCGCTGCAGGTATGCTATAGCTGTCTGGGGAGACAGCAATAAATAAGGCCACATAGTGTTTAATAAAACAATATGAAAATATTGTCTTACCCTTAATAGCCCTGCCGAAAGGAGAGGCGGATAAATCAGAGGGTGGACAGGGCTGCGGTCGGCCAGCTTCCTGCACTCCCTCCCTTCAACCTCCCGCTTCTTTGACCACCTTTTCCGCTCAGGAAAACACTTTAAAATGATTAGTCGCTGCTCATTTTCTGTTGCCGTGCAAAGTGGATGTAGGTAATGGTTGCTCTGTAGTGGCGACCAGTTGAACCCTGTAGGTTTTGTTTACTCACAGCTCAGTTTTATAAGTAGTAATGGGTAAGAACTATTATAAAAGGCCAAATTATAATGAATTGAAATCCTGATACAGCATAACTCTCTCATAGAAACCTGACATTGGGACGATCATGATTTTTCCAGACCTGATCCCAGGAATGAAGCTGGACTTCACTGAGGGATACTGATCCTGATGGATGTGTGACGTTGGAGTCCACCGGTCTTTCTCTTAAAGCTCACCATGTTCATTCAGTTCTCTCTTGTCAGAGCTTGGACCGGACGTGGCTGCATCGTGTATCCTTGTTAGGCCAGTTGCAGAAATAGCCCGATGCCTACCCTGAATTTAAATTTCACTTTGATTAATTATTCACCTAACCGCTTGCAAGAAAAGAGCTCTGAGTGGTGTTTAAACAGAAGCTGCTGTGCAAATTGAATCAAAATGCATTTTTATGGTTGGTAAATCATTCGCAGAAATGCCGATGTTGCTGTTGTGCGGAGGTTTGTCCAGCTTCTGGAAATACTGATGTGTTTTTTTAATTTTAATTCATCCACAAGGATTCTAGTACGCACACTCTTTTCAGCAACGGCCTTCGCTTATAGTCGAGCAGCTGCCCAGTAGGCCTCACTTCTCTACTGGAGGCTGATTAAGGTAGCTGCAGTAATTACCTCGGCCGTGGACACCTCAAGCTGTAGCTGCAGGCAACAACAAGACTTTCCTCCAAAGCTCTGCAACCTGAAGTTTACCACTCGCCATCATCTGATTACAAGGTTGTCTAAAAGCCACTTTTAGGGTAAGATTGGCGGTTCTCCTTATGTTCCGCTGTGTTGACATTTCAAGCCGAGTCCATCCCTGATTTATAGAGCTGACCTCTGTAGCTGTCAGAATGCGCGCCATGTTTCACTCTCGTCTGTTTCTTTTTTGGCATGTGCTTTTCGGGAAAGGAGAAGCTTCATCCTGTTTTGGCTCCCAGCAGCTTTGTGCAGTATGAACTCCGGCACCTTGTGTGTGAAACGTCCCGTGTCCCAGAAATAACTGCGTTGGAAGGGGAAGCAGCAACCTCCATCCTGTACATGATGCAACACAGACCTGGAATCAATTCAGTAGCTCTTCAGATGCATCTTCCCGAAGTCAAATTGTATCTACGCTGCGTGCAGTTCATAGCAGAACAGTTCTCAGCAGTCAGAACGGGACATTTGTTCTCACTTTTGGCAGAAAAAAAAGAATTGAAGAGCTATAGCTTTATGTGCCGAGAATATGAAAGAGTTCTTATGAATGAATTATGGTTTAATCCCCCTTCTGCTGTAAAAATATCACGAGGTCAACATGAATCAATGAACTGAGGGAGTGTGCCAGCTCCACGGCATCCCATCTGTGCCACACTGCGGGTGGCTTCTTTCTCAAGGTGGGTCCCGTGACGGCTCCCAGATTGGCAGTGCCAGCCGCCAAATGGTGCTGCCACGCGTCACGTGGGGCGGCAGTCTGTCGCTTCCCCCTACGGCAGTGTTTTTTTTTTCTTTCCAGGAAAACGGAGGCGAGCAGGTTGGCCCTCGAACACTGAAAACAACAAAGCGTATCCGTCCCTTTGCTCGGGTTGAATTTAATATGCGGATGCAGGTATACCCAGCTCCACATGGCGGACTGTCCTGTGTGTTCTTTCAGCTGTTAGCTCGTCTTTTCTCCATTCCAAATGGAATTCAACATGTCTGTCTTTATTTCTCATTCCTCTCATCGGCTCCCTTTTCACAGTTAGTGCAGGAATGACTAAAATGTAAATGCTGACTGTGTTGAATCCCACCAGGACATGATTTAGCACTTGTTGTAGATCATTCTTAATCTTTTGATTTGCTTTTGGGTAGCATATGGCAGGATTTTTAGCACATCTGGTTTGCCCAGATGTGTCAGGAACAGAGGCAGTAGCTGTCAGTCACTGTCAGCCAGTCAGCTGAAGAGGGAATTTAATGGACGTGCAAATAGCAATTGACTGACACTTGTTGCAAATCTGTGTTTGGACGGAAAAATACGCGTCCGCTTCAGCACCCCTCTGCACGTACTCGTTAGAAGGCATACGATGCAACACACGCCCAGAAACACAACAAACAGACGCTAAAGCGAGTCCTAGAATAAGCGACGCAGGAAGCGAGGCGGCGTAACCGGAGACATCAGCAGCCATGAGGAGCGAGGCAGAGGATCTCTCAGCCCTGGGCCTGATGCGGGCCTCCAAGCCAAACCACAACAGGCCTCCCTGCACCTCCTCTATCCCAAATAATCACCAGTCATCCAAAAACCAGAGAAAATAACTTAATTGGTATGCTATTTGAGTTTTTTGTTGTTTTTTTTTCCAACGGCATGAAGCTGCTATAAATTATACATGGAGAATTCCTCTCCTCTGTTACCAGGCGAGCTCTCTGCAATCTTAATCAAACTGCTCTTTTCGCAATTTTCAGCCTTCTTTTTCCTGATAGTAGCTGTGAAAGCCTCATAATCGTGACAAGTTAAGTATATGTTTTGTCGGTTCTCCGTTGTAATAGTACTACTGAAATAACAACAGAAAGAAAAGCTCAAAGCGCAGCCAAAGACTAAAGGAGGAGGGGTGGGGGGGGGGGACAGGGCTGTCAAATTAGAGGCAACACAAGGACCCGCTTGTCGAGAAGGGAGGGAGGTCATGAACTAGGGATCCGGCATAAATTTTAGCCGTGCAATCCTCCCCCCCCCCTCACCACCACCACCACCTCCTCCTCCTCCTCCACCACCACCTTCCTAAAACACCAAGACGTCAGAGAAACCCAGATAAATATGCTCGGGTCTTTCTTCAGCCTGTCAGCGGCCATCCGTCTCTCTTATGGCTCCCTAATAGCATCTGACCACAGCAGCCAGAGGAGGAGCAGCCGCAGGCTCACATCTGACCGGACTGGAAAACTCTTCATTACTTCTAACTCTATACGTCCTCTCTCTCTCTCTCTCTCTCTCCTCCTTTTCTTCGAGACCGTCAGCGCGCGAGGATTTAGCCGTCGGTCTCGAGGCGGATTGAAACGGAGCGGTTTCTTCGCTGTTGTGGCCTCCGACCTCTGCCCCAGCGTGCACACTTTTCTCTGCAGGAGGAGAGTGAGAGTATGTGGCTGCTCTGCGTAGGAGCAGCAGGTTTCCTCGCAGTGCATTCGTTGTTGATGACAGAGAGGTCAGCGGATGTTGACCTCATTGCGACGGAGCAGTTAAAAGTTTCATTAGCGACATGAGTCATATCTGAACGTCTCCATTACAGCAGCTCAGCTAGCGGGGTTAATTACATAAAAGCCTCACTTCTAACCCGTTCTGCCCCTTTTCTCATACGTCTGTGCATATCTATTATATTTACGACAGCTTTCATGTGGAGGATTGGGTGAGGATGTATGTGTGTGGAGGTTATTTCCCCCTGACGTGATGCATGAGGATGTCCGCCTGAGGACTGGGTCAGTGTCGCTGCAGCGCTATATCTCAGCAGCCTTCTGAGGAGACCACACACCTATCCGCCTACCGTGAATTATCCCGGCTGTGGCTGCTGCTAAGCCCGTTTCAGACGGCATGAACTGGGAATAAGTGAGGTCACTGAGAGGGATTTCTGGCTGGAGGGGATCAGCGGGGCTTAATGGCAGGTCTACGCTACACTGTACCCCCAATTAAAACCATTCACGGAGCGCTTTTCCTCCAGATTTAAAAAGAAATCTATCTTTAGGCGACCAGTTTCCGGTCGGCGGCAATGACTCTGACTACTGTCCTGGTTTTGCTTTCCCAGAAGAACTTCAGCGGTCTTGGCGTTTTGTGGAAATTAGGCATTTCCTTTGCTTTGAAAAAGAGGTGCTTTATTTGTTGTCACTTCGTCGACTATAATTGCTCTCCTTGCTTGGTCACATTGATTTCCACCTTGCTTTTCTCACTAAAAAAACAAGCAGAGAAGGAAGAATAAAGGGTTTGACATCATTTTACTGCTTTGAAATCTAGAACGAGACAGAACTGAAATCTAATCGTACTTTCTTTTACAAGAAAAGCATTTAAAAAGCAAGCGGCTTAAGATGACATGTAGCTTAAATGGCACTTCATCAACTGGGATTTTCTTCTACCCTGTGATTACATTACATTAATGATCGCCAGACATAGTTTCGCACCCTTCTTCAAGTCTTTCTCTTTGCTTCCTCAGTATATCTTGTTGTCTGAGTGCTTTTCCTGCATACAATCGCCTGAGACGAACACGCAGATGACAGTCATGTTTCCCCTCCTGCGATGAGAGCTGTCAGTCTGAAATGACTGCAGGTTTTAGATGAAGTCGTGTGATAGCAATTGCTTCTTCTCTATTAGTTCATAACTCTCTGCGGCAAATGTAAATCGAATCAGGTTGGCTTACGTGTCACAAGAACTCACTTCATGTAATGCATTAATTCTCCAGGTTAGAAACACCGTCTGTCTTCATTTGTTCAAGAAAAGAACTTACAAGTGAGTAAATAAGTGTTTGGATTGCTTTTGGGTGAGAGTGGAAACGTCTTTTACTGACATGAAAAAGCACCAAATTAAAGGATAACAATGAAAGTATGAGAACAAATACAGGATACTGCTGTGGGAAGCCCTTTTTGCTTTCATTAAGGGTGTTTTTAGTGACATTTTGAAGGTCTTTAAGGTTTGAGATTGCATATTGCAGCCATAAGTTGCTGCTGCTTTGCCTCCAGTAAAAGCCCATGAAGATCACTCATCCATAACGCCTTCTGGGGTTGTATAATTGTATAATTGGTTGCTGAAATCATTTTTATGACATGTGGTGGCTGCTTGTCTTATCTGTGTGCTTTTGATGGCAGGGAATAAAAATAATACGACTGGCCATGACTTTTTTTACAAGAATATTTTGCAATTTTTTGTTCAGATACACCAATTATTTCAATTTAGCTGCTTTCATAACCGCATGTTAAACTTTGTTTAGTTTTGTCTTGCTCTCTATCTGCAGCAGACGTCTTCTTCCACTGAACTTTTTCCCCACTTTAATCCCTGTCAGCTCGCGCAACGCCGTCCACATGCTGATGCACCGACTCCAGCTCGGTTAAGTTTATTCACTGTGTTTTGATTGATGAGGTTATTTGTCGACTAAATGAACTCCCGTCCTCATTAGCATGCGCTGGCAGCGGAGATGAGTGGGAAGTGTCTCCTTCTCAGGCCCTTTCTCACCTTTTATGACAGTTGATAGTCGTGAAGTCGCACAGTCAGCAGAAAAGCTCTTTGAAAGCTTCGTGTTGGTCGTATATTTCGTTTTTTTTCCCCCCCCTGCTCATGTTTGAGTGTGGGTTTGGCACAGGCTGGGCGAGCCACTTGGAGACCCTATCATAAGCATTTTCCGGCATTATGTTATCATACTGGGGGGGATTGGAGTGTGGTTACTGCTGGAATAACCCAAATATTTACTATCAGCTTTCAGTGTGTGGTGAGTGGGTGCTGCTGATAGTGGGAGGTAATGCTGGTGTGAGCAGCAGGAGGGGAGCTAGTGACTCGTGAAGGAGGACAGGAGTGAGCAGAGAGGTGACGTCTGCTCCGTAATTGATTCAGATGAGCCTAAATGCTGCGACAGAAACCTTAATGTTGGCTATTTTTGATTAATTATGCAGATTTGTGAGATAGTCACCGTGTGAAACTTGTGCACAAGGAAAGTTTTGTGTTGTTCCGAGAAATTGCACCTACAAATCATCCGGGAAATTGGACAGAAAAAGTGCACAAATTATAAACCAAAATATCATTCATCACTTATAATTGTAAGCCCAACATGCAATTCCCTTTTTGATTCTTGTTTTATTTCTGATTCACTATTTATGGGGCGGCTGTGGTTCAGGTGGTAGAGCGGGTTGTCCACTGATTGCAAGGTTTGTGGTTCAATCCCTGGCCCCTCCACATGCCGAAGTGTCCTTGGGCAAGACACTGAACCCTGAATTGCTCCCAATGGAAGCCCTTGCATGGCAGCTCAGTTGCCATTGGTGTATGAATGTGTGTGTAAATGGGTGAATGGAATACCACCAAGGTAGAAAAAGGCGCTACATAAGCGCAGACCATTTACCATTTACCATATATACTATATACTATAATATAAATGAAGACACTGCTAGCTCTAGCTCTGTCCAAAGGAAACAAAATCTGCCTTTTCCCACCTCTAAACCTCACTAAACAGAGTGGTATTTGAATCTGTTCTCACATTTGTATCTGTAAAAAAACTAGTGTTTTAGTATTAAAACTGATTATTTGCCATCCATCACAGACAAAGCCCACCATCCTGCTCCACTGGCAGGCTGAGGAAGTCGTTGGTCCCACAGGCCATACAGCTCTTCAACCCTACCTCACACAGATAAACATTCCATCTACACTTTACTGGGACACTGCTGGCTAACCAGACACATGCATGTACATTAATGGACGTATGTGATTATTTTTGCACATCATCAATTTGCACAGTTTCAATTTTTATCTTGTCTTTCTGTATATTCTGTTAGATTCTTTATGTTTAATAGGCTGCTGGTAACTTATATTTCCTTCCTATCTATCTATCTATCTATCTATCTATCTATCTATCTATCTATCTATCTATCTATCTATCTATCTATCTATCTATCTATCTATCTATCTATCTATCTATCTATCTATCTATCTATCTATCTATCTATCTATCTCTTGGATAGATGCAGAGATTACCAGATGCCCCACTGTTTTTATACTCTGGTTATCGTGCAAATTAAACAAACGGGATACAACATGTGAACTAATGAGCATTAAAGGTGGATTTTGTCAGCTTTAAACCCACTTCCAGTCTCTCTGCTGGCTCTAGCTTCATACTGTACAGACATCAACATGATCTTCTCTTCTAACTCTCAGCAGGAAGCAACAAATGTCAAGCTTTTCTTTGCATGTGCAGCTCGACTGTCAGGATTTTTTATGTGAAGCCTCTTCAGGCACATGTGTTATTATTTTTCTGTATGACATAATCGCAGCATTGGATCAGCTCCTATGGAGTTTAACACAAATCCTAAAGCTCCTGGCAGGAACTGCGCATTAAGGGTAATATGTAACATAACAGTGGACATGCATGTGTCACTCTTGTTGCCACAACATAAAGTAAACCCCTGTCACTATGGATACTGACTGGCATCCTGCAGAGTTTGGATTATTTTCTCCTCCTTTAGTCTTTTGGTTTGTGTTGAACCCTTCTATTGTGTTTAGTGTGGGTTTGAATTCAGTAGGAAGCATAGAACACTACATATCATCCAGTAAAATGTTATATCTGCTAAGTAACCAATGACTTATCCATAACTTTAATATATGGAATTATTAGCTTTGATATTTTATGCAGCTTAGGTCACATTAAACTTAAGTTATAGTTTAAAGAAAGCACAGTTAATCAGTTTTATTGCTTATGATGAACAGAAGTGGCAGCTTTAGCTAAAAGACCATAATAATAATAATAATAACAATAATAATAATCTAACCTTTATTGATCCCCTTGGGGAAGTTCCTTCTCTGCATTTGACCCATCCTCTTCATAGTTAACCTTAACTTTACATACTAGGAGCAGTGGGCTGCCACGGTGCAGCATCCAGGGAGCAGTCAGAGGTTAAGGGCCTTGCTCAAGGGCCCACAGTGGTGGTGACTGGGACAAGAGGCCGCTCTCACTTTCCCACATCAACCTCTTGCCAGTCCGGGGACTCGAACCGGCGACCCACCGGTTACAAGCTCGCTTCACAAACCACAAAATAATTCCTAATCTAACTTGTTTGGGTGTGTGAGTGTGTGTGGGCTCACATATCTACTGCGTGCCACTCGACAGTTGATTTCAAGTCAATCCGCTTTCTCAGCATGAAACATGATTTTTAATAGGGAATAGTGAGAATTCATTACTGTAAGTGTTTGGTTTGTTTGTAATTTTTGTTGTTTGTGTGTGGTAGGTTAATTGGTGACTCTAAATTGGCCATAAGTGTGTGTGAGTGTGCTTGGTTGTCTGTCTCTTTCCTCTGTGATCTGGTCTGTCCTTAGTGTTCGCTGCCTCTCACCCACTGGGATAGACTCCAGCCTCCTGTGACCCTTCAAAGGATAAAGCTGGTAAAGCTGATGGGTTGGCAACATTTACTATGTATATCTCTGTATAAACAACCCATAATAACTACCGGCTCAAATTTGACCCACAGCACCTCAGATGCAACTTTTTAATAGGCTTTTTTAGAAAAATAAAAATCATCAGATTGTATTGAGCAGGCCTTTGCTGAGAAAGCTTTGTTCTGATGAGAGAAAGTACTGTCTCAATTTGAAAATGGGTCAAACTGAACGTGAACACGGCTGGATAAAATGCCTAAACGACTCACAAATGGAACACAGGTTATCTTTTAGAAACTCTTTTAGAGATCCTCTGTTTGTTCTCCCTTACACCTGCAGAAAACCACTTTCCTTTCCTAATTTCCTACAATTGGAAACACTGTTGTGTCAGAACCAGCAGCTCTCTACCTATTACTGTACATCCTTTCTGCTGAGCTTCTTGGCCGTCTACAGCTCAGGCTTCCCCCACAGGAGCCCATTTATAGACCCAGCGATGAAATGCTCGACATCTCAGTAAATAAAGACAAAAGAGGATTTATCCAGGCCACCGTTTCCCCTCAGTTTATCAAGGAGAAGTGCTGAAGAGGCAGCTGACCTTTTCCCTGGCATTCCCAATCTGCAGCATCCTCCTTCTTGCTCTCTTTCTCTGTCTCCTTCTTTGTCTTGTGTTCCCATTTCATCCTCATGCCTTCACTTTTTTTCCTCCTGGCCTCCACCTCTTCATCCTATTTTCCAAAGCCTCCTCTTTTCTCCTGCTTTCTCATTTGTCCTTCCCCTTCCACTAGCAGCATGCAGGGATGTTAAGGAGGTCATTTTTTGGATGCATCTGTTTATGACAAGATCAAATTTGAAAAGATGGAATCAAATCTAGAGTTTTAGTTCCTACTTTTTCACATTAGTTGGCGAGGCAGCAGATGAAGCTTATCCTATTGCACTTGTCACAGAGGATGAAAGCGTCTGCTAAACGACGGTAATATAAAAGTAAAATGATGTAAATCTTCATTTCTGTGGGGAGAAGGTGCAGCGCCGCTCCATCTCTGCCTCCCGCCGTCTACAGCGGCTCATTTGCAGCCTAACAGTCGTCTCCCAAGGTTAGATCCATCATTACAGAAGCCTCCCCTCCATGCCGGGGTCTGCTGTGCTCCTCCTGCCTCTCCTTCCCCTCACCATCACAGACAGAACACTGCCATCTGTTGATGGGTGGGGTGATTGCACGCCAGGGGCTTTGCAGGTAACCTCAAGCTGAGGCTGGAAAACCTGGAGCAGAAACATGACACTCTGGGAGAGTCCGGAGCTGTGTTTAAAGGACCAGTTCACTAAAATTACTAACAGCATATTTCGGCTGTTACTACTAGAGGTGTCAGTCTTCCTGTTGAGACCCTCTGTTATCTATTATCATGTTTTTATTCCAGTGAAGTAGCTGCAAGAATGGAAGAATCTCATTCCATGCTGTCTGACTGCATCATATACACTGAGTATCTTGCTCTTTATTGACGCTACTAAAGTGTACACTGGATGGAAATATTCTATAATATATCAAATGTTCTAGATGTCCTGTGCAGAACCAGAATTCAGAATCATGAGAAGTAGTGTTTACTCTGTGAAAAGAGTTGTGCAAAGTCTACTGTAGCTCTGAAGATAGCTCTCTGAGGTGCAAAACAACAAGTAAGGCTTATCCTGATGTGGGATTGGAGACTTTAAAAACTAGCCTGGGCTGCAAAGTGAGTCTGTTGAGTATGAAACATGTTGCGTTGTGTAAACCAGGACTAATGAGTAGCATTACAACGGTTTGAAGGTGCAGTGGGTTTGACCCATACCTGGAACTAACAGTCAGGATATCTAGTATTCTGCTTCTACAGTTGTGCTACTCCAGCAGAATCATCCATCCATCCATCATCTATACACCACATAATCCTCTGTAGGGTTGCAGAGGGGCTGGAGTCTATCCCAGCCGACTCAGGCGACACCCTGGACAGATCACCAGCCTATCGCAGGGCTACACATAGAGACAGACAACCAAGCACACTCTCATTCACACCTACATACAATTTAGAATCATCAATTAACCTCAGCATGTTTTTGGACTGTGGGACGAAGCCGGAGAAAACCCACGCTGCACAGGGAGAACATGCAAACTCCACACAGAAAGATCCCAGACGTCCTGACTGGGACACAAACCTGGGATCTTCTAGCTGTGATGCGACAGTGCTAACAACCGAGTCACCGTTCAGCCCCCAGCAGAACCACTGCAATATTAAATAACTAGGGGTTATACTAATGATTCAGTATTGCACAGTATTTTACTCAAAAAAAGAAAGAAAGAAAGAAAGAAACTCCTCCAAAAGTGGTCCAACCCTCAATATTCAATTACAAGAAATGGAAAACATGTGTTAGAATACTTTCTTGGTAGCTGGTAATGGATTAGGACCTACGCTAATTACAGCAAGATTGTTAAACCAGACTCGTAGAGCATTACCGTGTCTGGTTGACACTAATAGTTTGGAGGCTGATTTGAGAAACCATTTTCATTCCCAGACTGTCTCAGAGATCTACACAAGGTGTCCTCTGGTGTCTGTGCCGCAGGCGTTAATAATTAAAGCCAATCGAAGTTTTTTCCTAGTTTAAAAGAGCATTTGAGGTCTGTGTCCTGTGTTGGACCATTTGCTTTTCACTTTTCTCATTTCATTTCGTGACTTATGTCTCATTTTTACTTGCTGTTTGGTTCGATTTAGCAAGCAAAAGTACATGGTTGAGTTTAAGAGGTCATGATTTGGGTTCCAATGCACACTTTCTCAACATTAACCACATGTAGGAAGCCAAACTTCACATTACCTGAAAGGAACCTCGCCATCAGAGAACGTCTGGTTACAAACCTATGGCATTTATTTCTGTAACAGAAATACGGATACTTTGTATGTTGAAAAATGACTCTGAAAGGTACCAAGTGTGTTGAAATATGACACAAAGGTTGAAAGAACATCTCCAAGTTGACCATTCGGCTGATGGCGGCCTCAGTGGTAGCTCAGACGCACTTGGGACTCCATTTTGGCCGGCATTTCTTGTGCTTTCTCTTAACACAACAGTACAAAAATAGAGATTTGCAGTGATTTTGTCAGTGGTGTTCAAGAAAAGAAGGTTTAAATGGTCTGAAATGTAGAATAGTTGGAGGAAAAAGCAAGATGAAGGTATGTGACAAGAAGGAAGTGAGTCCTGGATCTTTGAGTTCAGCGTATTATACTGTGTGCTGCATTTATTTTACATTAATCTCGTATCAGTCCTGAGCAACTCTGTCTGTTATTGTACTGAATGGGGGTATTACAACACCGAGGAGTGTGAGAAGTTGTGATACTCTGCTGGAGGCTTAAATCTCATTTCCTCAGACTGAGTTATGATGCGGTCCAGCTGTATGAGAATGCGAAACCTGGCAAATCATTTAAATAATGGCCCTAATCTTCACACAATGTGTCCTGGAAGGTGGTCATAGTTGTTCACATGGTTGTAGACTTGGAAAGCAACAGAAATAGATGTGTAGTGAATGAAAAAGAGAGCTGGAGAAGAAAGTTGAAACCCTGCTGGCTGTGTCAACTCCACACAGCCAGGCAATGACTGTAAAAAGTAGATGTCAACATTGGATTGGCAGTTTCGGAAAGTTAGACGACTGGTGTTCTGCCAGTTCCGGCGTTTTTGAGAACATCCAACAAGACGTTTAGATAAACTATGCTGCCTTCTTGTTCTTTCCCCAGTGGTTCAGATCAACTTCTCCACTACTGATTCTATATATATCATACATATCATACATTATACATCTACTGAAACCTACAGCAATACTGTGGTGCATGTGTTTTCAGGCAGTGTGATTCATGACTGCTGTGCTGCTCTTAGTCGAACTTTTTCTGCTTCTTCTACTCTAAAAATCTTTAAAAGCTACTGTGAAAAAGTGCGTCAGCAAAATCCTTTCATGTAAAACATGGGCTGTTGATATTAAAAGACTTTGGCAGGAGACAAATGTTCTAATTCCAGGCCGATAATGGGCTGCGAGCAGCTTTGGCAGGACTGCTTCCTCTGTTTGATGGTCCCTGGAGGTTGGTCCTGGGTGCTGCTCAGGCCACACCGAGGCCGGGCGGGTGGGTGTATCAGCTTGGCCGGTGCTGAGCCGATCCGTCTGACACCTCGTTAAAAGGCCCGGCTTCCGAACCCACACATCATCCCCCGCTGAGCTGCTGCTTCAGCTCCCGATCCGGTTTCACTCAGCCCGCACCGCAGCAAAAGCACTCATGGCATTTTTCATGCCACGGTTAGAGGAATAATGCTCCAGAGGGCTGGACTCACAAGTTTTATTATTCCACTCAAGTTTTTAAAACTAGCTCTACAGCGATTCCAGCAGTGGCGTACAATCCAGTCCTTTTATTCAATGGCCGTGACCTCCCCGCTGGTGGGTTTGTGTGCAGCAGAGTGTGTGCTGTAGCCCTCTGACTCACTGTGGTCGATCAGTATGTAAAGTGCTGTATGTTCACACGGACAGGGGATTTGTTTCTCTGTACGGCTTTGACCTACACTTGTTCTGCTCTGGTTCACTTCACTTTCGCTAGACGTGGCCGTCATTCATCCAGCTCTCGCTCTGTGCCTTCCTGCTTGTGTCTCTATTTCCCTCTACCACCTCTAGTTCCCTTGTTTCCCTCAGGCGAGGCCCTGATTTGTCTCTTTCCCCTCCTCACTGTGGCCTCTTGTGGTCTTTCCCAGGTTACCTCCCTTCCTTCCCAACCCTAGCTGTGGTCCCACGCTGCCCCTGATGTGCTCAGGGTTGGGTTTCGGTCGCCCCAGCATGGTCGACCGGCATTTTGCCAAGTCAGTGATGTGCCTCTGAGCTGCAAGGAAAACCTCTAAGAATTAAAATATTGCTAAATGAATCTGAAAATTTTCTTCTAATTTCAACAGACGTACAATATTTGGGTTTACTACTCAGTGAATATTTAAGCTGGATAAACTGAACTTCAAGTGGATTTTCCTTAAAATGAAGCTGCAGCATGTAAACTGTTCATTTGAGTGAATTCAAATGATTTAATTACAATAAACCAACAGCATATACACCGATCAGACATAACACTATGACCACCTGCCTAATATTGTGTTGGTCCCCCTTATGTGGTCAAAAATGCTCTGAACCATTGGGCATGGACAAGAGGACCTCTCAGGGTGTCCTATGGGGTCTGGAACCAGGACGCTGGCAGTGGATCCTTTGGGTGCTCTGGCTTGTGCAGTGGGGACTCTGTCAATCAAACTTGTTCCACTGCATCCTGTTGATGCTTGATCACAATGGGCTGTAGGAAGTTTGGAGGTCAAATCAACATGTTTGACCATTGTCATGTTCCTCAACATGTTCCTGATTGGTTGATGTTGTTTCCATGTGGTGGGGTTTGCCAGTGACATTTGGGATTTCCTGTTTCACTGCAGGGTTAATGTTCATCTTAGTGAAAGCATGGCATTATTGGACATGAGTTAATCCAAGTTTTTCAGGTTGGTTTGGTTAGTTTAAAGACACGTGGAAGCCGATTTGTTCCTTCCAGCCTTCCTGACATTTTCCAGTGGGGAAAATTTTGGATTTTATTTTGTGTGACACATGAAAAGTGTGTTTAAAATTTCCCTGACAGTTGGATGGAAACATAGCTTCTGTCTAAGTTTCACTCTCCCTGTTCCCGCCTGCCTCTCATCTCCTCGCGCTCCTCCTTCTGCTTTGTTCTTCATTATCCTGTCACTCTTCACACAGAACAAAACGCAGGCTTGATAATACGCTCTCCTTCCCTCTGTGCATTTCTTCCCTTTGTTCTTTCATTTCTCCAGTGATATTTTACTTCGGGTTGCTCTTGGCGAGAGCCTCAGTTTTTAAAGTGGTCGAGGGGCTTTTGCAATCTCAGGTCATCAGATGACCAAAGTGGTTGGGAGCTCTTTGATCTCGGCTGCTTGATCCTGGCTGTAATTGATGTTTTCATGTGTGTTTTTCATGCAGCAAACGTCACATCATGCTCTTTGCTGTCATTTCTCACCTTTGCAAAGACAAACCTAATGAGGCCGACTTTAGTCTTTGTAGTTGCTGCTTGAACCATCCTGCCTCTGCTTCAGAATATCTTGAGGATGATCGTTGCTATTGAAAGCGTGATGCTGTATTTGCATCTCATACTTTGCAGCAACACTGATCATTTTAGTTGTCCTATAACAAAATCAGATTTGCTCTGATTGAAGCCTCTGTATCCAAACTGTTATCAAGCCAGGCTCTGTGTCTTTCTGTTCACGAAGACTTGGAAAAAGTTTCCGAGCTCTTGCGACAAGAAGCCCTGCAGGCTGCACTGAGGTGCAATGGTAAAGGTTACCGAAGCTTGTTAGCAGCCAGCAGTCTAGATTAATGTTTACCTTCAGCATCGGGGTCAAACACAGGTCTGGAAAAACTTCTTTGCTCCGTTTCAAATGACCTGATGGTTTACCAGGGCCCGGGGCTCAGAAAGTGCAGCCGTTTTTTGGCCAGTCTGAGTCTCAGTCTTTTTCTAGACTGGTGCATTGATGGAAGAAATACTCAGACTCAGTGCTCCACAAATTAAAACCCTGCATTAAAAACCCCTAAAGAAGTAAACGTACAAAGCTATTATCATCTAATGAAATGAAATGATCACAGTCATATATTCATAGTGCAGTAAAATGTCCTCTGAGACGGCTATACTTTATTATTCTGACATTATTGGATGTGTAAGCAGCATTTTATGGATGCAGTTGCTCAAGGTGGAAGACGCTCTTTAGTAAAAGTGGTTTATCATGTTTCTCATATACTGTGTAAGTCTCATGTTAACATTTTAACCTGGAAAGTAACTTGTAGCTGTCAGATATATAAAAGTACTGTAATATAAAGTGGCTTTAAATGAAAATAATCTAATTCTGTCCCTTATTCTATTGGTATTTATTTAGTATAACTTAGCTGTGTAATTATGAGAATGTACTCTAATAATAATAATAATTATTATTTAACCTTTATTAATCGCATTGGGGAAATTCAATTCTGCATTTAACCCATCCCACACACATTGGGTATTGGGATCAGAGGGCTGCCATGGTGCAGTGCCTGGGGAGCAGTCAGGGATTAAGGGTCTTGCTCAAAGGCTCAACAGTGGCCACAGTGGGGGTTTGAACCACCGACCTTAGCCCAGGGCTTAACCCGCTGTACCACCACTGCCCCAAAACACCATTGAGAAATTTAGTCAAATCAACTCATGTTTTCTAGTTTGCCTGATGTCAATTTTTACTGTCAGACCACTTTAGAACTTAACAACTCAAGTTTTATTTGGACCATTTGGACATTAATTGATGAGTTGTAAGAAAGAACAGCTGAGAGTTCAGACTGTGTTTGTGCTGACCCTGGTAAAAAGAAAAAAAAGAACTTCTGTCTTTAACCGTCGTCTATGTGACTATTTGATTTAACTCAATATCTTAAGTTTATTGAACTTCTTTTCTCAAATAGTCAGTTTCCCTCAGCTAGTTTTACATCTCAAAAAGACGACTTTGACTCACTTCACTCACTGATGATTTACAGCGTGGATTACATGGGCACGGCACCAACCTGAAAGACTGATAATCTAAAAAAATAACTGCCGTTTTGTCAGAGCTACTCCTGATCTTTTCCCTCACTGGCAGCGTTATTTGAAAAACCTTCCAGGACACATGAATCAAAGGAAGAAAGAATACAATGTCCCAAATTCCCCAAGTCATGTCACTGTTTGATGGAGTTGGCATCTCGTAACCATTGGTAACTGCTCTACAAACAGTCCTAGATGGGCCTAAATTGGCTGCTTGCCATCTGAGACAGACACATCCCAGTGGACCAGAACCTGTCGGAAACAGTCTGTCTGCCGTCCTCAAGCAAATGAAAAACAGCGGCTCTCCTAGAAACGGGTCCTGACAGGTATTCCCATAATGGGGGAAATGTCCAAGAAAGCTTCATTCATAAAGTAGAAGCAGTTTTACAAGTCCCTCTCCAGGCATTTCTCTTGCTTATACTTCTCTTTAGTACTGTTTTCACTTTTAATGCTTTCCATTAGAACCAAATTGTACACCAAAGTGTATCTGGAGTGCTTTGAGGCTTAAACATGGTACTGACACCACCAGGACAGCGAGTTGTTCCCACTCGTGCCAACTCTTCAGCTGTGCTGGTACAAGAGGACTTATAGCATTTATGGTTGGGCCGAACGCTAAAAGGCCTCAAATGACTCAAAATATCTCAAATGTCCTTTTATTAGACATTTTGGTTTTTCTCTCTAGTCATGCATCCATTGAGCTGTCAAACACACTGACTGCAGGCCACTGTAGGACATTTATGGGAGATTATTGTGTTAGTCAAACCCTATTGATTTACAACGATACTGATATTGCACAGTTCTGAAGACGCCTGGATAACATCCAGACCTTGTTTTTTTCTGTCCGGTGCCAACATTTTTAAAATTCACAGCTTTCTGCAATATCTGAACATGGCAACTATGGTAGACTAATGGTTGGTGAAAGACTGAAACTAGAAAAGCACTCAGAGAGCTCAGACCTCCACCAAGCAGCTCATTTCACCCCATGTTGGGATTTACACCCAGAAATAATCGTCCCAGGATTGTTTTATCTACATTATTAGACTCCTTGACCCAGAAAATAAACCCTTTGCATCTGGATTCACATTGACATCATCATTAGTTCAATAGTTATTCACCAGAATCTCTTTCTGGGTAATGGTGGTTTCTTCTGGATCCAGCTCCATAGCTGTTGATTCTACAACAGATCTGTTGGATCCTCCTGATTCAGCAGAGTCTCAGCTACATGTTGGTGTTGGCTGCATGTCTGGATCTTCATCTGTTACCTTACAGTGATGACCATTCCACAGGCCCTCTAGGTTTTCCTGTTCTGGATCATAGTATCTGGAATTTTGTCCAGATCTGGATTAAATTTTGACATGTTGTAGGAATTTATCCAGTATTTTTTGCCAAGCAGCCTGGACATGTTTTGTGGAGTTACATGCACACATGCATGCACATTGTCTTATCTCCTAATGCTAAAGAATCCTGCAAATAATCCCTGGACCCAGACAGTGATCCGGATCACCACCAAAATGTAATCATCTGTTCCTTGTCCCATTATCCACCTTTCCTAAACATTTCATCAAAATCCATTCTTAACTTTTCGCATGAAATTAATTACAAACAGACAAACAAACAGATAAATACCGGCAAAAACATAACTTCCTTGGCGGAGGTAATTATGACAAATAAACCATTGTTAGGACAGAGATAGATAACTCAAACAGTTGCACAAGGTTAGGATATGGTTGAGTTTAGAAAGCTTAAGCACAGGGTTTGGTAAAGAGATGATTACAGTTATAGTTAGTATTCAGTGACATATCACTGAGGTGTGGAATTGTTTAATATGAATATATTATTAAGAGTTGATGGATTTGTCAGTCATTGTATCATATTGAGTCAAGTCAGTTTTATTTATGTAGTCTAATATCACAAATTTTCCTCAAGGGGCTTTTAGATTCTCTGCAGCATAAACACCCTCTGCTCTAAAACCCTTGATTGAGATCAGGAAACACTCCCCATAACAGACTTTAATACAACCAAAAAGAAGAAACCTCAGACAGACCAACTGACCCCTCTTCTAGGACAGACAGAGATGCAGTTGATGGTATCTATTCCGAAAAGTGACACCTCCATAAGCATTAAAGAAAGTGTTCTGGAACAAACATCAGGCATAATTTGCACCCAAGCCCATGGCTGGAAGAACTCACTGTTCTCTCAGTGTGCGTAAGTGGTGACCACAATTTACAGCTCCTACTCCATGGCAGCAGGCAGCGGTGCCAAAGGAAAATTTAAACGTATTAATCGAAAAACAACCAAGTACATGACCTGAAGTGTCAGAGAGTGGAAGCAAGCAGCCCACAGCTCCAAAATACCCCTAAACTGAGATGAACAGGGCAGAATGTTAATTTCTAAAACCTGTAGGCAGTTAGCATGAGGCAGACACCGTCCAGGTCGGTTGTAGCTGAATGCATTAGATTCTATCTGTGCATCTTCATTCATGTGTTTTTTCCATTTTTTTGCACTTTGTTCTCGGCAGGAACACATGTCTGACCCTCGGGGTGTTTCCTGTCCGCACACGTTACCCTGCCTGCTGCTTTCGGAGGGTGTCAACGAAAACCCTAAAGGCAAACACAAACCCCTCTATAAGACCCTCTTCCCCCCCATCGCCCCAACCCCTCGTCCTTCACTCCTCACCTATGTTCCTCTCGATCTACCAGTTTATGATCTCATCTCAGCTCAACGCACACATTCAGGTGTGTGAAAGAGTCTTTGTTCACACTCTATGGAGCCATTGTCCTCCACGCAGTTCGCTCTTCTCTCGCTCAGCTCAGCGTTCAATCTGTATTCCAATCTCAGAGCCGCTCAGAGGAAGGAGGACCTGAGATTCACCTCTCACAAATCTTCCGCTCATTTTACCAGCAGATGCTTTGGCTCCTATTCCGTCGGACTTCTCTCCTTCCTCGCACACTGGGAATCTTAACGCTTGCAGCTCGGGAGGAAATCCTGTCTTGACGTTAGCCTCACAGTAGGAGTTCACCCATCAATTACACCGTTGTAAATCTGATCAGCGCTGAACTATGCCAGACACGGACGCTATTAATCAAAGCGGACTTGGAAGGGAAGGCTGCACTTCTGTTTTTCTTGCATAATTACTACCTCTTTGGAAATGCGAATCAAGGTCAATCGGTGGTGTTGCTAAACACATGTATTAGACGAGCGAGGTGTAGCATTAGTGGGCAGGCCGTACAGTCATGATGACACTTTTATCTGCTTTCAGGTGCAAAACAAACATAATTGATGGTGTATTTTACGAGTTGTTTGTGTTTCTTTTTTGACGGTGACTCATATCGTTCAAGGTGAACTCTGTCAAATGCTGCACCTCAGGGCATGTGCAGCCACGTGTGTGTGTGCTGCTGCTGCTGCTGCTGCTGCTTGTGGTCCATGAGTGCACATTTTGGAATCAGTCTGTGTGGTCAGGCTGGGGAGAACCGACATGCCACCTGATTTTATCGCTCATGTTGAAATGAGACACGGACTGTTTGAACTGATGAGATAGCATACAAGCTCCAGCGCCAACACATGCCTCCGAGTTTCCCTCCCCCCCCGCTGAGGTTTGCGGGCTTTGAACGCCCCCGATCTGATCTGGTCTGAGTAAACAGAGTGAAAAGTGATGAGATTGGTTCCATCAGGAGCTTGTTTGTTTTTGATCAAAATCAAATTAATCATTCTTTTAGCGGCATTTATCAGCATGCACTGCTCGAACTTTGGGGTGGTTAATTGGATTGGAAGCAGGACGAAGAGAGAGAGAGAGCTGCATGGGGCAACACAGAACAAAAAAAACAAAGATGGGTAGGAAATTAAATTGGAGATTCAGGGTTTATTATCTCCAGCGGGATGGGATGAGCCTTGAACTGTAAGCTAATTCAGTGAGGTGTGCCAGAATGAAGCGGCTGGGAGATAAACCTTCAACAACTATTTACACACTGTGGATGTGTGAATGTGTGTGGATGTCTGGCACGGGTCACAATCCTCTCCCTATCAGATTAACTCTCTCCCACCACACGCCCACGCCACTCAGCGAGCAGCGATCCACGTCCCCGGCAGTGTCGGCATGTCCGGGATCCCGGAGAATGAAGGATTATCTCCTCAGCCACACTTGCGCAAACTGATATTGGCAACGTAAGCTGGGAGAAATACAAGATCTGATTTTGATTTGGGATGGTTTTATACGTACTAACTGAGATTATCCGGGATTGAGCCTGTTGAGAAAATGAGGAAAGTGAAGTTTAATATCCGTCTAGGCTTTATTGTTCGATGAGCATGAGCATTTGCTTGATATTGATATCGACTGTGATGGAATAATAAAGAGATCTTCCCTCTCAGCTCCCCAAATCTTGGGGTCCACCTTAGTGATCATTGCCTCTGATATTGCAAGTCAGTTTCCTTAGTTCTCTTCAATGTGTGTTGTTGTGCTGTGTTGTGAGGCGTTTAACATCATTAAACATTGTAGCATCTACCAATAGTCTGCACGTGAGTCATGAAAGGAACATCTGAACACTGTAGCTTCAGAAACCATGCACAATCCACGTGGGCCACACTGCGCCGCCCACCACAATTAAATTCCGTGGGAAACACTGACATATGACAAAATGGCCGACATCATGCAGCTTCTCTCCCTGCAATGTTTCAGCACCAGGCAGTGACCTCAAGCAGTGAAAGATCAGAAATAATAAAACTTTCCACTGCTTATAATAAAGCCAAAAAACCCCTCTGACTAACTTTAAATTCCAGATAATCCTCAAGAAAAAGGAAGCATTCACAGTCATTTACAGAGTGTGCTAAGAAACTACCAATGCCTATGGGAACTGGCAAAAGAGGTCACTTTCAAGACACATTATTCGCACACAAATAGGTGCACCCAAAATGAGTAAGTTAAGGCCACCAGTTCAGCCATTGTAAAAAGTTTGTCTGGAGTCCTGCTATGGCTGAATGGTTTCATGCAGACACCCATGTAGCAGTGTAGGTGCTGCTGCTGCTTTGCTAACATCATGCTCAAACTCCATCCTCTGTTACCCCTTTTCCACCAAGAAGAACCAGGTGCTAGTTCAATGCCGGTGCTTAGTTGCTTCAAATCTCCTCCTAAGAACCTGTTTGCTTTTCCATTGGTAAGGAGTCAAGTTGGAGCCACGCCATTGCTTCAATGTAAAAAGACTATGCTTGAATCCATTACATCGTAGTCAAAAAAACGCAATAAGTTGATGATAATAACTGTTTATCTTTATAGATGGTCCTAAGGCTGATTGCGAGGTGGAAGTCGCCTGTTGCCTGGGCACATCCGCGATCACACTACTGGTGGGACACTGTTATACTGGATTGCATCGCCCAACAGTTTGTGCAAAACTTCCTTGTGTCCTGGGAGTCATTCCAACATATCTGTAATTGGACCTGAGACGTCCTGGTGAAAAAGGACTCAAATTACTGCTTGTGTGTCACTTTCCACCATTGATCGTTGGTCACAATAACCCCGTCCCCAGTCCCTGACGTACTCTGTGCTTAGCTCTGACCCAGCAATGAGTTGGTACTTGCTAAGCACCAGTTTTTAGCACCTGGAACCGGTGCTTAGGTGGTGGAAACACAAAGAACTGGTGTTTAGTAAGGCAATAACTCCAAACTAGCACTGGAACCAGCTTGGTGGAAAAGGGGTACATGTAGACACAATGCAAACCTTAAGGCTATTCTGACTACTAACAATAACACAACACATAGTGGAGGCCTTGGCTGACAACATCAGATTGCCTGATAAAGCCAAACAGCATTGAGACTGACATTTTAGTCATCTCCTGCAGAGTCAAGTCCCTCAACTGGGATCCAGGCATAGTATGCATTGTGTTCATTGGGGGTCATGAATAGAAGCTACCAAATGTAGTTTGAGGGTTGTCATTTATTGTTTATTGTGGTCTCCTCTAGAGTTTCTTACATAAGTAGCACAGCAGCCGCCAAATACATCCATATGTCCTTCTTCCTTGTTTCTCCTCACTGGTTTTCCCCCTCATGCTCATATTTGCTGAAAACTACCTTCTAAACATTCCGCAACAAGTGACACTTAATAAATAACATTCACTTGACATTTTTACGATGATGTCAGCTGTACAGAATGATATGTTGTAATAGTGATTTCTGCCATATGGCCCAATGGGTGAAATATAAATGTAAAGTCAAAATACAACCACACTCCATCAACAATACCTGAAAAAGGTGAGATTATCGACCGCTACGTCTGTACAAAATCATAGCCAAGAAGAGTCGTGGCAGATTTATTATTTATTCCCCTGCAGTATGAAGTGTGAGGTCAAACTTCGAGTCTGCTCCTTGTACCTTCTATTATCTCTCCTTTAAGCTTTGGGGGGGAAACATTAATTCGGTTTTGACACTTCCTCTTCACCTGCCTCTACTTAATTTCCCCGACCGTTCCCCTCCATCGAACAGCTATCTCGAATTCCTTCTGCACCTCAGACTGCTACTTTTTTTCCCCCCTTTTTTTGGACTGCACTATCTGGAGGTGGGAGAGGAAGCTGAGCTGGAGCAGGCAGCAGCCGAGAAGCTGTTTTCTGAGGGACAGAACTCCTTAAGCCCTGTAAAGCTTTTTATAAGGGTGTATGTTAGAGCTGGTGTCCATGTTTTTTTTAAGTGTATACATAGGGGTAGTTGCTCTGCTTTTTGCACTAAACCTTCATTAGTGATTAGGGAAAGGAGTAGCGGCATCAACATTAACGCTAACCCTAAGCAACATTTTTATCTCTATGGAAATCTATGTAATTTACAGCTTCCACAGGCCCAAATGGGACAAGTGTGATTGGTACAACACTGAAATTGAGGTCTGCAGTAGAAAAAGATTACATGACACATGACAAACGACTTACAGGAGCTCGAGTGCATATGGGGATTAAACCCTCAACCCTGACTGCAGAAGTGTCACAACCTGCCTGTGAGCCTCAGGACCAGGCCATACAGCAGTTCATGGATCGGTTTAATAGTTTAGGTTAGTCGGTGCAGTCGGGAGGCTTATCTCCAGCCAGCACGCTCTGTCCACCTGACCTCAAACATCATGTAACCGCAAGAGGGGTGGGGTGTGGAGAGGGGCAGTGGTTAGTCTGGGTGGGAGACACCCAGAGAGTGTAGATCAAAGGGATTAGTGCCGTTTGACAGATGCTGCGATTCCATTTAACCTTCCCGGACAAAAGCTATTAGCAGCAGCAGGATTAGAACGCAGCAGATCTCCACTTCCTTTGTTTGTCTTCTTTTAGCAATGAATTCTAAAGGTGTTAAATGTTTGTCTTGAGCCATAAAAGGAGCAGCATGTAGCAGGTCAGAGGCACCGTCTTGACAAGTGGAAAGAGTCTTTGTGTGTTTTCTCAGTGCAGATCAAAGGTGGAACATGCCAACCCCTCAGGGAGATTCTTTCATGGTCATAAAGATCACGACATACATTGATGTGTAAAAATAAACAGCTTTTACCCTTTGAAAATACAACAACTTCCAAACTAACAGCAGCTGGTTGTAAAAAAAAATATGGGTGAATTTGAAGGTTATGGATAATATTAGCTCCGACTGTAACATTCTTGAAGATGAAATCCATGTGTGTGTTCGGGATTTTGACCGTTTCATTGTTTGCGCAGAATAAATGAAGACACATTTGCTATTATGCATTTAATTACGAAGGTCCTTGATCTGACAGCGCCAGCAATCAGTGGAAAAAATATGAAAACAAGTTGCAGGGTTCCAACATTTGGTGCACATGTGACAAAAGTCACAGCTGCATTTCTGGAGCCAGAGTCCACAAATGAGACAGTAAACATTGTATTAGGCCAGTGGATGAAGAGCTCTGACAAAAATAAATAAAATTAAATTACATTATTCTTTGGTTTTGTTTAGTGCTGTGTGGTGGAGAACCATCGTATTAAACTTGAACATGTACGATGAGGAACTGTAAGATGGAAGATCAGTGTTGAATTTTGCACATTAACTAATGTTATTAGAAGAAGCTGCTTTTAAAATCAGTATTTAATGCTAAATAAGGTTTCTACTCATGTGCTTGTGTTTTTATAACCATTGATAGGACAGAGAGGAAAAATGAAAAGAGCTGTGTAATGTGATATGATTAAAAACTGCAAAACAAAGAGATGGAAAATCTTACACATCCTCTCCATCCGTTTCCATTCAGTTGATCATTCTGCAGAAGACACTTTCTCTTTTACCACTATACTGTAGCAGCAAACTAATATGTTGTACAAAGGATGCAATAAATTCGGGGTGTAGCAATATACCGAACCGTACCATACCATTCGGTGCAGACACTTTCGGTTTCAGTACAGAGGTGTACGAACATTTTAAGACTAATAAGGTTGGCCCATGTATACAATTGTTTTGATTGCATACCTCGTAGTGCCCACAGTTGTGGTGGACCTTCTCCGTCTCACAGTTGCACAGTATTGCGGAACTAAAAACAAGTAGGAGTTTCCAGTGGAACACAGGATGTTTGTTCTCCTTCTGTCACTGTGACGTATGGCTAAATACTGGGATGGCTAATGCTAACAGCAAGAAGCCGGAGCTGGAAGATGCTCCGCCATCTGTAAAATCACCCATTTGGGATCACTTCAATTTCCCAGTAAAGTATGAAAAAGGGGGCGCCCTGATAGCCTAATGGTTATGTCATGTGACCCAAGCACTGAGGCGTAGCGGCTGTCTCGGGTTCAATTCCAACCTCGGGCATTTACCGCATGTCCTTCCCCACTCAATCCACTGTCCTATCCAAAAAAGGCAGAAAATAAGTCTTTAAAAAAAAAAAAAGTATGAAAAAGGAGTAAAACATGTGGGCAAGACGAAAGCCGTAAGGCGCTCCAAACATGCGATAAAGCATGACGTTTATTACTTGTCATAACTTTTTTTTTTACCTAGATGCTTACGTAGATGGACACACACAAGCGGTAATTAGTTTCCTTTTTCTCCAGGACATCCCTGGTCCGATCGCAGAGATGTATTGGAAAGACTCTTGGGACACATGGAAGTCTTGGACAAACTGTTGCAACAATTGTGTCCCACCAGTAGCGCGATCGCGGATGTGCTCAGGCAACAGGCGACCTCCACCTTACAATCAGCCTTAAGACCATCTATAAAGACTGTGTTGGCCTATCAACACAATTCAAAAACTGGTAGATAGTTTGACACAACTTTTTCTTTTGACACAAGTTGAAACAGAGACTCAGCGAGGCGTCTTGCTGCTACGTCGTCTTAAATCAGTCATGTCATTTTGACGCACCGGCACATCCATCGACTCCAGAGGGTTCCGTACCGAACCGAACCAAACCGAACCAAACCGAACCGTGACTTCAGTACTGAGGTACATACCGAAACAAGATTTTTGTGTACCGTTACAGCCCTACTATAAACCAGTGAGTCCTCACAGCTGGACTGTGAGCAACTTTGGAATTTTGAATTTTGAAGTGCACCTTCACACTCTTTACTGGATTACATGGCCCACCTTAATAGCACATAAGATATTAAACTAGAGCTGAAACATCTGGTTAAAAATGCCAACCTTTCACCAGTTAAAGCTTCTATTTTGGGGGGGTTTTCGCCTTATTTTGTCTAATGTAACAGTGAATTCTGTGAGCACTGGACAAAACAAGCAGTTTCTTGCCGCTTTGGACATATAAATTGCAACGGACATTGTATGACTATTCAGTGAAATGAAAACAATAATCTGTGTTGCCAGCTTGCTCTCTAATTCTCCAAACGTCTTTCTTACCCACTTGTCTCCTGAAATCTTTTTAAAAGCTGCAGAATAATTGTGTTAGTTTCTCAGCTCAGTCGCCATATTGGATCATAGCATGACTTCTGGATGTTCATGTGACAGAATCAGCAGCAGCCTCTCCAAAGCAACAGTTGCATCATGTTGGACTGAGGTCTCATCTTCAGACAGAAACACATTGTATGCTGAGTGTTGTGAAGCCAGTCTTGGCTTAGAATGATTTCTAAGCATTTCTTGAGTGTTCCAGGTAAAGCACAGTGATATTATTTGTGAATGAGACACACTGGACTGCTGCAGTGTGAGCTGATTGGGATCTTCACAGTTTGCTGCTGGCCATGAAGAACAAAGAGTAGCCAGAGCAGTATGTAGGTCAGGTCGAGCATACGCTGGTGTATGTGTGGCTGCAGGGTGTGAGAGGGAGAAGTTTTTAATGCAATGCAACAAAACCAGGGGAATTGCTGCTTAAAATATCTTTAAAACTCCCCGATCTAGGTAAAAAAGCAGCCTGATCATACTTCTTTCCAATACAGGTACAGGACTAAATGTCAGCCTTGAAGCTTTAGTTATATTATGACCTTTACTCAAACTGCATGGCATTACTGTGTGTTCTCTTTACTTTCAACTCTGTTAAAAACTTAGTTTGATAGCCTGACTTGCATAATAATCAGCCCATCATCATGCCAAATGCTAAAATAAAGGGAATCAAAGAAAATTGGTTGATAAAAAAAGCTAGTTCTTGTAGCATATTAAAGCATTTGAACCAGGTCAGCGTGCCCCTGCCCATCTTCATAGGATTTCTGAAAATAGACCTATATCAGCTGGTGATCCCAGTGAAGGAATCTATTGCAGATAAGTTAGCTTACTGTTTTTAGATGATCTGCCATGTTGGTTGTTGAGTTGTGATATACAAACTGCTGTTTTCAAAGTTTACACAACTTTTTCTGCCATTCCATGGACAGAACGCAGCCAAACCAATGACTTCTTTAACATGTCAGTTAGTTTGAAACCGACTGTGAGTAAACGTTCAGTGAATTTGGAAATAGTTAGATCTAATAGGTTGTTATAGGTTGGGCAAGTTCAAAGTTGTGGAAATGCAGGGCTAGTATCAGGCAGTCCAGAGCTTCCTCCCTATGAAATTACCATTGGTGACTGTCTGACCAATGAGAATTGGGTGACATGAGAGCTTTTTGACCAATCAGTCGAGCAATTAAGACCCTGCCAAATGCAACAAGGTCAGTTATCACAGTCTTTGAACTAATTGACAGTTTTCCTGATTTCTCACTTGAATTCTTGAATGATTTAGTCTTTTATCTCTTTGCTTTGGTTTCTCTGCTTGTACTGGTTGGTTCACGTTCTCTGCTCTTAAAGGAGGTTACTGCTTTAACCCCAAAGGCCCTAAGATGTGATCAGTTGTTCCTACATTGAATAACCCTGAAAAGGAAGAAATTGTTGAGTTTCTGTGTTTCTTTCTTCATTTTTCACTTTGCTTCTCTTGCATTGTTTCCCATCCCTTATTGACTTTAAATAGTGGGATTGGGTTTACCCCACACCAGCCGTTTCCACCAGCATTGTTCAGAGTCAGAGAGAATGTGTGGAAATGGGACAAGCTCTCCTTTTCATAATAAAGCCCAGGACACATGGGCAAATGCCACATGTCGCATATTATTCTTCCATGTGAGCAGCCACAAGGTGATTCTCTGGTCCTGCAGCGACGCATTCAAAGGGCCTTGGCTGTCAATAAATACACAAGTGGGTCTTAATGCCAACTTATTACATAATACCAGATGCCCGCGGGGCGGCTGCAGGCTGGTTAAAGGGACTCACCCCTCCACCCCTTCAAGCTGACAGCCATTGTTGCCCTGGAAGTGTGTGGCAGTGTGACTCTGGCTCACTTACAGCAGTGCAAACAGCTGCTGGAGCCCTGAATGCTAAGCAGCCTGCTGAGTGTTTGTGTGAACGAGAAGTACAGGCAAAGTCAGGAACAAGCGTATCTTTGTTTACCCGTCTTCAGTGGTAAATTTGTTTTCCATTTTCTGTGTGCGTATGTGTTTACCACCTCCCTGTCCGAGCATGTCAAGCTCATGTTTGTTTCTTTTTACTAAGGTATCTGTTAGTGTGTATACACCTCTGTATCTTAGCTCCACCAGTACCTTGTTACTCCCATTTGCTTTGCTTTTAAGACTGGGCCAGCGTGGGGCAGCAGCCAGTTGCCCTAAGTGATGCTGTGTCAAAGATTTCCATACCACTTTGCATGTGAGATGACTGCACACACACACACACAACTCTACACAAAACTTGGACCCCTTCTGCTGCAGACAGGATCCCAAAAATAAATCCTGTATTGGCCTGAGTGTATGGTGATTTTTTTTTTTTTTTGTTGAGAAAATAAGGTTTGAATAAGTTTGAAGGCTTGTGTTTTGTTACCACGTATCTCAGGGAAACTTTGCCAGCATGATGAGTGTTAATGTTTTTCCTGTGCTCAAAGAGACTTTTCCTCAAAAACAGATGTTGGAAAACTGTGCTCATCATATTATCAAGGTTGTCCTCTACTTGGGACTGAAAGGTAATCTGAAAAGATAAAAAATATTAGATGCAAAAGTGAGCTAAAAAATGTAGGTAGAAATATAAAAAATATGGGTAGTCATAACTGAAACAATATGCAGTTCATGCTTTAACATCCATCCATCCATCATCTATACACCGCTTAATACTCTGTAGGGTTACGGGGGACTGGAGCCTATCCCAGCTGAACGAAGGCAGGGGACACCCTGGACAGGTCCCCTCACTCATAGAGACAAACAAGCACACTCTCATTCACACCTACGGACAATTTAGAATTATTAATTAACCTCAGCATGTTTTTGGACTGTGGGAGGAAGCTGGAGTACCTGGTGAATAATAATAATAATAATAATAATAATAATTCATCAATTTTATATAGCGCTTTTTTGGTCACTCAAAGACGCTTTACAGAATGGACAAACAAACAAACAAACAAAAAAAAAAAAAGGGGGGTTAAGCAAATGCCAGTTCAAACAGATGGGTTTTGAGAAGGGTTTTGAAAGTTGAAAGTGAGTCTGAGTTCCTGATGGATGATGGGAGTGAGTTCCAAAGTTGGGGGGCAGCGGCTGCGAAGGCTCGGTCCCCCAAAGTCCGGTGCTTGGTGCGGATGATGGGCGTCAGGAGGTTTTGGTCTGCGGAGCGAAGGTGACGGGAGGGTCGGTGTCTTTGGAGGAGGTCAGAAAGGTAAGGAGGGGCCAGGTGATGGAGGGACTTGTAGGTGAGGAGAAGGAGTTTGAAATGAATGCGGTATTGAACCGGGAGCCAGTGAAGCTTAAAAAAAACCCACACTGTACAGGGAGAACATGCAAACTCCACACAGAAAGATCCCAGGCGTCCTAACCGGGACGCGAACCGGGGATCTTCTGGCTGTGAGGTGATGATGCTAACCGCTAGCCACTGTGCAGCTCCTGCTTTAACATGTAGTGTCAAAATGCTGAAGCATGTTTTTTTTTTTAAAATCAATGATCCTCCACCTGCAGCAGTGTCTTTGCTCTGCTCCGCTTCATCAAACAGCCTCAGCTCCAGCACAGACGGCCAGCTCTCACTTCTCCCTCATCTCCCCGATCCCATTAATCCGAGAGTTTTCTCTCTGAGCTCAGGAGCAAACAGCAGAATCACAGGCGTCTCCTGCGCCGGTCCATCGCTGCCTAATGATGATGCCACGGAGAGTGTCAAAGGCAGCGACAACAACGAAGCATCACAGTGTCAACAGGCGAGCCGCGGTGTCTGTGTGATGACAGCTCAAGTGTATTGCTTATAATGACAGTCACTGAAGATTCCATTGTGTCTGTCCTGGAGCCGTCCTCTGCTTCACGGTGTCGGGGACACAGTGACAGCTCAGAGTGGACATAAGTGGGATTCTTTGAAGAACAGATTGAAAAAAGGGCAAAGTCAGTAAACTGTCAAGCTCATGTTGACCAGCCCCACTGATCTCTGATGCATTAAACCAAACTGACTTCAGAGACGAGAGATGTAATCTTGATGAGCTCAGCTCTCCGGATGAAAGACATATGCAGGCTGAGATTTTTATATGTGACACCAAAACATAAAAGTAAAAGCTTAAAGGAGGTTATTTTGGCTGCTTGATTTGAAAAACTATCTTACTGACAGAGTTTTATGCTCTTTGCGCTGTATGTTTGTACATCAGTATCTGCAGACAGATGATTTTTATCACTACTGATTTTCACTCAGCATGGGTAAATTAACATTCCTAATGGAACAGTGATGCAGGGTGTTGGACTGAAGAACAGCTGTCAAGTCTGGAGTAAATCCTGCAGTGCAGATTTAAACCTTGGTATACCGAGAAAGTGGCTGTTAGTCATTTTGGTCAAAGTGTGCCCTTGTTCAGTTGATAATATATATATTTAAATAAATACACAGATCAAGAATAACATTATGAACACCTAATATTATGTTGGTCCCCCTTATGCGGTCAAAAATGCTCTGAACCATTGGGCATGGACAAGAGGACCTCTCAGGGTGTCCTATGGGGTCCTGAACCAGGACGCTGGAAGTGGATCCTTTGGGTACTCTGGCTTGTGCAGGGGGGCCTCTGTCAATCAAAATTCACCTGTCAGTGGACATAATGTTGTGGCTGATTGCAACCAGACAAATTTTGTTTTCTTTTGTCACATCTAGGAAACCTTTTCCAAACCTCTCTGACATGCTGATGACATGGAAGTATGGGAGCATCATCACATTATATTTTCAACCAACTCCCCTCTCACACTGTGTGAGCTATTTATCTATTATAAATGTGAAAATGCTGACTGGAACAGCTTTAAGTTTCCAAACGGACGAACTTACAACATTTTACGACCGATCCTACATCTTCTCATTATGTAGTAATGTAGCTGAAAAAAGGTGTTGACTACGGCTCTGTTTGACCCTGTCAGCCAAAAATGATATTCCTATACATTCACTCTCATTGTCGTTTTGAAAGAAGTGCATCTTCCTCCTGAAAGGTAGGACTTGGACATACTTGGAAATGCTGCCAGATTAAAGGAGCCATAAAGTCTGCATCAGGAGGAACTCCTAAGTCAGCAAGAGGACTTTCACTGAGGAGAGCGGAGGTCACATAAAGTGTGGGAACATCATTCTTCGACTTCAGTTTCATTTTCTCACCATTTGGTTTGGTTTAGGCACCAAAATTACATGGTTAAGTTCAGGGAAATGTCAAGTGTCACACTTTGGTTGACACTTTGACAACAATAACTGCTTTTTAGAGGCTTGGTTAAGTTTAGGCTCTGAAACCAAGTGGTGAGGTTTAAAAAAAATGTAATGGTTTGGGTGAAAATCTGACCCCTTCACAGCTCCTCTAGTTTATGGGTTAGCAGGGTGACAAGTTCAACCCCATCTGTATAAGATTGTTTGGCTGGAGCAACAGTAAAACAATTAATAAATGACAAAAATATGTTGATTTGCGACACATTGCTGATACATTACCAGCTAGAAAACACCTTTCCTTCAAAACATAATTGAGAATGCCGTTTAGGTGTGTCAGAATTACCAGGGCTGGGCGTTGACATGCTGCCTCAGGTACACAGACATGAAATACAAATTTAAAAAAAGGGTTGCTTTACATCACAGATCCATGGGACTGACAGGTTTACCAGAGCAGTTTATAACACTTTGAAACAGGATTTAACAGATCTGGAATATTATCCCAGCAGCAGCTATTTAATCTTTCATCATAATGTTCACAAGATAATTGGTAGAAATAAACACATTAAGGATTCACATTAAGGATCTACTAGGAATGTGTTCTGGTCCTGATCTGATTGCTGGAGTGTTACACCTCTCAACTGGTACTGGAAACAGTTGAGGTCATGCATGCACCTCTGGAGGAATTTGAGTTGAAATGGGGCAGTGGTGGTGCAACGGGTTAAGCCCTATGCGGCTGAGCGGAAGGTCAGTGGTTCGAACCCCCTCTGTGGCCCTTGAGCAAGGCCCTTAACCTGTGAATGCTCCCTGGGCGCTGCACCGCGGCAGCCCCTGCTCCCATTACCTAATGGGATAGCTTAAATGCAGAAGCTGAATTTCTCCAGGGGAATGAGACCAGGGGTGAGACCAAGATGGCGGCGTGAAGCAGCTTCTCTAGCTCTTGATGTTAGCTTAAGTTAAGCTACACCAAGACTCAAGAATCAGCATGTCGCTTATCCTGTAAAGGGTCGAATGACAATAAAGAGTTTGAACTGGGTTTTACATGGAAGACATTTTGACATGTCACACTGGAAGAACCACCAGTGGAATTAAAGCAAATGATGATTGCTGAATTCCATTTATAAGCCATTTTTAGGGTCCTGGTATCGTGTATTCTCTCTCATTATGACATTGTGACCTTATTACTATGACATGTTTAAATTAGTGCTGTCAAAAATATTGCGTTATTAACGTGTTAACGCAAATCAATTCTTAACGGTGTCAGTCTTTTTATCCCAAGATTAACGTTCTTTTTGACCTAGTGAACTTGTAGTTTTTTCACAAGCTGTGGCCACAGCTAGTAATGTTAGAAAAACTACACACGGGGGGGTTCCGCCGTTGGAGTCCGGCGGGATCTCCTGCTGGCTGGTGGTACAGCAGCAGTGTCCTCGCTCGCTATGCCTTTCAGTCGGCTCCTTTTCCACGTCCCGAAGCACGTGCCACTGGTGCAGATGCTCAGCCAGGCGACGGCGGCCTCGGGGTGGTGTGCGCACGACTATTCGGATCTCAAAATTATTATTTGGAACCACCACAACGACCGAATATTAACATATTCACATATCCAGCTCTGGAATTGACAACACCGAAGTTATCTGTGTGTGTTGTCAGTGTGAACTGAGTTCTCATCGCAGCACATCTAGTCTGAAACACCACTTGATGGCCAAACACACAGCTGATGCGAATCCTCCGCCTCCTCCTCATCAAAACCAGGCAACAATGGTGTGATAAGAGTATTAAAATGAGAACTCAACAGACATTTAGAATACATAAAAATGTGCGATTAATTGGCTATTAATTGTGAGTTAACTATGACATTCATGCGATTAATCGCAATTAAATACTTTAATCGATTGACAGCACTAGTTTAAATATATGTTCTGAAAAAAACACTGTGAAGGTACCAGTGAGGTGTTTGATGAAGACAAATCTGGAATAAATTCATTCCCAATATGAGATATTTCATATATTCACTGAGCTTCATGACTCTACCTCCATGTTTCTACAAATCAATACACATTTATCCTCCTTTATATTCAGTAGATTCCAGTTTATAAAAAATGGCATCTGCAGGCTACATTTTCCTCCTCTTTTCCTTTCCAGGGCATGTAAGAGACCCCACTGACAGCTACAAAGATTTGTTTTCCTTGAACACAGATATACGAATTGGTGCAGGAGAGAAAACAGGAGAAACGATGACACTAATGAGAAAATAGAAGGAGAGAAAATGCTCCGCAGTCCCTCCTCCCACTCCTTTAACGACCTCATAAATGTCTTTAATTTTTCTAATCACGGTGTCTGACTCGGCTGCCAAATAGGGCTTTGGTAATTGATTTAATGATGAGGTGGAGGCTCTTTTTGCTTGTTAGTCCAAATGCACTGTTTAACATAATTACTCAGAAGCGCTGTTATGTAACTGTGAGGAGAAGGCTGCAGGTACCGGAGACAGGCAGTGACATGATTTCAGAAATAGGCCAGTCACACAGTTTTGCTCCGAAGTGAAGCAGCGAGCTTTGAACATCTTTCCCACACTTGTAAAAATTTATAGCAGCTCAATTAGGTTTTTTTTCCCCCTCTAAGCTCTGGGTGTTAACAAGCCAGAGGGACTGAAAAAACAGAGTGTTTTGTGAATTCAAGGGAAAACAAAAGCAGCTCTTTTTTTTTTGCTTGGCTTTACAGAGGGCTGCTCTTTTTCTCAGGTCGACCTTCTCCTGCAGCCGGAAGGACCCTGGTCAGTGTTTTGTAGACATGCTCACGTTCTTTCATTAGGACCACAGCCAGCTGGATCCAAACAGCTGATTAGCAAAGCGGCCCGGTGACCTGAGCAAGTAACAAACCCCAGATAACAACTGGAAGGCCGAAGAGCCTCAGAAGCGCTGACGAAAGAAGCGGAGGAAGCCGCAGGGGAAGCAGGCCCATGTAAATTGTTCCTCACCGGACGGAGGCCTTTCGCCTTGTGTCAGGCCGCCAGCGGCCAGGAGAAAACTGTAAACATTTCGGCTCCCGGATGGCTTTTCCATCTTTGTTTGTGTGTTGCTGAGGTAGTGTTTGGGTGTGGAGGTTAAGTATTTTTGAGGGAAGGAGTGAGTGTGTGTGTGATTTTTGGCACAAAGGGAACCCAGATGGTCCGTTCTGGAGGCACCTCAAGGTCACCATGCTCTTTCCTTCTAAAAAAAAAAAAGTCCCCATGAAAGTAATAAGCAGCTGGATGTTTGAAACATGTGGGCAGTGTGGCAGCTAGCTGAGTGATACAAACAGGGCTCCAGTAAATGTGTAAAGAAAAGAAAAGAGACCGCTGAAGCTCAAGAAGTCGCAAAATGACTGGAGTCTCATTCAGACAGTTGTTACTCTCTGATCCCCAAACAGTTTCTGGTTGTACCTTTGCTCCTGGCATGTCACTGTAGGCTCATTGTTCACCGCAATATAAAGTCCTGCACCACCACGACTAGAAGCCAAGAAAACTAAAAAGAACTATTTTGTGCAATATGACACAGTTGTAAGACCATAATTCATAAAAGAAACAGCAGAGGCCGCCGTATAGTTCAGTGAGTTAAAGCGTTACCATGTGGGTGCAGGTCGCCAGCAGTGGTCGTGAGTTCGAGTCCGGCTCACGACCCTTTGCTGCATGTCTCTCTCATTTATACCCACTTTCACCCTGTCTCTGCCTCTATCAACAAAAAAATGAAAATAAAAACAATAGTTGAATTCGTTTGATTTTTTTTAGTTTACAAAAATGTTTCAAAAATGGGAAAAACAACTTTGCAATTTTTCCAAGTGCACATAGGTGCCACCAGTGTTGGGCAAAAACGGTAACTCTACATCCTATAGATGCAAAACTACTTAAATGTTCAATTTGTTTCCATACTTAGCTCCTCTCTGCTCCGTGTAAACACTGCCTGCAGTTCAGCTGAGAAGTCCCTGATTTTTTTGTCACATAACTGTTGGTCACAGCTAAGTCGCTAATGGCTCCTCAGTTGCGCTAATTTTTAGATTTTTCCTGCATCTGATGCTAACATTTTTCTCCTCATTAAGACACATAGAACAGAGTGATTTTTAAGAAATGTCACAGATTTAAGCTAAGATTGGGTTCATTTCCAGGCCAATCCGCATGTCCGACATGATTAGTTCAACGACTGTTGCAAAATCGGACAGCTCCTCCTGACAAATGTTGTAATTTTGGTAGTTTTTCATAAAGATAACGTGCCTTTTAAAACCCACCAGCGGGTCTTGGAGTTCAGATTGTTAATATTACAGACAGGGTGGGGAAATGCGCTCAATGCACTCCCCCTGCAATTTCATGAATTGTTCCGGACAGCATTTGAACCATAAGGAAATTACAGGGTATGATCTGTGATAGACATGGACACTGTGCAGGACAAGCCTAAAGAGAAAGACAGATCTCCCAGGGGTGGCAGGGAAGAGATGAAGGGGAGGCATGGAAGGAAAGATATGAAACAAAGATCTAGACGTAGCATCAAGTCAAGTGATGCCTTATCCCAAAAACTTGAGTTTGACCCTTTCATAGCTGAGAGTCTCTCGTCTCAGATGGTCTCTGCAAATATCACAGCTCCAATATTTTGCTTGTTATTCCTATTTCCTGCTGCACAGCCCAGCAAGATGAATGTTTGTCCTGCGACTCAGCAGGTACCGGCTGTAGCTGCTGAATTATTGAACTTGTTTACTGGAGTTATTAGACAGAGGAGACAGAGGGAGGCGGAGGGTTGTAAGCTGCCTCTCAGGTGTTGGTGGAAGCAGTTTTCAGAAACTCTGTGCGTAGTGTTTCTGGGTCTGAAAATAGAATCTATGCATTTATGAATAGCAGTCAGTCCTTCCAAGCAATGGCAATTTATAGTGTGATGTTTCACAGTTCTACAGGGACTATTGATGCTCTACATGACCCAGAAAAAGTCTCAACTATGTAAATATAGAATTGGTTTTTATTCAGACAAATTTATCTCTGATAAAAACTTGTCAGTATGTATAATATAATAATAATAATGCATTGGTTTTATATAGCGCTTTTCTAGGCTCTCAAAGACGCTTTACAATTGCATTATTCATTCACTCCATACTCCATACCCAGACTGATGGAGGCCAGGCTGCCAGTCTGCCCCTCCGACCACCACCACCCACTCACTCTCACGCTGCATCCACCCAGGCTTCCTGGTGTTCCCTCATGGTCTCCCATCCAGGCACTGACCAGGCCTAGCTTCCGAGATCTGACGGGATCGGGCATCCACAAGGCGGTATGTGTCTCATGGCATTGTTTTTTGATGACATGCAGTCAAAAACTTCAAAGACTATGCCCATAAAATGCCAAAAACCTGATAGTTGATTTAAATTTGACCACCATCCCCTTCGATGCAGTCTTCTCACAGTGCTCCCTCCACGCCTGCAGTGTTCCCTGGAAGTCCTGATCTGTAAGTGTGTCAGTCACCTTCTGCTTTGTGTGTTGAATCTCTTTCAAAATGCCAATCCTTCAACTTAAATTGTATTTTGGGGGGGGAGGAGTAGTTCATGTGTTGGTGTGGATAAGAAGACATACTGTGAGAAAATGTGCTGCCATGATGCATGCCCAGGATGTTACAGCACAACTCAGCTTTGACAGTCTGACCCTAAGAGTTAAATTCACATTCTACAGTTGTGAGAATATTGAAAAAGCAACAAGCATGCTCTTGGTGTTCTATGGTGGAGACTCCAAGCTCTTCCACTGCATCATAGTTTGGTCTCAGCATCGTGGCCATGGACCCAGCTCTCGTCTCCAGAGATTATCCTCGACATTAGTTTCAGGTCATCCTGGGTGTGTTGTTTGAAATGCTAAACCTAGTGCTGCTTCTCCACGTCCACCATGAAATCACAAATGTGCACATGCAAGTAACACAAGCTCCAGCATTGATCACGTGGAATCCTGACTCATAGATGTTGCTGCTACCTGTTGCATGAATATGAACATGCTGCCCTCAGGAACAGAATCAGAACTTTATGATCCCACCATGTAAAGAGGTAGCACTTGTAGTCACTCATCTTTTGATCCACAACACAGCCATATCAGATTTTGTGAAATGAGTGTTAACTCTAGTAAGCTGGTGTTTTTTTGTGGACAAAATTATCACTATAAAAACATTGTGACAACTCTGTTAAGTGATAATATACCAGTGGAAAGATGTTGACAGTAGATGTTTGTCACTTGTTGACTTTATTGCTAATTCCAACCTCTTAGTACTCAGAGCAAATCCTGACTCACACATTCAGTATTTACAGATAACTTTTTGACTCAGCTGCAATTTGTCAGACTTTTATCAATACCTTATGTTCTGAACTTAAAGTGATTTGTTCAGTGCAAAGGCTGCTTGTTGGCAGCAAAGACTTTGGTTAAGTTTCGGCAGATTTTCTTGGTTTCAAGCGTTCATTAGGCTGATTGATCTCAAGTCTGATAAAAATGGTTGGACACAGTGGGATGTTGTTCTGCTTAGAACTAATAAAATTCGTACAAAGAACTACTTTGTATTTATTAAAAACCAAAGAGGTGTTCTTTCCAGATGTGGTCATTACCAAACTCGCGGCCAAACAAATGGTTGGCCGAGGATGTGCCGCTTTTTAGACACTTTTTTCAGAGTAGCCTTGTGTTTGTTGACTGATTGAACTGTCAACACTGATGTCCAGATCCTCTCCTTCATAACGTCTTCAGCTGCCACACAACTGTCTGTTCTGCTTCATGTAAAGTTTAGCAGTGGCTCAACTTTTTTCTGTTTAGAATACATCACTTCCTGAGTATATCTATAGGTTGTTGTGTTAAATATCCCCTGGAGCATTCGCAAGTTCTGAGATCTCCTTGCTGGAGAAGCAGCGAACCTCACACAGCCGGCAGAAGCATACCCTGGTGTTAGTGACACCAGATAACACTGAGAGCTCAGCCTTGTGCAGCATTAGCATGTCATTCTGGGAGGGAATGAACTGTGGTATCCCATTTCAAGCAGGGATGAGGGATGGAGAGACGGCCATGCTTGGGGATGGGATTTGCTGCTGCAGGCCTGTTGTTCCCTTAATGCAGCATGAGGATGGAGGCAGCAGCGTCGCAGGATTCATTTCTGCTCTCTCTCTAGCTCTCAGCTCTGCCTGCCACACTGCCAAACCAAAGCCTTTCAACCCCGTGCCCTGTCTTAACAAGAAGAGCTGTCTGGGTGGGGGTAGTTTTCCCAGTAAGGATGCGTGCTCCTTTGCCAAAACGGTTGTTTGGCAAATTACTTAGGCCTAACTTTTATATGACGCAGCAAATTCTTTGGTCACACATAATTGCTTGAACTTACTCGTTATGACACGCACTAATGCATTTTATACACTAGTTATTTTCAAACAAACGCTCTGGTCACAGATTAGTTCCAACTGTGTTGATAATTCCCACGAGGCCCAATTAGTCATGCTTTTGTTCTGTTTTTGTTCTTATGTGTGCTAGAAAACATTTACATGCAGTTAAGACTGTTGACGAAAGGCCTTAATCATATTAAGTTTGGGTTTTCTACTTGTGATGTGCAAAGTTAAAGAGCCTGGTTTGGGTTTAATCATACAGCCTCTGGGTTCAAACTATACCTCTTAGTAATTGGAAAGAGGTTTTTATGTGTTGAAAACTTTCTCTTTTTGCCGAACTAACTCTTCATGCTCAAGTGACCTTGGCCAGGGCAACGACTGCAAACAACCTCTATGGGTGGTTCTCTGTGGCCGGTTCTGATCTTTGACCATCCAGAGGAAAGCAGTGAGGAAGCCGCTCCATCACCACATCTTATTTACAGCAGAGGCTAGACAATCGAAGCGGCCGGGTACATATTGTGCGAGCAGATGACTGCTGACAGTGAAAAATGCAAACTGACCACGTGTTTCCTGCGAACGTCTTCATCGGGACATGATGGATGGAGCTCGTCTGTTTCGCAGACGTGACCCCGCGAATGGTGCTTTAATGGTGTTCCAATCAGCAGCCCTAAACTATAGTGTTGAGCTGACGGCTCCAGCCCACAGCTGGGAAGCTTCCACAGCAGTTCTGCGATACATAAATCCCGAGTTTGACCTCAGTGCTGGTCTCTGCATCGAGAATTTGATACTATCTCAGTACAATAAGTAAAACCACCAAGAGTGTTACAAAATAACAGTTTTTGCTCCCACATTTGGACAGGCTTTACTCAGTTTAGTACAGTGGTTTTGATACAAGCTGTTCATCCATGTTGAGTGTGACCTTATAACACCAGATTGTCAACTGGTTTTAGCAACCTGGAATCAACTTCAAGACAAGGCTGACTGTTTGACTCTTGTGGCGTTCTCAACCGTTTGACCCTGGTTGCTTTAGACTCTGAAGAGCCAAACTTAATTTCTGTCTATTCGGATCCAGATCTAACCTAAGGATCGAATATTTTTATAAGAAAACTGTCTTTTTCAATAGCATTGATCCCTCGGTTCCACAGATACAGTATGGTTAGCATCATATCATAGCCTTCAAGCTCTGCTGAAAAGCCAAACCACATCTCCAAGATAATTCCTCTTGTGTTGTATTTCTTTGGACTGGCTCATCCTTCGATATCTGTTTGACACGTTGGATCATTCAGATGCCAAGACTTTTGTCTCCTTAGCGTGTTTTCCTCCTTTTTAGACTTGCAGATACAGCAGATATAATGATGGTGTCCAGTTTCCTCCGTTGGAAGAGTTATGAGCACTAGGTTCCCGTGGATTAGCCCCGTTGATAGTTGTCCTCTAGTTGCCTCGGAGCGCAGTTGACTTTCCATCTGAGCGTGTTTCTGTACAGCCAGCTGATTTTGTTTACCCAGATTATTATTATGATTTTTTTTTTCCTCTTGTTTTTCATCCCAGCACTGAGTGCGGTCTTTTTATGGTTACTATAAAAGGTTGGAGTTTGCTTTGAGGCCGTCTTGGTGCTCTCTCTCCAAAGCCACAGCAGATGTGCTGCTTTTGTTCTTCATTATGGATTGGCAGCTGCCCGGCACTCGGTGCTGCCTGAACATTTCAGAGACACGATGCGTGAGTGAAGGCTCACCCCTCTAATTAAGTAAATGGTGAGGATTTTGCTCCTTATGTCAGCACGGGAAACAGAAAAATTATGTTTTGAGTCAGAATAATATAATTCTGCTGCTCTGGTAACATCAACAGTAGAAAACCTCCATGGAAGATCCAGAAACAAAGCCTTGATTAGATCCTTGGATGCACACACACACACTCACATACTGAAGAGTCACATGCAAAACAAAATGCATGCAGACACTCTCATCCCCTGAAACTCCTGCCGTGTGTGAAGCTGAGACCTTGCCGCTTGTTTGTCCCACAAAATCACCAGATCCACTTAAAACCTCGTTCACTCCTGCAGACGTCTGCTCTACCTTGAAGGAAAACAGCAACACACAAAGGAAGTCAGCTCGGACCACACATGGTTGTGTCTGAGGCTACGGCGGTGTCTGTTTGTGTGCGTGCCATGGAAAAACCATTTTGTCTAGCAGTCTGAGACCTGTGCGCCTTTGCGGTATGATGTTACTGAAGACGGCGCATGTGATCAGAGATTACTGGTAAACCACAAACATTGGCTGGAATGAAAGGTTGAGAATGTCCCTCGGTCTGCAGAGAGTCCCGGCTCGGGACAATTAGGGGTTTCGTTGTGTGATTTTCTGCCGCTTGGTGGGCACCAGAAATGGCCAGAAGTAGAAGAGAAAATGTCCATCCTCAAATTTTCAACTAGGAGGTTGGTTGCCTCAGGGTACAAATGCGCTTCAAAACTCTTGAGCCGAATGGAAAAAATTGGTCTGGGAAGTATCTTTGTGCAAGGCATTTCATTTGCTGCATTCAAACAGAGCTGCCCATTGTCAGTTCTTATCGTGGGAGTGAAAGTGATTGTTCAATATGAAAAGTTACCCCTTCGTTTGCATTTTAAAAACGCATAATCTGCAGCATCCGTGCTTCTCTTCCACCGCTGGAAACTGGCAACTGAAGATGATTCTGTTTTGTTCGCTCTGTCCCCAGCCAGTTCATCTTTCACCCATCACGTCTGGGTGCATTTGGGGTTTCACAAATAGTCGCCTTAATTTTTCAACGCGGCGGTTTGTGCTGTCTCTGCAAACTTTTGTTCTGTTGCTGGCTCTTTTTTTTTGCTGGAGGCTGCATGTTCAGTGTGTTATCTGATCAAAACAACCCAACACAATGGAAAGAGCCTTGGGTTATGTGCTCTGAAACAGCTCGCATATGGTTCGTGTGTGAATGTGTTGTTACTTGACCATTTTATGATCTCATTACCTTGAAAAGCGGTTGCTGTCCCGGTTTCTGTGACGTGACGCTGCTGAAGAAGGAATGCGTGTCGGCTCAAAAACATTGGGGCACTGTTGTCACCAAACAACCACCAGTTAGACGAAGACGCAGAGAAACAAACAGGCAGATGAAGAGACACACTGAAGATATAATTGAATTGCCAGGACCCACATTGGTTGCTTGGGTTGTAATTGCACAGGGATAAGTTGTCTCATCTCCATGCTCTATGAGAAAGCTATGAAAAGCATCTAAGCATGCAGCACCTCTACAGATTAGCCCAACCTGAGACACTGGATCCGACCAAAACTTTCAAAGCCATATAAAAGCACTGACTTTGATTTAGGGCTGTCGAGAATACCAGCAATCAGCAGCATCAGTAGTTGAACTCCAACTTGTTGAAGCTTTCACCTTCGACTACATTAATGGATCTTGTATCCATACCTGCCTTAGCATCTGGTATCTCGACCTTTCTTTGTTCCATAGTTGTTTTTTGAAACTGTAGGGGCCGCTGTGTAGTTTTGAGCGTGTTTGAGGATGGCTGCACTGCCTGGGGATGCACCAATTGATAGGTGATTATTAAACTAAACTACTCTCATGCCAATTATTACCTCAGACCCAGCCCACATCACACCTCCTGTTTTATTGGAACTATCTGGATTAGTTGCAACTATTTCCCAATCAAAGTAAGCAAATATTTATCTATCAATTCAGTTTACATGGCAGGTAAAAGCAGCTTCATCACTGCGACCAGCTTAAGCTACGTTTGCGAGCAAGTACGGTCTGCATGTCAAACAGTAGCTTCTTACTTGAGTTTTTTATGCTTGTTGCGCAACCCTGGCAGGCCGGTTTGGAATCGCGGATTTGGCACTCTGTCTTTGTTTAGTCATCGCTCGATTTAATATGTTCCCACACAGCTGAGGTGTAATTTATACAAGTGTTTGCTCTTGCTGCCAAGGTGAACTGGAGCGTGATGGTCCAATTAATAAGCATGAACATAGTACAAAGATGTGCTGACAGCCGACATTTTGCAGCCTTTATTGATAAGCGACGTTCAGCGAAAACAAAAGAGAAAATAAATATCCAAATACCCAAAATTCAAAACAATGAAAGAACATCTAAATAGCCAAATCCAAGTCCAGACCTACTCTGATCATAGTTCCGCAGTTGGCGCACAGCTTATGCAAACATGAGCAGGAAGATCCAGCTGTTGTGGGATTGTGTCCTGCTAAGATTCACACTGGTAACACTAAAATCCCTCATAATTGAAGTGAATAACATTGATCATCTCATTGCAAAGCAGCGTTCTGCTGGGAAACCATGTGTCCTGGCACTCATGTGAATGTTACTTTGACATGCACCCACTCACCTAAACATTATTGCAGAATGGCACAACCCAGGACCCAGGATGTAAGATAGTACACCCCATACTAAAAAAAAAAAAAAATGCTCAGGAACAGCTTGAGGAACACAACCAAGAGCTCAAGGAGTAGACTCGACCTCCAGACCCCCGAGATCCCAATCCGATTGAGGATCTGCAGATACGCCGGAACAACTGCGATCCACATAAGCCCAATCATCCAACCTATAGGACCCGTCCACTGCCAGACATGACACCTCTAATGTCATGTGTCCTTTACTTAGGGCGGCTGTGGCTCAGGTGGTAGAGCGGGTTGTCCACTGATCGCAAGGTTGGTGGTTCGATCCCGAAGTGTCCTTGGGCAAGACACTGAACCCCAAGTTGCTCCCAATGGCAGGCAGGCATCTTGCATGGAAGCTCTGTCACCATTGGTGTGTGAATGTGTGAATGCAAAACACATTGTAAGGCGCTTTGGATACCACTAAGGTAGAAAAAGGCGCAATGTAAGTGCAAACTATTTACCATTTAGTGAGAGTTTATTTTGGTGGCACGAAGGAAACCGTCACAATTTTTTTCCCCTCCACAAACATCCAGGGGAAGATTCCCAAAACCACCTGCTTCATGACTAACCGCGAATGTGACCCTTTGAACCTGAAACTTGTTTTTTTCCCTCACTCCTATCACATTCCAATCACAGTTTCATGTTTGTATGTTGTTTCGGATGCCAGTCGAATTTCGCAACGCGGTCGTTTGCAATTTCCGCAATGTGACAAGGAGGCAGACCTGTCTGACAGGCTGTTGCTTTTCAAAGTCAGACGAGACTCGCTGTCAAAGCATTATGAGCTGCATAAAGACACGTGGCGCCGGTCCAAGTTGGCAGTGAAACAATGCAGTAGTGTTGTTCATCTTCTGTTTTGACACAACATCTCTCTCTGTTGATGTGCTCTCCGTTTCTACGGCTACACCTCGAAGTTTGTGTGGTTTTCTAATTCGGTGCAGACAACCGGCGGTATTGTGTGAGTCTTTGTGAATGCAAGTAGTTCTGGCATTGTTCCTTCATCTCTTTAAGGCTTTTGAAACTGCTGCCAGCCCACACCTGGAATACAAAAAGTCATTTCAGAAGCAGGACTCGTAAAGCTTGTTCCCTGATGTACCTCGTGTCCTCCATCCTCGCCTCCGCCATCGTGTCATAAACCAGCCATGGGGGGAATGCCAAAATGCCAGGCAGCATTTCCACCGTGTAATGCCCACTTATTCCCTTTTTTGAAACACGCACATATAAAAGAGCTTGTGTTTACTAGAGATTTTATTTTTGGCACAAACTCCCCAGCCTGATTCGAGGGAAAGTCGGGATAAATTATTCAGGCAGCGTGGGGAGTCGTTACCCAAAATCTATTCTGGGAGTGCGTTGTGCTCAGCAGCCACTTAAGGAGATGAAAGAAATCTATGTTTTTTTTTACTGTATTTTTATAACGTCTGTCTATTGAGGGGAATGTTGACCAAGTATGCATAAGTCGGGGAAAGGCACTTCTTCAATTTCACAGCTGCAGTGATCTGCTCTGTACAACCACAGTGTTTTGCTGGTTTAACTGGCAACCTGCTGGCAACACGCCTGTTTATCTAACCTCCGGGTTTGCACTGTTCCCACAGGTGTATTACTGTGTGAATATTGCATTATGACTATCAGGCATGACGGCCTTTGATAACCAGAATTATGGATATTTGAAAGTGGGTGTGTATTTGTCTGTACTGGTTTCCGATTGTAGTCTTCTTTCCAGTCTGTTTCCACAAATGAAAACGCAGAAGAAGGCTTTACTGTTGAGTCAAGTCACATGACCTGTCTGATTGGAGCTCTGTATTTTTCCATAAATCCTATATTCTCCACCCAACTGAAGTTCTCAGCTCTTTTACCCTTTGATTGACACCGTCCCCCTGTGTGGAGAGAAACCACAGGTTCTGCCTGTTTTCACTGGGTTGTCACAGCAGCAAAGTCCTGACAGAACCTGCGGCCCACAAAGCCGAAGAGGGAATGTGAAGTGGGTCTTTTCCGTCTTACTTAAAAAACAGTTTGTGCCTTTTTGTCAATTAATGCCAAAACTCTGGAGATGAAACTCAGCTAATCCCTCCTCTGTTTCCTTCCCATCATGAGCGTTTTGCTCAATAATTGTTTACATCTGCCTCATTCCAAAAAAGCCGCTGTTGGGGGGAAAAAAGTCCTCCAAAAACGTCTCAAGTCCCCTCTGGCCCCTGGATCCTTTGGCAGAGGATAAGAGAGCCCATCCAGAACTCCAGCCAAGCTGCACACTGCGCTGCAGCTCCACCAAAATGAAGTCGTCTCATCAAGGTCACTTTTCATTTGTTAAAGTTCTGTCAGAGCTTTTGCTTTCATTAAATCAACATGTATACACGGCAAACGGTGGCCTGACCTGACCCTGCACTGTTCCACCCTCCAGTGAATCCCACCTGTGCTGCTTTACTATCACCAGTCATGCTGGTTGGCAGTCAGAGGGATGTTTATCGCCCTGTTTGAGCCATAAATATACAGAAGGCGTGCTTGTTGGAACATGTGAAAGATGTGACCGGTTGCATTTTACAAGAGATGACACGGTTGATTTATTGGCCACTGACATAACTGGGAAATGAGTTCTGTGAGAGAGAGAGAGACATGCTGAATGTGTCCCTGAAAACACTGATGGAACCTAGATGGGTGTAATGCGGAGAGAAACAACATTGTCTAGCGTTGCTTATTTCTGTGTTTATTTCTGACACTGGTCTATCTAGCATGCATCAAATGTGTTTTTTTATTATGTATCATACCAAGAGGACCAATATAAATATACCACACTGCATTAGCTCTCTGAACCCAAGGTAGACTGGGTGTTTTTTGCTTCTACTTTTACTCACTGTGGGCTCATTTTTCACTGCAATATAAAGACCTATACGTCTATAGAAACCATGCTGCTAGGAAAGTGAACTCAAGAATGCCTTTGGTGCAGTATGACAAGTTACAAGACCGTAAAGTATCAAAAAAGAAGAATTAAAAGTTGAATTTATTGTATTTTTTATTTTTACAAAAATTGAAAAAAAAAACTGCAATCAACATCCATCCATCCGTTATCTATACGCCGCTTAATCCTCCGCAGGGTTGTGGGTGGGGGAGGTGAGATAATTGAGTAAACCCAATAAAACATACGAATATTTAGAACCCAAACATGCCGAGGTTGATCAGTTAACTTCAGCTTGCTTTTGGACTGTGGGAGGAAACCTATGCTGCACAGGGAGAACATGCAAACTCCACACAGAAAGATCCCAGGCGTCCTAACCGAGATACGAACCAGGGATCTTCTAGCTGTGAGGCGACACTACTAACCCTGCAGTCAACATATACAGTATCTTTCCAAGTGTCTACAGGTGGTAGGGAGAAAGAAAGGTGGCTCTACAAACTACAGATTACAAATTGCATGTTTGGTTTCCATGCTTGTCCTATCTGCTCTGTGTAAACACTGCCTGCAGTTCAGCCGAGAGGTTCTTACATTTTTATGCACGAGTCGCAGCTGATTTCACTCATTGCTTCTAAATTGCAAGTGCACCGAGGAACGCAGAAGTTTTTGTCTTTTACAGAGTCTCATGCAAACAGTTTATTTTATTTTGAGTCTGACATTTTTAAGCGTAGATTTTTCCTTTTCTTTCTCAGACTATCCAGACATCACATGATTGCTTCAAAGACCGTCATGAAGTTGAAAAATCCACCACTCCATTCTGTTTTTACTCTTTCTGGAGGATAAATGGTGTCATTTTGGCAATTTTGTAAAGATTTGATGCACCTGACCTTCATCAGGGAAATAGCTTCTATATATTATTTGGCTGATGAAGGTTTAGCACCGGAACATTGCACTCATTATGTATCTCAGCTATTAGACAGAGTGTGGGAGTCTGAATCTTTTGGATATGCTTTCCCCTCTCCTACGCACCTGCCTTGTGAAATAAATGATCAAACAGTTCCTTTGGTTTGAGTTTTTTAAAGATAACATGCCTTTTCAAACCTGGCGGCAGGTTTTGGGGTTCAGAGGGTTAACAGAGAAAACACAATAAAGGAAACAACAAGTACAGAGACCGGGCAAGGAGGGAAACCAGGCGTTGATGCAAAGTAACAGCTCTATACATCTCAGCACCCTGTGGGATTTCCTGACTTTGTTCTTTCTGCTTTTTTTTTCTTAGATTCTCAGTGTAGCAGTGTGGCTGCTTCACAGTCTGACAGCTACTAATGGCAGCAGACAATTTTTTTGGGCCCCTGCCACCACCGCGCTCATATCAGCTGAGACCAAATCAGCCCCCAGTCTGAGAGTCTAGAAGCTGTTTGTAGGTTATTTGGAGAGATGTTTGCGCTTTTTGATCCCAGTTGGAGGAAACGGCGGATAGAGATTCCATTTTGTCAAACCTAAATGAATCAAATGTCAAGCTTTGGCGGTGAACAAGTGGAGCTTTAGATTCTTTTCAGGTACAGATATCTTGGGGGTATTTTGGATATTTTGAGGTTTCGATAAAAGTTGTTTGATAGGTTTGACAGATTGACGCCGAGATGCGGTCGTCTATTTTGGCGAAGATGACAAGTGTCGCCATATGCAGCGATGTTGCGTCCCAGGGTGGAGCTTCGGAAAAGGCCTTTTCTGTCTCGAGAGAATTAGCTTTTAATGCCACTCTCACGCCGAGACATTTACAGCCGCTTTGATTTTCTCCTGGGCCGCTTGGAGCTGGATGAAAGCGGTCGTATCCACTGGGGCATTTCAGCACAGAGCGAGTGCTAAAAACGTGGGAGGGATGTGGGAGCAGGAAGGAATGTGGAGGACTTCCAACACTTGCTGTTCAAACAGTCGTAACTCCGCCCTTTCTCCCTTCCACCTCTCTCTCTCTCTATCTCAATTAAATTGGCTTCACTGGCAACACTTTAAAGTCTGATATTGCCAAAACATCAAGATAACCACGTTTGAATCTTATTTGTAGCTTGTGTGGGTGTCTGCCCTCACCTCTTCCTCCATCATCCTCCTCCTCACCCCCCGCTGTGGCAGAGAGTGTGGTTTAAACTGAGGCTTGGTGTTTGGAAGTTCTGAACAGAGTTGTGTCTCTGTGTTCTGTGGTCCGGCTTTGTGGTGGCCGATAAAATGTTTTCGTAAAAAAAGATGAAATGCGGCTTTCAGTCTGCTGTAGAATTTAGCTGGAGGCCGTGAATATTAAGAGGCAGAGCTTCTTTGATTTGGGAAGCGTTCACAGTCACCTCTCAAGATAAGTCCAAGCTTTGATTGAAGTTCTGAATCACGGAAACCCTTTTTGAGCCGCTCTTCCCAGCCCCTCTGTAAAGGACATAGTATCACTGTGGGCAGGAGGGACATGTCCCCATTAGTTCTCCAAATCCTGTATTTACAGGTTCCCACTACTGTTTCAGGTTGATTTACTCACCAAGTCTCTGTCATAAGTGTTCTCTGAAACAGTCACCATAGTCCAGATTGAGAAGTTGATAAAGAAGAGGTCATACACTGATCTCCATGAAACCTTCCCTTGTTGCTCTGAGCAGGTTTGGCTTCTTTGACCCTGGCTTTTGTCTGCCAGGTCATCTTCTGTATGATTGTTGGTTGAAAATACTTTAAGGTCTATTGTGATTAACACTCATTTTCTTTATTTTTGGCCTTTTATGCCTTTATTAGATAGGACAGTGGACAGAGTTGGAAACGGGAGAGAGTGGGGAAGGACATGCAGTAAACGCCCGAGGTCGGAATCGAACCCGGGACAGCCGCTATGCCTCCTTCTTTGCTGTAAAGATGATCAGAGCATCCGTTTTACCTTGACTGTCTTGCCTTCTTTGTGGCTGTGGCTCAGGTGGTAGATCACACCGTTGGCATTTCGGTTCCCAGTCCCTCTACGTGCCAAAGTGTCTTTGGACACAGCTTTGAACCCCAGGTTTCTTCCGATGGCAGGCGAGCACCTTGCATAGCAGCCCTGCCACCATTATATGACTGTGTATGTGAATGGGTATGTGAGGAACAAATTGTGGAGTGCTTTATAGAACCTAGCAAAGGTTAACCTACTGAACCCCAAAACCTGCCAGCGGGTTTCACAGGCAGATTTCTTTAAAGACACAATACCAAAGTTCCACCATTCATCAAGGCAAAAGCTGTAAAAAAAACAGAGAGAATCATCAAATTTTCAACTTTCCAACAGTCTATGAAAGTGTCATGTGTAACGTGTAGTTCCATCACTTCATTCTGCATGTTTCATTCTAAAGTTGTCCAAAAATAAAATGTTCTCCCCAGATGCTGTAAAAAAAAACAAAAAAATTACACTCCTTAATATAACTGAGAAACCTTGACTGACTCAGTTGTGTCCAACATTCACACGACAAAATTCAATGAGCTTTCAGGTGAACTGCAGGCAGTGTTTTCATGGAGCAGCAAGGAGACAACAAGAAAAACTGAGATTGTGAAATAAAACTTCTGTAAAAATGTAAATAGTTTAAACATCTGTAGCACCAGTTTTTCTTGGTAATACCTGTGGATAATTGGAAAAGTTATTAATTTTAATTCCATCCATTCATCATCTATACACCACTTAATCCTCTGTAGGGTCGTGGGGGGCTGGAGTCAATCCAGTCGACTCAGACAAAGGCGGGGGACTCCCTGGACAGGTCGCCAGTCTATCACAGGGCTACATATAGAGACAGACAACCAAGCACACTCTCATTCACAAATAACGGACAATTTAGAATCATTAGTTCACCTCATCATGTTTTTTTGGACTGTGGGAGGAAGCTGGAGAACCCGGTGAAAACCTACTATGCACAGGGAGAACATGCAAACTCCATACAGAAAGATCCCAGGCATCCTAACCGGGACGCGAACCGGGGACCTTCTAGGTGAGGCGACACTGCTAACCACTTTTCCACCGTGCAGCCCATTTTGATTCCAAATATATCTTTGATACCGCACAGAAGACATTCTTGAGCTCCCTCTGTTTCTAGTCATGGTTGTGCTGTTTCCATAGAGATGTATGACTTTATATTGTAATAAAAAATTAATGCAAAAAATGCACAGTAACCATTTGGAGTTCGGAGGGTTAAAAGGTTCTGTATAAGTGCAGACCATTTACATACAGACTGTGGTCAGTTTTACATCCTGAAACTACAGACAAGCATCGTGGCTAAAAACAACCTATGACAGCATTCACAAAAATCACCCTTTCTTGCTCTGTGATTTGTGATTTGTCTCTCCGGCTGCATACGTGCTGCTTTTCTGGGTGAAGCATCTGAGCGACTGCGGGTTTTGAGAAACAGTTTAGAAATATTTTCCTAGAAGGACAGTAAAATTAAACATCACACAAACTCTGTGGCAGTAAAGGACTTTTCTCTCTTCGGTAAATTGTTTAGTAAATGAATCTAAATGTGATTTAAGCAGGGTTAGTGCATTATTATGTAAAAATAGTACAGTATTCAAAGTTCTTTTTAAGACTGCCATTGTTCTGGAAAGCATTAGAACCAGTTAATGAAAATATCTGATTTGCTATTGTTTTTTGCGGCGCTTTAATCTCATGATTGGGTAACATGTGCTCTCTCTCTCTGGCCCACATTCATTATTATAATATCTTCATTCACAAACCACAACTGACACTACTTTTATTTCCCTTTCTGCCGCCCACCAAAGCAGGAACACCACTTGTCGTATTTCACTCTGCCTCCGGCTGTGTTCATGTCAGGGCCATTGTTGGGTTTTGCTTCATCTGAAGTTTAATTGTATCCTTCCCACTGTAATATTGAACTCATTACAGCAACGGGGAAGTTTCATTACGAATCAAGGCATGAAAGCGGAGCGCGTCGCAGATGAGCCTGTACCCTGGCTCAGCGACATGTTTTGCATGATTCAGTGTTTGTTACTGAAAATGTCTCGTAGTCAGAGATTAGACAGAGCTGATGTCTCCCCAAAGGCAGTTCCTTGTTTGGAGATAGACACACACACACATTCTTAAAGATACATATACACACACCAGTCAAAACTAGGTTATGCCTGTCATTTCAGATCTCCGTATCTGCTTCGATGCATTAGTGTTTCCTCTTTCACGATCCGTGCTTTTGTCTAAATGACAGTTTAGACGTTTGCACTGTTTCCGTTGCCACAGCCACACAGTGCCATGTGCGATGCCATGCTGAGACAGCGGATTAAGAGATGAATTAAGTCGAAGCTTTGGCCGTATCCTCTCCAGTATCACAGACACCAGCAGAGACGGACGCCTGGCCTCCACATATGGCCACGTCTCCCCCAGCCAGGCCACGAGGCCGAGCCGGACACACACTAACACACACACCCACACTCACTAACACACTTTCCCCCTCTCTGTGCTTTGTCTGGAGTGTGTCTTCTAGCTTGTAATAATACCGCCCAGCCCCTTGTAAAGCCCTATAGGAGATTATCCTCTTTCAAAATGTACAACACTGTGACATTTGTCACCACGTGCTGCTATTCTGATCTGGAGGACTGTCACTTCAAAAGCATGAAGCGCTGTCATGTGGGATCAGAGTGTGGTTTTCATAAAGGCCCCTCATATGGACTTAAATAAGTGCATATACAGTAAACTCATAGCAACTGGTTAAACATGCGTTCCATTTGTGCTGGTGTCTCCCACTGCTTGCTATAGCAAATCTTACATAAACCAGAGCTATATATCTTCCTCCCTCCTGCTTCTGTTTTCATGCACATGCTCTCCCTGACACGGCATCCTCATACTCTGTACACATGCTTTGAAAGTGCTGTAAAAACCCTGTATAGCCTTTAATAGCATTTTCAGCCACGTCTTGGATACAACAACATGATATCACAAAAAAGAACCCAATCAAAAGGTTATAATTGCACTTCTTAAATATATATATATATATAGAGAGAGACAAACATTTGCCTGGTTTGCCACCTTTGCATTAAGGAGGCTACTGTTTGTGAACACTTAAGTGAATAAAATATAGATAGTTCCACCTGCTCTGCAGTCTGCTCTACACAAGTATGAAAAGACAGCTCTACTGCCAGCAGTGTGTGGTGAGATGCATGTAAAAACACAACAAATATATATTTTTTCTTGATATAAAGTGTAGTAGAAAATATCTACAGGTTTATCATATCAAATGATGGATGGTATGGGTAACCTACACAGTAAAAGAAAATCTGTATATAAAGAAATAAATACAATCATAGAAAAAGGCAAAAATCTGGCAGCAAGGGTAAAACTTGTGAAAATAGCAAAAAGTATCTGTAAAATTGTGATATTAGGAGCTGATTTATTGCAGCAACACTGTGTACCTTTACAGTTTCTTTTTGCGTGAAAGGAAGAATAACTATTTTTATATGTATTTTTACATGCATACTATTGGACAAGGACATTTTCTACAATTTGGTCTGTTTTTTTTAAATAGTCAATATGCAAATTAATACTTTTCTCTGTAATTTTACAAGATATTATTTGCAATTTTTAAGTTATTTTTTTTAAAAGGTAGAACAATAATAATAATAATGCATAGGTTTTATATAGCGCTTTTCTAGGCACTCAAAGACTCTTTACATTGCATTAATCATTCACTCCATACTCCATGGTGGTAAACTACGTATGTATCCACAGCTGCTTAGACTGATGGAGGTGAGGCTGCCAGTCTGCTCCATCTGCCCCTCCAACCACCACCTCTCTCACATTGCATCCACCCAGGCTTCCTGGTGTTCCCTCACGGTCTCCCATCCAGGTACTGACCAGGCCCAACCCTGCTTAGCTTCTGAGATCTGACAGGATCGGGCATCCACAAGGCAGTATGGCTTATGGAACAGCCACCAGTAAAATCTGTAAAATGACATCTTGAAAATTATTTGCCATTTTCAATCCTTAAGATAGATATTTTCTTTTAAATAGCAGCAAATATTTGTAAAATAATATTTTTTGCTGATTTAGATATAATGGAAAAATGTAACTGTACAACCAAACACTGAAAAAAATATTTATTTACCGTTAAAAAATACAGATTTTTGATGTTGACATTATTTACAGTTTCAGGCCTGTTTGTTTGTTTGTTTTTATTTACAGCTAACATGCAAATTAATGCTTTTCTTCTGTATTTTTACTACATATTATCTGTAATTTCCCCAAACTTGGAAATCTGTAAAATAACAGTAAATTATTTTAAAAGTTACAGTTAAAACTGTTCAAAAACTTAATTTTTTCTTCCCTTTTTGTCTTTGTAAGGTTGTATAGACGTAAAGGTGGACCAGCTAAACCTACACACTGTCCAGTTCAGTTGTAGGGTTGGTTTCTCCATTACAATCAGTTTTGTTTTTTCTCTCTTCTTCTGCTGGCAGTTCAGAATGAAAGCAGTCTGATGTCACCATCCCTTCATCCATTCTTTCCAGCCATGTATTAATCTCTACTGAATATCCACCTTATGTAAATCTAAAGTATACATTCACATGCAATCATGTAAATCCTTCCATCCAGCCATGAATTGATCAGCAGTAATTCTTTGTGTACATCCATTCCTCCCTCCATCTGTCCGTCCCTCATTCCATCACAGACAGATGTACGTCTCAGCCTGCGTCTAGAGGACGGACCAACACCAGCCGTCCATCCCTGTCGTGTGTCTGATCAGCAGGGCTCACAGCGGGTGGTGTGTGTGCACGTGTGTGTGTGTGTGTGTTGGAAGTGGAGTAGCATGCTAAGCTAATGTGCCTGGAGGACAGGGGGAGACGGAGAAAGTGGCAGATGGTGATGGAGTGATGGGGGGAAGGATTGTGTGTCACTAGGGTAGTGTGGGGGAGGTGGGGCGTGTATCCATGTGTGCGCATGCATGTCGGATTAGTGTGTGTTTGCATAGTTGTTTGTCCTGTGCATTTTTTTCCCCTGTTGGATCTGTGTGTAACGGTATGTTTGTGTGTGTGTGTGTCAGTAAGCCTGAATGGGCTTGGGTGAGGTGGACACGCCCCTCGCACAAGTGATGCCGCTGGTGAAATGAAAACACACCGGTTGTAGCTGCATCTCTTCCCATCCACCTCCAGGCTTTATTTCAAAACTCTATTCCCCCTTCTGGAGACTTTTTTTTCTGGGGCACATTGGAGCGAAATCCCTGCACCTCAGCATCATGAAGTGGCTGGCATCAGTGCGTGCGATGCTGGCCGGAGGCAGCCGTAGCGCCCCTGTGACCCCCGCTGCCAGCCCCAACTTACCCTCCAAGGCAGACCTGCATGCCAAACAGGTAAGCTGCACAAAGGAACCAGGGAAAGCAGAGCATGTGTTGTTTTCAGTGCAGCTGTAGTGTTGTGTAATCTTTCCGGACTAACTTTTGCTTGTGCTTGAGGGTTTCCCAATCAATTCTGTCATCTAAATACTGTTTTGCTGCATCTCACAAGGCTTTCTAATCTGTCTGAGCTGGTGCGTTTTAGCGATTTTATTTTTTTTTTTTACAATCCACCTAATTACACTTGGAACAAGAGTTTTGCTGTATTGTCGGAACAGTGCGCTTTTGTGTGTGCGTGCATGCAACCTGCACAAAATCACTGTCCAGGAATGCATACAAGAAGCCGTGAATGAGAGCGGGGTTTATTTGGCTTGGCTCTCCTGCTTTCCTTTGCTTACAGTGAGCCTGATTCTGTGCTTCTCTGTGCTATTGTATGGAAATCAGTATGCACTCCTTCCTGGACCAAAATTTCCAGTCCAAAAATAATAGAAAATACAATCAGCTACATGTTTCTCAAGGCCTGCTCATAAATTTGCGGATATATGCTGGAGAGGAAGTGCGCAGCGACTTCAGAGAATAGCGGGTCATGTGTGTTTGTGTGTGAAACCACAGTCGTAGTATTAATCCCTCACCCTGACCTCACGCTGCACTGATCCTGCAACTATCCCATACATCCCAACCAGACTCTACTGTTTGATCCCCTTCAGACACTGAGAATCAGACTAAATGTTGAATATTCGATACTTCGATTCTGAAAAATCACAGGTGGAGCAGTGGTTCAGCAGGTACAGTCTTCTTTCTGCAGCATCCACACTCGGCCCGGTGTGCAACCAGCCAGGGTCATGAATATTAATGAGTGAGAAACTGCTCCATTCAGAAAGCACTGGGGGGCGGCAAACTCATTACACACCGATGACTGACCCCTAAACATGTCAGTGGTGTGTGTGCACTGACTGCAGGCTGGATCACATATCTTGCAAGTCACTCCTCCTGCTCAGCCTTCCAGGTACGACTCTGCAGCTTGTTCGACTGTGTTTGTGTTTTCTCTGTAGCTCTGGGAGGCCATTTGTTTTTCCTATTTCACAGCTTCTTGTGTTCTAGGTTAGATCATGTCTAAGTTGATGAAAGTGATCTTTACTTGGAGTGTCCAGGGAGGGGTCTCATACATATACCCATCCATCCATTATCTATGCACCGCTTAATCCTCCGGTCGTTCGGGTGGCTGGAATCTATCCCAGTGGACTCAGATGAAGGCAGGAGACACCCTGGACAGGTCACCAGTCTATCACAGGGCTACACATAGAGACAGACAACCAAGCTCACTCTCATTCACACCTACGGATAATGTAGAATAATCAATTAACCTCTGTATGTTTTTGGACTGTGGGAGGAAGTTGGAGAACCTGGTGAGAACCCACGCTGCACAGGGAGAACATGCAAACTCCACACAGAAAGATCCCAGGCGTCCTAACCGGGACATGAACCGGGGATCTTCCAGCTGTGAGGCAACGCTGCTAACAACTGAGTCACCGTGCAGCCCTCTCTCACCTATATGTAAAGTCAAAATAAGAAATATTTTGTTTCTCTGGAAGAACTGAGCTCAATTCAACATCAATATGAGATATCGTCCATTTTTATCTTCTTACTTCAGCTCCTGAGAAACAGCCTCCCTCTCATCTCGGCCTGATCCCGATTTAAGAACCTAAAAAGCTCATTTTTTCTCTCTCGCTGCACTCTGATGATTATTTATGTGAAAAATAATCTGCTCTGGTGACAAACAACAAGATCCAAAAGCAAACTTGACTGGCTTACAAATGATTGTGCACGGTATTAGGAATGAGTCTCAGTTGCTGTGTTTCTGTGAGGTATTTTTATATGCATTTTGAAGAGTCACACTGGAAAAAGTTAACATGAAGTTAAAAGTTTCTCTTGTTTGCGTTCATGGGTGTAATGGGAGATGGAGACACCTTTTCAGAATTAGCTCTGACATTTAACTTTTATGACCAATCAGCTATTTCTGCCTCTGTCATTGTCTTCATCTCTGGAGAAACCTGTCTAATACCAGCTGACATGAAGGAATAATTATCACCTTTCTAATCGAAAACAATTCCTGAAGACTTCTCTCTACCGAAATTTAGCTATTTCTTCGTCGTGGCTCTTTAGCCATTGGTACTGTTTTTACTTTCAGTATGTGTTTCAGCTGCCCTTACAGAGTATGTACCATTCCATGCAGTTTGCACACAGTTGGGACATGCTAGTGGGCCATAATGCCTGAAGCCTTGACTGTCTTGCTCATGTGTCCATTGCAGCTGAGTCGTTTGTGCTCTTAAAGCTTGTTACTGTGACTGATGTGACTTATCTTCCGCTGTGCAAAGGATTGTGGGTCAGATAGCCAGAAAAGCATGCTGGCTGGGATACAGCAGAATGCAACAACATGTAGTAGGACATCCTGGTGTGTTTGGCTTGCTGTATTTGACACAGTATGTATTGGGGCATAAGGAATCTTTGTCAGCATTCCATATAGTATGATAACATGGGTATTGGAATGCATTCCTGGTATTGTTCCTGACTTCTTCTACTCTGCTGCATGTGCAGCGTAACCTATTCCGCCACCTTCTGACAACACCGTGCAGCTCCATAGAGTTCATGGAAACAAGCTTCATTGGCATTTTCTTTCTTTCTTTGTGACATAAAAAAATTGCTTCAAATTTGTGTGGAAATTCAGCCAGTGATCAAATTCAACACTCAGCTCTGTTCTGTTCTGGTGTTTCTCCTGGTATTATCACACTGAACAAGATCGTTTGTCCTTTGTTGATTCATTCTTTTGCTCTGTAGTGGGGGTTAGAAGAAAGAAGTCAGTAATCTCTAAATGAAAAAGATGATTTATTTCTCATGAGACAAAGAAAAAGACCGTTGGACGACGAGATCTTCCTTTAGCCTGTACTCTGTAGCATTCACCTTCAATTTGGTTCAAAATGCAAAGTGAGAATCAGGTTATTGGAATCTCAGGTGTCACACGGTCACTGAGATACCTTCAAATGCAAGTTTTAGTCCTTTTAAATGTGCTGGAGATTGAAAAGCAGCTCCAGAAATAGACCCCAGCCTGCAACTGTTTATGTGTTTACTGCTGTTTACATGGTCACCCGCTGATCCTTATGCTTGGAACAATGAGCAACAGAGCTGAGCCACAGTCTGAATGGATGCTGGTACAATATAGATTTTTGCAGTGGAGGAGTCATGTCACTTCATCTGTAATGGCTCCAGTGCCCTTGGATGGTACAAGAACAGCTGAAAGCAACTATCAAACTCAAATGACTTTAATCATTACGGGTTCCTTTTCATTATGGTGCGGGTTTGGCGGTTAGCTGCCCTCACTTGTATTGAAAACGTTCAGACGATGCATTGGAGTGATTACTTCCTCATCTAGAGCTCAGACAGGATTTGGGGGCCGCAGAGTCAGAATCTGTGTGTTCCTTTCCAGCCTAATAGCAGATAATGAGTGCAGAGTAATATTGAATCACCTAATATTTACAGCAGGAATGCCTCTGACCAAGGCCCGGTGATTGATGAGCGGGCTGCGCCCCAATCATCCAGTCTTACGAAATCACCGAGAGCCAGTGAGTCGGGTTGCGATGTTGTGTGTTTTCTCAAACAACCGCAGACGGCAGCAGATAGAAGGAGCAGAGGAGACAAAGAGGGAGCGCCAGGTAGAGGCAAGGAACACTGTCGGTTCATGGTTTAGCTGTTTTGGCTCATCCACTTCAGGTTGACTTACAAAGAGTGCAGCAGGGCAGTATAGAAAATAATGTCTGGCCTCAGTTTGCATCAGTGTTTTTGAGTTCTGACAACTTCTAATGAAATGATGTTCAACCAACTAATGATGTTTAGTTAGGAGAAATAACTTTGCCTTTACAGTGCTTGGTTGTCCGTCTCTATATGCAGCCCTGCGATAGGTCCAGAGCGTCCCCTGCTTTCACCCGAGTTGGCTTGGATAGGCTCCAGATTTTGCAGTCTGAACCATCTGAAATTGTCTTGGCTTGTCAAGATGGGGCAACATTGGGCCGCCGTATAGCTCGCTGAGTTAAGGCATTGTGGACGCTAGTCACCAGCAGTGGTCATGAGTTCGAGTCCAGTTCACGACCCTTTGCTCCATGTCTCTCTCTTCTATACCCCCTTTCATCCTGTCTCTCCTCCTATCAAAAAAATATTTTAAAAAAGACAGGGGCTGCTTGGTTGTTAGCACCGTCGCCTCACAGCTAGAAGATCCCCGGTTCACGTCCCGGTTAGGACACCTGGGATCTTTCTGTGTGGAGTTTGCATGTTCTCCCTGTGCAGCGTGGGTTCTCACCAGGTTCTCCAGCTTTTTCCCACAGTCCAAAAACATGCTGAGGTTAAGTGATGATTCTAATTTGTCAGTATGTGTGAACTGGATTGTGCTTGGTGGCCCCTCTCTATGTGTAGCCCTGTGAGCACCCCGAAACCCTAGTGAGGATTAAGTGGTGTATAGATAATGAATGGATGGATGTTAATGTAGAGGAGGAGACTCAGAATATTGAACTCAAGGTAAAGAAAATGAACTTGTCAAGTCAATTTCATGAGGTTATCTTAACTCAAATTTAATTGGAAATCAACTTATGCAGTAATTTGAGTTTAAACTGCACACAATTTTGAGTTAGTGCAATTACCAACATTATTATGTCATTGCAACCTATCAAAAAGTTTAGAAACTTAAAAGTTCCATCTAAATTAGCATATTTGATTTTTTTTTCTCTGTACATGCAACAGTACATTTCATTAAGTGGTGAGAACAAGTCCTTTGAATTACTTTTTACAGTGTATGCTGTATGATCGCTAATCAAAAAGTCAGAGTCGGTGTCCTAAAATATATGATCATGATAAGTGTGAAAGGAAAAGAGAAGATCAAACTGTGTGAGTGAAAGTGTAGGACCTTCGCTGGCTCAAAGAGAGGAATGTGATTTCTGGGGGCTCTTTTGTAATTTCAGTGAAAGCCACATAAAACAGATGGAAACAAATGAAAGCCACCCACCAGGGAAAAGGGCAGAGCTATCCGACGGTTAAAAATTAAACCCAACTGAAGCACTCGACTCGTACAAAGAGAGCGAGAGAAAAGAGGCAGGTTTTGGTTGAAGAGAGGAAACATCGGTTCAACCTTGAGTCGCCCCTTTGATTTCTTTATCAGGTCGCTGGCAGATAAGAAGGGAAGTGTTCCCAACAGCTGTGTGCTGGTGTGAGAGGGAGGCTTCTGTTTTATCAGTGGATGAAAGGTGCCATGAATCACTTAGAGCTCTCAGTGATTTCCGCTTTTAGACCTACATTTGCTTAATCCGCTCCTCAGGATTCTTTCTAAAGCTCATGGATCAATAAGTAACACCTCGCTGAGGGTTTGCAGAGACTAATCACTTATCAGATCATCAGGGTGGTACTCTGACATCATAGATTACATTTAGGATTTGTTGTTTCAGCAGGTGGTGCTCAATTCAGCCACACTGACTACTCGACTCTAATACCTAATTCCTCCTCTGTATATTCCTAATAATTGCATTAACTCTCACACTGTGTACTAGATTTTGTTGTCTAGGCACTGACTTTACAACAGCACGTTTTATTAGCTGTCTGTTGGCTGAATCAACCATGCTGATTGTCGCAAAGCTCAGTTTTTCATCCAAAAGTACTGCCCTTCAACTTTGTACAGCACCTCAACATCTATTTTATTGTTTGGTGCAAATTGGGTGCATGTATTGTACTAATCTGATGATCCCCTATAACCCTTCATCTCGACCCATCACCAGCTCAAAATGTTCACGTCTGATGATCTGGAGTATGAACCAACACCTGCAAAGCTAATGAATTTCCCCTCAGCATCAGCTGTTCTAAATATCAGTATGCACTGGCACCATTACAGATGGTAATATTTACTTCATTGTAATGCTGTGTGTCAAAATGCTGGCATGCATAACGCAGCCTATACCAACACCGTCTGACAACACTCCAAGCAGTTAATAGAAACAAACCTAATTCTGATATTGTTTTCTTTTCTTTTTGTGCGACATTTCAAAAGTTTGCTTCATATTCACTCGGTAATTACATGGAAACACAACTACACAGTTATTTGTCTGACCTTGATTTTATTTAAAGGTGTTTTGAGACAAATCATGATGGCCCTCTGTTCAACCAGAGTCGGACACTGTCGGAGGTTGTTGACCCGGTGCTGTATTCAGAAATGGAAATAAACTCAGTGATGTTGCGCAGTTGTTGTATTTTATTTTTTATTTTTTTGGTTCGACCACGTTTTTACTCACTGTGGGCTCTTTTCCCACTAAAGTCCTGCACTTCTGTGGGAACAGCACAACCATGACTCGAAAGAGAGAGAACTCAGAAATGTCTTTTAAGCAGTGCAACACAGGTATAATGCCATCAGAAAGAATAAATGCAAAGGTTGAATTTCTTTTGAATTTCATAGATTAAAAAAACAAAAAAAACAATCTTGAATCCCCATGCCCAACACTTCCACAAGTGGCTCTAGGTAAATGGCCGCCCCGGACACCAACTTTTCCCACTCCCCTGTTTACCACTCCCCTCTGGCAGGAGGCTTCAGTCCATCAGGACCAAAACCTCCCGCCACAAAAACAATTTCTTCCCATCTGCAGCCAGTCTCATCAACAAGGCTTCAGACCCCCCAATGCGCTATTCAGATCTCAAAATTATTATTTGGATACCACCACAACAACCAAATATTCGGATATTCAGATATTCGGGTCCAGCCCTAGTCAGAGTGAACTGAGTTCTCATCGTAGCACATCCAGTCTGAAACACCACTTGATGGCCAAACACACGGCTGATGCAAATCCTATGTCTGCTCCCCGTCAGAACCAGGCGACAATGGTGATAAGGATAAGAGTGTTAAAATGATAATTCAAGGGACATTTAGACTACATAAAAAATGTGCGATTAATTTGCGATTAATCGCGAGTTAACTATGACATTCATGTGATTAATCACGATTAAATATTTTAATTGATTGACAGCACTAGTAAAAACTACTTGGTAATAAATATGATTCTGATTGTGATTCTGATGGCACTTGTCTCCTGTCTGCTCTGTGTGAACACAGCCTGCAGTTCAACCCAGTGCTGCTGAAAAGTCTCCGGATTTTTGTCACATTATGTCTGTGGCTAAGTCTCTAGGATGCACCAGGGAAATAAATAAAATCAATGAAATATCACAATTTTAAGTTTAAATTTTGTCCCTTTTAACAGATGAGTAGTTCAAGGAAAGTGAAAAAAGTTGAAATTCCAACAAATTAGTCTGTACTTACAGCTTCTGGCTCTGATAAATGCTGTCTTTTGGCGAGACAACATGCCCACCAACATAAGCTGGGAGTCATTGGTGCATCCATTGATAAACAGCAGGAGAAAGCAAAGGAGATGAAAGCACATGTGAAGGTCACAGGCATGTGATGGATATGTGTGGCCAACCAGTAGATGGATGACGTGTGTTCGTCAGTGCTGAGAAACATCTTGTCACTCTTCCAGTAATTGCTCCGATCACCCTGAACAAATCTTTTCACTCTCCCTGCTCAGACAGTCCAGGGACGAACAGCCTCCATCACTCCTGGACTCACTCTGTCTCTCTTACTTCCTGTCTTTTTCACTTCATTAAGTGTAGCTCCTCCTGCCCTCGTCTCTCCATCTTCTATCTGTCTTCCCTTCCTCTTAAATCCCTCAGTAATATAACAGCAAATTTAAAAAGGGATCTTATTATATCAAAGGCTGAATAGTGTGACATTAAGATTCATAGTTGCTAGTTGATCTGGCCTTATCCTACACTTCCTGACTCCGTCTCTCTTGTTCTATATCTGGTTAATGTGACTCATGGTCTCACCCACTCATCGGCTTCCTCAAGTGCCATAATAATAACAGCTCATTGACTGTCGCTCTCTATCGGAGCCCGTTTCTCTCACTCCTCATCAAGTGTTACACCGATAAACCTCCATTGACTTCTTGCAGTCTCTCTCTTGGTCTGAAGTGAATGTGCTGGCACTGCAAAGCCCCATTGACTTGTCCATTAGCTTCCTCTCCTTTATTTCGATCATCGCTTTCTTTTAATTTCTCCTGTGTTCTTCGTCAGTAACGTTTAATAGCCACACACTTGGACTGACTAAAGCAAGCATTAAGCTCTGTGTGCTCACTCAGAGACACACAATGCATACACACACTCTCCTTTCACTTCCCTTTATCCCTGTGCAAGAATGTTCAAGCACAGAAGCATATTGCTGCAAAGGAATCACTAAACCTGCACTAATTCATATTTTATATAAAAGGAGTCTGCACTTCCCATCAGCTCATTGGTTTTGTTTCAGCTTCACAGCTTTTATTCACTCTCACCGCCCTTAACAGTCTTGTTTCCAGCTGCAGCAGAGAAAGAGCTGCGATACACCTACTGTAGTCTGCCTGTTCAGTGTAGTGGGAAATACTGCTCTGCCTTCCCCTCTGTTCTTGACAAAGTAGACCTTGTCAGTTTGTGAGTAGCATCAATAGCCAAGTTGTGTTTCCTCAGCTTCCTTTACCTTGTTAATATGTCCATAGGCTGTTTGTCATATGCTGGAAAACATATCATGAGTACAATAAGCAGTCAAACACAGAGACTGAGCATTTCTACCTTGAAGCTGCAGTGTCTCAAAAGCACAGATTTAGACTTTTAGAGCTTCGCACGTAACAAATCTGAGGAACCAATCCTGTCGACTTGCAGGGTGGATCATTAGTCTTGCTTCTAGAGTAGTTCTACAGTGTTTGAAGGGAGTCATAGGTGAGCTGGTGTGCTGAGCTGCAGCGACTCCACTGATCTGCACATTCCAATGAAAGCAACAGTGTAGAATTGGAGCCATCTTCAAGGTAGGAAGGGAATATTTTCATGGGGGCAAAAAATGTAAATTTGTAAGATTAGTGCACAGAAGCGAGTTTTCAGGAGTGAAATCAACAACGAGAGACGGACTTTAAAGTCAGTTGAAGGCCAGAAATGTAGCAACACTTTCTAAATCTTGTCTCCGAGATGCGTTAGCTTACATATCAGCTTAACAAATAACAGACGCTAAGTGGCAACTGGTGACATATATGGACTCATGCAGGTTTTAAAACCACAAAGAAGCAGATGCTAAACAATCAGACATGGTTGTGAGTTTTAATAATCCAAAAGAGGGACTGGATTTTGAAGGAACTCTGTGTGTTTTCCCTCCACTGAGGCTAATATTGTCTGCTGTTATTTTTCTAATTCGATGCCAATATCAGATTTTTCCCAAGGAAGCGTTTCATTATGTTTGGTGTGAAAGTGTGAGGAATTCTTGGCATCTGAGGTTTTCTTTGGTGAAGAACTTGGTTCTTGTGACTGCAGTGCAGTAGGAAGTGTTGCTCCGTCTCCTGGCAAAACAGTCATTGTCTGTTTTCTCTGGCCAAGCTGTGGTCCCTCAGTTTCCTTTAAAGTAATGTGCCTGTAAAAACTGACATTTGGTATTGTCTGTTCTGTGCTCAGCAACACTAAAGTTGAGTTTTTCTGGAGTAGATGTTCCGGATATTCAGTCGAGGGAAGGGCACATCACACCTAAAGTCTGACGGGGTGAAGGACTTAGAGAGCAAAATATTGGAGAAAAGGAGCATGAGGGAGAGAAGATGTTACGCAATGTGGTATTTTTGGGATTGCAGGGGAAAAAAATCACCTCACTTGAGTGTTAATACGATGCTGGAAGCCTGTTAGAGAACCGTGTGTGTGCAGTATCTAACTCTCTTACTTGATTGGTAGACCAGCAGTGTGTGTGTGTGTGTGTGAGAGTGTGTGTGTGTCAGAGGGAACAGCTGAAAACTTTATGCAGCTCCTCACGTCACCCTCTCACTGCTGAATCATATCTCTCCTCTCCATATTCTCCTCCTGTGCTGCATTAATTTGCTCCTTACCTTGACAAACCTTCTACCTCTGTGTTAACTCGCTTTTTTCGCCCCACTCTGGTCTTCAGAAGCTCAAGTGAGACATTTTACTCATCTGTACCAGCTGCTTTGAAACTTTCCCCATGATTTGGAGGTGTTATTTATTCAAACTAGCTCCGGTATTAAAGGCTAGCTCTGTCTTTCATTGCAGCTTGGGTCTAATTTTCATAGTTGGAGCCGTTATCCCTGTTAATAATAATCACACTGCACTTATCTAGTTAACTGCTGAGACATGGGAATGCAGTAATGTTGCTGAAAAGAAGCCTAGAGCCACTACACTGTGTTCCCAAATCATAGCGATTACTTTTGTGGGTCCAATATTATCATGAAGAAATACCTAAAAGATAGAGTCTACCTCAACGTGCTTTTACTTACTTATCACTTACTCCTGTTGCATCTCTGGACACACACCAGAACAGGCCTGTCTCGCAAAAATGACACTACTATTAAACTAAACTGCAGTCTAAAGTATCACAAATACATTTCTAATGAACACATCTTTGCCATTTATTTTTTGGCTTTTCAAAAAACCAATCATATATTAGAATAGGTGTGTCTTGTCACCCTGGTAACCCAGAAAATTAGGGAGAACCTTTAAACCCATAGGGAAAGAGTCAAATGAGAGTATTTTAATTCATACCAAGATATTTTCCAAATGTAACTAAGTAGTTTTGGTGCCTAAAAAATATATATATATATCATGGTCCCACATGGGATGCAAACACCAGTATCTTTGGTAAAAGTCCTGTGTAGGACCTCTCAGGACAAGAGGACCTCTCAGGGTGTCCTATGGGGTCTGGAACCAGGACATTGGCACTGGATCCTTTTGGTACTATGGCTTGTGCAGTGGGGCCTCTGTGTCAACCAGGGTGTAGCTTTTTTCCAAGCATAACCACAAATATTTGGCGCTTTAATTATACCAAAAGGCAAGTGAAAGCAAAACTTAAGTCTAAAAGTAATTGTCCCACATGGGATACAAACTCTGGTCTCGTTGTTCATTTATGCCTCCTTCCAGGAGACTGTATAGGGGATGGGATTTTACAAGTCCTGTGAGACCCAATACAAAGCTTGCAGGAGCAGTCAATCAATCAATCAATAAATAAATAAATAATGCAAGTTTTGGGGATTAGCATCAACAAATTGGGTTGGAAAGAAGCATAAAGTGAGTTTGCAGTATAAAAGGCAAGTCGGATGTGGGTAAGTTTGTTGCAACAAATGTGAAAAGTATCGATATACATCGATCAGCCATATTATCAACATCATGACCACTGACAGGTAAAGTGAATAACAGTGATCATGTTGGTACTATGTGCTGTTCTGATGGAAAACCTTGGATTTTAACATCCATGTTGATGAGACTTAGACACCCAAATAAACATGGTCTCTCAACAAACACACTCCCTCATGCAAATGGAAATCCCAAATGTCACTGGCCTACCCCTGCAGGAAAACGCACCCCACCACATGGAAACAACATCAACCAATCAGGAACATGTTGAGGAACATGACAATAGTCCAACATGTTGATTTGACCTCCAAACTTCCTACAGCCCATTGTGATCAAGCATCAACAGGATGCAGTGGAACAAGTTTGATTGACAGAGGCCCCACTGGACAAGCCAGAGTACCCAAAGGATCCACTGCCAACATCCTGGTTCCAGACCCCATAGGACACCCTGAGAGGTCCTCTTGTCCATGGCCAATGGTTCAGAGCATGTTTGAGCACATAAGGGGGACCAACATATATTAGGCAGGTGGTCATAATGTTATGCCTGATCGGTGCACAAGTCTGTCAGCTCTTGGTTAAGGTGACACATGGTCAGAGTGCCTCCTCTTTAAAGATAAAGCACATACTTAATGAGATACTATCCAGAATTTAGTTTAATGTGTACTGATTTAGAACAACTGTAACTCTTATGAATGTATTTGTAATTTTGCTACGGTATTGGGCTACCAACAGCTTTTCATATCTTTATTGGCACTATCCAGTAAAATAAAATGTCCATGCGAGATGGGAGAAGACACTAAATCAATGGAATATCGTGTGGGTGTGAATGTTTGCAGGTGTGGGTGGGAGTGGAAATGCAGATTGCAGGAGTAGGTGGTAAAGGTCAGAAATCCAACAGGAGTGGGATTAGGAAAACAGAACCACTCCTAATTATATGGACTTTCAAAGTGGAAACCTTTCACACTGCGTCAGAGTCTTACATTTTGCAGATAAAACATGTTTCTTGAAGATGTAAATGAGGATGCAGTTTAGTACTTTTTGGCAGACAGGGTTGGCCTAAAACTGTGCCACCACTCCAGCGGGGACTTTCAGGTAATATGATTCACCATCATTTCATTGTTTGCCTTGACCATTGTGTACTAAACAAGTACAAATACAGCATTTGTTTGGTCGAATTTCACCAGGAATGCGTGCTTGCACTTTGAGAAACAGCTCAGCCAGATGACTTTGTGTTGCATTGTGGCACAAGTTGAGCCATATTTTTCTGCCAGACCACCCTGTGTTACTTTGCCACATCCTCCTCCAGCGGAGCTCTGACGACAGAGTGGTCCCAGGCAAATGAATTTAGAAGCTGTGTCTTTCATGTAGCGTGTTGTTTGTCTGAGCATGTCACTCCCCACTCAGGTCAGAGGTCGGGAACTGGATGCCAAATATCGCTGCTGCACGTATTCTGCATCCACATTTAATCTATCCAGCATGAGTTGGCCCGTGGAACTGATGGAAACAGTTGACAAAAGCACAAAAATAAGATCCAAGCTGTAATAAATCTGAAATCTCCTTTAATTTGGTGGGATCTAATTATTGCAAGGCGCTCCGAGGAAGCAGATAAACACTCGAAATGCAAAAATGTACATTTAAGAAGGAAGGCGGCCAAAAGACGAGGAAAGAAAAGAGACACATCCGTCACTGCCGGGCTGAAACGCAGGACTTTCTCATGCTGAGTTATTCACCCAGAGTGGACATTATTTGAGCTGGCACACACTGGGTTGGCCGGGATAAACAGCAAAACACAGAGCGGTGTCCAAGCACCATAATCAGAATCATATACAAGTTGGCCAACCTGTTATTATAAGATACTCAGAGCCGAGCGTCCCGGGTGAAGCCAGAGAAAGAGAAAAATCACTTACAGCTTCGTCTCCCGCTCTGACAGATTTGCTGAAGAGCAGAAGAGGATTGTCTGTCATTTAAAAGCATTTGCAAGTGTATTTCTGTTCATGTCGAATCTAAACCCTGCTGACGACCTTTGACCTGGAGAATTGGAGCAGCGCTCTGGGAAGATGGATGAGTTGTGGTGGCACTTCAATGGTTTTTAACTTTCTAACTGATCCGCCAAAGCTGGCCTCGCGTGTTGATTCCTCCGGCGGGACTGACGGAATCAATTCACCACTTCAGCGCAACGCAGAGTCGCATTTCTAAATTATTTCCATCATTTAATTCTGGCGACCAGACTGATCATTTTCCTGTCAAAGAACATATTCCAATCTCCCAGCACAACACACACTTACAGTATGCTCACATTCACACACGCACACTCTCTCCTCATGCATACAGTAATGACTTTTATGGCTGAGTGATTTATGCATTTTAAATGTGGCCACGTTGTCCTTTAACTGTCCACAGTGAGATAACAGAAGCACATCAGTCTCCTGACAGACGGGGGAATGCAGAAAGGTCAGTCTCCTCATCCCCTCCCAGTCAATTGTAATTACTTTGCTTAGAGAGCAAGAAAAACACATATTTTTGTTTGTATGTGGCAGAAATGTAAATGGCTGGTGCAGCAAGGCATCCAAATTAATCCTTAATTTGTTTTTGGTTCATTACCATCAGCACACCTCCAACTTCCAGCTACATTAGAACCAAGTTATGTAACCAGTGAACCACAGTATGGGCTATAATCGCTGTTGGACATGCCATAGGATAAATGACCTATACGATGTCTTTTTCTCTTCATGAGAATAGCTGCCATGATAATGAATTCTGCGCAGATCCAAAAGCATCCAGTTGCGACTAATCCACTTCCTCTCTCCTCACTCATCACTTGGAAAGTCTGCTCCAGCTGCCCCCGTCTGGGCCAAGGAAGGAAAAATCAACATGTACAGCTGGGATGTTGTGTTGTTATTGTAATTTAGTCGTTAAAATATAACTCTGATGAGCCCAAACACCAGTTTTTGCTGGTTGGTTCAAAAGATATGTTGTCTTTTAAAAAGAAATCCCTCAAAATGACACCCCAACATTATGTACTTTCTCAGTGAGAAAATTAACAAAGCTTAAAATCGTGATATTTTATAGTTACACTGCAGTTTGCTTTAACCAGATTCTATTAAAAAATGCTTCTAGGTACAACCGTGAAGCCACTAGTGACTCAGCTGTGATCAGCAGTCATTTTACAAAAATTCTGTGACTTTAGGTTGAACTGCAGGCAGTGCTTGCACAGAGCAGATAGGAGATAAGTACAGAAGCAAACTAGAAAAGCACTCAGAGAGCGCAGACCTCTGCCAAGCAGCTCATTTCACCCATACTGTGATTTCCACCCTATGTTTTAGTCCCACATTCATTTTATACATGCTATTAGATTCACTGATAATCAAAACACACCTTTAGCATTTGGAATCACACTGATATTGTTGTTGTTATTGTTGTTGTTAGTTTAATCGATATTTGTCAGTAATGGTGGTATTCTTCTGGTTATAGCTCCATAGTTATTGAAGCTACAACAAATCTGTTCACACTACTGATTCATCAGACTCTCAGCTACAATCTGGTGCTAACTGAATGTTTGTATCTTCATTTGTTACCTTACAGTGCCCCAAAATGTGCAAGCATCGTAAATTTTTCTGTTCTGGATCATAATATCCAGAATTTTGTCAGCATCCAGATCCAATTTTGATATTTTATAGAACCTATTGTGAATGTGTCCTGTCTTTTTTTTGCCCAGCAATCTGGCCTTTTGTTGTGAACTTACATGCACATATGCTGAAAATGGTCCTATCTTGTAATAATGATAAAGAATCCTTCAAAAAAATCCTGGATCCAAATGGTGATCCAGAACATCACCAAAATCTTATCATCTGTCCCATAATCAACATTTCCTGAAAATTTAATCAAAATCCATTCATAACTTTTCAAGTTATCTTGCGAACAGACAGACGACAGACAAACAAACAGATAAACGCCGGGAATATGTGGTAAAATATCTTCACTATGTTTAGTCACCAGTCTTTTTCCAGTATGGTAACACCTCAGGGCACTTGGGAAAAGGTTTTGTGTGTTAATTCCAGTTTGTTTGTTTTTTTTTCAATTTTTAAGATAGAAATAATCAAAGAAATAATAATTTACAGCTGTTCAAGAGACATTTCTACATCCTCTCTGCTTCTAGCCATGTTGGTGCTGTTTCCATAGAGATGCAGAACTTCATATTGCAGTAAAAAATGCCCAGAAACTGCCTGGAGTTCAGAGGGTTCAGTTAATCCTTTACTAATTATCACAGACTTAGTCAAGGACTTCATTTTCATCATTTAGAAGAGCAAATATTCCAAATAATTTCAGACTACAACGGTCAACAGACCGCATGGATTTAACCCTCATCCTACCTACTGGGGCGTCCACAGACCTCAGACTTGTACTTGTAGTCACGTCTTACAGGTGCTTTACTCATTCCAGTTGTTTATGACTGTCCCACAGGATCCCAGTCAACAGCACCCAATTCTGTCCATGCAGTTTTAGAGATGGAAGTATTTACAGAGTTCTGGTTTTAGAAGGATCTGAACTTAAATTGGGGGGAAAAACAATATTATGAACTGTTTATGTTCTAATTTACAAGATAAAACTGTAATAGTGTGTCGTGCATGTGGTTTACATTAGAAAATGCCACAATGTGTTAACTTTTGAGGCTGTTTGGCTGTAAGAAACCGAGAATCTATAAAGTAATTCTGGATGCCATTAGAGTTTGTTGTTTGTCAGCAGCAGTGGCAAACAGATCAAGATGTATGTGCAATAGCTGGCATAGCGCAAATCTTCAGACACATAAATATAAAACAATTAATGTTTACTTGAAAGTGCTGTAAGTGAAATGATGCCAGAATCAAAGGAGGGTAAATAAGCTGTTAAGTGCTCATGTGGATGGCACTGGAGATAAAAAGCAGCAATTTGTAAAGCATCTATTTTTCATTTCCACAGTATGCAAATTAACTGTGGCTTTTCTAAAATAGTAATCTGCGTTTTGTCGATGACATTAATTGCATAACTAACAATGTTTCGAGAGGAAGTGAATTAGCATTTTGCTTTGATTTTCATTTTTGATAGTAGTTTGTTGTTCTGGTCCCCAGTCAGTAGCTCTTGTACGTTAAAGATGTTGATGGGATGAAGGTTAGCAAAGCTCATGTGAGAATTCCTCTGCCATTTGTGTGTATTAGGCAAATGAAAGCTTTTATTTGTAGATCTTCCTCTGTGGTCTTTTTGACTAATTCATCCTTGTAGTTATTAGTGTTGTTTGTCTGAACTGTGTCTGTTAGATTCTACTCCACATCCAAACTAACTACACTACTGACAACAGACTGTATGTATTTTCATAGAAGTATGAGTGTTTTCTTTCTGTCGATAAGGTGTCTGTAGGACTAGATCAGCATATTTCTATCAAAACCCTGACACAGACAAACACATACCGAGTTGAAAAGGAAAATGTGTTTGTGATGCGCAAATCCACCATCATGGCTACATGAAAATGCAACGTATGGTTGGTTTTTCCCTCAAGTAGAGTCTGAAGACTGAGAAAAAGTCAGTGACCGAGAGCTCATCTACTTTGATGACTTCACATGGGACAGCTCAAAGCCCTCACAGACCCAACAGGAGGGAGTCTTTGAGTGCATGAGGGGGGGCAGTGGAACTGGGCTGGTTTTAATGAGGAGTAGTGTCCAGTGTTGGTCTGAACATGAGTCAAGAACTTTACCAACCTGACAGGGAAAATTCCCTGAGAGATAGTGGGCACTCTAGTCTGCTCTGGCTCCTCATGGACAGTGGACATTCAGAAAGAAAAGGCAGAGATACCACAAAAGCACTCGCACAAACTTTCCACATCATCTGGAAGTGCATTTGTAGCTTTCTCATTCGACGTTTTATATTGATCTTTTCCTCGCTCTTCCTCCTCTTCCTCTTGGCTCGCATAGAAAGGAGTGAGGGAAAGAAAGGCAGCAGTGAAGAACAAAAACCACACAGCCCAGGGAGCAGGAGGACAGCGCATGCAGACTGAGACTTTAAGAAAGAGGCTTACGGCAGCATTACTTTGATGTGCAGACTTCATTGCTGCTCCCAGAGGACGGCCCCTGGCTTCGAGCCCCCGAGCAGCAGCTCTCACTGTTCTGCGACACCTCGGCAGGCCACTGAGAGCCGCTAACATGGACCCAGGAGAGTTGCGTTTTTCTTTTTTCTTTTTTCCACGCAGCCTGCATTTCGGGCTCAGAGCGCCGCAGCACTGACAGTTACTCCGACTCTGCTGAGCTTGTGCCTGACTTGTAACTTGTGAGAGTCCCAGATGGTGTGGATTTTCAGCTGCTGCGTGAGAATTTCTGCTTTAGCCCCTATAGTCACATCCAGAAGTGTTGGATGGAGCATTTTTCAGTATCACTGCCGCATTAATTACTTTGGTTTAGCTTCCTTAAACATGTGGGACCATTGTAGAAATGATTAGTCGCCTTTGATGCTGTTTAATGCACTTAAAGAGCCACTTGCAGGTTAGCGACACCAATAAATTAATGTGTAGGAGAATTAAGCAGAAACTAGATACACTCCGATCAGCCACAACATTAAGACCACTGACAGGTGAAGTGAATAACATTGATCATATTGGTACTATGTAGTGTTCTGATGGAAAACCTTGGATTTTGACATCAGTGTTGATCAGACCTCAAACTTCCTACACCCCATTGTGATCAAGCATCAACAGGATGCAGTGGAACACGTTTGACTGACAGAGGCCCCACTGCACAAGCCAGAGCACCCAAAGGATCCAGTGCCAACATCCTGGTTCCAGACCCCATAGGACACCCTGAGAGGTCCTCTGGTCCATGTCCAATGGTTCAGAGCATTTTTGACCACATAAGGGGGCCAACACAATATTAGAGTAGAATAGAATAGAATAGAATAGAAAATCTCTTTTTTGTGATTGTCCAAAAAAAAAACTACAACGAAATTGGAGGAGCATCTCTCCCATAGTGCAATTTGAAAAAAAACATCCATCCATTGTCTTCCGCTTATCCGGGGCCCAGTCATGGAGGCAGCAGTCTAAGGAGAGATGCCCAGACTTCCCTCGACCAGCTCTTCCGGTGGGACCCCGAGGCGTTCCCAGGCCAACCGATAGACATAGTCCCTCCAGCGTGTCTTAGGTCCACCCCGAGGCCTCCTCCCGGTGGGACATGCCCAGAACGTCTCCCTAGGCAGGTGGGAAAAAATGAAAAAAAAAACCAACAAAACACGAAATAAATATGCTAAATTAAAACTAGTAAATAAAGAAAAACAGTCAAAGTCCACACATGCTCATACACCTGTTGCACTGTCCCGTGTTTAAGAAGAATGAAACACTGTCCAGTTGTCCAGAAGTATCTGTGGGGGTTACTTCTTTGAGTTCAAGAGCCTAATCGCCCACAGATTAAAACTGTTCCTCAACCAGTTTGTCTGCCACTCAATGCTCCTGTATCTCCTGCCAGAAGGCCGACGGTTGAAGAGACTCCGGCCAGGGTGTGAGAGGTCAGACAGGACCTTCCTTGCCCTGCTTAGACCACTGCAACTGGCAATGTCATCCATGGAAGGCAGGGGGCAGCCGACTATTTCCTGTGCTGATCTTATCACCCCTTGCAGTAGGCAGGTGGTCGTAATGTTATGCCTGAGTTGTTTTTGTAACTGGGTTTAATATCTGCCTCAAAACAGGGAGAGCTGCCAAGACAGTTCCAGTTTGACAGGAAGAAATATGGATTCTAACAGTAGTTTTAACACTGAAGAGGCTGAAAATGTAAATTCACACGCACACGATGGACCACAGCTGTGTAAGTATGAGTCTAGTGGGTGTCAGAGTCCAGGAACAGATGAGGATGAGGAGGAATAATGGCCAGCATGAACTTAATTAGTGATGAGGAGAACCAGTGGGGAGCAGGGCAGGTGTCGGCAGCATCAAGTTTGCTCAAATCAGGATGTGGAACGCTACTGTCGGTCATTTAATACTGCAAGATTAATACTTGCTCCCAACAGAAGCTGCTGCACAGGGATCACATGGTATCAGTCGTATCTCATTTGTTATGCTTTGGGATGCCATATGAGAGAGCTGACTAATTCAGAAGTTTGCAAGCATAAAGTGCACAGTTTGTGTTTTTGTCAAGCTGAATCTCTTGGTTCCAGAACCAGAAGCTGCCGCTGATGGTGGATTAAAGCGGCTGTTTGCACCGAAGGAATAACAACAGACTCATTCGTCCCATCCAGAGCTCTCTGTCGTATCTCTTCGAACAGCTCCCCGTCTAAAATGAGCGCGGCACACACAACTGAGCTTTCCGTCTAACGCAACCACCGAAAGAGAGCAGCCTGTAGTTAGGAGAGTGCAGACTGGATGTCCTGACAGGTTGGGAGTTTGCACACGACAATTCATCATGATGAAAAACTGTGAAATGGGAGGTAATTACTAAAAATGACCGACTTTATAAATCACTGCCACTCCGACTCGCCACCACTTACTGCTGCTCAGAGCGCCGGGACAGAGACGGCTTTCTTATGTGATGTAATATGATGCACTGAGGGGAGAAAAAAGGCACTTTTAAGAGCACTGCTGGAAAAAAAGACGGCTTTTCCATCCGAATTTCTGCTTTCATGTCTCATAAAACATTTAAAACCCTGTATTAAGTTTCGAAACAATCATTTTCAAGAAGCATTAAGTTTAAATTTAGTTAAAAATTCAACCTGCAACTTGCTTGTCAAACTTCAAGATGCATTTTTAATGTAATAAAAGACAATCAAACTGTTTTAAAATGCATTATGAGTGTTGAAATGATTAATTCATAAGCAATTGAACAATTTGGATGAATAATGAATCTTTTAAGTCTTGTTTTCGAGCATTTTGGGGGCATTTTATGGGCATTTTTAACAGCTTAGCAATCTTTTCAAGACCAAGCACTCAATTAGGAAAATAAAAAGCATTCGTTGATGTCAACATTGGCAACACATTTTCCCAATTGCGAGGACTTTCCTCTTTTCTCTGAACTCCTCTTCTCTTTACTTTCTATCAGAATACTTGTTGGTTTTCAGACCACTGACCGAGCAGAGTTTGAAGTCACTCGGGGTTCTGAGAACTAGCAGCCAGCTCTGCCTTGGATCTCGCCACGTCGTTATTATCAAACGTTTCATCACAATAAATTTCACCCTCTTGGTATTACTGCAGTGACGAGAAAGATGAAGGACTGGGAGAAAGGAAGCCGATCTCATTCTTATTTATCACCTCAGACGCGCTGCCAGGCTCAGGCCGCTTAGGTAAATAAAATTAGTGGAAATGTAATCCCTGTGCTTTCAGAATTGTTCGACTGGACACATGAAATAGAAGGAAATCGGAGGGAGAGACAGCTATGGAGTAAATAGGTCACGGCAGGACACGCTGAGGATTCCTTGATTCTGCGGACGTACTCGGTGACCTTCACCCGTCCCGGCGCTGTTTCACCACAGCCATTTGTCCATACGTCAGCCTTTAAGAGCTGCCTATTACCATAATGAGTAGGTGTGCTCCAGAGCCGTTTTTGCAACTATTCGGCAGCCTATCGCATGATGCTCCGGGCCAATAGCAACCGTTGCTCTTATCCACATGCCCCCACCTCCAGCCTCATCGGGGCTATTAGGCCCATTTTACAGTGGCTGTGCTCGGCGGCTCCAGTGGGTATTAGCCATGAGGAGAGAGATGATTTCCCACCATCGCTCAGCCAAACCTGGCCTCTTTCACCGCCTGACCTCACGCTCAAGTGGGCGTGCAGAGAATATGTCTTGGAGCAGGAAGAAAAAACAACAGCGTGAAAAAGCCCCAGGAGGGGGAATAAATATCCGTATGTGCATTTAATTACAGCTGGTTTGTCAATTTTAAACTTCCAGTTGTCCACAGTTTATCCCACAAAGCTCCGCTTACTGACATCCAGCCTGTGTGTCTATTCATCCTGCTCTTTTCTTTTTTTAAATTCTGATTGACAGCTCCTGACTTTCAGATATTCCCTCACACCTTCCCTGCCTCCTGTATCTCCACGAAGCTCGGGTTGTGTTTTCTAATTGGCCTCTTTAACTCTCTCTCTCTTTTTTCCAAGGGCAGCAGCTTTATTTATTTGTTTTCTGTCCCTGCACAGAGACCGCAGAAAGGCTAATGCCCCAATCTCTCCGCTGCAGAATCTGGAGGGAAGTTTGTTTGTGAAATTAACATTCCTGGCTCTCAGTATAGAGGCAGCGAAAGATGTGTTCGCTTTTTTTTTTTCTCTCGTGCCGTGTTTGTGGTAATTTCACAGTCCAGTAGTCGTGGGAGCGCTCTCCAGCTGGGTGGGCGGGATGCTTCGCCTTCTGCTTACTTTGCATGGCGGGATGTTGCCCCCTTCCTCTAGTGATTTCTTAGCCAATCACGTACTTTAATGAGAGCAGAACTCATTAAACTGCGTATAGCTAATGAGAGAAAGCAAACAGTCTCCTGTTTGGCTCCGCCCACTGAGGCTAAACCCATCCAGCAGCTCTGCCTCTGAGACATATTTTCAGGGGTAAAACTCCGAATCTGTTCTGCTAAAGCCACATTATATTAAACCTGACAACGGTCTGTTGGTGATGTTTACCCTGGGTCTCAAAGAGGGTAATACAACAAATGTTCCTTCATGAAATAAGGGAGGATGTGACTCTCTCTCGCTCCCGTTTCCCTTCCATGACAGTCATTACCAGGCTATTAAAGGTTATGAACTGCTACGTGCCCCCACATAAGAATAAAAATTCCTAACAGTTGCATAAATATCGACATAAATAACACGTAAATGCACAAAGTCACCCCTCAGAAATCCTCACACTCACCCACAAACACATATTTATTCCAGGCCATTGAGCAGTCACTCAGGCCGAACCATGACTCAGCTCCAATGATGTTCAATCGCATAAACCGTCCACTTCATTCCACTGAAGAAAACTCAGTAATCTACAGAGCGGCTTGTCATCAACTCAGACTTTCTTTACCTACAATCAGACAGTTCTTCCAGTTATCCTCTTGCAGTGTGACTGTCTCAGTAGCTGCATCCCCATGCGTTGAAACAGGTGTCATCTTAAACCATGCCTGTCATCAGTTCCACTCTTTAACAGCATTCAAAGGAAGTGTGTTGACATGCAATGTTCAGACTGATATTTTTTGACATATATGTTTTGCTCCCTTGGCATTTGTTCATCTCTAAATCATGTGCAAAGCCTCAGGAACTTGCTTGTGACTTAATTACATTGCTCCAATAGCATTTGGGTAGCACTTGACAGCCTTCCACTGTAGGAACTCAGGGCAGGTACAACAGGAACACTTCCCTAATCGGCCCTTTCAGCCTTTCTGTTTCTGTTGCAGTGTTGGATTGAACAACTTTCACCACGGCATTAAGTTTGAATGCGCCAAAGCGTCAACAAATAGTCGTTACTGGATGTAGCTCCAGCTCTCTGAGCATTAGCAACAGGTCTGCTCTGTTAGCCCATGTGGGGAATTCGACATTGTTGATGGTAGCGTTACCGGACGAAACTGCTACTAGACATCGAGAGAGCGGGAAAATGATGCTTGTTGGGCTCTCTGAGTTTAACCAATCCACGTTGAGACCTGCAGATCACTTTTTCAAGTTCACTTAGAGCTTCCTAACTAGAAAACAGCCCTGAAACAGGTTTTGTTGGGACAGTTCTTGCTGTCAAAGCCATGCAAAGGTTTGGGCCACCCTAAAATGGCCCATAAGTTCCTGCAGTGGAAAGTAGCCAAAAGTTATGTTATGGAAAACTGCTTTTTTTGGACCCAATGCTGAATACAGAGCACGGTTTAAAGAGGATGATTTCGTGGAGAGGGAGACCAGGGGAGAGAATCTGAAGATGGGGAGGCTGTTGCAGTAGCAGCTGGTGTGGGGATCTTGAAGTGTCTGGCAATCAAAGGCTGGCGACTCTGAGCGTGTCGTGTTGTTTGGTTGGTGAATGACTGCTTTGGAAAGAGAGGAAGTGAATGTGGCATCAGGCTGGATAAGTGGAAGACTAGGGCTTGATAGTGGGATCAAAGCAAGGAGACTGGAACCTGAAGCATGGAGAAGTTGGAGGTTAGACTTGGAGCAAACATGAGAAAGCAAATACTGTGAGGACAGTTTTGGATGACAGTAACCTGGCTTTGTTTGTTTGTTTCTGTGAAAGAAGAGTAAAACCTGGCCTGATCTCCTGGTTTTCTTGAAAGTTTCAGCTGCTTTTAGTGGCTCAGTGTTTGAACCAGGTGAATTTAAGGCCATAAAGTGAGAATGGTTTATATGTGTGAGTCCTATGCTGTTTTCTCTGGCCAAGAAAATGAGGCAGACTTTAGCCAACACAAGACAAGCGGATATGAGATAATGAAATGATGGGATGGATGTAGCAATTCTTCACGCTGTTAAGGAGGCTTGATTACCCCCCATCATGAAACATACCTGATTTGCATCTCATTTTCTGTTCATTTCAGCGTGCGAGCTCTTGCATCTCTTGTCATTTTCTCCTGTATTTAGTGAGCAGACTAGACTTGTAAAGTGCCTGTACTTTATTAGGCCACACCGCTCTCTCTCTCTCTCAGCTCTGTGCTATTTGTTCTGACAGGTGCCGTGACGTGATTTGTTTGGGTGGAAAAACGGAGCTCAGCACTGGAGCAGTGCAGCACAGGACTCGACCACCGCTTAGTTCCATTGCTTCTTCTTGGCAAAGTCACCTGCAGTTTCACCCCCACCTCTGTTACCCCTTCTATTCTATTTAGAGAAAAAAAACCTGATAGAATAACCTGTTCCATCATCTTTCTGCATGTGAAGAGATAAAATCACCAACAGCTTTGGTTAGTCACAGCAAGCAGTCCAGTAATGACTTCCTCAGGCCACGAGGAATCCAGGCCTTCAGTTGAGGTTTTTCGCTTCAGTTTAACTTCTGAAAGATTTTAATACAAACTTCTGAGTATGTATCTTCAGATATGAGTACTTGTCATCTCTGTTCTAATTATAGTGACTGGAGGAACCCAACTGTGACTTACCAGTAACCACTGTCACTTGTGGAAAGCTCTTTCCTGCAGTGCACCGCTGTTCCCTTGATGAATCCAAAAAGACAGCAGTAGCTGAGAAGTTAGAGCAGCGAGCCTGTGGCTGGCTTTCATCCTGTGTTTCTGCTCCAGGCCGCTCTTGGCCGCTCGAGCTAGTTTCTGGTTTCTCACAGGGTTTTGGGAAACTGTGCATAAACCAAAAACGCAGATAGAGATCAATGGCATATCTGACAGCATCTGCAAGATTCGCAGCAACGGGATGAGATAACGCAGAGTGATGCTGAGTGTGTTTGGCAGGCGTCTTCTGCTCTCGTTTAGTAGTCGAGCCTGGAGTCAGTGTAGTGGTCAAACCAAACCCGAGAATGCGGCTCCTTGTGTTCCATCCTAACTGGTCAGGGTATGAAAACTTTGAACCTCAAAATCAGATGCCAAGCTTGTGTCTTCTTGACTGAACCTGCAAGACACTGAGCAGGCCTTTTCAAGTTTAGCTTTAAATTAGAGCAGGATATACTCTTGGTTCAAAGCAAAGTTAATCTACAGTATGTGTGCACTGGCATGCTAACCCAGTCTCATTCCCAGGAAGTCAAATATAGTATTCAATGCCAAATGACGTATAGATGTTCTTCCTGTTCAAAAGACCCTGATTAGGAGGTGTGAAGAAGACTGAGGGTTGAGTTGGACCATTGTCTTTTCCCTTAGTTTTATGTTTTACGACTTAAGTCTCATTTCAGTTGCTGTTTGGTTCAGTTTAGAGACCAATACTACTTTATTAAGGTTAGAAAAATGACATGATTTGGGTTAAATGCATCCTTTGACAACATAAACGAGATGCTACAAGGTAAACACCAGCCAAGAACATTTGGCTACAGACTCATGGCATCTATTTTTGACATTCAGGGATTCTTATAGGTCTATCAAACTACAGAGTACAATCAAATATGACGCCAAAGGGTCCTGACATAGCGGCATTAAGTGACAAATTGGGAGTGAGACCAGACTCGCCGTGCAGTCTAACACGACTCCTTATTAAGCCATTCAATCATAATTGTCGAGCTTTTCGGACAGCCTAATTTTCTACACAGTCACAAAGTGATCTGGAAATTGTACACTCTGACTGGGCCCTCAGCCACTGATGCTGAGATAGCATGTGAATCTGGTCTGCTGAGAGAACGGAAGAGTGATGTGTTCCTTCAGGTCAGCCCTACAGCAAGATTAGTCACACTGAGAGTGAGCAACACGTCTTCTACTAAACTGCTGTTTTCTCTTCTGGCAGCAACAAAGCATAAAAACATGTCATTTGTTATAGTCAGATACTGAGTTTACCCAAGCTGTAAATGTTTTTTTGTGCTAATGTAAAAAATAAGAAGCATTTTTTCTCCTTTTTGTGAGGAGTTTTGTGCTTTTAAGGCTGTCAAACATCTGGGCCCTGCATATTATAAATTTGGTGTTGTGCTCAAACATCATGCAGTCCACATATTCAGGCAGGGATGGTAAATATCATTGCTAATTTTCTCTCGATGGCTCCAGGTCCTGGTAAATGTCCACTTCTTTCACGTATCCAGCTTTTAATGCAGATTCTCTGTTAGAAAATTGAAGCTTTCAAGTTGAGAAACCCCTGATGACTGTGTATTTTCTTTGACTTGAGAAAGCTCCTTGAGAGCCACAGAATTCATTATGCCACTGTTTTCACAGGCTAAGTAGGACTTCTTTGGCCTGGTAAACCCACAATTATACGTCGAACACATCATAAGTTACTGGAGGGGGTCATTTCGAGTCGTGTACAGTTGAGCTGATTTACCTGGACTGCTTCATGGCTCTTCCTTCCACAGATAATTCGTGAAAAAGTTCAAGAGCAGCCTCGTCCCAGTTACGTTATGCAGCGCTGAGCTTGCCAGCCTGTTAGCTGTAACACAGCCATTTTCACAGCCGAGCGACATTTCATTTAAAGTGAGGCTGTGGGTCAGGGTTATGGTTCACTGGCTGGAGTCTGCTATATGTTACAACACTGCTCACAGTCCTGCAGCAAGTGTAAAGTCTAGCCACTTTGCTCCAGGGCGCACACACACAAACACGTCCACGCTCTCCTCAGACTGGCAGTTAGTCCAAATGTAGCTGTAGGAGGGGTGGAGGGGGGCACAGATCTGACTCCTCCAGGCCTTTTATAGCCGTGTGCCCACGCGCCAGTGCCCACCCACCGATGATAGAGTGTCAGAGCAGGCAGCATCACCCACCATGGCCTGTCAGGCCCAGAGAGTGAGATTACCTCCCTTGACCAGACTGTTCGGGCTCTGGCAGCTTGTGGCAGTCTGCCTGGGCACAAAGCAGGGAGTAGAAGTCCTTAATTGGACAACGCGCATGTGGTAGCGAGGGGTGGGTAGCGGGGGGTTGTGCTGACTGTCTGGCTGGCTGGTCGCTGGCCTCTCTCAGCCCCCGTTTGGTTTTCATCAGAGCGATTTGTGCAAATAGGCTTCATGCTAGAGGCTCTCAGCACTTAGCCACATGTTCAGCTCTTTAATAAGGCCTGAATGCAGGCAGACAGAGGCCACAGCCTCATCCTCAGTGCACTGAATAGGTATAGAGAGCAGTTACAATGCTTTGTATGGGAGCTTCTGTATGTGGGTAGTTTTGCTTTTTTATTTCTCAAAAGCACAAAGAGATAAAATTCTGTTCCCCACACCAACCAAGGCCAACTGTGGAGTTAAGGTGAAGTTCATGTAGCAGATTGAGATCATCCTCTGAGGAAGAATAAGCGAATGAGCATTATCACTGTGGCAACGCTACTTATCCCAAGTGGAACCTTGTCTAAATTACTTGATGAAGCACAGCCATGACTTACACTTAGCTGGATAATCAGGAAAGCTTTGGAAACTGTTACATGTGGCTGTGATCCTCATATAACCTGGGAAGCTGATGTTTGTTTTAACAAATCCTTCTTTCGTCCTCTCTGTGTCTACTCTAAAGGAAAATATTCAATGAAGGACTGACTGACTAAAAGAATCCTAGAGGTTCCACTTGCTGTAAGTTGAGTCAACTTAACTTACAGTAAACTCCTTTGAATGAATCACACTGGTTTCCACTTCTCTACTGTGCAGATGTGATAAAGAAGAGAGTAGCTTTGTCTGCCTTTGTCTCTGTCTATTGATGACTCCAAACAGACTGAAGTCCATTTGTGTTCATTTAGTCGTTTTTTTTGCTAATCAGAATCCAACACTGGAGTCGAGCCAGCTGACTGCACCCTCAGATATGTCCTCCCTGAAAAAAACTCCCAGTGTAATCAAGGTCTGAACTCCCTCAGAGCCAAACCGACAGATCTGCACATGGCGATTTCTGTTTCGACTGTTTGTCTGGAGGCAAGGAGCCAATAAAGGGAAGTAGGAAGGAATTAGAAGTTTTTGGCAGCCCTGCAGCTCACTCTTTCCTCCTCAGTTTGATTTACTTCCACTGCTACAAGACAAAAATAAAGCCTGTGTTACTCTGGGGTATGATTTCAAAGTCAATTTAGCCCTTTAATCACATCTTGGTACCAGTAACTGGACTGCAAATGACTTTTACATGTAAGAGGCCGCCGGGTCTGTGTAAAGGAAAAGTGACGACACAGACTCCTGCCAATGGTTATCCACAGTAGTGTTTGGGACGTAAGTGTTTGGACATTGTAGCGCCAGCTGCTACTCTGCTGCTAAATCACAAGTTCCCCACTGCTACATCACTTTGACTAAATGACTTCTCCACTGCTACTGCTCCACTGCTATCCCACCGCACTGTTCAGACGATCATTTCATGCTACTCAAAATTGCTTGGCTCTGACTAATTACTGGCCTCCGCTGGCTTATTTGAGAGATCCATTGTCATTTTGGGTTGCGCTGCATAAGCAAGCAAGTCATTAATTGGTCAAAGACACATTCAGACCCATGCTTGGTAACTGTGTCTGTGACTAACAAATGTTTTCTATTGTTTTTCGTGTGTTCACTATATGCACTGCTTTGTGTACAAGGTCAGTTAGTCTTACATGACTGGTGTACCTATTAGCTGGCCCCACACAGGCACTGTTACTATAATATGGTTTTCTCTCATAGCAGGAAGAAGTTGAATTCTTCTTTAGGAGCTTTGTTATTTAGGAAAAAGTCTTTTATGACTGCTGTAAGTATAATTGTTGGTATTGTCCGTTTATACCAACTTCTAACTAGAGCTGAGTTGATGTCATGGCCTACTGGATCACACTGGCAGTGGATCTAATATGGTGGTGGTTTTGTGCTTAAGCTACAGAACTTGAGGTCTCAGCACATTTGGAATGCAACAGAGCTGTGTGCAGTCCTTAAACTAGCTAGGTGTGTCACAATACCAGAAATTTGGTCGTCAGTACCAATACCAACCGAAACTTTCTCACCTTAAATCTGTTTACTGACCCAGATCTCTGTCTCTGAGCTATTTAGATCAGTTTGAGGTGTTTCCTCTGTTCGTTTCAAGTGTGACACAGTTTGCATTCTGTCTTTTAGTCACCTATAACTTGTCCCCAGTGGATTCAAATACTAAATATCCTCATACATGGCTTTTAAGGTGTTTGGGGTGCTGCACTTGCCAACTCTGTTTCTCCAGAATGTCTTCATTGGACTACTTAAGACAGCTGCCCTACTTTGCTATCGGCTTGGTACCAAAGTATCTTGTGTCATCCATAAACCTGGTCCATTCACAATCATGTAGAACTCAACCAGGTTTACCAGGCTAATACGACATTGGCTAATATCTGTCTCTTTTCCCTTCACTCTGCATTCTACTTGCAACACATGACATGCATGAACAGACTTCAGCCCAACCTTTCTGCCAGTAGAAGGCCTGATCCTGCTTCAGAATTCATCTTTCTTCAGGATATGTTGTGTATGCCTTGGTCAGAAAGCAGTTTACGGCTTAGTAAAGTTGAAATAATGGTGTAAAATTGTGTGAAAGTGCCATTTTTCTTCACATCTTTGTAAGACATTTCAATTAAAACCACTATACAAATGTGGTAATGTTGCCACAGTGATGTTAGTGCCAACAATACAGTAACTTACCAGTAGTTAATCCAAGTTTTCTTTGATGTATAGTTTGGTCACTGGGGGTAACGGCCTTACATTTAAGATAAAGACCAAACATACTCTTTGGATAAAAGATACCGCTGTCCCTTAATAAGTTGGCATAAATGCACTGTACTAGCAGTACCTGTGTCACTGTTAAAGTTACACATCATCACATTTATGTGATGTGATGTGACATCTGTCGACTCTTGAATGGCTCCATTCATGTCATGCTCAAGGCTCCTTGTAGTTCACATGGAGAATGAAAGCACTCCATTCATTTTACCTGCTTTGTCCCAATGATCTGCTTCTGAATCCCTGAGAACACTAGTGCTTGGTGGCCTGGATGCTAATACAGGAGCTTTATACCATGTTGGTAACAGGTGATTATATGTGCATGCATGTGCCTGGATTTGTAGTTGTAATTATGCACAAAGAAAGGACCTGCTTCATCTGCAGAGATATAGAATGATGAGTGAAACTAGTATTTTCTACTGGTTGCCCGGGCAACAGAAATCTGACAGCTGACAGTAAGTCTTAGAAACTGTCAACAGCTGCCTATTAACAGCACAACCAACACTCATAAAGAACTATCAAGCATCCAGATGGTGCAGTGAACCAGCTGATGTAACAATATATCAATCTGGCTCCACTTTATAGCATACAATAAAGTAAAAGTACTGGATGAAAATACAGAACAGGTGCAGGAAACACTACTGCAGACTACTGCATCAGAGCTGTCATATGACAATCCAGAGTTCGTTAGTTCAAGTGGTGCATTTGGCGATGATTTGCTTTCTCCATCTAATCCAAAACTTTCCCAAATGAATGAGTTAGAGCTGCTTCCAGTCAAATCCTCACCTCGTGCACCTTTTTACAACCAGAAGAACTAATAAGCTCATTCATTTTCAGTCCATGTTAGTCTCCAGTTGCTGAACGCTGCCAAATATAACAGCTTAGACCTGAGTAATCTGAAAATTTGGCTGACCTTGCTTGGAGTATGAAATGATTTTTGAACTCTACTGTAATGTGGTTTTATTGGGGAACTTATTCACCCCAGTGGTCAAGACACAGCCTTTATTTCAACCCCAAGTCTTCTAAGAAATACAGGAGCACATTTCTGTGTTCCTATTGTCTCTCTCATACACATCATGTCAATGTTATGTTCATATTTGTCTCATTTTGTCGGCTGTTATTTGAATTTTTGTCCAGTTTTAGATGAAGAAACTTCGATCATTCTTGCCACATCTTCATTACTGATGGCCCTCTTGGACAGAACACAACAACGGCCCCATTGCACTCTGAAACCCATTATGTCCAGTGGTTTGTGCAACGGCTTGGCACAGCTTCAAGCAAAGCGCAGCGTGGTGCTGGGTCAGCTCGCACATTCACAGCGCTCAGAATTAGGTGAACTTTGACCACAGAAGATAAAATAGACCCGATGTGCATCTTATTTCCAACATCATATGACACATGTTCACATTTGTAATGAGACTTTGGGAGACAAGCCCCATCTTGGTAGCAGGTTTCCATCCAAGGAGGTGTGTTTTTACCTTTTACTATACAGGCAGTGGTGTTAGGTAGATTGTTGCAGGTAGGCAGAGCTAGGTGTATGTGTCTCCCTCAATCACTCTACAGGCCAATTAAAGTTTCTTAATGGAGGTAAAGAGGTATCATTTTCATACAACACATTTTATTGACTCAGCTATGTAATCCTTGCTAGAAGCTTTCAAAACTCCACTTATTTTTCCTTTGCTCTCTGTAAATTCCCTCTGCAGTGCAACATAGTGCAATACACAGAACACGCAACTGCATTTTTAAGTGCATTTGTTTAAAGGGAACTCACTTGCCACTTGCATTAGTGTAACTCTCTTGACTTTGTTAATTCCTATGTTGTGACGACTTCACACGCCAACACCCTAACTCTCACCCCCATAGGATTTTGAAAAAATCAAATCCAAGCTAATCTCTCAACTGACCATATAAGAACTACCTATGAGGACCTACTACTTGTGGTGAGTCACACAAGTCGCATTTGAGATCAAACACTGTGTGCTGCTGCTGTTTAGCTGTTGAGAAAATCCTGTATTCGCCAAAAGAGCACTATTAAGCTTTCAGCGGCTGCCATCAGACACTTTGGAAAAACTCAAAAGAGCTTTCAGTGTAAACACACTTGCTGGACCACTCTTAGACCCCCACATCCTCCCACATACAGAGGAATCAGCCCTCTTGAGAGACCACCACCTGTCTTATTTAACCACTCATTATCTGTTCTCTATCTCTATCACTGGTTCTCTATGTCACAGTCTCAACCAAGCCATCCATCCCAATTCTTTCTCATGTACACACACTTAGAAATACAAATATCCAACAATGCACAGACAAACTGCCTCTTCCTTTGTCTTTTATTTTACTTGTACTTATTTGCTCTCTGAACTGTGTGTGTGTGTGTCCATGTCAGACACACACACTTTACCCTGCATTGCCTCCAAGGCTGTGGTAGCTCCTGACTGATTGATAGAGACAGCACAGGAAGACAGATAAGCAGAAAAGAGAGAGATTTAGAGACTTTCTCTGTTAATGCAGAGTTTGCTGGCATCAGTGATGATTCCGCACGGCTATTACCACACACACATATCAGACACACTGGGACTATCCTGGTTATTTCAGATCTGTAGAAGGGATCCATGATTTCAGTTATGCTGCTCAACCTGTTTTGTGTTGGTCGGCTCATGAGTTGTTGCAGCGTTTTCGTCATCTGTAAGTTTGACTTTCCTCCTGTTTTGTTTCTCATTGCTTTTCAGCACTGCAGATGTTGCCTCAGCTTCCCATTGGTAGCCGCAAATGTCTCACCACAGGCCAGATATGAACCCCTAAACGTCCAAACATCGTCAGCGAAATGCTCATTGCATGTAAATGTTTTCTGTTCCAGAGGTTTAGTCTCTAAAACAGTATTTAGACCTAATGCTCTCAGTGAAACCAATTGTTATTTTATTAACCCTCTCACGTCAAGCAGTTTCCAGTCATTTTTTTTCTGTCTATGGGCTCATTTTTTGATCCAATATAATGTCTTCACCTCTATGGAATCAGCACAGCCGTGGACAGAAGTAGATGGAACTCAAAAATTAATTTGAGTACCGTCCCATAAATCATTAACAAAAGAAAAAAAATGAAATGTCTTTATTTATTTTACAAAAAATGGAATCAACATGATTTCCAAGTGCAGGTGTTACCATCCATGCATCCATTATCTATACACCGCTTAATCCTCTGTAGGGTCGCGGGGAGGCTGGAGTCTATCCCAGCTGACTAAAGGCGAAGGCAAGGGACAATTTAGAATCATCAGTTAACCTCAGCATGTTTTTGGACTGTGGGATGAAGCCGGAGTACCTGGTGTGAACCCACGCATGCACAGGGAGAACATGCAAACTCCACACAGAAAGTTCCCAGGCGTCCTAACCGGGACGCGAACCAGCGATCTTCTAGCTGTGAGGCGATGCTTCCAACCATAGAGCCACCGTGCAGCCCTCAGGTGTTACCAGTGTCGGAGAAATGATGGCTCTGCTTACTATAGACATTTTGCTACTTACATTTTTTATTTGTTTCCATATTCTGTCCTATCACCTTGGTGTAAAACACAGCCTGCAGTTCAACCGAAAAAGTCACTGAACTTTTCTTATGTAACTGTTGGTTGCAGTTGAATTGCTCATGCTTAACATTTTCTACAGAGCCTGGTATAAATTGTTTATTTTGGAGAATTTTTTTTAAATGACACACGTGAAATTAAGCGATTTTGATGAAAAGTATTGATTTTAAGCTCACATTTGGTTAATTCTCCCAACACAGCTGTACATCAACTAGTTCGAACACCGTCAGAAAACTGCAAATCCAACTATTTTCTCAGTTTTTATAGTTTATGCCTGTGATAAACTGTTTAAAGTGGGCGATTTTTAAAAAGAAAACATTCCTCTTACAGCCAGGTTTTGGGGTTCTGAGGGTTAACTTCACACGTCCCATGTTTGGGGAACAAAGGTGCAGCACCGATGAAGCAGGGGGGCTGGAGGCTGCTTCAGTCAACAGGATGTACAGCCGACACATTTGTGTCAGAGCTGAGGAACTCCCACCGCCAACACCGTCTTGTCACGCACATACACAGTCATAGGTACTCGCTCCGACTCATCAACGGCAGACCTGAATCCGTGCAGGTCAGAGTGTACCAATTAGATGACTGTCCCCACTCTCCTCGGAGCATCATAAATCAAAACAGAGCCGAGACACCCGCCAGCTGCTTTTTCTTGCAAACTTATGTAATGACTGTGCGTGTAGTTTACAAGACAGTGAACATGTACAGTACAGTGCTGTGGGCTGTGTTTAAAGGCATCTTTAACAAGCCAGTGCTGTTGAATAGGCATTAAACATAATGAGATGTTGTACAGTGAATGCCGGCTGGTGCATTTTTTATTTTTTTTTTGGTTGTTATAATGCAATGTTTCTGTGTCTTTTCATCTTAGCGGACACATTTCTGCATGTACTGGAGCCCATAGGTGCACATGCACAGTATCACGCTCACATCTGTGTCCGCTGACAGCGTGCCAGCTTCCAGGGGTACGGCTGAAGGCAGCTTTTTACCCTCTTCTTTAATCAGTCGGCGCTCTCAGACGGCATAAAAGCAGCCGTTATATGAGCCTCAGCGCTAATGAGGGCGAGTCAAAGCAACCCCAGGCCAGCCACAGATGACACCAGTATGTGTTTATCAGATGAGCAAACAACAAGCTTTCCCTATTTACTGCCCAGGGGATGGAGGTTAAAAGCTGTGTGTGCCTTAGCACGCTGTTGAAAGTAATGAGGCTTAAGCTAGTTACTCAAAAGATACCAAACACTTGTCTGTTGTTTGGTCAGAGCTTATGAGGTTCAAACAGGCTGCCTTTGCTGATATTATAAAGATGTTGACTGTAGTGATAACGTATTAGTGGGGGTCCTTAGCTGGGATCATGGAAACAAGGCTTTTTAGAGGTGCGTGCATTGAATTAGATCTGCACAGAGGATTTACATGCATTTTAATCACAATCAGCAAAGTGAAGGCTGAATGAAATGTCGCCTTCTCTCGCACCGGTTCTCATTGTTAAACTCCCACAATAAAACCTGTTTTCACTCCATAAATGCAGAATGATAAATTTATGGAAGCAAAGTACTACAGGTGGTGAGAGGGCTGTTGAAATGGTCTGCCTGCTGCTGATTCAGAGCTTCCTGCAGTCTTGTCTCCAGGGCAGCAGAATGGCCATGACCTTGGACTTGGAGTTTATCTTCGTCTTGTCTCCTTACAGGGGCCGACTTTCAGGTGGTCTTGCAGCTAGAACAACATGTCACTGTCAGCGTTTGAATTGGTTTTGTTGTGCAGACACTTGGGGGGGGGGGGCAGGTCAAAGGGAAAAAGTTTTATCTGTGCTGCCGTGTGCTGTTGTGGAAAGTGTGATTTGTGAGGACTGATGCAATGATGTTCTGCTGGAACAAGCTCGTCTATGTTGTCACAGATGAATGCACTTTTCCAGCTCACTGTACAGTCAGTCCGCGTTTTCGACTGGCCTTCCCTGCAGACTTTTGAAAGAGCAAAACAAACACAAAAAGATATTTTAATGACCTCCATATGTGGAAAATCAAGTTGTTGTTTTTTTCACCTCGTTCACATCTATGTCTATGTGGTGTTTTTTATACGATGGAAGACGCATCATGAGTGAAGACAGTCAGCACCACTGTATTCCTACCAGGGAGGCGTACGGAAGAAGCAACTTGTTATTGTGTAGCGTAGAGTAGTTTAACAGTGTGTGAGCAGAGTTACAGGTGAGCTGGTGTGCTCTAGCTGCAGTGAGTGGAGCGTAGGGTCAGCCATGGTACGGCGCCTCTGGAGTAGGAAGGGGTAAGGGCCTTGCTAAAGGGCCCAACAATGGCCGCATTGGGGTTCGATCCCCTGACCTTCTGATTAGTAACTCAGAGACTTAACCGTTGCGCCTCCACTACCTCAGTCAAGAGATTACCTACCTGCCCGGTTATCGAATCTGATATCAAGCATTTTTGTGATTATCTGTATTGTTTTTTTGTTTCTTTGTTTCTTTGTTTACAGACTCCAGCTAACGTAAAGTAATTTAAAAATGCAGTATTTTGGACTTCAGTGCAGCCGCTTCTCTTAAACTGCTGTCACCTCTTTGCGGTCTCTAGCAATGTCCCGCCCACAGTACTATCTGATTGGTCAAACACCAGGAATAACAGCCTGTCAACGCTGAAGCACAAATAATGAAAAAAGTTCTCTTTTTAATCAAACATATGTAAGATATAGTTGTAAAAGAGGCATTTAAATGAAGTTTGGTGTTGAAGTTGTTCAGAATTTTCAGTCTCCTTGATTGTTGATAATCAGTATCGGCCCTGAAAAAAACACATCAGTCGACCCCTGTTTGGCTAGACAATGGTGTGCAGGTAGCCAGTAACCAAAGTAGGCTCTAAGATCTCTAAAGTCAGTACAGAAATAATAACTAGCTGAGATACTGAGGAGTCACCAGCATGTTCATGCTCAGAAACTGTTCAAATCACAATAAGAAAGTAAATAACCACGTTTCTATACGTTCCATCACATCATAAATGTGACCATAAGCAGGACAAGACATGAAACATGGGTGTAGATGTACTGTATCTGTGCTCGGAGATGTCTACAGGGAGTTATGGGGTGCTTTTCAGATGAGCAACAATGAAAATGGAGATGCCTCCGCTTTGTTACTAACATAGTGAAATAATTCACCCCCAGAAAGTATGTGAAGACACTTGCGGCTTTGTCTCACTTTGTTGAGGTTGGGATCCCTGCCTGTAACCACATTATCCAAACACCTCCCCCTGCAACGCGATCCTCGATTTAATGGCTCTTGTGCTTGACCTGTCACGCAAAATCTATAATTCACCAACAGCAGATTCAAGTGTTTCATTATTCTGCTCGTATCACTTTGGTGGTGTATTTGGCTTGGCGTGGCTCTGAAGCAACGGAGGATGGTGCCACATTGTCTCTGTGGGGTTTGTTTAGACGTTGGACTGGGTTTCCACTGGCCATTTACACAGAGTAGCCTCATTGTTTGGTTAGATGTTGACACCCATTGTCCTTTGTCTTGATAATTAACAAGACCTTAGTTAAAGCGACTTCCAGAGTGGTTCCATTGGTTCCATTGGTCTGTGTTCGACGATGCTACCTGTTGGACAGCACTTTTCCCCCTTGCATCCCTCCAGCGCAGCTCACCCGGATTTTAGCGCCGCTCCTACATCCCCTTCTGCTGCTTGTTGTTTTTGAGGGAAGAGTCCCATTCGGCACTTTATTAACTCCAGCTGCGAAACCCAAGATTCACTGAGGACACCAGCCTTTCACAAGAGGGGAAACATCGAGATGCGGGGTGGATGTGGGGAAAGACCAGAACGAATCACAAGGGAAAGGAATGTGATGGTCATAAATGGGATTGATTTACGCCAAGCCGGCAAAAGGGAATGAGGGTCACTGGTTTCTGCAATTTGTCAAGTGTTTCTTTTTTTTATTATACTAAGGGGAAGTAAGGAAAATTTAGGACTTGGACAACAAAGTGATGGAAAGTTTGTCATAATGTGTAAAAGCTGACCATCACAGGTACCCTGCTGCTTAAAAAACGTCACCCCAAGTGTGTTTTTATATGGCAGACCTTCGCTTTGTAATATAAGCTTGTCATTGAAAGGCAGTCACCAGCCATTATGAGCATCCCACTATGTAGGAGAAGCTGCATTAAAGTGATGTATCGTTATGGCCTCCTCCTCCTTCACTTTCCTGTGTGTCATAGTGCAGGAATGATGTGTGTTGTTTTGTTTTCACTCCTACAACACAATGGGATGGAAATCAAAACGAGCGTCTTCGCATTCTCCAGCATTCTTTGCCATAAATCTGGATCCAAACTCTGACCCCAGAAGTGTATTACATGACCAGCGCAGTCCATCCAGTAACACGAGACGGGGGACTTTGATATCATTGCTTCAGAGGAAGATGGAGCAACGGAGGGGGGGGAGGAAATACCCAAGTGAGAGAAAGCAAGGAAGAGCATTCAGGTCATTGACTGAAGAGCTGAGCAAATGCATGCAAAGATGAGCTGAGCAAATAAAAGAGTAAATGAATGAACAGGTGACTGCATTTGAGTGCATATGCATGAATGAATAACTGACTGAAATCTATTTACTTTGACAGCGAGTGAGCAACTAATTTAATGAGTATATTCGTGTGTGGAAGTGAAAAATCTAATGTCTAGAGATCAATTGTGAATGAATGAACAAGAGACAAGCAGAGTGAACGAGCGAGTGAGTGTGGTATGTGGAGGTGAATGACAAGCGAACACGAAAGCAAGTGAAAGCGCTGCTAGACTGGAGGAACAGGAAGAGCCAGAATTGTCCCGAGCCCAGCGCTGAGGGAAATCCTGCTGCCAGAGTCGATCCACATGCCTCCTTTGATTCACTGTAGCCGAGCCGTTAGACCACCACATGGCAACTCAAACAGCACGGCCCAGGGAGGAATTCAGGAAGCCTTAATTACTTTTAATTAATCAAACTTGCACTTAATGTCTTGTTTATAACTGCAGCCCTGGAACAGGGCATTTTTCACATTCCACCATCCCTCAAACGTGCCCACTCCCTGCCCGAAAACCTCAAAGGCTTTATATTGTACACATGAGCTATTGAGGACACAGAAGAACTGAGCAGTGGAGATTAAAGAGTGCTGTAGAACAAGCACCTATGCCAGCAGTGTTCAGCACATTTACTCAAGTACTAATGTACAGCTTCTATTTTCTTTAATGATTTCGATCTTGTGAGTCACTATACTTTTACTACACTCAAGTCCAGTCCAGTTTTACATTTCTGGTCTCAGCTTCCTGCGCGTACCAGCTTTAAACCTGCAAAACATGCTGTGTGATGAGCTCAGGCAACATGTGTTACATGAGTTTAAACAAGTCACGGTGATCGATGGGAGTGCACTGTCTTCAAAGAGAGCTTCATTTGAAAATGCAGTCCGCTGTGTGAGGATTTGCTCAGTAAATTGTTTGTGTGTTTAATTTGTCGTTTCATCACTGCTTTAGATCACCGTAGTAGAGAACACGTTGATGTCTTTGTCATCCAGTGGCAGAAATACAACATCTGCTGAAGGACTGTGTTTATTTGAGTGTTTCCGCTCTCTGTTACTTTACATCCATACTCTAGTATATTTCAGACAGAAGTACATTTTTACATTTGTCTGACTGCTGCAGTTGCTACTTACTTTGCAGATCAAGATTTTATATACACTGTCTGTATGATCAACTACCATATATACAATCAACACTGGCCATTTCCATTAACTAAACAGCTTTACTTCAGTTCTTAAAAATATCTTACTGCATATAATTTTACACTATTGCTCCACTAAATGAGTGTTATTGTATTGTGATCTGATTTGGGCATTATCAGCCCTCTAAATGGTCATCATCAATGCACGTCATTCCCATACATATCGACCAGTTTGGATATCCTCTACAGCAGCGGTCCTCAACCACCAGGCCTCGGACTGGTACCAGGCCGTGGGTCATTTGGTACCAGGCCACACAGAAAGAAAAAAACATTTTATTTTATTTCCAGCGGAGTCTGCAGGGTGTCTTATTTTGAAAAATGACTCGACCATCTTCCCACCATTTCCGTCTGTGTTTGTTTCCCGCACTTCACTCGTCAATCTGACCTCCTGCCAAAATTAATTACAAAAAACAAAATAATACATATTTAGCAATAAAAAGTAATTTTATTCACTTTTATACACTCTATGCACTTTTTAAATTTAAAAAAAGTTTTTAAATTCTAAAAAAAAATTGCTATCATTTTTGTACCATGGACCGGTTTAACTCAAGATAATTTTCTACGGACCGTGCGAATATTGTCTTGCTTGAAACCGGTCTGTGGTGTAAAAAAGGTTGAGGCTGCTGCTCTACATCCTCCAGTGGACCTGAAGGCACATTATTATACATTTGGATCACTGATAAACAGAAAGTAACCCAGGTAACATTGGCAAACTCTTGCCGTCATTTGAACAGGTAAGATCTCTAATGGACTTGTCACCACAGAGCCGAACAAAATGTAGCTCCTAACGTGGTAAGCATAGTGACAGAGTGTATTTTTATCCAAACCGTGGTCCTTTTCTCAGCCTTACTAAGTAGTTTTTGGTGCCTAAACTTAACCAAATCCTGACTGAAAACAAAGAGTGGTCAATAATAAGTAAAAATGGAAGACAAAACAAGACTTATGCGAAAAGCTAAAACTGGAGTGATGGTCTTGGTCAGGACTTGAACTCAAGTCTCCTGACTAAAAGTCTGCTGCCTCTACCTTCCAAAGACTTTTCTTTCTCTTTATAAATCTAAAATCCCACCTCCACCACCTTTAAACATGGAGATAACGGCCTACTGCACCAACTAGAAGGTGGAGGAGGACTCTGCTGGTCCATCTGTATGGGCGTGATGAGAGTAACATCCGAAATGATTGACATTATGGTACTAGATGTTTTATTTCAGTAAAACATGTGAGTACTCTTTGTAGAATGGGTTCTGCACCGATTGCAAGCTTGGCGGTTCATCCATAGACCCTCAGCATGCCAAAGTGTAGTTGAGCAAGATGTTAAAACCCAAAGTTGCTTCTGATGCATGGCAGCTCTGTCGTAATTGGTTTTTGAGGATGTACAGGTGTCAAACTCCAGTCCTCGAGGGCCACTTTCCTGCATGTTTTAGATGTTTCCCTCTTCTAACACACCTGATTCAAATGATCAGGGTCATTATCAGGCTTCTTCAGAGCTTGATGATGAACATCTAAAACATGCAGGATAGTGGCCCTCGAGGACCAGGACTGGACACCCCTAAATGTGATTGAGTGAATGGGAACGTTGTGAAGTGTTCTGAGTACTGTTAAGGTAGACCTGTTCTATTTATAGATGCAGTCCATTTACCATTTGTTGACTGTGTGACAGGACAGTCAAAGGTTAATTCAAGCAAGAAACAAAATGATTGCTACTTACACGCATGCTCATCTGAATGTAATCTTTAAATGATAAAGATAATGAGAGACTTCGATTCAAACCCGTATGATTCCGATTTTCCTTCCACACAGTCGCAAAGTCACGTCATATTGTTATTACATTGTTTACATCTGGAGCTCATACTAAAAAATGATTGGAAACATTTGATCCGGGCAACGGTTAAGAGCCGAATATGAAGATCAGTGCTGTGAACTCGAGGATGTGGGAAATAAGCAGGGTTTTCCCATGATGCTCTATTGTTTCTCGCTGTGTGTGTGTTTTTGCGTGGGTGGTTGACTGTGGAGAAGCCAAAGGTTGACTGAGGAGCAGGAATCTGTGTGTGAATCCTGAAGCAGCGAGGATGAAAGTGAATGTATGTTTGTGTCCTCACGCTTGATGTGTGTTAATGGAGCTGCGTTCAGCGAGCCGCCCTGCACGCCTCCATACGTTCCGACACTTCTTTGTTGTGTGTGTGTGCCAGCGCCGGTGTTTGTTTTATTTTCCATGTTGCCTGACGTGCGGTTGACTGATATCACTCATGGCGCTGACAGGACCAGGTGCGTGACTATCTATCTCCCCTCGCTGTGGGGGATGTGTTTAAATCCATGGCTGTGTGTTTGTGCCGGTTGGGTGGAAGGTGTGTGACCCCTTCTTATCTCCAGCACCCCCACGTGTTTGTTTTCACAGCCACGGCGCAGCCTCAGCGCTGACGTCACGTGTCCCTGGGCGGTATCTTTCATATAAACCACATACACATGCATCAACCAGCGCAGGTTACCGGCCATCCGCCCATCGCCTGGAACAGATAATAAACACGTCACTTAACTGATTCCAAAAGCCAGAAATTTCTGTTATTCCAACTGACTGAAACGCTTTTAGACTTGTTTTGTTTTCCAACAGCTGCCAATCCCCGGAACATTGACGTGAACATCGCAAAAGTGGCAGCAGACTCATGCATTTTGAAAGGGCACATGCTTTCCCACAACACCTGTTGGTGAAACACTGGAGCACATGGAAGACAATTATTTTAAAGGAGGACTGAGTGTGCCCGAGTGCTGAATTATTGTGTCAGGAGCTGCCTGTTGGAGAGCAACAAGTGTGGAATAATACCACCACGCTGCTTTCAGCTGCAGCTCACAGTGCGTGGATATGGTTAATGCAGTCAACCTCCCAGCTTTCATTCCTCCCTCCTCGACTTCCACCTCCACCTCCTGCCTCCTCTCAGCCAGAATGCGCTCCTTCTCTCGCTTTCCCTCTCTCCACCAGACATTTAGCGGTGGTTTTTGCCTGAAACCTCAAATAGGGAAGCATTGCTGAGCAGCCGACACATAAATAGTCACTGGATCTCATTTTTAGGTGTGGTGAAGTCTTTTTGATGTCTGGGCCAAGAGAAAAGGCACTTTAACAAGAGGTTATCTTCACTTCTAGTGAAACAGCATTTGTCTTCGTCTTCAAGCTTTGATTGTACTAACTTGCGGACATGCACACAGACGGCTGCAGATACCACAGAGGCATAGTTGTTATTATACTGCTTTCTAGTCTGGTTGGAGGACTCCATTCCATACATATGTGGTAGGTCAGAAACTATGTATTCTGCACGTACACACTGCTGCCATGGTAGCATAGTCGCCACTTGGACACCAACTTTGGGCTGCACTGGGACCAGAAGAGATGACTAAAGTTGCATCATGTGCATGGTTGCGTACTAACGAATGCGGAAAATATAACACTGGCTTTAAACTGCACATATACGTGAATATTACTCCAGTAAAGTCTAGCCTTGGCAGTGTAAGCTGTGCTCACTGTGAGGAGGTCTCTCAGCACAGTGCACAGGTGAAGTGTTGCATTGATTTATGTCACTAGCAAGCACTAGGTTTCAGGAAAGCTCTGGCAAGTTTGGTAGACAAAACGAGGGTGTGAATTATGGGTTTAATTTAAAGTCCCTCTCTGGTCATTGATGGAACCACTAAAAACTCATTTCCATGAATCAAAGTTACATATTCAGAGGTCTTTTTCTCCATTAAAATAATCCTTTGCTGCTTTAAAATGTCTCAGCTGTAACTCTGCACTTTTGCTTTCTTTATAATGGGAGTATCTACAACCACCCCTTCACTACCAGTTGTAGCTCGAGCACACCAGCTCACCTATGACTCTGCTACAACACTGTAAATTGACTCTATACTACACAATGGCAAGTTGAAATATTGGAGTTGTTCATACATCCACACATGGTAGAGCCAGAGACCAGTTCTGAAGAAGAGTAATGATAGAGAAAACCCAACCCTGCAAGCTGACAGGATTGGTTCCTTAGATTTGTTATGTAAGAAACCCCAGAAGTCTGAATCTGTGTTTTTGAGACTGTCGTCAGTACATTGCAGTTTTAAACTGGAGATGTTTATCATCATGATGTGTCCTCCAGCATATAAAATAATAGTACATGGACATGTTAACAGGGTGAAAACATTGTGTCTTGAAAGACAGAAGCAGCCAGAAGAAGATGGATTTCAACACAGGGCTCAGGACGGGCTTGAATGCATCACAAGCTGCTTTTTGGATCACCTTACAGACAGTTATTGTTTCACAGAGAGGGAAGGTCAAAGTTGAAACTGACTCAGCTCAGAGAGCTCAGGCAAGACGGAAATCAGAGCGGCATGCAAAATCACAATTGCTGCCAGGAGACTTGGCCTGTTTACTCTTCCTGAGGGGAAACAATTGATCATTCATAGAGTTCTAGTCCAGTCCGACAAGTTCTTGAACTCTATAAATACAGTAATAATATATTTAGTAGATGTGCAGCAAATGGGCTTTTAAATTGTGTTTTTTAAATATTTTATGTACAGTTTAAAGCATTCTGCTCATAAAAAAAGCATGAAGCTTTAACATCAGGGTTAATAGGTCATAATCCTACACATAGAGCAGATGGATGTTGAGGGATTAGTGAGTATATGTCCATAAAGATACATCCTTTTCAACCACTACTGACCTTATTCTGAGAGACATATATCTATTTTGTCCACTTCTTAACCCTGGTCTTGAATACATAACTATTAATAAGGTTTGCGCTGGTCTCTCTCTCTGAACTTGTGACCTTGTTCCATTCAGATTGAAATTCCTCTGGTCTCTACAAAGACAAACTCTTCTGGTGGTCTGGACTGCAGCTCCTTGCTTTACAGCCTCGCCGCCACTTATTTTGAAATATGACTGAAGGATTATTTCAAAACTTGAGCAATTCATCATAAAACATGGGCATTTAATATCCCTTTCTCAACCCCTCTCCACTTTGCTGCCATGACATACTGTAGTTGGCTGTTACACTATTTTTGGAGAAGCGGTCGGCCCTGGTAGCCAAACATCAGGGTGCTGACCTGCCCGACTTGGTGTGTGCGGATGGAAGTTAACCTGAGATCTGCTTAGCTGATGTTGACTTTGGAACGTTTCACCCTTGTTGAATGAGGAACTTTCAGCACTATATTACAGCAGCAGCCTTTTTACCTGCAGGTAGCCGAGACGCTCTGACTCCCACTGGGACCTTATTTTGCAGCGTAAGGTGATTATCTCCAGAAACCGAGGAAAAAACGAGGGGAAGTGAGAGGTTTTCTTAAGATCTCTCTGAGGTTTTGGTGTGAGCTTGTTTCAGCTCCGCACTCCCGGGAAGAGGCCTCGTCAGAGACGGGTTTCCCGACTGTTCCAGGCCCGTCCTGGGAAGTTGAACGGCCGCCAAGTGAGCTCCGATTCGTGCGGCTCGGCAGGCAGCGGCAGTCAGACTCGGAGTTGGACCCGTGCCACTCATTCACGTGGTATCCTGTTGTTTTAGGCTTGTCATGATAGCCCCTGGTGCATGATTGAAAACATGTTGGAGTAGCTGGTGCTATTCTGGGCTGGGGGAAGCAGCGTCCCTATTAAGGCAATTGACTGTCAGAAGCACTGAAGCTATATGAAAGTGAGTAGAAGAGGAAGCAGCGGTGTGTAAAATAATCAGACCAGTCTTAACAGGTTCCTACAAGGAATTTCTTATCCTTAGATCTGATCTTCTAGTTGTACAAGTCAGAGTTCAGACTCATGGAGGCCTGAAGGAGGACAGCACCTTTTACAAATATAGATGTGATGATTTTTGTGGGAAGGTGAAGCCACATTTGTGGGACAAGGCCTGTGTTTGCTTTCCCTCCCCCTGCTCTTTTTTATTGGACAGCAGCGTGTTAAAAAGTTCCGGTTTGCCCTGACACCACAGCGTGCCCCTCTGACTCCAGCACATCTCCTCGCCTCCCTAAACTGAACCAGATGCAGCCTTTTTCCGTATGAAACTTTCACTCCCTTTTATGTCCCTCACTGATCCTTTCGCGAAGAGGGGGGGAAAAAATTACATGTCATATTGTGTCCTCTTAATGCAGTCCAAATGCGACGCGGCTCATCCGTCTGTCACCAACCACCCAACAACACTTTTGATACAGTCCCAATGCTGCAAACAGTTATGGCCTTTGAAGAGATCCCTCACACGCAGACTTCTATCTGTCCTGCATTAACCCTGCTGTCAGCCCTCTCTGTTATGTTACAAACTACGCTCAATTAATACACTGTAACACTAAACTCTGAACGCTGAAACCTTCTGGCTGGAGAACAATGCTTTAAACACTACAAGGCAATCATAAGGAAACACTTGGAGACACTTAATATCTAATATGCCTAAATGCTGGGGTCTTTTTTTTTTTTTTACAGGAGAATAAGATTTTGGGTTTTTTGCTGCGGTTTTCATGTTTGTCAGCCTCCACATCACTGATACTCACTGGACACTGACACTGCCTCTGTTTCCTATTACAGACAGCCTGAAAACAGTTTTGTGGCCAATTACAGCAGTAGGTTTTCTTCACTGTATCCATTTTTTTGCTATTTTCCATAATGATCGTATTTGTTATTTGTTGTTTCTGTCACTTTCGTGTCATGTACAGTAGATTAATACAAATTCAACTAGACTTTGCATTTGGGCGGCTGTGGATCAGGTGGTAGAGCAGGTTGTCCACTGATTGCAAGGCTGGCGGTTCGATTCCCAGCCCCTCCACATGCCGAAGTGTCTTTGGGCAAGACACTGAACCCCAAGTTACTCCCAATGGCTGACAGGCAGCTTGCATGGAAGTTTGTCGCCATTGGTGTGTGAATGGGTGAATGTGAAACACATTGTAAAGCGCTTTGGATACCACTAAGGTAGAAAAAGGTGCTATATAAGTGCAGACCATTTACCATTTACCATTAAGCATTGTACGGAAGCCCTAAATGGCCATGGTCCAACTTAATTTTTTCGCTCTGTTTTCTCGTTATAACGACATAATTTTGTTGTTATAACGAGAAAAAAAAAATCCGTTATCACGTTTTCTTGAGAAAACAAAATCGTTTTCTCGTTATAACGACTTAATTTTCCGGTAAGGTAGAAAGCGAAACCAACCCTCCAGACCAGAAGGTGCTCTGCCACCGCTGCACACTACCGACTGAGAGTTTGTTAAAGTTGGAAAGATATTCACAGATTCGGACTTCCAGCGTCAATAACTCATTAGTGACATGTTGTCAAAACATAAACGATGTGCTACAAGCCCAGCTTTATCAACAGTAGCTGTCTTTCAAGCTGCACAAATAACACTGGTGTCTATGAGCAGCCGGCTGTGCGACAAGTGCACAGGGACCGTCCGCAAATTTCAAAACCGCTGCAACAGCGAAGAGAAACACTACACAAATATTCAATAACTCCACTCTACTGTAGTTGCAATTGATGGCTGCAGTGATTTTGGTGACACTTTCTACCTCTCCATAGCATTGACTAGTGTATTTTCAATGAATGATGTTAGGCTATTACTAGCCAGCCAACTTTACATTATGGCAAATAGCATCCAATAATCAGTAATACCAAACTACACCACAATCACATATGTTTTTTTATAGAAACATGTTAACTCTCCAGAAGGTAAGACAGTGACGTGGTCGGAAAGTGATCTGACAAAGGCTTCATTTAAATTGTGGGTCAACAGATTATCAGACCGATATTCAGCATTTCTCCATTTTTTTGAAACATCTGAAATAAATTCAGTCATAGATTCATCACTTTGGCTCTGATGGAGCTGTGATCACCACCACCCACCCACAGCAATATCTGGCTGGTCACCCGCCAGAAATAACCTGTCACCACTAAAGACTTATTGTTGAAATTTATCTTTTCATTAAATGTATAAAACAGAAATAAGGTCAAGCCAAGATTTTTATTTTCACTGCAAATGTGTATTGGTTATTGGTCTCCCTGTGTCCTAAAAGTTGGTAGAAGTTCTGAGAAAAACATCACTCGACTAAATCATATTGACTCCCAGGCGTAGCCATGTGGGATGCAGTTAAATACATAATGTTGTGTTGAAAGCTTTCAGGCAGTTTCGATGTTTAGATTCTCATTGATCAGGCAAGACCTTCGAGGAGGTTCGTGATTAGTCCCAAATTCACTGCGCACCAGGAAAACCCCTCAAACACACAACCAGAGTCAGAAAGAACCGCAGCGACTTCAGCGACTAAAAAGAACAAAAAGTGCTGCAGCAGGTGGTGAAGCCCAGAGGCCTGATCTCACCATCCTGCAGCCAGTCTGGGATTGCATAAGAAGACAGAAGCGACTTAGATCTCTGGGAACAACTCATCTGCCACGGACTTAAAAAGGCCATGTTGGAGTGCTGGAGGAGAATAGGTGCAGCATTAAAGGCATGGCGCTGATGTGAATCATGTTTGCTGCACCTCTCCCTGTTAGTCACATTGAAGTAAATAGACAATTTTGAGAGCAGTTGTGTGTGCTGTTTTGTAAAGTAGAGAGGTGTCAGAAAAATTTGAATTTCATGTCAGTCTGTGTGTGCATTTGACCAAAGGTTTCCATCCACTGCGGACAAATTTCGGGCTTCAGACTTGTGGCGCCTGCTGAACGTGAGTCATGAATACAAACACTGAAAAATGTGTCACTGCATAATGTAGTTGTGAATATTAACGAAAAAATCGACAAGTAGATGTATTTTTGCAGCATATTTGCTCGAGGTGAAGTTGTTAGTTTCATTGTTTCCATTCAGGAAGGCCTAAATAAAAGGAACCAGGGAGTTTGGCAAAAGGTTCAACCGGTTGAGGAAGACCAAAGCTTCGGTACCTGGCTGAGAGTTTTTTTTAAAAAGTTGTTTTTTTTCTTACTAATCCGACTGTAACTGTTTCCAACGGCTGCTCCTTTCCGATGTCGACTCTTAAATGTTCTGTTTTTAGGTTTCCTCATTATGTATAACTCTCAGGGCTTTTTCCCCTCGCACATTTTTACTATTTTTCTCATCAACGGGAGGGGCAGCTCCAGATGTAGACACACAGAGAGAGGGAGAGAGAGAGGGAACGTCTATTTCTAGTGTTCATCGTTAGCATGAGAAGAGAGGGACGCAGAAAAGAGAGCTGTTTTGACAGTTGTGTAGAGGAGACACACACACACACACACACACACACGCACACACACACGCACACGGCCAGGTCTCTGTAATCACGGTTTTGCCGAGTGCTGCTTATACCTTCCAGAGGAGTTCACGCCCCCTTGAACTGTTTTGGCTGCCTTTGTGGTCCACTCCTGACGGTGAGAGAGGCAGGGAGAGAGTGAGGGAAGGGGAGGGAGCAGTGTTGCTTGTGGGAGGAGAAGGAGGAGGGAGTGAACGGGAGGAAGGAGAAGCCTTCTCAGTTTCTGTGAGCCCTGCTTGCTGTAGGCTACAGAATGAGCGCAGTTGCTTTCCTCTCAGTCTGAGAGGCAGCTGCTGTTTTTACTTTTTCTTTTCTTTTTTTTTTTTTACTTTTTCCTTCCATTCTTGTGCCAGACATCAGCAGGAGACACTGCAGACTTGCTTCCCTTTCATCACAGTTCTTCTTGGACCTCACTCCCACTCCTGTGTTATTATTTTTGTTGCCTGGGAAGTACCATGCCGGTAGTTGGCGTAGCTTCCAAGCTCAGGCAACCCTCGGCGGTGGGCACCAAGCCGGTGCACACCGCTCTCCCCATCCCCAGTGCGGTCAGGGCGGCCACCTCGCAGGGATACATGGCCCGGCAGCAGGAGCTCAGGGCGAGCGAGGGCACCCCGGGGCTCTCTTGCCAGCTGTCAATCAAGTCCGAGTACCAGCAGGAGAGGACACCAGAAGGGAAGTCCCGAGCCGAGACGGAGGAGAGCAAGATCTGCAAGGTTAGTGGAGCCGGACTGACTCCTGCTGTGTGTCTGTCTGATGCATCTGTGAGTGCAGGAAGCATAGTGACACTCCACAGGTGTCAGAGATGGAAGAGGCAGCAGTGTCAGGCTTGTAGGACTCTCTCCCTCTCTCACTCTCTCTGTCTGTTGTACTGTCTCCCCTGCTGCTGGTGTGAGCAGGTGTGTGAGCACACAGCGATGAGTCATGCGTGCCCCGGTGGGATGATGTCGCTGGTTTCTGGTCATCAGCTGAGAGGAAACTGGATGAGTAATGTATCACTGGTAGAATATTACCTCATCCTGCTGCCCATTTAGTCTGCATACTTCACAAATCAGTGCATGTGTGTTAGCGGTAGAAGAGGGAAGAGGTTCAACTGTGTGTGCTCAAGTGTTCAGTCAGGAATATTAAGATCCCTACCAGGGTAGTGAACCGTGACTGCAGTAAGAGGTGCTACCTGAGAAGCCCCAAAGATTAGCAGAGCATGGTCTGAGTAGCGTTTCTCCATCCTGTCTCCCATGAAGGGTAATATTACCCCCAATGAGCGTCAAAATGTTGCATATGGTTTAATAAATGCCCAGAGATTGCTGTTAAGTGGTTCACCATACTGAACCCGACCTGTGCCAAGTTCTCTCCTTCATGCACAAACGCCCGGCTCCCTTTCTCAGGCTGCAACACAGAAGGCGGAGTTGATCTCAGAGGAAGGAGCTTTCAAAACTCCCCGCCAAACAGCTCCAGCCCATCCCACAAGCAGAGCTGTCAGAGCACAAGCTGAAACTTTCCTGTTCGGCCAGTTGATCTCCTCTCCTCCCACCTCCAGCCGTTGTTTCTTTCTGCCGTTAGAAGACTTCCTGACACACATTTAAAAAAAAACAAAAAACAAAAAAAAACAGTCTCCCTCACCCTGATCCTCTCAGACTTGTGATACTGAACAAAGCTGCTGATTTTCCTCGTGACACAGAGGAAACATGGGCAGGAGACATCAAAGTGTGGCTCAGCGCTCCCCTGCCTTTAAATCCTCCCAGCGTGTCTGTGACCGAGTCCAAATCGCCTGCAGGGCCACTCCGAAGGGGGCGGGCGGGTGTTTCATCATTAACCTGCTGCTGAACTGGCAACTTCAGCTTGACTTTTTAGCTTGTTAGCGCAACTGAATTCTTGAAAACTCATGCCTGGTCCACTGAACGCGACTGGGGGACTCGTGTCATTATCCATCTCATCAAACGCTGACATTTTCTCCAGGCTTCCCCACGTTTTCCTTCTCAAGCCTGTGTCTTTGACTTATTCCTTTAATTTAGTTAGCACTCTGTTTAAGTCAAGCTCTTCTGTAACAGACATGCCGCAAGTGTGCCGAGCCTCTGACCTCTGCTCTCCTTGTTGCTGCTGGTTTGTAGGACTTGACCCTCTAATGGACTGAGCATCGGCTAAATTGCTCGAAATGCGCAACCATACTACTGGAGGCTCGTAGGCAGGCAGAAATCTGCTGCCTGCCCCAGCCTGTCAGTGTGGGTAAGGAATGGGTGGTATGGAGGGGGTAATTAGTCTGTCTAATTGTGTTGTGTAGTTCCTTAAGAGCTTTACTCTCCAGGCTTTCAGGGGGGGAAAAAAAACGAGCGAAGGTGGAGTAAACGCTGTCATTACTCCTTCACGTTAACCAACACTCCCTGTTTGGTTTGGAGTCCTATTATCAGGCGGGATCAAGTGTAGGATCGTGTGTGTGCACATGTGCAAAGCATGACCACATGCTTGTTTGTGCACCTCCATGTGTACAATAGTGCCAGCATGTGTTGGCTTGTTTGCCCGAGGTCACACACATCCTAACCTGGGAGGTGTTTCCCGAAGTCGGAGCTATTTTTCACCATTTCAGCTACTTGCGGTGGAAAATTCCACCCTTCTGGTCACTTATGAGGTTATTAAAACGAGGATTTGACCCACGGCGCGTTAATAATCACCTGTGTGTTATTTTATTGTGGCTGTCATGCAGAACACCATGCAGTAAGCATAACAGTGTAATAAGATCCTCGATCCCCGAAATTATAAGCAGCCAGAAGTGCATGGCTCAGCATCACAGTTCCCTGACAAAACTCCTACTCATGCAGAATGATCATGACACCAGTGCTAGAAAAATAAACAGGAGGGTTAAGCGCTAAGCAGGGAGGAAGAAGGGATTTTTTTTTCTTTGTGCTGCTTGCAGAAGACAGCAGCCTGATGTTGTGTTGAGGAAAGCCGAGGAGGAAACCCGAGCGAATCTTAACACCAGCTCCCCTCGAACAAATCCAGCCCGGAGCTGGAGGCCCTTCGCTGTGTTTGGGTTGAGAGGTTTATAACATTCAACAGATATGGGAGAAGACGTGTCAGAGCTTACTGAATGGCTGCTGCAGTCAGGCTCCATCTGCCAGCGCACACAACTGTTGCTGCTGGGCTGTCTAATGGTGTGTAAAGGGCACAATTAAGCTTCCCAGACAAGGTTAATTTTGGATGCTGTTCAGTATCGGTTGAGGCTAATCTCCGCTGCATTAATTCAGTCTGCATTTATTGTGTGATGGATAATCCCTGGCGGATATAAGACACAAAAGACTACACCTAATTTCAGAGGAGTGTCCTCAAGTTGTTTTTGCAAGTCTGTGCAGACAGTTGCTGTTTGTTAGCGTCACATGCATGGACAGACACCGTGGAAATCAAGGTTTTCTGAACACACTGTAATTTTACCATTGAAATATGACACATGGCTATCGGCATGTTGCTGTAATGTTTGACTGAAAGCACTTAATCCAACCTTGTCTCCCAAAAACATACATTCTGATACAGCTAAACTCCATTCTCATTGACATTGTGAAGCATATTACCTTTCTGAAAGGTAAGACTGTGATATAGTAGGATAAGTTTGCAGTCTGTCACAACATCCACGTGAGGAGGTATGATGGGAGGATGGAGGCATAAGTCAGCAACAGGATGTTTATCCAGTAGATCAGGGTTTACCAGGCCATTATTCATAGACTTAAGTTTCATTTTAACTTGTTATTTCCTTTTACTCATTAGTCACTCTTTCTTTCAGTTTAGAACAACGAATACATGGTCAGATTGAACAAAATAACACACTGTGGGTTTGAGGTTAGAATCAAGAATCTAACTACTTGTTAGGGGCTTGGTTAAATACGAAAATCACTTGGTTAGGTTTAGAAAAATAGCACATTTTTTGGTAGAGTGAGACAATTTCACAACAAGTCTTAAAATTGTCCTCTGTTTTCTGGATTGTGACTGCTGGCCCATTGAAAGTATTACTGTTTGGCTGAAAAGGAGCAACACTTACAACTTGCAAACAAACGGAATCCGACAGAAAATGTTTCCCTTAAAAACATCATTGAGAATAATGTTTAGTTGTATAGGATTTTTTGGTGGACAGGGCAGACATGATCAGGACATATCATGTAGAATGGATGTAGCTACTAAAGCTCTCAAGTGACAACAGATTGTAAAGTTGTAATTACCGCTGATGGTATTGCTGCTTGGTTTTTCATCAGAAAGACCTTCAGTACCACGCTGTGAGAACCTGCTGTACTTTTTCTCTCAGTGCCGTCTGTGCTGAAATAACTAAAAACACCGACTCCTGAAAGATGCATCCTTAATGGCATCATATATCCAAAATGAGCCAATTTGGCAGCCTTTGCTGTATTTCAGATTTGGTCTCCCTGTGCTGCTACGGGCGCCCAGCGAAGCTTCCACAACTAATGTTCGGCTCGCAAACATTAACAGGTGGCGTTGTGCAACACCTGCACTCCTCCGAGGCCTCCCGCCTTAATCTATGCGAGGACTCCCACGACGGAGACGAGAACAAGGGACGACGTTTGCTCTTCCTGCTGTACTCTCCGCTGACAGTTCACATCCGTCACTGCCTGTGGCGCAGCGGGATGACAGGCTGGAATGAAGAGCTTATCTGAGTCGACTCGGCTTTAATGAAGTGTCAGCGTCGCCACCACTGATAGGGAATTATCTTGTGCATCAAGAGTTCTGGCGGCTGTCCAAGTCACACAGCCCCGGGACTTATTTAGAGGGTAATTTGGAGTTCTGTTGGAGGTAGAACTGAAAATTGCCTCACGCACTTTCATTAAATCTTCTGTAGGGGAGAAGAAGAAATGATGTTGATTGAATTTATCTCTATTCATCCTTGAAGAATGGCGTGAGAGCGTATGAGATTTATCTACAGATGTGTCTGTTCACGTCTTTGTGTTCCTTCATTTGAATTCAGTTTCATCCATTTAACAGCAGACACCATCGATGACCTTTAACAGAGAGGTCAGTGCTGTAAGGAAGCATTCGCAGTGCTTCAACTACTTACTGTAAACCGATTCTAAACTTATCTGCGCTCCGACAGAACGCTGAATATGGTGTCTTTATCTGAGCAGTGCGGCTCGGTGTATACACAAGCTGTGACCGTTACAGGCTGCTATTTTCGCTGGCCCTCTGATGTGCCTGAAATGCTATCCTGGAAAATACACACGAGTGTTTGCCGGAAGTGCAGACGAGTGCCAGACACACTCACCCACTTAGGGAACAAAAAAACATCCTGTTGATCCTGTGTGTGTGCGGTGTGCTCCGAGGGCCGAGCTGAATGACCAGGATCTGCTGGTGTATATTTTTCTCATTTTGGTGCATCTCCTGCTCCGTCCTGACGAACCTCCGGGCAACAATATGGGAGGGTTTAAAGTAAGGAAAGTAAGGTGGAGCGCTTTAGGGAATAATGCCGGGGTCCAGTGAGTTTGAGTGAGTGAGCAGAATGTAAACACACCTCCCTGTGTCTCTGGGTGGGCCTGATGCTGTCCTCTTTTCTGTTTTTAGTGCCACTCTCTTACTCCTCTTGTCTTTACCTTGCTATAGCTACGCTAGCCTGCACAGAAATGGAATCGCTGCTAATATCCCATTAAGCGAGCAAGCAACTGACATGATTTTATTCGTCATGTGTCACCACTACTCCAGTTTTCGTGATGAATAAAAGAAAAATGGGTCTAATATTTGCAGCAAAATGCAATTTGCACATGAAGCTATTCACTGTAATTTTAAAAGATGCATTCAGTGCTGCAATCACGACCCTTTGTAATCAGGATTTGTATTCAGTGTGGTGATATCTGCCTTTGGTGTGATGTAAAGCGGGACATGAATAGGAAATCTGTGGAATATTAGATAATTTGTCTACAAAGCCTCAATTTCAGGATTCAATAGCCGAGCACTGGCCGACTTAATCTGTGAAGAACCTGAGCGCCGATACATTCATGCTTCTCTGCAGGAGGTTAATGGTCAAAGCTCTCCCTGACGTTCAGCTCTTCCCCCTCGAGTGTCTGCATGTGCAACCACAGAGAGAGCACAGGGGGCCGACTTGTTCCAGCAGAGGGAGGGAGGCCGGGTGAGGCTGGTTCTCAACGCGTTTCTAGTCATGGGTGGTCTCACCCGCCGTGTGCCGAACTCCATATCTGGAAGAGAAGTTGTGCAGGAGGTGTGAAAGCTAACGAGCAGGACGAGCAGCGCTGCTATATTTGCACATCTTCCAGCCAACAAGGTCAGCGAGCGGCTCCTCAGAGCTCTCCGTGACGAGACGAAAGCGGCTTTGATTCATTCCAAATTACATTTTTTGAAAAAGAAGCCGCAACTTTGGTATGAAATGACAGGCGGGGTGGCACGAAAATTGCCTGGGTTAAAATGGCTTACATGCGCAACAAAAAAAACGCGGCCCGTGTTTGTTGCTGCAGTTTTTTCCATCGTAGTGTTCTCGCTGCGGCCCTGCAGGAGTTCGCCCCTGCGACTGCGGCGGCATCGCAGCTGAAGGTCAACAAGTCTGCGGTCTGTTCGGCCAATCAGAGGTAATGTGTTAACAGGGGAGCGCACCCCAGCTCGCTTCGCCCGATCCAAGCTGGAAACATGGCAGTGATTTTTGGTCTAACACATGATTTTGAACCATAAGATTATCAAATTAAGCCCCGAAATGTCAAAGAAAATCTGATCATCTTAGCATATGCTGCAGCTGAATAACTGCCGCTGATGTGATCCACTCACATTTTTTTGCACTAGTCCACTTCTGCAGCATTCCCCCCCGCCACCGCTGAGATTTCTTAATGACCCTCGGGTCGAAAATGGGAAAATATTTGAGACAATATTATGCTTTCCAGCGCTCGCTTTCCCTCCCTCTCTTTCGGTGCTTTTTGTCTTACACACAGTATTTCATTGCCTTCCGTGCCGCTGGGAGTCTGCTGTCGGCCGCCGTGTTTAAATCTTGGAGTGAGAACACACAGAGCGGCTGGTGTTTACAGTACAGCCACACCGGTTAAAAATACCCTCCCCTGGAAGTACAGTCACAGTGTTCGCTCCAAAACAGCAAGAAAAATAAGGCGCACTGCACAACAAGTTCCAAGTGCATAACGGCAGCAGTGCAGGAATTCCAGGATGGCTGAGTCATTTTTGTTTTGCAGGGGTGACTTAGAAAGTTTGAATATCTTTTCGAATCATCATTTGGTTATTCTGATCTCAGGTTGTCCCTAAATTGAATAATGGCTCGACATTTAGCATTGCACCTGCCTGAGGCTCCATAATAACAAGCATCGCCCGAGGCTCCACAATTCAATAAATAACTGAGATTAAAGCAAACTCACTGCCCTGTTATTGTCCCATCACATTCTGAGGTTTCTCTCATGTTTTCAACTCTGTCTGTTATGTATGTGTGTGTGTGAGGCATCATGGGACTGATTGGATGCAGGGAGAAAATCTGCGCTAAAGAAAGTCATACCCTGCTCTCATGCAAAGGCTGGTTATGCACTGCCATAATGCACATATGCGCCCACACACTCGCTGCAGGCCTTCGCTCAGTTCAAAGGTAGCCTCGCTAAATGATCCAAGAGAGGGACGGTTCACTTGTTTGTTGTTTAATGTCATAGAAGAAGAAAGGCGGACACAGAGGAGCATGAATTAGAGCGGCGTTTTTCCTACATGTTTTGTGTTAAATGCAGTGCATGTATCTGATGCTGCTATTCTCTCTTAACATCCTTTTCCTGGCATTGATTAAACCCAAAAAAACCCTCATCAAAGTTATATATTTAGATGTTTCTTACATGAAAATAATAAATTCATGCCTTAAAACGGTATCCCTGCAGCTTTCCTCACTCATCCCACCCTACTTACTGCAGCCCAAGCACACCAGCTCACTTCTGATTTTGCTGCAAACCCTGAAAGGCCAATGTTACAACGTCCACATCTGCGAGTACACAAGGGTCTGCAAGGGGTCGATGTAATGTAAATTTTGTCATCCGCCCAAGTTTGCAAGAGTCTGTGCAGGCCTCCCTGCAGATGTCAGCTGTAGTGTGCACGCTCGGGGGTTCGCATTCATGGACGGAATACGTAAATAGTGCCTTACTGCACATGTATGGAACAGAGTCCTTGTAGCTGACTCCAAGCAGATTAGAAAGAGGTATAGTAACAACATCTACACGTCCATGTTGTTCTCAACTGACCAGGTGCACATCCACAAGGGAGCATAATCAAGGACTGTTCCACACTGCAGAATCACAAGTTATGATATTGGAGTTATTCAGCCGTATGTATGCGAACCAGAAACCAACAAAAAGAAACAGAAACAGGTTCGATACTGCAAAGTTAGAAAGAAGTGAGATCTGTAACCTCCTCTGCATCTCTGCTGGAGGACAGAAGTGAGCTGCTATCAGCATGACATGCTGACATTGCTGATTGAACTGTGATAGGCTTGCATTATGGGAAATGTCTAACGTCAGGTTTTTGCGTTGGAAAAAATAGATATCTGGTTCAACTGTATCAATTTGATCCTTTCTTTTAGTAACTCAAGGTGCTTTAGGAGTGCAATATTAACTGGCAGGGTACTTTTTCTATACAACAAGGCTGGTTGTCTTCCTCTGTCATAAGTCTTTATGCTATGCTAAGCTAACATACTGCTGACTGTATCTTCATACCTATTGTAGAGATGAGTGGTGCTAATCTTTTCTTGTGCAGTAAAGATCCATGACCTAATCTAAGGGCCCTCTTCTAAAAGCCATTTTGTCAAGCCTTAATGAACTTAGCTGTACCTGACAGTAAAGTGTCTGGATCATCCACCCATGCCAATAGGTAAAGGTTACCATAGGTCAGGGTAGGTAGAGATGTTAACACCTTCACAAAAACACACGCATGTGATGTTTTGGATGTTTTCAGTGTGGATCATCGTTACCTCCACCTCACATTTCCACCATTTGTCTCTCTTCAGCCGTCCGTCAGCGCTCTCTCTGTCTGCTCTGTTTTCTTTAGCCCGCTCCTCTCTCTCCTTCCTTTATCCTCCTTCAATCCCTCCTTTTTCACGTCGTCCCAGCGGTTCTGTTTTCCACTCCGTCTGCTGTCACTGTCTTTCTGCTCTTTCCCATTCCCAGCATTCCTTCTCTCGGTCCATTTTTTTTTTTCTGTCTCTCCTGACTGGAGCCTTTCTCTTATTCCAACCCCCTCCAACTCACTTACTGCTATTTTCCTTTGACCTTTACCACCTCCCACCCCTCCACCCAACTCTCTCTTTGTCATCTGCTTTTTTCCCCCCATCCTTTCCTCTGCATCTTTCCCCACACCTTTCACTCTCTTTCTCGCTTCTTTTTCAATATATCTTTTCCTCTGTGATATTTTTAATGGGAAAAGCAGCAGGAGAGAGTTAACACACACCTGGCCCAGTTCTGTCTCTCCAGCTGTCACAGATAACCTTTCCTCTGCTCAACGAATAGGTCACTTTCGCTTCCCTTCTCTTCTTCTTCTCTTCCACTTCACTCTTTTATCTTTGCTATGAGTCTGCAGCAAATCAAAGCGTGACTCAGCTTCAAGGAAACATCCGGTAAAACCTGCAATCATCAGTGTCAGAAGTGTCCGACCAACAGGGAGCATACATGATAACACTTCCCATAACACATGCTAACCGGGGTCAGCGCTCCCTGTGTGTGTCGTTCTCAGGCATGCACGGAGCACGATCGCTGATGTTATGAGTCAAGTGAGTGGTCTCTGTGGTATTGACTCACGGATTACACGGCAGCGGCGGTAGATCGCTTACTATCAACAGAATTACTGGGATTCTTGGCACTTCCGACACATTTATGAGGAAAGAGGGATGAAAGGGGGAGCAGCTATGACTAAACGGTTTTGAAACAGTTTTATATGCAGGCTGAATGGGCTAAAGGATTGCTTTTTATTTTCTGTTTCGACCTTAAATTTTTGAAGTATTATTAGAAATTCTTAGTAATTGAAAACTGTACATCGATCAGCCACAACATTCTGACCACTGACAGGTGAAGTGAATAACATTGATCATATTGGTACTATGTGGTGTTCTGATGGAAAACCTTGGATTTTAACATCCATGTTGATGAGACTTAGACACCCAAATAAACATTGTCCCACAACAAACACACTCCCTCATGCAAATGGAAATCCCAAATGTCACTGGTCTACCTCCGCAGGAAAATGCACCTATTAGGAATCAGGAACATGACAGTGGTCCAAGATGTTGATTTGACCTCCAAACTTTCTACAGCCCATTCTGATCAAGCATCAACAGGATGCAGTGGAACAAGTTTGATTGACAGAGGCCCCACTGCACAAGCCAGAGCACCCAAAGGATCCAGTGCCAACGTCCTGGTTCCAGACCCCATAGGACACCCTGAGAGGTCCTTTTGTCCATGACCAATGGTTCAGAGCATTTTAGAGCACATAAGGGGGACCAACACAATATTAGGCAGGTGGTCATAATGTTATGCCTGATTGGTTTAAATTGCAATAATAATGAATCCTAAATATACTCGATGCCACTAGAGGCACTCCATGAATCTAATATATAAGCTCCTGTGGTAAAGATCACATCCATAATTTCATGTTGCCTTTACATATATTATGGTTTGGTACTGGTATTATGACTGTCTAATATATCACAAAAAGTGCTTTAAAGCTGGAGTAAGCAGTATTTTTTTGCATCACTGAGTCAAAATTCCTCAATAACCTTTTTGCATATTGCAGTTCAGGTGGTGTAAAAGGAAACTAGTCTTCTGCACCTCCTCTTGACTCCAATTTCAGGCTTACGAAAGTTTAACCTTTAACAGGAGATTTCAGCCAATCACAGGGATTGTTTCAAAGATCAGGTGAGAAAGTAGAAAAAGCAACAAAGTCTCTGGGAAAAGCAAGATAGTGGGGCAATGGGCCTCAGATGAATGTAGACTTAGCTTGACTATATTTGGGAGTTTGAAGCATGTGCTTGTCTGGTGGGAGGGACTTGCCTTCTTCCAGATTTCTTCCTACTGCCTTTACATGTGCGCTTTAAAGTAGTCTAGTGTGTAAAAGAGCAACGTCTGATTCCCTTGTCTGGAGAAAAATAGATGATACTTTTGTTTTTGTGGGGCTGACAGGACATGTTCAAATGTTTGCAATTTGAAATGCCACGCCATGTGGGGGGAAAACCTGACAGGAGAAAAACATTCATCTCCCAGTTCGACGGGTGCATTTAGGCAGACTTTATCTCCCCTTGCTTCACCGACACTCCTCAGTAAAGAAAAAAAAAAACACTGCGGTTGCAGTTAGCGGCTCCCAGGTGTGAATGTTTGCAACAGTCTGAAAGTGAAACAGAGTGCTGCAGCGCAAGAGCATCAATCATCCCTGCTCGGGTTACATTTAAGGGCTGACTGTTCGGTGTTTTTGATAAATAAATAGAAAACACAAACCAAGCCTCAGACGCAGATGGCTGGATGAAAAGCTGGTGGGATCCTGGGTCGTGGTTTGTTTCAGTACCCTCCCTTGGCATATGCTTTTACAGGGCGCTCAACAGAGCGAGCACACATGTTTTTTTGGAGCGGTTAGCCCTCACATTTAGACTCATCATTACCCACAACCAGCATCTATGTTCTCATTATTTTTCCACTTTTTTTTTTCGCAATCCAGACATGTCGGTTTTTCTTATTTTCTACATTTGTGTCTGTGGAAGCCTTATATAAGAGCCAATAAAATGCCAAATGGAAATCATTATGGTTTCTTATATATTTCTGTATGTTTACTCTGAGTGTTTTTTTGCACCTTTTATTCAAATTTCCCTACAGTACTGAGTGTACTTGCATGATAAACGCAGGCGGCTCCTTATGTAATGCTTCTGCATCATTTTCTATCATTACCCAGTCTGAATTGAATATATGGTTTTAGTGGAACCTGAGAGATTGTAATTCTGAAATACAAGACAAGCTATCAGTTGACCTTCTGTACTAGTTTTATCGCAGCAGTGTGATGCTAGACACACTATACCTGCACTATATGTATATATCTAGCTCTTAAAGGTTTACAGTTGTGGAAGGATAATGCAAGGTGAGGCAGCCTCGGGGATCATAATGCAGTCATGAGGTCATCGGCTGACTCAGTGGAGCGTGACACCTCTAACCTCTGGCCCGTCTGTGGCAGCATTTGATGTGTCCGTGGCCTTTTGGTAACAGTAAATGGAGTGTAAAACTGCACGTTGCAAAGCTGCAACTGGAGCCTTGCGGGTGCGTGCCTATGTCTGTGTGTCTTGGTCAATAAAAATGAAATGAAATGAGGTCTTTTACAGTAATATAAATTATAAAGCAGGATTTTTTTTTTTAGTAGTGGGAGGCTTTGTGGTTTCGTTTTTAATGTTGCCGTCTCACAGCAAGAATTTGGACTTGGGTCCTACTGTTTTTCCTTTATGTGGTTTGCATGTTCACACCATGTACGGATGCATTGTCTCACACAGTCTATATACATTTAGTGCACTGAAGAGAATCACCTATGGCTGTGATTATATATTACACTTCATGGTCATCTATTGCAAGCTGTTTTACACACAGTCAAACCACAAGCTGAAAGAAAAATAGGTCAGGAAAAGGAGAAGTCATGATTTTTAAGTGCATCCGATTATAATATTGTTTAATGCTTTGGAAAGCCAAACCTTAACGACCCACATCATTCCACAGTGGCCGACTGTACTTCACTAGCACCCACAGATTTGTCAGGTGAACTTTAAACGAACTTTTGAAATGCTGCAAGAAATTAAAAAAGGAAAATGTGAATCGGGCTTGTTTAATTTTACTGCTCTGGGGCGAAAAAACTTGGTTGTGTAGTGGCGGTGTAGGTTATGTCACGCATGGCTGTAATACAGAGAGTAGGAAAAGCCGGAAACTAAACCAGTTGTTGGCCAGCCACTCAAAACCTCAAAGAAGAAGAAGACAAAGAAACAAAAGTTTGTCCATCTACGAGAGAAAAGTGGAAATATGTTTTCAATCAGGAAAGTTGTAATTATTCTTTCAGCTTGTCAGCTTGTACTGGCTGGCTGGAGACGAAGACAACGAACAAAGAGGAAACAGCTGATCAGTTATGAGAGTTTAATGTTCGCTATGTCAGAAATTATTCAAAATCGGTGTTTTCATCTCCAATTATGCATGTTAACACAAGATAAAGACCTTTTTCTGCAAGTTTTCCATCAACTTTTTTTAATGCAATACTTCAGAATGTGCATTACAACACATTATAGAAACACTTCTCCTCTCAGAGTTGCTCTATTGCCTCTCTGCTGTTCAGCTATTCCTGCTGCAGGTGGGCCTCTTTCCATCAAAGTGAAAAGCGCCTCTCCATTATATAAAAATCATTTCCGCCCCAACATCTCGGCCTCGCTGCCTCTGCCATTCTGCTGCATTATGTCTGCCCATAAAGTGTGTTAACTCTGCCATTAATGAGTGTTAAACATGAACTACCGGCCCTTAACAGCGTCACGGGAAGCTGACGTCTAATTCCACCCTCCCCTTTCACTTTCCTCTCCGTCGGCCTCCCCACATGGTCGACAAAGCTCTGCTGTTTAGATCAGAGCGAGCTTTCTCACAGGATAAGTCTCCCGACACACATTGGAGTTTGGTTTTATTTACTGGCTGCTGTTGTTGTTCCTCCCACGAGAAAGCTCATACGAGCTTTTAACAACCTTGGGCTTTTTGTTGATGCATCCTCTGAGGCTTTTTTAGAACTCTGCTCATTTCCCCTCCCAACCTCACGGCCTTGATTGTTGTCACTTAAACAAGCAGAGGGTTTGTTGAGCTGCGTTTCCAATGAGGATAGTGACGTTGCCAAATCTTACACCCAATGGGAGTTGGCTAATCTGTGATTTTTTTTAAACCCCTCTCAAACAGGGAACCTTTCTTTTTGTATTCCTGCTGATGAATAGCACTCATTCTTAAGACTCATATTTTTCAGTATAATCTTCTTAATGGATAATTGCCCTCCTCACATGGTAGAGGGCACACACAGGCAATCTTTGTCTGTGTCAACATTGGAAGGTCAGCGCTTCAACAACAGTTTAAGGGTTTGGATCATACATTCGACCATAAGCCAGAATTACATTGGTCCAGAAAGTTTAGGAAACTGAGAAAACATTTCCCTTCAAAATGCCTGATGAAGAAGAGCTGGAGAGACATTTTATTTTACATATCTACATTTTGCAGAGACTTATCGTAGTCATAATGAGTGGACAAGAGCTTCCTTGTAGTCTACCAGGGTTCACATGCTGACAGGCCTTTGCCAATGTCTGACCAAAGTCAAGTGCCCTTTGGAATAAAATACAAGAGCCTTTTGTATGTCCAGTACTTTCCAGTACTGATGCCCACACGCAACGCCTGAAACTGTTCTATCCAAAGCACAACAAAGCCAAATGATGTTCAAGACTTCTCTGAATCTGTAGTTTGGAGACTTGAAGTCTCTGGCCAACTCCATTATTTTCTCTTTTCTTGCTTTAGAAGTATTGGTATTTTGGGCCAATGTTATGCCTTTACTTTAAAGTTAACACCAGAGAGGTGGAAGGAAATGGGAGGAGAGAGATGGTGTAGGAAAACTTTCTTGGGGAATTTAAACCGAAGACACTGAGACCCATGTTCGGTTCTTTAATCCTCAAGGCTACCCGAGTTCCCCATACTTGATTACTTTGCAGCGATGTTATTATCTAGTGAATAACAAACCACGCTAAAAACATTATTAATTATTCCAGTGTTCAGAGTCTCATTCAATTGGTAGCACTGAATAATAGTTTGAAGGGAATGATAAATCCAGATGGGAGTGCTTGGAAATGAAATGCACGGGACACAATGACCAGCGAGAGGGATTGAAAAGATTATTTGAGTGCAATTAGAGTGAGTGGAGAGGATGTGATTCATGTGGAGAGGCTGATGCAAGATACTTCACAAAATGATGAGTAGCCTACAGCGCTAGAGTGACTCTTCTGTCTTGACCGGAGAAGCAAAGTCATTCCACCCTTGAAGAACTGGGAAGGGTTGAGATCATTTGAGCAGACGGAAAACCTCTCAGACAAGGCAGAGTGAAGCTGCCGATAGTGGCAGCACTGTTTCTTTTATTGTACCGTACACATTCAAAGAAGATGTGGATGGTAGGAGTTAGGACGAAGGAACCACTGGATTGGAAGCAGATGCAGGCACCTCATTCAGGTTTAAAACCTTAATCTTTCTCTGCATCTGGCTCCCTCTGTTTGGCCCTGCGGAGGGAACAGCTGAAGGTAAGATACCTCGAGGGTGGGGAGTTGAGGATGTTGGGGGAAGGAAATCATGAGGGTGGGAAGGAAATGTGTGAGCCTGAAGGGAGAGGAGAAATAGTAGTCGTTGTGTCAGGGACATTGCCTTGCGCCATGATTTAAGGAACTAAATATTACTCTGTAGGTTCCAGTTGGCATCAGGCCATAAGTTTTGAAAGAGTGTGAGAGCAGAAGAAGAAGGAAAGGAAGTGGATTAAGGGTGGAGGTCTAAAACTATATGCCAGGTTGATCTTATGGGATTGGGAGGTGGGTGCTGTGTGTGCCAGGTGTTTCACATCAAGGATACCCAAGATAGATACACTCTGAGCCAAAAATCAAACCTAATTAAAGTGCTACATCTCAGATATCAGTGGGGAGGGAGCCTTCTGTCTGAAACCATCTCTACATGATCTTCCAGCAGGGATATATGAAGTTATTGTGACCATTCTCAAGAGAATATCCCTTCTTGACAAACATTTCACTCACTCCCTGTCAATCAGTCCATCTAACTATCCATATAGAATGAATTACACAGGAGCATCTGGATCAGTGGGACTAACTTCATGGAAAACAGCAGAAAACATCGCCCCTTCTTCACTTTCTGTTGTCAGATCGGTGTTGGTTGATATTAATTTCCGTGAGTTTGAGAGGAGCCATTAGTCTCGAGGAGGCTTGAGTTACAGCGTTTAGGGGGTAAGGATCTTCTGGCGCAGGCCGCAGTATATACAGTACGGGTTATACAATCGCCCAGACCGCAGAGAGGTGGAGAGGGAGAAGCTGTCGGACAGACAGTATTAGAAGTGTGGGAAACATGAAATGTCTCTCTCAGCCAGTCCTCCTTGCGTGCTGGCAGATGCTGTATGGTCATGATCTGCTTCCAGACATTCAGAGCTGTTCACGGGCTGAAACAGAGTTCATACCTACTGCAGAGGGTAGCATCAGTTCCAAGTATTCTAGGTGAAACACAGTGCGACTATTTAACAGAGCCTGATACCTTGCTATAGTCCCATGTATCTGTGGGAGCTATCCGTTTATAAGACTAGGAGTCCAAAGTAAATGAGGGTCAGTCCTTTGTGCGCTGTGCTGTTCCCCAGATGTGTTGAATGAGCAGGAGGAGGAAAGGCCGGTCTCGGGGGGCCTTCTGGCTGTCTGCTGGTCAATACTACAGTGTTTCCCCCGGCACATACAAGACAGAGTGAGAGAAAGATATGGCCTTTGGGTTGAAAGGTAATGTCCTCTCCCACATCCAACAAACCTCCACTTGATGACTGATATCTTGATCGTCGGTTGCACTCCCACCCAGCAGTCGCTTCCTCTCTCCCTCTGAGAATGAAGGTTGCTTGAATACAGCATGTACAGCGGGCGTTCACCAGGACGGATCCCTAATAACTGCAAGACAGGCTTGACATAAAGGTTCATGGCTAAATTTTGCAGGATGTCTGCTGCGCTGACCTGATCCAAACAGACTTGTTAAGGAGGAATGAAAAAGGGGTTTGATGTTGAAGCTGCACTACATTTCTTCCCTTTTCCCAGTGGATTGATTCAGTTTTTCTCCTTTGCCTCTTATTCACTACAACAAATCTGGTATTTAAGACTATCTACAATAGGTCAAGTATAAAAATGAATACTAAAGGATGATGCTATGTTATACAAGATGCAAGATGATTCGCACAATAAACTAGTGGTATCCCATTCCACAGTGGTGTTATGTCAATACTATTTACTTCTCACTGCAGATCTAGATCTCCATCAAATGGCAGTCAGCATATGTCATTCCCATATATATATAGACCAGTATGGACCTTTTCCAATTTCTAGTATGCTCAGTAGGTGTGTTATCGTCCATTCTGGTCACTAATAAACAGAAAGTAACCCTGACAACATTGGTGATCAGCAACAGGTGTTTTGTTTTTTAACCCAAACTTTGATCATTTCCTCAACCTAACCAAGTAGTGTTGGTGCCTAAACTTAATCTAACACTGACTCAAAAGCAGCGAGTGAAAAAGTAAAAAAAAATAATACAGTAAAAATGATCAAAGTTGTGACTCAAGTTTGTGGGTAAAAGCCAACTGACTTATTCCTCATCTGTTCATTCCAATTTCCAATTGTGCACTTTTGTTCCTCTGTGCGAGTGTAAAATCGCAGCTACAGCATCGTTAAATAAGGTGATAACAGAGCACCATTAAATGGGGCGATAACGGCCTACTGAGCCGACTAGAAGGTGGAGGAGGTCCCTGCTGGCCCATATGTATGGTAATGATATGCGCTGATAAGGAGCCATTTAATGGGCTGATAACAACCCAAACAGGTGCTCTGTTAGTGTTATGCATGAGTACTGGAACAAAAGCAAAGTGATTCTGTTAGTCCTGCTCTGCAGAAAGTTTCATCATATCGCAAATCTGTAAAATTCCACATTTGTCAGGTTCTTCTTTCAGTAAGACTCAACACGCATGAAGCAAACACACAGCATTCACTTCAAAACAGGGTGGGAAGTTAAACTTTGTGGTTGCTGCAGGTTTTCTTCCTTGTAAAATGTCTTACAAGGAACTTGGACTGCAGCCTTTACCTTTATATACTCTATGCTACCAGTTAACATGTATATATACACTAAATGTACACTGCAAGTTAGCATGTGTGAGGAATTTAATTTTTGCGTGCATGTGCGTACGCCTGAAGTAGATGGTGGAGTGTGTGAAAGTGAGGCAGGACTGTGTGTGTGTGCCTTTATATGTGGGCGTGTGTGTGTGAGCCTCGTTTTCCCAGGTCTCGGTTCCAGAGTAGCACTTGGCGCTGAAAGCCCGGCTGTAACACTTTAACAGCGCAGTTGTTTACTCTTTATACCAGCCCACTTCACCCCCATTTTTGGGAGGGTTCTTCTGCCTTTGGCATAGCAGCATGTAGTCATTTTTACAGTTTACTATGCTCAACACCATCTCGCTAACGGCTTTTATGGCTCAGTGGTTTGAGTGTGTGTGTGTGTGTTTGTGTGTGTTTGTGTGTGTTTTTATAATAACTGCAGGTTATGCAATCAAACTTTGAGAAAGTCAGGACAGGCAAATACTTGATGATAGCACGAGCCTTCTGTAAACTCTACTGAAAAGGTGTATATACTGTTTATGTACACACATCTTTATGTTTCTATGGCTACACTTCTTTTACAGCGTTGCCTATGGGTGCTACCTCCAGATGTTGCCGTCTTGCTGAGCTACTTTTTGGCACGAGGTGACTTTATTGTGTGAGAAAGCCATTAATAAAGGAGACTTTTATTTCAGATCAGGAGTGTCTTTGGAGTACCCGTGCACCAGCCCGCTAATGTCCAGTCATTATTGAAAACTAAGCTCTAACTGGGCGACTCAAAACCCCAGTGGTCATGATATAATGACCAGCTTGCTGTATATTAGCCCACATATATACAGTAACGGCTGCAAACAACCCCACAAAGTCTTAAGTGGAACCGCAGCTCCCCTTCTAAAGACTAAGTGCAAACATTCCGAGGATTTGGAGATTATCCCATTTAGCATCTGACATTTTCACAGATGTGGCAGTGAAAATGTCAAAGCAGCACCTTGCTGGAGAGCTTGCATGGGTGGCCCCAGTAGGAATGGGAGCCTAAACCAGGGAATTTGTGAGCTTTACCTCGACAGCAACACGTGACGGTTTACCCAGGAAGGTTTTACTACATGCATTGTATTAATATCACAGCTGCAAACAGCCATGAAGGCCTCAGCAGCACTACAATTACTCCAGTCTGCAGGGAGAAAGTGCCGCTACAATATGATGATTAAAGGTGATCAGTGCTTGCCAGGAAGTTGACATTTTTAATATTTGGCTGGAGCGGCGGGCCTCGCGTTGCACGCACACTTTTGATCTTGTAACGGGGAAGTGTTCCAAAAGGAGCGCTGGGAGTATGAGTCAAGTCTGTGACGGGAGGAAAAACTGATCATTTAGATAGTGTTTGTGTGTGTGTGTGTGTGTGGTGAGGCATGGTGTTTACAAGTGCAGTGTTCTTAAAGTCATTGCCCTGCTCTTTGATGCTGTTGTGTCTGACTGTGAAGAACAATACAGCAGGAAAATCATAACTCGGTTTGCATGAAAGTGAAATTTTGTTATCCTCGCAGCGTTTTAGGCTAGTCTGACAAATATATCGGATTAGTGGTAAAAGCAGGGATGTAAAATGAAATGTGGTGCAGAGGTGGCTCCGATTGAATGAATCTGCACACCCAAGATGAGTTTTTCCATTTGTGCTTCCTTCAAATGGCTTTGGAAGTATTTACATTACAATAAATGAATTCTTCTCTATGAGGAAAGTTTAATTCTATTAAGCATGAACCGTCACCGTCGTGAGACAAGGTGGTAAGAATAACGAGGGACACTTTAACCTAAATGACTCATTTTGTCAGCAGAGTCGGTGTATGAAGAGGTAGAGGGAACATTAGGAGGGAATTATGGGTACATTTTCCACCGCTGTCCTCGAACCTGCCAAGCCCCAACACCGAGCCGAGACAGCAGCCAGCTTACTTAGTGGCTGCACTCTGTCTGTCCTCAGCATTAGACACTTCAGCTAATGTTATGGGCTGCAGCATTAGCCACACTGGGTAGAGCTGTGTTTGCCTTGGAAGTGGCGGCCGAGCCCGGTGAGCACTGCCATCCATGTCAAGTGGTGCACCGTATAATACCGTCCCGGGCAAACTTGGACGCCCAACGTGAGGAATTACATCTGCGGTCGTTTCAACACGAGCCTGAAGTGGTTCGGCCGAGAGGCAGCATCGCATCCAGAGGTCAGGAGGGGTGTAATTAGGGGAAATCTGTTTAAATATTTTAACATATTTATTGATGCTCTGTGACATGTGGAATTATGCCCCTCTTGCGTCAGGGCTGCACAGGCTTCCCAGTGAGTTCTCCTTAGCGGCGAGCCTCCATCTGTCCTCACTGGAAAAATCGCATGAGGACTCCGTCAGCAAAGCCGACTCCTAGCACGTTTTCCTGTATCAATACTCTTTGCAGGCTTCGATAAGTCACGCTCACCCTGAGGCAGTTAGGAGTTGGACTCTTTTTTTCCCCCCGTTCACTGGCACCCAGTCAGCAGCCTCCTTTTTTTTTTTTTAAACTTTCAACGTGGAGATTTTACTATGAAAAAGCAGATTTCTTTCTCTCTGTCTCCGCTTGTCCTCCCTTCCACCTTCAGTTTCCACCACACAACCATCATCACACACACACTTTCCACAGCTCGTCCCTTCATTCAGTCGCTTTGAGAGTAAGGCAGTCCAGAGGTCACAGAGGCACTGCGGTTTCAATCTGGGACGGGGAATCTAAATAGAAAAGCTCTTAAATCTGCATAAGTGCCCTTGAGCAAGGCACCGGACCTCTGAGTCCAGCGCTTGGAGCTGCTGAGCCGCCAGCACATGAAGATTTCCAGACGTGAAAGTGGAACATTGCGAGTACGAAGCAAAGCGCTGCATGCTAAGTCAGCCTTCTTCGGATAAATAAAAACGTTTTTAAAAAGCCAGATTAAGGTCCAAACCTCCTCACGACCCGCTGCAGGAACATCAAGGCCCGAGAGGCGCTTCATGCGGTGCAACATATAAAGGCCTTTTCCAGCAGTGTTTTTCAAATCTATCTCACGAGCCAGAGATAGAAAAACACACAAACGCGGAGCTTTTCCAAGCGTCTGGAACTTAGAAAATGCTCAGAGGATCATAAAAAACTCCAAGGTGGTCGCCTGCTCAGTGCACTAACAAGCCGGGGTCAGCTGATGGGGGATTGTTTACGCCGGTCAGATGTTGGGTGCCTCAGACCCCTGCCTGCAGCCCTGTAAACACTGCACATGTTATCTGGATGTTATCTCTCCCCCTGTGTGCCCACAACACCGACCGCCTGCTGCTGCTTCCTCATCCTGAGCAGGCTGCAGTTATTAGAGAAGCCTCTGTTTTGTGTCTTGTTGCCTAGCTGGTAGCTCATAACTGCAACCGCTGAAAATACAGTAGACGCCTGTAAGAATTTCTTGAACCGACACCCCCGTTTGGAACACTGGCTGAACCCAACAGTGTGAAATCGACTTTTTCTGCAATGTAAACGTGATAAATAATGCTGTTTAGCTGCTACAGGTGCTGATGTGAGATTTTAGGAAAGTCAGGGTGGAGAAAGTTTCCTACTTCCAGGGCTGTTGCATTGTATTATTCATTGTAAGGATTTCCAACATCCTGAGCTCACACACACGGACAAGACAGCGTGAGCCTGAAGGTCACGCTCAATACATTCAGTGCAATGCAGAATTTAAGGCGCGCACGTGCACCAGATACACAGTGGAGCGCTAAAAGAATGAGCCAGAGATAATCAGAGAGAGGGAGATGTAAGGGTGGTCTGTTCAGTTTTGGCTTTCCTGCAGTAAACACACAAGCTCTATGTGTAGTTGTTGTTGAAATCCCTGTTTCTCTTCATTTAAGCACATGCTGCCCTTTGGCTCCAGTCACCAGAGGAAGACGGGTGGAGTGGGGGAAAAACCTGGAAACTTGTTTTTTAAGAGCTGAAAGAAATGAATAACAAAACATCATTAGTACTTCCTAAAATGGTTACTTTGGATGCAACACTGTAAACTCATTTTCGTCCAACAATCTCCGAACTAACAGGGGCCAACGAGGCAGCTCAGACTGAAGATTTGGTCTTTACAGGAAATGTAACTGGAGTCAAAAGTAACTGTTTCTAGCTTCTGGAATTTAAAAACTTTGTAATTTTACTTAATGGCCCAACATGTTGATCTGACCTCCACACTTCCTACACCCCATTGTGATCAAGCATCAACAGGATGCAGTGGAACAAGTTGGATGGACAGAGGCCCCACTGCACAAGCCAGAGCACCCAAAGGATCCAGTGCCAACGTCCTGGTTCCAGACCCCATAGGACACCCTGAGAGGTCCTCTTGTCCATGCCCAATGGTTCAGAGCATTTTGAACCACATAAGGGAGACCTGATCAGTGTACGGCATACTGACTCCACAACTTTCCACAACTACTTTCCAACTACCAGTGGTAGCATTTGTCCTGACTTTTGTGGTTAGTTTGTGCAATACTTGTGCCTATACAGAAATAACTCTATCAACACCAGCAGGTCAGAGTTTACTCTTTTCCCGTGAAACATCTCAACATCTAAACGGATAAAACTGGCACCACCCTCAGGTTGACATTGCCCTGGGGCAGTTTCACACCAAAATGCATAATGCCTTCATTGGTGTAACCCAGTTTTATGTTTTTAAGCTCCATCTTTTCTACTGGCCTGATTCTATGTCAGTACTTGCGATTTTCATGTTATGTCAAACTAACATTTATATAACTATTAGACACTTTGGTGTGAAACTGGACTAATCGCCCTGACATTTGGTGCACATATTTGCTTCAGCTCTTGTCAGGATATCTATCCATCCATCCATTATCTGTACACCGCTTAATTCTCTGTAGGGTCGCGGTGGGGCTGGAGTCTATCCCAGCTGACTCTGGTGAAGGCAGGGGACACCCTGGACAGATCATTAGTCTATCACAGGGCTACATGTAGAGACAGACAACCAAGCACACTCTCATTCACACCTACAGACAATTTAGAATAATCAGTTAACCTCAGAATGTTTTTGGACTGTGGGAGGAAGCTGGAGAAAACCCACGCTGCACAGGGAGAACATGCAAACTCCACACAGAAAGATCCCAGGTGTCCTAACCGGGACGCGAACCGGGGATCTTCTAGCTGTGAGGCGACAGTGCCAACAACTGAGTCACTGTACAGCCCTTGTCAGGATATATTTGGTTTATTCTTTACCTTTTTCTTAGCAAGCTTGTAAAAATGATTACATTCTTGTTCTGTCCAACTTTTCTTTGTCTTGTGGTAATTTTCAAGTGTTAGGCAGGTAAATGAAAGAAAAGATGATGACCATAGTAGGCACCTTACCTTCTCAATATCAGCATGTTGCTATATAGTTCAAGGTTCTACTTACTTTGGTTGCAGAGTCTTGTTTGTCATACCTTTGATTTGCAACTAAGACAATCTCTCATCTGACGAGTTTGCATTTGAAATACTCATACAAATTGTGTAAATACCTGAGCAGCTAAAACTGTTCAGGTTCTATCATTTACCCATCCAGGAACATATCAACGTCCCGGATGATGGTCTGGCCACCTGTAGCTTCCCTGCACATGATCGGGTATGCCCACATTTTCTGGGACATTGTAGCATCGACTGTCTTTGATTTCATCCTCAATATGGAAGCTTTCAGGTTAGTGTAGAGAATATGTATGGGATGTACATTTCACATAACAGTTGGAAACAGTTTCATAGCAGCATAATAAACGGCAACGGTGATGACTATCTTTGGGGCCCATATCATAAAAGCCCATATTCAGACATTCTGTGACTTTGCAGACCGTGCAAGAATGCAGAGGGAGTATTTCACAGGCCTGTTGTATAATAAGATAAAGACAAGGATACTGATTTGTGCAATTTTAACTGAAACATTTGGGGAAGACTTTTAGGCATCTGTGATGAAACGTCACTGGTGTGGGGAGATTGTGTAACGCGAGGCGACCTCAGTTTGATAGCCTTTTCTAGCTTTTCCCTGAGTGGAGCTGTTTCAGACTGTATCCAGGCATTTCATTAAGCAGTGAGGAAATGCAGACCGCAGCTCTCCCTCACATTTCGTGATGGATTGTGTTTTTAGGGAGGGGGCAGCGGGGCTAATTTAGATGGGGTCATAATTGTTTCAGTGGTCAGTTTTTATAGTGGGAATTTAGAGAGGACTTTAATTGCCTGTTAGCAATTATTTTGCATGGACGGAAATCAACTTTTTCCTTGGCTCTCAGACCAGAACTGATGCACTTCACAGTTCAGTTCAGTTCTCAATGAGGGACGTTAGTTTGCACGTATGATTTAATGAAAGCCTGTCGTAAAAAAGTCTCCATAAAAACACGATACGCATCCCAAAACACGAAATAGCTCATTACAGCGGAATAAAAATGCACACAGAATGTATGATCTTACATACAAATTAAGCAATCAGCAGGGAGAATACTACACTGTTGAATGTATGCATTGGCTCTAAGTACTCTTCTAAGTGTTTCACGTTGAATAACCTGCAGCATTTTCATTAGCAGAACTAACCCTCCTTATGTGCAGACAGCTCAGTTGTGGCTATTTTCAGTTGCACTTTCAGATGAAGTGCTTTAGATACTCTGGAGGTGCCCAATCCTGGTCCTCGAGGGCCCCTATCCTGTGTGTTTTAGATGTTTAACTCTTCGAACACACCTGATTCAAATGATCAGCTCATCATCAAGCTCTGCAGAAGCCTGATAATGATCCTGATCATTTGATTTAGGTGTGTTGGACGAGGGAAACATCTAAAACACACAGGATAGGGGCCCTCGAGGACCAGGATTGGGCACCCCTGCTCTGGAGTAACTGCAGGCTCCTTTAAAACCTCCCTGACTTCCTGCACGTCCCATTGGACATTGTTATAGCAGATACCAGCAGCTACTAATAGAACAATGCTATTCTAATTGATTGAAATGATGGCCAAAGCTACAAAAATAGACTCCAAGTTGCAATAAGCTGGCATTATCCTAAAGGGAAAGAAAACATTAACCGAGCACGAAGCTGAGCTGGCAAATGACGGTGGGAGAAAAGGTGGGGAAGTGAAGACAAGCACGATTCTGGAAGGGAAAAAAAGAACATTAATGGGCCGATTAAGACACAGGTCCGTGATAATTGCCTGTTAGAGCTTATGTGTCTTTACTTTTGCTTTCTCCTTTGTTCATTTTCAGCTAATGTGCTGCAGCTTTCCTGCACATTTTATCGATATTTGTTGTCGGACAGATGCAAAGCAGAGTCGCTAAGACCCAAGTTTCCCTCTGACCACTGTGGCAACAAAGCACTCCCTGAAACCGTCTCAGCGAGGGACTAAGATGTATAATTAAGCCTCCTTTTTCCGCCTTCTCAATATCTGCACTGTTTGGCGGTTTGATATTTGCACATGCTTATGGGATTCACAAGCTCAGCGTTTCGTCATGATAATAGCAGCTTATTTTGTTCTAAGTTACTGCGCGGCTGCTGCAGTCTCCTGTTTAATGTCGTGTTTTCGTGTTTTTCTTTCGGTGAAATTGCACTCTTGTCTCTCATATCTGCCTCCGCTGGTTGCCCTAATGAAAAAAAAGTACTTTTCTGCTTCGCTCTCTCTTTTCTTTTCATTACTTCGGTTCTTTTTTTCTACCTCTTTCCTGAGCGGTTGTGCTTTATTTGACTTTTCTGTGATTACATTAGGATTCGTCACCCTTGCTTTCAGCTACGTGTAATGCAGCAGAGAGGTTTAGGTTAACTTACTGTAAGAAACACAGATTTTTCTTCGGCATTTGTCCCCATCTTTTGGAGCAACCGCTAATGAACCCTCTGAAGTCCAAGCAGTTTCGGGGTGTGTTACTCAGTGTGGGCTCATTTTTCACTGCAACATAAAGTCTTGCACCTCTATGATCACAGCACAGCCACGACTAGAAGGAGAGAAAACTCAAAAATGTCCAGCATAACTAAGTGATGAAACCACAAATCATAAAAGCATAAAAGCAAAACATGAAAGTTGTTACAGATGTTACCAATGCTGGAATAACTAGAAAAGCACTCTGAGAGCGCAGACCTCCACCAAGCAGCTCATTTCACCCCATATTGGGATTTACACCCAGAAATAATAGTCCCAGGATTGTTTTATCTACATTATCAGATTCATTGACCAAGTAAACATACCCTTAACATTTGGATTCACATTAATATCATCATTAGTTCAATAGTTATTCACCAGAATCTCTTTCTGGGTAATGGTGGTTTCTTCTGGATCCAGCTCCATAGCTGTTGATTCTACAATAGATCTGTTGGCATCCTCCTGATTCAGCAGAGTCTCAGCTACATGTTGGTGTTGGCTGCATGTCTGGATCTTCATCTGTTACCTTACAGTGATGACCATTCCACAGGCCCTCTAGGTTTTCCTGTTCTGGATCAAAGTATCCGGAATTTCGCCCAGATCCAGAAATTCTGGGCGAAATTCAGATCCAGAACATCTCAACATTTTGAGATGTTGTAGAAATTAGCGGAAACTTCTGTATGTTTTGCCAAGCAGCCTGGACATGTTTTGTGGAGTTCAATGCACATATGCATGCACATTGCACTATCTCCTAATGCTAAAGAATCCTGAAAAACATTTCTGATCCAGACGGTGATCCGGATCATCACCTAGATCTAACCACCTGTTCCTTGTCCCATGATCCACCTTTCTTGAACATTTCATCAAAATCCATTCAGAACTTTTCACGTAAAGTTCCTGACAGACAGACAAACAAACAAACAAACAAGCAGATAAACTCAGAGAAAAACATAACCTCCTTGGCAGAGGTAAAAATGACTCTGCGTACTATAAATATATTATAGATTTTTAATTGGTTTCCATGCTTGTCTCATATCTGCTCTGTGGAAACACCTAATAGTCCCTGAATCTTTGTCACATGATTGCTGGTTGCAGCTGAGTAAATTACAACTTCTTGGTTGTGTCGAGGACTTTGTTTTTTCTTGTCCAAATGGTTTATTTTTGGCACTTTCATAAATGACGCATGTAGATGTGATTTTAATTAAATATGATTTCAAGCTTCGATTTGGTTAATAGTCTGTCACACATGATGAGCCCAGACCATTGGAAAGTCAGATGATTCTTTTTTCCCACAGTGCCTATAAATAAAGTAATTTTGGTGATTTTTTATTTTTTATTTTTGAAGATAACATGCATTTTGAACCCACTGGCAGGTTTTGGGCTTCAGACGGTTAAAGCGTCTATTTTGCACTTTTCAAGGCAAAAAAAATACATTTCCTGCATCTGGTCCAAATTACTGCTTTGTAACGCAATATGTATAATTGCTTATCGAGTTGGAGGGAGAAAAATCTTGCTTATTCCACATATTTGAAATGATCACTTAAGCACAAAGCTTTCTTTCACTGAACCGGGCGGCAGCACTGTGATGTCTAGAAAGTGTACAGTAGAAGTTCTTGGGTCGCTGCTGCTGATTGTGCTGCTCCATCATCCTGTGAACAGAAGCGTGACTCCCGCTGCCTTCATCTGCTCCCAACACCGCTGAACAATAAAGATATGCTGGCAACATAAAGCCGGCTGTGTGTGTGTGTGTAAGTATCAGTCTGCATCTAAACTCCATCATGTGTGTGTGTCTGGGTGCTGGTGGATTCGCTTCGGCGACCCTCCTCCGGCGATACAGGAGCTCGACCCTGCTTTGATCTTTGCGAGGTGGAGGCCCGTCCCAGCAGGAAGCGACAGGAATAACTCGCCTGTCAGGAGGACTTCGTCTGGCCAGACGTGGCCTGTCTGCTCCTGGAGAACACAGACACAACCAGGAGGGAGTGGGGTTCATCTGCATCTTTTTCAAGTCAGATTTGGCCGAAAGATAAATCAGTTATCAGAGAAGGAAGAAAGGAGGGAGGAAACTGCTGTTGCTCCACAGCAGAGACATTCACACATGAAAAATGCAGATTTACTTGCTGGCAAAAAAGGTAGTTCTGATTGTTTAGGAGATATACTTTTTGGGTGCTCTTTAGAATAAAAGTCTGTGCTGGTATTTAGATTGCTGCGTCACAGTTTTTGCAATATTCACAAAAGAGAAAAAGTCTGAGCGTAACTGGAAGCTGAGAAAGGTAAAGCTTCCGCATCGAAAAGAAAACCGAGACAACTGTATCATTTGTAGTTATTATGTGTGTGTGTGCGGTGCGGTGTCACTGAGTGCCTTTCCTCTGGAGCTGCAGTCTAAACACTGCTGCTCTGACAGACAGAGAGCTGCCTCGTGTCTCTGTTTGAAGTGACACTGTGATGCTACCTCGGTTTACAGGCTGCCGTTCGCAACCCCAGAACTCTGAGAAGACTTTTTGTCTTCCGCTGAAAAACAGTCTGGAGGTGTATCTCAAAGGCAGCCTCTGGACTGTGTGTGTGTGTGTGTGTGTGTGTGTGTGTGTGTGTGTGTGTGCGCGCGCTCACAGATGAAATACAACCATATACCTCTAAGACATCCTTGTGTTTGAGTGTGTGCTGGCAGATGAAATGAGATATGCTACAAAGGCAAACATAGCAGTTGAAGCAGTGTGTGCGCTAACAGGTGAAATAAGATATTCCACAAAGACGGCTATGTCACTTGGATTTATCGTGTGTGTGTGAGAGTGTGTGTGTGTGCAAGCAGACAAAATAAGTTACACCTCAAAGACAGTCCCTGTACTTGGAGTTGTTGTTAGTGCCCTGGCAGCAAAAGCGCCCTGTTAAACCTCAAAGGCAGGCGTAACATGCGTGCTTATCGCTGGTGTGTGTGTGTGTTCCTGGGAAGAAGTCCATGTTGACATTCCCCTCGGAGCCTCTGAAGTCTCCTCCAGTGGTCGGTTCGGGTTCCTCAGCATCCCACCTGCACACTTGACGCGAGGCCCTCTGACAATAACTGACCCATCCATACCTGTCAGTGCGCCTCAGACGTCCCTCCCTCCCTCCCTCCCAGCTTTGAAGTGTCAGCACTGTCTGTTTCTTTGAGCTTCTCGAGCAGATTTGCATCTGCCTGCACACACTGTTGCAGCTGGTCTTTTTGTGGAGCATGCTGAATGTTCTCTCTCCAAGGAAGCTCCCTTACCGTCTTTTATTTCTTCAGATTCAGACTGCACATAAAACAACTAGGGTAAACCCAATAGAAAATACTGAGAACATTTTACAATGGGTGGAGTTACTATCAAAAAAAAAGAAAAGAAATATTAGACCTGAATTCAGCCTAAATTTCTCAACAACTATTGGATGAATCACTATTAAATTCTGTGTGGACATTCATGGTCCCCGGAGGATGTTATACCTCTGTCTTTGGTGGTTTTTTTACTTTTGCTATAGAGCTACCAAGCGGACGATATTTGTGAACTGGAGTAAAATATCTTAACATCTATTCAAAGCATAGCAAGCTAAGGTGAATGTGGTAAGCACTGCATTTGCTAAATAATGGCATATTAACATTGTCAGTGTGAGCATGTTAGCATGCTAAAGTTAGCATTTACTTCAAAGCACTACTATGTCCAAGTACGAATCCCAAAAAAAGACATTCCTGTACAACTGAGCTACATTCTCTTTGAGGAAAATGTATGGTCTGTGAATTATATTTGATTGCAACGTATCACAAATATGTTTTAACATAGCTTTGTCATTTATTTTATTGTTTTACTGTCAATCCTTGTCGGCCACCAAGTCATACATTAGATAGGATGGGACTGGTCAACCTGAAAACCCCGAAAATGGATAAGAAGCTTTAAACATGTTATTAAAAAGTCACATTTGATCTGAAATTATTTTATTTTACTTAACGTAAGAAAGTAATTTTGGTGCCTAAACTCAACCAAGCTTCTAACATGTAGTTTTTTACTGTGAAAGTATCAGCTAAAGTGTGACATTTTAAACCTGACCAGGTAGTTTTGGTGCTTAAACCGAACCAAACAGTGAGCGAAAACTAAAAGTGAGCAAGTGAAAACTTAGCCCTAAAAATAATAGGCCCACATGGGACCCAAACCTCCAAATCCAGGATGAAAGTCCTGTTGCAGACTTATTCTTCCGTCCTCCTCTCCTATCTCCTTATGCAGACTTTGTGGATCCTTCAAACTGGAAGCCTTTCCTGCCACATCAGTCTTGCCTTTCAGGAAAAAAAATTTAAAATGACATTTCTTTCAAAACGTAATTGAAAATACAGTTTAGTTGAATGGGAAACATCATTTTAGGGAGACAGGTTTGCTCTGTAGACCTTTAGTCTTGCTTTAGATACTATAGCTTTTGATGTCATATGCTTCTATTTCTTTTGCTTTTACTCCAGATGGAATTCGTGTTGCATGCCGTTGCCCTCTCTTTCACCATAGCAGCTGATAAAACACATGTGGACCACATGGAAGGAAGAGAAAACACAAATGCCATCTTTGGTGGGAAGCAGCAACAGAATGCCAATAAATTAAGCATTTTTAGGGCCTGATGGATTCTGTGATCTTGACATCTTCTCTTGACCGTAACGAGAGTCGACAGAAACAGGCACTGGTTCGAAATTGATCTAAAACTTGCACAACAAATAATATAAAACATCACTCCTTTTTATTTTCTCGGTCATTCTAAATGCACACACAGTTGTTTTGACAAGACCACATTATCTCTCCAACTGTGGCCCATCTCTTCTACCTAAGCAGGAAGCAGCAGATCACGACCGCTTCCCAAGAGGATAAGATAATACAATAACCATAAAAACCTGCTTCCAGCCAGCGCCACACACACACACACACACACACACACACACGCTGTCTGCCTCGCCTACAGCCTCCTTTAGGGATGGCAGCTCAGCAGCACCTGTTTGGAAGCTCTCCAGCTCCGCCCGGCTCTTTTCAAATCACCTCCACACTGTAGCCTTTTCATGTATTTTACAGGCTTGTATCCAGTTCAGTGCTGAGCAAACCTGGCTTGTTGTTGTCTGCTCATCCCAGTTAAGACAGGCTTTGCACCTGGCGGTTCAACGGAGCAGCTGATGGAAGATAGTAGTTAAAGATCAATCACTGAAGGCACATGCGGCACACTTGTTGTGGCTCAATATGCATTCCAGCGCTTTGCTTTTTTTTAAAAAATTCGTCTCTCTTTAACATGTTTGAAAAGAGGATAAAAGCACTAATGATGTGTCTTTCAAACTTGCTTTCCATAAACTGTCCTTAAACGTATCCACCTTATCTTGCACAACCCCGCCAGGCCTCCAGATTCAACCCCTCAAGCACATTCCCAAGATGCGCTTTCACTGTCGAGCTCTTGCTTGCACTTAGAAGAAATCCGGGAGGGATTGCCTCGGCCAGCCGGAGTTCCTGTGTTGCAACTGTTCTCCGAGCATGTGAAAGTCCGTTTCTCAAAACACAAAGGAGGAGGAGGAAGAAGAGGAAGATGCTCCAGGGAGATGCAACCGTTGGAGTTCATGAGAAAGGAAACGCTGGGAAAAGAAAGGCTGGCAAAGATCAGGACAGTAAAGATCCACTGGGTTGTTGTGTTTTTTTGTGATTTGTGGTTTTGTCTGAAACAGTGAAGACCCTAGAATGAAGCTGTCACGGAAAATAACTTTTAAAAACATCTTAAAATGTGGCCCCTAACTGATCTGGCATTTTGGTATATGCACCTACTTTGCTACGTGCAACACAGTGACTCAATTTTAGTTTGTCAGGATCTCAAATGTCCAATTTCCAGTAACCGTCTGATCTCTTTTAAACATGGGGATGAAGTCTAAAACTGCAGAATGAGCAAGAGCCACCGGAAAAAACCAAAAGCCCAAAGCAAATAGGCCTTCACACACCAAAGACGAATAGGGATACGGATGCAGCATTCTTTCTTCATGGCACAGTTTGTGTTGACAGTCTGTCTGACCATACATTGGTGTTGTGGTCAGTTAAGGCCGACACCCCGAGACTATACCGCGGCTCTTCTTGGGATCAGAAACCTTGGAGAGCGGTCGTGTTGCTTCCAACCGCAAACAGGCCGATTTTTCAAGGTCCTGATCTCAGCGGGCCACACGGCTTTATGTCAAACTCACTCTCCCCACATTTCAAGGTCTTTGGCAAACCCAGGCTGCCAACAACCGCTGCAGAGAGGCGGATGCTTTGCTTTCACATCATCCGATCCAGAAGGGGTAGCAAATAAAGGGGAAAGAAAACAAGAATGTAAGACGCACAAACAAAGAGGAGGGGGAGCTGGGACTGGCAAATCAACAGAGGAAGCGAGACAAAATGAAAAGAGGATATGAAGGCTTCACAAAGAAACAGAGAAACCCAAGGGTTGTCTCTTTTTTTTCTAATTAAAAGTTTCTTGTTTTGATCAGATATACAAGCTGACAATGGTCAAGAAACAAGGGGGTCTCAAGCCAGTGAACTGTCATGTTTTACATCTGGTCTCATTTCCTGCTCGGCACAGATTGAGAGAGATGAGGGATCGCGGCGCTGAGTCGCTCGCCTCAGGAAGGAAGTGTTATCGGGCGGATATTGAGCGAGGATGCTCTGCAGAGTCATTTGGAAGCAACAAACCCCAGGAAGCAACTTCAGTCCTCCTCCTCCTCCTGGGTTACCGTGGTGACAGGCCCTACTAATCCACTGACACACTTACTAGATCGCTATCTAGCTCTGGATTCAATTAGCTGGGTCTGGTTAGGAAGAGATAAACGGCCTTTGTCAAGACTTTGATATCCTAATGAGAGGGGATCGGAGGCATATGTTTGATTTTGCTTAGGAGCTGAGATAAGAGATGGAAGGAGCTTATCAGTGACATTGGGGGAAAGGAGATTAGTCTCAGAGCATTAGTGGCAATGGAACATGATACAGTGGTTAATGACGTGTAACAAACATGCTTACCCTTGTCTCTGCTTTGTTCAGTATGCAAGGAAGGGAAAAGAAAATGGGATGAGTATTGTTTAACCATAATTTTTTCGACAGCGTGGCTTCTGCAAAGATGAAAGTTCCCCAAGCTTGTTCTCAGCACATAATTCCCTTTGACAATTACGCAGATGTGCCATTCATCTTTTATGGCACGCTAATTGTGTTTGCCAGCGGTCACGGAGGCTTGTTTGCTGACTCTCGTCACTCATACGCAGACATGTGCTTTCTCTCGTCCTGTCACTACAGCAGCTGGTGATTTGATCCCTGTGGCAAACCCTGAAAAAGAGCTGCCCGTGGTGATCAGTGCTTTTACAGCTAGCGGGCTTGTCATCAAACCACACCATCACACACGAGAGCAGGAGTGAAAAGATCCAAAGATTTAAGGGGGTGTAAGGCATCCTAAATGTCCATGGCAGCAAGCTGTGGACAAGACTAACAGTACAGAAACCCAAAAAAAATGTACCTGGAAGGAATTTGTCATGTATTTCCCAAAGCAAGAACTCTCATTTGTATTTTCTCTTCAAGAACCCTTCTTCTTGTACCTACTGAACCTTCCTCTCCCTTGACGTCTTGTTACTGTAAATGCCTTAGAATGATTCTTTTATAGGCCCCACTGATGAAAATCAAGTTTTTTTTTTACCATGTTAGCTTGCCTGTGGAGTGGACGTATTAATATAGTGTAATCTCCAATATTCCAACGTGCAATTGTGTAGCGTAGACTAGCTTTACCGTATGAGTTGAAGGTTAACTGGTGTGCTTGAGCTTCAGAAAGCGCATGAGTGGATAAAGAGGCAGGGACTCTGTAGATCTGTGTGTTCTCAAGGAAGAAGCAAGGGTGTAAAGTTACATCCAAACCATCCTAAGGTAGGAAGGGATGATTTTAATGGAAAGAAACTTTTTGAGGTTAAATGAACGAGCACAGAGGGACTTAAAGGGGTCGGCAAGGGAAGCTATGAACCCGCTTTGCCTGTCTGTTTGCGGTGAACATGAGACTGAATGATGCACTGATGTCCTGAGACACAGCAGTCTCTTCCTGCCTCTTCCTTTGCTTCTAAATCACCGGGTTAGTGGTATCGATCAGCAGCCCCTTTTAGCTGCCTGTGGATATATTATGGTCATTTTGTGCTACTGAAAGTAACAGGAGAGCAAAATAAATGAAGAGCAGTGCACTTGAGAGGAGGAAACCAGCATCCAGTCTCTCTGTCATTCTTCGTCATTTGTATTTGATGTCTGTTCTTGTGACTAACTGGAAGTCACTTCTCTTGGTAGCCTCTCAAACACCACTAAGCCCCTGTTGCAATGACAAGCTCCCTCATTTTTACCTCCGTCTTTGGGGTTTTACAAAAGTAATCGTCCATATCAGCTTTTGATGTGCTTCGCTGTTGCGCAACCTTCCGACATGCCGGCAGCCACATTCCTCCGAGGCGAGGTGAGGCAACTTTCCATTCCCACAAATGCATTGCTGCTAGTTTGTTTGACAAATGGTCAGGGGCAAAGGTTGACCCCTGAGGGCTGAATGTTAGCAGGGCTCAAGGAAGCTTTCAGACGCTTTTTTTTTTCAGACGAACCTCTGACTGACAGCTTGGCTCTGTTGGAAAGACAGACAGGGAGGGAGCTTGATCCAGACAAAACTGACAGCTGACTTCCTTGTAGAGGTGCGTCTGGTTCTGCAACGAGGAACAGATAGAGCCATCCATTGGGGCAAGAGTTGGCTTTTTAGACGTATAAGGGATTTTTAAAGTCTCTGATACAATGGAGATTCCTTCATGGGAAAAAAAAGTCAGTACATGTGGTTTAACCTACTTTTCAGGTGGCTGATTGGGTAATTGCTTGATTTTTATGTTCAGATCAGAAGGAAAGTTGTTTTTATTAAGCATTATCTGGTGAAATGTGCTTGGTATATTCAAATCCAGTTAAAGGACTAGTCCGTGGTACAGTATAGACTCTTAATAGGCAGCTTTGGTGTTGTTTAATAGTGTAATTCCCTTACCTTATAAGATTTCTCAAGATTAATCATCCTAAGTTTTGATTATTGTTATTAGACATGAGCCAGCTAAAGCCCATTCTGGCTAAACACGTCTGCTAAAAGTTCAATTTGTGACAAACCTTGTGCTCACAGACTGTTTACTGAAGGTCAGCCAGTATTAACCCGACCAGTCTGAGGTCACCTTAGCTGTGGGAACCACCTGCACCACTAGTTAGGTATTGCAGGAACCGGAGGTGACACACATTCCTGGCAGGCAGTGTCAGCGTCTGCAGGCATGCTGCAGTGCGAATGGACGTGTTTAGCAGCTTTTTGGATTAAAATCGAGCGCCGGGATGTGTTGAGGCGTGTTGTCATGTGTGTGTGACATGCTCGATGCTCTGCAGACGGATGTTGACACTCATCACACTGGTTCTGCGAAGTACTCGTGAGGAATTCAGGGTGAATGTGATGTACGAGCTTGTTTGGCTGCATTTAAATAGCAAGGTTTGGTCGCATTGTGATTATTTACCCACTTCACACTAAATGATATGCAGATGCACGATGTTTACTGTTGCGTTTCTTGTAACCACTGACAGTAGGTGTTGTCATTAACCCTCCCCACCTATGTTTTTCTGGTTCTTTTTGCTGGTTCAAAAAGCACATTTTGTAGCTCGTCTGAAACACGAGCACGAACAGCTGGATAAAGGGCTGGGGATGAAGAATACCCAAAAAAACTCATGCTAAAATGCAGCAAACTACTCTGGGATACTGCAAACTCAGTGTGAATGTAAGCTCTGTGATCTTCCTGCCAGTGCTGGTTATACAGTCGCACAGCTCTGGATTCAAAGATGCACAAAATGTACTCCTCTTGCAGTCTCCACTGCCGTAAAATTGCCCTCTGTCAAAAGTTCTGCCTCCTGTCAGTGTCAGTGTAGACGTGGAGCGTTGGGGGCGTCTGTGTAGTTGAACTTTCACTTTCATTGAACTTGGTGGTGGAAAATCGGAGCGGTGCAGATCAGACTTTCCATTGAAATAAATGGCTTTGCTCTGTGAAGTGTCACTTTTGGAAGTTTGGTGTGAGAGCAGGGTAACACCAGGACAGCTGTGAATATGCTGTGGTAGCTGTAGTCATCACAGTAGGAGGTTTATTATACAGCAGTTGGAGATGTAGTAATTAGTTGGAGTTAGAAACCCTTAAACTCATTTCTGTGTATTGAAGTTAGATATTTGGGTGAGTTTTTGGCATGGAAATAATACCTTCCTTCATAAAAACAGCTTAGGATGTAACTCTTAGAATGTGTAAGTCTCTACCTCTTCCTCCACAAACCCCTGTACTGTTTGCTGCAGATCGAGCACACCAGCTCAACTGTGACTCTGCTCAAACACCACAAAACTAGTCTACACTATATATTCGTGAGTAATTCAGTCATAAACCCTATTTGCAAAGGGATTAGAACTACCTAGGGGCATCATGTTATTTAGAAATTATATCCCCATATCAATGTTTCATGCAATGCTTTCGCACAGGATAATTCAGATTCACTGATGTTATCTGCAGACATGATATCAACAGGCTGCCACATGATAACTGTTGAGCCTGCTGAAAGACAGCGAAATGTTCCACGTGCTGCCGTGCATGTCATCCATCTAATCCTCCTTTAAGATTTTGCTCTTCTGACAGATATGAGCTTGCTCTTTCTTTGTGAATGGGTCTCCACGCTGTGTAGCAACATGATCCTCCTGAAGCTGCACCCAAAGTGCTGTCCAAACTTTCATTTATAATTATCCAACACAGAGCACGGTGGCTCGGTTGTTAGCACTGTCACCTCATAGCTCTAAGATCACTGGTTCGCGTCCCTACATTCCCCTGGGATCTTTCTGTATGGAGTTTGCATGTTCTCCCTTTGCAGTGTGGATTCTCACCGGGCTCCCACAGTCCAGAAAAATGCTGAGGTTAACTGATGATTCTAAATTGTCCGTAGGTGTGAATGTGAGTATGGTTGTCTGTCTCTGTGTGTGGCCCTGTGATAGACTGGCGACCTGTCCAGGGTGTCCCCTGCCTTCACCCAAGTTGGCTGGGATGGGCTCCAGGCAGAAGAAAAGTACAGGAAAACACAAACCTTGCAAAAAAATAATAGAAAAACAACCCAAAATCACAGTGATTGTGTTAATATTGTCTGTGTTTGACAAAATGTGGTAGATTTTTGTGTTTAAATTTTTACTGTACTTATTACGGACCTCGCAGATTTTCATAGGATTAAGATCATGGAGGATCGCTGCAATTATTACCAAATACTACAGGTTCTAAGGTAATACTAGACCTGTGTGATTATACATGTTTGACAAGGAAATCAATTCTGAAGATGAATAATGATACAGTGAGCCCTGCTTCACAAGCTGACAGGGTCAGTTCCTTTGGTTTGTTACATATGAAACCCTGGAAATCTGAATCTGTGTTTTTGAGACGGTCATTAGCACACTGCAGCTTCAAAGTGGAAATGCTCAGCCATGGTGTTTACTGCTTCTTTTTACTTATGATGTGTCTCCTAGCATGTAAAAACACCATAAGCACATGCTAACAAGGTAAAAAACAAAACTTGATTTCCACCGCAGAAGAAGTAGAATTAGTAGATCGGGTGGCAAAGAGCAGACGCATTGGGAATATTAACAATATTTGTAGTAGCCATGAATCCAGAAGCATTGTTTCATGCTGCGGGTACACAGGGGAGCAAAGAGCATCCGAGGTTAAAACCAATCCTGCCAGATGTCGCTTCCATCGTAGATCCAATTCCACTTCAATCAGAGCCACTGACCCTGCTGGGAAAGAAGAGGGGGCGGTGGGATCAGAATTAAAGCTCCATGTTCTATAGTGTGTGACTGCACGTGCACGAACTGATCAGCGAGCTGTCCCTGAAGGAAAGTCGCTTCGCTCACTATAGCTCACTTCATCGCTGTCTGTCGGCCCCCCCATCCCTCCCCTCCACCTCGGAAAATCCTCCGTATATTAGGGTAGTAAGATGAGGTTTGTGGTGATGGGGGCAATTCCCCTGCGGCTGCAAAATATCACTTTCTCCCTGTTGGGGGGAGGAATTACTGACACGCACCACAAAAACCAAGTGGCCCGAGGTCTAAGGTTTCAGGGGGCCCGCGCATTCAAACCCCTCCATTTGAGAGGATCATATCGTTTACAAAGCCTTCCCTGGGATAGCAGTTTTTATCGGCGAAAATGACTCACAGTTTTTTTTTTTTTGATGATTTAGGGCTCATTGTGAGGAGAGAGCCGCCTCAGCGTCACGTGGACTCAAAGCCATGTGGAACATTCTGGGCTTTAGTGATAATTAGGGGGTTGCCCTCTTTTTTCTTTTTTTTTTTTTTTTGAAAGAAAAAAAATCATCACGGTTGTGCAAAAGCAGATTTTCCCCTCCTCTGTATCCCCATCAAAGCCAGTTGAATATTTGCCCTGATGACTTTTTCTTTTTTTTTTTACAATGCCAAGAATATTTCAGCTTAAAGGTTGCGGTGACCTCACTGGATGATGGATGGCATGGAAAAGTTACAGAGAGGGACAGAGGGACAAGGACAAAAGAGTACCTTTAAAACACATAAAAAGGTTTTCTTGCAGTGGGATGGAAAACTTAAATTAGTGTTCTTCTCCTTAACAAAGTGCATACTTTGAATTTTGTATTTCTTAATTTGATTATACTAAATCAAATTTTGCGCTAAGAGAGTTCGACACTGGAAAAACGCATGACCTCTACTCTGCAATTACTTTTATAGTTGGTTATGGAATCCTGAAAAGGCTTAGTATAAATATTATTTCGTGAAACGTTTCGTACACTCTGCTATTATACTGCATGAGGCCACTCACTGCAAATTGCAAGTGACTGGCACACACACCGTGGCTGTTAGAATTAACTGCTGCACAACCCTGCAGGAACTTGGTCTGACACACACACACACACACACATAGGTCTCATTTCCACCCACATTTGCGAAGCCGCAGACACTTTGTGCTGCTGTTCACACACCGACTTCGGGCGCTGAGGTGCCTGATCAGACGGGGAGACGCAGGTCAGGCCTGAAGCAGGAGGGGGAGAGCGGTGATCTGATTAGCCGCAGAGCAGCCGCAAGGTGCTCAGTGCAGCTCGGTGTGTGGAGCGTGACACTGCTGATTTAAAAGTCTGGTTTTACAAGGTTTTAGGTGGAAGAAACTGGCCTAAACTTAACTGGAGACATGAAGCCATTTGGTAAATTCAGAATAAAAAAAAGGTGGTACATGCATGTATAGAGATTGTTATCAACCGAGGTGTAGTTACTCCTTAACAGAATAGCTGAAGATTCTCCCGTTCTCCTGTCTGTTAGGAAAATAAGCCAGCCTCCTTTTACTTTACCCTTTAAAAAGACATTACATCTTGTTGTTAAGACAATCAAACAAGCTCAACATGCCAGTTGGTGAACTCTAGATGGTGGAGTCTTTTACTTTTGGTCAGGTCAGTTACCTGTTTCCTTTATTGGTGCTCAACTAGTTGGTTGCCAGCTGTAGATTTATGAATACAGCACGGAAATTGAGTCTTGTCTCCCAAAAATGATGTAATCCAATGATGTTATTACGCCAACCAATCATACATTAGATAGGGCAGGACTCCTCACCTTGGCAACCAAGGAAATGGAGGAGAAGCTTCCAACATGTAACCCAAACTGTTTAATTCCTTACTCAAACTTAATGAAGCTGCTAACAAGTAGCTTTCATTGTAAGAATTTCAACCAAACCAACGTTTCCTAAACCCAACTAGTAATTTTGGTGCCTACACCAAACCAAACAGCAAGTGCAAATAAAACTTGAGCTTTATGTGACCCCTAGTCTTCAGGGTGATGTTGTTGACTTACATTGCCAACCTCTTCTCCTAACTTTGTGGCTTCTTAAAACTTGACGCCTTTCTTGCTTCGTCGCAGTCTAAGGTTTCAGAAGGAACTTACTTTCAAAACGTAAATGAGAAGGCAGTTTAATTGTCTCGGAACGTTATTTCGACTGCCTCCATCAGCATCTAACCACTGAAGCGTGCTTTTACGGCTTTACAACACCTTTGTTACTACCATCTTGCTTTAGCCCACCTCATCACAATGAGGGTCTGCCGTTATCAAGGCCTCCTATCAGCTCTTGTGTTTCTTCTTGGCCTTTAAAACAAACCGACCGAGGCCAGGGGGGGCTGTGGGAAAAGGTGGTTTTCATTTTGAGAAATCCAAACTGCTTGCTGATTTACAGGGTCGGGGGTTTGATTCCCACTGGATCCCCGCCCTGCAGACTGAAAAGCACTTTGGATTATAGCCTCCGAGAAATGGCATAACTTATGCTGTATATTTATATGTCAAATCTACAGCTGCATCGGGTGGTGGAGGTGGAGGAGGAGGGGGAGCTCAGGGTCTCAATTGAGAATCCATCCGCGAATGAAATGAATTTCTATCTGTTCCTAGAAGCGGTGCTTTGCCGGCCTCTGGGGCAGCCACATTATACTGAGGAGGTAAATCAGAAACACACCCTGGGATCTCCCCTGTTGCTTCTTATTGAGTTCTTCGTCTTTGAGCCGCTGAAACCAAACCAAGCTATCGGAATTTGTTTTTTATTCACATTTGCTGCAACTGAGGCACAAAGGAAAACAGTAAAGAGAGAAGGCGGATGGAGACAACTAGAAAAGAGGGTGATTTTTAAGCAGAGGGTCCTGCAGTGAATGATAAGAAGGAAAAGAAACAGTGACACAGGGAAAGAAGAGCAGGGAGAAGTGGAGCTTTAAGGCCAGAACTCAGCTTTGCTTATTCATTATATGATCCAGACGAAGCACCTGATTCTCTCATCATCTCCCTCCGTCTCACAGGCGAGACCAGACTTCTCTCCCTCCCTCCATATCCCAGGACACTCGCATGGCTTTGTGATCACTTGTCTGGGGAAAGATGAGGAGGAGGAGGAGTGAGCGGAGCGGATAAAGGGAAGACAGAGGAAGATGTAATAGCAATGGGAGTTGAATGGGTGAGAAAATATGAAGAGGAAGGTGGAAACGGTGGAGAAACGGGAGGACGTATAGAGGCAGAAGAATGAGTGAGATAAGGGAGGAGAGCGGGGGTATTACTAACAGGCAGCAGAGAGCAGGGGAGATGGAGTCGCTCTTGTAATGGTACAAGATCAAAGCAGGGGTTTTGCAGCATTTTGCAGCAGCGTGGATGTACAGCTACGGTGTATTTCTGTCCATCATTCGGCTCAGTCCCCAGTGAGTGACACTCAAGTGTAGCAATCCTTACATTTTAGGGCGATTATCCTGAAAAAAGTTCTCAAACTCAGCCCCATCTTTGGCTACTCTTCTCCATGGTCTGCAGTGCATATTCCGTTAATCACTGGTGAGTCAGGCTGTCTGATGATGATTTGTTGATTTTCTTTGGCTTTTCTCCACATTCACTACTATGTACACAGTTACAACAAGACCAAACAAGGCTAAACGCTTCTTCTTTCTAACGCTAAGGTTGGAGAGACACATACAACAATTATCTGGAAGTGAAAACCAGATAAGCTCAACCACTTAATGCAATGATTGATCAGGAGAAAGCCTGAAAGATGCTTCGCTCCAGTTCATGTACACAAGTTCAGACTTCTGTCACTTCTCTTGTAAAAGTGTTTAAAGCTGGGAAAGTGGTGGGAAAGGAAGGCTCTACAAAAGTGTGCACTATCTTCCGCTTCTGTATGATTCATTGCTTCTAGTCTCTGTCTATGGTTCCTCCATTTTTCACAGTAATACTTTGATCCCAAATTACTACAAACCTATAAGGACCGGGGTCCCTGGGCAGTTGTCCAGTTCTTGCTCTTAATGCACCCTTGAGCCTGACAGTTGGACGATGAACCACAGAAATACAGGCCGAGGTGCAGACTGTGCGAACTGCAGCTCAACAAATTTCCAGTTAACCTCAAACACGATTTAAAAGAGTATATACAAAGTACAACATGAAATATAGATCTGAAAAAATGGAATCAAACCCTGCCAGAGTCTAATTTTGACAGATCTTTTTGGACACAGTAGCTTTCATTTTCCCCCTTGTCTTAAAATCAAAGACATGAGAAGTGTTTAAGGGTAATCCAGTCTTTCATTTTGCCGTGCCCATCGGCGAGGCCCCCTGAGCACAAGAAAAAGGCCACTGACGTGAGCTATTCCTTGAAGAGCTTTTCAGCTCACAGCAGAACAAGCTGATTGGCTTTGCTGTTGAGACCGCAGTGAAAAGGTCAGTGCTCGAATCAAAGCAGCCATGCAGGACATGTCATTATCAGAGAGAGATTATGTTCCAACTTGACAGGTTCACTTGATAAACTAATTCACTCCTGTCTTCGCGGTGCTTCGTTTGGTTGAAGCTCTTCTGCTGCATTGAAGCACTAATGAGCAGCGTTGCTTTAAAGTTGACAAAATCATGTCACATGCACCAGCTGGATGTTTCTCACTTCATTGAATAATGAACTTGAGATAATGATTTTTCACACCTGAAGCACTTCTGAGTAGTACTTTACCTACTAAACCGCAGGCTACTTTAGCAGACAGGTTATTACTTCAGAGCAGGCACTTATTGGTGCCTCGGCATTATTCTTCCTCCAGTGGGCTGCAGATGTGCCTGGATCACCTGCTTGTTATTCCGTGCAGGTAGCAGCACTTGACTAGATACTTAACACTTGCTATCACATCGCTCCTCTCCAGCAGGCAGGAGATGAAAGTTTTGATAAAGGATTCACTGCTTCCTCTCCTTATCTTTACTTCTGTCTGTTGCCCTCCATCACTCTTCAACATTCATTTCAACTTACTTGCTTCACTTGCGTGGGCCATTGGGAGATTTACATTGTTGGTTTATTTCTTTTTTATATTGCAGGTGAAGATGGGTAAGGGTGTTTACAGCTTGTGTGTATACCTTGCTTTCTGTTGATAGAAGGGTTGTTCGCCTGATTCATACACCATCAACCCAATAAATGGCCGTTATCATCATTATTCTTATTTATATGAGCCAGTAAGAACCAGAAAGTCCAATATCATCCATTCTGATCATTGACAAAAGTAACCCTGATAACATCGGCGACATCTTGGTGTTGTGAGAATAAGAGCATGTATAAAGTGGAGTCATCATCCTGGAAATGAAGCTTTGCAACATGTAGCAACAGGGTGTATTTTACCTCAAATCATGATCTTTTCTAGACCAAACAAAGATCTTTTGATGTCTACACCCAACCTACCACCAACTAAGATCTTAGTCAAAAAATAATACTACAAGAATGATCTGACTCAAGACTTGAACTCTCTTGGGTAAAAGTCCACAGACTCACACCTTTAACAATCTCTTGAACGTCCAAATGGGCAATTAATTCCTCCACTCCATAACTATTACAAGAGGTAATGGCAATCTACTGAGTCAACTAGAAGGTGAAGGGGTTTCTGCTGACCCACATGTGTGGGAATGATGTGCGATGATGATAATGACCATTTAATGGACTGATAACATCCGAAACAAGTGGACTGTTTTTGGACCTTGTTGGGGTATTCCCAAGTCAAGTCAAGTCGAGACAAGTACAAATCCAGCTTTAAGTCTGTAAAGGCAAGTCCAAGAAACGTCACCAGTCAAGTGAGACTCAAATGAAGTCATAAATCATCTTGGGCAAGTTGCAAGTAATTCGCAAGTCTTTCAGGTCACTAAATGCTGACCCTTAAGATTAAATCATTCTGTTCTCAGAGATGGGACACTATCATTTAGCCAAGACTAAGTGCTTTCATCACATGCACAAGCTTTGTTGCCAGGCTATATCTGCAAGGAGCCAAGTCCAAATCAAGTCTCAACCCTCATTTCAGTGACTGAAAAAAGCCCAGAAAACAAATATCTGCTCTCTCATGATGCTAATGTACCAAAAAAATAGCAATTACACAAGGCACTGCCCTCGTCCGTCACTCTTCCACGTTCACGTCCTCGTCCACAAACATCACAAACACCCAATGTGAAATAGAAAGCAAACGCTTCTATACTTTGGTGTACTTTTGCGTCCTCCTGTGCCCTCTCCATGCTGCCCACATTTGACTAGTGAATCATTCTCATTTCATCCTTGTGGCCTTCTCTAATGTCTTAAAAGTAAGTTTCGAGTAGAAACGTGTTGGAAAGACTAGCCTAATAATGGCATGGTTAATAACACAGTGGTACTCTCTGCTGGAAAAGCTGACTTTATCCACATGCTTTCCAAGGTCTCATCTTTTCTGGGATGGTTGCTTCACTCCCAAGGTCTAATGTTTGGTAGGGCTTTAGAGTGCATATTGTTGTTGGGTCACAGGGTACAAGTGCATACAAGCTGCGGTTGCACATTTTGAATTTTGCAGTCTTTTAAATTAAATGTGAGAAAGGCTTGACGTGAGCAAACCCCTTCTGAAAATGTGGATATATTCACGGTTTCTTGACCGTTTTCATTTTTTATTATTTGTTCTCTCTGCAAGGCCCCAATCGATCTACAGCATTGTCAAGCCCCAGTGCTCTGCAGACAGCGTGAGCTGACGTACGCTGCAGTGCACTCTGGGAGCATACAGCGTGATTTCTTAGCCGGCGTCTGCTCGGAGCTCTGCACCTCCTGGGGATTTTTTTCAGCTAAATAAGGGAAAACAAATCAATCAGTGTTGCATGCAGGGACTGTGTCCAACTCTGCTGACTCTGAGTCGGAGGAACGGTGACCTGGCAGGTGTGCGCTTGTAATTTTTCTCTCCATTACATTGTTCAGCTTTCAAAAGCCTGATGACAATGCTTTTTGGAGTTTAACAACTGGAGAGTGTTTTTTGAAGCTGGAAAGGGAGTAATTTCTCAAACATGAAAGAAGCATGAAATCCCACTTTAGACGGGACATGAAAATCACCCAAGGTGGTTCTTGTGAGGTTATTTTAATAGTGTAATGAATGCATACACTTCTAAATGCCTCCAGTGGGACTTGAACCCTGGCAATTTCAGTACCCTGCCCAGCGACTGGATCTCCAAGCAGAAAAGGACATGAAGTCAGGGAACAGGAAACCCTTGGTCACGGTCTTCATTGGTGCAGAAAACTTCAGTCCAATCTTCCCTTTGATCACTGGACACTGATTATCAAACACTGGGCCAAAACTTGATGTACGTTAATCAGCGTCAGAATACACAGACTGTACTTTTAAATATGCACATTTCGGTTCATGCCTACATCAAACACTCTTTCAGCATACTTTGATCCTCAGTGCCCAGATTTGATGTTTAATTTATGTATTTATCCCTTGGAAGGGATTCAGGAAACTGTAGAGTGTCTTTTCTGCGCTGCTTAAGACTTCTAATTGCCCTATTTAATGGAAGCTAATGGAAGAGCGGTTATGTAATCTACTGTGTCTTGCTTTTATTGAAGTCCACCTACAAAGCAAGAAAAGGTGCTTGTTGACCCAGATGAAGTCTCATATGTTAGGCTTCGTCAGTTTGCATGAGGTTCCCAAATGTTTTTGGCACAAATATCCCATGTTACAATGAACCTATTCAGCCTAATTCGAAGCATTAGTGAGGGAATTAGATGCAGTGCAATTGGTCGAGGGTTTTAGCAAGATAAATTGAGGATATGGGAGTTTCCTCAATGGCTACCACTGGAGTTCAGTGTCCTCAGCTACTCCACAGTGCAGCCTTTCATCAGTATTTTTGGACTCTGTGTAACCGAGTCTCCGCTCCGCAACATCCAGCCTTTTTATTGGGCCCGTCCCGTTGACTCTGGGTCTAGACGCAGGGCAAATAGACTGGAAAAACGCTCGCTGTCTCGTCCCAGACACATCTCTCTCCATCACTCTCACTCCTCGGAGAGAAGAAAAGTTTCCCTCGCTCCGCTTCCTCTGACCCTTCTTCCTTCTTGTTCACTTCTTCTCTTCGAATTCTCAGCACCCGCCCTCCCGCACCCACCCCTACCCCAAGAGAGGGGTCAGTTGCAAAGCTGTTCGGTCCGTCACCCTCGTGGGCATTAGCGCTCTGTTGTCTCTGCCTTTGACCCTGCCAGTGAACTGAAACTGCTGTCACTCTAAATCCATTAGGAACGGGTCATAAATAATGTTGTCAGCCGCCGGGTTTGTGTAACCTGATCACACCATCTCTTGCCGCCGGGTCCCATCTGTAGATCTGTAGAGCTCCCCCCTTCTCTCCCCTGGAAGATCAGGAGGTAATAAGGGAAGCTAATAGGCGCCCAGCTTAAACAGGGCAGCAGCAGAGGGGATGGGCGCTGTTAACACTCAGTTTAAAAGGAGCTTTTAGATGTGATGAAGGCCCGCCGAGATTTTCGAGCATGATATGATCTCTAGAAACAGTTCCTCCAGCTCCCCTTCATTCAACACATCAGACCAGATAAATTCCCCGACAGACCAGGCAAGGCTGAGGGCGAAGGGGATCAAGAAAGGTCCCATCCCTCCACTGATCTTGGCAAGTCTGCCTTCAGACGGCTTGTTTCTTCCAGGGTGCAGAGCCAGGTCTCGCACGCCGAGCTCCTGTGGATGCACTTGAAGTTGCATGCGAATAAATTGGCAGGGCTCACCTCGACCTCGACCGGTGAGCCCGAGTGTCCTGGAGCAAAAAGACTGCATGCTTTTTTTTTTTCTGCCGCAAGTCCCTGCCAAACAATAGAACTCAGGAGTGTAAGGAATAAAATCACAGGGAATTGGAAAGTCGGGGCCATTTGTCAACCCGAGTCAAAATAGTTGTTTTCTTTTTGCTCTGACTGGAAGTCCTGCAGGTTCACTCGTAAAAGCATGCTTCCCTCTGCTTCCTTTTGTTTTCCTTCAGTCGGTTCTCTCTGCAGTCTGTCTGACAGCAGGTGTTTGTCCCGAGTCCTGCTCCTACAGATGTTTTTAAAATCCCAGCTCTAACTTTGTTTCCTTACATTTTTCAGTGCTTTGGCTCCTTAAAGCCCTTCTTATTATGTTATTTTACTATATAAAGCACATTATAACTGTTCTAACTGAGCTTCAGTGCATAAAATAACTTAAGTGGAGACTTTTTATGCTATATTGGTCTGCTATGACTGAGATACATTCATGCACATACACTGTTTCTCACCCTTTCTCTGATTGTTCTTTTGTTACCTCTTGCCTCATTTTCTAAACCCGAACACACACTTGCACACAAATACACGCACACCCTCTTTCCATTGTCTGGACTTTGTTTTTGTAGCTGTGTGGGGTGACTGAACGGGGACAAGGCTACAGCCATGTGTGCGTGTGTGCGATTGTGACAGAGCCACATGCGGAAGGGGACCCCTCTGGTTGCTATTAATGGGTAGAAACTGTCAGGAAAACCAGCGAGGAAATCCTAAAAGCAGCTTTGGTGGAAGTGTGTTTTCTGGCTGCGTCCAGTTCCCTGTATGTCTGTCAAGATGAGTCTATTTCCCACTTGGCAGAGGCAGCTTCTCAGGTCATTTCTTTTAGACAAGCAAAAGAAGGAAATCCTGACAGAGCGCAGACCGAGTGAACTCTAACCTGTGTTATAACAGCTGCACGGAGAGAAACGTTTGAAAAGAATGAAAACTAAAGAAGCAATGATCCAGCACTTTACAGCATCTCTACAGACCGCTGATTAATCCAAAGACGTAGATGAATCACTCATGTAAACAGCTGTTGGTTGCAGCCACAGTAGCAGCAGCAGCAGCATATTAGCAGAAATAGAAGTAATGCCTGATTGATAGCTTCAATTGGAAATCTCTTTGTCATCAAAACACACATACCAGAAAAACCCCCATCAACACATACGGCGGCGCAATCAATCAATAGCAAGTGGGGAAAGAAATGACAAGGGGAAAAAAACAACAGACGGCAAATGCCAGCGGTGATGCACGGGGCAGGAATGAGCGACTCACAGTCTCAGTGAAAGCAGAAGACACTTCCAGCAGCCTGAGTGAAAAAGCAGAGAGTGACTCAGCAGCAGTCACCTGTGATTCAGAGCCCAGTCACCGGACCAGCGGCCCCAGATGTTTAGCACATCCACGCTAGGCTTACAGTAAATGTCAGGGGCTGCTGGATACAAATAGCCACGCTAACCACAGCAATTATTTCACGTGTGTTTTTACTCTTTGATGGTCGCAGGTTGCATAAGCTGGATGTTACTGGAACTCTCAGCTGGGTAGTGGGGTTCAGTCTGGGTTGTGTGTTTGGGTTCTTTTCTTTTAATCCTTAGGCATCAGTTCAAAAAACTTACACAGAGGACGTTAAGGACACAAGTGTCTGCATCAAAAAACTGCAAAAAGATAATTTATATTAAAATTATTTCCCACTTCCACTGATTTACATTTTAAACCAACATCAGTCCTCAGTGGATTTCAATTATTTTCAGAATTTTGACCCTTTAAATGTTTGTTTACATAATGCCACAATAGTTTTTATGAATAAAAATCACTAAAAATGAATTGTTTTCCATATAATAAGTGCTAAGTGGAATTATTTGGGGAGGGTTATTACAATGTGGATTATGTCAATGATTAGCAACAGCACTGATGCTGTTGCATTAAGAGTGTGTGTGCAGTGTGACATTGAAAGGACCTTCAGAACATGACAATGGTCCAACATGTTGATTTGACCTCCAAACTTCCTACATCCCATTCTGATCAAGCATCAACAGGATGCAGTGGAACAAGTTTGATTGACAGAGGCCCCACTGCACAAGCCAGAGTACCCAAAGGATCCAGTGCCAACGTCCTGGTTCCAGACCCCATAGGACACCCTGAGAGGTCCTCTGGTCCATGCCCAATGGTTCAGAGCATTTTGGACTACATATATAGAACTACCAAGTAGTGATTCTCTTTTTTTAGGATTTTAATCTTTTAAATGACAGTGTTTTTTAACAATTACATAAATAAATAAGATTTTTTTCTCTGTTTTTTATACATATGTATGTAATTAGTACATAAGTAAGTAGATGATGATGATTATAATTGTTGTTGTTGTTGTTGTTTTGGATTGTCATAGGTATCAATAATGTTGATTTTGATGCTTTTTTGCATATAAAATGAAATTAGATGAGGAGTTGCTCTTTCTAAAAGTCTGCTCACATTTCTGCTTGCATTGATGATGGGCTGTTGCTGATCTCCAAGTTCTAATGATATGCAAAAATCAATCTTTAGCCTAGTCCTTAGAAGTTATATACAAATGATGTGGCTCTTCAAATCCTCCTTGAACAAACGCAGCTTTTTCTATCTGTCAAGTGAAATATGAGGTTAGATAAAAGTTGATTGATTCCCATCCTATGTAGATGTTTGCTATGGCAACAGCAAAGAACACGTTATAGATAAGAAGACCACAGACAGGACAGAGTGAAGATAGGGATGCATCGTTTATCCTGATAGTACCTCTAATAGTAGCTCATTACACAATTAGCATCTAATTCTAGTGCTGTGAAGCGCTGTGATTAATGCTGCTGTAGAACATACAGAGATGACTCAGGTTAGGCTGGGCTGGTGGATCCATTGTAAACACGGTGGGGGCTTAATCGCACAATCACCACAATGAGTCAATTAATGTTCAAGACCATTTCTTCTGGTCTGCAGGTCCCTCTACTGGTGCCAGCACTGAACTGGCACTGACTGATAACCACTGTGCTCTGGCAGCTGATTGCACTTATTTACTGCTGAATGAAAGTTTTGGGTTTGTGAAATATGTTGGTGTTCTGGCCCCACGGATCAGGTCAGAAATCTTACTTTCTGCTAATGCGCTGTTGCATTCTAGCTCCATCCTCGAGTTCAATTACATCAAAATTTTGTAATAGGATCTGTTAATGAAGGCTTGCGGTTGTGAGCGTATAACCGAGGCCGGTGCATGTGCTGACAGTGAGGAAGGAGCCGCAGGGAGCTGAAGCCAGTCGACCTCCTCGACCCTGTTGACGGCACCATTAGACAGCCACTGACGTTCACCCAGGGCCCGGCTCCTGAAGGTTACGACCTCAATCTGCCCCTGATTCATCCACCGCAACACACCCTCCTCCTATTACTCACTACGAATCCACCTTTACAGTATGATCGCACATTAATTAGGCAATGAATGCATATGGGTGAGAGCTGGAGGTAGAGGTCGTGGAGGTCTGTGATATGCAGACAGTTTCAAATGACTCTCTCACGCAGCAGTGGGGGAGGCAGGGGATGGATGTGCCAGACCTTGATGTACGAGGGGAATCATTAATTTCTCTCAATCTATGATGGAGCAGAGCACATGGAAAAAGTGGCTAAAAAAATAATAGAATAAGGAAGTTTGTTTAGGACTTTACTATGTCCTTACATGTAGCAGATGCGGTCGTAAACTTGGAACAACTGTCAGCTTGCGTTGATTAAGAAAGTTCTGGTTTTCCTTTTGAATAAAATAACTGTGGTTACACTAAGCAACGTAACTTTTTAAGCATGTTCATAATGCAATTAAATTTCCATGGATTACCAACATCATTAAGTATGCATGTTGTTTGAAATGAAGGCCACATGTGTCTCACCTCTCCCTGCCCTATGCTGTCACTGCTCACATGGCTGATGAAATTCATTAATTAGGATAATAACATGAGAGAAAAATACCCCACAGCATTAAAACCAACTGACTAATATTGTGAAAGTCACTGGCTGTGTTGTATTACAAGGTCCTCAAAACAGCATGGCGCATCAGGTCAAGGGCACTGGATATCCTTCATGGATGGATGTTGCAGGCAAGTCGTGGTGCTGATGCTCTATGAGACTCAGATTTGGGGAGTTTGGAGACCAGGTCAACACCCCGGGCTCTTGGTTGTGTTCCTCGGGTCCGCCTGAGGAGATCTTTGCTGTCTGGCAATGCAAATTGCCCTGCTGGTGGAGCTGTAGTTGATCTGACAGTGTTTAAGTGGGTGTTATGTGTCAAAGTAGCATCCACATGAATGCCAGGACCCGAGGTTTCCCAGCATGACATCGTACTATAGCAAGATTAGCATTTTTTTTCCAGTTCATGTCAATCACTTTCTTTATTTGACTGTATTTCTTTCTCCGAACACAGAGTTTCTTTTTTGTCCAGAGCATTCAAAACTTATCTTGGACCCCTCCTAGGTTATTTCACCATAGGCTCCCCCTAGGCCATGGACACTGGACCTCCTTATTGGTCCTATGTTTTGCAGGGTGGAGTCATTATTTATTAGGCGTGTCATGGTTCACCCCACAGATGCTCCACTGGATTGCAATCTGGCAATAATGAATGCCAGGACTCAAGGTTTTCCAGCAGAACATTGCACTGTAATGAGATTATCAGTGTTTTTCAGTTTATGTCTGTTGCGTTCTTTGTTTGACTGTAATTCTTCCTCCGAACTCCAAAGTTGTTGTTTCTTAACTGAAGTATCAGAAAGTTTTCTTGGACTTCTTCTAGGTTTTTCCTCCACTGTGCTTCTAGTTGCTATAGCCTGCTCTGTCTCCATTGCTACAGTTGCTCCCCTCTTCAGATCTGGCAAACTGATCATTGCTGGTTCACTTATATCCCATCACCACTGATGCACCAGCACAGGAATGTCGCTGCAGACACCAGATTTGAAACCCTGGTATTCTGTGAAGCACAGAGATCCACTGACGGGTTCAGTCAACACTGTGTGAACATGCACATTCATTTGTGTGTAGAAGTCCCACACTCTTAGTGTTGCACTTCTTTAAAGTTGGGGGACGTTGAGACAGATAAAAAGAGGAATGGTGTAACTGAATGCAACAGATGTCTGGACTTTTATTCCTTGTGTCATCTCTTGTCTCATTGATAGACCCTCTGTGGATGGTGATTCAGATTCCATGTCTGCCACTTCATAGCCCAAGGTTTTTCACGACTTGAAAAAGTTTATTTCCTGAGCCGCAGTTGAGATTTTTCTCATTGTACAAACTGATTAATAGTCCCAGGGATGAGTATACTAATAATGGTGTATAAACTTTATGGAGGTGTACTGTAATTTGCATTTTTGTACATATTCCTCTTATCTTGCTCTAAAGCTTTAGGCTTCTACTGATAGAACATAGATTGCGTAAGTAAAAAAGAAAATAAACCTCAGTCTGACTTTATTATTAAAGAATCCACCACCCGTATTATTTTATTAAGGAAGAAAACTACAGTATCATCTAACTTAAATCACATGTACCTGCTACCATGTAATTATAAGAGTGTCTTCTGACAGAATTCTAACTATCAGTACCCACATATCTGTTCCTTTGAGCTCTGGACAGGGGGAGTCTGGTTTATAGGTTATGGCTGCAGTGAACGCAGGGAAATATGCCTCATTACAAACCAAAGAGCCAAAGCCACTGTGCTTTTGAAGTGGCCGGCCGTTCTGGCTTTCACTCTCAAACAGTGATTCACAGATGATCCTTGAATGACTCATTAAGTTCATGCGTACGACCCCCCGACTGCCTCTCAGCGGCCAGCAGCTCCACAAAAGGCAAAGTGTGTGGACTCTTGCTGCCGGATGGAGCAGCTGTGGGTTAGTGTGGTGGAGCCCTCTGCTGGCGGCTCTGGGGAACAGTCACGGTGAACGTGTGTTGGTGCGGAGTTGAATAGGTGTCTCTGTTGTTTTTGAGACTGGAAGCAGCTTGTCTTTATCACATCTCGGCTTTTCATCAGCGTGATGTTTCGCCACTCACCTTAAAGCAACTTATGAAGACTTTATGTCAGACCAACATGGGATCATTATGAGCTTTGTTTGATCTAAATTACAGGTTTTGATTAAGGAGCTCTGCCAAATTGGATTTTTGCGAGGCCTTTTAACACGTAGCCAAAGGCAATTAGTGAAATCTGCAGTCCTCAGCTCTTTCATGTTTACTGGAATTGTTGTTGATATTCCAACCTGAGCTGAGCCCAGTGTCAGACAGACAGACTGTGGATTACTTACTGCTTTGTTGAGGTGAAGTGATTTGAGGCACATGAAACGAACCTTTCCTTATGATATCAAACCAACATAAATAGCTGTAAGAAAGCATAAGTCAAGTTTATTGCATTGTGAATACTTTTCATGTGGGTTTGCAGTCATGTTTGTCAATTTCTCACCTGGTGATATGAGTATTTGCTGGCATTTTGATATCTGGAGATAGTTTGGACGAACAGATGAAGGTGAAAGGTAAAGTTTCCATAATGTGGCTCCTTGGACCGACTGTATTCTATACAGTTGTGAGTTTCATATGTGATGAGCAACATTTAAGGTGTGTTTACTTTCAGGTTTAGGTCCAACTAAATTGGTTTACATGATCTGGCTGCTTGCTTTTATATCCTCCAGTTGTTTAATTTGCCTTTGTTCTACCAATTCATAGAAGGATGTTGCTTTAAATCTAGTTGTTTTTTGTTTTTTTTTGCTCCTGTCATGTTTTTGGCTCATTTTTCACTGCAACTCAAAGTCTATGGAAGCAGCACAGGCATGGCTAGAAATAGAGAGAACTTAAAAATGTCTTCTGTACAGTGACACAGTTACCATCCTGACCAAACCGTCACACATGATACACCCACAGACTGACAGAGAGTTGAGGATCTGATAAATCATGCAAGCCATTTCTACTTACTGGTAGGTTTTGGGGTTCAGAAGGTCAACAACTATAAATATGGCTTCATGAAATGACTCAATACCTTCTTTAAATGTGAATAACTTGAAGCCCACTTTCCTTGCTGGTGATAAACAAAGTACAAAAGCAATGTCTACAATGAGCAATAAAGGAGACAGAGTGATTTATTTTACTCTGCATTTACAAAGGAACTTCTATCTGAAGTAAAACCAGCCACTTGAAACAAATGGCCTCTCTCGTATTCAAGCAGCGCCACGTGTTATTATCGAAGCTAAAGACTTTTCCCGTATTCTCAGAGTCAACAGTGTACAAAACAATCAGCGGTTTAGCAGTGTGACCGGTCGGCTAAGTGGCCGGGCGTAGCGTCGCTGTCCTGTCCTCGTCCTCTGAGAGGCTTGTTAATAAAAACAGGCCCAGGCTCCTGGCAGTCTGGCCAGCACCCAATCAAAAAGCCATTAATCTAGCGATCTACATTAATTTGTTTCTCAACAAGCAGATGGCAGCCCCGATTGAAACCAAACAGACATGTGTTGTGTACCGCATATAAATGGGCTTATAAATGGGCTTTGTACGGACACAACAAAGGCCAGAGAGATCCAATGGGGCTGATACCTGATCAAGATTTTAGCAGTTGGTGGGCCGCTGATAGCTTAGCGAGCTTACTACGCCGTGTTTGTCTACAAAACCCCACAACCCTTTGACCTCCCATCTGCACAGGCCTGATAACAAGCCCCTAGTGTTCTTGTTTCTGTGTTTCCTTGTCATTTGCATTTCATAAAAAAAGCCTGTTTTGCTGCACATAAAACTCCATTTTATCACAATCATCGCCTCGGCACAGCTTACAGCGGCAACAGTTGTTGTCGGTGAAAGTGATTCCAAATCAGGCCCAATTGGAGCCCATTTGATGCTGTCAACCAACCACAACTAGTCAAACTCAGCAGCTGACTCATCTGTTTTAATGAACAGTCAGGCAGTAAGATGCTGCGTGGAAGTGTGACTAATTTGAGCGGGCCAGCGGTGAGTCACACAGACGCAGATCGTGTCGTCATGATTTGGTTTTTGTTGGAATCGGCGTGGGGAATAATTCGAACCCTCCGGGGGGAACCACTTGACAGGATCGTGATAAGGATCTGTTTGTGTGCATCCGTAACCATGTATTTCTAGCTCCTTGCTGCAGGAAGGATAGCTAATGACACGGTAGGCTGTTTGCCTGGCCTGATTTATTTGTGTGTTTTGGAGTGGGCGGGGCTTGAAAGGAGGATTACAGAGCCCTGTGGCACCCTGGAATAGACGGGTGTCAGCCGGAAGCCCCAGGATGCTTGTTAAGGCCTCTGAGCAGGAAAGTTTGGGCGGCCGCTCGACACAAGCCCTCAATTACCGCTACAGTGAGGTGTACAGTGATCTAAGTCTGTAGGAGCAGCTCGTCTTGTTCTAAACAGCTAATTAACACAGGGCTTACCACATGCTTCTCTGAGTGTTTGAATGTCACACACATACCTGCTGGCTGTGTAGAACGGCTGGCCAGAGCTGCACGTCATTATCTCAGCTGGACAGAGCCAACCTGGATGGGAGGTGATAAGCATTTACTATTTTGTTTTTGGATGAAATTTTTAGCGAAGCGTAGAGTGAGTGCAAGAGAGAGAGGCACGGAGAGCTCAGGATGAAATTGTGTGTGGCTGACTGCGTGTGTGTGTGTGTGTGTCCTTCACCAGCATGATGGTGGCAGTGTCTGGATCACAGGCCACAGAGCCGGCAAGCCAGACGCTGCCTCACACACTGCGGTTACCATGGTAAAGTGACATACCGTTTGTGTGTGTGTGTGTGTGTGAAAAAGTCCAATAAACCTTGATGTAAGGATGCTTTGTGTGTGTATATATGCATGTGTGTGTGTGTGTGTGTGACTGCTCCAGCATCTGTTGCAGTCTACATGTCTGTACTTTAAGAGCAGCGATGATGGCTTGAACACACCGCTTTGGTTTCCAGTATTTATGGGATTTCTAGTATTTTTTTTTTTATCTCGGTAATAAAACATTCTGTGGAGGGGGAGGACATTAAATAACAGTGATAAAATGAAAGGATTAAAAAAAAACTTACAATTCGCGACTGAAGTTTGTGCATATAATGAAATATATATGAACTGCCATTGTTTGGAGTAGAGGAAGATTAAAACCATCGACGTCATGTGGACGGCACTTTGCCAAATCTTTCATTTCTCCTTTTGAATACTAAGTCATGCTTGAACCTGAACTTCATATTGTAAATATCTCTGTGATTGTTATTTTATGATAGCATCGAAGCTAGCCTATGTTCCATTAGCTGCTTTGAAATGTTTTTATAATGACACTATGGAAAGATAATGAAAGCTCTCGTCACACCGCCTGGCTTGTATTTCCCTACTTAAATTGTGATTTCACCACTTCATCTCTGGGATTTTATAGCTGTGCAGTCTAAATTACCTGTAAGTATAGACTGTATATAAAAGATGATTGGAGTAATCATGATGTCTCTCATTTGGCCTTGTGGTTTATTGATTTGTAGTTTGTGAAGGAGCTGTGAGAACTTGACGAAGATGGCGATACAGTGAATCAGAAGGTAGCCTCGCCCTAAAGCATATGGTGCTTTATCAAGTTTTATTCTAAATGAGGCCATAATTCATAAAATTAGCTTTGTGCTACATGCAAAAAGTCTTAAAATAGTGATTGAAACCATAAACTCAGCAGGAAAATGTTCACTGAGGTCACAAATCAAGTAAGAAGTTGGGTCATTTTCTCATAGACTTCAATACAACTGGACCTCTTTTTGCAGCCAGAGGAGTCGCCCCCTGCTGGCTGTTTGAAAGAATGCAGCTTTCAGGCACTTTCTCATTCATTTTCAGAGGCTACGTACATTTTTTAGTATACATATCTGTTCGGGGGGAGCTGCAAGTTGGCTCGGTTGTTAGCATCATCGCCTCACAGCTAGTAGATCCCCGGTTCGCGCCCCGGTTCTCCCTGTGCATGCGTGGGTTTTCACTGGGTACTCTGGCTTCCTTCCATGGTACAAAAACATGCTGAGGTTAATTGATTTGAGGTTAATTAATTGGTTGTCTGTCTCTGTGTGTAGCCCTGTGATAGGCTGGTGACCTGTCCAGGGTGTCCCCTGCTTTCGCTCAAATCAGCTCGGCTAGGCTCCAGCCCACCACCACCCTACAGAGGATTAAGCAGTGTATAGATACTGGATGGGTGGATCAATGGATGGGTATCTGTTAGGTTTAAAGACAGTGTAGATCTTCTGTCTCCTGGTTTAGGGTCAAGGTAGCTGCCTGAAACAGGATGCGTGTTTGAAGGTTAGACAAAATTACTCTGACTTCCTCAGATGGTGGTCGTGGAGTTCAAACATATAAACATGAATCAGCCAACTAGTGTCTGTTGGCTGCAGTCCATTCATTTTCATTTAGAAGGGTAAAGGTCAGCTGAAAAATGAGTTGTGAAGTATTAACACTCATAATCACTATCACATTGGTGTTTTACAGTTAGCAGATATCCATGATTTCGATGCGTCCTTCGTGTGCCAGGCTGGCTCCGTGAAACAGCATGATAAGAGATATTTTAGCGTTTTTCCTGGCAGGAAATGATGGAAAGCTCCTCCATGTAACAGTCCCCCTGTGTGCTACCTTAAAATTTTGCTGCTTTAGCCAATGATTGTGTGTAATTGGTGCTTGTAACCGCTGACAGTTTATCAAATTGGTCAACAAACTCATCTCTGTCCTCTATGCCTGTCTGCCCGCCGCTGTCTGTTTCTAAATTGTGTTTGTGCTCATCTGTCTTCAAGCTGTTTTGGAGCTGTCATTTCTTACCAGCCTCTCTTTCTCTCTCTCCTCTCTACACTCGTTGGCCCTCAGTCCCTGCTGCGCTACAAGAGATCAGCGTTGACTGACGCGTGCGAGCGCATCCAACATGGATTGTGTGTCCAAACTTCTCCCAGCCATGCAATTATGTCATTTTCTACTCAGGGTTTCCCCTGAAACGACAAAGTGGCTTGGCAGAGCGTGGCATGAGAAAGTGATGACTGAATATTTCAGTTTACAGCAGCACATGCTTCTCTTGCGTTATCTGCTGATCGTAGTGAAGTCATTCGGGCAGTGCCAGCCTGGAAGTTCAAAGGTGATGGTTTAACTCTTCTAGAATAGTTTGGAAGGGACATAAAATTCACTCTTATCTTTGGCTCCTGCTCCTCTGGTGGCCATAAGCAAGACACATGCATGTGCAATTTCTGGACGGAGCTGCTCAGTGAATATATGAGTGATATAATCAGCTTTTCTTGGAAAAGATAAAGCCGAACAAACAGAGGTACACACTTATTAAGCTCTGGGGAAACGGTGAGTAAGACGTTGGCTCAGGAGTCAAAGGAGTTTTTTCTTCGGCAGAAAAATTCGAGTGAATTGACATGTTTTCTTGAGCCGCATTTTTAGTCCCCTGGGTCTAAAATGGTCATTCACATTCACTGCTGCATTTGTTTTGTCTTTGTTCTCATTTGACTAGCATTTCATCACTGCATGTAAAACTGCTTTATCATTTTGGACACTTCTCTCAAGCCCCAAATCCTCCAACCGAACACACCCAGGCTCGGTGTGATTGACAGCTGGCTGAGCAGCAAAGGGGCTCCCCGCTCATCCCATTCACAGCCTCCAGATTTCAATCCATTTCTGCCTCTGAAAAATTGTTGTGGAGAACGCTGTCACGTAAATAAAGTTATTATTTTTGATCCCTCGACACCAGCGCCAGGCCACAAGGAAACTTTGAGTCTCCGATTTGTATATCGCCGGCGTAAACTCCCCACTTGGGTGTTTGCGAGACTGGAGCGAAGCCACGCTGGAAGGCTGCCTGCTGCTATTACCTCTGGATTAGGAGGGTTTGAGGGAGGCCTCTCTCTCCAATCCCAAGACAAGATAATGATGGTGTGAGAGGGAATAGAGATGCGTCTAGACTCCCAGATCCCAGCGAACACCGAAAAGCTTTTCATGGTGGAAATGGCTTCCAGGTGCTTCGATGCAGCAGCTGGACGTTGTCCGTTCCGCCTGCCCCCGAAGGACTTTGTCAGAAAAGTCATGGTTATCTTTTAGTCAGAGATGTCCAGTTAGAAAGCAGATGACATCAGAACATGTCAAGGTCTAGGCGATCCATCAGTTTTACTGACCCAAGGAAAGCTGATTCGTGCTTTTGCTTCCTCTAGAATTTCCTCTTGAATTTGAAAGCCCAGCTGTCCAGATGCAATTATAGGAAAGTTCAATTCATCAAAAACTCAGCAACCAGAAATTATGACCTTCCTACCACAGTCTTCCTTCAGTGTTGCTAATTCATAAAGTAGTACGCTGCCTTGAAATTTAAAATCAATGATTTACGGGCGACCAACTGGCTGAGTAGTTAAAGTATAATCATATGATCCCACATCCTGTCAGCTGTGAGTCGCTGGTTCGATTCACCCAGCGATCGGAGGCTGCTCGCCTTTACCAAAGACTGTATATTAAACATGGACCTGGCCTCCAGGTCTAAACATTGAAGTGACTTATAACTGCATTCTTTCTAACAGCCAGCAGGGGGCCGCTTCTCTGTTTCAAAACAAGTCAGATTGTATAGAAATCAATGGGAAAATGACCCTACTTCTCAACTGATTTGTTACCTCAGTGAACATTTTCCTATGAAGTTTATGGTCTCAATCGCGGGTTTAAAGGTTTCTTCAACCCAGCATGATGTTAAACTTGTAAATTATAGTCCCATTTAGAGTAAAACGGACAAGAAAGCAGAGCAAGGCTACCTTGTGAGTAACAGCATCACCATGTGTATTGTCCTCGGTTTTCCCTACTACTATCTACTTTTAAAAGCTATAAATTCCAGAAACTGAAAGCCAAATTTGAGAATTAAAAATCTATATGAGACATCATGGTGGCTGTGTCCGTCTTTATATACAGTCTATGGTAGTTATCCTGCTCTCAAAATCCAAAACACTGATTTGCTGAACTTTCTGCAATGCAAGTTAAAATTTTTGATGTCCCACGCAATTCAAAAATGCTTCATGACCCCACTGGAATATTTGACCTTCACTGATTTCCAAAAAATTTGACGCCTGGCGCCACATTCATCTGCTGAAGGAGAGGTTTCTCAACGCTCACCTCTGCAGGAAATTTGCAAAGTTTTTTTCAGCCAACCTGTAACCTCCTACTTGGTCTTTCACACATCCTGAAGAAGAAATTCTACTTATATGGATATTCTCAGAGATCACCTGTCAGTTGAGCAGCACAGCCTGTACATATTTTCTGTTGAGTTAGACTTTCCGTGGGTGTCTGTATGGGTTTTTTTCCCCCCACCACGCTCCATAAACTGTCTTGACAGCGACACCGCCGTCGGATCCCAGCCGTTTCCATCCCTCCATCACTCCCGCTTTGTCATGAATCAGAGATGGAGATGAGACAGGGAATCACGGAGGATGCTCCATCACACCACAGTGCTATTGATTCCGTTTGGCTCGTGGCTCGTTTAGTTAATGCAGCTTCATGTTGTGCTTAATTACATTGAGGGGCCATGCGGGAGCAGCGCCGGTGCCAAGTGGAGGCTTTTGAGCCAGTTCAGCCACAGAAGGGACCACTCTCCTGGCTAGCCTGTTTCAAACAGCATTACACAGCTAAATGTCCTCCAAGTGACTGTATATATGAATGCAGTTAGGCTCTCAATTCATTAGACTGCATTGGAATGATGCCCTGATTAAAGAGCCCATACATTAACAGCCATTCAGTGGAAGTACGCTGATAAACACAGTGCATGGTTCGACTTCCCATCTCCTCTCACTCCAGCGTCCCTCCTCTTTCTCCTTTTGCCCGGCTCCCCCCGGAGGCTGAGCAGCGCCACTGCAGACTCTGTCAATAATACCTGCGTAGCTGTAGTCACTGCATTGTGATCAGGACTGTTGAAGGCAGTTTATCTGCTCCGGGGTGAGAGCCGGCTCTTTGTCAGCGCTGTTTGGGATCCTTGGCGCTGAGGGGACAAGTCTGCAGAGGAGGGAGAGGAAAGGAGGAGAAAGGCACTTCATGTGGCATCAATAAGGGTAACATCACCAGAGAGACTGGACTTCTGCTGACTGATGCTGGCTGCCGAAAGAGAGAAAGAGGAGGGAGGGGAGGAGGATTCAGTGTGTGTGTTTACTTGTGTATGAGTAGCTGGGGGATTTATAGATTTTATTAGTGTGTGTGTGTGTGTGTGTGTGTGTGCATGTTTGTTGTCTCCATCCTGTATGTGTGTCTGTATGATGTCAGTCAGCTCCAGTGAAGGTGGCGTTATTGCTGATGTTTCGCCTCTGTCAATGCGCCTGCTGCTGCTGCTGCTGCTTCCCAAAGCGATTGGGATTCAGAGAGGAGAGGTTAAGGAGTGCAGGAGGCTGACAGCCTCAACTCTGAGAGCCACTGAGGAGTCATGAAGTGAGTGGATCAGTGAGTCGGCGCTCACGCAGAGACAGGAGGCGAGCTTCCTGAGAGGTGCTTCTTTGATGTTTGTGCTTTGTCAGAGGAGCTCAGAGAGGAGGGGACCACACAGACAGGTGATGGAGGTCCCAGGTCAGGACTGAAGCAAGGACTTCTCTCTCCAGGCTTCATCATTTCCTTTTTCTAACCAGGAGTCTGAGTGAGAAATGAGAAGTCTTTATTCCATTTTTGTCTCCTCTCATCTTGCTTCCTCTGAGCTCTATTGAAGTTTATTTTTCCTCTGTAATGTTGATCTGCTGACAACCGAGTTCTGAAAATGCCCAGACCTAGATTTGGAGCAGCATTCATTCCAGCATTTTCTACTGTAGGTGGCACACTGCTCCTGCAGCTGTGACACTGTGAAAGTCTTCCAGCTGCAGCCCCATGCTTCATGTCATTTGGATGGTGTCTTTAGATTAGTAACAACTGTTAAGTCCGCTTTGATTTCATGTGAAGCACAGATTCAGTTTGTACAGCAACAAAGCAACCAAAAGAAAGGGCTTTAGCTTCATTATTCATCCGTGGAAGTGCGAAAAAATCTGTTAGGTTTGTTACCTTGGTGACTTTTCCTTCCACAACTTCACATATTTCAATTTCAAAGTGAACTTGGGGCGCACACGCTGTTCCAAAGTGGGCCAAAACAAACATGGAAGGTGACTCAGCATTATTGATTGAACTGTCACTCAAGCTTCTTCAGAATGCATCCTTATAACTGCGGGACAAGTGAACACAGATTGAATAATGTGGAATTTTAATATCCACCAGCGACTGTAGCAAACTGTGAAATGAGCTGTTTTCCACCGCGAAGTAGGAAGTAACACTTGCAGAATTTAGTGAAGTTGTCATATGAGCCGATCTGTAAACTCACTCAAGCAAATGTGGAGAGAGAGAAGCCTGCTTAGTCTTGGTGGGTTATCCTGCCCAGATTCAGGGGCAGTGATGGTGCAACGGGTTGAGCGCTGGGCTGGAAGGTCGCTGGATCGAGGCCCCACTGCGGCCACTGTTGGGCCCCTGAGCAAGGCCCTTAACCCTTCCTGCTCCAGGGTCGCTGCACCGTGGTTGACCCCTGCGCTCTGACCCCAACTGGGATAAGCGAAAATTAAATTGTCCCGTTTCTACAAAAGAAAAAAAGATTCATCAGCTGCCCTCCCTTCCCTGCATATCAATCCAAATCACTGCTAACTTTCATTGAGCTGTTGAACCACACTAGAATGAAGTCCCAAATCCTTGTTTCATTTGATCCCTTCCTAAAATATGGAGGCTTTGTCCCATTTTGTCATGTTTGTTCAAAGCAGGAATTGAAAGTCTCGTAATCGTCGGCCTGAATTGTCTTGCCATTGTGAATGCTGCCGCTCTGCTTCTCAATGCGTAGACTCGAATGCTGTCTGACCTCTAGGCGAGATGGATGCAAGGCTTTAAAATGTGTTTATACTGGCATCACTTCCCTCCAGGAGGTGCAGCAGATGCGGAAGCAGCTGGCGATTTTCGCAAATTCGCCCGAATTGAGTTCATCCGTTGGGTGTATCGCACCTTCCTCACGGTGTGTGGACTCCCTCCTGTCCAGAGCTTGGTTTCACCCAGAAGCATTACGTGTCTTTCCATCCATTTACCCTTATATGCTTTTTCAATTTGCGCATTAAAAAAAAAGCTGTTAGGCTTGACTGAGGCGGAAAAGTTGACTGATGAAAGCAGAGTTCGACAGAAACAGACAGATTCACTGGGATGTACATGATATATTAGACCTGAGCATCCACTGTGGCTTCTGCTCCACTGAGGAGTTCTGTGGGAAGACGGGGACCTCTCTTTTTATATTTAATCATCTTTTCTACATGGTTTTACTTTGATGTTTCACTGGTAGTCTACCGTTTTCCATTCTCTTGTGCCCTCTTCTTCTGCAGAGGTCAGTTTCTAGTGGTATCCAACTGGAGAATTAAGTGCTTATTCTGACAGACCAACTCCTAATACTAACACAGTGCTAGTTGCTGGTGTTCTTGAGATGAAATTTGCGCTACAATCTAATAGCAACTTGACTATTGATGGCTGTTTCTTTTGGTCTCTTTGCAGACGTGTTAATCCTCCATTTCTGCCTCCTTTTAAGGGTAAGGAGGTAGAAAAAGAGAGGGATGCATGTTGGGTTAAACCCCCCGTCACCCACCGTCTCCTCTTCGTCTCAGGTCTCCGGTTGGAGCTTGTAGACACCATGTCATGAACTTAGCTGTTCAGCAGCTTGTGTTTAAGCCTTGATGGAATTTCCTGCAGCCTGATGTGACTGTAGTAGTCAGCAGGAGCAGCACTTACACTCTCGGTTTCTCCTTTTCGCACACACTTTCCTCCATCCTCCTCTCCTGTTTGTTTGCCTGCCTAACCCCCCCCCGACGGGATGCGGTTTGCATTTTCAGTGTGTTTTCCTTCACAAATCTGTTGTCCTGGTCCTGCATGTGTGCTTAAATGCGCGTTTCCCCATCGACGGCTCTCATTTTTGCAGGGTTACGCTTTTTTACGACCTCTCATCATGGCAGAAAGTCGCAGAGGGAAACCACAAAAGATGCAAACTTACGAGAGGCGGCGACTTTAAAGGAGCAAACTTCCCGCTTCGAGCAAAGACAAAAGAGCGGGAGAGAAATGGTTTTAATTGGGAGCGGTGTGTGAGGTAAATGAGGGGAAAAAGGATTATTTCATCATGAGAAATGGTTAGGTTTTATGAGGGAGTTTCTTGGGAAGCTATTTGGAACTCGGAGAGAACCCAAACTTCATCAGGAGAGCATCAGAAAGAGATTTATTCGACTTTTTGAGTGGCGGATCCCCACCCTCGTGGAAGATCTTACATTTCTGAGGGGATTTCCACCATCCAAAGTCCTTCATGCTGCTCAGACCTGTATTGCTTTTCTGTTTTAATCCGCGGATAACAAGAAAAGTTTCAACAGTGTCTTTATATGGGCTGCTGCAGATAGTCTTTTCAGTCCCAGAATCTCAGTTCAATCTTGTGGGAAGAAAGAGCTCCTCCATGGCTGTCTGTGGAATTTTGTATCAAACGCACCCACCGCTCAGGGGGAAGAACTGGAGCCTTCTCTGGTTCAGGTTGTAACACCTGAGCTGCTTCCCGGGTCTTAGGCAAGAAGGTCTGGAAGGAAGTATTTGAAAGTTTGACGATCGGAGTGCATAGGTAAGGTTTTTTGGTATAGCCAACACTTCATAGATGGAGGACAGCACTGTGTTTCCGAGGCCAAGCACTTGGAGGCCAAATGTGACTCACATCTTTCGCCTTTGGAGGCTGGTGAAAGCGCAGCAGCAGCTGTCCAGATCAGTCTGTCTGCCGACGGACAAAGCGTCGCTTATCAGTCGGCTTATGGGCTCTAATGAAAGACAAAGCGGCTGCTAAGAGCTTTAGTTGACAATACAAAAGATTACTTGACATGCTGCTCTTCCGGCTTTGAAAGATATAGTTAGGAAAGTGAGTCCACCTGTTGCTGCAGACGTCCTGACCAGTGATTCATTCATAAGAAAGTGAGTCATTTGGGTAGAGTCATTGGGTTTTAATGGTGTTCTGACTTGTGCCAAGTTTTGCTTCTTCTTAGTTGGTCTCTATGTTTGACTTCTCCAAAGTTTCTGCAGAAGAGTTTTCATTTCTGCATTAAAAGACAGACTACATGTCCGGCAGATGTCTGAAACACAGCGCTTTGTCTTTCATTCGGACTGTGAGTCTGCACTGAGTGCAGGCTGACATATTAGCATCGATCCAATGTCAGAATGTTTGTCGAAACCATTTACGCGTCCCCCAGAGGAAGCTCACAAACAGCGTGGTTCTCGTTGCAGTCAAAGCCTGATGAAATATTTGAGTTTGAGTAGCAAGGATGTGCAAGGAGTCTGAGTGTCTGGACAGCGCTCCCTGGCAGGACATTTACCAATTTGCTGGAGTGAAGACAGAGAGGCAGAGCAGAATGCTGGTGGGATGGGCAGCACCTGTGAAGGTTAAAGATGTCTGTCAGGCTAAAGCCAAAAACTCATCTTTTCTTACCTTACATCATTTTGTGTGCAGTTTATACGCTAACGTTTCAACACTTGTCCATCTGCCTTTCTTGCTCATTTGTATGTAGCTTGTTGGATTCCGTGAAGAAATCATGTTATAAATAATGTAGTTTGGGGCATTTTTTTAGGTGAGTTTGGCTAAATGAGCCTTTGAAAAGATGGACGCACCAAAGTCATCCATGTTTTTATTTCCTAACTTATTACTTAAGTGGTGTTTGGCATCCATATTAGTAGCACTGGGACAATACACGCATTGTTACGGTGAAAGAAAATGCAAAATTACTAAAATTCTCTCAGAAAAGACACAAAGTCATAACACAATTGCTTCCAAATGCAATAATTTATATGCAAATGTTCATAATACCTGGTGAGCTGAAGTTAGTTTGGAGGAAACAGCTGAAAAAGTTGTTAAATGATGGGATTCGTCTCTTTGCTAGGTCATAATTTGGTTTGCAGACGTGCTTCTGCCACGGATTTTGTGCAGAAGCTGAAAAAAAACACAGTTCAAGGTTTCTTACATCCACATGTGGCACCTTTTTAAGCACTATTTAATGCCTCCAGGAATACTTTGGACTGAAAACGTGCCTTTAGAAACTCGACAGTATAATGAGTATTTACAAAAACAGACTCTTCACTGAGAGCATTCATGTTCTTATTATATAATTATTTACTGTACAACTTCTGCTGTTTCAGAAACCCCCGTTCCTCCCTCACTGATGCTAATATTCTAGGATCCCCCTCATCAATGACCTGCTGTAAATGTGTGCCTGAGTAATTTTGGGGTCTTGTGGGGCTAGTCTACCTGAATGTGTGAAAATCTGTAAAACCCCACTGTGTATACGCTCACACACACACACACACCTCGTCTTTATCAGTGTTTTCCACACACACTGACAGAGTGTTTGTTCTGTTTGTTGCAGATTTACACAGACTGGGCCAATCACTACCTGGCCAAGTCCGGCTGTCCACGCCTCATCAAGGACCTGAGCCAGGACGTCACCGATGGAGTCCTGCTGGCACAGATCATCCAGATCATAGGTGGGCATCTGTGCGCACACACACACACACACACACACACACACACACACACACACACACGCACACACTTTCTCTCTTTCTATTCAGGTGCTGTATTTATGTTTTAGTCGTCTAAATATACAACTTTCCCACTCTAATTATCTAATCAGCTGTAATCTGCATAGAAATCAGGACAGGACAGAAACACTGACTCGTGTTATCCAAACAGCGTATCGCCTTACTTCAGCTGTAAGCGTCAATATTTAAAAAGGAATATTAATGATGTACAGATGGATAAGACCATGTATTATCAACAGTGTTCAAACACCGCATGTGTCTATAATTCATTGTGTCTGCTACAGTAGATGAAGCGATTAGCCTCTCTGTCTCTCTCACACACACACTGCTCGGTCTTTGTTGTGGGTGTTGGAAGCAGAGCTGCGTCTCAGTCGGATATTTGGGCCAAATCGCAGCAGCTCTCCCGGTGTTTTGGGTGCCGGGCGAGGTGCAGCAGCAGAGATCTATGACTCCGACACCCAGGGGTGCAGAGGATCCAATTGGAGCCTAGAGAGTCTTTACTGCTCTCCCTTTTTGCCCCACATGTGTCTAAGGCTCTCGTCCTCTCCAGCTTCTCTTTTTCTTTCGCTTACAGTTGAACTTTTTCTGGGTCTCCCTCTCACATTTTGTCTCTTTCGCTCCTTTTATGTCTTTTATTTCTCTCTCTGATCTCGCTCTCTCGCTTCCTTTCGCTCCCTCTCTCTCTGTCTGGCTCTTACCAGCGCTGCGTGGGAACACATTACTCAGCAACACATTACAGTAACATGATTACCTCTATCAGAGACTAGTTTAAGGGATTCAAATTAAAATGCTGTAACCTCATTACAGCTACTACTCTCAGTGACACTCTGGCAGTTGAACATTTGGGGCAGAGGCAGCGTTTTTTCGCCGTCTCGCTGGGAGGTGGATGGACAGGGATTGATTGAATATTTCATCTTGTGGACAGACGGGTCAGTGATGTGTTAGCTAAGTGCAGCAGCAGTCTCCTGACACAAATGAATGCATCTCTTAGTCAGGAGTTTTTGGATGCACGGGGAAGGCCAAATCATGCTTTCTGCATCCACGTGTCTGCAAGGGTGTGTGTGACGGTGGTTTCGTCATGAACCCAAGTCCTCTCGTGGACTTTGGTTGATGCAGAAACACCATTGCTGCATCCTGGGCTTAGCATTGCCCAAGATGATTGTGATTGGTTGAAAGGAATACAAACATGCCGGGACGTTTTCCCCTCCTACAGCAGAGTGATAGTGAGCTGCAGTCAGACCGTTCTCCAGCACTGTGGAGATAAGTCTGGCAATGCAAGTCTAACTATGTTCTCTGTGTGCAGTCCAGATTTGTGACCTTGCGGACTGTCCACACGGCAACCGCACATGTGCAAACAAACAAATAGTGCTTAAAACAAATGCTTTATTATCCACATACAGTGATCCCTCGTCTATCGCGGGGGTTAGGTTTCAGAACCCTCCATGATCGACGAAATCCACGAAGTAGCGACCTTATATTTATTTTATTATTTATGTATATTTTAAGGCTTTATAAACCCTCCCCACGCTGTTATTAACCTTTTCCACACTCTTATAAACACTTCCTATGCTCTTAAACCCTTTCTACACTCTTAAACCTTCCATCTAGAGGAGCTTCTACAGCCATGTCTGATAATGGAACTAGCGACACAGCGATCCACTTGAAACGCCCACTTCAGAAAAGCTTTGCCGTATTTTAAACACACCAACACCGAGGACGTCCGGCTGCCTACTGGGAAACTGATGGTGATGTTACGGTAATCCTACAGACTGTCACCGGTTCTCTGATGGTTATTTTCGGTAAATACTCACCGTGTGGGACCAAAGGTTCAGGCTTGCTTCCATCACCACCAATCAATCAGTGATGGACAAGCTCAAGACAAAGCGGCCGTAGCTGCGTTTTCCATACATGCGTCTACTCATCTGCTGTACGCTACGTATTTTATATACAATGTAAAAATCCGTGATACAGTGAGACCACGAAAAGTGAACCGCGATATGACGAGGGACTACTGTATTTAGAATAAATCACTTAAAGAGGTGTAATTGAAGTCGTCGCGGCCGCACTTTGATTTGCTCATGCATTACATTGGCAGTGCCAAACAGTTCTAAGTTCTCCAGAAATCCTGTGCTATGTTCACCCACTGTGGTCAACACACCTCGCGAATAATTACCGACGAGGAGCTACAGCCCTGTCTCATGATGTCATGCGAAAAGCCTTTCATAAGCATCCGCAAAAGCCCCCACAATGTTTTCTGTGTTTGATATGCGACTGTCATAGTATGAACAGAGCTGCATGCACGTCCGCTTTCAGACTACAGTGTCCACAAAGGTCATATGGAAATCATGAATTGATCTTTAGGGATGTGTCCAAATCTGAATGCATAATTTGGAAGAGCATAAATAATGAAGTGGACATAGATATTTCATCACCCCCACTCGCTCATGAATAGTCAGAAAAATAAAAAGTTGACATGTCCGTGCCTCGGCTGTTATGTTTCTTCTGTTGCATTCAAATCATTGCAGATGGCCGCAAGAACAGACGTCCATATTGTTTTCAACACAGGACACAGATTTCACTAACAAGACATTACATTTATGACACAATACTGACAAGTGATTGTTGTATTCTGTAGTCGCCCCCATTGAGTCAACGCACAACAAACTGAGGACTGACTCAGTCATCAACATCTGTACTGTACAACCATCTCTTCTATATGAAGACAGATGCATTTTTTTGGTTTAACAGACACATATAATGACACTTCCGCTGCATATTATGACAGCTACGTCTCAGAGCAGTGATGATAGAATGGGATGGATGATTGGATAGACTGAGAGCAAACACACTGAGTAACTTTACCACTTCTTTCCATCCAGTTTCCTCCCAGCAGTTGCCTTCTCTAAGCCTCTGAAGCAGTTTTTTGCTCCTGTCACATTTTTATAACCGCACTGTGGTCTCATTGTTCACTGCAATATAAACTCCCAGTCATTAGTAAAGCCATTAACTAGTCTTAAGCAAGTAGTTTTCAGTCAACTGCAGGACTTTCTGAAGGGTAAGTCTGTCTGAAGGCACTCACACTCACACACGCACAGTTGCTCGTCATATGCATCATTTTAGCAGGAAATATTTGTTGTGAACTTTCAATGAGCTGCTTAGAGGCCTGTGTTTAGCGTCAGCTGGTTTTACTTCAGAGTTGGACCTCGTGGCCTCGCTGCGAGAACAAGACTTCAGGAGCTGCGTACTCTCCCCGGAGCCAAGCTCGCTGTTGATGTTCAGTAAATACCTCCACACTGACAGCTTGCTGAGGCTAGTAATCACCACTCTCTGACGAGTAATGAGTAATTCATTACAGGTTTTTTTTTTAAACTTGCCCAGAAGCAGCTCTTATGCAATCTTGTCTCAGTGTCTTTTCAGACACTTCTCTTAGACATTCTTTTTCTTCTGTCTGCCTTTTGCTCTCTCGCTCTCTCTTTTCTTTGTGTCCCAGTCAGTGTTTAAAACTTCTCTCTTTCTGGGACTCCGTCTCTTTATCGCCCTCACACACATACACACACACTCAGACACACACAAACACACTTTCCTGTTTGTTACGTATGCTGCCTCTCTTACTAATGCTGTCTGTCTGCCCAAATCTCTTTTTCTCTCTTACTTCCTCACTCTCACGTTCTCCCAGCTTCTCTCTCTCTCTCTCTCTCTCTCTCTCTCGGACTGAAACTTTACCCTCCCTGCTCGCCCAAACAGACAATGAGGCCAAGCTGGCCTGTCAGTAACTCTCTGGCGGCAGCTGACGAATTAGGCAGCTTTGCTTCCCAGACCTCTCCTGCATCGCCCCGCACCTCACCACACACTCACTCACTCATGCACCTCCAACGTGCACGCTCCCACGCTAATATCAACAGAGGTTTCCCTGCTGGATCTGTGCACCTGAACTCGGAAGTCACAGGATGTTAAAGCTGAGCGCTGGACCACAGTGAAAATCTCATCTGTCCGTTTCCCTTTTTTTCTCACGCAGCGAATGAGAAGGTGGAGGATATCAATGGCAGCCCCAGGAGCCAGTCGCAAATGGTGAGTGTAACTGTTCTATTCAAACTCATCCATCCTTTAAAGCACTGTTGCCTGAGAGGGAAATTATGTTAATGAAGGATATTTATATGAAGCACTGACTTTTCACTGCTGTAATGGAGTTTTGCATTTGCAGTTTGGTACTTTATGACTGGATATAACAGAGAGCAGCAGTGATAGAAACTCACATCCCTTTATTATGAGGATTACATGTAGTAACACAGACTGAGATATGTTGTGCAGCTTTTAGGAGATGCTCTCATGGACCACTAAAGCACAACATCTCCTGACTGTCAGCGTTATAAACCTCTGATTGTAGATGTATTTATGTATCACTTAGCTTGAAATTCTATTATACTACCTCACTTATTATGGATATATATGGGTGCTCTGTTCTCACTGCTCCGTTCTGATTGAGGTAATCAAGAGATGAGATTAAAATTACAGATTTATACATCATTGCAGTGGGAGAAGGTAACAATGTGCAGCTTTAAAGTACTTATACTTAACCCACTGTCAGTTTTGAGCTACTTTCTACTCCACTATATTTCAAAAGAGGGAAAGCTGTACTTTTTTTCTCCACTAAAGTTAATTGAACCTTACAGGCTAAGATCTGACACAAAAAACTACATGATAAAACCTTTCTTCCAGTCTTTTTAGCTTGTGATCTCTTGCAAAAGAGCCAAACCTGGGACACCTTGTTACTTTTCAGATCTCTTTAAAGTGTTGAAATTCAAAAAAAAAAAAGAAAAGAAGAAAAGAAAACAGAAAAAGAAATCCCTCTAAATTCCTCAGATGGTTTCTTACATGTTTAATTAATCCCAAAAAAGTGAGATCGGCTAATATTTAACACTAAATGATTAGAGAACAGTCCAAAAAATCAATACATTTGTGTCGTAGAACTTTTTTCTGTCAGCCTGGTTAATTATCTGATAGCCTGTCACATTTATTCTATGGTCTTTTGATGGGTGCCAACATCTGGATTTGAACCCACTGGCCAAATAATCTTTTTTTTAAAAGTTAAAATTAGCTAAATTTATGCAATAAGTATGTCTATTCTTGAGTGTATTTTGCTGATAATCGTTTGCGAGAGCAGAAATTTGCACTGGCGAAGGAGATTTTTTTTCCCCCATTGTTGTATCAAGTAAAGTAAGTAAAGGATCCACGTACTTCTGCCACCACCTGTTATACCTTCACACTGGAGCACCGTTAATGAGCACCATTAACTGATTTACATATGAAAGGATCCATTGAAATTCGAACTGTCAGTGTATTCCTTCGCTTTTAATCTCACAAGATGATTAGAATCACCTCCGATCAGAGCCAAACCCTAACCGTCCTCACTGCTCAGAGTGATGGCGATGACTGGTTCAACCGCATCCCTCACCCGACCGTAAAGGGCGCTGAAGCCACGAGAAGTTCAGGCCTTACCATCTTCGACTCACTGTGCCATTTTCAATAATCTGTGCTTCTGGCTGCCATGCGGCTGAGCGATGCTGGCGGTGTCGCATTTCCTCTGTTAATGAGACGATGGCCTGCATAACCGCTGATTGTCGTCACTCTCGGATAATTACCCCTCACTTTAACTAGAGTTGACTAAGTGTTTATGCAGCGTTGGTTTGCCCTGGCATCTGCCCTCCTGCCATTAAAAGTGACTAAAGCTATTTAGCTGCTTCGGCTCACTTTCTTACTAAGGCACTGTGGGTGAGCAGAGTGTTGGGTCCTGGCAGCGTGTCTTTTGTGTGTCAGTGTCAATGGATGTGAGAGGTGAGCTTTTAGTCTCCCCACACACTCTGGCCAAATATGTATCAGTATCTTCCAGAAAACACATGTCAGTGGATTTCATGAACTCTCTGGAGACGTCTGAAGAAAATCAGGGTCCCATCACTGGAACGTACCAAAAAGTATTTTACAACTGCCTGGGGTTGGGGTTAGGGCAGCGCTTTCAGCTGTTTTATGTTTTCCTCCATGGTGTGTCCAGCTGTAGTGGAAGCAGACTCAACATTAAAGCACCAGGAAGGAAGAAAATGTTATGGTCATGTGAACTCTGCTAACCCCGAATGTTAGTGTGCGAGTTCAGCGTGTCAAAACAAAACTCCCATGCATTTATTTTTCTTGTCACATGTAGTAATCCTAGAAACAGCTGAGTGACGCAGTGGTCACTAAGGGCGAAGCTGCTGCAGCACTGCAAGCATGTGGCTTGATGCGCCAGCGTCGTCCCTGTGTGTGTTTGTGTGTGTGTGTTTGTGCAATTTGCTCTTTGTCTCAGTCGCTTACTAAGCCCATTGATCCACCACCTGCTCCGGCCGCAGAGGGTCCGGCCAGCTTGGGAAAATGAAGTCTGAGGAAGCACGGTTGCTTATAGTGTGGGCGAAAAGGGAAGGAAATATCTGACATTCAAACACTTCTACAAAGACGCAGCAGAACCACTGTATGGAAAAATCGATGTTTATACTGTGGCAGGTGAAAGGAGCAATTTGCTAAGTAGTTTGTTTGAAGACATGCCAGTGCTGAGTTTGCACCAGGATACTTTAACAAAAGTTATCAACAGCACGGAGTTGGTTTCTCAAGCAGGTTCAGATCTTTCACCAGATATACTGGCAAGAGGATTAATACACAATTGTGATGCAGTTTGAATACCTGTGTTGAGAGTTGAAGCAGACAGAAAAATCTGTGTCAGAGTTCAAGCAGACGTCCATGCGGACATTTGCAGACTTGGGAAGGTGACAAAATCTGTCATGCTGGTCCTCACATGGATGTAGAAACCATGAAACAACCTGAGCCTCAATGTAAAACAAATCTCCTTTTCCGGTTTCTGGTCACAATTATTAAAATGAGACTCAGTTGTAGTCAAATAATGCTTATAATCAGTTATTTCTTCATTAGTCTTGCATAGTCAGACCAATCTCCACAGTGCTGGTAAATGGTCTGATTGTGCCTCATTCTGTTATAGGGGAAGATAAAAAAAAAAACACTATGGGGTGTTTATATTTATTTAAGCCAATCACAATCGTCTTTGGAGGTGCTGAGCCCAGGATGCAGTGGTGGTGCCCCTGCAAACTAGTGACAGGAGAATTGTTTTGGTGCATTTGAATGCAGAAAATTGAGCACTGTCATTAAAATGGCTAATTCATCAAAAATAAAATAATAAAGAAGGCTGGCCTTATTGCATAATCCAAACCTTTGTCCCAACTTGAAACTTTCAGCATGTAGGCTAAAAGGTCAGAGGTTGTGTTTGTTTTTCATTGTTGAAAGGCCTTGCAGAAATGGCAGGCTTACACTCAAAGTCTACACTCAGCCAGTCGGACTATTTTTGCAAGTTCTCTTTGTGAAAGAGGAGTATTATACTGTCTGCAGCCACAAGTATGCAAGGGGCCACTAGGGCCCGAGTGACATGAATTTCATCATCTGCCAAAGCTAGCAAGAGTCTGCACAGACCACTCTGCAGATGTCTACATACAACCCAAACTATGCGTCCGTGGGGTTGCTACACTGCAAGGGCTGAAGTGTGCATGCACAGAATATGTAGGTGCCAGTTTACTGCACATGTATGGGACGCTGCCTCCAAGCAGACCAGAAAGAAATATAATTTAGAACAACTATGCATCTGTGGTGTCCACAGCTGTCTGCAAGGGAGCGTAATCCCGATTTAAGACATACTAAACTGCAACTTGATCTGAGCTGGCAGTCATGGCAACTTAATGGCCCAGTGTGTGTCCATGTAACACTGATGATGAAGATGCCAAAACTGTCCATTTGTTGAGTTGCCATTCATTCCATGAGACTTGGTGCTTCCAGTTCTTTCTGTCTGTACAAAGTCAGTAAGAACAATTGAACTTGATCACGACTAAAAGTCTGCAATGTATTACTTTATTTTCTTGGTTGTGCCAAATGAACTAAACTACCCTAAGAGATAAAAGTGATGACACATGAACATATGGCTCTCCAAGTGCAGAAGTATTTTGGTTGGCTTGTTTATCCCATGAGCTTTAACAGTGATATCAATCTGAAACTTAAGTTATTTACTGACAACCTTTTCTCCGTCCTGACAAAAGCTGGAGCTATTTTTTTAACTCTCAGCTGCAGTTTGACAGCACGAGTTGTGAATTTTGGAAAGCGGCCACTGGCCACCTAGCACCTGGAGCTTAAACGCCTTGGCCAGAGACATCCCAGTAGCAGCAGCTGTCAGTGGAGGGGCAGATGAGTCTGATTTACTTCCTTTGCTGAGTTTTTTGCTCATCTGGGACTTTAGACGATGATCCTTGAGTCACAAGCCTGTTTCTCTAACTGGTGGGCTGCTGCCGGTCTGGTGAGTGGACTGTGGCCAACTAAGCAGCTGCTGGAAGCTGAGAAGCAGAAACCAGCGTGGCATCAGCATCTGCAAGCTTCTCGGCTGATCTACATACATAATGCACTCTTTTTCTCTAAATCCTCGTTCACAGTGCGAGAGATCCACCAGTCCGTTGAAGTCCAATCATTTCCTGCAGGGCCTGTCCAAAAGAAGATTTTTGGCTGACGTGTAGACGGTCTGTGAGAGTAATGAACAACAAAACTTTGCTTTTCATAGTCATCTGCTGCCAACAGTGAACATAATCACTGCCTTTTTTCCTCCCAAAGTTATCTTGTTTAGTGAAAACATGCTCCAGTTACATTTATCATGGGAATAAAGGGTGAAATTCAGAGAATATTCCATTTGTTACAGATCGGCCTGCTGAATCTTTGCATTTCCGTTAACCTTTCAAACTCAGCCAACCAACACTCCATGGAGGTGCCTTCGTTTGGCTTCTGAATACTTAGTGCTTATAATTACGAGGCCAGAGGGTATCAACTCTGACTGCTCGGTGGGCTTATGGGATGGTACTTTAAAGAACAGTGGCATTATGAATTAATAGCACCCCCTTTCCAGTTCTCCAACCGACTTGGTGTAATTTGCTCTCATCAAGAACAGTATGTAAAAGAGTCTGACCTTTGATCTCCTTACTGTTATAGTGCATAACAGAAGTCTGCGCTTATATCATTTAACTATCCTCCATTAGCACTGAAAGGTCATTTTTTCACCCACTTGATTGCTGATGTGAAAGTAAAGATGGAAATGGCTGAGCTTTTAAAATGCGGCCATATAACTTTACTTTAACTTCAATTTAAAAAACGTAGAAGTTAAATCGGCCCTTGCTGCCTGAAATGAAATATTTCTATGCATTTTCTGTCAGCCAGTGAAACATCTGCACTAGTAAGCCATAACAATAAAGTCTAATACTGTACACATGCCCCTTGTGCTGCCAAAACAGCTCTGACCCATCTAGTCATTGATACCACAAGACCTCTGAAGGTGTGCTGTTGTGATCACGCACCAAGTTGTAAGGTGCAGATCAGTTCAGTCATGGAAGTTGCAATGTTAGGCTTTTACGAGTCAGACTTTTCCCAGCTCATCCCGCAGATGTTTGACTGGTTTGAAATCTGGTGGATCAACACTTTGAAATCTTGGTCAAGTTCCTCAAACCATTTCTGAACAATTTTTGTATGCTGGCAGGGAGCATTATTCTGCTGAGGGGCCATCAGGGAATGCCATTGCCATGAAAGGGTGTAAGTGGTCTTCAATAATGTTTAGGTAGGAGCTACATACCAAAGTACATCTACATGAATGCAGGACCCAAGATTTCCCAGCAGAACATTACCCAGAGCATCACACTCATGCACCCTGCTGCCAACTCTTGCCTAGGTAACTGATACACATGTTTGATGTAAAAGAAGATGTGATTCATCGACCAGGCCACTTCCTCCGTTGTTCCATGGTCTAGTTCAGATGTGAACATAGTCAGTTTCGGTCAGCTTACCACAAAGCCATCTTCGCTCTTCATGCAATAAGCTTTGGGTGTCCGTGAACCTGTTGGAGGCTCCAGTGATTGTCCTTCCTTGAGCCACTTTCAGTGAATATTGACCACTGCATACTGGGAACACCCCACAACACCTGACATTGTGGAGATGCTCCGGTCCAGCCCTCTAGTCATCACAGTTGGGTGTTTATGAAAGTCTCAAAGATTCCTAAACTGTGCATTTTTTATGCTTCCAATGCATCTATGTCAAGAACTGAGTGTTCCCTTGCTGCCTGATATATCTCACTTGACTGGTAACATTGGAGCCTGTCATAGGTTTTCATGATGTGGCTAATTGTTATATCTTGTAAATGCAAATGTAGGGTGGCATTGCCAGTGGCTAAAACTCTTGGACATGCCCGCTCTTACCAGTAGAGCTGGTGGCTGGTGTGTTTCAGGAAAGAGTTTGGTTGGTTTGCTGGGAATTTGGATCTTGGACTGGTCTACAGAACCGTATCAACCACGTACTCTGTCCCGGAAGGAAAATCTCCAACCGCAGAGTAAAGTCAGCGAGGATGACGACAAATTGTACTGACAGGAGTGTGGTACAAGGAACCCAACAAGGTCTGGTTCTGTTTCTTTCCGCTGAGCTGAATGCATCTTTTTACTGTTTTTCGGCTTTATGGTAATAGAAGACAGCAGAGGTAGAAATGAGGGTGATGTGAGGTAGCTGTGGAGAGTGGACTTTAGGTTTTTCTGTCACATTTATCCCTAAAAATTATTTATTGTTTGTCTCTTTCTTTGTTCAGCGTTTAATGTCCTTCCCCACATCTGTCACTATGGTCCTCTCCCCTCTTAGATACCTATACACTTAACAGATGGATTTGATGCGCTTTTCATTTCGGCGTTTCAGATAAAGCTATCAGCTCAATGCACGGGATGCAAAACTATTACTGCATTTTGTGGATTAGGGGCCTCACACTGTGTTTTTGTGCTTCCCACTCACCTCGCGGCTCACTCTGCAATCCCTCTCCCGTGTAAAAACCTCACGCCCTCTGACAGTGCAGTTTCTCGTAATTGTGCAGACATCTAAAGGAATTAGATGCGCACCCAGGTTTTTGAATCAAGTGAAGGGTTTTTTTTTTTCACTCCTCAGAAGAACCGTGCTCGAACACGAGAACGGCAGGCGGGGGAAGGCAGAAGAGGCCCATTCAGCAGAAAATATTAAAGCCTCGCAACACTAATCCTCCTCATTATAGACAGACATCATTAGCAAACCACAGAGCGCTTCCCTGCAATACGGATGACTGTGCAGTTTGACTTTCTGGGCGTGTGCGTATGCGTGTGTCTGTGTTTAGCTTCTAGCGACCTCAGCAGAGGATGTCAGGAGAAAACAAACACTTGTCAAAATTTTAGGCGAATACAAAGATGCAGAGATGCAACATCTGTCAGCAGAAGGGTGTCGAGGTCGGGGAAGAAGAGATTACATCAAACAACCCGTTATGTTAAAGTCAACTCTTTCCTGGTGGTTTAAATGTGTAGTATTGAATTTTGAAGTGTCATGGATCATATTTAGATCAGCTTTTGGCAGCCTTGGCCCTTGCCCAATATTGTTGGGTTTGACAGTGCAATCTCTTTGGCTGTTGATTTATATTGAGTGGGTGATTGTTTGAAATTGCGATACAGTTTGTCAAATTTTAGTGCACTACAGGTCTGCTAGAAGGTGCACTGTGCCTATATTTCAAGGAAACTAGTTTGCATTACATTGCACTCTGCAGGATACAGACTGGCATTTAGGAAATACAAGTTTTAACTGTGAAGTTTTTAGAAGGAAGAACTTCTTAAGGGGAGAAAGACGTTCTAAAGAAGTGTTGTGATGAAAGTAGAAAGAGTCTGTGTAAGAAAGGACTTTTAATCTTTGTATTTCAGACAAGAAATGCCTGCGATTTCTCACAGTGCAAAGATATGAAATCTGTGTTCGCTGGTGACTGCAGGACCAGTCAGCTTATAGTCAGCTTTTTGTCGGTTTCTGATTGAAAGCTCACTGAATGACCCTGAAGCCATTAAAACCATAATGACATAATACCTCATTCACACAAAGAGGGTTGTAGATCTACTAACCGTGAAATATGGCTAATTTTGTGTGAAACTCAATTGTTAAAACTAGCAAAAGGTTGAGTTGAAAACAGTCATTGGCACACTGTGACATTACTGTGTCAACGACCTTGAAATATCACTAAGAGTCTACAGAAACTGAAGCTGCTTTGTGAGGCTGTACTTAGGCACAGTGGTGCTTTAAGCTTAATAGTTAGAGTCGCATGCTAGCCACTATGTAAAACTGGACAAAGCTCAGTTTTGTGTCTCCATTCATTGTGATGGTAATCCAAAAATGAGGAAGGGAGTGACGCTAAATTCGGCCATGTAAACATCACTGGGCCATGGAGTGTCCTATGATTGACACACCTGTCACTCAAAGGAGCCACACCTTTAATGATGCATAATTTTAAACCTTAATACAATTTAAACTGGTGAGTTATATTAAAAGTAGCACCCTGTGCAGTTGTCATGAAAGGAGAAATTAGCTACAGAGACCAAAACCTTTCTTTGTGCCAGGCTCTAAACATGTTTATTTCTGCTGTAAAGTCAGACGTTTAACATGTGGATCTATGGAAACTGATTCGCTTTTAGAGTCTGCCTCAAATAGACATCGAGAAACTGCAGCTTTTAGCCGACATTGCCCCTTGATACTAACATGCTCAAAGTGACAATACTAACATGCTGATGATGTTTGCTAATTAGTGCTAAACACACCAGACAGCTGAAAAGGGAAGCAGTTTGATTTGGTTTCCAGATATTTGGTCATGCACCAAAGTATTAGACAGGATGAAAATGTCACATGAGGGTGGTTCTTTCTTTCTGAAGAGTTAAAGGATCACCATTAGGATTCCTTCCAAAGAAGATCTAATAGTTTTATCCAACAGTTGTCGACGTATTTCAACTTGGACCAAAGTGGTGGAGTGACTGACAGACCGACATTACAATGCCCAGCACAATACTGCTAACACGGATAAAAAACAAACGAACAAAGTCAGTTACAATAAATCTTTTAACTAAAGTGAACTTGAACTCATGAACTCATTTGACTGGCAAAGTAATTAGTGATGTGTTACACTAGAAAAGGCATACAGTCAAAAGCCAAAATACTGAACTAGTTCTTTGGCTTCAGAGTCAGGATTGGATTGAGCATGCTGCCTTTGAGGCCTAATTTAGTCTAGGGTTTCTTGGAGACCATAAAAGTCCACTCGTTTCATCTGGGCCCCATCTGTTGGCAGCTTGCACACCAGCCAGACGAGAGGACAAACGGCACGAGCCACTCAGTAGTATCGTCTTCACTGGCCTGACGCTTCATCATCGGCACAGCTCGCTATTAATCTCTGCTTCTAATTGATTGTGTTCCTAATTTGAGTCCCCGGCCCAGGTTTCCGGCAAGGCCAGACCAACTGGCATGTGACACGATTCCTCAGGTCGATGATTTGATTACAGCAGCCTTGGCAGTCAGGCGAATAACCTATTATGAGCAGTCAGTCGGTCTGGAAATACACTGACAAAAGGATGATGGGAACTCAGGGCTTCTGAAACATCCCTGATGTCATTTTGCATGCCCAGCGAATGGCAGCAAGTGATCTAAAGGGGACACAGGCAGATGGCCAGTTTCAACTGCTGAAACTACTGCTATAGAGGGGGTACAACTCTTTCTTTGTTCTTGTAGAGAGGTGAGCTTGTGACCTGAAGGTATTCATTTCACATCCCCTGTTAGGTGTCAAAATCTGTAAAGGGCAATGAGAAATGTTCTCTAAGACTGAAGTAGCAACTAGGCAGATTTATATCATGAAAGACTTGCGAAAGATTTGTCCGAAATGTCTAATGGAGGAAAAAACTGAAATCGCATAGAGCCACAACTGAATCCACCTGCCACAGCTCTGCACCCTGCTTTAAAATGTGTTGTCTGAAAGCACCTTAAAGGTTTGGCTTTTGGCTGCCTCTGATCCTAACAACCTGCACAGGGTAAACTATCCAGCTAATGTCAGCACTCAGCTAAATAAAGAGGGTTGTAGGGATTGTAGGAATGGAGGCAGTAGGGGTAACCTTCCACTGTTTGAAAGCACCTCAAGGATTCTCATGGACATCAGAATACAAAGTGAAGTAGATAAAGTGTTAGACATCTCAAAACTACCCCTACGACTCACTAGAATACTCTAAATGATTGAAATGTTTTGTAGAAGAGGAACAGTTTGAAGGAAACATGCATTGCTGTCAATTTGATTGGCAAAATCTAGAGGCAGTGACCTGTTAAGGAGTCTTTGACATTTAACCTCTATTGTAATGCCCTATCAGAACAAGAGCAGCAAATGATAAACACATGGACACAAGCTTTTACAGATACCACTTCATCTGACGTTGTAGGCGTGTATAGTTTTAGAGACATTTGGTGTTTGCCAGCCTTTGTATTTCATCCACATAATGTTGAAGAGACCCTTTCTAATGCGTTTGTGTGTCTCAATTGGGCAAAAGGGTTTGATTTGCTTTCAACACAGTATCCATTCAAAGAACAAGATATCAAGTGACAGTATATATCATTTACAGTGCAGTAGGTGTTGAAAATGGCGCGTGATGGATCTGTGACGGTCCGTGTTTGGATGTCTAGAGGAAAGTACTACGGACTTCTTGAGTGCGATCCAGTTTTTAACATACGGCTGCTCAAGTGCCTCCACAGCTGTTGCGCTAAAGTCCCCCTCACACTGTGTTGACATCGCTCCCTTCAGTCTTTAACTCTCGTGAGGCTTCTTTGTGGTCCGTCTCTGCTTTTTCTGTTCCTCTGCAAACACCTTTATGTTTTTATTGAAAGAGAGAGGTGTGTGTTCTGGTGCGCAGGTTGCCCCTGTCATATGTTTGCGGTGTGAACGGAGCGCCCTGGGGCTCGTTACAGGCTCACTTGTAGCTCAATTGGAAGCTTTTAATCACTCATTATAACTGAACGACATCGGCAGATGTTCTGTTAAGGGAGCAAAGGGCCGGCTTGTTAAGTGGGCACAGTGAAGGACTGCTAACCTTTGATCAGCCTCTGCTTCTTTGACTGCGACTCACCAGCTGCACCCAGTCTCCACTGACTCTTTTCTAGTTCCTGTGAATGTTGAAATTTCGGAGCAATAAAGCATAAATCAATCAGTCTTTCCACTGATTCCATCTGTCTTTATCTGCGGAGAATAAAGCACATGTGAGGAAAGTTTAATCCTTTGCCCTTGTGTCTTTTAAAGAGAGAAATCAGAAACCGGCTTCTTGCCTGTTTGTCTTTATTGCTTTCATCACTCTTTCTCATATGACATTGCTCAGTGTTTACCCAAGGACTCATTGGCAGCTTATTCATAACCACAACACCTTGGCTTGTGAAGCCACTTTAGCTTCTCTCTCCAACCTCCCTTGCCCTCCATGAACCTGGCCTGCCTGACACAATCCTCAGCCACCGGCAGCGTGACACTGCATGTGTCACGGCTGCTTAGAGATCTGAGAGCATCACTCCTATTCGTCACTGCCTGAACAAAAAGATGCTTTTAGGTTGCTCTGACTTACAATGGAAAAAGGCAACAATGGTGTTCAAAACGTCAAAGTTCATGACGTTTAACTGCCAAAGAATGACTGAAGTGATGCTGACTCAAACACCTGACATCAGGTACTATGCTCTTTATTGCACCAGTTTTATACTAAACCAAAGGGACAAAGGAGGCAAAAGATCTCTTGGGAGTTCATCTAAGTCTGGTTTCAGCACTTAATCACTGTTGGTACAAGAGAGTTTGTCAGTTTTAATAATTTAATACATCTTTTACTGTGAATATAGGACTTCAGCAATTGACCATACCTGATTTAGACAAATTAAGTGAAAGTATGACATCTTTGGTCCCAGTTTTGACGATTCAAGAAGAAACATGTACACTCTCTCAGGCCATAACTACTTTTACAGTTAAAAAAAAGACCACAAACTGGTGGTTCGACATACGATAGATATGAACTTCTTACATTTTTAATTTGTCAACATACACAGCCTGCAGTTCAGCCGAGAAATCTGAATTTTTGTCATACGACTGCTGGTTGCAGCTGAATGACTGAATGGCTCCTCAGTTGACTTTGTTTTCCAGGATCAGGTGCAAACTGTTCATTCTTGTAAATAGATTTAACTGTAAAGTTTGGTCCATTTTCCTACAGCAACCACACATCACAGGCAAATTTTTGTATTATTGCTATAATGTAATAATTTCATCATGTTGTAATTATTACTACTTTTCCTAATTGTATTGTGTTATCTGTGTAATTTTGTGAATTTTTATACAATTTTATATTGTAAATTTTGTAAATGAAATATTTTAAAGGACCCCAGGAAGACTAGCGGCCATTAAATGGGCAGCTAATGGGGATCCTAATAAAACTAATAAACTAATAATCACATATGAAAGTTAAATATCTGACAATTCTTTCTATTTCCACAGTTTTTAGCTCCGAGAAATGGAGTAATTTTGCCACTTTCTTAAAAGACTGCATATCTTTCAAACCCACTGGGGAGTTTTAGAGTTCACAGGGTTGGTTAAAACAAAAATGGAAGCAAAGCAGAGCTACCGAACTGTTGAGGGGCGCAATATATGGGATGTAAAAGTAAAGTAGCTGCTGCGCCTGATTTATCGCCACAGACTGACAAAGGCAGCAGAGGAAACGACATCTGACATTTAACATCTGGGAAAAGCCGGTGTAAAGTCTGCACCGCTGTTTTATCGGACACCCACGGAGGAAGAGGGGCAGGTTCAAACAGTGGGTCAGGAGAGAAACAGTGGGACGAAGGCACACAATGAAAATGCTCCACAACGGGTGCAGTAGGCAACAGGCTATTCTTGTCAGGTGTCAAGTTCAGACACAAAAAACTCTGTCTTATACATGTTTTTATGCAGACTTGAAGTCAAAAAGGGAACGTAAATGGCAAAATTAGGGGGAAAAAAGTCACAATTTTGCAAAAACTTTTTTCACATTGAGGTAATTTGTATCATTTGTGCATAATGGAAACTGGAAACGCCTTTTTTGAATAAGTTCTGATGTAGTGAACTGATCAACTGTTTCATTGTCTTCATCTCCGGACTGCATGAAACATGATCGATACAAGTTGACATGAAAGAATGAGTAGAACTTGCCCAACAGAGAACGATTCTTACAGAACTTTTCTCCATTTTTCTCTCAAAAACAACCAAAGTTTTGCTTATCTCTGTGATTCTTTGTCATTTTTTTACCCAACTGGTTTTGTTTACCACCACAATCTGACAACACTACATCATCAAGTATATTTACTCCAGAAACAGTACCTGGAAACAAGCCTAATTCACATTTTAGTGACAACTAAAAATTCATCTGACATCAGATCCTGTTTAGCTGGGCTTATTTGCATCTTGGGCAGTAGTGGCGCAACGGTTAAGTCTCTGAGCTACTGGGGTCACGTATGTCGTAGAGGGGTTGTGGCTGTGTCGCGTTTGATTTCGACCATGGCCATTTACCACACGTCCTTCCCCTTTCTCCTGTTTCTAACTCTATCCACTGTCCTGTCCTCTCCATTAAAGGCAAAAAGACCAAAAACAAATCTTCAAAAACAGTCTCTGGGCTACTGATCAGAAGGTCAGAGGATCAAACCCCAATGCGGCCATTGTTGTTGGGCCCTTGAGCAAGACCCTTAACCCTTACTGGGATGCCATACCATGGCTGCGCTCTGACCCCGACTGGGATATGCAAAAACAACATTTTACAATACTGTAAAAAAAAAAAGAGAGAGAAATCGTAATGAGACTGTACTTTGTAGTAGGTTTAATAAATATCCTTATGCATGTTTCCCTGTTTAGACAGATGCCATTGTGCTGTTTAGTATTCAAGTCTGCAGTGGGTGCTGAACAGCCACTTGTTACCATCTTTAGAAGAGTGATCTCCAAGGACATGAGAAGTGATTCTTATGTCAATCAGGTGTGAATCTATTGAGCTTAAAGAAAACGTTTCACTTTTTTTAATGTGGGAGCAGTGGAGTGATTGGCTTGCAGGCAGTGATTTGACTGGTTTAACTGGAGGAAAGAACGATCTCAGCGAGCTGATTGGCTGTGAAGCAGGAAGAGAGGATGGTGTTTCTCTCCTTGCATCATAGCTGGTCAGCAGGTTACACAAGCAGATGCCTCAAAAGTTAGCAGCTTAACCTCGCTGACCCTTTAGGGAGCCTCAGACAGGCCTGACAGAGCAATCTGCCGCCTGTCAGCAGCAACACTATCCATCATACTGGAGACGTTTACCTTAGCATGTGACGGCAGACTTATTCCCCTTCACCTGGTGTCAGCTTGAAACGCCGTCGAGAAATACTTAACATCATCCTCTCGCTGCTGAAAACGTCCTCCACTCACTGTGCTTACTTCCTTTAATGCAGTCTGAAGATTAATAATAACGCCTCTGCATCTTCTCTCAGCTGTTTGTTGTGTTCAGCCGAGAGGAGGTTAACTCAGGTAAGTTTTTAGCTGCCTCTCAGCCTCCCTTGTTTAACTGGCATTGCGTTGGTTTAGTAATCTGACTGCAGTGCTTTTTCCTTTCTCATTAGCGTGTTACAAATTGCTTTCAGTGTTACACCCACACAGAGGGTTAGCTCAACCCAGTGACCTGCAGCACATACAGAGGACATGAGGGCTACTATTTGGGGGGGATGATCTAATTGCGATTTTTCTGACAGATACTGCAATTTGATTTGCAATATGAGAGCTGTGTAATAGATTTAAAGCATGTGATGGAGCGTTGTCACATGAGATAGCATCAGTTTTCTGTCACCCAAGGCGTGACTTTGTAACAACCCTTGACATCACAGTTTAAACCCTGGGTCAGACGTTCTGCAAACTGTATATCCTAAATTGCAGCCTTTGCGATTTGCTGACTGCAAATTTAATTAACTGTTCTGCCCCAGAGGATACCCAACATTCAACGTATAAACAGCTTTTTTTAATTTTCAAATGATGTCTAGTTTCAACAAAAGGAGGCCATAAAAGAAGGAAAGGATTTAAGAAGTCTTTGCTGTAGAAGCTTCTCCTAGCAAAAATGTGCAGAAGTTAATTTAAAAAACACAAAAACTGGATCATCAAAAGAGGCAGAACAAAAAAAGAGCAACATAAAACCTGTAGCAGACTAAGACTACAGGCAGGCTGCTTCATCTGGGAGAAGACTCCTTCTCCTCCATCCTCCCTTAAATAGACTGTAACCAGAAAAACCTACCAGTCTCTGTGAACAATAGAACCTGAGAGCACAGCAGGATGAAGGAAGAAGAAAACATAAGAATGACATTTCGGAGCAGTTAATGCATGTTTTACCATGTCTAGGTCAGCCTTTCGTGCTTTCATTGCCATTTCTCTCACTCTTTTAAGCTAAAGTATGAAGATACAACATACATACCTGCAACTATGCAATACCACTTAAATGTCAAATGATTTCAAATTTACCCACCCCTCAGTGATTGCATTATATCTAAGTTGACAAGTAGACCATTTTCTCATTTGAACAGTCAGAAATATGTGGCCTGACTATAATCTAATAGAACATAGGTGTCAAACTCTGGCCTATGGACCAAAGTTGGCCCGCAGTGTAATTATATTTGGCCAGTGAGGCAATACCAGATGACTACTAGAGCTGGCCCGCTGGTATTATACATCGCATGTACCGCTAATACTACAAATCCCAGAATGCCCTGCTGGTGTTTTGGCACGTTGATCAGGACAGGACCCATAAACACCCTCTCCTGTGGCCAGCACAAACCGAATATTCGGATATTCGTCAGTAATTGGACCCAAACATCTGGAGCACAGATATTGCTATTGGGACCTGCCCTATCTAGTACGTGGAGCCAATGTAGCTAAACAAAAAAAACAAACATTAGACATTATACAACATTAGACGACACTATGAAACGAAACACCACGACAAGTACAAGGACCTGGACATGACTCAAAGGGGCCAGAAAGTAGAGGAGGTGTGTGTGTGTATTCAATAAATATCAATGTTGGCCTGCGACTTTGTCCAAGTTTTAAATTTTGGCCCACTGTGTATTTGAGTTTGACACAATAGAAGATCTTCGGCGTATTTTAGACAAAGGCAGAGCAACATAACCCCTCCAGCAAAGAGCAGCTGAGAAAAAAAGTAGTCTCGGGCCTCCGTTTAGGTGATACCACACGGGCTCAGTTCCTTGGTAGGGGTCATGAGTTCAAGTCCGGCTCAAGACCCTTTGCTGCATGTCGCTCTCCTGTCTCCCCTCTATCCAATAAATGAAAAAAAACTCTCCCCCCCAAAAAAAATTAATGAATGAAGAATGACAAAACATCTCTGCAAAACTTTGGTGCTGTGGAGGACTAAGTCTGTCATCACAGAGGAAGGTGGACACATGAAGTATGGACAGATAAGAAGATCTGGGTTCTTCAGTGGTGCCTGTAGATCTAAATTCTTATTTTTTACTTTGACAGAAGACTAGACTTTAAATGATGGTGCAATTACTGAAAATCATTTGCCGTAGCGTAGTTAGCCATGTAGCTATCAGAGGTGCGGTTGGAGCTGTTCAATCTCTTCTGTGGCTCCGGTGGAGCTTTTTCAAGTCTGAGAAAATTGCTCGGGGAAACCTTAACAGAAAACCCTCACTGCTAACTGGAAACGTGGACTTTGAAATATGTGAGCACTTAGTAGGCAGAGAGGATCAATACAGTATCAAGTGGCATTATGGGAACTGAGATCCAGTGGTTTTAGACCGCTGGTAGGGACTACGAATTGGGATATTTTATCTTCTTCTGAATTTTTACTCCTTTTTTAAAATCTTCCCAAGTGCATAGACGTTGCACATCATACATAAGTAAATGTTTCTGCAGGGGTTTTAATTGTACGGCCAATTCTGGGTAGAACCTCCACGATGCTGAAACACTTGTAATCCCAATGTAATGTTGCTAATGTGGGATTAGAGTTCATTCATCTGCAGCTCAAAATGGGCCCAGAATGAATGAAAACACAAGGCAGACAGAAAAGCAGGAAGAAGATGACAACAAAAGCAGTCTTTGCGTGTGCGTTGCATCATTTTGCAAAAAAAAAATTTGTATTCCCGCTTCATCAACTGAAGCGATAATGAGATTTGACTCGAACAGTGAGAGCAGATTTAAAGGGATTAGCCGGGAGATTGATGAGGTGACTCCTGGCTCTTTGTCATCCATGAAACATCTTTGTTTGACACACACACAGACACGACACACATGTGGACGCACACCCTGCCTGTGCGGCAGATGCTCAAAGCCACATGGAGGCCCTCCAAGTTATTTGAAGTTGTAAACATTTGAGATTGAACCACCGCATGTGATTGAGACATCCACGGGTATAGGCTCGTGTTGCCATGCAGGTCCTGTTGATTATACATCATGTGTGTTTATCTGCTGACTGAGCTGCAACCGGAGTTTCTGTACGTCACAGCCGGTAAAAATCCTTAAAGGAAATTATAGTTTTATTTACAAGAATATGAAGTATGGCGCGAGAGAAATCAGCCCGCCGCTTGTTTTGTCTCGGAGGCCTCGGCTACTCGAATTGAATCATTTCAGTTTGGTTTTCCCAAAGTTTTATGGCGTACAGTTTCATAACATTTAGCCTGCTACGAATGCAAACATCGACTTTGTGAGACCGGATGAATCTGGATGCTTCAGTGCGAGGTTTACACTCATGGTGTTTCTAAAAATGAACAATAGCCGCAGATCCTTAGCTACCAGCCGTGAAAGATTTCAGACGGGGGGGGTTAGGGGATTATGGGGACTGCCACCGTGATCAATATTGCATAAAACAGCTCTTCAGTCGATGCCAGATGAGAGAAAGTTTTTTTTTACTGCGGATTTTGACATGATGAGCGATGATCCCTGGATTATGAGACAGGATCCTTTAACCCAGCCTCGCCTCTGCCCATCAGCTGCTCTAAATCGCTGTTTCATTTGATCCGTTTTGATTCATCGTCTGTCAGCGGCTGTCTGCTTTGCGAGGCGTCGGCGGTGACAGGGGAGGAATCAGCGGACTGTTCAGGACGAGGCCAGTGGGAGCGCAAGTGTCGGGCCTCCGACGTGAGGAGAGGAGTCGGTGGAGAGGTCGCGGACAATGAGAGGGGGAAAGCTGAGTGATGCTCTCTAAGCTGCCGTGTCCTTCAGGTTTTGGCTATTCATGGGGGAAAAAAGCGCAAGCAATTCTCGCTTTTCACACACTTTGGACGACGAGTCGGCTTCAGAAAGCGGAGGGATTTGGCTTTGTATGCATGTGAAGGCAGCTCAACTCCGCAGCAGTGATTAATAAAGTATATTCTGGCTGTGAAAAGCAGTTATGTGTCGCCCTCACATGAGTGATGAGCTCGGCCTCATTAGATTTCAAGTGCCAAGAGGAATTAATAGGTACAAAAAGTGTGTATTCGTCTTCTGAACATTCTGCTCTGTGCGCTGAATGGAGGAAGAAGGCAAACTTTGATGCAGGGATTTGTGAGGCAAAACTAATTTTTTGTTAGCTTTAGCTGGTATTGATTTTGATCTACTGGGAGAAACGCTTAAAAAGATGACGGAGCGGATTCACCTGACTCATCGCTGGACTTTGATTTCTGCCGCAAGCCAAAGAAGAGTCTAAAAAGATGCAGTAAGAGCCAGCAAGCGCTTCATTAACGTCGATTCCCAGTGGACCACACACAAAAAAAAAAAAAAGTCTCTAATGAGCGCCTCTGACCTCACTGCTGATTCAGGTTCCAACCACCAGGAGAGTCATGTGGGTGTGAAGTTATTAACAAACCTTGATGATATTCAGAACCCAATCTTAACGTAATACCGATTGGAAAGAAAAACTTAAAAGCCAGCGGAGTCGACTGAGTCACCCCACGACTCTGTACAAAACAGCTCTATTTGTGAAGCTTGAGTCATCTGTGTTTTTGAAAAACCGACTTAGGGATTTAAGGTGGCATGTATTTTCCAGTGAATATGTAGCATTTTGAGTAAAACCCCTCAATTACCGAGCCGCTCTCGTGTGCTACAAAGCGCTAACGCCTGCTTTTCCAGTCCCCGTCTTGAAGGAGGCTGGTTTTTGGGTCCCGCAGGAAGTGGTAATTGAGGTGTTGGCCCATTTGTATTTGACAGTTGCATCGAAGGGATAACACTTTCCAATTCCAGCCATCATACATCAGTCACTTGATACCACTGGAGAGGCCCAACGCGCCCCAGCACACGTTTCACAGGGGGGGGGGGGGACTGGAGGGAATTAAGCTGCAAACATGCAGATGTAACCAGCGTCTCATTTTGTGTCTCACCAAGTCTTACTGGAGTGGAAAGAGACAGTGGATGTGCTAATGTGCTGCAGAAATTAGACTTACCCAAAGGAAATTTAAAGTACAATCAGGAAGAAAGATGAGTCATGTTTTTACAAGGAGCACCATTATACACATGTGATCTTTTCCACGCGGCTCAGGCTTTTAACCCCGTAAATCCCCAAAACCTGCCGACGGGTTTGAAATGAAAATTTAAATTGCGCCATTGATCACAGGAGAGAATCAGCTTTCCTCGGACCAGTCATGTGTGGAACGTGATGCTGTCCATAAAATGAATTAAATCCCAGCTTAAAATTGTTACATTTCATCATAATCACTTCATACTGCTTGTCTTATTTCTTTCTTTTTAAATCTGCAAAATTAGTTCAGTTGCAGAAGATGTCAGAATCGCAATCAGACAATCAGAATCTTTAATGTCTTTATTCAAAAAGCACAATGAAACGAGGCGCAGTCCCATTCAGCAGTTCTAAACTAACAAATCTATGTGCAGAATGGAGATGGAACAAATAGATATAAGAACCTATCAACGCCCTGAATCATCAAAACCTACTAATTCAAACTTACAAGCTCCGAGTGACTGAACTGTCACTAACACTGCGAGTACTCGGCTGAACTGCAGGCTGTGTTTACATAGTATTGTATATATGTGGATATAAGCCATACTATGTATTCTTATAGTGTTGCTTATTTCACTGTGTATACATATACAAGAGCTGAATGTACACTTACATTTATATTTAGTGTTTGGATATGTTTGATTTTGTATTGCTACTTATGTTCATGTTTTTATTGATATATTTTATACTCTCCTACTTATTTTAAGACTTTTGATTGGGGGAATCTGTAACAAAAACCAATTTCCCCAACGGGATCAATAAAGTGTTTCTGATTCTGATATAGAGAAGACAAGTATGGAAACAAATTAAGGACACAGAGAGAAAAATTTATCACACTTGATAAATAAAATACATGCAGCTTGGCTCAGAAAGGGTATACAGAGGAGCATGTTGTCAGTAAGTTGTGGGAAGATACATTGACCTTGCATGGTGAAACATCTTTCTATAGCTGATGTACAGAGTAGGGTGGAAAACAAGTTCTAAAAAAGAACATTAGCAGTAATCTGTGATATGTGAAGTCACCATTTTTCCAGTTTTGGTAACACGTGTGGGTGACAGTAAATAATCAAATAAATGATTTATGGTAATATAGTACCATATTACTGTGGGGTGGCTGTGGCTCAGGTGATAGAGCAGGTTGTCCACTAAATCGCAAGGTTGGTGGTTCGATCCCCGGCCCCTCCACATGCCGAAGTGTTCTTGGGTAAGACACTGAACCCCAAGGTGCTCCCAATGGCAGGCTAGTGCCTTACATGGTAACCCTGTCGACACTGGTGTGTGGATGGGTGAATGCGAAACACATTGTAAAGTGCCTTGAGTACCACTAAGGTAGAAAAAGGCGCTATATGAGTGCAGGTTCTGTTCTGTTGTTTCCATAGAGATGCAGGACTTCAAGCTGCAGTAAAAAATGAGATCTTCTGCCTATATTATTTCAGTTGGTCTCCTTAGTCTTGTTCTTATGTCTTTACCTCCTAAAGTAACCTCTCCTCAGCGTCCATTGATTATCTACATGACTGTGGAAGACAGGTTGCTCCAGAGAGAGCAGTTCCATCCTCAGTGAGTCTGGTGTCATTCAGCCGTGGTACAAGCTCTTCCCCGCTCCGCTGCCTGTGCAAGCTGGGACGTGATATTTTGATTTGTAGTGTGGCTCTGTAGATTAAACATGGCTTAACAGAAACTGATGATCCCAAAAAAAACTTAGCAGCTCCCCCCTCATTATTGCTTCGTGGCAAGTTTCCTTCCCTCGGCGCGTGTTGTACATGTGCCTTCCTGTCACTCCTCGAAATGCGCTCCCTCTTTCCTGCTTTAAGCACTTCATGATTTGGTGAAGTGCGCCTCATCAAAATGCCCTCTCGTCAAATTGCTCTTAATGGCCCGCGTGCATGCGTCTGATGCCAGCCTGCGTCGGAAAAATAAATGATGTCGGTTTCTGTAGGAGCTGTTACAGGATGCCACAAAGCCAAACCGCCCACCAAACTAGCAGTTAAACATCGCCAGAACCCTGCGGAACATTAATGCCCCAGCCGTCATCAACGCCTTCAATCATTATTCCGCTTGTTTACGTCATTTTAGAGTTAATGCACGCTAAAAACAAACAGCGGTTTCGTCTGAAAGCCTCAGAATATCTGGTTGGAGTGAAGGCTTGGAGGAACAAGGGCTCCTCAGTGATGCTGCTCCTGCTTTTTACAGACACAGATCTGTCTCCAGCTACAGAGATTTACTGTGTGTTTATGAGTTCACTCCTTTTTTGTCTTTATCAGCCATTAAACCAGCCTTCAAACGCACACTGTGGAAAAGACGCAAAGTGCTTCAGCGCCGCCCATGCTGTAAATATTTGCAACTGAATGAGCCTAATTGAGCTGTCTTTTGATAAAAAATGGCTGTTATCATACGAGCGTTTCTGATTACATATCGTCTGCGCCTATAGGCTGTTTGCTTTGGCAGACATTAACATTTTGAGGACTCCTACGTCCAAACCCTTCCTCATACTCAAGTCTAATTACCGCCAAAGTAATGAGCATTCGCTGCTCAGCACATGTCTCTCCGCGTACAAACTTCTGAGAAGTGTGTGTGGGATAATCAAACAAGCCAACACCGGGGCACACATGTGTCAGTCTAAATGTGCTGCATGTGGGGAGGGAATATGGAAGCCCACATGTGAGGAGGTTTCGGTGCCTGCTGTGAGAAATGTGCGCGGTGTTTAGAAGTGGGAGGTTGCGTGTTGTGTCGGGCAGATGGAGGAGCTCTGTGTGTGAATTCTCGTCCCACCGGTCTCCCTGTTGATACAGCCAGCATAAACATCTCAGTCTGTGGAGAGAAAGTGACTGACAGGGAGGTGCTGTTCCTCAGCTACTGCTTTTTGAGGTGTCATTGCGTCTGAGGCTCGTAGTTGAGGATGAGGTTGCATCAGGAGGTGTGATGCTGAGAAAGACCATGTGTTGTCTGGGGTCTTTCCCTGTCAATTTGTTCTGAAAACTTAGTGAAAACTAATTAAATTATGACTAAATAAGCATCAGCATGTATCGTATCCATGGAATTAGTGTCCCTATTATTGAAGTAAACCCTGCAAGCGGCCAGATTACACCAATCAGGCATAACATCATGGCCACCTACCTAATATTGTGTTGGTCTGCCATATGTGTTCGAAAATGCTCTGAACCATTGGGCATGAACAAGAGGACCTCTCAGGGTGTCCTATGGGGTCTGGAACCAGGACGTTGGCACTGGATCCTTTGGGTACGCAGTGGGGTCTCTGTCAATCCAACTTGTTCCACTGCATCCTGTTGATGCTTGATCACAATGGGGTGTAGGAAGTTTGGAGGTCAGATCAACATGTTGGGCCATTGTCATGTTCCTCAACATGTTCCTGATTGGTTGATGTTGTTTCCATGTGGTGGGGTGCATTTTCCTGCAGGGGTAGGCCAGTGGCATTTGGGATTTCCATTAGCATGAGGGAGTTTGCTTGTTGTGGGACAATGTGTATCTGGGTGTCTAAGTGTCATCAACACAGATAGCAAAATCCAAGGTTTTCCAGCAGAACACCACATAGTACCAATAGGATCAATGCTATGAACATGACAAAGAGCCCACTGTGCTATCTTGCCCTCTGAACTCTGTAAATGAGCATCCACAGACTTCACCTGGAACTAGCCTGATCCGCAGAGGTGCCACCCTGCAACCCAGAGGAGCTAAAAGATCAGACACCATAGGACACCCCCAGAACTGTTCCCCGAGGGTTCAGAGCTATACTGGTGTCACAAAGGGGATTTAAACAATATTCAGCAGGTGATTTTAAAGTTCTGGCTGACCACTGTAAGTCCAGCGCGCCTTTTTCATCATCATTTTGGTGTACTTCAGCCATCAGAGTTCTGCTCACTCTTTTTGCCGTTATGCTATCTGTCACACACCCCGCTAACCCAAAAGCAAAGCTGTCACTGGTTTAACAGCTCCGAATTAAATGACAAAACGCTTCGTTTGTTTGTTTGAGCCCCGTAGAGCGATGTGAAGGAGCATTTTCCGATCCGATGCGCACATCAACAGGACATCATTCGTTTGTGACTTCCAAAAGAAACACTGCTGGAAAAGAAATGATTTGAGAAAAATATCTGATTTTATTTGAGATATTTTTTTTTTAAAGTCAAGCTTCAGTCCAGTTTTACCACATGAGGTGCTGTCAGAAGTGTGACTGTCACACAGGGAGGATGACATGAATCTGAAAAAGCACTGACAGTCTCAGCAGTTTCAACCCTGGGTCAGACACACTGCTATGTCTTTGAAGTGTGGCTCTTAAATAATGAGACTGGGCTTGTGTCAGTCAAACCACAGTGTGCATGTCGTGTAGCATACGATGATCAATAGGCAGAACGAACAAGTCCTGAAAGTTTCAGTTTGACACACGTCATATCAAATAATTGTTCAGGCACACTTTTATGTTAAAATCTGATGTTTTGCTAAGCCGTCCACCCACCCTGACCTCCTCCCACACTCAGTGTCACCTCTCCTCTTCCTTTGCTCCTGTTATAATGATTCCAGTCCTTACTTCACATTGCTCTTATTGCACCTCCTTCCTAGCATCCACCTGTAGTCTCTGAATCCACTTTAAGACATGCACAGCTGTACATATTCTACATTCACATATAATCTATTTCATGTGAGCTAAATGAATCTATGGAACTGTTTCCATAAGGACTTTTTACTTGATAGAAGGCAGTAAATGGTCTGCACATATATAGCACCTTTCTACCTTAGTGGTGCTCAAAGTGTTTTAAAAGATGTTTCGCATTCACACATTCATACACCAATGGTGACAGAGCGCCCATGCAAGGTGCCTGCCATTGGGGTTTAGTGTCTTGCTCAAGGACACTTTGGCATGTGGAGGGACCGGGGATCGAACCGCCAACCTTGCGATCAGTGGACAACCCGCTCTACCATCTGAGCCACAGTCACCTCTAAGTAGTAGTTCCAGTGGAATAGCACTGCAATTAGTATTACTGTGAGGCAAACTGTCCCTATATGTTTGAGTCTTTGCAGTGTTATGATGGATTAGCCCAGAATTGTTTCGGTTCGTCCTTGCACTCTTGAGAAATTGTAGGTATTGCATTGCATGATATTGATTCTCTCTGCACAATTGACTTAATACATATGATCAAAGGAGGACATGATTTTCAGGCAGTTCTTATGCTGAATGGGTAGAAATCATTTCAAGATCATACAGTCGTTATTTGTTGTGACAGTAAATCAGTTAGGGAGAAGGGTGTCCTTTGTATCATCCAGCAAGTTGTAGGTGAGTCAGCAGCAGCAGGTTCTTCTCAGATCCTTTGTAATGCTATGTTTAATTAATATATCACTGTTATGTCGAAGCATATTATGACCACACAATGCTTTGCTTTGCCATCTTTTTTATTAAGACAGGCCTAATTCCTCACTGAAAGACTTATTATTAAACCATTAAAGACAGCACAGTTCAGCTCAGTGGGACTAGGAGAAGAATCAGTGATTATCCAAACAGCCTGTGTGCACATATTACTCATTATACTGGTGCTACAGAGTCTCCTTCTCGCTAATAAAGAGAGAAAGCGACACTGAGTAAGGGAGCATTAAAAAGAGAGAGAGAGCTCAGTGGGAGTTACAGCTCATGAATCATCATTGCCCGCTGGACGTCTGGCTGAGTTGCCCAGCCTGCCCTTTGTGTGGCCCTGACACTCCGCGCTGTAGCAGAGCAGTTTGACCTCTGACCTCGTCATAAAAGACCTCCTGAGGGGTACTGGCGGCTGGCCACCATGCTAATGAAGCCACCCGTTAGCCGCCGTCAGGGAAGGCAGAAAATCCCCCTAATAACTGCAACCTCAGTGGGCCTTTGTGAAACTGATACGAGTTTACATAGGTGGCAGTTGTTGACTACGTTGTGAAAGTGACCTACACAGCCTCTGTTTATGTCGAAGTTTGCTCCTAAGTTTTTGCTTCTGTCCGCTTTGTGGGTGTGCTTTTGAATTCACCACACATTTACCCCTTGTATGGCACTGCACTGGATTCCACTGTCTGTCACTGTGTGTACTTATGGGTGTGTGCCCCCCTTTGAATGCATGTACGTGGCATGCACTGGGGTGTGTAGGTGGCGACACACTGCGGCCGGCCCGTCATGCAGCAGGGTCCCAGGGTCGTGCGGGGGTCGGGTAATAACCGCACAATGATGTGCTTTATGGGTAATAACGCTGATCTGCCCCGTCCTCTGAGCCCTCTGCCCCGAGACATTTGGGCTCATTGAATGTTAAGTATCGTCACATTCTTGCCGCGTCTGTCCTTTGTGCTGACTGTCTGCCGTCTACTCCACAGATCGAGAATGTGGACGCCTGCCTCAGTTTCCTGGACGCCAGGGGAGTGAATGTACAAGGGCTCTCAGCAGAAGGTAAGAAGAACAAACAACACACAGTTCAAGTCCTCATTAAACTCCTAATTGGATCAATGGAGCGGCAGATGAGGGATCAGTCTGTTGTATTTCTTTAATTTATAGACCTGGAAAATTCATTTGGCTCCTCCACCACTTGACCCTCTGCGGGTAGCTTTCCATTTCCTCACAGTGCCAAATGTCTTCAGAAAACTGGTCAAAGCCTATTTCCAAGGCGTACTGTTATACTTCCCAGAAGTGGAATTTACCACGTTGGTGTCATGACAAGGACGCACAGTTTCTCCATCTTCCAGCTTTTTCACTATGGCAGTGTAAGCAGTCATTAGGGTATCAGAGTGGATTGTGGGAGGATAAAAAACTCCAGGGAGGGGATTCTCCTCCTGGCCATCAGGGTTCACAGCACAAGGTTTATATGACCGCCGGGCTCTGCTCTGAATGACTCTGTGCCAAACTGAATGATAAAACAGTCTCACAAGGCTTCCAAATCATATGTTATGGCTGCATTTGACACTTGACTTTGTGCAGGAGCAGGCCAGGATTCCCTTACAGTTGGTCTGTGAATCCAAAGTTTTCTCACTGTTTATGGAAAGTCCTAATGGTGAGACAAGAAACGGAGCTTGTAGCAATCAAGACCCGTGCACCATTTGACACCTGTTGCACAAACCGGATGCACCATACAGATGGAAGGCACAGTAGAAGGTCCTGATCCTGTTCCATCTTCACCATACCTGTTCACTGCCTGGCTACAATGTCTTTTTCAGAGAATCCATGTTTTTAACTTCTAAAGTTAGTCACTCCCTAAGGTAACACTTTAGGTAACTTTAATTTAAGCTTCTCCATCATCATATTTAAGACAAAGGAACTCTTTGCACATCTATTTCATCAGACAGGTGTCTTAAAAAAAGGCTGAGAATATCCAAAAGTTTCAGACAGACTGTTGCACACTGTCTAACTTGCAAAAGGGAGACATTTATTTGCATGCTATACCATCATCAGGTTTGTTACAAAGAGAGCCATCTTAAATAGGGAGTAGCAGGAAGGCCTGAATCCTAAAACATCATTGTTCTGAATGACAATTGTCAATATCATACATAAAGTTAGAAAACACTCTATATTGTCAGTAGAATCCATTAAGTTCAACTCATAAAATGTCAGTCTGCTCACAATACATACAATTATTGAAAATTAAATTGACCTCTACCCTGTCGGAACAGTATACATTCAAACAAACTGAATCCCCATAAGTAGATCCTTCATTCCTCAAGAGGCAATTGTAAAAGAAGAGAGTACACATATTAAGCAGATCCCATTTAACACAGCATATAAAGGTTAGCATCAATAATAAATTGCCTCAATAATAGATTTGCTCATGACCCTCCAAGACGCCTCCAGAAATCGATGCAGCATTAATGCATGAATATATTCATCTGGAGCTGGACAAGGATCTCCATAGAGATGATCTCAAGTAAAGAAAGGACATACAGAAAACCATCTCACATTGAGTATTGTCCCATCCATCCATTATCTATACACCGCTGGAGTTTATCCCAGCTGACACAGGGCGAAGGCAGGAGACACCCTGGACAGGTCGCCAGCCTATCACAGGGCCACACATAGAGACAGACAACCAAGCACACTTGCATTCACAGCTACGGACAATTTAGGATACATTTTGGACTGTGGGAGGAAGCCGGTGAACCCACGCATGCACAAAGAGAACATGCAAACGCCACACAGAAAGATCCCAGGCGTCCTGACCGGGGCGCGAACCGGGGATCTTCTAGCTGTGATGCGACGGTGCTAACAAGCGAGCCACCGTGCAGCCCTTTGAGTATCGTCTGTTTATGTAATTTCAAGGAAATCATTCATTCAGTCTCCTTAAAACCAGTTTCCTGATAAAGGTCTAGCACTGAAGCATAGAGAATAAATGTGCTTTTGCAGGTTAGATAGTGTCTGACAGGAGTCTGACTGAATATATATAAAAAAGTTTGAGCTTATACTTTTCAGAATATGTTTTTATTGTAAAAATGCATTGGCTGTAGCATTAAACAGAATATCCGTGTCTTCAAGTTCAACTGCGTATGCACATGTCCAAGCACTTCTGAGTTATTGCAGCAGAAAGTGTCTCCAGCTGTCGTTGAGAACCTGTGCTTGCTCAGACCCCATGTTGTTTCTCTTCCCCGTTAAACATTAAGGAGGCGAGCGTGCCCTTGACCTCTGCAGCAGCAGCAGAAATAGTCTAACAGCCTGACACACTGACCGACAGCTCTAAATCCTGTGCCTCCCAACTACAGCACTAAAAACAGCCGAGTGACTCACTGGGCCTGGAATTTCAAAGTGGCTCTGTAAATATATGGGCTATTGGGTTACTCTGTCCATCGCTGTTGCTGATGCATTTCATCACTGCCTTCGCTCAGCACATCTTTCTCTCTTACTGTACATGTGCTGTGGTTGTTTGCGAGCTGAATGAGATGGCCACGTCTGCCCTCTCACGTCTAATTGAATCAGCCCAAGGCTTTCCTGGCATATGCAGTCTTTATTATGTTTTTACAAGGCGTGGGAATAGAATAAAGTGGAATGTTTGATGTGCATACAGGAACCTAGAGCCTACTTATTGTAATAACCTCCCTAGAAGTCCCCTTGCATCTCTCTGGTGGGAGGCTGTAAACTAAAGTTCCGGAAAAACTCATCTTATTGAAGAATGTTTTGGTTCCCCCCACAGACGTTTCCACTGAGGGAGGTTATAGGCCGTAATCAAATCAAGTCCAGAGCCTTTTCTTTCCATGCAAGACTAGAAAGTAGCGCTACAGAGGAGTATGACACTGACATTTGTAGCGAGGGGCTTGTGACTGAGGAGGACTGCAGATCAAAAACCCAGTTAATCAGAATCTGATGAGAGGAGGATTAAAAAGCTGACCTTCAGTGGCGATCATTAATATGTATGATAGAGTAAGAAGCATACTCCCACCCATGTTGTTCTATCACATTTTACACCATGTATCTGAGGAAGTATTGCCATGAAGTGACTACAGACATTCATAGTCCCCAGGGGATTCATCCTAGCAACTCCTGATTTTACATCTACCGCCATCAGGGTCTTTTCTGCCAAAAAAGCAAAATGACTATTTAATTGAGGTTCATTTTATTTGAACAAATGCTATGTCTTTGTATAATGCAGCACAGTATGAAATGGGGAAAAAGGTTTATATATGGAAGTGCAAAACTGTAGAGTTAAACTGGCAACTCGTAGATGATAAAGTAAATTAAGAGATCAATTATTATTCAAGTCATTCATGCAATTTTTAAAATAAATCCAAGCTTCTGTCAGACCCTTTCACACTGATAAAGCTTGGACTGTATATTAACATGGATTAGGTGGATGTTATACAAGCGCAGACCGGCTGTGTGAATAAAATCACGACTTGAGGAGTGCAGAGTAGCCGCCTGGAAGTGACTGCTGGTTACTATGCAGTCTAAATGTCCCAGTCACTATTACACACTTGAAAAATATGCAAATGAGAACATTTTTATGAGGAATTCTGCTGTAGTAACATAGAGCAGGAGTGTCAAACTTACGGCTGACTGTGCAAAGTGTAAAAATGACAGAGAGAGGCCCACTTCGTATCAAATTGGCTTACATGCGGCCCCTGAACTGAAATGAGTTTGACACCCCTGGCATACAGTGTATGTGAGCACAGAGAGCAGGAGAGAAGGAAACAGAAGGAAAGTGTCTCTGCAGTGAATAGCAGCTGTGTGTTTTCTATCCAGTTGTTCTTGCTGCTGTTGTAGGCTGCCTGAACCTTGCACAGTGTACAAACCACCTTTCTGATCTTTGGTAATCTGAAGTGATGCCATACTTTCAAAGTCCTTACACTGAACCAAGTCTGAATCTGCTGCCTCCACCATTGTCTAAAACTGTAGCGTCGACTGCAACTGATCAATAATGGAAGCAACAAAACCGACTGCTGTCATGACACATCAATAATGTAGTGACACTAAAAAAAATGTTAAGATGAATAAAAGTAAAAAAGAAAACAGGAATCAGTGGATGTTTTAGCATCAGTGTTTTTCCTATTGGCATCTTATCATGGCAGCCCTCCCAACAACTATTAAATAAATCGCTGCAAAATCGAAAACAACCAATGTCCTCGTAATAAGCAATTTTAATCATTTTTGCAGCCTTGTAACTTTTCATACTCTGCCATATTCAGATCGTCCTTTAAATGACCAGATACTTGCAAAACTTATAACCTGCTAATGCTAGTTATTAGCAATATTGCAGTTGTTGGCATGTTTGTTTAATAAACTTCTATGAGGAACATGCTAAACATTATACTTTGTAGGCGTCCACGCTGTAAGAACATGGTGCAAGCACCGCTCTGCATAGCTGCAGCCTCCCAAGCTAGTCCTGCTATAAAGACAGAAAGTCCACCTACTAAAACTTACGCTCACACTTGACCCCCTTTGCACACAAAATACATCAACACACAGAAGTTTTACTACCTGAAATGTGATAATTATCTGCAGGAAGTTCACTCTACCATTTCCAGCCTTAAAAGCAGGTGTAAAGCCCAGAAACACACATTTCCTGCAGCTGATAATGGCTTACAGTGAGGGGGTCCCTGCAGCAGGTCATTAAAGCCTCCTTCCACTGCAGGGTCTCTGCGCTCGAGACCTCAGCAGAACCGGCTCTTATTGGCTGTAGCGCCAGCAGGCAACCTACACAGTGACCCGCTAACCACAATAAAGCCCCTCTTGCTTGATCTCAGTGGGTGCAATATTTTTTTTTAAATAGGCCTGATTTCATTACCGCTGCTGAACACTCATCTGTGTTGGATCAGCAAACGCTACACACTTGTTCTCTGACCAGAAGGTGAAGCCAAGAGCGAGGATGAGGCTTTAGGAGGACGCTCAGTGGATTGCTTGTCCTTTCTGAGTGTGAAAAGTGGCTGATTGTGTAATATGAATAGAATTTAGAAACATAACAGTGTAACAATAAGAAACCTAATTAGGAAATCATAAAACAAAGGAAGTTTAAATGAGTGTGCACAAGAAAATGTAGGAAAAAGCAGAAGCAAAGACATAACTAGGTGTGATAGGAGAACAAACCCTTGTTGGACATGTATTGTCTGGATATAAAACCCAAAAAAGGTCATTAAAGTGGCAACATTTAGTAATAAGAGACGAGTAAGGACAAAATGCTCCACTGAACATCACAGACAGTCATCCAGTTGTGTAATTCCTCTTTCTGTTGAATTTCAAATGTCTAGTTTTTAAAATGTAACTTTTTAAAATTCAGTTTTTAATTTAGTTGGACAGCTCCCACCATTTTGCAATAAAAGAATTTCCCTTTGGGGATTGTTGGAGTTCTTACTCTCAAAGACAGACTATTGATCAGGATATCCATCCTCTGTATTGCTGAGCCTCACGAGAACCTTTCTTTCACCTCCTGCATGACTGATGAATCACTGACCTCACCAAATAAAAAAAAAGACCGAATGAAACCGCATCAACCACTTTAAAGGCCTCCAGAAGCAAAGACACATTTTCATTGAACACGAGCCAACCAGAAACACTTCCACTGCTCCAGAGCGGCAAGAATCCTCCAGCTTAGCGTAGATGAAACGGCTGCTGACAAATACGTCTAATGGGAGCTTTACCAAGGTGCTCTCAGTGTCTCGTGGAAGCCAGCTATCCTTTTCTCTATCACAACTTCTCCCAAAAGTCTCAGAAACTTGAGAAAGGTGCAACACAAAGGAGAGAAATTGAGTTTCTTTGGCAGACATATACAGAACTTTGGTCACGTGACAAGCTGAGTAGCAGGTAACTGATGGAAATATCTGAACAGCTCACAACATTTTGAGAGGTAAAAGTCAGGAAAATGCTCCTGTGTCTGTGTTGCCAGTTAAAGTGCTTGTGACTTGTGACAGTAGTGACTTCTTTTAACGCATAAATCCTGCACACATCCTACTTTTTAATGCTTCTTTCTTGAATATAGTGCGGCACCACCAAAATAATTACCAGATAAAGCAGCAGTTGGCTGAGAACAAGCCTCTCTCTTTTAAAATTCAGCTGCTAGCACCGTCACCTCTCAGCTAGAAGATCCCCGGTTCGCGTCCCGGCCTGGGCCTAGAGTTTGCTTGTTCTCCTTGTGCAGCGCGTGGGTTTTCAGTCCAGTCCAAAAGCATGCTGAGGTTTTTGGACTGGACTGAAAACACGGCGTTACAGAGGATCAAGCAGTGCATAGATACTGGATGGATGTAAATTCTGATTATGTTTTGAATCAACATAATGATGAACATTACAGCCTTATTGTGAGGTGCCACAGTTTACCTTTTTGATATTTGCCCAGACCAAAATCTTTACCTGAACTTGCGTTTTAGTCGTCTAACCCCAAATCCTCCTGCAACACGGTCTCAGTTGCCCTGTGTGGAAATCATTTGTGCTCCACCATCAACTCCAAAGTTCTTATACCAAGTAGGGTTCCAATGGTGTTGGTTATAAAGGAGATGCTGTGACACACTGTGATCTCCTCGTGGTAATGTTAGTTCATTCCCACTATTAAAGGTAAAAATCCCCATGTGATAAGCTACAAAAAGCTCCAATTCCTATGCAAATAGAAAAGACGTAGAGAAACAGGTCAGACATTAGCTTGATCTTCCAGAGCTTTTAATATTGATAATCTTTAGTAGGAGAGCACTTCCAAAATCCAGGTTACAAAGTGCTTCACAAGGCATCCAAATAAATCAAGTCATATCATCAGAATTTGAAATACAAATAAAAACAAACATGGTATATGCTAACCAGCAGGGTCTCAGAAGAGGTAAACACATTATCCAAAGATGTAAAAGACAGTTCAAAGGAAATGAAATGCTCTCTGATAAAAGTAAGACTTAAAAGAGATCACTGACTCAGCCGACCTGATTTCCTCCGGTAGACGGTTCCAGGTAGCTGCACTCAACTCTGAAAAGTCACTTTATAGGCAACAATATGCCACAGTTCTTATAACGTCAGGTAGAAATAGTTATAATGATGATCATGGAGCCGAGACAGAGGAAACAGCAGGATGCGTCATGATGCAAAACATGAAAAGATTTTATAGGGCTACCACAGAAGAAGACATGAAGGTAGAGGGGCTCTGAACCTAAGTTTGAACTTGGATGCAGTGGCTTTGGAAGTCCTGATCGCCAGGGATAAGACATACTTGGTAGTAAAACATACTGTCTGTAATAATAACACAAGGTTATGGACACCAGTCAAGCATAACATTATGACCACCTGCCTAATATTGTGTTGGTCCCCTTATGTGGTCAAAAGTGCTCTGAACTATTGGACATGGACCAGAGGACCTCTCAGGGTGTCCTATGGGGTCTGGAACCAAGACGTTGGCACTGGATCCTTTGGGTACTCTGGCTTGTCCAGTGGGGACTCTGTCCATCAAACTTGTTCCACTGCATCCTGTTAATTCTTGATCAGAATGGGGTGTAGGAAGTTTGGAGGTCAAATCAACATGTTGGGTCATTGTCATGTTCCTCAACATGTTCCTGATTGGTTGATGTTGTTTCCATGTAGTAGGGTGCATTTTCCTGCAGGGGTAGGCCAGTGACATTTGAGATTTCCATTAGCATGAGGGACTGTGCTTGTTGTGGGACAATGTTTATTTGGGTGTCTAAGTATGATCAACATGGATGTTAAAATCCAAGGTTTTCCATCAGAACAGCACATAGTACCAATATGATCAATGTTATTCACTTCACCTGTCAGTGGTCAGAATGTTATGACTGATCAGTGTATGACCCCATTACACATATAAGAATATGACATGGCATTGGAATAACATAATACAGATAGCTGTTCAAAGTGCTCTGAATCATATCTGTCACTACTAACAGATTTAAAGTAATATGTAGGGGGCAATGCTCTTGAGACAGTTCAGCAACCACAGTTGCCTAAGAAGTCCTCATGCAGTTTTTCTCTGGATAGAAGTACAACAACATAGTCCATAAAAAAGACTGTTTTTACAAGTGAAACCTCTTCATCTATAATCTGTCTGTAATCTGTGATAGACAATATGTTGAAAGAAGTGGTATCTGGGTTGATTGAAGTATTCATACTTGTGTCTGAAGTGTATAGAGATACTTTTTCTATGAGTTCACCGACAACAAGAGTACTTAGTTGTCTAGACTTCACTGTTCGCTACCTTCGATGGTGTTACAATGCTGAAGAGTTCTTCCTTCATGAAAAGACAAGACAAAATAAAATACCAAGAAAAAAATCAAAGGCAGACCATCCACAAGATATGAACAACATGTTTATCTGACAGGATGGATCTGTCCTCTAAACACTGGGCCATTGTTCCAGCTCTTTCATGTGCAAGTTAAGTCCAGAAATGGCCTGTTTGTAGGTCAAAATGCTCACATGGGCTGCCTGGTCTTGTTCCTTCTGCTCTTGGTGTGTTGTTTTTGTGTGCTTGAGCACTACCTAGCAGTTAAATCCAATATATTAATGTAGGAAATGAAAACATTTAGGGACAAAACTTAAGGACATCAAGACAGGGCTTAGAGACCTACCTAAAGGCCCTCATGATACACTGCAGTGGTGTGTGAAGAGTTTTTCTAATAAATTAGCACAAAGCAGTGATCTTGGAGCTCCAGGACAGTTTCCCAATTGCCCGGTTACCTTTGTGCAGCCTTCCTGAAGTTTCTTTGAGTAACACATATCAACAGCACTGCTGACTTTGACTGCAAGGGCAGCTTCTCCAATGGGACTGATGAAGTATTACTCTTCTTCTCATCCTCCACAGTATCATTTCAGGTTTTTTTTTTAGCCATTTGCCAGAAGTTTCAGCCCCCCAGCAGCTCTTTGGTCGGCTGAATCTGCAACACTGTCTCTCCCTAAAGCACAGAAAACGCTGCTGTTCAGATTCTCTCAAAGGCCTCGTATAAATTACCGCCTCTGGGTGTTTGGAAAATGGAAAACACCCCCAAGAGATTAATCTTCTCTAACTCTCGCAGCCTCCAAACAGCATAGCCATGGATGGCTGGGGAGAATGTTTGTGCCTCACTCACCAGATTGAAAAATGGAGCAAAAGCCCTGCGTCAGCCGCTGCCATCCTTCCCGTGCCGCTGTGTGCCAGCTCTCACTGAGGCTTTGATATGAAATGTCCATTTCACAAATGGGTGCGTTAGCCACAGTGATCAATTCTTCCTCCTCTGCCACTGCTGAATTCTCTCTCAGCCGTGTGAGCAGTGAGTCTGTGAGGGATGCATTTGTTTGACTTTTGTCTGAGATTAACTCAAGAACTGTTAAGGATTAGATTTACACGATGGACAAAGTTGCTCATTGATTAGGAGCTGTCTCTCTGCTGCCGGCTCAGCATATTTAAGGGGGAACTTTGAGTGCAGGGCTGCACTCTCCTCCAGATCTAACACCCCAAACATGAACAGAATCTCTTTAACTCTCGTCCATTACTCTTACCTCCGCTGAGTTCATTTCCAGCGGGAATATATTCAGGGTGATTGTGTTTTATCTTTCTTATGCGGTTATCGCTGCTGCTGTTTTCGAGCTTATTTCATTTTTGTTGTCATGTAGATACTGAAATCCAATTCAGCTGCTTTCATTCTTCTTTTATCTCATCCATTGTAATGATTTCACCTCTATCAACACACAGGGACGTGTGCCGTCATCCACCACAGCCGCACCTGCAAATACACTATCAGTTCCTCATTTCGTGGCAAAAGCAGAACTGTAAATGAAGTTTCTGTTGTTTATTTTTGGCTGTTTGGCTGCCGGACCTTTGAGAAGTTGTAATGCTGAGCTTAACTCCTAAATTAGCCAGCTGTGTGTTAGGTCATGGTAGCGGATGGCTTAGTCTGGATCTCTGACTACTGGATCTTCTAGTGAGTAGTGCCCTAATTTATTCCTATCTATAATAACTGCTAAATACACTTAAATGACTCTGAACTCTGATGGCTATAACTGTATATTATACACAGTACATCTGTATGTAATCTACACCAGTTAAAGTGTGTGGTTGCTCCTATGCTTGCTGCACAACAGCTGCACTTAAGTATCCCCAAGCGGGTTTTTTAAGAAGTCATCATATGCTCACATATTAGTGTTTGAAAGACACAATACATAGCCTGGAAAATATTTATCTTTTGCGTCACAGGACACTGCTTAGGCTCGACAGTAGACAAATGAAAAACAAGCTCAGCACCGCTTCCACTGGTACTTTATTCCAAGAAAACACCCTCAACTGGAGGCTAGACGCAGGGTAAAGCTGTAAATCACCACATGGATGCAGGGTGAACTCGTATGATGGAAGGACTTGCTCAATGACTGTCCACAGCAAAGCAGTCACTTAACATTTCTTTCTGTTCGGTCCCCCCAGAGATCAGGAATGGCAACCTAAAGAGCATCCTGGGTCTCTTCTTCATCCTGTCGCGCTACAAGCAGCAGCAGCAGCAGCAGCAGCAGTACTACCAGTCCCTGGTGGAGCTCAGCCAGCAGACCAGCAGCACCGCACCGTCCGCCAGCAGCCTCAAGACACAAGACATGCAGTCCAGGTATGTTACACCGATGCACAGGCTCCTCATTGTGCTGTTACAGCGGTGGTTTCACTCTCATGTGGCCTGGAAAGGTCACAGAGGGAAGCTAATGTCACTGGTTTGAATTAGTGGACCAATTATTTTTTAGGATGCATGCTGGAATACGCAGTTGTTCGGCTGATTTATTGCTTTTGGATGCTTAATTAGGTCCAGTTAGAGCTTTTGTAAAGAGAAAATTGATGGATATGACCACCTCTTAGTGGAAATGAATAACAGCCTTCATAGAAGATGTTTCTGATTAGGGTTTTGCTGTATCAGCTGCACACGAAAGTTTTGCTCGGGATGAGTCAAGTTAGTTGCCGGCAGAGGAGAGGAGTTAGATTAGATTTACATTTCAAATTAAGTCCATCCACATTCTGTATTACTGTGCTCCACTGTCTGGTGGAGACATAAATAAGAAGCGTGATGCCACTCTTATGTCTGTTTTCTGTACTGTCAGCAAGTCAATGTCTTATCTTAAATTAAAGAGTGAAAGCAACTGGCTGAGCTCTTTTTGACAGGTGATGAAAGTGTAAAACATATTAAATACATAAACTTAATAGTCTGGCATGTAACTTCTTGTGAATTAATTTTCACTTCAGAGGTTTCCAGCATTTATGCTAAGCTAAGCTAACCAGCTGCTGATTGTTGCTGATCTTTTCGTCTGCTAAAGAGCAAATATGTCTTTTTGAAGATGTCAAACGTTTACCTTGTAGTCAGCCAAAAATTAGGAAGTTGTAATTACATCCAGTTAATAATCCATCCCTTGTCAGACATCATCAGCTCATGAAATGGCACAGGTCATTCCCATACATATGGGCCAGTAAAGACCTCCACCACCTTCTAGTAAGCTCAATAGGTATGTTATCATCCATTCTGATCACAGATGAACAGAACAGGTATGAAAGTAAGAATAAGCATGAGTCGCCAACAAAAATTTCACATGCACAGGACAGAATGTAGCTTTGCAACATGCGGTAAACGTGGTGACAGGTTGTGTTTTAACCCAAACCATGATTATTTTCTAACCTAACCAAGTAGTGTTGGAACCTAAATCGATCACCGGCAGGACTCTAACTCAAGTGTCTTGGGTCGTAGTCTGCAGACTTACACCTCTTTTTTCCCCTTTAGTAAGTGCCTGTGGCTACACTGCTATTAAATGAGGTGATAATGGCTTACTGGGCCTACTTGAAGTCGGAGAGGGTTAGTTACAGTGATGTGCAAATCAGGTGGTTTTCCACTGCAGGATGTTGCAGGCCACTTTTGGGTCATTTGAACCTTTGAACATGTTCCGACTGCAAAAACCGCAAATTTCAGGGCTATTTTTTGAGCAAAAAGAAGTACCTGCTCCAGGGTAAGTACTTCTGAGCGGCCCTGAAAAACACTGCAGGTCTTTGTGGTGATTGGTTAAAGTCAGAGATCACAACAAGCATCATTTTCTGTCCCAATGTCCAAGTCGAGTAGCTGTTTTCTCCTTTCAAACACTGTGATAAAAAAAAGAAGTTAAATTCATATTCACATAGGCTAACAAACTATACTTCCATTGTTGTGTTTCCGGGCTGCATGGTGGCTCGGTTGTTGACACCATCACTTCACAGTTAGAAGATCCCCGGTTCGCGTCCCAGTTAGGACACCTGGGATCTTTCTGTGTGGAGTTTGCATGTTCTTCCTGTCCAGCGTGGGTTTTCACCGGGTTCTCCGGCTTCCTCCCACAGTCTAAAAACATGCTGAGGTTAACTGATGATTCTAAATTGTCTGTAGGTGTGAATGAGAGTGTGCTTGATTGTCTGTTTCTATGTGTGGCCCTGTGATAGACTGGCGTCCTGTCCAGGATGTCCCCTGCCTTTGCCCGAGTCGACTAGGATAGGCTCCAGCCCCCTGTGACCCTACAGAGGATTAAGCGGTGTATAGATATTGAACTTGACTTAAGTCCAGTAACTACTATATTTCATTGTTTTGGGGCACTCTAAGTTAATATCATGGTTGGAGGTGTTCCATTCTACACCACAAGGAAAACAGAAGGGCTGTAAATGCTGACGCCAGCTCAGGCCTGCCCCGAGTTCCTGCGGTGGAGCGTCGCCCCATACTGTATCATCTAAACTAAGATAAATGATTTTAATTTCCAAAAACTTTCAGTACAAAAGTTGACAGCATTTGATAATTAGGTGTGTGGGCAATAAAAAAAACATGACATCGTGGTATTTATAATAGAATGTTCACTCTTGTATTGGATATTTTCTTCAATGTCTAGTGATTCGTCCTCCGTTTAGTCCTTGCAGGTGTTTAATATGAAGAAGCCCCTTACTCCGATGTTTATTTCAAGGTACAGTATCATATGAAGACATGCATTCTCCAGTAGAAATGTTGGCACACAGTGAGCTAAGCAGTAAAAGGCAGTAAAAGCAAAGAAGGCCTGCCCTTGTGTGATGTAAATAGACAGAGCAAGCCTTAGAAGAGCATCTAAGGGAAGGCCTGACATGCCGCACATGAGCGGCATTCTCCCTTACCAGATCAGATTACCGCTCGGCCACTCTGCCTGGCAGTGCTGTGTGTGTGACTATATGGGCATAAAATCAGCGCAGTTAGAGCAGTTAGTCTCAGCACTTGAGGAGTGGGCATGTGAGTAAGATGATATTGTCGAGAGCTTTGGGCTGACTCTGTTTGGACGAGCTGGGAGGTGGCAGCGGTGGGGTTAGCGTATCGTGTGTGTGTATGTGTGTGGGGGTTATTAAGGGCACAGCTGCCTCCCATTCCCACCCTCCTTCCTCCCCCCCACCAACAACAGGTGGAGAATGCTTTTTCACACATATACACACACTGAACAGTGAAGCATTCGAGGCACACCGCTGCATCAGTCCAGCCTGGCAGACAAATCAATACGCGCCCTCATCATGAGGCCATTACACGAGCTGCACTTTTCACCACTGTCTCTTTTTAGATATCACAAAATACAAGGATGTGTCCGCGAGATATTTGGGGAGCAAGAACGTATAAATTCAATTCAAGGAAGTTCTCTGAAGTGAAGCGCCTCGGCTCATTTCCACAGAGACTCTCTGCCCTCACTGTCGCTCCCCTGGGCTGATAAGTTAATCATGTCTCCATGCTGAAGGCCACGGTGGAGGTCAGAGGATCAGTCCATGTCTGTCCGTGATAAAGTGAGCTATTAATCTGGGGGTTTTTGGGGACGTCCAGGTTATTCAGTGTCCAGCTGTAGTTGAAGAATTTCTGTGAGGGTGAGGAGAATGAATTTGGGAGGAGAGACCAGGAAAAGGATGGAAAATACTCTTCTTATATCTGTACATACACCGATCAGCCACAACATTCTGACCACTGACAGGTGAAGTGGATAACATTGATCATATTGGTACTATGTGGTGTTCTGATGGAAAACCTTGGATTTTAACATCCATGTTGATGAGACTTAGACAACCAAATAAACATTGTCCCACAACAACGTCCTCCCTCATGCTAATGGAAATCCCAAATGTCACTGGCCTACCTCTGCAGAAAAATGCACCCCACAACATGGAAACAACATCAAACAATCAGGAACATGTTGAGGAACATGACAATGGCCCAACATGTTGATTTGACCTCCAAACTTCCTACACCCCATTCTGATCAAGCATCAACAGGATGCAGTGGAACAAGTTGGATTGACAGAGGCCCCACTGCACAAGCAGAGTACCCAAAGGATCCAGTGCCAACGTCCTGGTTCCAGACCCCATAGGACACCCTGAGAGGTCCTCTTGTCCATGTCCAATGGTTCAGAGCATTTTGGACCACATAAGGGGACCAACACAATATTAGGCAGGTGGTCATAATGTTATGCCTGATCGGTGTGTTCTATTAAGAATAAGCTGGAAGTACAACGTCATTTGGTGCTGTTAGAGGCAGTTTGTGAAGGTCCAGCAGTTCTGGAGTGTGTGTGTGTGTGTGTGTTTGTGTGTGTTTGTGTGTGTGGTGGAGTCAGGATGAGCCAGATGGTCATGACTGTGAGTCAAACGTCAGACAAATGATTTGTTACCATGTGTTGCTGATGAACCAGATTCTTCCAGTGTGTGTTGCATTCCTTGCTCTACCTTGATATACGCTGCTGGGAAAATACCGGAAAATGCCCAGACAGCATCCCTTAGTTTTCTTTTATCATTTTATCTTTAAATAAAGACACACTTTAAGATTACAAACTTATGTTGCAAAGTCAAACTTTATTTAACCCACGCAGTTTCATTTTGAACTCTAGGTTAAACGTATGGCAACGGATGCCTCTAGGATATGTGTAGCGTACTGTATGCCAGATTTTTCCAAAGTAAAAGGAGAGACCTGGAGGCTAATGGATTAACAACTTTTGAAGCTGTAGATTTTGCATTTATCTTATTCCCACAGAAAACTGACAAAACATGCATGGTTTGGTTTCAATATTGCTGGTTACAAGTTGGATATGTTTCCACATGTTGTCATGTACCCGAACACATGAATCCCTGAAGCCAAGCCACATCTTTCATTCACAGTTTCTCTCTTTCTCAGATTGGCTGTTTGGCTTCTCTGTGACACTGGAAATATCTGCAAGGAAAAACTATCTGGTGACATGTACCAACACATGCTGCAGGGATGCGTATTCTTAACTATGATATCTTCATTTCCCACCCAACAAATCATCTATAAATAATCAATAAGGGAGTCAGAATTTGGATTTGATAATTAGGCTACAGACCTCCATCCCCACACCTATACAATGTCATGTCAACACAAAGATAAATGCTAAGTGTTAAGATGAGTCTAAGTATACACAGCCATTCACAAGAGTCTCACAGTGTTCTCACAATCTGCATTTTAAATATATGGAGAAGTAGTTTTTGTTCAGCATGTAACCAGAGCAAGATGATGACAATCTGATATTTACTTTTGCTTTCTCTGCATTTCTCATATTGTATCACGCCAACTTCACAGAGCATTAAAGATACATAATGTTCTTTTGTTTGAGGTTTCATGCCTGGATGGTACAGGCTCCTCTTCCTTGTCGCCCACAATCCGAAACACTGAAACGTAATTAAATCTCTTCATAAAAGTCTTTTTTAATTCTAATTTTCCACAATGATGAGTTCCTGTAAGCTCCGAGCGACCCTGAAGATTTAGCATGTCTCCATAAAATAGAAGATAAGCCAGGAGAATGGAAGTTTGAAATTAGAAAAATGTTAAGCTGTTTAAGTTATCAAATTATCTCTCCTGCACATTTACACACACACACACTCACACGCATTTGGCATAGTGCACATGTACAGTTGTGGTATGGGGAGCTTTCTATAGACAGCACCTGCTGGCCTCTCTGGTGTGTTTCTGGGGCAGGGGATGGGATGTGTGTGTGTGTGTGTGTGTTTGTGTGTGTGTGTCCGAGGGGAACTCCCCATTGGACAGAGCGCGACAGCCCGGAGCCGCAGGAGGCTTTCAGTGCTCTAGAAGGCAGGGGGGCCCGGGCCTGGCAGGGCACAGCAAACCCTCCCTCTTTAATTCACTATGTCCCGGGGCGAACAAGTTGACCCCCCGGTATGGCGCTCCTCGCGCCTGCCCACTGCCGTGTCTCGCGACAGGAAGAGCCGTTTGCCATATGGGAGAGCCAACATCCTGGCCAAGACTGACTCCTCTCATAGGTACAGTTGCAGAGTGAGCAGTGTGTTTGTGGTAGTATCCAGGGGACGGAGCTTGGATCTTTGGAAAATCTCATTCTGATATATGGAGGATGGATTAGTGTCAGTGGCATCATGAACTGGTAAAAGATTTGTGTGTCGTGTTTGTTATTCTGGACTGCCATGGATTTGTGTTAAGCTCCTTTATTATGGGTTGTTATTACATATGTGTGGATGTGAGTGACTGTCATGGGGTAATGTTAGTGAGAAGTTTGAGCTGAAGTCATTTGATAAATGGGATGCTACATAATAGAAGCCCAATTTTGCGTTCCACGTATGTTACATTAACTATGCATGCTCCATAATCAAGAGGAATGGTACTCATCCTTTATGTTAGGTTGGTGTTTTTATTGGACTATTTAATTTTATACGATATCCTGCCGACTAGTCTAATTAAAAAGCACTAAAATAACCCGTATTTATGTTTTTATAGTCATGGGACCTCTTACAGATTGGGTATATTGCAGTTATACAGCCATAACAGGGTGGAGTTTACAGTTTAATATTAGGTGAACAAATTGTTTGACCTTTACGTCATTACTGTTTTGCATCTTGCTCTTTAACTCCTTTCAAGAGTCCATGATGGATTCCTTTAACCATAAGTAGTATTTAGACAATCTATGCTTTAATTATATAACTACAAGTAGAAAAATGACAGTGGAACGTTTGGAAATGGCAGTGCAGTAAACCTCCAGATAAGATAGCAACCAATGATAATTTTCATTGTCGAATAGCCTATTTAATAGTTCCTCCATTAATCAGTCAGTTGTTTAGGCAATTCTGTTGTTACGGTCATAAGTTTTGTTAAGTTATTGGTGCTACAGGATAGAAGAACCCAGTACCTACACCATGTTGCTCAGGAATCCCAACGTAAAAAGCAACGTCATGATATTGACTTGATTGTGCTGAAATGGGTACGTGGCTTCAGGCTTGCTGTAGCTTCACGCTCCTTTGAAGGGACCTTGCTGGACCCCTGACGCCAAGGTCAGTTGACACCTCATTACCTGCTGTCATCACGGTGGCCCGAGCGCCTGCCGTGCTGGATCTAAACACCATCACTTCTGCGCCTGACCTCAGCGCTGTGGCTACAATCAAGCCGAAACTGATATGACTCACATTTAACAGGACAGCGGTGGCATTCAGCGTCGCCTGCATGCGCGCTCCAGTGTCGTGGGCTATTAAGCCGAGGCCTCGCTGATGTATGTTGCATTCGATCAAAAGCGACAGACTGTACTCAGGCTCCCCCCCCCTCCTCCCCTTCTCCTCCTCACCACCTCATCCCCATGTCTTGATCCTGCCCTCATGTGTTTCTTTTTCCACTCTGGAAAGATCTTAAACGCTGTGGGTTGGATAAGCACTCCAGGCTGGAGACTTATACCGTTGCCTTCATGTTTCATTGCGCTTTATACAGTTGGAGGTGAGGGGAGGGGGTGAAGATGGGTCTTGCGGTGGAAAGATGTGCGCCACAACACCCCTGTTTTTTTAGACTGCGTACACTGTGTTGTAACTGTGGGCTGCTGCTACTGCTGCTGCATGAACTGCACTTCTTTGACTCTATCTCCTGTGGCCTGTGTTGCCTTTAACGATAACCTCCTCCGTGCTAACAGCCTTGTACTGTACTCCCACTCTGAGTACGAGCGAAAAGAGCGAAAAGAGAGAAAAGACGACGGGAAGAAAGCAAAAGGACAAAAGCCTCACTTGGCGAAGAATGCGATGCACAAATTTAGACTCGACCCTTTTCCCATCAAAACGCTGAAAAAGCATTTCAGCCGGTGACAGGGTCCATTAATCTCTGTCTCAGATTGTCTTTTCTGTGTGCTAAGGACCATTTAGAATATTTAACAGGGCACAACACATACCACTGGGAGATGAAATGGTGTGTGTGTTGCTGGGGGTTTTCGGGCACTAAGGGGAGCATATTCAGTTGCCAGACATCATTAACCGACTTGTCATGTATCATATAGTTCAGTATTAACATGATACAATGGGGCTCGTCACTGTAATTGCGTTCTGCTCTCTGCTCCCGAGCTTATTAACAGAACACAGTGTCATGAAGAGCAGTAAGGTCAATTAGAAGTGTACGGTGACTCGACGTTTCATCACAGGTGGTTTCAAAGTGTCCGCGGGGAGAGTGTGTAAATAGAGGAGGGCTGTGCATGTGTGTTAGAGACAGACAAGAAACCTAAAGACGGACAGAGTTAGACAGCTAATTAAAATTTCGCTCGCCACCTTAAAAGATCCTCGTCCTTCAGTTTGACCTCGCTGAATAAAATGCTGCATATTAGGCTGCTGCTCTGTGATTGATGCTACAGAATGATGAAATTTAGTCAGTATATTGACTGAAATCACATCAGGAGAGCCTGAAACTTCTGCACCAGTCTATTCCGTATTATATTTCTGCATAAGAGGAAATTGTGCAGGAATAAAAGGGTGCCAAATATTCATCAGCAACAGATTTTATAAAGGTTGTTGTCTTATAATCAACAGTAGTCTTTGTATTGTCAGTCTTCAGTGGTATTTCTGGGGTGTTTACGATTGTACTCTTGAATTTCTGCACTGTAAAATATTTTAAGTTAATTGAGCTTAGAAATGTAAGTTACTTCAAGGTCATCCTTTGAGTAGTTAATGTGTAAAACTAACTGGATTAAATTAGCTGAAAACAAGTTCTTAGAAACCTAGGTTGTCAAGTTGAATCAACTTAACATCACATAGACAACAGATACAAACCGACTTGCTTTCCTATCTGATTTTAAAGAGTTTCTTCTTAATTTAACAAGTGTTAAAAAAACATGCATCTTGTTTGCACTTTGTCTGTTTTCTCAAACTGAAAAAACAGGAGTTTGTAGGGAGTTTAACTCTTTAGCAATGCATCCTGGGAAATCTGCGTAAAAGTTTGTTTTATTTCCTTTTAGGTTAATTTAGCGAGTTGAGTGAACGCTCTGATTTCCATTCATCAGTTATCATTTTAAGTCAGAACACCTGACGTTACAGGAAGTCATGTATGTATATTCTGAAGTTAAGCAAAAATAAAAAAAAAGTAATAATAATAATTGTTTTTTATTTTAAAAATTGTGTATTATGTGTATATATATATATATATATATATATATATATATATATATATATATATATATATATATACATATAAATTAAAATTAAGTTGAATTTAACAAAACTTATATAATAACAAATAAATTATAAAAGATGAGTTGATTTGATGTAATTGTTTTATGTTTTACAGTGCGCTGTGCTAACTAAACTCATGTTTTATTTATTTTAGGTCAGTGTCAGCTAAATCTGAATAATCAACATGTTAAAGTATAATTTCTAAGCTGTTGCCATTTAATTATATTCAGTTTCATCCAGAGTTGCCCGCTAAAAGCAGACAGAGCAGAGAATAATAATGATGGCTGCCATGCGTCACTCAGCCTCCCAGTATAGGTAGTTTATTGTCTGCCTCGTCCACTTTCACTCACCAACGCCAAACCAGCAGCCCACAAACACAAAAACAGAGAACCAGTTGTTCCCCGTTGTCTGAAAAGAAGGACGTCTAAACAGTCGGCTGGTGTTTGCTTCTTCCTCTCTGTCCACTAAGTGAAGCCCAGCTCTACAGTTCTGCTGCATCATTGCAGAGGACAGTTCAACAGTAAACTTCTTGCTTTAAGTATCGCTGCTCTGTGGCTCCACCTCAAGAGGATTTGACTGGAAAATTCAGGTTTCTATCTGTGTTCAGCCTGTGGAAGGTAAAAGTGTGGAGTTAATTAGCTAATATAATTGGTTCTTTACCTATTTAGCCCACATGTGATGTTTAACAGTCAAGAGAGATATATAGTATTTAAAACTGTCTGTCAGTTGCTAACTTGACCATAAGCTAAAGAAACCTAGCCTCAGTGAGTATTTTGTTTGAAATAGATACTTTAAATCCATTTTGTCAGCTACCAGTATTTCTGTGGTCATTTTCAGTAGTTTGTAATATTATTCGGTAATTTGTACAAATTATGTGCCATTTCTTTTATTTTTATGTACACAGGGAAATGTTTGTACCTTTAAAAACAGGATACTCCATGAACAGCAGCTAGCTTTGAAAAGGCAGTTTAGCTAACATTAGCTAATGAGCTAATTAGCTTGTCATGACATAGCAATATATTTATCTAGTTTGGTAGAAATTTTCACTTTTATCCCATATTCAGCAGTTGTTGGTGGTTTTTCCTCTTTTTGTGTGTAGTTTTGGCCATCATTTTCTCTATACATTATGTTTTACTTGAACAGGTGAAAAAGTAGCAATTTAGCCGCATCATGGTTAATGCAGTTGTATGTTAGCATTTGGCTAGCTAAGGAGCAGTTAGCCTGAATGGCAATTGTTACCTGTTGTTACTTGTTGACAAAAATGAAGTCCTTTCATGTATATCCTCTACGTCAGTGGACTAGGAGTTATACTGTGTGTCTATTGATGTATATATATTTATGTTATAAATATAATATTTATCATTAAGGCTACACACTACAGGTGATTTTGAGATTTGAGATAGTTGTATATTTTTTACACTAGTATAAAATATACATTAAAAACACATATTTAGGTGTTTATTTTGCTACAGTTTATCTATATTGCATACTGCCGAATAGATAAAATATCAACTGGGGAGGCTTCATGGTGATATCTGTTAGTTAGAATGTTACCTGAAAGTAGTGGTTTCCAGTAAAAATGTATGGAACGTTACAAATATTTGTTTTCACATACATACACCAAACTTTACAGCCTTTTTCCTGTCTGTATTCTGAAGGTTTTTACGGAGAGGTTTTTTAATATATCAGTCATAGCCTGATTTATACATATTTCATTCCGAAACAAAAACATCCGACTGTTGACAGCATTCTCTGATTTATGAAGTGATTAAAAGAAGATCTCCAAAATCCCCTCTAACATTCAGATCTAATATGTCAACAAAAAGAAGCAAGCGTTTTGTAGCTGATTTTATCCCATGTTCAGATCTCTCTTTTTTGTTTTGCATTTAATATTTAGATTTATATCGACCTCATTTGCATTTACAACATAACATTTCATAAACATGTAATACAAAGCTATTCTAGCTAGGGAAATTAAATAATTATATCTGTTAGTTTAAATTTGTTCCCTGTTCACCTGTAATATTCTTCTGTAAAGTACATTATAAACTCTTGTCAATAACAGACATTTGAAAAAGACAATGTGGCATGTTTTAAGGCTTGATTGGGAATACTAAAAAAAACATTTTCACTCAGTGTTTTTAATAATTAATGCATAAGATAGTTAAATAGAATTACATTTTTCTTGCCTGTTTAGCAGTACAACAGCCACAAACAATCAGTCTCCCAGCCTTTGAGTGCTACTAACCAAATAAGATTATATGTCTAGCTGAGGGGCAAGCTTTCAAAAGAGGCTCTGTTCATTTTAACAGCCAGTGAGAAATACTCACATGGCTTGGGAGTCATACAGCTCACACACAGAATGTTTGTGCACAGGAATGAACAACAGCCTCGCCACCTTTGACTTCTCATTGTTTACAGGATGTGCACATCATTAAATGCATATCTTTGTAGAAAAACCGCTCTACACGTAGCTTAACTGCTTCCTGTCAAACATGAATGGAGAGGCCCGCTTGTAACAGCCAGCGTTACAGTAATTCCCATCTCTGTGAGTGACTAACTCTGACTGGTGCTGTGGGCATTTCCTTCGCCTCTGCCTCGTGTGTTGTGTGTTGTGGGGTTTTCCCTTCAAACGATGCCACCACAAAATTGTTTGTGAAAGTTTTTCAGGCCGTTTTAAGTTAGCGGCCCTATTAAAGGATTGAGAAATGTTATTGGCTGAGTCATACGCATGTGGTAAGAAACATGTGTGAGCCATCATGTGAAAAATCGAAGAAATGTGCCCTGGCATGCTACAGTATTTACCATGTTCTTCTTCGTTTTTCCCTGGGTATTTCTCTCTCTCTCTCTCTCTGCCTAAATCTGAATGACTCCCTTCATTCGCATTATTACATTAAGACATGGATTAAGAAAATTCTAGCAGGACACCGGAGTCATTCCTCATGTAACTGTGTTAACAGTGTGTCCTTCATGTTCTCTGCTCTCTCCTCAGTCTCACAGCACGATATGCAAGTCCTCCGGGCCACAGTGGAATAGGGTCACCACAGAAGAAAAACACAAGGTAAATATGGCAAATATTTCATACAACTCCTTCATTTCATTAGGTATCCATGTTGCTTAGCGTTCTTCTCAAGGGGATTTCATATTTTATAGCACTTACCTCTTGTGTATGCACCTGTGCCTTCACGCATTTGTCCATGTTTTCATGATACTGTGTTATCACCACAGGGAGGTCAGAGGTCAATAGTCAGGGTCACATAGAGAAAATCTGATACTGATTCAGTGTTTTGCTCCTGGATTCTTCAGCAGGGTGTAACAGCTTGAACATAGCAGCATGAGCCTGAGTTTCCCTGTGAAAGGACAAACTCTCTAATGTGCTAAAAGTTCATTGCGCTGTTTGCCAGCCGACTTAAACATGCCCTTTCCAGCTCTGGTCTGTTGTGTGACAGATGTTTTCTGGGACAAATTCTGGATTTCACTGGTTGTGCTTCATAGCATGGCTGTACTCATTAACAATCAGGCTGGTGCAACCAAATATACACATATACAGTGTAACTGCAAAGGTGCTTGTTAAGAATTTTCTTCTAACCCTGTCTGAGTGTTGTAGATGTAAATAAATGCTGACTGTTCCGTTAATATCTTGAATGATTTACCTGAGCTGGATTTGTATTGAAAACAGGGCCATCATTGCTGTATACATCAAGAAAAATAACCTGCATAAACACTGTTTAGTTACATTGTCGTTTACTTGCTCTTAAAGTTTGTTAATCTCTGGCCTCAGTTCAGTATTTTTACTACGTGACAAGTGCTGTTTAGTGTAATGTGTCCCTTTGGGGTACACATTTTAACAAAGAAGCAGTTGCTAAATAAATACTAGACATTATAATGACACTCTTTGTATTGCCAAGCCCTAGGCTGTAGCTAACTGTCAGGAGACCACTGGCCTAAGGTGTCACATGTGAGATCCCATCACACACAGCTATAACCATAACTGTTCAGGTTCTGGCACTCATGCAGAGATATGGGCACTAGCACAGGTACATACTTGTACATGTGTATAATCAAATCACACACATAGAAAGGCACATATGAAACTTACACTCAGAGGTCTATACGCATAGACTGCATGCACACACCCCAGTTCAGCTGTCTGATGCTTGCCGCATTTGTTCCAGCTCAGAGGCAGTGGGAACCAGCGTGTTGGCAAATAATTCCTCTCCAGCCGCCACTGAGCAATGGCAAAAATGCTGCAGCCAGCAGCTTCAGCCCTATGGGTGGTAATCTGCCCTCTCACATCACTCACAACAAACCTCGCCGCTGCTCTGCAGAAACAGCTCTTTAACTCCTACACACAGACGAAGATGTGCATTCACAACACAAACAAATCACTTGTATTAGGGGTCAGTGAGCGGTGACAGTGTGAGCACTCCTCTGTTGCCATCTGATTTTCATTCACACAAGCCTGATTACCACATTTAATTGCTTTTCTTGCCATCTGAGAAGTTATTTTTAATCACCATGAGCTGTCTCCTCTGCTATCCCTGAAGCAAGAATGTTTTAGCAATTCTAAAATGGAAATAAATTGATGCCTCTCTTGCATAGCATACTGTGCTGAATGCAGTGAAGAGTGTTTCCCTCAAGGTACTGGAGTTTCAGATATTTTTACTACTTATGAGACATTCTGCTCGTTAGACGAAGCTAAAGGAACAGCAGCAACAACTGCCCTTTTCACTTGCACACTCACTCATACAAATTGTTTCCATTTTTTAACAGGGCGGGGTTGTGGGGGACACACTTTGCTTTGATGAGGGTGCCTGAGCAGAATTTAAATTAGAGAGCTTTACCGTCTGAATAGACTGATCCAAACACCCCTGGTAAATATGACCTAACACTGCCAGGCTTAGATGCTTTGACTCCACCTAGGTTCACCCACGCTCGGCTCTTACGTATGTCATCCTGGCTTTGCAGTACAACTCACCTGTACTGTGCAATGTTACCTGAGACTTTACCTTAAGGCCTGTTGACTCACATTACTCCCTTACCTACAGATTCCTACTACACATGCATTCCAGTGCCATACCACGACTGATTTGCACAAACTGTTTTAGCAGGCTCTTAACAATTTACTTGTTTAATCCATCACAGTAAACATCACGTCTACATTTGTATTTGTCAGTGTTTTGAGACCTTCAGTAGTCTTCTTTTTGACAAATAGAGAAATTAATTAAAATGTTGATGTACCAGAGCACATCAATAGAGCTCTGACAGTTACAAAACGCAGAAGCATGGTTTGAAAATTAATGCCTTTGCTGTAAAGTACTGTGTCTGTGTTTTGTAGGAAATGTTGGTATGGTATGGCTCATAAAGTTCATCATCTTAGCAGCAGGGGGTGATGTTTGACAGTTTGTTGGCCACCTGCCTACTCGTGGCATTCCTCTACTATTATGATAAGCCTGATGTGGCTTTGACTGATGGACTGGATGCCAGATGTGCTAGCCCAGATCCTGTGCACTCTGGCAAACAGAAGGTGGTCTTGTAAGAACTAGGCACGAGATAAGGGGAGTGCCAGTTTAAATTCCCAGACTCACCTTGGCAGGGAAAATAAACAGCACTCTGTCCTTTGCAAGAACTACTGTCAATAGCCAGTGACCAGCTGACCTCACTGCCTCACCTCACTAGTAGGTTGCACATCTGTCCGCCCTATAACAGAATCACTGTCCAGCAATTGCATCACATTTCCGTCTCCAGTTCCATTTTGCTGATGCATTATCAAACATGTATTTTGGAAGATGAAAGAATCTCATGATAAAAGGGACTACCTCTGATTTCCATCTGAATTGCCTCAATCTCTCCCTCATTTCCCACTGTTTATCTCTCATTTCCTCTCGTCTGGGTTTGCAGCTACAGTGTCTTCATCCTCTGATTACCACCCCCTGTGCATTTTCTTCTCCCTTTCTCTCATGTCTTTCTTTTGTTCCTTTTAGTCCTCTTCATTCTTTTTTCTTTTAATTCCTTTATCTATCAATCTCCTCTATTCCTTTACTTGCTGACAGAATTTAGGAACGTTTCCAGCACCGAAGCTGCTGTTAACAATACAGTTGCCTGTGTAAGTGTGTGTTATGCATCACTGAGGTGTTTTTCAGCTTAGTTTTGTTACATTTCATCAGTATTCAAAGGCTCCCTGCAATTTCTTTGCTCGCTCTTCCTCTGTATTATGTGCTTGCTATACTGTACTTGTCCATCTGTTTGAGCCCAGTGAATGGCAGCCTCAGATCTGGGCTGAGGACCACCTCTGGCTGCAGCTCAATGGGTTCACTCAGGCAGAGCACCAGAGTTGCTCTCAGGCCTGGATCAGCCTCTCTGACCAGTCTGAATCTGCTGTTGTTGCCACTGTTGATGAGCAGTAGGATTGAAAGTAGGATGTTATTAATTCAAAGAAACTGCGAGTATGGAGACGGCATATTTCTTGTTTCTTGATGTCACGTTTTTGCATGGAGCACATTTTTATTTTTGCACCATTATCTGTATAAAACAAACTTTGCATGACTCAGCACAAGAGCTGACATATTAGAGAGTTTTGCTTTGATTTCCTGCTGTGCCGTGTTCTATTTTTACTAGGGGAGACACACAAATACACTTGCATTATTTCCAATTAGATACCATTGATGTCCCTCTGCAGCAATAATAGAAGTACTGATTTTTTATGGAATGCTTTCTGTGTTTCTTGTTGCATCAGAAATTGCAGCAGATGCTTAGTTAGGTTGAAAAGCCCCGGGGCTTCAAGCCTAATTTGCTTTACTCATACCAGTAAGTGCAGCTGCCTTCCCTAGCAAATCAAAAGCTGCTGAAGTGATGTTAAAGGATCATCTGGGAGCGTTAGTTTTTTTTCCAGCAGCAAGTTTATTTTCCTTCAGGTTGCTTATTGCCTTCTTGTGGTATATACCTTAAGCTTTCAGGATTCCCTTTACTGGATCCACCACATAAAAAGCCATCGTAAGAAACAAAACCTTAACTTTTTTATGCTGGAGTGTGGGACTTTTACATATGAAAGTCTGTCGCATTTGAGCCAAATGAGTTCACTAAAGGCTGATTAAACCTCTCAGTGTCAAGTAAAAGTTTTAAATCTGACTTTTGCTGTGGCCATACCGCCTTGTGGATGCCCGATCCTGTCAGATCTTAAGCGAGGTTGGGCCTGGTCAGTACCTGGATGGGAGACAATGAGGGAACATCAGGAAGCCTGGGTGAATGGTTGGAGGGGCCAATGGTGCAGCCTGGCCTCCGTCAGTCTACTCCAGGGCAGATGTGGCTACATACGTAGCTTATCACCATCGAGTATAGCGTGAATGAATAATGCAATGTAAAGTGTGTTTGAGTGGCTAGAAAAGCGCTATATAGAACCAATGCATTATTATTATTTTGCTGAACCTGGAATGATTGGTTTGCCAGAGCTGAGGAGAGGAGAAACCGTAGCGTTGGAGACAGATGGAGTCCGTGGAGGAAAAACCAAGGAAGGATCCAAGAAAAGTTTTTGATGCTTTAGATAAAAAGAAACTGAGCTTTCAGAGGATGGATTATTCTCTGAAAAAGAAAGCTTTGAAAGCAATGGCATGTGGCACAAGCACACAACTGTGTCACACACTGTCAGAAGGGGGAGACAAAAGCTCCATACAGAAGGCTTAGAAACAGAAACGTACTCCTTTTCGCAGATAAGGATGATCTATGATATCCATTGCAAGAGGAATTTGTTATTTTATAGACTGATTTCAGATAGAGGAGAACACGTCAGCTTGTTTGTCACAGGATAATTGCAGGATGGACTGTCAACCCATGTTCAGTTTCATTTCTGTGGACTTGCCCTCAGTATGAAATATGTTCCTGATCCATGTGGCTCCAAAGGGCAAAATCACCAGCTTTTAATTTGGCTCCACGACTGACCCACAGTGGAGTTTTAAAGAGATACTCTGAGGAAATAAAGCAGCAACAAAGTGTTGTTACCTGACCAAAGTATTTCAGGTATTGATTTGGTCACTCAGTGGTTTTCCTTACTGATTGTTTGGCGCGCTGCTGTTGTTGACTTATTTCCTCTCACACCCACAGAGTCAGTGTGACAAATCAAAATCAAATTGAGTCGACTCAGCTCTAATGCAGGAAGTACTGAGTGAGAGAGAGCCGAACTTCGTCTTTTCCAGATGAAGTTCATCAGGGTTGCCATCATAGCTGTGTGCCAAAGGAATAAAAGAGTACTGGACGAAGCCTAGAGAGATATTTCTTAATAAACAGGAGGTTTATTATCCGTGCAACATGTCAGCCTGTCCTCTAAGATCTCAAAGACAAAATGGAATATATGAGATGTGTTTTTTTCCTGCTGAGGGGTTTTGACCATGCACTGCAGGATTCCAAACCTACAAAAACTTTCCCCTCCGACATCTCGGCTCCATCTGCGATACAGACGCAGTGGCATACTCAGCATAACGAATCGATTATCTTTGCTAAGGGACATCACGACAGCTTTCAAGCAGAGAAACAGACATAAAGTTGTCAGAAACTCTAGTATTTCCCCTGGGAACATAGACAAAGACTAGCTACGAAGGGAAACACACACTGCAGTTATCAGCGTTACCTGCTTTACCTGCCACAACCTGCCTACTGTTTATTTAAGTTTGTTGTAATCTGTGAGTTCCAAAGACTTTTTGAGATTTACTTTTCTGTAATTGCCTTTTTGTCCATTGTTAGGCATTCATTCTGATCGGAATTTACTTTGCCTCGATGCAATCTCGTCTCAATATGCAAACAACCAATCTAACGTGACTGCGAGGGAGAAGGCAATTATATTTAAGGCGTGAAATGTGATCTTTGGAATCAGGCCATGAATATCACTTCAAGGCGTAGTTGGGATTAATGGAAGAAATGGATCCAAGTTGTCATAAATCCTTGTCATGATCCTTGAACCAGCTGCCAAAATTGTTTTTGAAGAAACTTAATAACACGCAGATGATGAAAGCATCTGGCAATGTCCATAAACAACGCAGTGTGAAGTTATTGTAGAATAACAACAGGTTTTTGATGAGATAATTCTTTTACCGCTCTCCTGGGAGTTGTGAAAATCCTCCAGCTGCAGCATGGCAAATCAACATTTGACACTGGCAGCTTTGACTGCGTCTGGAGTTTAAAAAAAATTATGCAAAAGTGAATCAGAATACAGTAGAGAGACTGACTGGTAGGTGTGTCTGCAAGCGTTTGTTTCTCTGGAAGTGAAAGAAATTGTTGTTGTATATGATACATATAGCGGGATGAGTCATAATATGTATCCAAAGTCGTTCTGCTTTTCCACTCCGACAGATTTTTGGTTTGTTTTGTACGAAGATAGATGTTGACAGATCTCATTCAACCTGTCATGAAGCAAACTCTGTGTTATCTGTGACATACTTTCACCTAAACTCAGAGTTCATCTCTTTCTTTCGTCCTTCCTCCTCAACCCATGAGGGAACACTCACTTCCTCCCAAACAGCCCTCTTGATCTCTCTTTGTCGTGCACACATTATTGAGTCCAGGGGTCAGCATTCATGACACCATAGCAGGACTCTTTTAACGTAAAGCGAGTTCTCCTTCCTATTGTCTGCTCTGTATGGAGTCTCAGGGTGTATCTTGTGGTCTTATCTGTCGTTCTGAGTCCTCGGTTGCACTTGTTTTCACTCCCAGCAGGGTTTCACGCCATCCAGGGTTCAAATTTTAGAATGGGTTCACTGTCTCTCAAATCTATCTCAAATTCCCACATGTGCACTGCATGTTCTAGTTTTTTCTCTTGTTCCGACTTTTTCAGGCATTTCCAGGGGAAGGGATGCAGCTGATCTTAGTTAGACACATCCACTGGATATCTTCCAGAGATACAGTCTTTTTAGTAACACATTCCTTCTTTACGTTGCTGTGCCAGTACTGTTCACAGAGATGCAGTGAAGGACATTTGTACTAAAAATGTTATTTAAGAAGATAACTTCAGCTTCAGCTCTGCTTTAGAACATATTTTTTTTAGCGCTAAAGGCATGCAGGTTTTTGTTTCCTGTCACTTTAGTAAAGACACCAAAAGCTATTTGTGTGCAAATATGGCAATGAAAGTAGACTTGGAGAAAATGTGTGTCCATCCTTAAAAACTTGATTAATTACGTTGAGTTTTGACGTTTAAAATGTTCCTTTAATTAATCTTTTCTGAGGTAAAACTGCTTTAAAGGAAGAAATAAGGTAAATTTCAGGTTCAGTTAATGTTTCTGACTAAGTGATAAAGTCTTGACAGGTTTATGCTCCTTCCACTGACTTTAAATTGACTTAAGGTTATTTTTCTTGAGATGGAACTCCATTATGTCACCTTAACATCTAAATCTTCTGTTCTACTCCCTCTCCTGCAGGTTACCAGGGCCCTCCAGAGTACCTGCTGCAGGCAGCGGGGCCTCCAGGAGCCCAGGCTCATCCAACCTCAACCGTCGGAGCCAGAGCTTCAACAGCATTGACAAGAGCAAGCCTCTTCAGTATGCCAGCGGCAACGATAGAGGTAAGGAACATTGCTGTATTCATGACTGCACAGATAAATGCTTAGAGAGACTGACTTTTTTTAGTTTTGTAAAGTTGCTAGAGTTTGATAGGCAACAGAGGCACATATTTCACCTTCTCCATCTCGGCCACTTGATGGCACCACTCACACAACACAATTCAAGCAGGCAAGAGCTGCAGAGAAGCCCAGTCCCTCACTCTCCCAATCTTTACCAGTCTGCTGAATCACCCCCAGCTTTTTATTCCAAGTGAGTTATAATGGAAGCCATTAAGTGGAGGCGGCGAAAAATTTTCACAGCGTGGCTAGAGCCATTTGAGAGATGACCAGAGGGGCAAATTCAGGCAGCTGCTCTGTCAAGCATGATCAAGCTAATGAAAGTGAATTATGTTTCTGAGAGAAGGATCTTCCAGTGGCTGGGAGTTAGAAAGTATGACATATTATTTAACGCAAAATTGATTATTCCCAAAAAAAAAACAACAAGCAGTTGTTTCATTTGTTTTGCTGTTTTAGCAGCTTCTTTCTGATGTGATGAGTAAATATATTGGCTCACAATGTTTTAATTAGTGATTTTTTTTCTTTTTGTCTGTTGGTTCACTCACTGTATTTATAATAGCTTTAAGATTTCCCCACGGCTCATTCAGAAGATTTATCATGACTTACTGGCTCACACAGTGCTAATAATTAAAACCTCTCTCATTGCTCACCCGTATTATAATAATCAAAACCATTCCTGATAACATGATGACAAACAAAAGTGTTTTCTGGCTAACGAGGCTTTGCTTTTAATCTTAACATATTGCACGAGGAAACTAAGGAGAACACACTGTAGGTTTTAGTCTGTGGAGTTGAAAGAGCATCGGTAGGTGGTCATGGCAGTAGAGGCGAGACACAGTGGATGGGATCAGACAGAGAGAGCAGTGAAATGCCTTTAGCAAAGCAATCCTCAGAGTTCAAATCTGCACTCACCCCTTTTGATTTCTGTCTAAAACTTCAAACTTGTCTTCGGGAGATTGAGGGAATGTGTGGCGAGAGATGACGAGTAGATGGTAGTGGAAGGGTGGACAAGTGAGTGTGTGATGGAGTGTAATTCACAGATGAAAAGAGAGTAAAGTACAAGTTATGTTGTAACTGACATTTTGTGTTAAGCTTGTAATTTAGTTTAAATTTCAGCCTTTTGCTGAGGTGTATTAGGTTAATCAGGTTTCAGTTGATCGCTTTGTTTCCGTTTTGTTTGGTGAAAATAGTACGAGGATGTATTAAAGGGCAGATACTGCGTGTCTTTTTCCGGCCGATTCACATTGAGTCCTGCCACAAGACAAACCGTCAGCTTGCAGAGATAAGACACCAGGCGTTGGAGCTTCACTGCAGGGGAGATGAAACAGTATTTTGGTCTAAAAAAAAGAAAAAGAAAAATCAATTGTTGGGAAATGTCAGCTATGCAGCCAGAACCTTCTGGGCAAAAACAGGTAGCAGAGACAGCATAAGACAGGGAAACAGATACAGAAAGTGTCTGCCACAAGGCATTTTATGCATCTTCTTGAGTCTTACAGCAAGTTTCATTTTCTGCTGTCATATTACGCATCCTTCTGTTTAATCTTACATCCTTTCGTCTTTTCTATTCATGACTTTACAAACCTTTTTAAAATATTTTTTTACAAGCTTTTGCTATATATGCATCACTTTCTGTTACTCTTTTTTCAGATTAGTAATGCAAACAAACACAGATATTCTAACCCATTATGTGCAGATAAACATCATCTGGATTTTGTTGTAAAGTTCATCAACCCAAACACATAGTAGGAGCAACTTCGTGTGACTGATGCCAGCGATGAAAGCCATGTTATTGTTTGCGTACACAAGTTTTTATAGGCATGTGTGACCTCTTGAGGATGACGTGAGCCCATTAGAGTCTTGTTTTGTTTCTCAGCTCACAAACAGTGAAGCTCTGACCAGAGAGAGCTTAAAGGGCACAAAGACCATTGCATCACTCTTGTTGCCATGCAACTATCTAATTAGCTTTGAGCAGCTAAATTGAAGCATAAGAGGCTGTGTTTTTTTTTTTTTGTAAAATTTTATCAAAGAAAGTTGCTTTGCTTGTTGTTAAAGATGAAGATAAGGAGGCAATTGTGAAACTCTTGTTAAACTGAATTGGGAAGCTGCTAGCTTATTATCTGTCTGACACTGATGTAATGTGAGGACTGGCTAAAATGTCCATGTGAAGTATGACAAATTGTACCCAAAACAAGCTGCAGAATTTGAAAGAGAAACTTTTTATACCTAGGTGCAGGTTTTAAACTGGCCAGTGTGTGTAAGTGTTTGTCAGTGCAGATATGCGTCACTTCAAACGTATAACTCTCATATAAACCCAGGCATTTGTGCTCGTGGGTTTCTGTGAAGGATCTGGTGTGTCGTTGTATGCATGTGTTTGTATTTGTTAGCAGAGGGTCCACCGCCGCCCAGAAGAAATGGCATTTCATTTCTCGGCCGCTGAGGCAAAAAACGAAAGGGAAGAGTCTGTTGCCACGGCAACGGCAAGTCACTGCACGGTGAAAAGTGTGGTGGTGCTGCGAAACAGCCTCTGGGGTGGTGATGGAGGAGCGGGGAGGAGGAGGGGAGGGATCTCCAAAGACGGGGTTAATTGACTGGACACACAGACAGAGACACAATCACACAAACACTTGTAATCTCCTTTATTCACATTCATAAACTCTCTCCACAGATGAGGGGTAACATAGAGGACATGCACACATGCATTTGGAATCACACAATGTATTCTCTCTCATCAACATTTATGCCAGTGTCACATGGCTGTGTAGACACATAAGGAAATACAAAAAATGATAAATAAGGGTGGATTTGTAAGTTTACCTGATGAGGGTCTAACCTACATTTACCTCTGCTGCTCTCATCTGAGATCTCAGCCTTCTGTTTTCTGACTTATCTCAGCTTTCTAACCTGCTAGCTCACGATAGGTAAACAGGCTGGCTGCCAGTTCGTTGCCCTTTTTAAATAAGCAGAAATGGGCAAAAACAAGAGGGGGTTCTGCTGTTGTGCAAATATGCTTTCACACAACCCAGCGACACACTCAAAGCAGCTCCATTCACATTTTTGTGTATGCAGCTGCTTATGCTTGCATATTAAAAATTTACATACGCTTTACTAGCTCATCCACACCCTCTTAAACACACACACACACACACACACTGTAATTAGATAAGTAATTAGAGTCGGCCTTCTCATCTGAATAAATTTAATTGGTTAAATAGTTTTTCAGCCAGCAGGTTGTTTACTTAGGCATATGTTATTAAACAATGGGCATTTAAATGGTACATTCAATAATTTAATGCAACACAAAACACCCCAGTCTAAATGGAAACTCTTGATCAACTCTGACCCATGTGTAAGCTCTTTTTTGCCTCAGGTAATGTTGAAACAGCATGCAGAAACATTCCGTAGCTAAGTGTTCAATTACTTTTGAATCCTGGCATTTTGAGCATTATGTGTTAATAGCGCTACATCTCCCACACATTGACTTCTATATTGTTGTACATCTTCTCAAATTAAAGCTTAAACCTGGCCACATATTAGGCATTTCACAGCCACTTGCTAGATTACACTTTAAAGAATGCTATAGAGAGAAAGTCTCTGTTGCAACCTGGACAGATTTTACTGAGTGCACTGAGGTGTTTTTAGGCACGGTGTAAGGTTTTAGAGGATGTTGTCAGAAGCGTAAGCCGGTTAAAGTGTCTCGGCCCAACCGCAGTTGAATCTGAACCCTCCTACTCCGCCTGCATGAAGGGGCTTTAAACTGCAGGTTGGAGGTGACTCACAGCCAGCTGAACCCTGCTCACTGTGCCGAATGACAGCCAGACAGACACTCAGTCAAATGGTGCATAACATAACGCACCCCATTCCCTCTTTATTCCTGCCCAATCATAATTCTACCTTTTCCTTTTTTTTCCCTCCTCTATTTATCACTTTCTGTCTGGAAGTAGCTCAAAGTCATATCCACAGGGAGATGAAGTTTTGTCTCTCTGTGCCTGCCTGAAGCAAATATCTCTCAGGTTGTGGATCTTGTACTGTGTGCATAAGAGAAAGGTGGAGAGAGGGATGGGAAGAGAAAGTGCTTGATGGTCTGTGGAGGTTGTGTAAAGGTCAATACTCGCCAGCTGAAGCTAACACATTTTTGTACATGCACGGTGGCGGTTTACGTGCTCCACGGCTTGGCTGTCATAGTGACTTTTACATTTGCCAAGCATAGTTTTACTGAAAATGCGGTAGAAGGAAACACCTTCGTATTGCATTGTGAGTCCGGGCATGTGTGTGAGTGAAACACCCTTGCTGCTGCTTCTCAGGTTGTGAATGATGGAGGAAGGAGAAAGAAAAATTGGAAAATCGCAAATATAAAAGCGAAATTAAAAGTAAATTAAAAAAAACCTCTTGAATGTTATTATTGATCACAGACAGATGAGGTGTAGCAGTAAATCAGGGCAGAGATAACTTTCAGTGGCATTCAAAACTCAGAGTGTCGTGGATAATTGTGTGTTAAAGGTCATTCTCCTTTCTTGCTAACAAAGACGGTGTGATTTTGTTTGTTGTCATGGCTACAACGGGGTGGCCTGTCCCTCATAAGCACTATTATATTGTACAAATGCAAACATGCTGTGACAGGCCATTAGGAGACATAAATCAGAGGGTGGAAGTCTGAACAGAGAGGTACAGCACTACTGAGAGCAAACTCCTTTGAGATCCCAGTGTAATGATAACAGTGAAATCTTTTCTTTTGACCCAGCTTGCTGTTGATATTCCTTCATCTGAGAATAAGCTCCCTCAGTTGTTTTTTTTTTTTTAACTTAACACACCATTGAAATCATGTGAAAGTTTCCCCCTTTTTTTCTCGACTTTTGAAAGTGTGTAAAACCACAAAGGAAGACAGCAGGAGGGCAGGAGAGTATTGTGATTCAATTTCTCCTGTCAAATAACTCCGAGAACCCTGTGAGAGTTTGCCATTATTTGAACTAATAATTTGCTAGGAAAAAACACACACCTGTCAGAGCCCCTACAATGACTATTGCTGCTATATAAAAAGCAGAAAATTAGATATCACACATGAATGAACAACAGAATTAAAACAAATTGCTGTAAATGTGTGGCACGTCAAGCTTAATTATTTATAAAATAATGCAATAACAATGTATGTGTGTGATCCTTTGTATTTTAATGAATTCTTTGTAATTTATGTTTTAGGTGATGAGTTGTTTATGGATGCATGATAGTCTAGAAAGACCAAAATAGTCCCAAAAGGCAAATTGTATGTCATCAGGTTTTTAATCAGTTCAATCAGTGACTCATTTATTTGAACTGGAACTACGATTTGGAAATTTGCCAGCTGTAATTTGCCCAGATATCTCTTGTAATGATCATCTTGTTAATCTCTCTCTCTTCTCTCCTTGTTCAGAGTCGGTGAGGAGCATCCCAGTTCCCAGTGGGATGAACGGGAGTGGTATCGGTGGGATGGTTCCCACCAGCCTCAGTGGGCAGCAGCTGGCCTCTGCCATCCCTTCACCCACAGCGGGAAAGTCGTGGCGCAGCAAGTCCATGAACCTCAAGCACAGCGCAACTTCATCCATGCTGGCAAGCCCGACACACACACCTTCCACCACCCCATCACCTCAGGCCCCGGAAGGCCTTCAGCCACATGGAAGCGATGGGTCAAAAGTAGGCTCAGGTGTTGTACCTCCCCAGAGGTCAATGTTAGAGAAGTTCCGCCTAATTAACCCTAGATCCGCTTCTAGAGCGTCACCATCTATGGCGGAAATGGCTCTACAGGAGGAAGATGACCTGTCGGAGTACGGTGAAGATGGATTGACGCCCACGGGGTCAGTGTGCAGCAGCGGAAGTAGCAGTGCTACAGCCAAACAGATGCCAACAAAGACCCCTGCTTCATCCCTCACTGCACCAAGCAAATCTTCCTCATCCTCCTCTTCATTTTCAAAGGCTTCTTCAAACGGCAGCAGGTCCATGGCCACGAGCAAAGACAAGGAGGACAAAGGCAGGTCTGGGAAATCTGGAAAGGACAACTCTCCGGCGAAAGAGGAGCGTGAGACGTTTGCTGACTCCAGCAAGAAATCCTCCAAAATTGCCAGCCTCATCCCCAAAGGAGGGAAGTCATCATCGGGGAAGAAAGATAGCAGTGCCCCCTCAGCTTCCAGCGGCATCCCAAAGCCAGGACTAAAAGCTCCCTCCACAACAACGGCAAAGCCTCAGGGTCAGTCCCACACCCAAAACCAGGCCGTATTAAACAGCAGCGGCAACATGCGGGCAGGAGAAGGGGAAAGAGCCAAACTGACGAAAGGAGGTCAAGGTGGGAGTTTTTACATACAGCGCTCTATTGGGGGCCCAGAGGGCAAACGGACCAGCATGACCTCGTCCACCAGCACCTCAGCTCTGTCCGGGTCTACTGGGATGCTAGGAGGTGGAGGTGGAGGTGGAGGAGCACTTGGAGGGAATGGAGTAGTTCAGCTTCCTCAACAGCAGCAGCACAACCACCCCAATACTGCCACTGTGGCCCCCTTCATGTACAGGTGAGATGTGTGTGTGTACTACCATCCATAAAATACTAACAAAAGGATCAAAACTGTGTATTTCCCACACATTTTTTTCCATGAGAGGTCAATATGTTGATCTTTTTTGTCAAACTCACACCTGCACACATTCAGGCACACATCACTCACACCCCATGAAATCTTGGAGTTCTCCCAGTGATCAGCTGGTGCTCCCCACTGTGCATCTTACTCTCGCCTCCACATCTCCTCACAGTCATTACAGAACAGGCTAACATCCACTGCCTGCTGCTTGCCAAAGCCTATTATTTAACTGTCTGGGATTCATCTTTGATGTGAGAATCCAGACACTGGCAGCATTCAGGAACCTTTTCCCCTTCTCCTCATTCAGCCAACATTGTTTTGATGCATGCAGCTGGCACATGGTTCCCTGATGTTACAGCCATCAGAGGTGCAGGAAGTGGGTAAATCCGGAGCAAAGAAATAGAAAAGCCGCCAAAGTCTCTGGAAAGCCTTTGTGCTTGGAGAGAAAGGGAGTTAGGAATCCCATTAAACAAGACTTAATCCTTCACCCCTTCTCCCTCTCTCAACTACCTCCTCTGTCGTGCACAGTCAGCTCTGCCTCTTTCGAGCATTAGTAATACTATAATCCCACACATTTAACAAGTTGCTGTGGCTATCAGTCCAGGGCAGATAGTGAATGATAGTCAGCTATGAAGAAGAGAACCAAAACTGAATCTGTAAAAACATAGGCAGCCCACTCAGTGAGCAAAAACTAAACTGAGTAACACTGAGTGTAGATGCAAGTGGATGTACCATCTGTGATGTCACACACGGGTTTCTGAAGGAGCGTTTTGAAGCTCAGACTTCTGCTTACTGCTTGCTTCCATCTTGGTCAGTAACTGGAACTAGAAAACTCTAATCTGGCTATGAGTGAAGTTAGGCAATCAGCATCCTTCATCAGCTCTCTGCTATATTAACAGTTTTTTTCTGACCGCAAAGTCATTTACAAAAAAACCACACACACATAAGATGTAAGCTAAGAGAGTTTCACTTTGTTGGGAACCAGTTCACTGATTTTACATCGGAAAGACTGATTTTTTTTTCACTTATTTCAGTTCAGTTTAAGTTTCTGGAAAACAAATATTAACAATTATTTCTGATGTTGGCATTTAAACCTTGATTACACTCCCTTGTGGATGCACACACAGACAGCTGTGGACACTTAGTTGTTATTATTATACTACCTTCTAGTCTCCTTTGAGGATTCCATTCCATATATGCACAGTGGCTGTGCATTTACATATTCCACTTTGCCGTTAAGTATATGCATTACTGCCTTTCTAGCATAGTCGAGACTCAAAGGATCCACATGACTTCTCATGGACAAAATTTACTTCACACGGATCATCCTGTGCTTGTGGATGCTAAAAGTAATACATTGGCTTCACACGTATCACTGCTAGTGAAAAGTTCATCTGTGAAAATTCAAAATTATTAGAGGGTGAATATAAGACAACATGCAAGGCTATTAGGTGAGCTGTGGTGGCTGGCAAGCTAATTGCTAACAAGATGGAAGCTCTAGTCATTCTCAATAGCTCTTTTCTATGTTTTCCTGCAAAGGCCACCTGGGAATTAGTTTTTTAAATTAATTAATTCAATAAAGTGTTCTTGAAGGAGCAAGCTTGCCTGTGAAAAACACTGTTGCAGACTTATTTCACATCCATGAGGGAATACACAGACTGTGGTGCTTCCATTGAAATTACCTGATTTTGTCTCAAACATTGTGCAGTGATGGAGCCTGTAGACAGTCACTGCCACACATTAAATAATAATGCATTTAAACTAATCCACTTGGGGTGAATAAGGTCTTGTCTTTGAGGTGCTGTGCAGATTTACATCCTCCATACTTTTTTCCCTCTGTTTTTCGATACATCCTTACGGGGATGTTTCTGCAGCTTCCATCTTCATCCTCCTCTTCTCTTTCTATTATTATTCCTGTGCAGCAGTAGGCCTCACCCGAAGCTGTCAGTATGCATACAACAAGTGTGAAGGCCTCCCGCTGTGCTGCTATTCACCATCATTATTGGCCCAATTAAGCATCCTTCTCTTGTTTGGTTTTTCTTTCTCCTCCTACTGTACGTTAGTGTCTTTGCCAAGCTTAACAGACCAGAGCAGTTGTAAGATTTTTGCTGCCCTTAGTATGTGGAATTGATTTGCCCCCACCCGCCTCCACACACACATTCACACACATGCAAAGAGCTGCAGTGTCAGTAAGTGTATCCTCTGTGTTCTCCTCTGCTCCCATGACCTAAGCTGACCTGGCTAATTTAAAACAAATCAGGAATGATATAAATACTACAGTGATGCATAAAAGCTGGGTTCAGTATGTTGCTCAGCCCTCGTTTGCTGCAGATCATGTAACAATCAAGCAATGTGGATGGTGCTGTCACATTCTTCTCCTTGGATTATCTCTTGATAGCACAACATATGCGAACATTTTCACAAAAGAGCTACAGTTTGGGTCACATTTCTTTGTATTAACAGCAGTGAACTTTCCTTTTGAAAGTAGCAAAATCAATTTTTGGTAAATAGTAATTCATTTCCTCCACTTTCTCCCATATATCCAATCTCTTATTTTGGGTCCATACTGTTCTCTACAGCAGTGGGAGTGAATATCTCTGTCTCTGTCTTTGTGAATCCACTGAGTTGAAGGAAGCTTGCAGGAAGAAAAAAAAAAGCTTTTTCTCATGAGCTGAAGTCACAGGCTGATGCTACTGTCGCAATAGGAAGCCAATTTTTATCTGCAGCTCTGCAGGTGGTGGTGGTCCCTAGTGTGTGTGTGTGTGTGTGTGCGCTGTGTGTGTACGAGAAGGAGTGAATGCTGTTCAGTAGCTTGTGCTCACATCTGTCTGTACTTTTGTCTGTGCGTGTGCTTGTTTTAATTTTCTCATTTTCTGCATGCAAGTTCTACTGTGTGTATTTCATATTTTCATTGCACCTGCTGTCACTGTCTGTAACTGTTTTTCTGTGTCACTGTTAGTCTGTTTTCGTGTTCGTCGTGTTGTGGTTTTGCGTGTCCTCATAGTTGTGAGCGCATGCATGTGTACAATTGTTATCTCAAGGAGTGTGTTGGACTCCTTGTTTCTTTACATCAGCAAACAGACAGTGAAGCGTGATGCAGCATAGTATTAAAGAGAGGAGGAGGATGCACACAAACACGTATCTACTGCACTTTCCTGCACACACACACACGCTCACACACACACACAGAGAAGCATTTGCAGAAAATATCTCATGAGACCATCCCCTCCCATTTGAGATGTCCATCTGTTGAATATCGAACTTAGATGAAAATCTGTCTCAGAAATTCAACTCTTTTCTTGCGTAGCATCACAGAAACACAGACTAAATGCAAAGGAGGGAAAATTCAGGCTGCTGCTTAAAATAAAGCCATAAAATCTTTTAGTTACTGGCCTTTTTAACCCCAGCATTTTCAACAAATGTATCTGCTTGACGTACTCTTTGCACTTTATCATTTTAGCAACTCCACAGGCTATAAAATATTTATGAGACACTATTTTTTATGTTGTAGTAGTTGTTAATGCCATGTTAAACTAAAACTTAATGGTGCTAATTTATAAGTAAGTACAGGAAGTAATGAGAAGAACTCCCCTTAAGGTGAAATGAAATTTTATCTCTACAAAACTGGAACACAAAAATGATGCAAAATATACTGCAATTGTCTCGAAGAAAGGTATAGCATGACAAGTTAGATATAATCCACTGCCTTGAAAGATAATAGCAAAAGCTGATCTGAAACAATTCCCATTCACATGACAAGCTATAGCCTCGCTTTGAAAAATAGTTTGTTGTTGAAAGCTATCAGCGTATGGATTAACAATATGGTTTACTATCTATTTTGATATATTAATTGGCACTAGGAAACAGCTGAAAACGACAAAATGGCCACAAAAGTGGAGCAGCCTTCCATGGCTGTAGTGATTGTAGTCTGTAGGACTTTGTGTTTAGCGTATGTTTCAGTCTGTCTTTGTAACTGCTGTGTAGCCGACCTCAGACCAAGGGAGAGCTGGTCTACAGCAAGACAGCCAAACAGTGCCTGGAGGAGATATCAGGTACAGCAGGTCAACACACATGCTGTGGGATGTGTATGCATGATATTTCTCTGTGTGGGTGTGTGAATGCGCACATGTATCATTACATTAACATCTGCCCTTTTAATATTGGTTATGGAGGAATTTAACCTTCATCTGCTTTTCGGTATCTGTTTCTATTTAATGTTGACCCGCAGTTCTGCACTACATGTGAAAGGAATTGTTTAGAAAATTGGATTTTCCTTCATCAGGAAATGAAAAATTGAGTTAGCTTGGGTGAAAACTGTTGTATTGCATTATGGATTAGCTGTTCTTTGTCATGTTTGTGAAAGGCAAGGCTGCTGGGTCTGTTAATAGAGTAAAGGTAAAAAAATAACTGCAGCATTAGAGAGCTTCTGAAGGCTACTGCTGTGGCTAGCACAATGTCCCAGTGTTGTGCGGTTGTGTTTGCAGTGAGCGCGTATGTGCTGACGCGAGTGTGTTTGTGTTTACTGGGGGGATTCCTGTTCCACGCTGATTTCATGTAGTGAAGGGAAAAGGTCAGCGCTGACAGCTGGACACAGGGAGCATCTGTGGCTCTGTGTTTACATCCCTGCAGGCTGCCATCATCTGTTACAATCCCAGTGCTGCATCACCACCAGTCACCATGGCACATTATCATCAGTGCATACACAGGATTTATCTTTTTTAGTCTCAGCAGAGGGATGATTTTTGGAGAGTATCACAAATAGATATTTCTCTAAACCCCTACAGGGGACTTTAGTCCAGATAACACAGTCATATCCAAGTTGAAGAGTGCCCAACTGTATGAGTGATGGGTTTCATACATAGCCTAAAATGAGGCGTTAAAAACTGGGGAAAGAAGAAGTGTTAAACCATATAACAACTAAAGATGGCTGGTGAAGTTAATGATTTTGAAGATAAATGTTCACTATCCTAGACAATGGGGCTGTGTAATATATTGCTGAAAAATATATCACAATAAAATGCTTAATTTTAGTCAATGTCGATAATTATTGATCACTTCTAATGACCTGGTGACAAAAGTTTTATTGCAGATTTCACCATCCTACTTTTAATTTAACCACTTTAGGCTGTTTATCAGGGTAGGGAGGTGCTTATTTTAACGTTAGCACAATAATGAAAAGCACACACGTATCGGTACATTTACACACATGAATAATGAATAAGGATAACTGAATGATCTCACCCTGATGCACATTCAGTAAAGAAAGCAAGTAAAACTTAGAGGCACTCAGAGGGCAACCGGGGCAAAGCTGCCACACCACACTGGTTAAAATTCCAGTACTGAGAGCCTCAGAGCAGCTGCTAGGAGTGTGTCACTACAGGAGGCGGTGCAAGGGACGGGGTTTTGGGATGGGGAAGCCCGTCTCCCATGGGCTTGCATGGAAGCCACAGGGGAGACCAGAGGGAGGAGAAGGCGCTCCATCATCAAAGCTGTTTATGGGCCAGGGATCATCCAGGCCTAATATTGAGCTGTTACTGTCATCAATATACATCAGTCAATATACAGCTGCACACTGCAGGTTAAATCTTGTTTGTTTGCAAAGAGAAAAGTCTGCAAACGTCTTCATCATCCTTTAATTACAGTACAATGTAAATCTGTGCCACTGAGTTCAGCATCAAGGGACGTTTGACCAGTTTAAAGGAGTTCCTAACCGCAAACTTAAATTCCTAACAAGCAGCAGAATGAGAGGTTAAACCAGGCAACATGCAATCAAAACACAAACCGCTGGCACATAGAAATTCCATTGTTTCAGTTGCATTTTGCCAGTTGCAGATGAAGAGTTCACTGTCACGCTGTCACTCTTGAAGCTCTTTTTACTTTAGATATTATTGTATTTTCTAAATTCATCTGTTGCATCTACTGTAGGTTTTTTCTGGTTTGTTTAAGGTGCTTATTCTTTTTCCATTGATTTTGTTTCTGAGGATCCTTCCAAAACTAATTAGGGCATTATTTTTACACCTCACTTTATTCAGATGTGCCCATTTGGAATTAAACTTCTTACCTTCTGCGTAATAATAGAAACGGTAGGGGTCAGCTCGGACAGCAAATTAAACAGAAAACTAACTCAATGAAAACTAAGATGTCAAGTTCAAAGTGAACTCTACAAAGCCCAGCGTGCACAAACAACACCGTGTGATTATAGGTTTGGGGATGTCAGGTCGGCAGCAACATTCCAGACATTTTGCTTTGGCCGCGGCTTTTCCAAAGCCCATCATTTACCGGATAAAATTAGACTTCAGCGCTGGCCGTTCTCTTTGTTTGGGGTCCATTTCAAACACTTGCTTTTTGTTGTCACACGTTTCATGGTTGATTCGCATCCTTCGTTTTTCCGACTCTTTCACCATAGAGGGGCAGAAATGAGTCTCTGAGAAGGAAATTCAAGTCTATGCATGCCGCAAACCACATGACAAGCCTGCTCCTTTTACATACACAGGCTAAACCAGTGTCAAACAAACATCAAAGCCGCACAAAAATATAAAATTCTGATTAACATGTTTGATTTTCAAGCTTAATTGTGTGGATTTCTATATATTTTTTAAATAATATAAATAATACTAATATCTAGCATAGTCACTCACAGAGATTAAGATCACTGTGATTATGGTTTCTGAGGCAACTGCTTCCAATGTCTTCTATCAGTCGGTATCCAGCATTAGAGAATGTGTGGAAGACAGCTGTGACTAATAGAGACAGGGCTAATAACGCTCACATTGATTGATGGGAATATGTTGGCTCTGTGGTCTCATTGTTGATCCATGACAAGCCGCGGGCTCGCTGTTTTAGCTCCTCAAGATAGCATTTAATTAAGTCGGGCGGTCAGAGTGGTGCAGCAGGGGCTGCAAGCTTACAGGTGCACTGTCCAAACAACTCACTGTCACGTTGAGATGGAGAGACGCTAAGAGAGAGGGAGTGGAGGAGAAAAGATAAGGGCTCGCAAGAAGTGAGCAGAAAGTGAGAGAATCAGAGGGATTAAGAGAAAGAGAGAGTGATAAACAGAGGGGGCTAACAGAGAGAGAGAGAGAGAGAGCGAAGGAGAGAGAGGGAGTACTGCAGGCTGCATGCTGGAATGAACGGGCAGACTGAGAGCTATGTGAGTCTGTTTGCCGGCTTCACCGCCCGTTCGTTCTCTGCTGTGAGAAGAGAGGAACCGTCAGAGAGTCAGAGGGGGAGGCAGCAGAAGTGTGGCAGTGAGGTGGTAATTAAAGGAGGGGACAAAGTGGAAGGAAATAGATAAGAGTGAATGAAAAGGGACTGTCATTTAATAGGGGAAAAGATAAAGAGTGTGAGCGCAGGAGGGAGAGAGAACGTGTGAGGCACAGGAGATGTAGCGACTCGTTCATCCACGCCCCTCACTGTGGTGAAGCAAGAGAAAGGAGCCAAGAAGACAGAGAGACAGCATGCGGACAGGGGAAGGAGTGGAAGAAATAAGTGTTTGTGTCTGGCTCTGCGTCTGACCATGAGTATGGGCTGCCTCAAGGATGGATCTGGATTTTACCTACATGGCTGAGAGGGAGCTTTTCTCTCCACTCTTCCCCCTGTGCTTGCTTTCCCACCAGCCCACTGAAGCCTGGACCTCAGTCGGGAGGCGTGGGGCTTGGGGACCCATCTCTTTGCTGCTCTCCGGTGCTCCCTTCCCTCCATCTGCTCTCTCAGTGACAGCGCAGCCAAGATGTGAAGCAGAGAGGCACGCACAGGTAGATCCACTCGCATGCATAGTTTCAGTCACTGAGGCACCGGTGGCAAAGAGGTAAGCCGAAAAAAGGGAGGGAAGCTGCGAGCAGAGATGAAGAGAGGAGCAGAGTTCTCAGTGTATCAGGGAGGCAGCCCAGCCCGACGGCCTCCCCAGCCTCTCCCTGACAACCTCAACCTGCGGATCAAGCAGCGCTCTCTCACTAACCTGACCCTGCTGAGCGATGGCGAGCAGCGGGTTTACTCCTTCGAGCTTGATGAGCCACCGTCTCGTCTTTCCCAACCTCAGAACTCTTCATTGTACTCATCTTCCACACAGAGGGCAGGAGGCAGTCTGCAGGGAAGCCCCAGGAAGGAGGCGGTCACAAGGGGCGGAGGTGTAAGGGGCACCAGAGCTCGATCCCTGTCACTCTCCCTAACTAAGGTGCTTTCTCAGTCAGAGCATTCCCTCATCCCGGTCCCTTGGCGATGCACGGCGGCAGGTGGGCGGCCACAGCGGGCGTCGTACAGCGGCCACCCAAGGACTGAGTCACAGCGGAGGTCCAGGGAGGTGGTGGGAACAGATGAAGACGGCAGCAGTGGACGGTCAGATGAGGAGGCAGTGGCAGGCAGGGGAGGTGGGAAGCAAGGAGGTGGGAAGCAGGGAGGCAGGGAGAAAGACGGCGGGTACTGGGCAGAGGAGGAGGTTTCAGGGGGAGGTCCTCGTGAGGGAACAGCTCAGCTGGATAAGGAGGTGATTCTCACCATGCTGGGCGACTTGGAGCAGGTGCTGCAAACTCAACCTCGCCCACGTAAGTTGACACTCACAAGTCTGGGAATGACTCAGAAAATGAACATATGTGTGTTACATTTTACATGCAGTGTGTGGTTTGCATACCTCCAACATTAGAGGATTATCATGGCAACACTACAAATTGGAAACTTTGTGCTAGAAGTTTAAAAAAATATGTTAATGTCAGGTTTGAGCATAATCTGAGAATGTGAGAGCAGAAAATACCTTCTATAAGCCGGTTATTTTCTTAATCCTCATCATGGGGAAATGTGCATCTCAGAGCACATTATTAGCATTTAAGACATTATTTAAAGGAAATTTGTGAGAACAGGTTATAAAGTAAACACCACCTCCGTCCTGTAGTTCATACACATACACACTCACATACAGATGTTGTTAATTTACACAAACAGCTATTTGAATTTGTAGACATACAAAAAAGAACACTTGAACACTTACACTTCATTTTTGTCACTTCCATTCACTATATCACAGTGTGCAAACTATGTGCTCACTTGTTCGTGCAGAATTCCTAAACGTTATACTTTGAATTTCGCAGTCTAACGTGGTCCCATGCTATACCACAGCAGTAGCGCTATTAACATCTAGCTTGGGAGATCTCACCATTTGCGTATGTTTGATGTGACTTCTCCAATTGTACGATATGCCCGAACCCCGCTTTGTGCTTTTGGAATGAGCCCCCATGTATGAACCTGGCTTTGATGTAAGAGGAAAAGGGACTGGGAGCGGGGGGTGCGGCTGATAAGAAGGACCATTTCTTATGCCGTTGTGACAGTAGAGACGATTATTGTGACTGTACAGATAAAGTAAAGTGCACAGCACAGCAGGGTGAGCTTTAGGAATGAGCAGATTTATGCTGATCTGCTTTGAGCAGGTGCAGGCATGATGCAGCATTAAACAGAAATACCTTGAGATACAGATAATGGAAAAGCAACACCTCCTCCGGTGAAAAAGCACAGTTTTTATTACTTGCACCTCCCTCATGCTGCCTGTGAATCACACACAGCCTATGTGATCAATAGCTCATTATTACACCTTTCATCCCGTGTTTGCCTGTGCAGGCTAATTTATGAGATGTGTGTTCAAACAGGTGTTTTTTTTTCTTTTTGCGTGCATACATGACTCCACGTATTTATGCATGTTTTTTATATTTGTACGTCCAGCATCCATCCAGATACTTGAGACCCCATTTACATCATTAAAGAACTCTTCTGCCCTGTCAAAGTTGGCTTTCAGAGCATCCTGCAGCCGTTGTGGCAGTTTGCACGTTTAGCCCCAAGGAACAGTTGTCGCTGATACATATTAACAAGCTCGCAATGTGCTGCAACGCCTGCTAGAGCACACATTCAGCAACAGGGCCGTAAAATGGTGTGTGGATACATCTATCTGTGTGTCCATGTGTGTGCGAGAGGTGTCAATGACAGCCCAGCTTTATTTAGGCAGCAAACTGCTGCAAAAAGGGTGTAAGTAGTATACAGTTAGGTCTAGATGTGTGTTTCCCTGCCTGTATGTGGGTTGGCATGAATGCATTTGTGTGTATTATAATTCGATGACTGGGATGGTTCCCTAATAGTATTCAGCTGGAGCGAGGGGCATCAGTACCAGCTAGCATGCATTATTGAAAGAGAGGGGGAGAGAGTGTGAACTGGCATGCAAGCACAGCCTGGTACAGTACAGTATGTGTGTGTGTGTGTGTGTGTGTGTGTGTGTGTGTGTGCTGGAGTGTGCCTAGAAATGCGTCAGTTCTAAACAGCAGCCATTTGCATTATGTTGTGTCAACTCTATTTCAAGCAGCATTTGTTCAACACCCCGTGAGCCTGCATCTAAGTGTGTGAATCTTAGTGTGTTACTTCCCTCCTGCCCTTTTCAACTCCACCCCCTCACACACCACACACACACACACACACACTAACACACACATTGGCCTGGTCTCAGTTTGGCCACTTCCCCTCCTCACTAGGCCAAGATCTGGACGTCAGCTTGAATCCAAATGAATGCTTTGTGGCTTCTCACCTCTCTGTAGTGTTGAATACTGAGGTGGAAACAGCAGCTACAAATGTGCATAAGCAGCTACTACATTAGGTCATTAGGTGCAAGGGATTTAACTACACACATGTCTGCTGCTCCTCCTGATCCACCAAAGAGTGCTGAGCTGGTAAATTGCTTACAGTTATTATGTTTTGGAAAGAATATTAGTTTCCTAATGGAGAAAGCCTCCAACATGTGTAGCTGTTCAGTTTGCCTGTGTAATGCAGTTGTGTGGCATAAAATTCAGCTCGCCTAACGTTCAGTTGTTTAGGTGAGACCTCTGCTCCCCTACTGCAGATTGCACTCATACAATAGGCGTAAATGCACACACACGCCTTGGGCTGCTTCTCAATGCTGCATGAAGTGTCCGTTCATGACGGAGACTCAGGGGCCAGATCTCCTCATGTCTCTTCATAATGGGATTGTAATTGGATCTTCCTCGAAGGGGCCCTGGTGAGAGGAGGAGGGATGGCTAGCAGGGAGGAAAAGGAAAGAATTACAAGGAAGGGTAGTGGTAATGCTTTGAGTTTGTGGCACCGGTTATCCATCTTCCTTTAAGATCATTAAATGAATGTCATTTCTTTAAGGAGCTGCAAACTGCTGAAAAATAGCCATGTATGCCATTCTGGGCTTCAGCTGAGCATTTTTGTATCTCATGGAGTATTTCATCCTGGAGTGGATGAATTCAGGTCACAGAAGCCTTTATGTGATGGCAGTGAAAATAGTTTGGTTACTGATATTCATATTTGCCAGTGAGTTTTACTGCAAGATAATATATTGATACCTGATTTTTAATTAGTAGCCATAGAGTGAACATTAGACATGGGGTCAGAGGTTAAGAACCACACTGACCTTTCATAACCTTCAGTCTGTGTGCTCTACAAAGACAAAACATGACCTCAATTATACCAGACTGCTCTTTACTCTGTCAGGTCATTATACTGAACAGTGCAGTATAATTGAGGTCAAGCCTTGACTTAGTTTTGAAAGAACTTTGTGAACACAGACACTGCAGTGTAGACTCTTCTGAAAGTCTTGAAGTTTGGACAGTGTGGCTCAGACGTTGTTAATTTCTAATAATGCCTGTAATTGGCGGCAGGATAAAACCTTTGAATCTCATTCTCATTGCAGTCATTTCTAGCTTGATGGTTCCAGCTTTTCTTGGTTTATTCACTGGCATTTTAAAGCCTTTTAAAAACAGATGTCTGTCGTGAATGAAAATTAGGTTCATTTGTGCCTGTGCTGTGGGCTTTTGGGACTCATTGATTTAAACTTTTTTAACAAGGTCTCTCTGCAAGGAGACGTGCCCTCAACAAGTCAGCCATGACAATCACAGCATGTTAAACATTTAAAACAGAACACAAAGAGTACATACTATGTATTTTATAAGCAACTGCAATAATAATAATATGAACAGATACAAGGATAGAATAACCTAGAAGAAGTGATTTCCTTTCAAAAAAAAGAGACTTTTAATACATCCGATGTCACCATCACCAAGAAAGTTTTTCACAAATATATTGTTCCTGCTAAACCAGGGGACTCTAACAATGTGCATTGTCACAGAGCATACACCAGAACAGGAAGACTGGTGTCAGTTTGCAAGATCAGCTACATCCTGGCAGTGTTGTGGTAGTCTGTTCAAATCCAATCATTTTTTCAGTGTGAGAGTTAAAAGACTGGATCTGAAAGAAGACAGAGCTCCATCCTGCAAACTGTGGGATGTTTTTCAAATAACACATGTACAGTATTGCTGCTAGAAAGTTTATCCAAATGCCTTGAGGTCAACACTGAAATTGATTTTATAGCCGTCCAGGAAAACTGGCTTAGCGTCTCTGCTTGTTTTCAATGCAGTTCTGCTTTAAATTGCAGTATATAAACATGTCAAATCTTTTTCTGCCCCGGGCACTGAGCTGCACCACAGGAGTCGCTGGGGGCCTTTTCAAACCTCCAACCTACTGCAGCACCCATCTTCTCTTATTTGCCCCAGTCACTGTAATCACAGTAGCTTGCTGTCAGTATGTCTGCTCAGAACACCGAAATCAGCACAGAGAGCACAGCTTCTTGCACACAACTTACCATCACACTGCATTGTAGATATCTACTGGCTCACTCATTTCTACTGCTGAGACAGTTTTCCACTGAAAGCACCTTAAAACTAGAAAGCAGTGTGACCGCCATCCATTCTGTGTCTCATGCCACTTGTTAATTACCCATTCTGTGGTACCCGCCCACGGATATAGGCTAGCTTGACAAGCTAACAGAGAGCCTTAATTGGAGCAGACAAGCAGATACTTTGGTGTGCACCCACCACTCACAGTTGTGAGATGTTGCCCATTCTCTGCTTATTAGCAGCACTCCTTGAGAATAGGCCTAATGCTTGAGTGAAGCAAGAGCTTCATCTCTAAAGCAGGCACTGAGAAGAACTTAAACCTTATGAAGTGATTTCTTTGCTGTCTGCAGGCTGAGGTAGAAAGATGGCAGCATTTTCCAACGTGCCTGACAGAGAGGTGCAGAGAATCTGACACAGTTTGCTTTTGCAGACAGATCGTGTGGCATCATGGCATGGCATTTCTGCATCAGCCTGAAGGAAAAATGTCAATACTGCGTAAAATAATGTATCCACTTTTTAAAGTAAAAGAAGTGCATGTGGTGCAGCCTGACAGGCTGATTTATTGTATAGGCTCCAAATTGTCTAAAGGGGGTTGGGGGCGTTCACCCATGCTGCCTGTCATCGTGATCAGTCCTCATTCTGTTCCTCCTGCTGAGACTTTCAGTGCCATCAAGTGAAATACTATATGTCAGATGCCTTCATCACTTCTTATATTTTGTGGTGGTGTGTGTGGTGTAGAGTGTGTATGCAGGTTCAAGCATCTCAGTAAATCACATAAAATGTGTATCTGCAGGAGAGGACCCTGAGACAAGACGTATGAGGACAGTAAAGAACATCGCTGACCTACGGCAGAACCTGGAAGAAACCATGTCCAGTCTACGGGGGACACAGATCAGCCACAGGTAGGTTTACAGATAGTACATCCCTTTTCTTATTGGTAAGGGTAAATGACTTTGGTTGGCTTTTTGGCAAAGTGAAGAAAATGCAGGAATGAATCCACTGAAAGATTAGATGGACCACGAGCATATGGCAAAAGAGATTGATTCTAATTTTAGAGATTCAACAGCATGATTATTTCTGGTTGTTAGTCAATCTGTTGTAGTCTGCTTCCACATGAGACAATTTTTTCTTGCAACCAAATGTAAAAAGTGCTCCTATCTACTTCTCAGGTGGTTCCACTTAATTATTTCAACTGCACTTTTACTGGCATTAGATTATTGTTAGTCTGTTCAGCAGCGTTTGCCCAGTTGGCTTCAAAGATTTGACCCCCTACTTGGCTTTCTGCAAGCATCATGCAGTTTCAATCAGACATTGTTTTAGAACTGAATCAAACACAGAGAAAACTGACTTGGTTGCCAGTGGTTATTTTAGGACACCCACACCTTCGGCCATTGCAGCACAGTGCCAGTTTTAAGAGACACACTTTAAGAGAGAGACTTCCATCTACAGCTTACTGTTTGTCGGAGGGAAAATAGAAAGGTTGGATCATTGTATTTGAAGCGTTTGAGTTCCACTGCTCAATTATGAGTAAACTAGTTAAGCTCTCACCAGCTAAGTATGTAGTGTTCGTCTAGTTCACTTTCTAGAGCCCATGTTATGCACAAATTAGATGTTTCAAGCAGGTAAGAAGCAGAGTTTTCGGTGAGCGCTAATAATTCCCTTTGGGGTGAGCTTTGTGCTTTGTAGGCTTGCAGGCCACTTACATGCACAAAAAAGAAGGAAAGAGAAAAATCCCAAACCGATCTTTTTACCCAGCTGAGCTCTTTAAACCTACTTTACGTGTTTGGTCAATGGAAGCAGTTTAATAAATGTATGTATTCAACTTCTCTCTACTTTTAATTCTCTTGATGGATTATAATTAAATAATATCAATATTAATTAAAACTCTCGAGGGAAATATATGGCCCTTAACTGATAAATGCTGCTCTGTGTTCACCAGCTCAACTTTTTCGGTCTGTTTGGTACTGAGCAGGCAGAGTATGGTGAGTTTAGCAGAGGTTTTTCTCTGAAAAGAGCTTTTAGCTGCATCTAGAAACATTATTGATGCATTACCACCTGCCTAGTCTAGCATAGCCACCCCTATCGCCATGGCAGCACTGTGTTGGTGTTAAAGAATGGTCGGGCTGCGCCACATAATCATTCTGCCATAGGTGGAAAAAGAAGAATTTTGACAATGGTAACATGCAGATAGCAGAAGGTTAGATAAGAGTTGCATTGAATACATTGCAGAAATGGCAGGCTCATACCCGGTGAGTGAGACTATCACCTAGCTAGCAGCAGAACTATCTACTGCAAAGTGATGATGCTAAGAGAGAATAAAACTGCAAACAGGCAAATACAAACTAGAGCTGAAAAATGATATAACACCTCATAGAGCTGGGGGAAGTTGCATAGTTGTGGGTTTGGTTCTTCCTACCTGCAGCATATTTCACTGACTGTTTTCACGCTGTTCAGATGTATTTCTTGTCTGAGGCTTAGACATGCTCAACTTCCACAAAATGCATCATGGCTTAAACAAAAGGTACATACTGTTCAGTAGACCCACGATTGGCAGGACAGCTGAAAATAACCAAAAAGTAGGAAAAAAATGCTTCCTTTGTGGTCACACCTTAATATCTCAGCTCCACTTATCTCAGTCAGTTTCCTTGTGCATCAATTATCCTTGGCAAATAAACGCAGTTTTGATTTTGATATCTCTGACTCACCCTCCGCAGTTTATCACGCTGATCCAACAGGGAGATATGTCTCCAACTAATAATGATGTTCCCTCTATTACCATACCATCCTCTCCTCCACGTTTCCTGGATTTAATTAAAAGCAGGCGTCACCTTCCTCACCAGCTGGCACACATGTAATGACATTCAGGGTTTGATGGACAACCACCACCTTAAAAGACTGTCCCATCTGTGAGCCATGGGCAACATGAGGAATCTAACGACAGAGTGGAAAGGCTGCGGCTCCGGCGAAGACAAAATGATAACCGCTGGTTTATGTCAGCTCCCTGGGCGATGGCTCCCTGCTCGCCTCTCGCCTTCTCCCTCAGTCTATTATTTTGTGTGTTTTGCCCCATTTACAGAGGAAGATGGTGGCCAGGCTGCCGACAGCCATGACAGATGGCAGTCCGTGTGTGTGCATTTGTGTGTTTGTTTTCTACTTCTTTATTCCTCAGAGGAGTCTCAGCCAGGCACGATCAATACAGCACCATTGTCTTAGCACCACATTTAATCCAGTGGGAGCCACAGGGTTGGGGTGTGAGGGGTTTGATTGGTCTACGGATGCAAGTCTCATTCACATGCATTAGATGTACAAGGACAGTCAACATGAAGTATGTGGAAAATGCATCATGATACCTCCACATTGTATACAGTGTGTGTGTGTGTGTGTGTGTGTTTGTGTGTGTGTGTGTGTGTGTGAGTGAGTGGGAACAGTGGAACAGCAAAGCAGTAAGCACTGGTCGAAGATGGCAGCAGCTCCAGTGAAACAGTGTATGGTCCACTGCACAGTTTTTAAATTTAATGCTAAAAAGGACAGTGGGATCCTGGATGTGTTGGACGTGTTTATATTCTGAATGTAAGGAGAGCCTCGGTGTATGCATGCCAGTCCTGTGCATGACAAAACCCTAGCCAGGCTATCTTAATCTCTCTCTAGGATAAGAAATGGTTGTAATCACCATGAAGCTTTGAGGCACCTTAGGTAATTAATCACTGTTACGCTCGAGTAGACACGACTGTCATATTCATCTCTCTGTCCTTCTCTCTGCTTCCTCTTTGGGATTCTCCCTTTATGCCTGCTTGTGCCCCTACCATAGAACAGCATGACCAAACAGCTAGTGTTAGGCACCAAAACATAAAACTGTAGAATTACCTTAAAGGTAAAGCCAGCATGTTGTATCTTGTGCACAAGACAGGGAGAAATAAAAGGGGAGATTAGGAGAAAAATGCTAGTGAGAGTGAGGAGAATGGTAAAATGTGGCTATCTAAACTAAATAAATATGCAAAATATCAAAAATATTTCTCCAAAATCACAACCTGCATCTCGTTGCGTCTTTGTTAAAGAGTATCTACACTTGACAGGAAACGATGGCGCAGAATGGCTTCATCTGTTACCTACAGAGAAAATTAAAATTTGGAAACTGGCTACTCTCAGATGTGGGACTGAATTTTCAGAGAAGTGGGGCTTCTTTTACATTTGGATGCAGTTGCTCATCAAATGTGTATGACACTGCCACTGTATAAATTTTATGCCTTCAAACATGGAATATATAAATACTGATGTTTTACCCGTCTGTCTTGTGATATATTATGATAAAATAGCCAGCTGTTCATCATGCAACAACCCAAAAGAGGAAACATCAAGCCCCAAATATGGCCATTAAACTAAACTACGGTTCGCCTCTACAGTTGTGTGGGCAGTGTAGTGTTGTCAGAAAAAAATAGTTTGGCTCTGCTTCAAATGGCAGCCCTTGTGGAACTAACATTTTTAGACCTGTTTGAAAATCACTTTAGATACACAGAATTTGCAAATCCATTACTAATTTGTTTATGTAACTCACTATTATCAGCTTTTTGCACCATAAGCTTTGTATCATTGTGTACTGGACCACACTGCTACATTCTAGTGCTTCTTAGAGAGTGTTCATTTCATATTACAACTGACTGAAAATATCATCAGGCCACAGTGAGGTGCAGCTGGCCTGGAAGCTGATGGCAGCTAATGTTACCTAAAATTATTGACCCAGCCAACAGAGCTTGTCTTCCGTTATTTCATGTGGTTAAGCCACAGTTTCTCTGGCCCTGAAACAATCTCCTTTTCTCATTCAAGTGACCTTGCTTCTTTGAGGCTGCTGCCATCATGGCAGCTCGATTCACATCCCCGACGTTGTTCAAAGATCCAGATGTGTCAGCGCCAGGCGATTTGTATTGATCAAAAAACACATTTAATTTCTTAGCGCCGTTGTTTTGTTTCTATCAAGACAATGAAAAATGGTATTGATTGACATTTGACGAGAAGCAACAGCTCTATGTGTGACAAAATGGCGTGATCTTCAAGGACAAACCTGACACAGTGAACACAAAAGGGACATCTCCCCCTGCTTACGTCTCCCTGTCTGTTCAGACCTGAGGGATCCTTGTCTTGTCCCACAGGAATTCAGCAACACCGCCCCGTGACATTTTTGAACATAATAGCTTTACCAGGTCGGGTTTGTTTATTTTGTGTTTACACTTGAAGAACAGAGAGAGCGGGGCAGGCTAAATTATTCATTGCTTTGGAATTGAGGAGATAGCGGTTGGTCCAATTTGAGTGCATGTATGGGATTCAGAAGCGAGCATGTGCATGAGCTGACGCCTCAATACCAAACAATTTGCAGTGATTGCAGCCCCACAGTAAAAGTAAATCCTAAACTACCAAAATTACATGTGCCTAACAGTAATGATGGGTCAGAGTCAAAGATACTTTCCAAGCCCTGACAATGTTCTTGTGAGAGCAGACTGAGAGGAGAAGTGACAGGATTTAGCTGGATGAAAGTAGCACGATCTACTTTTTGAGAAGATGGGTTTTCAGTCTGTGATGGCCGCGGAAAGTGACTTAACTGTTGTGACTGGAGTGTGTGTGAAGTGTAGTTGTGCTGGCAGAGAGGCTTGGATCCTTCTCAGGGTCTAGATTGAAGATCTGCACAGTGATGGCAGCAACCAACAGCTCTGAATTACTCTCTACCTAGCCGGGTTTAACATCTGCAGGCACTGATGCTAGTTCTCTGCTACACATATACTGCATACTGTACGGCAGACACATTCACACACATAGAAAGCAGAGCAATGTTACATCAGATGCCTGTATTTTCTGCCTTTAAAAGCTAGAGAGCAGTTTGGCAAGATAGCTGTCTCACACAAGTGAGGTAAGTGGTGGGGCATGAGGTTAGCTGTATGACCTACCAAGCATGAATTATTGATGTGCAAAGTGTATAAATTTGATATCTAGGCTTGACAAGGAAGAAATACATCAATGTTTTGAAATTAGCTTGCAGTGCAGAACCTCTAAATTACTGTATATATGCTTTTTTTTTAAATTTACTGCACAACAATTATTAAATCCCAACAATGTCACTTCAGTGTTTATCGAACAACTGGCTGAATAACTACAATTTTTTCATTTCAAAAAAGGACAAACTACAGATTAAATGCTGTAATGATCCCAGTTAAAGGAAAACTAGAGTTTTCAAGATGACAATGAAAAGGCCTCACAAATTATATAAAATAACACAGCTCAAAAGTATCAGTCCCGAATATCTGATGGTTAATCTAGCACACTGCAGAATGTTAGACATATTTACTTTGCTAACAGTATAATAAAAATATCAGACAGCTGCACTGGTAACTAGTGATTTAACTGCAGCTGATAAACTGTGACTCTGTGTAACAACTCACCGTATGTGGGGTGAAGAAAAGTGCACAGTGTCAATTCCTGATAAATCCTGTCTCCATGTCTGGGTTCATTTTCATATAACATGAAAATTAATAAAGCTAACAAAGTTAGTACTGTTGCTCCATGTTCCTAAATGCATACAACTGTCTCAGTCTGAAGACACTTGTATGTGTTCTGGAGCTTTTTGATGCTGCAGGTATTTCATAAACACACAGAGGGAAGACTCCTGCAAACAGCTGGAAGCAACAAACTAAACTTGAGCTGATGTAAATGTTTTGTACAGACCCGCATTATATTATATTGTATTATTGGTGAGCTGTATTAAACTGACCTGTTAGGTTTATTTTGTGAAACTGCAGGGCAAAGCGAGGAATGTGTTCTACAAATTCTGTGATGTTTTTGAGCCAGTATGCTGAAATGTAGAAAAAGCCTTCCCCAGGTTGCTACACACAACTCCAAGGACATCACTTGTGTGTGCCCATCTGTCAACATGACAGCATACAGGTCAGACTTGTGCCGTGTTGAAAGTAATTCAGAAATGTCATGAGGTCCAACCTAGAAATGTTTTACAGAAACTGACCAGGGGGCTCATTTAGACGAGACACGTGCGAATGCCGTAAGATTAACAGAAATATCTGAAAGGGGCTTTTATGTTATTTCTCCTAACAATCCCGCGGTGCAATGTGTCGCATTTTGTAGAAACGAAAATACACTCTTGCAGCCGTACACCTGTCAGTAATGACACAAAATGATGATGAGTTGTAAGTGCCTGAAGTACTGAGAGTCTGTAATGTAGGGGAGTAGTGAATAAGTGGACTAAGGAGTGATTTCCAACACTGCCACAGGGTTAGTTGTGCTTCAAATCTCAGTCTCTGGTTAAGAGTGCACTTAAGTTCATACCAGATACTTCAGAGGGATGATGGTGACTGGAGCGTCAATAGTTTAAAGCTGCGATTATGAAAAACTACCGTGGCTAATGTTGTACATGACACTTCCACAGTGTCTTTGAAGTGCTACTACATCAAATACATTTTTACCCAGATCCGTTACTTAACCTACGCGATTACTACATTAAACTCAACGCTCAATATTAGCAGGCAGAGAAAGTTCCAGTGTATTTATATCTTCTGCCGTCCAACAATAAGCAGCTCCCTGCTGTCAACACGGATTCTTCTCCCGCTGAGCTCTTGGCTAAGCACAAAATAGTCTCCATCAGGATTTATTTTGGTTGTAGTTCTGCTTTATGTCCAATCATGTGGTGAAGCAAATAGTCTTAAAAAGCACCAGGGTTTATGGGAAATGTGGTCTTAATTTTGAGAAACAGCAACATTTAGACCAGGGATTTCTGGTCATTTTATATGAGCTTGGATTTGGATTGTATTATTGTGGGTTTTTTTATTAAATATGTGTGGTCATGTGTGGTAGGTTAGATGTGCAAAATATCTCAGCACTTTTGCTGTACTTGCTGCTCAGGCATATCTTTGCTTTCCACGCTTATTTATCTCCACACCTACACACACACAGTCTCCCCCAGTTTATCTGTCTTTGTCCTTTTTTTTTCCTCCTCTGCTGCCTGGAGATAAAGATAAGCTGATTTAGCAAGCTACATTGTGTATGAATGGTTAAATGATTTTGATTTCTATACCGTGGCAAATTGATTTCTGTATTTTCCATATTTGGCTGTGATCGCTTGTCAGATAAGGATTATTTTTCATTTAGCTAGATGCTATGACATGGCATTGGGTGTGTCGCTGGGCTTGTGTGTGTGTGTGTGTGTTGGTCTCAGGAGGTGTTGATAGAGATGTGCTGTGAGTATGGCTGGCATTGCTGCCCTTCTCATGCTGGCGCTTGGCATTACAGGGGTGCAAGGGATCTGTCCTCTCTCTCTCTCTCTCTCTCTCTCTCTCTCACACACACACACAAGGCTGTTGTCACACCTCTTTCGCTGCTATGTGTGTGACACTGCTTTAAGATGTCATTGATTTTGTCACCTAATGAAAGGCCAGTGCGCAAAAGCAGGCATCCAGATAGGTGTCTCATGCCACAGCTTCTATAGTGTAAAGTCATTTTTTCTCTTAAGATGTTAGTATTTTAAACAGAATTGTCCAAAGACAAAACATTAACACACTAGTTGTGAAACTAATATGCAAGAAATTGTATCATCCCAGCTTGTATTCATTTATATGTGAGTGCTAGAAGATAATGAGCATGTTTACATCACATCAAATATATGTCATTCAGAGTATTAGCATGTAAACCACATATCCATCCATGGCAGCAGCCACAGGAAGAGCCTTAATCCTGTTTACACTTTTACTATATGTATTAGTTTTGTTTCCATAGCAATATATAGTCTATGTAACACCACACACAATTATTTTGTCCACACAGAGATCTCTGTGACTGGAATGCACATTAGCAGATTATCCTTAAAGACACAAATCAGTGCAGCTGTCTGGTTTTATAAGAAGTTTATTGTTTCTCTCATTATCTGAATGCAGTGCACTCTTTTTCCCAGCAGAGAGAGCTCAAGTGAGGTGCCACTGCTGGCATGCTCTGCTCTCTGGGTCCAGATACACCAAGCTGCAGGGCTGTGCAAGTGGTCCTGAGCATCTCATCTGGATGCTTTCACTCATTCGCTGTACTTCTATACTTGTATACAAGCTGCTGTGAGAGGAACTGATCAGTCAGTTTGGCTTGTTCTTACTCTACATACTTTGTCACGCTAAATAGTGATCTGCCAAACTATTCTTTTAAACGTGACAGATTTATCAGTGTGTTCAGATCCTTCTACAGACGTGGTGATAAGACTGACTGCGCTTGCTGTTGCATGGAGGAGGATTGTCAGGATGGTGACTCAGTCCTCTTTGTCTCCCTCCATCATTTCTTGTCTTGGCTGCTTTTGTTTGCTAACATTTCACTGATTATCACGCTGCATCTCCTACACGACATCTTCCTCCGTCAAGATGCATTTTATCTTGGTATTTCATCGTTAGTGGTGATAGAACAATTTAATAAACATGAAGGGAAGTGACAGTGTAACTTTTTAAAGAAAATTTTTGGAGAGTTTTTGCATTTTTAATGATAGAGAGGAACACGGTGAAAGGGGGTAGAGAGAGGAGAGAGACGTGCAACAAAGGGTCGGACTCAAACTCACAACTGCTGCTGGCAACCTGCGCCTACATGGTAACACCCTAACTCAGTGAGCTATCCTGACGGCCAGGACAGTGTAACTTAAATGAACAAGGGCTACAAGTTCAGTGATAAAGACAGAGAAGTCATAAAGTAGACTTTGCATATTAAAGGCCGCTTATATATTTTTTCTGAGCCATTTTCCTGTATGGAAACTGCATTATATTGGCATTATTGCATATAAAGAAATGGCAAAGGTGTGTTGGGTTTTTACTTTTCTTTTACATTTACTTGGTCCAACCTTGTGAATGTGCCTCATTTGGATTTTATTTTCCGTGACATTTATATAAAAGTTTATTAGTTTATAAACTCACTTGGTAGCTGTGTGGAAACTTTGCTGTCTTCCTCTCTCCATTTCCGTCTCTTTGTGATGGTCTGACATATGTTCTCATGGGAGCCTTCACTTTTTTCCCTTCCTCCCCGCTTTAAGTTAACACACTGGAAGAAGCAGCACTTTAGGAAAGTCACACACACACACACACACACACACACACACACACACACACAGCAACGTTCGAAGAAGCAGCATGTGATCTGAAGGGAGGGGCACTCAAATCAACAGCAGACAGCTGTCAACTGGAAATATTACTGATCTTTTCACCTGAATGATTTGCCCTTTGCACAACAATGCACTTAATACTGTGTCTGACACTTGTGATTTTGGTCTGGGCACTTTTCCCAAAACCCTCTATGCGCTATAAGAATGTATAACAACAGGTACTGTATGATTTTTGAGAAATACCATGCTGATAGTAAACAGTTTATGATGTATCTCGTCAGGCTCAGAATACATTTCCTCATTCTCTCCTTTTTTTCTCCACAGTACGCTAGAAACGACCTTCGACACCACAGTAACCACTGAGGTCAATGGGCGGAGTATACCAGCCCTCGCAGCACGCTCCTCACCCATGGCCTGGCGTCTGGGCCAATCACAAACCCCACGTCTCCAGGCAGGCGACGCCCCCTCAATGCCCAGCGGCTACGCTGCGCCCAGGGGGAGCACAACGGGCGCTGGCACCACCACGGGGCGCTACAGTGGGCACTCGGACCCCTCCAGGTTTGTGTACAGCGCCCCCCTGAGGCGAGCAGCAGCAGCAGGGGCGAAGGGGGCGGAGCAGGGAGAGAAGGGAGAAGGAGGGCTGGAAGGAGGGAAGCAGATGGAGGTGGCAGGGTACATGAGTGATGGGGACATCCTAGGGAAGAACAGCCGGATGGATGTGATCACCAGCGGGTAGGATGAGCATGTTAGCTTCCTCTGACACTCTGACTAATTCTGAGCACCTGCTTTAAAGGCTCAGGCATAATGTTTTTGACCATAAATTACAGATATTTTAACTTAGAGATGGAAAATCAGCATTCAGTGTGTTCCTAACTCTTACCTAGTATTAACTGAGGTAAACAAATCTCTAACAGACACACTCTCCTTCAGACCTTAAAGTGATAGTTGAATAATTTGTGTTTATTTGCAATTTTGCCAAGAATTAGTTAAAAGATTAGTACCATTTTCATGTCTGTGCAGCAAATATGTAGTTATAGCCAACAGCCAGTTGGCTTTGCTTAGCATAAAGAATGAAAAATGGAAGAAAATAGCTCGCTTGGCTCTGTCTGACGGTACAGTAGAGACACTTGGAAGCTGAAAGCTCTTTGCTTTTCCAGGCAACCTCAGCAATGATGACAAGAATGTAGAAGTCAAAGTAAAACAGTGCGGCACATAGCCCCCACAAAACTACATCTAACAGTTTTTACACTTTGCATTTGTATTGATTAATCAAATTAGATAAAAAAAATTTACTTTACCTCTTAATTTTAGATGTATTGGTAGGTACATTTTCACATTTTTGGACACAGCCAGATTAACTATCTCCTTTTGTTTCCTATCTTTATGCTAAGCTAAGATAGTCAGCTGCTACTTGTAACCTTACATCTCCCATCCAGACATGACAGTGGTATCACTACTCTCATCCAAATCTCCACAAGAGAGTGAATGAGCAGATACTGGAAAGAGCAGTTTAAAAAGTTTGACACTTATAGATGAAGTTAGGATATGCTGTCCTGATAACCCAATCTAAGACCTGACCTCACTCTTACTTTGTGCTACACTGTGGTGTGAAACAGCATTTCTTTCAGACTCTCTCCTATATGTAATCCTCATGAAAAATGTATTTCTTGGCCTTTTTTACACTGAACACAGTGCTTACCATAGATTTTAAAGCCTGCTTATGTTGATGAGATTTATGAAGCCACTATGAATGTGTATATTAATCCCGTAACTGCTGTGTTTGCTAAGCTTTGCCGTCCAAAGCAGAAGTTATCTCTGTAACATACGGTCGATTGCCCTCCACATCGTTTATACTAACTAAAATACCACTTAAAAAGGCATTTGTTTCACGCCAACTCACACATTTCAATTCAGTGCTGCAACACATACCGAGCTTAGTCCAAAACATCCTTGATATTCATGGTTAGCTGTGTATTCATACAGTCGCCAAGGCCTCACCTGTCTTTCTCTGTACATTAATACAAATAGCCTGCTGACATTGACCAAGGCTATCAGAGGTTTTTCATACCTCAAATGGGAAGGTTCAAACAATACATTTACATGAACCTTGAGGGCACTAAATACACTGACAGTTTACCAGAATGAGAAAAAATGAGTCAGTATCTTTCACAAAACATCACAATGCAACGGTGTGTATGCAGGCTTCTGACCTTCATTCACTCAATAGCAATAAATGCCTTGAGCAAGTGGGAGATGTGTTGAAAAAGCCATTCACATTCCACACACGTAGTAATGTAAGCACCCACTCCCACTTATTATCCATGCACTTACGATTTTCAAAAAAGGGGAAAACTGTGAGGGGAAGTTAAGCGAAGAGTGATGAAGTAAAACAACCGCAGGATTAAAGATGTGTTCGAACAGAAAACATAGCAACACGCTGGGAGGGAAAGGTGATTAGCTGAATTATTAGCTTAATTAGCTCAACACTAATGGTCCCCATGTCCTATCAGCCGTGTCTGATAGCTATCTGGCAGTAGCCTCAAATCTTACCACTTACTCACTGCTACATACACATCCACAGACGCACTAACTCACTTATACATGCATTCTTTTCTTGGCGTGCAAAATGCACTTACAGTCTGCACAGTGTTCATTAATCAGATTTTCCATCAATCAAACAACTCAATGTCTCTCAAGTGTTGTTAAAATAATCTGTTGAATATTGAACACCTCAGACTGGATCTCTGCTTCCTCTAATTAAATCTCCTCTCACAGATACCTAACAGACGGTGGTCTCCATCTGTATGCAAGGAACACAGGCCGGGCCTCAGACGTGGCCTCTTCTCGGGAAGTATCCCAGAGAGGAAGTAAAGAGATGCAGGGCGACATAGACAGGTAAGGATGGAATCTGTCAGTGTTTTGCTGCTGCCTGTTTGATTCATCTGCGCGCCGCACCCAGGTGTAGCTCCCAGTTTTGAGATTCATCCAAGGACAGAGAGATGAATGCACATTGTTAAATATCCAAATTTGCATACAGTTTCTACACCCCAGTTTTGATTGTTGGCATTTAGCTTATGTTTCTCTCACGAGCATTTTGCTGCGAGTTTGACAGTGTAAGCTTCAGTGGCTTTGCTAGTTGGCATTCGATTTTAGTTGCAGCCAGGTGTATGCTTGCAAGGGCAAACCCAGTAGACTGTGCTTCGCGGCCAATGATGCGTGTGTGTGACAAGAAGGGATGCACTGTGGTGAGAAACGCTGAAACCGTATCAACTTAGAAACTGCAGACATATCCGATTGAATTGAGTTTCTGTAACTGTTCGCGAAAGCATTCATCTACTGCATTCACCACGATGCAGCTAACAACTTAGCATTCAAACAGGACGATGGAAATATAAGTTGTGTGTCCTGCTTTTGTTGTGAACTACGGGACTGCTGTAGAGTGCCTATGTAGTGAGTTTGCACCATGTGAGAATGTTACACTATGCAGAGAGGATTGTATGAATATCTAAGCCCAGAATTATTCATACCCATTTTGATTGTCATTACCATCTCTAACGCAATGTCTTACTGTATTTTGTCACTTGTTTATCTCATTTGGGAGAAAAAAGACTACTGGTTGCACAAAAAAATCCCGATGAATTTAAATTTGGCTATGAGTATGAATCATTTTGGGCTTAACTGTATTTTATAAGCTGTACAAAAGCAGCTCTAGAGTACTGACAGTACACAAAAAAATCAGAAAGCCAACAGGTATTGGAACTCTAGCGCTTGATTTTTTTCATATAACGTTAGGAGGAGAAATTGGAGATCATGAAAAATATAGGCTTGCATTGTTGAAGATAGTAGTTTAATAGGCTATAAAGGCAGGCACAAGAGAGGAAATGACTGAGTGCTGAAAAGGTGGCAAAGGTTAAGAGCTTTCAGCTTGTGACAGATGATGGAGCAAACATACAGTATCTGCGATGCAGCACAGATGTCTGGTTTGCTCATCACTGATATACTTTTCTCAATGAAAATAAAAAAGCTTCAACCAGAAAGGAGGAAATAACTTCATGTCCTTCAGAGGTGATACAGGGTAACCCCCCCTGCTGCAGAAACATCAAAGACTAAATGAGGTGAAAAGGAGAGACGTGGTATCGATTTAAAGCTGTCAGGCTAAGATTGTGATGACAGGCCGTCAGTGAGGCTGCTGGGAATCGACTGATGCAGTGACATTTCCCAGTGCCGCAACTTCAACTTCTGCCAAGATTTTAATGAGTGCCAGTGTTTAGAGGAGTGGGAGGCCTGAAAAGCAATCTGATATGGCTCTCAAGAATTAGCTGGCTTTTGTTATAATGCTTTAAAGTAGCGCAGTGCTGTTAACAACACTCGAAACCAACCCGACACCATGCCACGAGATTAGAAACTGATAGAATGTCACATTGTTTTGGTTCAGCGTTCAGAGTGTGATGATGATGATAATGATGAGGATGATGAGGATGAGGATGAGGATGAGGATGATGATGATGATAGGAATGACTAGATGCTTAAGGATCCAGTTGAACACAATTAGAAATGTACTAATTGTGCAATAACTCAGTGTCTTTGTGTTTCCCATGTCTGACATCCCAGATAATCCTACTGTTTCTGGGTTGCATGCTCGGTCTCGCAAGCTTGTTCAATGGTCAGTCATGCCAGTCAGTCGGGGGTGAATCTGATCATACTGGTGATCAGCCGAGCGTCAGAACATGCTAGACCTGACCAGAGGTTTAGAGTAGGCGATTAACCTGCCCCCTGTCAATCTCAGCTGATCTGTCTGTTAGATTTGACACTCAGGCAAAAGGATGGCTAGGATAAAAATAAATACGAACCCTGTGAACTGTCTCCTCCATTAGCCAAGTCTCAGCTTCACCCTGTATGTATTTTATCTCTGTATTTGAATATTTTGCCTAAAGTGTCTTTCACCTTGCCTTGACAGAATTCCAAAGAATGTTCTGCAGTTTCACAGTTAAAGTCTGTGTTAGCATTTTGGGCCTCAGGGGCGGTGAGGAAATATTGATGCCGCTTCCCCTTAAGATGCCTGCAGGCAACAGATTCCCGATAGGATCAGAATTTGAACTCTGGAACCCTGTTTTCTTTCCTTCCTTCCTCTCTTTCTCCCTTACAGAGATATATAAATGTAGGCGCACACACAAAAATACACAGAAAGCTTCCCCTAGCATCCTCTGACATGTGTGATTGTCAGAAGCTGAGCTGTCATTTCCCACTGACATACGACAAAGCTCAGGGGAGAAATTCATTTCCGAAGCAATTGCTCACCAGGCTTCACACCTCAGCCCGGCTTTGCCTCCGTAGGACAGAATCTGCCTTCCATGGCTGGTTCCTGCTTTATCCCAGAGTCTTCTTTTCCACATAACCCCCTGGCTTGAAGTGAAATGAGAAGTGGATAAGGCCCAAGTTCAAACAATCTGCTCGCTGAATTTGAAGAACTTTTCATCTCCTCAAATGTGCATGCTGGCATTCTAGGAATGACAAATAAAAGAAAGGGGTTTATTCTTATAATGTCAAATGTAAATTATACAGTTTCTCAGCCCTGATGACAGCCAGGGTTTTCATATTTAGCAGACTTGATTATGACTGAGTAGGAAGTGAACATGTTCACACATTTGCCTCTGTAACTGGCAGTGTTGTGATCAGACGTCTTCCTTGCATGTCTGTTCAATTGCTGCTTTATTTTGGCTCCTGTACCCAAATGAAAACATTTGACTTGCTTTATCACCACTGGAAGTTACTGGGAATAAATCAATAGTTGACTAAATGCAGGTTTGAGCAGGCTGTTATGTCTTTAACTGGCGATATTTAGTGCATTCCATGAGTGTTAATATTTCTTCTGTAGTCATTATCAAATGTCGCACTTAATCACTCTAAGTGTTTTGACCAGGCCTCAGGGAGGGTATTTTACCTTGATGCACTCACACACAGTCAAAGACTTTCTAACTGAGGAAAAAATACTCTCAACCACAAGAGACATCCTGGCTGTCTTGTGGCTACATTGCTTTCTTTGGCAGATTTCACAAAGACAGAGTTTGGCTTGGATCAAACCAATAGCCCCTGGTTTGTTGTGCAGAAATACTTCTTTGCAGCATCTTCCAAAGTATATTTGCCTTTGTATGACTGTTGAAATTATGAAAAATGTCTCAGAAGAACGCCTCTCTCTCTCTCTCTCTCTCTCTCTCTCTCTCTTGGGCACAATCTGAATTTTAGTGTTAATGTTGTCTGCAGTCAAACATAACTGTAGCTGCTTTGGAAGTATGTTGATGTGACTTTATGTTTCTGTGTATATGATTGTAGAACGGATCGACTGATATGTGTTTTTCTCAGCTAATAATGAAACAAGGAGACCAATAAGCAATATCTGGAACTAATATACAGCGATCAGGCATAACATTATGACCACATATTTGTTGGTCCCCCTTATGTGCTCAAAAATGTTCTGAACCATTGGGCATGGACCAGAGGACCTCTCAGGGTGTCCTATGGGGTCTGGAACCAGGACATTGGCACTGGATCCTTTGGGTACTCTGGCTTGTGCAGTGGGGCCTCTATCAATCAAACTTGTTCCACTGCATCCTGTTGATGCTTGATCAGAATGGGGTGTAGGAAGTTTGGAGGTCAAACCAACATGCTGGGTCATTGTCATGTTCCTCAACATGTTCCTGATTGGTTGATGTTGTTTCCATGTGGTGGGGTGCATTTTCCTGCGGGGTTCCTGCCAGTGACATTTGGGATTTCCATTTACATGAGGGAGTGTGCTTGTTGTGGGACGATGTCTATTTGAGTGTCTAAGTCTCATCAACATGGATGTTAAAATCCAAGGTTTTCCATCAGAACAGCACATTGTACCAATAAGATCAATGTTGTTCACTTCACCTGTCAGTGGTCATGATGTTGTGGCTGATCGGTGTATATTTGCTGTAAAATTGAAAATCTTGATATCAAAATTAAATTTAGAATAACACAAAACACCCCCCAAAAACATTTAACATTATGCTTTACAAATGCTTCTTAGCACATATCCCTTGAGTATTGATCGGCTATTAATGGCCACATGGAACCAATAAGATGGTGCTGTAGGTGGGACACCGAGTGCTGATGACAGATGGAGAAAGATGATCGCATCATAGCCATAGCCATTTTTAAAATCAATTTATTATTGGGAATCAGCAAAAAAATGATAACGATACTGATAATTGGAAGAATGCAGAATATCGGCCAATAATCTGCCGGTCCCTGGATGGTAGGCTCTTGTGTTAGTGTAATGTATTGCCTGCCACAACTGTGCATGAACAAAGACACTCTCATGGCTACTACTGTTGATACAAATTATATAACTGCTTCCTCATGCTAATTAAGCTCACAAAACTTGTTTTTCTAAAAGTTTAGTGTGCAGTTTTCTTCTGGCAACAGGACATACATGCACTTTGAGGGATTTTCGGGTGATAGCTAAATATAAAGTTTAGTTTTGGACAAACTAGTTGTTCACAAAGCAGAACTGCACAATCATTGTTTTGTATCACAAAAGTAAATAATTGCTGGCCATCCTCCCTTCCTGCTTTTGGATTTCCTCTCATTCCTCTTATGAGCAATAATTGGGAAAGTACAGACATGAGGCCACACACTCGTTTCCTAATGCACTGCCTCAGTCGAGCATCGTAAACACAAAGTGCACATCCCTCTCTCGCCAGTTCTCCCGGCACACTGGCACTAGTAGACAGCAGAGTTCCTGGGAGGCAGAAAGTGGGAGTTGGTCTGTGTACATAAACTGAGCTCCCATGAGGCTCATTATGCTTCATGCTTTTCCCCGTCCATAACGACTCCCCTGGCTGCCGTCCATGGCAGCTTTATCCCAAACCAACCCAGCCCCTGCGGAAATTCATCTAAATGACTCATCATATGAGACTCATGGCCAGCAGGTGACTGAAACCACCAGGGAATTGAACCAGGTGGTGCTTAGATTTGCGAGTGCAGTGAACATTACAGGAGATATGCGCTTGATGTGACAATAGGTGTAACATCCTGCCAATCTCCATTTCTGTCAAGCTGTCCAGGTGTGGCTATTTCTGTGGAAAATGATCTGTTGTACAAGATGTGGAGCGTTGTGTCTGTTACGCTGGTTTAGATGGGAGGAGGAGGGAAAAGGTGAGGAGCTCGGATTTATATTTGAGTCTCTTTTAGGACTGCACAAAATAATAATGGTGTGATATTGTGTTTTTCTGTGATGCATATTGCAATATGAAAAAATACAAGAATCTTCCCCAGGTGACTTGAACAACTCTATTTGGAGAAAATCATTCTCAAACACTTTGGGGTCATTTTGTGGGGGACTGCACCTGCATGGGAAAAAAGTAATATTTAAAAACAGCTGAAAACAGACTTTTTACTGTGAAGTTGTGTTACCTCATGTAGGGCTCAACTATTGCGAGACACTGCCGCCTGAGTACCTGTTTTTAGTCAACTTCATCCTTTCTGTAGTCAAAATATTGCTGCACACCTGACCAGAGCTGCACAATTATAGCCAAACTGATAACTGCGATCAATATTAAGATCCTGATTATGCACTGATTTTAGAGACTTTCACGTTAGCATAAGCAAAGCTCTGCACACATGTCCATGTTTTGCTACAATCCTGGTTACATGCGAATGTTTACATCGAAATAAGAGTTAAAATTAGATTATTCTTCGCCTGAATTCAGAGCATTTCCTGTAGTAAAAATATATAGTAATCCGTCGTCTATCACGGGGGTTTGGTTCCAGACCCCCCACCCATCCCCTCGCGATAGACGAAATCTGCAAAGTAGTGACCTTATATTTATTTTATTATATATTTTAAGGCTTTATAACGTATTTTATATACAATTTGAAAATCTGCAATACAGTGAGACCGCAATGGATTACTGTATATAAATTCATACCCAAAATGCATCACTTTCTTATCATCTGCTAATCAAACACTAATCAGATGCTATAATTTACCGGTGTTCCCCAAAATGCCTGACAGGCAAGCTATGGTAGACACTATGCAGGCGGTTGTGCAAATAGAAGCCTCTAGTCTCCACTATGAAACTTAGCAGCTCAGACAGATGTGTGACCGAAAAGTATTCTGATGGCAGATTTACCCAAGGTAGGAATTTGAGTGATTTTACTTGCATGGGTTGTTGAGATGAATTTTCAACGAACGTGGTGCCCTTTTTCACATCCACGTTATAGTCAGTCATGTTCATTAAATCATGGAAAGCAAAACTCGGGAATAATTTTCCATTAATTGTGCAGCCCTACAACAGATGTTCCATTTTTGCAACCATATTATCAGTTTCAGTGCTTTCCTCCTGTTCTTCACTCATTTAGCTGTGCACATGTGGAGCCTGCATGTCAACAAGCCCAGTGTCATTTCAATAATATCCTTCTAATTATGTTCTATCAGGCAGACTTCTAGTGTAGATTAGTCACAGAAAATAATAACCATGTGAGTTTTCTTTGTATATCAAGCAGCAGAAAAGTTGTAGAATCATTTACAGTCGGTGCTGAAATGTCATCTACTTTGCAGCCCCAGTGCCTTTATCACTAATATTAGACCAGACTCTTGCTCTTAACCAAGTATTACAAGAAACAAAAATAAGTGCAATGTGGCAATTGCACATTTACATTTGGTGGAATTTTCATTTGTGCATTTTTCTGGAGCTGACCATCTGCTCCAAAACAGCTGAACAACGAAACCTCAGATCCCCCTTCTGATCAGTCCGTTTCAAAACAATAGTGAATTCAGCCTTGGCTAAAAGCCCCTCTCTAAAAATACCCTCCTGTCATGCAACATAGATGAGCGCATGCTCGTGGCTCTACTGTCAAGAAAAGACGCCCAAGGAGAGCGTTTTGACACCAACAGGCTCCCCTTTCTCAGCAGAGACATGAATAAGTAACAGGGCTTCACTTTTAAAATCCTGGTGTCTCGAGTGTGTGGCATCATCCCTCCCTCTCTCTGTCGGCTGGACTGTGGCAGCTGGCTCTGCGTTTTTTGGTTGTTTGAAGCTTTGGGGGATTGGAGACAAGTTTATGTATCTGAATGTGCTCTGTGGTTGTGTTGTCCATGCGCAACAAAAGAAAGCTTGTCCTGGACTACATTTAGGAGTGTGTATGTGCAGTTTTTGCATATGTGTGTGTGTTGCTGAGCAGCAGGATCCGAGCTGTCACTCTGCAGAGAAGTGACAGTCGTGGTGAAGCTGCACTGCTTGTCAGTGCTGCCGTAAGCAGCAAGGAGATTTGGAGGAGAAGGTTTTTTACTATCAACGACAAAGCCAGTCATTATATAAGTTTCTGTGTCATTCATCTCTGCCAGGAGCGCCACTTAGGAAGAAAATATCCTCTCTCGCATTGCACCTGCAACTGCTGCACCTCAATGCTTCTGCTATCCAAGCTTTTAGAAGTTTTCTGGCACATGTCGCTCTCTTTCTGTTTCCCAGACATTTGTCTTTTTCACTCTTTCCACCTTAATGACAGGCGCACAGGCTCACAGACTAAACTTAGCAAACTGTGATGGTAATTGGAAGATGTTTTATCACCAATTTGAGTACCCAGCTGTGTCTCGCTCTTGTGTGCGTGTGCGTTTTCATGCAAATGTGCGTCCTCACTTGTGCAGGTGCATGCATACAGATATGTTTCCTCTCAAAAACAGCCAAATTGTAGCCCACACAACCACACTCTAATTATCCATCTTTTCATTCTGAGATGCTCAAGGGAAAGTTTCCACTTTTCAGGAGCCTAGTTTTCCTCCTATTTCTTGTTCTCTGGCATTGCTTTAACTGTTTCTCCATACTGGATGCTGCTGTCTATATTTATCATTATTCTCAATATTTCTCCCAGTTTCCTTCAAGGGAAGCTGGGAATTCTCATGAATTCCTGCACTCATTGAATTAATAAGTAAAGTCAGTGAGCTACAGAATGGGAAGTGATGAAATAGAAAGACATCCTACCCCACTACGTTTTGTGAATGTGAGGTTTGAGTCCAGCAAACCTAGTCACACTTCTGAATATAACTACTCTCGAATTAAACTGCATTTTCCTCTCCAAGCCTCAGATGTCCACGGGTGTTATTTCTGTGGCTAAGTATGAGCTGCTGAGTTTATGGATCAATTTGGGACTGAATTTAGCCTCAGCTGAATGCCCAGTTTGTCCATGTTTTTACATAAGTGTTTTACTCACTGTGAAAACATCCTTGTGTGTTTGTACGGTGTGCACTGAAATAGCTCCGTGAATTTTCAGCCTGTACTAAAAGTAGACGTTATGATTTTTGCATAATTTGTGTTTACTTAATGCTGGGTGAATGAGGGCTGACTTTTTTGTGTGCCAACACTGTTTGCTGGGCACTGTTACTATACTGTGTAATGGCACGCTTTTCTTCTCTGGGCCTGACTCTCAGCATGATGATCTTTGGGCCATATGCCCCTCTGACTGTGAACCACAACTCTGTCTGTCAGAGGCAGGTTATTCATCTGGTATGACTCAGAGGTGAAAGACAGCATGGCCATCAGAGTCTATGTGTGAGATTGCTCCCATATTAGTATTGAGATATTATCGAAAAAACGGACATACATTAGGAACTTGTAGCGTCCAGCTAGTAAAAAGAGCTACAGGTACAGCTACTTTAAACGACAGAGAGGTGAAAGATTATAAGAAAAACCTGAGCCCTTGACCTGTAAAGTTAAGAGCTCTGTTATGCTTTGGGTTGTACTTTGATGGCATGGTTTCGGTCCACTTGTCAGGAAGGCTTGCTGCAAGTCAATACAAAGTTAATCTGAGTGATCATCTTTATCCTGTGATGAAACATTTCTATCCTGATGGGAGTGGTCTCTTCCCAGGGGACAATGCCTTCATCCACAGGGCACGAGGGGTCACTGAATGGTTAGATGAGAATGAAATTGATGTGAATCATAGACAGTGGCCTTCACAGTCCCTAATCCTGAGGTAGTTGTAGTGGGATTTCTTTTTTTCTGTTGTGAGTAATAACCTCTTTTCGTGGAGTGGCACATACTGGTTTGAAAATACTTGGTTAAAAACACTAATTGTCAAGAGAAGAGAACATCCATCCCTTATTTGTAGGGTCACGGGGGTGCTGGAGCCTATCAACCTGGACAGGTCACCAGTCTATCACAGGGCCACATATAGAGACCGACAACCAAGCACACTCACATTCACATCTACAGACAATTTAGAATCACCATGTTTTGCAAGTTTTTGGACTGTGAGGGGAAGCTGGAGAACCCGGTGAAAACCCCCGCTGCACAGGGAGAACATGCAAACTCCACACTGAAAGATCCCAGGCGTCCAAACTGGGACGCAAACTGGGGATCTTCTAGCTGTGAGGCGACAGTGATAACAACTGGTCCACCGTACCGCCCAGAGAAGAGAACAGAATAGTTGTGTTGCTCATAGTGATATACTTAATATGAAGCTGCAGCCAGCAGCAAGCTACGATAGCTTAGCATAAAGACAGGAAGCAACCTGGCTGGTTCAACTCCCTTTAAATGCTTATTAATTAAGTACTTAGCATATGTTCATTAGTGAGTTTTGGAGGTGCTGCTATGTAAATTTTGTCACTTTTACACCAAGCCAGACTAGTTATTAAACTGACCTAAAAGCAAATACTGCTGGTTCCAGTGAATGGTTTCCAGTGAGCACCAATTTAGATGTTGATTTCTATGTGAAAACTGGGCGATATTTGGCCTGAACTTCTCAGACATATTTCCAAACCACTAGGTTATAACATCAACATGTCACAAAACACAAATCTGTTTAATGTTTATGTGTTCTGTTGCATGTTGAAAGATAGATGATACTGACTAGTGTGAATCTATTTTTTTCCAGTGTCATATGCTCTGATAGGTGTGGTCTACATGGAGACCTCATTACAAAACACTTAATGTTTCATATAAATGTCATTAACTATATATGTTGCATGCTGCCACAAGAAGCTTCAGGACATCCTAATGGGAGGAGTCGTTACATTAATGTAAAACAAGACGTTGCACTTACTGCTGCAACACACATGTACTTAGCGGTTACAGTGTTGACTGTGTGCGTTTCTTCTTTGCAACAACTGGATATGTCTCTAGCTTAGGATGTAGGTCAACGATAACAAGGTCACGAGTTTGATCCTCACTTGTAATATCATTTTTCTTATCGACTCCCCTTAATAGTTATTTCCAAAATGATGAGTCTATTATAATACGGTGTATATGTGAATGTTCAATCAATGTCTTCAAATAGCCAATGAAAAAACGTTCTTATTTGAACTTGCTGTGAACCTCTTTATACCGAAGACTATGCAAAACTGCTCACTGGGACGGACATTAAAGTGCCACCAATATTCATCATCTCATCAACTCTTGGCGAGAGCAAACTGGCGTATTTCCCTGCCATTTAAGTTGAAATTCTTCATTTTGTTTCCATCCTACTGAAATGAAAACATCAATATGTATGTTAGAATTTTAATGTGCTTAAACCTAACATATGGGCTGATTGAAGGAAGCTGGGTTTTTTGAGGAGTTATTACCCTGCAGACTCTAATGAATAATAATTCAGAGGATAATTAATGATAATTCACAAGATACTAAAATATAGAAGAGTTCCAACGTGATTAAAGACAATCAAGGTGCAGAGAGGTTCATCCTTTGGCCAGCTACAATGATAGAAACTGAGAGTCGCACACAGACAGCAGCAGAGCGACACTTAGAGATGTCAACGGTCCCATAGGTGATCTATCCACCTGGCCTCATCAGGTTGGACCCGAGGGTGACAAAGCTGAAAGGGATAATGCTGGGTGAGGTCAGACCGGACTGTCTATTTTTTTGGACTGATGACAGAACCCATATGGTCAAGTTCAGCTTGAGCTCACACGGGTCATCTGAGCCTCTATGCCTGGCATGTTTTACTGGTGTTGGATGGGAGTTAAAGGACTGTATGAAAATGAACAGGCTGGGCAGAGTGGCTGAATAAGTAGACATTTTTTATCCTTCCTTTGCCTGAAAGTTGTACCACCCTCCTCCTGATCCTATCCAGTTCATCATCTATAACTGAAAGAGGCAGAGTGTCAAAAAGTAATGTCACTGTGTCGCTAAGTTTAGCAATTACAGTTCTCATATTCTAATTTTGAAAATAATTATGATTAACATCGGGTGATGCTGAGGCCTGATATGTATGACATCAGATATCTGGCGATCATAACTAAACCAATTACATGAAAGTTAATTTGACAGGGGAAAGGTAAAGTGGAATATAATGAGAGAGCAATGATAGACTCAGATGACCCTCCCAACAGCAAAAAAAGGACAAAAAAAACTCCACCCTTCTTTTATCCCTCTCACCCAACTAATTTTCTTCTAATTTTCCAAGTCAGCTGTTCCATTTCTCAGAGAATGAAAGAATGTTATTATTAAGATAGCTTTCACAAGTGTTCCTGCTGTACTGTCCACAAGCAGGAACCTTCAGTGCATATCATTTATATCATATCATTCTGCATATCACCTTTTCAGCCTATATGCGTTTTCATACCTTCTGTTCATGCAGATTTTCTCAGCCGTTCATAGATCTCAGGCCTGGTTGGATGTGATTTATGGGAAACGGTGATACCATAATGATGACTCACCCTAAAGTGGCACAGAGGTGACATCAGAGGGTGATGTGACATTTATATCCCCACCACGGTGCATAGCAAATGTGCTGAGGAAGTCATAGATGAAGAATGTACAACACCTCTTGTGAATCCAGATTTGTTCTTGGTATGTTGTTTTTTTTTCTTTTTTTGGGGGGGGGGGGCCTTAACATTAAGCTGACATTGTAAGATTCCTTTGACATTCCAGGAAAGTGTGTTCTTGTCCAGCTGTTGTGCCACAACCCACACATTAGAAGTAAAGTGTTGAGACACTGGAAGAGAATTGGAAGGTGACCCACTAATCTGAACTGTACAGTGATATAGAGCTGCATTAGAAAGAGCAATTCCATCCATTACCAGCAATGGTATCGAGAGCCTTAACACTCCAGTGATTTAAAACTTTTAATCGAATAAGTTTGTGTAGTTTTAACAGCCGAGTGTTTACAAAGGAGAAAGATGCAGCTTATTTGACTGTTGAGGCAGAGCTGGAGCCCCTGAGAGTTAACTTGGATTGGGAATTAATTTAAAAAATTGAACAGTCTCCTGTTTTTTAAGTCTTTGTTATGAAGTTGACAAGAAGTTATGATGAGTTTTTATAAAGAAAAATACAACTTTGAAATGAACGCATCATATTAGCTGTTGTTATCATTTCAAGGTTATCGTGTTTTCGTGCCTGCACTGTATAAGAAGGTGTGTTGTAGGCAGTGTTGTAGTTCATTTTCAAGCTTATATCTTTGAAATACAAATGGATCACTGGAGAATGTTCTAGCCATATTTTGTGAAGGTTGTCATCCACTAGAGGAGTAGTCTTGAACGTCACTAGTCTTTGTGACAGGATTCATGAAAGGTTTGTCTGCGGTTGTGCTGATTAATTGAGTTAGGACACATTCGGCAGTGGCTACTACTGTATACAGTGCTAATGCAGGATAGATTTTTAGGATAAATAGACTAAAAGGCTCCTGTTTCAGCTCCGTCAATTCATTTGGTAGAAGATTTCCGAGGATATGACTCCATTCATCATCTGACAGGCCTAATGAGTTTGTGAAGATAAGAATCGACAAAGCTCCTATCATTGCTAATTCACTTTACTGCCATGGAGCCTGCCTCTGTTGTGGATTATAAAAACGTAATCTTGTTAAATGACGAGTGTTATGGTGTAATTACCGCAAACCAACATTTACGAAGCTGTATAAACTTATTATTGTATGTGACAGAAGCTAGATATCAACAGACTCAACAGACTCCATTGTCTTTTTTTAACTTTGATGACGGTAAGAGCATTTATCTTTGAATTTCTAAACAAATAAAAGTGCAGAAAGATTCATTAACAGGATATAATCTAGGTAAAAGGCTCATCAGTTTGTTATTATTGTAACTGATGAAATATTTTATTAACTTGTCCAGTTTCAAGAGTCATGAGATACAGTAGTAATTAATTGTGGCAACTCTGTCAAGTCTGTTCCCCGCTCAGTCGGACGTCAGTGGCTCATCATTGATTCTGGATACACACCAAGATCAGCATTGGTCACATTCAAACCTCAGCTGCGAGGCTTAGGAGAGCTGCCACTGTGCTGCCACTGTCTATCAACTTGTAATGCCATAATCCTAGAAAGATAAAGGGCTTCCTGCTGCAGGACAGTAGAGGATGCTAGGTTTAGCTAGCCAAGTCGTCTGCCAGACGGAGCGGCCAGACGGCAGAGTGACCCTTTCATGCCCGCTACCTCACCCATCCCCTCTAAACCCACTCTCACGCCAGGGTTGGTCACCATCTGGTTACCGTTGCCCCAAACTTATACTTGTCCAAGTGTTGTTATGAATACAGCTGAGTATTTTTTATAACATTATTGTCACAGATACTGTAGATACTTCTTCATTGGGAGCATCCCTTTGTTACTTGCTTTTGTGCAACCTGCATTCCCTCTAACAGCCAGCAGGGGGCGACTCCTCTGGTTGATAAAAACTGTCTGATTGTATAGAAGTCTGTGAGAAAATGAATCTGCTTCTCACTTGATTTGCTACCTCAGGAAACATTTTTCGGGATTAACATGCCACTACCGTGCTCGCATGCAAAGTGTCTTCAAGTCGTCAGTCAGATCCATCGCTTGCTTAACACATGCAGATTTAATGGACCAAGATTTTGAGAGCCATACCCAAACTCGTGGCTTTAAAACGGTAGTGCACAGAAAAATTAGTGGCATCATGTTCACTACGTCTTTTTTTATATGTTTATGAGTTCAGTCAGAGATTTTGGTGTGTTACGTTGGTAGCAGCTAACGGACCCTCCATCTTAAAGCTGAGATGAGGACTAGACTACAACATTCTCACCCCCACCTTGTAGTAACTCGTAACTGACACAAGCTCAAGTAGCATCACTTTAAGCAGTCAAAATGCTTGCAAATACAAAAATGCTGACTAACCCTCACATGACACACTGTATTTGTTTGCCTAGAGGTTGGAAACATGGCTTGGTGAGTTTATCTCCTTCAGGCCGGTGGAGGAGGAGGTTGGTGGTTGGGCCAGCTGTGGCGTGTGAGCACTTATGTGGGCTGTTTGTTTGCACATTTGCCAGCAGTTTGCCACAGACTCAAACAGACCCCTGCCGGGATGCATGAGCCTGCTTCAAACCCCTCGCTGCTGAACGGCTAAAGATTTTGTTGTCGTCTTTGACTGCATTGCAGTAGGAAGCCTGGACGTCTTTACCAGGCAGTGCTGACGTCCTGCTGTCTCTTACTGCTTGGCAACAGACACATTTCCAGCTCATTCCTCCAAGGTCACCCTGTTCCTTCGTTTAATTGAGTTGTGTCGTGCTGAATTGGATTCCACAGTCGGTGACAAGTCTGATTTTTATTTATTTATTTGTGGGGTTTTTTTTGTCAATATGCAAATGTGCGAACACCTTGAAATAAAAACCCAAATCAGCTTTATCTTAAATAAATGCTTCTCTCCATCGCTCCCCCTCACAACAAAGTAACCTGTATTCAGGTTTTCATTGCTGTCTCTGGAAAAAAAAATTGCAATTCTTCCTTTGACTGTAGTGAAATGAAGAACTGTGTGGTTAGCACAAGCAGTAAACAGAAAATCCAGAAAATAAGTGTAAAGCCGGATGCCTCACACTTTTCCTGATCTCTTAAATGAGATATCTAGGTAGCATTTACTGTCCTCTGACACCAGACTTCAATGCAAGAAAGATGCCGTGACAGTGGGCGGCTCTGTGTGACTGAACTAGGGTAGCACTGACGAAAAAGAAACGCTCAAGCGAGTTCTCTGGGAGAAATAAAGACAAATGAACCAACTTCAGCTCATCAGCCTTCTCTTCTAGCTGTTCTACCTGCCATTAGGCTTGGTGATTGGTTGGGAGAGGAGAGTCTTGAATATATGTGAATGAGTCTATGAACAGACATGTCGGAGCATCTCACGTATTATGCATGAGATCACTTCCAGTCACTAAAGCTTGAGCACAGTCAGTTCTCACCCAGAAACGCGCTTCCTCTTTGATTTGGCTGGATTCTGCATTGTCATCCTCCTTTAATTAACCCTTGGTAACCCGCTGCTGACGACACGTCTGATCGCCTCTCCAAGGACTGACAGGCCCATCCTGGCTGGAAGGGGAGGGGAGATGAAGAGAGGGGAGGGGGAGCTGGCAGTAGCAGTGGGTAAAAGTGGAGGACTGAGGGAGTCCTTTCTTCCTTCCTCTCTCGTTTCCATCTCCTTTATTGACTCCCAGTCGAGCAACAGCTTCTAGCCTCTCTGCCAGGTGGGGTTTTGCCTCTTGTGTGGTTGTATAGGCGCCGTAGGGAAACAGACAGACCAAAGCAGAACACTTCTGTGACAAGACGACAGGCAGCACCCATCCCATAAGAGGTGAGTTGACAGCAAAGCTAGAAACTACCACTTTATACACAACCTTTGTTTGGAACCGGTACACAGCTGACGGATGCTCCTTTGTATTGTGTGTTCTGAGTTCAGTCAGACTGTGTAGTTTGTGCTGCAAGCTCGGCTCTTTGTGCTTTCCATCAGAGGAGAAAGTGAGCCGGCTTTGACATGCTAAGGCAGGAGAAGAAAAGTAAAGTCATTTGCAATGATGTTGTGGTGCTTTCTAAAGTGTAATTTTAAGGGCTGAGTGGAATTAACTTCGATTATGGTCCAGGCAAATGAGGAGGAGTGCCTTCCAGTTTGTATGTGGGTGTGTGTGTGTGTTACACATGTTCCAAAGTTTTGTGTGATAGTTGTCACGGTGGTTAGAAAAGGAAGGTTTTTGTTGTAGCTGTTATCTTCCTCTCAACACTTGGGCTCAGAGTGTGTAAAATGATTGATTTCAGATTCAGTATTTCAGACACCATCCACCATTTTCCAGACTAACTTACCAGGCTGTTCAACAAGTTAAATTTTTTTGTGTTGGAATTGTTTCATTGTACTCCTCTTGCCATCTGTAATGTTACTTGCTGCAGTGTGGACGTGATGAAGCTTTTGTCAACAGCGTTTAGTGACTGCGAATAGAAAATGAATGATGTATACTTCATTTTAAACTTCAAAAGCAACCAGTCGGAGCACTCTGGTGCCCAGTACACAGATATAGAAATAAAAATGGGGCACAATTAATATCACACATAAGGGGCCTTAGATAAGAGGTAAATCCTCTGTTGTAAGTTATTTGTTCTTATAAACGTCCTCAACCCACACATTCAGTCTCCAATTAACTGTCAGTCAAGCACTCTCCTCTAGCTTTGAAAAGGAGCTGTTTTTGTACACAAAAAGCAACTGAAATATAGATGATCACAGGACGGCAGAATAGGAATTCAAACACAGTGTTTCCTGCTTGTAATTGTTGTCAGATCATATTCCCACATCAGTGTATTTTCCATACTGTCCTCAGAAATTGATTGCGTTTTTTTCAGCCAAATATCTATGAACTGTTTCATTTTCTGAAGCTGAAACATAAAAATGAAGCAGGATTTAAAAATTTTATAGCTGTCAATGTGAAACCAGAAGCCAATCCAAACTGGTACCATTTTGTGTCTTCGAATGCCATCACATGCAGGTTTTTTTTCTCAATTTTGTTACGTAAGAGGTCCTCTGAGGAGCTGTTGTGTCCTCCCATCTGCAGCCATCCCGCTTTAACACTCTTCGATATTACTCCCCACTCCCAAATATTTATTAATCCCGTCATCAGAATCTCATTTGTCTCTGTCATATAGCGTAATCGCCAGTGTTATCCTTTGTTCATGCTGCTAATAGCATTTTCTCCTCTGGGCTGTTGAAAGAACAAGACCCAGTGTATTGAATATTGCATGAGATCATATTTGCATGGTTGAGTGGAGCCACAGCAATGCATTCACAGCATGAGCAGCTGGTGAAAATCAAGGATTTGCAATAGAATCTGCAATTAAAAGATGAGAACTGGAAATTCTGTTCTAATTTAAATCATTTCTTTTAGCAGGGTTTTTGGCTCTTGAACACCTCTCCTTAAGCTTCTTTAGGGATGCAAGTACCTTGCTAAAGGCGAGCAGGAGAGGCTTTCTTACAGACTTTACATGCTGACATTTCTACAGCAGGTCCAGGGACTTAAAAACAGGTCAGACCTTTTTATAGGACTAGTTACCGTTCAGTTCCTTACCTCTTCTGTTATGCAATGACTGATAACAAGCTGCACTGTGTTTGACATTACAGTTTGAGACAGTTGTGTTTGTCCAATGAGCACAGCCATCATAAGGGAAAATACTGTGTGTTTTCAGATGGGTTTTGAAGGGGAGACTATTACTTGTTTCACACCATCTGCCCGTTTCATTGCCTCACTTATGAAACACGGGAGAGGAGCCAGTATCTTCCACAGTGATCCCCGCTCAAGCGTTCTCCTCTGTACATTGTTGCTCATTGTTAATTTAAGAAGTTATGACACAAAAGTCCGACCCACCTGCCCTCGCTGTAGGGTTATTGGGTTCGCCTGTGCCACTTTTGCGAATGCACCACCCCCCTCACAGGAGATGCGGTGACGTGTATGTGAAAGCGTGCCGGTCTGAGAGGCGGAGCTCGGTCAGCCACAGTTCTGTCAGAGCGATCGGAGCTGATCCAGGGAGTCGGCCTGATGAAATATTCACCCTGTTACAGTCCGGAAAGCTCTCAAGAGGAGGAGCGCAATTTATTTTTGTTTTCTTTTTGTTTTATCAAGCTTTATCCCTGGGAACTCCACAGAGCCCAGATACTGTTCTGCAGTAGTCCCCAGCTTCGAATTCACACAGACAAAACACAATCATCTATTACCACTGGCTGGACAGCTCCTCTGCAGCAGCTGTTGGACTGAAGGTGAAATAACAAAAGTTTTCCATGAGCTATCTGCAGGGGATATGGGGTAGCTGATCAATACCAATGACTCAACTATTACCTCAGTGTTTGCTGAGGTATCTGACTTTAAAAACTCAATTTATGACACTTTGTCTAGTTTGAGATTGGACCTTGATGGTGCTCCCTCTTCATAAATCCAATAAACCTGTATGGAGTCACTGCAGGATACTTCCTAATGGAATTTGGGGATTTTAATAGGATATTGATATTTAGGTTTTTTTATGATTTTATTTGCTGTGTCCGATAGTTTTTGTCTTCTCTGCTGTCTAAAAAGATTGAGTAAGTTTTTATTCATATGGTCCATCCATTCATCCACCCATTATCTATACACCACTTAATCCTCTGTAGGGGAACAACCAAGCAGACTCAAACCTATGAACAATAGAATAATCAAATAACCTCAGCATGTCTTTGGACTGTGGGAGGAAGCTGGAGCACCCGGTGAAAACCCACGCTGTACGTGCAAACTCCACACAGAGAGAACCCAGGCCCAGGCCAGGATGCGAACCGAGGATCTTCTAGCTCATGTGGTTTAGTTTTTAAGTTATTATTATAGTTTACAAATGGGATAAAAATTGAGGCAGCAGAAGCAGTAATAGCCTCTTATTTATTCCAGGCATTCTTCTTCCTTGTCAAAACCAACTTCCTGACCAACAATTTGGTCAGAGGTTTGGTTGTATCCTACCAGTGGAGACTAAAGTAGCCTTGACATGGTAAATGGTCTGCACTCATATAACACTTTTTTCTACCTTAGTGGTATCCAAAGCGCTTTTACAATGTGTTTCGCATTCACCCATTCACACACACATGACGACAGAGCTGCCATGCAAGGCGCTAATCTACCATTGTCTTGCCCAAGGACACTTCAGCATGAGGAGGGGCCGGGGATCGAACCGCCAACCTTGCAATCAGTGGACAACCTGCTCTAACACCTGAGCCACAGCCGCCACAGCGACATCACCTTAGAACACTTATCAACTATTTTCACTAATGCAGTAGGGCTTCTGAAGACTTGTATTCAGAGTTTCCCCTTAATATCAGATATTGAATGCCAGTCTCCATCTTGATAAAAGCTGACTGTGTAAACACCAGAAACAGCATTATCTTACTGTTCCCAGGTCACCTGCTTGACACTGCAAACATGTTTACAGCCTAATTCCTCTATTGTTTGCATTTCCATTAAGCCAGATAGTTCTGCCTTTGCTCTGTTTTTCTGTTTGTTGATTACCATGAATTTGCGGCAGAATTACTGTCACCGAAACGGATGCAAAAGCCAAAGGGCATCTTTACTTTGTGATTATGACTGCAAGACCTATTCAGAGTGGCTCATTGTGTTAATTAAGTGCAAAACGACAAAGAAATTGTTTTAATCATCTTACCCACGGTTCATACTAATTCTGCAGAAAGAAGATTTTCACTATCATATTAGAGAGGCCACCCTAGGATGAAAGAGCGATCTGTGGCAGCCAGAGGACACTGGGCAAGATTATTCTCATGTTTAGATAAGAATTGGAAGTCAATGAGCTTCTTCACAGCCATCTGCCTCTGCTTCACATATTATGATAATAGACTGGAGCGCTGGCCATTCTCTCACTGCTCTGTCACCGTTCTTCTTTTCCTATTAGCCAGGTGAATGTGCAGTGCTTGAAATTATCAAGTTCAATTTGTTTCAGTTTGGAGGAAATTAACGCTGATGTGTAAAAATTGAACAATTTTCGCCTTAAAAGAAGCTCGAATGATGTTTGAGGTGTGCAATTAGGCATAAGGAGCAATCAGCGCTCGTGGAAACCATCTGTGTCTTTGATCTCGGCTAAATCTTGCCTTTACAGAGGGTTTTTCTCTGAGAATTTAATGCTTGGATGCTTTCTAGACCAATATTTTTACACCATATAAATAGAATTATACATGGGGAGGCAGGGCTTTTTGAATGTCTGCTGGCACAACATGATTTTGGAGGGCGGCCAAGTCGGTTTGGCCTGATTCATTTTGTTGGGAGCATTACATTTGGCACCGTCCGCCCCTGTTGTCTGTCACCCAAAGGAGGGCTGGTCTCGGAGGAAGCAGCAAAGTGCAGTGCAACTCCCCTGCTACTTGTGAGACAAGCAGCGCTGAGCAGAGGGGTAACTTTAAATCAGATTGTGAAGGTGACCTGGCATTCCCCTGTCACCGCCAGAACCTGAAGGCCCCACCCAGCACCAACTGTACATTGAACCTGGACACTCAGTCACACTGGAGGAAGACAGAAACAGTCAGCTGCTGTCAGATGCTGCTGCCCTCAACTCAAAACAAAGCCCCGGTGTCAGCAAAGACAGACTTAAGTTCAGATGACAGGAAATTATTAAAGGGAAGCAAGCCAGGCATATTTTAGTGCCATTCATTTTTGTTTGTTCTCAAAAGCCTGTGTGTGCAGAAAAACACACAGTTTGACTTCTATGTGATGTCAGAGCCCGACTCTAAATCAACAGCCTATTTTTTGCTAAGCAACTCTTCTAAAGCTGTAGATATGCGATGGCAAAGCTCAGACTGACATCTGCAATGCATTTATTTTTGTATGACAGGCTTGTGCTGTGATTCAAACCTCCATCTCTCAGGCGCTTTTCTGATAATGGCTTTGAATTGAAGGAAAATGAATTCTCAAAATGACAGATTAGGACGACAAAATGAGAAATTGGCAATGATGTTCCACAACACAAAAGCCAATTACCTGTTTGCTTTTGTGCTTTTCTAGACAAAACAGTTTTTTTTCAGCCACAAAAGACAAAAGACTAAATGGGATGCTTTATTTTTTCCTAAATTTCTGCTTAATTTTCTGCATGTTCTGTTTTACTTCAGTGTTCCACCTAAAAGCAAAGCCTGCAGTTTACAGACCTGGTCAGGTTTTGGCTCTGAAGATAAATGCTGCTCATTTCACATCTGTCAGAGGAGCAAATCAATTTCACACTGCACCAGTGGACAACTGGGTTGCTAGGTGTCTGCTCACCACTACATTCATTACAGGTGTCAGGTGAATAAGAACCACCGATTAATTTTTGTGTGTACTCCCTAGCTCCTGCCTGTGCTACATCTCCTGTTGTCTAACATGTTTGATGACGAGGCTGGTTCAAGTTAAAACGATTGTTTCTTTATTTTTTAATGACGATTAACGCTATTTATTAAAAGGATGCAGTAGAGCTAATGAATGGAATGCTTGTTTCAAGCATAACAACTCCGATGGTTATAGATTTTCTGAAGAAACTTTAGGAAATCAATAACACCATTATCTTCCCTGGTTGGCTACCATACTTGTCTGCACATCTCCAGCTCACCCACTTTCTCCCCCTCTTCCTCCTGTTTTCCTTTGTGAGCCTTTTAAAAATGAGTCATTATTCTCTCATTTTCAACCAGCCTTCGGGTTTCATCGTCATCTGCGATGAATTATAGATGGCGAGCCTGAATTGACTTGTCGAAAAAAGTGTAATTAGCTTCTGGAGGCTGTTTCCGTTTTTTTTTTTCCCAAATCATTTCAAATGAACGGTGTGTTTGGGGATCTGAAATTTCATGTCAGATGAAAGTCCTATTGGATCTGTTTGGTAACAGGAATTGTTACCTGTTTGAATAAAGCTGTCACTGTGATGCTGATCACGGCGTTAGATCAGTCTGTTGGTATTGATTGTGTCTGCGTCCATTCATTTTTTTCTTTTTTGTTTCTACATTAAACTCTGGTTGGATTTGTCATGCAAATTAAGGGTGGGTCTCATACACACACACACACAAAGGCAAACACACGTGCAGATGAGACTTGACATGTTGGCATGGAAACCAACTAGTGTCTTTGAGGATTCTGAGTGTCGGCCCTGAACATGTGTGTGTAAGCTGTCACAGCTGTGGTACTGGCTGACTGTCATTCCATGCATGTGGATATGTGTGTGATGGAAAGAGGACAATGAAAGCAAAGATGCTAATGTATCATTATTGAAGGTGATTTATCAGGTCTGATAGCAGAAAATGGGTTTGCAGATTAGCGAAACATATTGCAGAAGTTTTCTGTGCTGTAATTGCGCTGTAATTAAACAGAGTGTGTGTGGAAATGATCCATGTGCTTGTTTGATCCATACACTCCTCACTCAGGGGGCTCTAGGTGTCTGTCTGTTCGCCATCATCAACAGATAAATTATAATGCTTGTAATGAAGATCCTAATGACACTAATGAGATGAGACACTTGAAACAATTAATGAACCAATGCCTTTTTTTCCAAAGAGAACTCAAATACAAACAAGTCAGTGAGGCCCAAAAAAGAAGCACAGCTGTTTGATGAGACAAATTGGGCAATTACTAATGATCTCCATACAAGCTGGTGATCGGACAGTCAGAAGATTATACTTGATTATAGTGCCCTTTCTTTCCTAGATCCTTCAGTGACATTTAGAAAAAAACTTTTAATTAAAGTCAAAAGATCATGATGGCAGATGTCGTGCTCACAGTATGCTTGATAGTAATGTGTCAAAACTGAATATACAGCTTACAATATCATTTTTGTTCTTTGTCAGTCTTGGTCTCACCCACTCTGTTCTTCTTCTCCCTTTGTTCCTCTCCACCTGTAGTTGGGATGACAGCAGCTCGGTGAGCAGCGGCCTCAGTGACACTTTGGACAACATCAGCACTGATGATCTGAACACACCTGCATACTCCGCCGTCAGCTCATCACGCAAAAGCAAGGGAGCGCAGGTAAGGACACAAGACTAACCATTTAGTAACCTTCCTTAGGATGCTGACTCATGCTACTGGCAGGACTGTATGAAAGCTTATCGTCAATTATGGTGAAATTCTAATCAGCACTTATGGTTCCCTGAGGATAAAACCTACTGACTTTGATGTTTCCCTGATGCTTCCTCTCTGGGTTTAGGCGTAATCTTTCATAACCTATTGGATAGACTGTTCTGAAGTTTAGTGCAGATGTTATTCTTCCATTAGCATCGCCATTTTTCATCATTGCATGACCAAATGCCAGCAAAACTACTGATCTTCCCATCAGTTTTGGCTGTACTTTGGCTACATTTGGAGCTAATTAGCATGTCAGCATGCTAACACGCTAACTTACACAGTAACTTTGGGAAGCATTTAACCTGCTAAACATCGACATATTAACATTAACATTGTGAGCATGTTGTTGTGGTACTAGAGTTTGGTTCAAAGCACAACTGACAGCTCCACAGAGCCTCTAGCATTGCTTGATGCTGGAGTTATGATGTCTTTATAGTAATTTGTAGTTGTAGATGATTAGTACAGGTTGCACAGTGGATGTCGGTGTCATGGTTAGTAGTGTGCCTACACAGCAAGACTGTTGTAGGTTCATGCGTCCAGCTTCCTCCCACAGTATAAAGACATGCATGGCAGGATAATTGGTGATTCTCAATTGGTTGTCTCTTTCTTTGTGTTGACCCTGCGATGGACTAGACATGTCCAGCTTCCTCTTGCCCAATATCAACTGGGATAGGCTCCAGCCCCCTGCAACCTCCTTCTCCATCTAAAATCTTGTCTTTGTCAGCCTCAAGCTATTTAACTTTTCAACTTTTCTCACCTCTTTTCAGTCTTCTGTTATGATACTCATTTGTAGGGTTCGTCGCCAGTTTTCCACATAAAGTTGAGTTGACTCATGACAACTCAACTTTATGTGGAATACTCAGCCTGTGACACTTCATTCTAGTCTCAGCTTGGTGTTAAAAGTTAAACTGTTTTAAAGAAAGCCTGTATTGCAAAGTGGCAGTGTGTTGTTTGGGTTAAAAGGTCATTTAGGTATGGACAGTCTAAAGAAAGATGCTGTTGAGTGCATTATGGGAAATGAAGAAAGCAGGGTTTGTGACGGTAAAAGGGAGTAGGGTGAGGACAGCTCAGTTTCAGCTTCAGGTTTTACAACTTCTTACTTTATGTGGGGGCAATGCCAAGTTGCTGGATTACCCTTTTACACCTAAATAACATTCATTAAAACTGTATTTATATAGCACCAAATCCTAACATATGTGAAATCAGTGTACTATAGATAGTAAGGGGAAGACCTTACAGTGTTATAGAGAGAAAAACAACAATTCTCACTTGGAGTAAGCACATGGCAACAGTGGGGAGGAAAGACTCAGTTTCAACTTGAAAGAAGCCAAACCAGACTTAAGGTGGGCGGCTGTCTGCTTCGACTGGTTGAGGTGAGGGGAGAGCAGAGAGAGAAAACACTGACGAACAACAAACAATAAACTCTGAGCAGGTTGGTGGGGGCAGTAAGCACAGATCAGAAACATGCAGCTCGACATAAAAAGGAAAGTGCAACACAATAGTTACCAGAACTGATACGAAATGAGCATCAAGACATCTAATTCTGAAAAAACTGAACATTTTTATTGCCAGTTCTAACAAGATTGATTCTTGAAATATCAAGTTACAAGTATATTGGTTTAGCTTTAAACCAAGGCCAGTCGAGGTGTCGGCTCTGAAATCACAGCTGAGGGAATTAACTGCGGATGGAAGACCACTGCTCAATTCTCCTCCGAGGCTTTTTCTGTATTCTGCCAAGTATCCTTGGCCCCTCATGAAATACTCAACAGACTGGGCTCTTAAGAGACTCTAGTGTTGCTAGGGAGACTGACCATCTGTTAAGGTAGGCTAGTTATCTCTGCTGCGTGTGTGTGTTTGTGTGGGTGTGTTTGTATGCGTCCCAAAAGCGGAGATCTGGACATGGACAATTCCAAAGATAGCTTCGACGTAGCACACAGACACAAACCCTGCTGCTCTGCTTGTTTAGGAGCTTATACTTCATTTAGGTGACCGTTTGTGTTTAAATAATAGTTTCTAAATATAATGCCAGATGCTTAGCTTGTTTTAGACAAACTGCTAATAGCTGAAATATTTAACCATTTTTCCTAGAGACAGCATGACTTTAAGATTGATTTCCTACCTACCAGTCACTTATGTTCTTTTCTTTGCTTATTGCTTAAGATTGATAATTACCTTCCACCTCATTGATTTGTTCATTGACACTGTCTCTAACCTTTGATAGGAGCAGATGTTTTTAAAACTCTCATCACTGGTATGGACATTCCAACCCAGCATATCACAGTTTACTATTTTACTGAACCATCTATTAATGAGTTGATGTGCTTTCTTTAATGCTGACCAACACCTCCCCACAGTCCCAGAAAGGCAGTCGGTCCAAGCATGCCGAGCAGGAGGTGAGCAGCAGTTGGGCCGGAGCCGAGGACCTGAAGAAGGTGGAGGAGGAGCTGGACGCAAGCATGGATCCCAGCAGTGGCTCCTCTCGCTGGAAGCCTTCCTCATCCTCCTCTTCCTCCCAAACCCAGGGCCAGTATGAGGACGGGGGACAGAAGGCAGCTGCACTGTCCCAGATGTCCCAAACAGGTTCGTGGAGGAGGGGCATGACGGCCCAGGTGGGCATCACACCACCCAGGACCAAGGGTACCTCCGCTGCCCTTAAAACACCAGGTAAGAGATGTAACATGTGTCTTTAACTTGAACTAAATTTAGTCGGTAGAAATTAAGCACAGTGGGACACTGAAGTAGCTGGAACTCTCATTTTTTGCGGGGGGATTTATGCAAGGTCATCTCTAAGGAACATTTGACTCTTTGAAGAAAGATCAAAAGTCTGGGATTCTGATTTTAAAAAAATACTGCAGAAAGTACTTTCTGCATATATTTTAGTCTGCTAATAGAGGCTGTGAAAAAACATAACAGACAAAACAGAAAAGATGTTTTACAGTTTATGCGACCTTTATTGAATTTTAATCAGTCTTTTTCTCTAATAAGATCATCTATGAAATGTTTTACTAAATCAAAGTATGTCAAAACTGGTTAGTGACCCAGCAAAAATTCAAAGGGCATAATTCTTTCTGATTCTTAGTTATGGAAAGGAAAGTTTCATGTGTTTATGCACAAGCATCTACAAGTATAATTTGATATAAAGATAACTTTTAGTGTTTTTCAGGTTGGTTTCCCTTTAGATAAAACGTATTTTGTCTAAATGATTTCATATTTTACAGTTTCAGTTTCCACTGACATGCTTACAGTAAGAATATTTGTAGTTTATTGAAGTGACTTTCTAAAGGACTGTTCAGCAATCAACTGATCATTTAAAAAAAAAAAGCACAGGTTATTCTGAAGACTTCACAGGATGCCATAACAGCCTGACTGTGAGCGAGCATGCACAATACCAGGACTACATAACAGAAGCAGCTGAACCACATTCAGCTGTAAATTTATTATTTCCAACTGTGGTTTTCCTGCTGTGACATGGTGCAGTGTGTTTTGTGACAGAGGCCTTCAATCAGTTATTATAATGTTGATAATGGATGAAGTTATTTAAAATAGCCAGTTATAATATGCAGTAGATTTGTTGTCTGATCCTGAAAAATATTAGATGATTCTTTTCACTCACACCTGTGTTTAGAGCCGTTGCTCATGAATTTTCAGTCTACACAGCAAGTTGTGTTGCAGATAAGTATTGTTTTTCAATTCAGCTGAGCTGTGATAACTGAGTATCTGGCTGTCAGCCAGAATTGACACTAATTTAGCTCTTCTTGCTCTGTGGCACCACAGGTGAAAAAAACAAGTGCTTAGCCAAGAATCTGCTGAGGGTAATGTTTTTGTATTTGTGTTAATAAGTGTTCATGCAAATTGACAGGCAAAACTGATGATGCTAAGGCCTCGGAAAAGGGCAAGGTGCCTTCCAAGAGCTCAGCTGGCATCCAGCGCTCACCCTCAGATGCTGGGAGAAGTAGCGGAGATGAAGGCAAGAAACCCCCTTCTGGCATTGGACGCCCCCCCACCACAGGCTCCTTTGGTTACAAGAAGATCCCAGGTCCCACTGGCACACTAATCACCTCTAGTGGTGCAACACTCGCCAGTGGCTCAGCCACCCTTGGAAAAGCGCCCAAATCCTCAGCTGCCCTCGGCAAAGGCACGAGCATCAGCGGTGTGCGCAAGACCAGCCTGGATGGCTCACAGCCGCAGGATGATGGCATTCTGCTCAGCTGCAGTGGCTCCAAAGTGACCCTGCAGTACCGCTCTCTACCCAGACCAGCCAAATCCTCCAGTGGGGTGGCAGCAGGGCGCAGTGGGCATCGCTCCAGCTCCAGCAGCATCGACTCAAATGTCAGTGGCAAGTCAGCTGGTGGGGCAACAACACAAGCTGGAGCCAAACGCAGGGATGGAAAAGTGGGTTCAGACCGTTCGAGTCCCATCACCATCAACCAGACAGATAAGGAAAAAGTGGGAGTGTCAGATCAAGACCCAGCAGCAGGACTGTCCACTTCCCCCAAGTCCAGCCCCACATCCAGTTCCTCAGGCCAGTCAGGCCTCAGGCAGCCAGGCTCCAAGTACCCTGATATTGCTTCTCCTACCTTTCGCAGGTCAGATACACAACACATGTCTACTGCTCTCATTCTGTCTGTGTCCCTCACATTGTGTGTTTCTGCGTGAATCAGGCATTTCACCACATTCTTTTTTCACTTCTGTGATAATTAGCAGAAAGTGATGACTTTTACAGCACAGCAAGCCTGAGGTTGAAGTGCAATAATAAGTTCAGATCTAATGTCTTCAGTACATCTATTTCAGAATTTAAGGGTGTTTCCTTTTTTATGATAAACTTATGCTAATGATGCTCAGCAGTGTTTTCCCAATGCAGACTGTTCCACAGACTTCAGTTACTGAAAGGGATATTTACTAGAGATGACATCTGTAATGGTTAAGTTTTACTTATTATATTTACTATATTTACACATGTTTGGATGCCCAAAGTGAATATAAGACACCTAATAAATCACATTTGAGTGCCTTCATAGAAAAATTGATTGAGCGAGTACACTTGGCTGCACAGCTAAGGGGTGCCATTACATAGATTGTTCCCTGGTGTAGGTGATAAGCCACTGCAGATGAAACATATCTTTACCCTGAAGATGAAGGTCTGATGACTTTTCATTCAGTTCAAGCAAATCCAGCTCAGCAGTCATGATCAGAACAGACAGGAGACAGGAGTTTCTTGGCACGCCACTCCCTGACTCATTAGAAGCATGCATTCGGCAGGCGTGTCCAAACATCCGTCCCATTCAATCTGTCAAGCCAACCCGTTTCATGTGCATGTCTTCAAGATTTTTTTTTCCTCAAGAGAGTGTCACCTATATATTTTGTGTGATTGCGATGACAGACTGGGACAGGCGCAAGCAGAGTAGCAGGCTGTCTGAGCATATGTGGAAGGCAAACAGGGTTGAGTGGCCTAACAGATTAGGTTATTTAAAGTCACAGGGATGAAGCGGGCAAAGCTGTGAAAGCAGGTGTGTCGATGTAAATTACTGAGAGTTCACAGCTGAAATGAGGTAGAGTTTGCTGCTGGGGATGTGTTGGGAAGTGTGCTTTGTATTTTATCTGCAGTATAAAGTTGCTGTTACAGAATGTGTTGGAAGCTGTTTTTCATTGTGTTGAACTGACTCTTGAGTTTCTTGATCCTTGTGACCAATGCAGTAATACAGTTTCATATGTAATATACTTTAGGCCAGTGAGATAACCTCAATGTAATCCACTTTCTCAACCCCAACCCAAAGTTCTTTATCTTCCAGTTTGGATCTTGCAGATGCTCATCACTTGTTCTTTGAGCATTTCTAAATGACTACACCCACCTCTCTACCCTCAGATTGTTTGGCACCAAAGCCAGCAGCAAGGCCAGCTCTCCGGGCACGCCCGACTCTGGCAAGTGCCCATCATTACTGGGCAGCCCCCACGGCACGCTGGCGAGGCAAGCCAGTCTGGACTCGCCCTCCTCTGGCACAGGGAGCCTGGGTAGCGCTGGCGGCCTGAGCGGTGGCAGCAGCCCGCTGTACGGTAAAACCCCCGATCTGTGCACTGACTCCCCGGCCTCCAGCCCGGCCTCTGGCCTCTCCCTGCCCTCCAACGCTCGGCCCTGGCCTGCCTGTAGCTCATCAGCTGGCAGCAAGGACACATTGAGCTGCCAAAGCATGACCAGTCTGCACACCAGCTCTGAGTCCATTGATATGCCGCTGGGCCACCATGGGCCCAAGGTTACACGAACCGGCAGTGTCAAGTCCACCCTGTCTGAGGGGTGAGTAACAGGGAATACGATTGGGAAGAATCGTATTCATTGTTTCATTTGAGATCAGAGACAAAAAGTGTATCCCCCTAACATATAGACAGACAATGCAGAAGAAGCCTAAATAATGATAATAATGATTAATGACAGTGATGACAAGTAAAAATTCACTCATTCAGCTCACAGTTTGGTTGGATTTAAGTTTATTTTTCTGGCATGGTTTTAGGACTATTAACAAAAGGTCAGCAAAAATAATAACAGTGTCACAAATCCAAGTTCAATTTGTACTAATGGTAGTTTCCCCATATCATTTCACAGCATTGATTTAACTAATCTAGACTTTTCATTGACCAGATACCAATCTAATAATTTCTGAAATCGACATTACAGTTGACAGTGTTGCAGCACTGTATTAATGTTGGATCCAAAGCCATGGCAGAGAAAATACCACAGTAAATTCAGATCATTTCAGATGCGCATTTCCATAAGAAGTCCTTTTCAGGGTGTTTCCATTGTTTCGTTCACACTCTGCATGCAATACATCACAGACCATAGAAACAGGGCACACATTTATTTTCCCTTTATAGTTCAGCTGTATGTCTCAAAAATGAAACAATCAATTTGAATACTGCGTGTGTTTTATATTTGTTGTCTGTTGTACTGAGATGCATTAGAAATGTTTTCTCCATTGTGTGTGTCTTTGTGTGTGTGTGTCAAAAGTCAAGTTTGTACAAAGTGACCAGTTCTTTTTCCCCCAAGTCTTTTCCTCATGTATCACAAAAACAAATGTTTTCTGGTGTTCATCTAATTCGCTCATCCTCTGTGTTTTAACAGCATGCCTCTTGACAGAAACACGCTTCCCAAAAAGGGACTGAGGTACAACACATTTGCAGCCAGATCCCATTTGTTCAACTCTTCTTCTTTTATTCACTCACATAGATCATAAGTGCTCTTTACATTTTGCATGAAAACAAGCATTTCGATATCAAACATGCTTTCCTTGTCGTTGGACTTGGGCCATTGTGTGGCATCATCTACAGCAGAGATTCCCAGCTAGGCATTACTGTGTCCTATGGGGTACTAATGAAACTGCATGGAAAGAGTGTGGAAACTAACATGTATCCTTATATTTAGTCACTTATAACACCTAGTTGTAAGTACGTAGTTAAAAAGCAATCAGATATTATGATTAAGTTAGTTAAAAGGAATATATGCATTTGTAGAATTGTTAGTTTAAAGTAATGGATGAACCATGAAAGACAAGACATGAGACAGATTCTAATAGTTAGATAATCCACAGTTTCAGCCTTTCTGTTTCCACTGTGGTGTAAGACCCACACAGTAGTTTTTAAACTATATGTAGCCAAAGTAGCTGATAAAAGATCAAAACTAGTTGATAAAGACTGAGATTAATATAACAGATTTACAGCTGAAATAGTTTGCTAAAATGCGTAGGTGGTCCTACATAATTTGAAAATGTACTCCAACTGAATGTAATTTAAAAATGATGAATAAAGAATTAAAGTAGTTAGACAAATGCTTGAGATATACAGGTAATAATGAAGGAGTAGTTACGCCTGATAGAGCTGCAGATGTACAGTTGACTTAAAAAGTAGGGGACCACTGATCTATAGAAAATGTTGTCATTATCTGATTCAGTATTTACACTGCTGGGTTAATTTTGCCTTATGCACCTTAATGTTTTCCACCTAGTCCTAAAACCACAGATTCTGAAATGCAGTTTAGCTTTTGACTCTCTTTAATTGAGGCAAAAATACTAGTTACAGCATGAAACTTGTCTCAGGTGATCAGGCAAGAGTGTGTTTTTCCACGTGCATGTCTCCGTGTGCATCCTATTCTCACCTCATGCAAAGTTAGAAATGTGGCAAACGCAGCCACTCTGACAGAGCAGTTTGTCCTCAGCTCCACAAAATGGCCTAAACCTCCCTATAACATTTGCTCTGTTAGCTGAGGGGAGGGGGCAGAATGAATGTTTTGAATTTAGTTGGGACTAAAGGGACAAAGACAGAAATAGATTAGCCATTCATCACAGTGGCACAGCCTCTCCAGCCAGCTATACAGTGCTGCTACAGAAAGGCTGCAAGGGGCATGCTGGTTTCAGACCATTCTTTCATTTTGATGGCATTTGGTGCTGATGCTCTTTTTGGAGCCTGTAAGCATCTGATCTCATACTGCGCTTTATGCCTGTAAGACGTGACGCTCAGTTCAGACTGCAGTGTTTTCCTCTCAACAGTTTTCTGAGCACAGTTTTCCATGTCTGTCTGTTTTCATCTCATATCTGCCAAAAAGCTCCAGATCTTTACATTCCCTACAAGAGGAGCTTAGATTCAAAGTTGCCCCCTTTAGTCATATACAGTAAATAAGCGGGTTGGTCCTGCTGATGAGCATTTTGTTAGCACCAAGGATACAGAGTCAAACGCTGACCCTTGGATGTTTAAGTCTGTTCCATTCCAACTCCAGTGAGAGGCGAATGCTGCGGCGTCATGCCATTCAGTCCTCTCTTAGACACCCATTTGCTGGTGGAGAGAATACGAAGCTCAGCCAGAGGACTGGAGCAGGGTCAGATGTGACAAGCGTAGTAATGGGGGCGTTGGAAGGAAGACGCCGCTGAAAAGGGATGAGTGCAAACTCAATTATCATCCTCAGAGGATTAAATATGGCCGATTGTCATGCGTTGTGATAAGGAGGTCTTCTGCTGCCAAGTTACTTTAGAGTTGGGGAAAGAAGCGATGAATGGCAGTGTCTGTGTGTTTGGCAGCTTTGAGCTTGAGCAGTGAGTGTGTATATATATTTATATATATGAGAGAGTGTGCAGAAGCATGCATGTGAATGTCTGTGGAGTGTGATTGCATGTCTGTTTTGGCATCTGCTCACAAGCTTCTACTATGTAGCTTCACTGCCACAGAACTTCACCACTTGAGCTTCTACAAAATCTCTTTTATGCCTTGAGTTTACAGTGTGCTTGTGGCTTTTAGGTACCCTCCGTCCTCCCGGCAGACATCTCATGAGGAAGGGAAGGAGTGGTTGAGGTCTCATTCGACAGGAGGCCTTCAGGACACTGGCAGCCAGTCTCCGCTGTCTCCTCCAGGGGCTTCTTGCACCACCACAGGAAAATACCACTACTCCAACCTATGTGAGTGCACAGGAGTAAACTCTGATTGTTGTGTGTAACGTGTGTAAATCTTTAAAAAGATGGCCATTAAATAGATCTTTATGAAGTACTGTATGGTTAAATAAATCATTCTTCCATGCATGAATCAATCATATCTGAGCAGATCTTTATTTAATTTCCAGTTTTAAGTGGGTTCTGCATAAATGATTGATCACTAATGCATTTTACACATGCAAAAATGTAACTGTAATAAACAGAGAATGAAACATACCAGCACTAATCTAGGTTTTCTTTTCTCCTCTGTGTAGTGAGCCCCACCAACATCAGCCAGTATAACCTTCCACCAGGCAGCAGCAGCATGAGCCGCTCCAACAGCATCCCTGCCCAGGACTCCTTTGACCTGTACGGAGAAGGTCACCCACTGGGTGGCAGTGCAACCTCCCTGGAGGACAGACCACGAGCCATCAGCCGCTCTGGCTCCTTCAGAGACAGCACTGACGAAGGTAAGACACGCTCTTGAAGTGATCTGTGCCCCAAAAGTGACCCAGCCTCCCTGCTGTGAAGCTGTTAGAAATAATTTAACCACCACACTCACCAAAGCAAAGCTCCATCAGCCATGGGGTTCTTTAATACCACATTTAATGAGCTCTCACTGTGTGTTCATTCTGTGAGTGACTTAGTTGATAGGTCACTCTTTTCCAGTCTTTTTGCGGGTGATGTAAGGGGCATTGATTGCATCCACATAGAGGTCAGCTTTTTAATGGGCAAATCATGTTTTTTTCACTGCTCTTAAAAGCTGTTCTCATCTTACATCATTTGGATAAGTTAGCACAACACCTGCTGGTCAGTCCGCAGTAGTAGACGATATTTAAAACATTTAAAATGATTCCGCTCACAGTGTGAACACACAGTTCAAGGTCTAAAGTGGTTTTGAACATTGTCTGGAGCATTATGTCCAGGTCTGACACAATCACTCACTTGTTCCTCGTCTCTGCCTTACAGTCCATGGCTCTTCGTTGTCTCTGGTCTCCAGCACATCATCGTTGTACTCTGCGGTAAGTAGCTCAGGGGTGTTGGTTTGGTGTTTGAAGTCCTACCCAATGAAACACCTTTAATAATGACGAAAACAAATATCAAACATATCAAATTAAGATAAAACTGACGGTTGTTCCTTTCATAATAATCATAATCTAGCAAAAATGTTGTATTTTATTTAAACCACTGTACTGTCAGACATTTTGTCACCCTTCTGGGGGAAATAGTCACTATAAATCAAATATATATAAACATTACATATACACAAGTAGTGTCTGTATGGGGTCCAACAACTAACACCACCCACACAGAGCAGCCTGTAGAAGCCCAGGGCAAAATAAGTCCACTTAGGCCTTGATGCTATCAACTGCTATTTTCGAGCAGCTCCTCTCTCCTGTCTTTTGGCAGCTACACGGTAAGAGGACACTGTTTGGAGGGATTATGGCTAAAAAAATCAATCTGACACAAAAGTGGAGGAGACAAAAAAAGGATTTTGAAAAGTGAGGTGAAGACGCTCATTGCTGATGGGCTGAAAGTCATTACAGGACAAGTGTGCTAGAGCAGTACTGGAGGGCACATCAGGTGATATAAAAGGAAGTCTGGCTTTAAGGACACTTTGTTTGTCTATGCATTTGTTGCCAATAGGACTAATAATAGAGTCAAGTTGGTTTTGCTTTTCTTTTCCAGCTGTTGCATTTAAGACAAGGTTAAACTGATCTTTAAGCTGTTTTTAAAAGTCATTTCCAGTGAAAATGTTTCAGAAGAGTGGCAAAGTTATGCCTGAAATCATTCTGTTGAGAAAAGCTGGAACAAAATCAAAGCATTTCTCTACCCACTGATGCAATGTAGTATTCAATCTCACTTTCCCTCTCAGTCAGTGATGTCTGCTCTGTTTCTGTAGAAACAGAAAAATAACTTTCCATAGCTGCATGCTTCCAAAGTAACTCCAGCAGATAAGACTCTGGACAATTGTTCTAATAGCACAGGCAGCGCTCCAGTCGTCACGTTCAGCCAGGCGGCAGATTAGTTTTAGGAAGAAGAATCGATTACCACACACTTCTGCCTGTTTCCAGCTGCACTTGCAAGTTGCAAAGCAAAGGCCTGGATGAATGATGGAGATAGTTTTGTTTACAAAGTTTTCCCTGAGGTCGATTTAATTGGTCTGTTTTGTGGTTATTATAAACCATTTCCTATTTTGTTTCCTGTCAGATTTTATCCACATTACCGCCACTGATATTTTCTGTCACTTTAATCTCATTTTAATTCAGCTTTGGCTGGGTTCTCTCCATCATGTTATTCTCAGCTTTTGCATTTAAATGCTTCTCAGGTTGTATATTTCATTTCATTTTTAAAGCGTACTTGATTGAACAGAGCCAGTAATGAAATGCTTCTAAACTGTGTTTGTTTGTTTTTTACAGACAGAGGAAAAAGCACACTCAGAGGTAAGCAGAGGGAACATTGTGTCCATCTGTTTGTCTGCATGTTTGCTTCCTTTTAGTGCCTTTCCTCTGTACTTTGACACAGTTAAAGTCAATTAGACCTTGAGGCTGCTTGGTACAACCACTGAGCAGCTCTGCAGGTGAGGGTAAGTGCCTTGCTGAGAGCAGCTCAAGGGTAGCTTGTCACCTACCAGATTAGATCTTTGCATTTCGTGGGATTCAGTCACACATGTCACATACGTGTAGTACTTTTCTTTAGTTGCCTGCTGGCTGTTGTTCTGTGTATGGATGTCTTTTTGTTTGTGTGTCTTTCTGTTGCTCAGCGAGATGGTCTATCTCTGTCAATCAAAGCACAAACAGTGATATTTACTGCTAATCATTTTGAACCAAAAACTGTATAAGCATACACCTGTTTAATGTGGATAAAATGGTATCAAGATCTCCAATGGAACAGTTTAACTCTATGTTGCATTGCTTTTTATAATCATACATTGATTTCATTCTGACCATAAATAACTGCACATCCTTACTGTGCTACATAGCTTATTCATTTACTCATTACAAAAACTGACACTATACGCATGCCCCAACTTTTGGCTCTTTTTTCTTTCAACAGTCCTATTCTGTTTATCACTGATTCTTCTTTGATTTTCCCGCTCCTCGGTTTAAGTTTCTGACTTCTGTTAGAACCTCTTTTCTCTGTCCTTGTTTCTTAGTGCTGCAAGCGCAAGCTTGGATCAAACAGTAATGGCAAATACATTGTGCTGTTTAGTTTTATTCCTGCCAGATGGACGGAGTTTTATCATTTAGGACAGCTCAGTCAGTGCAAATTAACAATGACGGACCGCAATGACTGTGCAGTGACACACATTTGATGGGTAGCTTCATTTCTCAAAAATGGGTCTTTTCTGAATCACGTGCCACAAATATTGTTGCCACGGACGACGACAATCACCAGTCCAAAGGAATCTGACGATGATTTCATTGGTATTTTTTGAGGATTCTCCACGGAGGAAAAACCTAGATCTTAAAATGTGCTGAAAACAATATTCCCTTTTTCATTGTCAGCATATCTGCAATTGTCTTGTCAATTCTACTGTTAGAGTAGCTCATACTGGGATCAGGTGCAAATTATTTCAAAAAAATAAGCATAAACATCAACCCAAAAGAACCTTTATTCAACACTCTGTCACTAAGCATGAACCTCTCCAGTGTGAAAGAAACTAAAAGTACTTTCTTGCACTTGTGTTGTCCACTTTGGTAAACTGAGACATCTGGCTCTTATGTTATTATATAAGAAACAATATCAGGTATTTGCAAATATTGTTTGACCAAGATCCGGGATACTTGTCTTAATCTCTTTGCTTTACTGCTCAAAGTCTAACCATGAGAGAACTCGTGCTGTGGCTTGTTGATAACCTCTGTCTCTCCAGCCACATCAGTACATGCTGTTTGATGGAGGCATGCAACATAGTGTTAATTTTTACTCTTTTCTTTTCAATCAAGGGCCAAACAGTCCAAAATTCCACGGTAATCCCCCACTCTTTATGTTCACACTCACTCCAGTGTCTTTTTACACCATGTACCTGCACAGTTTTTGACATCAAAGTTACCAACATGGGAGTTGCAAGTTCAACACCTCTGTACATCACTATCGGTATTTCAGGAGCGTTAACCAAACATTCACTTCTGCTCTTTTATTTTTTCTTCCCGACCAGCAAATCAGAAAGCTGCGCCGGGAGCTGGACGCCTCTCAGGAGAAGGTGGCGACCCTGACGTCTCAGCTGGCTGCCAACGTGAGTTTGTTTATTTCAAAGGACGCCGTCAAAACAAGCGGCTCATTTGCATGATAACCTGCTGTCAAAGAGCTTTTATAGAAAGCGCTGCCTATCGAAGCTCTGGAAGGAATATAAATCTTTAAGACGCCCACTAATTCCTTTTCTCTGTGTTTGAAGCCACCATGCATGTATTTAGGCTTTTTGGTTGTTTGATTTGGTTGGTGCGCGTGTGTGTGTGTTTTTGTGTTCTTGTCCCTTGATGGGATGTTTTCTTGTGTGCGCTTGTGTGTGTGTGTGTGTTGTAAGACTTTCTCTTTGCTTTTGTCTCAGCCGGTGGGGTTTCGGCGAGAAGAGGAGCCTCTCCCAAACTCAACCAAGCAGAGAAAATCAAATAGAGATAGACGGCTGAGGAAAGAGAACAGGGAGATGAGGATAAGTGAATCTAGACTCGAGTGCGTCATGCGTGGGTGAAACAGAGTGAGATACAGAGACCTCCAACCCCCAGACAAAGCCTTTGAGCTGAGATGCAGATAGATCGACAACTTCCAGCATCTGACTGGGCTCCCCACACACACACACACTCAATGCCAAGTGCCTGATCAAGCGTAGAGACAGACGGGGTCTTTGCTTCAGTCCGACGCTTTGATCACAAAGTTGTGCAAAGCTGAAACTGAAGGCTGAAGTGCTGGCAAACTTGACGAATGGAAGAGGAACGCATTACTTTACAGAAGAGTTACAGTGGAACAGCTCTGTTTATGTCTCGGTGCCCAAAGGAATAATCCACCATTACTCTAAAATCAGCCTTCCTGTGCTTTGTGTTCTCTGGGGCCATGGTGGGTTCACATCATCAGTGGTGTGAGAAATTTTTCCAAGTCTGACAAAATGATTCATACATATTTAAAACGTCATTTGGCTACATTATGTTCCAATCTTTCCTGCGTGATAGTTAAACCATTTTGCAAAATTGCAGTTTTATGCAGAGGTTCTTGCTTTCGGATTCATTCACCAGATTTTTCAGCGCAGTTTAAACCTTCTAGGATCAAACTTTCAGAATGCAGATATGTCATATTTTGTGTTGTCAGGTATCGGATATATCAGATTATAGGGTGCAACATCAACAGTACTACACCTGATGATATCTATGTTTGCTTGGAGCATTGGAACTGGGAAAATATGGCAAATATCCAAAGTACATTACCAGCACTTCCAGCTATGTGTCACAATAATATGATTACCATTATTAGTAACAAATACTTTAAAGAATTACAGTTTGAAATAGTGCCATATTGCTCAGTGACTTTATTAACTGGAGGGTCAGCTTCTTCACTGTAACTGGTCTCTCTTTCTGTTCAGTTGACGTTAGCTTAGTGGACCGGCTGGAGATGTGGTCAGCTTTGTAAATCCCATGTTTTGCCCTAACTGGCTTGTTAACATATTCCTCTTTTATCCTACATCCATCGTCTGTCCTACTTATATTTAAGGGTTTTACAGTTGTTTTACAGTTGTAATTTCTCTTCAATTGCTGATACAGCATATAATGAGTAATTGATTGTGTTTTTAAATTAGCTTCCCCAATATACCTCGTGAATGTAATACAGAGATTGGGAGTGTAGCCGGCATGACTCAAACATGAAGCAGTGTACACTCAGCTATGACTGTACATCACAGCGGGCTACATTCACAGGCTTTATAATTCACCAGCAATGAAGCTGCTGTAGAGTCTTGATTTAAAGAGGCCTTGAAAGACATGAGTCACTGTCACAGGTGTCAAGTCTGTAGATGACAACAGCCTCACAGCTCCAGTGGGTGGTTTGCACCCACAATATGTGCGTACAGCATGGTGAACGTCTCCAATTCTTACCGTGCCTTTACAGTTCAGTGTGTTCATAGTGAAGGAAAGGCCTCTCGAGGCAGCATCATTATCCTCAGTAGTGTACTGAATAGTTTTTCCAGTTGCATTACAGTGATGAGTAAACAATGGCTGAATTATTTTTTGTTTGTTTTGGCCTCATTTGTGATGTGCAACAGAAGAAGTAGTTGTGGTAGATGGCCGAAGGTCAGGGTTTGTATTTAAACTCCTGTTTGTGTATAGGTACAGGCAACATATGCGCTGGATAAAATTAGAGAAAACTAGTAGTTGTGATGTCCCTAGTCACTGTAGATATTTCCTATATTAAAGCAGACCATGATCTTTCCCTAACCAGCTGCTGTGGATGTAGAAACCATAAAAAGTTCAATAACACAGTAAGTTAATGCAGAAGAAAAGATGCCAGTGAGCATTTTACCTGTACATTCAGTATCAACATATTGACAGCATGTTAATTATCAGTGTCACGAAAACATAATCTTGTTGCAGTTACATTTCCTGCAAAACACATCTGCTATTGGGTTTCAGTTGTATAGAAATAGTATTTCATGGAGGTAGAGTTGCTCTGTGTCACTACATTTGAAAGCATAAAAATTATTCCACAGGCTCCAAGTAATTGCTCACGTTGTTTGACTGATGTCTCCATGGCATATGCAGATTCTGGTTTATCCCAACTCCAGTGTCTCACCATATGTGTTGCTGATACTGACCGGCCCTCCACTGGGACAGTTAGTGCCAAAACACAAAGGTAATACAAAGGCTGCCAGTGTCATGCCTTACCGCGCCAAGCCACATGTAAACACACGCACAACAGACAGCCATATGCGCTGTTCTGCTCGTACTCTGGTGAGATTTGAAATGAATTTTAAAAAAAAAACAGACACATCTCTGGCTGTGTTGTTCTGGAGCTGCATCACACTGTACCTACATGACAGCATGGTGGGCTGCTGCTGCTATAAGCTTGTCTCATCCTCCCTGTGGGGAGTGCGACTCTATGTAAATATCAGTATCAGGAGCTTTCAAATGTTCTCCACCCACAGTCCAAAAACTCAGTTAAGGCGTGCAAGACATGCCAGAGTCGTCACTTTATCACCTCAGCCCACACTGTCACATGCAGAAAACATATACGTGTGCATAAACCTGCACATAAGCAGGTGATTAGAAATTTTTACCCAAAGACATGAGTGTCCTTAAACATGCAAGCACAGTATACTTTGAAAGTTCAGATGCTTACAAATGCTCCTTCATTTGTAAGAAATGTGTGTAATGTGCACATAAAAGTTACATATTGTCACCCCGGACAGAAAAACTGATGTTTCACAAATGGCAGGTTCTCAGGAAGAAGATAGTCTAGTTTTTAAAGTCGCTTTGAAAGTGTTTGGCTTCTTACTTCCTAATTCCTTTGCCATTTATACGCTATAGAGTAAAAGGTCACTTCCATTTGGGTGCGACTTCAGTTTAATGCATATTTGACATTATGTTGTGGGTGTAAAAAGCAGCCTCGAGCATCAAAACATTGAGGTATATACACGGAAACATAATCCTTTACCTACACTTTAATGATGAAAGTCATAAAATCCAAGTCGTGATAGTGGCAAAGGGTTTATTTTAAGCCTGCAAAGGGAAGGTGTCATGTTTCAGTCTTTAGTGACTGGATGCTTTTTTATTTCATCTCCTGTCTTTTCAAAAAAAGGGCCACTGACAAAATGAGGTTGAGGTCATGTGATCTGGTCACATTTGCAGTGCCACTGCATAAACGCCTGTTATCTGTCTCTAGGTTTGTATTTTGCAATTGAATTTAGATCTTAATTTATTCCAAGATATGCCAATCCCCCTGACCGCCATCTCTGAGAACATCACCGAGATTAAAGGCATATTTGCTGTAGCGCTGTCGGGAGGGATTACACTCCATAGGCATCATCTTGATTAATTGCGAATGTGTTTTTGGTTGTGTTTGATCAAAATAGGCCCGCATTAGCCAAAACCAACATCCTGTAAAAGGGATTAGGAGGGGCAAAAGTATTACTCAGTATTTTCTTCTAGCTGGGAAGAGGATCAGTTTTCCTGCTTTGGCTGACATTAAATCGGGTTTAAAAGTTCACACAGGCACCCCTCCTCCCCTCTCAATCTCCTTCCTCTTTTTTCTCACCCTTCACTGTGTCACCCTGACCTTGTTCTTACTCCCCCCCTCCCCAGCACTGTCTTCCTCCTCCTCCCTTCTTCAGTTTGGCGTTCACTATCTTCTCTTTCCCTTCCTACTTTTGTCTCCTCCCTGTCTTGCTGTAGTGTACGGTAGGATGTAGCCCAGCAGTAGGTGCTGTAGTCGTGACTGGGCGTTGTCCGTTGCAATTAAGCGCCCTTGAGATGTTGCCTACTTGTGACAGCTCTCTGGTTTGGCCGACCGTCAACCTCTACCCCACACCTAAAGATCAGGACAAGGCTCAGAAAAACGGGGGTTCAGGGACCAGGCGTGGCCACCGGGCTCGTGCCCCGGGAGCAGGACAGATGGTTCAGCCCTGGGACGCATTCGAGTCTGATCGGCGCCTCCTTCAGGGCGGACAGGTGGGCTCGGGGGTGATGAGTCGGAGCTCACAGGTGGAGTTGGAAAGAGATGTGGAGATAGAGGGATGCGTTGGAACAGTTGGCATTTCTAAAGGTCAAGACCTGCGTTGATTCAGCCAGGGACACAGAGTGGAGGAGGCAGCATAGGGTGCTGCTCTGTGTGTGTCTTCAGTTCTGGATTTAGATGTCCTCACAGGGATAGAAAGATGAGGAATCTTCTTATTCTGTCAAGGCTGTTGTACGGCTCGATTGGGAGCAAATGCAATTGAATTCAGTAAATGGAATTCCTCCAAAATATAATAATACAAATGTGCGTATGCATGTGTGTGCGTGTGTGTTTGCATGTGTGTGCTTGTGTAGAGCAGAGATTGTCTGATCTGTCTGGGCAGGCTGCCCACCTCTCTGTGACACACCAGGCTTGACAGGTGTCTCAGGGTCTCAGGATGAGCTGGCAGCACACACACACACACACACACACACACGCACACACACGCAGCCTCATACACATTCAGATTTTTACACGCACACAAAGGTACATGCAGTCATGAACATAAGGCTTCACCAGTCTTTCATACAAAACACACATGCACAAACAAATCCAGACACACGCATTCACAAACCACAGGTTCAGCCGAGCAGATGGCGTGACGTTGCTAAACATTTGCCATCCTTCAGCGTGCTGCCGCTGCATCTCCAGCTGACAGATGAAGTCAGCGAGGGCAGCCCTTCTCTGATCTGCGTGCCACATCTTTTTGTCAGGGCTTCCTCAGTGTTTTCTTGGCGGTGTTAGTTCAGAGAGATGTCTTTGGAGCAAATCCGTGATGATTAATTCACAGCAGTAAGAGGCAACAGTGAAGTCGCATAAAATGCTCCCCGTTCAGATAAGTCACTCTGAACATGCATGGTATGAATTTGCCCTTGAAATCTGAGAGTGATTCAAAGGGAGTGGCTCCAGTTTTTTAGGCGAGATATCCCAGCAGCAGCTCTTTATAGCACACTGGGAGCCTCTTCAGGAGGGCACAGTCAGAGCCTTTAGACTGGTGGGCAAACAAACTTTCCACACCCAGCCTGGTTTGGTCCTCAGTCAGCTCTGGCTGAAGCGAAACCACACTTCAAAGCTATCATTGCCAACCAGCAGACCAACTCATTAATTCTCTGTGGAGGCTCTTTCTTCAAGGGAGGCATCCTTTTTTTCCCAAGCATGCGACACAACTGTTGATTTATACACAAGCAAGTGATAATTTGTTGTTGTTATGCTGACTGAGCTTAGTCCAAATTCATCTTGTGGTCAGTTTTCAGATATTGAACCTTGTCATTTCCATGTAAGAGAATAAAACTGTTTTGCCATTGTAAATGCTGTGGATTTTTTCGTGCCGACACATGTTGCCTTACATTTCTGCAGCAGCTGAACTCAGTTTTTATATTTCCCCGTGTCTGCAGGCTCACCTGGTGGCAGCCTTCGAGAAGAGCCTGAGTAACATGACCTGTCGCCTTCAGAGCCTCACCATGACCGCTGAACAAAAGGTACCAGAGCTTAGTCCTGAACTCGAAATGTACTGTATATGAACTCCACGGTGAATGAATTACAGGGAGGAGAAATGATTAGAAAGGGGCAGCTGTGTGACATTGGAATAGTTCAATGGAAAGCAACAATGTGGAGGTCAGTGCTTGTGGATTAATGGGTTTTTTTTATCTTCAAGGTTCAGCTCCTGACTCGTGTGAGAGGTTTTCTACCAGAGTTAAAGTTTTAGTTGTTGCCTGACCATTTTTCACTTCTAACCTTAACCAAAGTTATTTGACTTGCTTAAACTACAAACCTTGTTGCGTCACAGGGAAGTCAAACTATCACTGCAAGAGCTCAGCAGGAAGCTAATGCTCAAAAAAATTCATTTAAAAGCGACGTTTTCTCCATAAATTATCCACCGTTTTTCCCGCTCTCAGCTCTATTTTTCCCTGAACTTGGGGGTTCAGAGGAGCTCAAGTGGCACTGAAACACTGATCATGCAGCAGCACCAATATGTTCAACGATATATCCCTAGCACAGATTATGAATGCTTCCCTCTGTTCACACACACACACACACACACACAGAAGGCTGACGAGCCCTGGCAGCTTTTTAATCCTCTATAAATTAAAGCAGACTGGGATCTGGTGGGATGCCTTTGTCAAACAAGGCCATCCTAACTTTTAATTAAAGCGGAAACCCTATCTGCAGCCCTCAGTGGGTTTTGGGGAAAGGCAGAATAGGAGACTCCCTCTATCTGATCGCGTTGGTTCGACAGAGAGCACAGCTTTTTTTATTCTAAGCAGGTGGTGCTGGCTTTGGGGCAAATCTGTGAGACTCTTGTCTTCTTCAAAACACCCTCCCCCACTTTTTATCTCTCATTCTCCTCCACTGAAAGCCATGTCAGAGCCAGATATGAGCATTTGTTCACAGCGATGGAGCTAATGTGTCGATTCCAACAGTTTTTGGTGCATCATCCTTTTTAATAATAACCTGTTCCCATCATCAGTCGTGGACTTTTATTTCGACTACAAAGATTACATTTCCTCAAAAGCACCGGTTTTTTGTGCTCAACTCAGCAGTTCCTAAACGGTGACGCTAAAAACAGCACCTCCTGTTCTCTCTCTGTCTTCTTCTCATTCCAGGAATCTGAGTTGGTTGAGTTGAGGGAAACGATAGAGACGCTGAAGACTCAGAACACAGATGCCCAAACAGCTATCCAGGTGGCACTAAATGGCCCGGACCACCTCCACAAAGGTAATAAAGAAACCAACAGGGAGCATTGGACCAGGTTTCTGTAAAATTATCTGAAGAGTTGATGCATTTGTTGTCCTGATTGGCCCTACAGGGAATTGAACCCCTAATAACTGAAGTGTTTTTGCTGAATAAGTGAGTTTGGAAAGCCTTAATTAGTCATCAAACCAACCTGAATCAGATGAGTTTTGATTTTATATAATTACCTTTTCAGGTATCCAGCTTCCTCATAGCTACTCATTCAAACCTAGCAAAGTATGAAATAGAAAAACATCAAAGCATGGCATAAGAAGAAATCTAAATCAAAGACATAAAGCAACAGAATTTGGAAGTAGGGGCTCAATTTGTTGCTTTTAAAACTTAACAATTACTTGTGGCTTCACTCCAGAAATTTAACCCTTAGTGAAAGTAATCCATTGAAGCCATTGCACCACCACATCCTACTCCCACCATGGGCTGTGCTGCCCTATCTCACCTGTTATTGATTGAGGTGTCACACCACCAGTTAGATTTTCTAAAGCCTGAAAACAGAGCCAAGAGGAGGCGCAAAAGTCTGGTTTCCTCTCAGATTACTGCAATTGCAATAATCTAAAAGGTTATTTTGGATTTTCTTTCCCAGTGATGGCCAAAAAAAGCTGCTTGTCTGTCTTGTCTGAACGTTTTGTCTGTCTTTTCCAGACCTGCGGATTAGACGGCAGCACTCATCAGAAAGTATGTCCAGTATTAACAGCGCAGCCAGTCACTCCAGCATGGGCAGCTTGGGCAAGGACGCTGAAGACAAGAAGAAGAAGAAGAAGAGCTGGGTAGGTGGAGAAAACAAGGACGCAAAAATGGCTGTGCCTGGTCCAGAATTGTTCTTTATTTAGGAGAAAAACATACAAGAACAAAGGTTTTTTTCACACTTTGAGTTTGTATATTTTAGGCTGGCATTTGCTGTTTTATGCAAAATGCCCAAAAACCCAACCGGAGAGCCATAAAATATAAAATGGCACAAGTAACTTATTAAGGAGTTAATTTATAACATTTTCACTCTTTACCACTTTAAGGTACCTGGAGATTATGCAAGTCAGGTGTCCTCATGTCTACTATTCATTCAGCTGCTGCAAATATCAGAAGCCTTGTGTGTGTACATTGGGATACCTAGACATTGTTGAAGGTGGATTTGACGGTACAAGGCTCTTAATGCATTATTCAGTGGCAGTAAACCTAGTGTAGATATACTCTATATGCCCATGTTAAAATATTGAATGCCTTCTTTGCATAAAAAAAATATTTTTGGGTGTCTATGAAATGCAGCTTATTGTGCTGTTGCAGTCGCTATAAATCAGCTAAATCCTTGCAATATAAAGGCAGAATCCAATGAATGAGCTGCGAAGGACAGGGTCTGTTTGGAGCTTGTGTTTATTTGATCTAAGCTGCAAATCCAAAGCAGAATGAGCATTGACCACACATGTCCTTATTGCTAAGTTTTTTATGTCCAATTCTACTTCTTTTAGTGTTAAAGTGAGTGTTTGTAGCTTATGTGAGTGAGTCAGATTGTGATCAGGTCACTCTGTCCCTTCACAAGCCACAAGTGTTTGTGTTCAAATACATGTGAGGATTGCAGAGAACATCCGGTGTGCCGCAAATTCTGAAAACTATGTTCACTTCATCACAATGTGCCATCATACCACCGTTGCTAGGTTACAGGGCTGGGAGCATGTCAGCTGAGTGGCTAAGGTACCATCCATGGTTGAGGGCTAACAGAGGGTCGAGCAGAGTCAACCATACCGCAATTATTGTCGGAGACGCACTTGGAAAGTCATATTCAGTCACAACAGCATGCAAATTAGGTTGGAAGGAAGCAAAGTGGTTACTAATGTTACAGATACAGAAGTTCAGCTCGAAAAGAGTCCAGTGGTTGCCCAGAGGTTAGAGAAGCACTGGTCGAATCGCTGTGTCAAGTGGGAAAGTCTGAGCGGAAGGGAAACAATTGCCTCCCTCAAAATCTGCTGTCAGAGTACTTTGGACAAGAGCTCTTAATCCCTCAGTTACTCAATTGGATTTGGTCAAGCTTGGAGGTGTAAAACAGCAGGGGGTACATCTCTATTCATCCCACTCCACTCCAAAGCTTCCTTTAATACCTTCTCTTGTACTGGAGTTGAATTCCAGCCTCGGATATTCTTTGCACAGTACCTGTCTCCTATTTTTCATTCTACTGACAAATGTATATGTTGATAAATACCCAGAAATCAAGGCAAATGTAAAAGCATCCACGACCAAAAAGCTCCTTCGTCTTTCTCTGTCATTTTCCTGTTTATTGTACAATAGCAGCTCAGCATCTCAGGCTGAGAGCTGTTATTTGCTGCAGCCCCCTGAGTCAGACAGATGACATATTAGAAGTTCCGTCTCAGCCAAACAGCACAGAGCCAGAGCCAGTTTTCAGCCTCTGCTGCAATGCAAAACGCCTGCCCTTGAAATCAAATGCACGCTAACAGCCCCAAAGTTCACCGCAGAGTACAACACCCGAGCCTGCCGTGTTAAGTGAGACCCCCAAAAAATTCAAGTCAGCCTCATGAATACCAACCAGTTCCTCATTTCAGCAGCCGTTAATTATTCATTTGCATAAGTTCTGCCTCAGTGTAGGGTGGAGCTGATGTGGGGTTAGCGATATGTGAATGAGGAGTGGAGAGAAAAAGCAGCGTGTCATGCTGTCAGGGTGGCAGGAGAAGGATGGTGAAACGAATTAGTAGTTTGCCCTTCGATAATGCACAGCTTTGCTCCAGTAAGACAGATAAAGTGGTGTACTGTTATGCCACACACACTGGAGCAAATTTTTCATTAAATTACAATAAAATACTGGCAGTTGTAGTTGTCAGTATTTCACTCTAATTTTTACAGTGTCACTATAGTATATTATTTTACCAGTCAATTACTGTATTTACTATAATTAACTTTATTACAGTGAACTACTGTATAATTAACAATATAATTGATGACAGTATTCTACATTACAATATACTGTAACTACATTTTCCAACAATGTCCTGTATTTACATAGTGCTGCCACAGTAATCTACATTAACCGTAATTGTCGTTACCTGTAAATTACAACATTTTATTAATAATAATACATTGGTTTTATATAGCGCTTTTCATGGCACTCAAAGATGCTATTCTTTCACTCTATACTCGATGGTGCTAAGCTACGTGTGTAGCCACATCTGCCCTGGGTTAGACTGACGGAGGTGAGGCTGCGCCATCGGCCCCTCCAACCACCACCAACCACTCACTCTTACACTGCATCCACCCAGACTTCCTGGTGTTCCCTCATGGTCTCCCATCCAGTACTGACCAGGCCCAACCTTGCTTAGCTTCCGAGATCTGACAGGATTGGGCATCCACAAGAAGATATGGCCTTGTGGATCTTCCTCTTTTAAGTTGTATTATAAACTGTGAATTGTAAACATATACCAAAAATACCAATATGTTTTCAGTCTCTGTGATCCAGAATTGAGATCTACCAACTCTGTTTAACACATGGGGGGCAGCTGTGGCACAACGGTTAAGTCCCTGGGCTACTGATCAGAAGGTCAGAGCATTGATCCCCAATGTGGCCATTGTTGAGCCCTTGAGTAAGGCCCTTAACCCTTCCTGCTCTGGGGGCGCCATACCTTGGCTGACCCTGCACTCTGACCACAACTGGGATATGCGAAAACACAACATTTCACAATGCTGTAAAAATGTATTTGTGACAATAAAGGTTTCTTCTTCTTCTGTGTAGCATTACAAACATCTAAAACAATCAACTATAAAGGATAAGGCGAGCTACATTTTGATGGATTGGGAACATTTATGAAAGGCTTTAGGGTAAATTTAGTAATAAACACTCTTATCCGTGTAAATCAAGTTGTTTGTCTAAGCAGTGCTTATTAACTGTTGTGCAAGAACTTTTAGTTCAGTTCACACAGTCAGTTTTTACAATAGCTTGCTGTTAATGATTGTTTTTGTTTTTGGCTCCAATAAAGCACCAGATTTCACTTTATTTAGTATTTTGGAAAAACAGTACAGTCCTGTTAGAATTTGGCTGCTTTTTACTTTATTGTAGTGCATGAAAACAAACACAGGCTGTACCTGAGATAATGAGTGTGATTTTCATGCCTGCTTGAGCACATTTTAGCCACATTAGTTGTTGGACACACACTTCGGTCCAGACTGAAACAACTACTGATAAGTTTTTCTTATCAGGTGGAGGTTTCAACATGTTTACAGGCTCAGGGTTCTCAGAGGAAGTACCCTGTTGACTTTAATGACCCACAAACTTTTAATCTGGGCTGTTGAGTTTAGACTCTTATGTTCGATTATACTCCCTTGTAGACAGATGGCTGCAAACACCTCAGATGCAGAAAGTCTAATATTGGCCTCAGTCTTCCTGTTCCTACACTGGATCCTCAGCCTTTAACGCTAATATTACATCAATAGTCATGGATGTGTGTTTGTTATTAGTGTCATTGATAACAGTGTTGTAAAGTGTTTCACTTATTATTACTTTCACTGAATGATTGTTTGTATTTCTGTGTTTTCTACGACTATGTTCTTGCTCGTGTTGATGTCATGCTGCATCCTGTGCTACATGCTCCATGCTGTTACCATGTAGAAACATTTTTTTGCTGGTGTGGGATCCTAATCAGAACTTTTCTGTAATTTAAGTAAATGTATTTATCCAAATTCCAGTCATAATCCGACACCTACCGAATTGATATGCTCTGCAGAAATGTTCTCCCTCCGACTGACTGAACCTAATTGTGAAAGCAGTCATCATGATCATCGTTTCACTTGCAACAGCAGTAACTGCATTTCCTCAGAATAAAGTGCTTAGTGAATCAGTGACACTGCATTTAGCTTTAATGAACCAGCTCTCCTGTAGTTGGCTGTGAAGTGAGCAGGAGTGTGTGTTTGTGTGGCTTAACGTTGGGTGTGTTCTGCATCTTCAGGTGGCTGATTCCATCCCAGCTCAGGTCAGTGGTTTCCAGAGTGTCTTCTGTATGTGTGCAGTGGTTGTTCCCCATCTCCACCTCCTTCCCTCTCTTGTTCCGCCTTCTTCCACTTTCAAAGCAACCTCTTTTTCCCCTTTCTTGGAACGTCGGCATGGATACAGCAACCCTCCCCTCCCCCCTCATTTTTCCTCCTCCTTTTCCTTCATCCTTGTTCATTTAAATTGCTTGATCATCCCTAATTTTTAGGGTCATTATAAAGCCTGGTCCCCTCTCTCGCTCTCTCTCATCTTCATCTCTACTTAACGGCCTTGCTTTTTACTTCTTTACCTACGCCAGACAGTGGCCATTGCTTGGAAACAGCACGGAGTGACTTCCTGATCTGACAAGATGTGATGTCTCCAGGAATGATGTCTAAAGAACTGACATGATATGATGGAGGAGGTCGGCGGGGGTAATACTGACTTTGTCTTTGCCCCTGTGTGTTATGTGTGTTGCAGTTGCGCAGCTCCTTCAAGCAGGCGTTCAGCAAGAAGAAAACCAAATCCCAGTCGGCTCATGACGAGATGGAGGAGATGACTGACTCTCTGCCATCCTCGCCCAAACTGCAGCATGACAACAGGCAAGGCAGCATTGCCACGCTGCGCTCTTCACCCTCCACCACAGAGTGAGTTCTTACATGCACTGCCTTCCACAAATATCTGTACACATGCATCCATTCTCACATACATACATATATTCACCCTGTGCATACAGTGTATGCTAATAAAAGCATACAGTCCCTTGTTTTGTTTTTCTTCTCTTTTCAATTGTTTTCATATTTTTTTAACAAAATGTCCTTAAATCCCCACCTTACTTTTCTTTTCTCTCTTTCCTCCAACCGCTCTGTACATCCTCCTCTTTAATGTTGCTCCACCTGCTGTAGCAAGTGCATTTGCGATAGCAAGTCCTCTCCCATTTGGACACCAAAGAAAAAGCAAAACGGTCACGTGGTCTACAAGCACAGATCTCGGTAACAGGCACTGAGTGGCATGCTCCCCGGGAGTGTGTGTGTAGTGGTTTGTGTTGGTGTGACTTTCTTCTGCATCTTAGTGCTGTTGAATTTCTGATGAACGCATCAGATGTAACAACTAGGGAAGAGTAGAAGCAGTAAGTTGAATATGGAGTGGAAACGTGTCATCTGTTAGTTTTTAGTTATTTTGCAGTGGGTTTCTCGTGCCAGAACAAATTGGCTGTATGTCACTGAAAAACAGCCAACATGTGGCCATTTCACAAGCATGCAAGCACTGTGCACATCTGCTGGGCAGCTGGTGACATCATTTTAATTTAAAATGTCTGACATGTTTTTTCGGGAGCAGAGCATGTGGAGGTTTTTGAATTTCAAATGACAAACCATGGACATGTGACAGATTGTTGCTATGTTTTTGACTTCAGCAAAACTAGCAGTGCATCTAACTCAAGTTCATTTTTTAGATTTCTAGCAGTCTGATAATAAAAAGAACTGAGTGTCTGTCATGATGATGACACCATGGCACCGCAGCTACTGTAAAGCCTGCAGTAAAGAAGGTTTTCAGTTTACTAGTAGGACAGCTTTCTCATGATTCCTGTCAAACTAAGACAGTAATTCATCACATCATAGACTGTACATTCATAGTAACAGAACAGAAGAATCTGTATATTTGGTGAATGTGCAAACTCTTGAATACCAACCTACAACATGTGAACAGCTGTGCATTGTGGGAACTGCAACTTTAATATATCATTTCCCTATAAGATGGTTTGACTGAAGAAGTGCTATCAATGGGAGCGATTTGCTGCACCAAATGCCCCTCTTCCCCCTTCACCTCCATGATGACCTCTACAGTCTTCACAACTGACTCCAGCTTCCCTCTGAACTTCAGCTTTCTTGTTTCCTTTAAGTGTGTGCTCTCCGGAGTGTGTGTGTGTTTAGTTTAACCCTGAAGGTGACCCCTCCTCCTCCCTGTGTGTAATCCCGGTTGCAGGCTGTGCGAATGCACCGAGGCCGAGGCTGAAATCATCCTCCAGCTGAAGAACGAGCTAAGGGAGAAAGAGCTCAAGTTGACAGACATCCGCCTGGAGGCGCTGAGCTCTGCCCACCACCTGGACCAGATCCGAGAGGCCATGAACCGCATGCAGGTGAGGTTAAACTCACAGACTCTACCCAGGTCACCACTGACCTGTGCGTGTTTGTTAATGTTTGACAGAGATCAAACTGCAGCAGTATGCACATTTGCCCATTTACCAAAACACTGTAGTGAAGAAAAACACAAATCTCATTATTAAATTCAAAATTAACTTTCATTCTAGATTGTTTTGTCATAGAGAAAATGTATAAAAATCTCTCATGACAAATTCTTGGGATATATCAAACTATCGGTTTTCCACAGATGCCCAAATGCAGGCCTCTCATAGAGACGTTGTGCTGCGTTATTTTTCTGTGAAGGCTCCGACAGGCAAAACTTCAACTCTGTCTGTCCAATTTATTTGGGCTAAAGTGGTGTGTTTCTCCCTCAAGGCTAGTGGAGCATGACAGCTACCAGTTAGGGAGTTAACAATGCATTCAGTGGGTTAGTGAAGGGCCAACAGGGCACCGGCGGGGCACAAGGAGGCCTCAAGGCAAACTCTCACTGTCACAAATACAAACACTCACACAGAGCCTCTCATCACATGTCTGTTCACCTAGCAGTCTCACACATTAGCTGTTGACGTCAGTTTAACTTACAGTTTGACATTTTGGGGGATAAGCTTATCTGCAGTCTTGCCAAGAGTTGGATACGAGGGTTGATAGCTGTGTTGTCATTTATCTGTTAGGAGGTAAAACAATTTGCCTATAAGTTGCTTCCTGTTTTTATCTCTTAGATCTATTATAGTTTCTAGCTAAATCTCTATGGTTGGAGTTTAGTTTCACTCCTCTGTGTTCATCTGTACTTGTAGATATGGGCCTCATTTTGCTGTTTACTGATTGTTTTCAGACATATCAGAGTTTTGTTAAGTGCCTTAGGATGCAAACCAAACATCCTGCTGTTGAAAACATATTCTTGATCAGCACATGAGTTTTAAACATTGCAGGGGGCAAGAGTGCAAACAGAAGCAGCCATGGTAGCCTGAAAATGGCTGTTGGGGATATGCTCTGCCTGTGGTTTGCAACTAGCACACTCTTGGCACACCTTCATCAAGGTAAACAAGTCTGCCTTTCTGTGGGTGCAGTGGAGAAACACTCTGCCAGCATAGCACTTCACAGACTTCCCCATCCGCAGTGGAAACCCCCTATTAATATTCATACTTGATGGCAGTATCAGTCTTCTAATCTAACTCTCTGCAAGAAAGCAGATAAGCATATTTCTTAAAATGTCAAACTATTACTTTAAGTCTTGAAGTCTGAAAACTTTCTGAACAGTAATAGATGTAAGAATCTGAAAAAGAAGAGTTTAAAAAAGGATTGAGCTCGCTAAAATAGGCTTCCAGCCATCACAACACAGGTGCTTAATAACATAGGAGCCATTGAAGAACCTGTCAAGGTGAACACGTTTCATAAAAGGACAAGGAAATTGTTTAATTTTTCATGGCGCTGAATAAAAAAAAGCACAAAGTAAAGTTTCTCCTTGCAAATAAATGCGTTTGAGTTATTTTTTTATTTCTGCACCATTGATGCAGTGTAATGAAGAGACAGACATTTCAAAGCCTCGTGCTCAGAGATGCTGCGTCATTTCGGATTTTAAAAGAAGCTCATGAACGTCTCAGTTAAGTGGATCTTTGTGGATGTGGATTGCCTCATCTTTAGAAGCCTATAGTCTCCCCTCAGATATGGGGATCATGTTAGACTCCTTATCTGAGACTTAACCTTCAGTACAAAGAGAGCCTTGAAGATCAAAAAGCTGCTTACAGCCAGTAATTCCAATGATACTGATTCGGAATAACAACGGTGGCCAGCCTAAATGCAGGAAAATGACCGTCTGCTGTTGAAGCAGCCTATTACTTAGCTTCTTTAAATGCCGTTTCTATTAGATTCACTCTCATTGTCATTACTTCCTTATTACACAGAATGAGATTGAGATCCTGAAAGCGGAAAACGATCGTCTCAAGTCCAGCGGTAACGCCACGCCGACAGCCACGCCGGTCAAGACGGCCCGGCCGCCCTCTGAGACCTCCAGCACCTCCTCGTCCTCCTCACGTCAATCGTTGGGGTTATCCCTCAACAACCTCAACATCACAGACACCATCATGTCAGGTCAGTTCAGTGTCGGCGCTGGTGTCTGCAGCACGTCAATCTGAAGTGTCTTTGTGTATCAGCGTTACACCCAGCACTCTGCTCAGAGTGGTGGAAGTGAACAAAATGAACTTCTATCTCTTGACAAACCAAACAGGCTTTCATCAGCGATTCAGGGCTGTGTTTTCAAACTAACATTAAGCTAAATAATTGATATTTTTAAAAAAGACAAGTTGTTTTATTCCTTTAACAAAGGTATATTCAGTCTTGAGAAATAAACCTCCAACCATGACATTGTAAGCGCTTTGTTCTTCTGTTAAGTTAAGCCGAAGGACAGTCTATAGTCTGCAGTAACTCTCAGGGCAGAAGTATTTTCCTGCAGCATCAAGTTGGATTAGCTCTCTCCATACTCGCCTCAATAAATGGGAGAGAATTGTGTTTGCAGAGAGGAATGATCCGGAGGAGCTGCATGAAATGATGAAATAGCTGCCCTCCCTTCTGTGAGGGCTCACAACAGAGCAGGACCTTATTACATAAACACAGTTACACACACATGAACATGCTGAAAGTCTCTCCAGGCCTGGTCCATTTGACAAGTGGAAGAGTTTGTCCCTCTCACTTGTCCTGTAATTAACATAGAAGGCGCAGCTCCCTCCGAGGACTCGGGCCCTCGTTAATTGATGGTGGGATGAGCCAAGAGCAGTGGCGCGTGGGAAGACGAGTGGGCCAACGGGCCGTTATCACCCCAACACAGAGCCCTCAGCTAAGGGAAGCCAGCCGAATGCAAAGTACCCCCTACCCCTCTCCAAAATGGAGTCTGAGAAAAGGGAATGAAGAGACTTAGAAGGGGAGTAGTTAATGGTGTGGCGGGGACTTGTTCTCAAAGGTTAAAGGTGACTGGAAACTAAGAAGACACACAGCTGCATAGAACATGTGCCGTATTTGTTGTCATGTTTGATTGCAACAAGTAGCACTGAAAAGCTTTACAGATGCTCATCAGCGTTATAAAATGTGATTGGAGGTCTGATTTCAGCTCATTGGTTAAAATATATGATTTCATGCTGCTTTTCTTGGTTATTTAGTCTTTTAAACCCATGCTGCCATCACAATAATAGATTCCCCATCCTTTGTTCACGGCTGAACATCAATTCTTCAGCTAGAAAAAGCTCAAATGGACTTCTTCTGATGGAATGATTTCTAATCTCTGTTTATTCTTCTGTCTCCAAAAGATCTTTGCCTCTCCTCTTTAGAGTGCACTGCGTTTAATTTCCGTTTTTTACATTACCATTCTGCGCACTCACTCTGGGCGAGAGCATTGATTAAATGTAAAAGTAATTATCACATGAAAGAAACCGATTAGCTATGTTTTACTTTGTCCATTTCCAGCTGTAATTTGCTGGCAGGCACAGTGAGAGTTTGTATATAATGAATCAAAGCTGTGGCAGATTAAAGTTAGTTGCTCTTTCTAACACAAAGTTTTGTTCTCAGACATTCTGCTGGACGACAGCTATGAGGGCAATCTACGCAAGGAAGGCAGGAGTGTGCGAATAGTGGTTACCATCAGCAGCGGCCCAAATACCACCAAGGTTTGTGGATGACTGTGCCACCAGCTAAAACCACCGTACTGTGCTTTTATTTGTTCTGACTCATGTTATTACTACTCTTCAGGGTACACAAAGCCAGGAGTACCTGATTGGGTCTATAGGTGTGAGTGGAAAAACCAAGTGGGACGTGCTGGATGGAGTCATTCGTCGCCTCTTCAAAGTAAGCAGATTATTGCTCATTGGGGCCTTTTACTTGGGCATGTAACAGATGGTATTCCACTGCAGACACTGTCATAGCGGGATGAACAAGTGTTACTAATAACTTTAGTGATGGATCTGTGCCATTTAGGTTTGTTAATAAGCCATACCAGTTACATAATGAACCGAGCACATGCCTCAGTTTGAAACATCCATCGCTGCTAGCTGATGGGGATCCTTATTGATGATTGGCTCTTTGATTTGTGGGAACTCCAACCCAATCACTTCTTTTTGACAGCCTATTTAAAACTGACAAAAAAACCCACATATATGCTACACACACAAAAAAAGGCATGGTCCAAAGCACTACATTGCAGCACAGTGACAGCTCCCCCTAGTATGTGCAGTACACAAACTGCAGACACTGCAAACACACCTCTGTGGTAGGTATCGTACGTGGGTTGCCACACATAGCATGATGGAGCCTTCAGCCAGTAAGCACAACACTAAAACCCAGGAACAGGGTTGCTGAAATGGAATTCATCTAGGATATAGTACTAAAATACTCAAATTAAATCGTCAACCATGACAAATCCAAGCATGTTGTGGTAGTTGGATCCTGTTAGTACATGTATGAAACACACACTGGTTAGCTATTTTGCTGTTGTAATGCATTTAATAATAAAGAAGAACTGCTGTCTTGTTATTAAGCAGATACTTTTTGCAAATAATGCACTATGTGTCTTTATAAAAACGGAATATTCTGCACTGATCCCCTTTGATGTGGTGATGTCTGGTTTCTGCCTGTACTGTGGAGGTGATGTGTCATGTGTTCCCGTCTCAGAAAATAAATAAACAAAACTGTTCTCTGAGAGACGACAATATAAAAAAATGAAGATTTTGTGCACGAAATGTGTGACACAGGTATCTGCTGAAGTATCTGAGTCAATATTGTGCTGTATTTGGAGCTTGTTGATCTGCTCAGTGGATATCAAGTAAAAGAATGTAGAAAAAATAAAGAGCAAAGGTTTTTTTTCTAATTACTCCATTATCAGTTGTGTCAGATTTATTGTGAAAGTATGTCAGACACATGAAACAAGATCAACAAGATGCCATTAATTTCTTGTCACTGATGGTTTAGGAGCTTTAAAGAAATAGTAAGTAAAAGATAAGTGTGGCTAATACACCCCTTAATTAGTAAAAATTAAGATGGCTACCACAGTTCAAAAAAGGCATACCGGCTGTGTTTCACTGCCAAATAAATGTCATCTAGGTTTAAATCCAAACTCAATCACTTAGTAGGTTCAATTACTTCCAGCACTATGAATTTTGTATATCTATAACTTTTGGATATCTATATAAATATATATGTATACACACTATTTGTATACAGTAACATAAGCATGTGTGAAATAAAAGTTAAACCAGTCTTAAATTCAAAAACCTAAAATTTCAATAACACCAATATCACTCTGCTGTTACCATGCTCTTGGAGACGTTCTAAATGTAAGCATGGTCAGTAGTTTTGTTGTTGTTCATTGTCCTCTGTCCTCCCCTCCCTGCAGGAGTATGTGTTTCGGGTGGATCCTCTGACCAGCCTGGGCCTCAGCTCAGACAGCATCGTCTGCTACAGGATGGGTGAGGTGATTCGCTCCCACGCCTCCGAAGTGCCTGAGCTGCTGCCCTGCGGCTACCTGGTGGGCGACAACAACGTCATCAAGGTCAACCTGAAAGGTACCTCAGCAAGGAGCTTCTATTTCAGGATTACATAGAAGCCTGGCTTGGATTCTCAGGAAGACAGCGTCTAGAGAAATCAATGTTCACTCTAACCTCATTTTACAGTCTAAAATAAAATGTATCTACATTCGTTCCCTTGTTCCTCATCATAGGTTTGAAGGAGAACAGCATCGACAGCCTCGTGTTTGATACACTCATCCCAAAGCCCATCATCCAGAGGTATCTCAACCTGTTGATGGAGCACCGTCGGATCATCCTCTCAGGCCCCAGCGGCACCGGAAAATCCTTCATGGCTGCCAAGCTGGCCGAGTACATCATCTCCCAGATGGGGCAGGAGGTGACTGAGCACAACGTGGCCAGCTTCAACGTGGACCAGAATTCCAGCAAGGTGGGAAGAACAAAGAGGTTTCCTTTTGGTGTTTAGAAATTCAAACACTGCAGTTTACAGTCCATTCAGTTCAGTGTTCATCCCTGCTCTGATATCAAAGAGTATTTTCTGTACCTTTGTAACATATTTTTCTACCATTCAGCCACATCAGATTTTGTACATCAAATGCAAATATAAACAAATCTTCAAAGATGTATATGTTGTTCCTCTGCATCTTGGTTGTTTTCTTCCTCTGTGTGTACAATAATTGCCCTCTCAGCCTCCTCTACCCTAGGTTTCTCTCTGTGTGATTACTGAAAGCTGTTACAAAATTGCAGTTTTTGAAAAAAAGAAGGCTTTACTCTTTGATTCTGACAGGCCGACTCGACAAGCTGACATTTTTTGATCAAAGGAAAAATGTATGCCATTTAAATAATGAGCCCCTGAATGTGACATGCATCCACAATAGCTGTTTTTGATAATGTTAGAAACAGTCATGGTAATTTTATTCATTTGTACTTTTTGATAGTAAAAGTTTGACCAGAGGGAGAAACAGTAGTGGGGCAGGCAGATTTACAAGCAGTAAATGTCAAACACTGACTGCTATTATGTGGATTTTCTACCAGAGTTTGAGGACTGTTATTTTTTAGCTGACATTTAAGAAGTACATTGGTTGTGGGAGCTAAAAGACATGTTGCTCTTTTTAGCTGTTATTTAACAAAATGACTTCTTTTAGGACCTTTATGCTCCAAATCATTCAAAATTTGCATTTCTACTTGCTAAGCCGTGGCTGCTTCTTACACAGGACCTGCGTCAGTACCTGTCCAACCTGGCAGAGCAGTGCAGCTCCGAGGAGACGGACACAGAGCTCCCCACTGTGGTCATCCTGGACAACCTCCACCACATCGGCTCCCTCAGTGACATATTCAACGGCTTCCTCAACTGCAAGTACCACAAATGGTGAGTCAGAACTGTTCGTCTCCTCTGAGATGAAATGCCTTGTAGGGACAAGTTCTGCTTTGGTCACAGCTCTGGTCAAGTCAGGTCGGTTTTACTTTCACAGCCTGGAATCAAGCATCACAATTTTGCCCCAGTGGGCTCTACAATCTGTACAACACACTCCATCCTCAGAACCTGGATCCAGATAAGGAAAGAGAAACCTTTAAAAAAGGGGGGCAAAGGAATACAGCTGAGGAAGAGCAGCTGTATTTTACTACAGCAGTAGGACGTTTATTCTTACTTTACTATTGAAGGCTGGTACCACACTGAGCAGGCAGGCTGTAAGATGTATTGATTAATATGTTCACTCTTCTTTTAGTGCATTAGGTCTATAAAATGTAACACTTACAGCCCGATAGACAAATTCCCATTCCCTAATCCTGAATTTCCATTAAATGTATTCCTAGTTACTATCTGCATAGATTTGTGTGTCTGTCTCAGCAGCTGTTATTTTTGTTTCAGTTGCTTATGAACTCTTAATTGCTTAGATGTGTGTAATCACGCCATGAGGACAGATTAAACTGCTGTAAAGTAATGTCTTTTCTTATTTCTTCACACATATTCTCACTCCTGCTTCTTGGTTGATTCAGTCACAAGTTGTTTTATAACCTAGGCCGACCACATATCAGAAAATAAACCCAACAGAATTCCTCCTTTCTGGTGATACTGGTTGCTTTTCTGTGCACCAAACAGTAGCCAAACATTTGCCTGCTTTGCCACCTTTGCACGAGGCTACTGCGTGTGAAATCTTCAGCTAATAAAATGAGCTTCCGTTAAGCACCAAGCACATATTTTGCCAAATTTCTAAATCATACCGCACCCCGCCATCATGGCTCTGATCTTGCCAGATTCCAGGCAGTCTCTCCTACACGCTTATTGAAAGCATTTTATGGTTAGACACATGAAAAAAATATAACAATTTCATAGCAGAGTTTTTTCCCCTTGATATGAAGGTTAATATTCAGTATCTGAAAGTATTCTCACATTAAATGATGGAGTGTCTGAACAGAAAGGACAGAATGTATGTCTAACCCCTGTAATGACCAGGATTAGAGCCTGAAAGTAAAAGCAGTGAAATTACCCTGAAAACAGCCCAGGGTTCAGAGTTAATTAAAAGTACGTCAATAACACATTTTAAACCTTACAAGCATCCCATACTAGAAAACCACCTTTTAGTCTATCATTACCAGCCCTAGCAGCAGTTTACACGTCTACATTGTTCTCTTGTGGCTGTGAGTAATCGTGTGTGTTGTGTTTGTCTCTGTGCAGCCCCTATGTTATTGGAACCATGAACCAGGGAGTCTCCTCCTCTCCTAACCTGGAGCTGCACCACAACTTCAGGTCTGTATTCCAATGTCACTCTGTGATTTTTTAAAAAGTACAACAACATAGTATTTCTACACATTACCTTTCGTATGCCTTGAACGGCACATTATACACATTACGTACAAAAATAACTAGTAGTTTCCTTTGCTTTGCATCATCTTACCTGTTGGATAATGAGTCTGATTCCAATCTACGTTCAGCGTTTTATGTCTCACACACTGTAAACTGAAGTCCTCTTTCCACAGGGAGTGCTCTAATTATGTCTCCTGGATAATTAGCCTCGTTAAATGGAAATTAATCTGCTGTGATGCATGTTCTGAGTGAGGATCATTTCTCCTTGGCATGTTTGACTAGCTGATGATTTGGCAAATACAATGTGATTAGAGAAAACTCATCATGAGCCAGACATTAATTTAATATGATTTTATTATAGTTCAGTAAAATAAGCCCCAAACCCTTTAAACTGATGGAATAAATGTTATATCTTATTTGTCATCAAGTGCGTCGTGTTTGAGGAGAAATCTGATCTAACTTTGAGCTGGTTTCTTAGCTCCTCCTCTGCTTCTGCTCCACCATTGATCATCTGTCCTTTCGTAGGTGGGTGCTGTGCACCAACCACACCGAGCCGGTCAAAGGTTTCCTGGGCCGATTCCTGCGGCGGAAGCTGATAGAGACGGAGATCGATAAGAACATGCGCAGCAATGACCTGATTAAGATCATTGACTGGATGCCCAAGACCTGGCATCACCTCAACAGCTTCCTGGAGGCACACAGCTCCTCAGATGTCACCATAGGTCAGTTTACACAAACACATGCACACACTTTCACTCTCTAGTGTCTGTACAGTTCAGCAGATACAAAGGCCTTTGTGGTGTCTTATTTTGGTAACTGTCAGTCTACAGAGCAGTCAGACATTTTAAAGTCATTGCATGTTCTGTTCCCCAAAACCTGCTTGCAATTCAGAAAGGCAGGTTATTTTTTTTAATCCTAAATTGCACCATTTATCAAAGCAAGAAACTGTAAAAAACAAGGAAGAATTTTCAACATGGTGATGATCTTTGAATACGTCATGTGTGATACGAAGTTTAATCAGGAAAATAGGAAAAAAAAATAAGTGTAGAAATGTCAGATTTCAGCAGAATGACTTTTTTCTGTTTTTTCTGTAAACATGTAAACAAGTCACGTCAAACAGCCTGTTTACAGCAGCTTTTTTTCATTTTTTTCTGAATTCTCTCTACTACTAGTCACGGTTGTGCTGATCCCATAGAAGAGCAAGACAACTATATATTGCCCTGAAAAGGAGCCCACACTGAGTAAAAATGTGTGAGGAAAAGCCAACCAGAGACTGTCTGGGGTTCAGAGGGTTAAATACTCCTGTATCTCCACTCTTGTATGCTCTATATCCCCTCCATGTCTTTGGTCTTTCCACCTCCCATCAAACAAACTCTCATCATCTGGGCTCTTTTGTCCCTACAGGCCCCCGTCTCTTCCTGTCCTGTCCCATGGATGTAGAAGGTTCTCGGGTTTGGTTCACTGACCTGTGGAACTACTCCCTGGTGCCCTACCTGCTGGAGGCTGTCAGGGAAGGGCTTCAGGTACGTCCTGGCAGTACATGAGTTTCTGGATCACAAGACAATGTTACTGGTGGTGGATTTCAAATATATATTTTACTCTGAATTTCCACTAAATGGAACAATAAAATTCAATCTGAATAAAGCTTTTTTAATTTCATCAGGAAAACAAAAGACAATGTGTAAATGAACCTAAGACACTCTATACTGTTGCTGTAATTCCATCTCTTTTGTGGCACTGACTCATTAACAGCACAGATTTCTGTGTATGTCATTATCTTTGAAAATAAATACTTCACAGGGAAACATGCTGGCCAAGTTATCTCCTTTAAAGTATTTCTATATTCTCCTCCTTGTGCTTCACTACGTGTCAAAGTAAAATATTGGACTTTAAACTGCATTTAAGTCACAGCTTCAGTTGTTATTACTTGTCACAAAATCCAAAACAGACACAAAGATCAGTTTTACAAATGTTGATGCATTGCTCCACATTAGACTACCCAAAGCATATGAAGCATTAGAAACTGTTGCCAGCACTTAGGCACATTAACTTGAGTTAGTCGGCACTCTGCTCTCATTTTCATCGTGCACCGCTGTGACTGGCACAGTTAAAAAGATATGAGACGAGTAATGAAGGTGATCATCACCACAGTCGCTGGTTTTTATGTCTCCTCACACAACTCTTGCATGTCGCTGTCTGCAAATGTGTGAGTTAAAGTAAAAGGTGAGCTTGGAGAAATCATGTAGCACTTTGTCTTAGTCAGTGTGGTGGTACGCTTTTAAGAGTAGAGAATTCAGACAACAATTTCTGACAATTTAACAGTTCTATGAAAAAAGAAAATAAATGGTGGTAAATAAATGATTAATGCCTCTCTTTACCATCAAATAACCAGTGGATCTCTATTCACTTTCATGTATACCTCCTCTCCTTTTCTGACATCTCCTGCAGCTGTACGGCAAAAGAGCCGCGTGGGAGGATCCGTCCAAGTGGGTGAACGATACGTACCCGTGGAACGCCGCCTCCCTGCAGCAGGAGGGCCAGTCGCTGCTCCAGCTCAGGCCGGAGGACGTAGGGTACGACGGCTACAGCTCATCCAAGGAGGGAGCCTCGTCCAAGCAAGTGTCTCAGAGCGACACCGAGGGAGACCCACTGGTGAGGAACACATCTGTGGCTTTAAAGTTGTGGAGAGTTCAGTTAGAGCAGTAAAGACAAAAGACATTTAAGTGACAGGAAATGAAAATAAACATCCTTCACACGTGAACAGTTACCCAGATTAATAGGTTTCATTCTGTATACTTGTATATATCCATAGACAATGTGCATATTCATTCATATTCGGCTACTGCAAAGTGAGAAATTCAATAAATGAAGCTCGTAAAGTAGTAACACACACACACACACACACACTGGAAGATCAACTATTAAGGCAGCGTAGAGAGAGAGAAAGGCAATGGGTGGAGAGCGAGAATGAATTTCCATTTGGTGGGTTATTGCAGCCCAAGAGGAATTAAAGGGTAGCCATCCACAAACGACTGGCTAGATTTAACAAGTGTGTGTTTGCATTTGTGTGTGAGTTTGTGTGTGTGTGTGTGTCCAGGCGCCGCCACGCTGAGCGCAGGTGTGCCAGGGCTCATTTTAGGAACACTTGGAGCGATGAGCCAGATGCAGCCGCGCTTCTGCATTATTTAGACCATTAGTTCTGCTGCAGGGATGAAAAGTTCTGCTGTTTCATTGCGGTGATTTACCACAAGGTTTTAAGAGGGCTTTTTAGCACATGTAAAATATAAACAGACAAGACTGGTGAGTCATTACATCGAGGTATTTTCAGGAGCGAGTAATTTTTCCGTCCTCAGAATGTGACCAGTGCATCCAGAGTTCTTTAGTAGGAAAGGAAAATTACAAACAGCACTAAACTCAGTCAGATAAACAAGCTACTCTCAGTCATGTTTATTGAAAACCCTCGATCTCTTTTAATTGTAGGGAGTCAGTCCAGACCAGTGATTCCCAAACCTATTGGTGGGTCCCGTTATTAAGCACAGTTGTGGATAGTATTGCAGTCCAAAACAGCTGATATAAATTGTACTTTTACACAGTTTATAACTGTTCAGTCAGAACAGTGATGATTCTACATCATACGTATTACTAATGTCTTAGGGGGTTGTTATGTTGTACTGAAGTGCATTACATTAAAAGGTGTTTTAATTACCTCCACCACCCCCCTTTGTGTATGTAAAGTGAGGGTAAGTCTGAGATTATACTATTTCCTAGTCTGCTTGAAGTACCTGTTGCATACATGCACAGTGGGTCAGCATATTGACGTAAATGTCATCATTCCCCAAGTAACATCATGCTACACATGCAGCCCAAAACTTGTGTCACCACATGCAACAAGTCAGTGGACTACTACCAACATGGTAGTACCAACATATATTATGAAGGTAGTTGACTGAAAAGTGTTTCCACCAAATCAGTCTTAAATTTAGACAATTACTTTGAAAGTTTTTTGTCAATTCCCAGTGGAGGCAGGACACGTTAGATACCCCTGATTTGCGTAAAGTAGCCTAGACCTCAACTTTGTGTGAATAAGGAGCCGTCAATGTGAAGAGCCCATCTGTCGACACTCAACACAGGGCTACCTGAATGCATTACAAAGCTGTTTGTACAGATGATTAATGGTAAGCGTATAAACGATGAATCCTCTGAAAATGCACCATAACCCTTACGTTAGATTTTGGGCTGCACATACAGAGATGATAAAATCTACATCACTTGGACTCTCTGAGTCACTCAGATGCCGAAAGTGTAACACTGGTGTCAGGTTGTAGCACCCAGTTAGCTTAAAGGTAACAAAGTCCAACACCTCGACAGCTCACTGAAAACAAAGTTTAAAAGTCACAGTTTGCTGATCTCTAGCAAGTTATGTGCTCAGCTGTTTCTTGACTGAAAGGATTCCCTTCCTGGAGTAGCCGCTGCCTGGAAACTACTTGCAGAAATAAGCAACAAGTTGCTGACGGTCAACAGAAAGGATCTAAATTTCAGTGGCAAAAACAGTATATTCTTTCTTTACTTGCTTTAAAATCATTTAGAGAGCCTTCAGGCTTATCTTGTGAGCCCTTGGTGAGGAGCTGATCCCCAGATTTGGAATCTCAGCATTCCAATTTCAAGAACACAGACCACCAGTAATGGGCTACAAATGTAATTAAAGCTGCAAGCAGCGTCAGACGGGCCCTCGCTCCTCACCGCACTCCTCTCCACACGACCTTGTCTAGGGGGCGCCGTAGAGCCGATTAGAATTTCGACTGTGCAAATCTGTTGGTCTTGGGTGCTATATGTATGTACCAAATTTCATGTTTGTAGGATAAAGCAGTGATTTTGTATGAGTATTTGAATATTTGTAGGGGGCGCTGTGGAGCCGTTTGACCATGTCCATTCCTGAATTGTATATTAAATATTAGGTCTTGAGATTAATGAGGATTTGTGTGGATTTGGTGATTTTACATGGATCCCTTCACCTCCAAAACCCATTTTGTTCCACATGGCGATTTTGTTCAAAATGGCTGCCATGCCACACCCACACCGTGTGACCCAGCCACAAGATTTTAATAACTTTTCATCCTGGATGGGTCTAGATGCCACACAGCAAATTTGGTGAAGATGAGACAAAAATCCTGGGAGGAGTTCGTTAAATTCCAATGCCTGCGCACCACGTTTTCTAGGGGGCGCCATGGAGCTTTTTTGTTCAAAATGGCCGCCATGCCACGCCCACACCGTGTGACGCAGCCACAAGATTTTAATAACTTTTCATCCTGGAGGGGTGTAGATGCCACACAGCGAATTTGGTGAAGATGGGACAAAAATCCTGGGAGGAGTTCGTTAAATTCCAATAACTGCACACCACGTGCTCTAGGGGGCGCCGTTGAGCCTTTTCTGTAATTCTAAAAGCAGGAATGTTTTTGTCTTGGGCTACTGTACGTGTGTACCAAATTTCATGAGTTTTCGCAAAACTAGCCGTATTAACTCCACTAAAGCACAATTTTCTAGGTGGCGCTATTGAGTCATTTTGCCATTCATATGTTTAATTCCCCCAAAATATCAAATTTTTCACCAGTCCTGATGTGTGTGCCAAATTTGGTGAGTTTTTGAGCATGTTTAGGGGGTCAAATTGAGGTTCAAAGTGGCGTAAGAAAAAGAAACCGCCATCCCCCCAAACCGCCAAAGAAACACTACAGGAACAATAGGGTCCTACGCACTGTAGTGCTCGGGCCCTAATTAAAGCCCGAGCAACTTCCTGTGACGTTCTCAGGTTGTCTGTGTGTTTGGGTTCCCCTCTACAGCCTCTGTTAGCTAACTGTTTGCTGTGCTGTGTTTGCAGATGAACATGCTGCTAAGGCTGCAGGAGGCAGCTAACTACTCCAGCACGCAGAGCTGCGACAGCGACAGCACGAGTCACCATGACGACCAGCTGGACTCCTCCCTGGAGTCGGCGCTATGAGAGCCAGAGCTGCGCCAACAAACCCAAGAACCTGGGAACCTTTGAACCCCCGTCGCTACCAGACACCCCTATAGTCCTCAGATGTATGCTATATGAAAAGTTCTATTATCCAAATGGTATACCCACCGTTTGAAAGAAAAGGAATATTTTTACTTAATGATGGTGCAATATTAAACCAAATTATTTTATGTATAAAGAGCAGTCGCCAACTTGGTCCTCAGTGGTCAAAATGACAAACAGTAACACCTGTCGGATTACTTTACCGAGGTCAAACAGTGTTCGTTTTAGTGGATGTATAACATTTTAAGGATACAACTTTTCATAAGCGTAGGCAGGGTGTGTCTGATACAGGACTTTAGTTCCTCTGAAGTTAACTTCCAAGGAGTGAATCACGTTTTGTGCTCAGCCACGATGAGCCACAGTTCACGCCATTAATGTAACGTTGGATCTCGAAAGGAAGCCTAGAGTCTGACGTGACAAAACTGGATTTTTTTATTTAGCCAGTTATATCTTCAGATGTTTACATTGGGGGGGCAGGTTCTGTTGTTTATGTCTTTCCTTGTTTACAGAGGTGCTTCTCACAGACACATACACTCATAGAAATGCACTTACACAGGCAGCAGGAGGAGACTCTCCTTTAATCGGAGACTTTTTAATCGGTTCAGTCGAGGAACAATCCAGCCTGCTAGAGTGTCCTCGAGCAAGGCACTGTCTAGAGCAAGACCCCACATACTGAGGGAGGCGAGTGGGAGGAGGATACTGTAGAGTTTTCAGGTGATGTCACGCCCTCTGGTGCTCACAGTGAATGTTTTACACACAAATTGGATTCATCACAGACCATCAGGTTAATTTAATGTCTCAGTCACGTCTGATAGAGGAAGCTGTTTGTTTACTGAACTGACTCCTCACACGAGGGAAGTTTACGGCTGAGTGTTACTTTTTTGCCTCGCTGTTTCCACTATATCACCCTTTTTTTGCTATCTGATGGCTGATTTAGGACATTCATGAGGTCTTTACAGCCCAACTAGGATCACAGGATTTACAGTATTCTAACACACGCGCTCCTCCTGCCCTCAGCTCAGTGGTCAGTTGAGCCTCATGGTGCTGGTCTCCTGCCCTGAACCTCCTCAGTGTCAGGCACTGCCAAGCCGCTCCTCGCTGCCCCTCATGCCAACGACAAGCACAACGAAAGCGCATTGTCTGTGTGTCATCCAGCCACACTGCTACTGTGAAGAAAACATGGAAAAGTGCCAATGTTTCCCTTTGATTCGACTGCCAAACGTGCACACCCACAGACTTTACATCACAATGCAGAGCTGACCATGGTTGTAGACTTAGATTAAGTTGTTCCCGGCCTTCCACACAGCACAGCTTACTGTCATTCTTTAGCTTTGAACCGTGAGAGCGGCAGGCAGCGCCCTCTGTGGCTCGTCACGGGAATAGCCAAATGTATTTTGGCTTTTGCTTTAAGCAGAACGGAGAGCCGCGTGGTTTGCTGCAACGGGGAAACTCAGAAGGTGACGGGAAAGCACCAAACTGACTCAAACTTAAATAACACTGAAGTGAGTATTCAGAGACTTCCTGGCCCTCGTTTGACGCTCTAGTCCAGCATCTGCATCCATCTGTGTCTATGAGGTACCAAAATCAAAAGTATTGCCTCTATATAAAGATCAGCCAAAGAGCTGAACAAGGGAACAATGATATTGGTGCTTTCTCACTGCCTTAAATGTGCAAATGTTTTTGAAGCATCCTCTGCTCCCATTGGTTAAAGTGAGAAGAAGAGATGCTAATGTCCGATGATGATGATGATGATGATGATGATGATGATGATGATGATCTGCTTCCTGCTACGTCAAAGATGCTGCTTGTAGTTGGAAAAACAGCCACTTTTGTTTGTCCTCCCTCCCTCCCTCTCCCTCCAAACCGCCCTTTCTTCTTTCTGACAGTTAGAGTATAACAGAGTTGATGCTGTATTTGAATTTAAAGCTGACCAATATTGTAAAAACAGTTTCAAAATAAGCGGGGGTGGGGTATTTTTTAGTTGTTGTTTTGCGCCCAGTTGAGCTGGGCTCACTTGAACTGACAGGAGCACAACCAAACTGTTTAGGGTTTTCTAGCCTGATGAGCATGTTTTGAAGCTTTTTAAAGGGGATGCATTAAGAAGCGACCTTTACCTTTATGTATGCGTGTATTGGACGGAAGCCATTTTGAATTTTGATTGTCCTCTCTTTGTTTAACGAGTGGGTTGGTTTTGCACACTTTGAGGTCGGGGTGGGTTGTAAATACTTAAGTCTTGCACAGTGAATCAAAGATGCATTCTGCCCTGTTGATGTTACAATATGCTTAACCCGCTGAGTAAATTATTGTACTTTGAAAACAGAGAGAAAAAAAAACTAATGCAAAAACTCTACACGCTGTCAGAAACAGGTGTGCGTCTTGTGGTGATTGGATGTTTTGCCTATGCAGGAGGCATACGGTGTACAGTAAGAAACTGTTTTTTAACTCACTAAAGTCACAACCTGAGAAAAAAAAGAGGCACTTCTCCAGTATTCCTCATCCTGCCATGATATTCTCTGGATCCTCTCCGTCTTTAGGAATGCCCGTTGTTCCTTAGAAGCACCTCCTCTCTGGACGTTCTAACCCGAGCTTACCGCCACGTTAGGCTTGCTAGCTGTCCGAGGCACTGAAGCTGACCCGACACCGTACTGTATACATTTACCAACAACCCTACAGGTGCTACTGGTCAAATTAAAACCCATCAGAGACCAAGAAGTCATGTTGTCGCAACCTCAGGACAATCCTCTCCTCTACAATCCTACCTGTGCTCAGCTTCACACGTGTCTCAGCAGCCAAGCCTCTGATGGTTCGTACAGATTTCTGGCCACCTCGTGTCTGCACGGGTGTGTAGTTGCATGCTAAGGGGGTAGTTACCATGGTTACAGGTTGCTCCTCACCTAGACCCATGTATCAAACCTATCTACACTCCTGTTGTAGGCCATTAGTTCCCAAGCTAGCAGAGCTTCGACACCGTAAACAGTGTACACCATAGTGTTGATGATCAACTGGTAATTTTTCCCACTTACACTTTGCAGTTACATCTCAGTTGAAAACCATAGCATTTACTCTGGTTTGAGAGAAAGTTTTTCTTCTTTTTGGGTGAAACATTTGTCCTTAAATGTTTTATATTTTGTACATTTGTATGTAACATATCATGTAAATAGACAGAGACAGTGATTTAACTCATCTGGAGGATTTTGTAGTCTTTGTAAAGCCCTAATAAATGGTATTTGGTGTCACACAAGCAAACAAAATGTTGGGTTTTTTGTCTTTTGTGTACATTTTAAATAGCTTTGTTGTGTGTTGGAGTTACAAATATGGACATAACAGATAGCAAAGCAGACAAAAACTGTACCGTAAGTGACAGTTAAGCAAAAAATACTTGAGCGTAGGTTTAAGAAGAATAATTTTCTGGATAAGACATTTCAAAATCTGTCTTTTACATTCAATATCTCTAATTAAATGGGACACAGAATATACGGAGTACATGAGAGATGGTCCCAAGTGGTAATGATTCAACCAAAGAGTGTTACATGTATGAAATTCTCTCTGTTGTGCCAACAGTGGTACATGTGTGGGTGATACCATCTGATCCTTAAGTCTCTGGAGATGTGGTTTGTGTTAACTCTGAATCCCCAGCTCAGCTTTCCAGCAGCTCTTGAACTAATCATGTGTGATGTGCGGTTCTGTTGGGAAAAGCAAACCAAAGCTTAAAATCATGAAATTTCATCAAAATCACTTCAGTCTAAAAGTCTTATTCAGTGCTTTCTCCAAAACAGGCCATTTGCAGCAGATCCTGGAAAACATTGCTGTAAGAAACGAGCCCAAAAATATGACGGTAACAAATAATATCCACAAACTCCCTACAGAGGATTCATAGGGAAAATAAAAGATCACAACCAAGCATCTAAACAAATGTCAGTTTGAATCTCAAGACAATCTGAAAACATCTCAAGCATGGGAGTGTACCATCTGAAATGTGAGCTGGTTTCTGCCTTTGTTCAATCCCTTAGATAAAGGACATGAAGAACATTGGTGAGAAATATATTTACAGCATAAAAACACATTACTCAGAGATGTGTAATGGTCGTTATTTTATCAAAGAATGTAAGAGTAGATAGTTGCATGTTAATTTAAAAAAATTTTGAGGGTCCAGTACAAAGAGAAGACAACTGCTTTCAAATTAATGAACTGAATCTTCTGAAGGACTATTTGATATGTAGACTGTTAAACATTCACACAGGAAACTTCCAGTTCAGTTTCATTTATATAGCGCATATTTACAGCATATGTCATCTCATAGCGCTTAACATAGGAAGGAAGAACAGACAATCCAACAATCCAAAGCTGCTTTTGGATTCCCTCTGAGCAAGCAGTCAGCGATGGTGGGGAGGAACCAAAAACCCCCTAGGATAGGGAGGGGGAGAAAACTTCCGACAGAACCAGGCTCAGGGAAGGCGGCCATCTGCCTCGACCGGTCGGGGTGATGACAAAAAATATTTGCTGGTGCCGTACTTTTAACGAGAACAAACATCAAACCAAGTAAGTTGCCCAACAGTCTCTCTCTCAACATGATCCTAATGAATAAGCGAGTGTATCATCTTCTGAAAGACCTGGCTGCCATTCAGTGCAGCTAGCTGTATACATTTGTGCATATTTACTTCAAAACCTTGTTGAGAGAAGGCCAGGAGGGAAACACAAAGCCGTGGACGCACAGTGACACGGAAAGCAACTTCAAGCGGATCAATTCAACATCCTTCCAGCAGCACCACTGCCTACATGAAAGAGCCTAGGACATAAAATAGGAGCAGTATTTAGTGTTCCAGAGATCAGGGTTAAAGCAGAGAAAAGTTTCAGGTACAGATCATCAGTTCACACATCGGAGTTAAGTTAACTTCAGCGGCAGGGAAGTAAAGAAACTGAAAACTGAAAGGAAGGAGGCAGAAACAGAGGAAAGTGGGAGAAGATAAGTGTGAACTGAAAAAGAGAGATTTATTGGAGCAACTTAAATGAATTACTTGAAATGGCAACACACAGCTGAATGGTTTTATCCAAATTAAGTTCATAAATAAGATTAATGTAACTGGTTACAGGTACGTAAATCATTTGATTCCTCTCAAATGACCTGCTGCAACTTTCTTATAAGAAAACTCCACTTGAGGTTCATAATTTTTAAAACAGAGCAAAATGGAAAACTATATTTTGTCATTACCGTTCTTCCCTTTCCATGACTTGAGTACAGGTAAACCTAACTTCCACACTTTAACTAAAACCAGAATATCAGTTCAAATGGACAAAATGTAATTTAGAGTTGATAGAATCCACTAAAATGAACTGGCCTTCACCAGAGCAGGAAGATAAGTGAGGTTTATTCAGGTTCAGCAGCTCAGGGAGGGAACGTGGGAGAGGAGGTGACAGATTTGGACACATTGGATTAAGTAGCACTGTTCAGAACAGGAAGCAGCATACAGAGAGATGTGGATGAAATATGAGAGACAGAAAGAAGGCACCTGATCCAAAACCTCAGAAAAATAAAGCAAGTATATTTTTTACAGAAATTATACCAAACAACTCAGGAAGTAAATGCTATCAAATCTCATTTCATTACCTTAGACAATTCTTTATTTATATATGTATATTTGTTTTTAAAAAATGAAAAAAATACATTTGTAAAAAAAGATTACAAATATTGTCAGTACCGCTCTCCACCAGATGGCGGCGGTAGTGTACCAATTGAAACTGCCATTAAAAGTTAAACGAAGAAGAAGAAGCCCGTGACGTAGCAACAGAAGGAGCAACCAGCGGCGGTCTTGACACTTGGCAGCTGCATCCTCAGCAGAAATGGGCGCCGGTGCGAGTCCCGTGACTGAGTCCGAAGAAGAGCTGAGGAAACCTAAAGGAGCCTCGGTATCTCTGCCGAAACATTCCTACTGGTTCGACTTCTGGGTCTTCGTGCTGTTCGACATCGCCTTCTTCCTCGTCATGTACTTCATCGTGCCCTAACCAGGTGAGAGAAGTTTCTGGATAACGGAGGGCGGCTACGGAAGCGGCTAACCGCTGAGCTAGTCCTCAGAGCAGCGGTGGGAGTCACTCTGATAGAGGAGTGTTTGAGATAAGGTCCTGAATGAAGTACACAAGCTAAGTAACCACTGCTGCTGCTTTTTGTTTGGTACCTCCTGTTCAAATATTTGATGAGGTCGCCGATTACAGTGTAGATATTCAGTTTCTGTGTTCAAGACACCTGGAATGTTTATCTGGTGTTGTAGCCAGATGATAACTGGATACTGTCTACTTTATGACCTCCTCCAGGGAAAGTCACGTTTTTAACCTTGTTATCATGTCCATATGGTGTGTTTATATGCTGGAAGACACATCAGGAGTGAAATAATCAGTCAGCATCATGGCTCAGTATTTCCACCTTGAAGCTGTGGTGAACCGATGACAGTCTCAAAAAGACAGATTCAGACTTGCAGGGTTTCATATGTAACAAACCTCAAGAACCAATCCTGTCTGCTTGTAGGGTGGAGCTTCTCTAACTTACTTTTTAGCGTTCACTTCCAAAGTGGTCAGTGATGTAGATTTGATCTACTACCCAAGTCTGCAAGGGTCTGCATGGACCTCTCTGCAGACGTCCATCTGCAGCCCCACATTTTTAACTATGTGGACTGTCCCTGCTCCAGCTATATGAACTGCACATGCAGCAGGAAAACAAATGCTGCTTAAACAAATGCTTGAGGCTGTATGAGAAGATTCTCCATCACCCACACCTTTATAAGTCATCATGAAAAGAGTTGTAATTGAAGTAGTTGCTGCCGCACTGTGGAGGTGCTCTAGCTGCTTTCCATCTATGCACCCAAACACAGTTGGAAGTCCTAACGTATCCAGATGTCCTTTGCTGTGTCCACCCACTGTGCTCAACACCCTTCAGGAATAATCTGACTAAGTCTGTGTTACTGCCCAATCTGTAAGCAGCTGCTAAATCCTGTAAAAAGTGCAAAGTCACAGGCAGCCTTTCAGAAACATCCACAGAGGCCCTGTGTGTTTTCCCTCATGTTCAATATGAGGGTCAATGCAGGCAGACCGTGTACCTGTTGTAATATGAATACAGCAGCATCCACTGTCCACTTTGAGAGTCTGCACCGCCTGTGCACATGGATGCTGAAAGAATGAATCGTCCCTTATTCTAGTTAGTTTCTAGGTTAAACATCTATGACCGAATTACTCCAGTATTTAATCCTGCCAGGATCGAGGAGATTTAAGCCTCGATTATACACGTGTAATACAGGTATGTAGTCGTTGCTGCTGTACTTCTTTCTAGTCACCAGGACTCCGTTTTGAGGACTCCGTCACATGCGGGCACAGTAGACTAAGTCCTGCCACTTTAAAGTGTTTTTTTTTTATTTCTTATGACCGTAAATTGAATATATTTTTGGCATGGACAACACAAGACATTGGAGGGGTCATTTTAGGCTTTGGGAAACAATGATTGACATTTTTTTAAACATCTTTCAACCAACATTGAATTGAAAAATTAAGAGTATTACTGAGATATCTATCGACAATGGAAATAATTGTGGTTTGCGTCCCTAATGCATACATGGCAGTTAAATTTGTTCTTCTAAGTGATGTATCAAGTAAATTTATTGTGTAATCGTATTTGAAAATCATCTTTATTTTTGATCTTGTGCTCCTCAAAGCATTTTCTGTCAGTTACGGGCTCTCTGTTTTTAAAGTACTTGTCTCTGTTAAAGGTTTGTCTCCTGGAGCCGGAGGACATGGAGCGCTGGTCCTGGCCTGCTGTCAGGATATCTAACCCAGCTTTGACTGAATCTAACACCAAGTTACTGAATAATTCAAGTCTCCACGGCTTGGACCAAGGAAGTTCCACACATATGTGCCTTAATATCAGAGATCTGAACCACAGAACTGCTTTCCCACTGTGACCTGCAGCTTCTGGCTGTGGATTGTCTTTCTGCATGGACGGATTTATGCTGAGGAAGCGGAAGAACAAACATCAGAAGTATTAGTACTGTTGAAAAGCTTCAATTCCGTCGTCAGGATTTGTAAAATGTGTCAAATGTAAATCACAAAGACGCTATTGTAAGTACATGTTAGCTGGTAAAGCAGATCTGCTCAGTCTTTTTCATGCAAAGTCACTGACAACAAAGTTTAACTTCTATTTTAAGTGTTTTAGTTTTGTCTCCAGTTTTCCTGTTGACCTGATCAACAACCAAACACTGGAGCAGTCTGATGTCTGGCAACGTGTGTTTTCAGTAAGCTATCTGATGAATTGTTGTGGCGCCAGTGAAGACATGTGACATTTATTATTGTACTTCCACAACAGGAAGAACAATGTGTTGCTGTGGAGGAATTCCAGCACACTGAACTCAGTTTGCACATGGAAAATACTGCAAATAAAATGTTTTACCTACCTGCTAAATGTTGACCGTTTGATTTAGATTTGCCACTGTGGTAAGCATGTTTATTTATACCATGCCCTATCATACACAGAGGTACGGGTAAAAAAATTACAACCTGAAAGATAAAAAAGAAAACTTTACAGGAAAATAAAACTGACTGCAGGAAAAGAAGAAAAATGAAGCTCTACAATGAATAAACACATGCACTGCTAGGGATTTAGTTACAGCTTTGAGAACTGGAGGACCTTGTCAGTGATTACAAAGAGGTTCTTGATGTACCTTTTAGTTTTTAGTGCCCTGGACTCAAGGGAAGCAGCCTTCGTTCTTTATTGCTAAATGGAACTATTATAACCTTGTCTTAATTCAGCTGAGGGAAGTTTGGTCATACTGGCAGTTACACATCACAACTCTTTTATTACATAAAACCAAACTATAATATTATAGTTTTATATCATTATACACGTCCTAATGTCAGGTGATGACAATATCCAACCAGCAACCATTAACACACTGTCAGATTTACATTAGAATGTTTAGAAGGACATGAACATTTCACAGCACGACCTACTGTGTTGTTCTCCCTGGGTGAGCTAATAACTAGCTTCTTGAAAGATATGATACTCATATTCGACATTTTAGCCCCTTTTGGTTTCATTTATGACCCCAACTTTTATTTTGCAACTTTATGCTTTTATTTTGAAAGCACGGTCGCTTGTGTCGCTTTGCTAGTTAGCAAACGGTAAATGGCTACATTGATGTAGTTTGTTGGTGATAGTTTAAAGTCACTTCTTACCGTGTCCGTCATGGAAAGCAGCCGTCCAGTGGAGAACACAGGTCTGTGTTACTGAGCATTTATGTGTTTAGTCGCAGCTAACAGCCAACAAACTCTCTGACTGAGTTAGCGTCGTTAGCTCGTAGCCGCAGCTAACAGCTGTGATTGTAGCTAGCTAATGTTAACAACAATAACACGTAGTGGCTTTTCTGGGTTAACTGTGTGTGAGAACCGTAGCACTGCAGTGTTGGTCTTTATTATATGTCCTTTTTGTCATTATGGAAACCTCTAAATCAGACTATAGTAAACCACACCCCAGTGTTTGGCTACTGTGGCTAACTTAACTATGCTAAATTAGCTCCACTCAGCTTGTAAGAGGGACTGAGCCAGTTAGTGATGTTTTGATGTGAACACATGGTGTGTGAAAGTGGTTTTGCAAGTGCAGTACATCATTTTTGGCTTGTGCAGGATTCAAACAACAACAACGCAATATTGTAGTAATAGATAATAAGAAAGAAACTACTAGGAATCCGCATTAGATTAGGTTTTCATTTATTTTTATTTTAAAGCTTCAGTTTTTGCACTGTGGAGGTGTGTTGAGTTTCCTCAGCATCATATCTTTAAAAAAAAAACTTAAACATTACAAATCAAAGTTGCATTTTTAAGCATTGTAAATTCAAAAGTGTGAAGACTGTCATTTAGGATACACATTATTAAGTGCATCTAAACCAGTGTCTAGTTAATAGATATACAAGTTTGAAGCCTTCATCCTTGTGGGACAGTCTCACCCTGATGGTGTTCAATGTTCCATCACAGGTTTTAAATCGTGATGCTCTGAATATTGAACTGAGAAAGGACTTAAAAACACTTAAATACTTTTTATGTGCTGGAAGACATATCTTGAGTAAAATACACAGTCAGCACCATGGCTGAGCATTTTCTCCTTGAAATCACAGTGTATTGATGACAGTCTCAGAAAGACAGATTCACACTTCTGCAATTTTATATGTAACAAACTTAAGAAACCAAACCTGTGTATTTGCAGGGTGGAGCTTTCTGTCTCGTTATTTTTTCTCCAGAAATGGTTTCCAGTTCAAACATGTTTGCGTGGTTTACTCTGATATTACAACATGCTGTTGTGTAACATAAAGTAGTTGTACAGTGGCTGAGCAGAGTCATAGGTGAGCTTTTGAGCCTGTGCATAGACTGTATATACAAGATGAATGTAGCCTCAGGCTCTGAAAAGTGCAGACAGAGCAGAAGTGACTGAAACCTGCATTCTTTCTAACAGCCAGCAGGGGGGATTCTTCTGGTTGCAGAAAGAAGTTTGACTGTACAATTATCCGAATTTTCACAAGATTTATTGCCTCAGTAAACATTTTCCTAACGACTTTAGGGTCTTAGTTGCTACTTCTGTGTCTCCGTTAATACAGCATGGAGTTCATTTTGTAATTGTCCCATTTAGAGTAACATAGATGATAAAGAAGAGCGTGTTTTGGGGCCTGGCTACTGTATCAGTTGTCCTCAAGTTCTGAGTCAAATCCTCCACTTGCTCATTACATCTGGTTTCAAAAAGACCAACGTGCCAATGCCCAAATTGCTAATTTAAAGTGTCAGAGCAGCTGTTCGCAAACCAACTGGTGACATAACAGCGTTGTATCTTTCATGCAATGTCCAGTCTTATGTGCTTGAACTGCAGCGAGTAGAGAGGGGTGGGTGGTGATCAAAGGGGAGGCTTGATAGATCTGCACATTCTAGAGGAAGCAATGATGTAGAGTTAGATCTAAGCCCTTTAAAGGATTATTTTCAAGGAAAAAGAACTTTTAAATATGTAAATTTGATGCACAGAGATGACCTTATAGCGGTTTCATCAATGACAGGAGAGGGACTTTAGTTTTCTGCCTCAGTTTTTATTGTAACTAGTTAGACCTTAAGCTGTGCAAAAGTAAATGGTCGTTAACAAATGTCCACACTTAAGTCATTTTGTATAATGGGTATTTGCGACATAAAGTGGTCTAGTGACATTTCGCAAACGGACCCTCATCTTAAAGACGTACCATGGCCCTGTCCGCCCCACATCTGTGTTTCTGCAGATATATTCCTGCCGCTGTCGTCCCTGCGGCTGCTGATTCCTCCTCTGCGGCTGCTGTCTGCAGCGATGTGGCAGGTGGCTCAGCGGAGGGACGTTTTTGATTATGAAAAGCTTGATGAGTTTGTGACGCTGGTGACGGCAACAGTCCCAGACCTGCTCAGCCCGAAGCAGCGAGGAAAGCTGCTTCTCCGACTTCGAGCCAAAGTGAGTAAGTTACAAAAGAGGCCTTCCAGTAATGTCACACTTCATGGATCTAGTCAATACAATATCTTGCTGATTAGACACGTTTCTCTTCTTTGTACGTTTTTCTTTTCAGATTATTTTGGAGCTGTGCAGAAATGAGGAAACTGCCAACATGTTGTGTGTACAACCGCATCTGGAGCGCATCCGCCCACCAGGATACACAGGGGTAAGTGAGAGCCGTGTTTCACAACTGTTGCATTACCATTCCTAAAGAGTCGGTGACAACATGTCAGTGCTTTCTGTCTCCGCTTTTAGCAATTGTTGATCATTTAGAGCGCCGGTACGCTGGCATTCAAATGATTCCGGTTACAATGATGTGTTTCAGAGCGGGGATGCAGAGGTGGATGCAGAGGAGGCCATTTTTGTAGAGCTAACCCAAACACTACTGAAAGACCCAGCAGAGAGGGAGCATTTCTACCAGGCAAGGGCAGCCTCACAGCTTTATATGGAGCCCAACTGGTTTTTAAAACAGTTTTTTCTTTTAATTACACCTCTTCGTAGCTGTTGAGTAACCGTTAACTTTTGTGTTCCCCAGGAGGTTTTTCAGACAGAATATGGTCTCAGCTACGACACAGACATGCAGCTTCTTGTGTGGGAGTTTCTTTCCAAACTGGAAAGACTCTTGCCGGTGCCAGACCTCGGGCAGGTAGGAAATGATTTCGCAGCTCCTACTGAACACAGGCAGTGAATTCTAATGATAAAAAATACTGTTAATAACAAATGACGCTTTGTGCTGTCATGTAGAATATGCAACAATAGTCTTTAAAAGGTTATTTAAACACTGAAATTTTGTGAATATTGATCAGATGTTAGCTATTAACGGCTCCAGCGTGGTTTGTTATTATTTTCAATAGTCACAAAAGTAATGGATGTAGTGTTGTGTTTACAAAAGAATATGTTGAAGTTTATAGGTAATTAATCTGCCCCACTTCCAGTAAACTTCACGTACGTAGTCACACTTCCCTGAACTGACCGTGTGATCACTTTGGAATTTAAAGCACCTCATTCTTGCTGACAAGTTTGTCTCTGTCAATAAACAGACTGTTTCTTGGCTGACCTCTGCTCCCTCCGTACTGAAGGACTGCCTGCAAGCGCTCTCCAGTCCGGATGACCTGAAATCTCTGCTGCAACACCACAAGTGCCTCGAGCACCTCAGCACACAAGGTGAACCAGACGCAACAGTCGTGTTTAAAAGATTCAGCTGGAAAAAATAACTGCTGTTGGTATGAGTAAAACATCCACTCTGGAAAAGTTTCCAGAGCTGGCACATCATGTCCTGGCTATATTAACTTTGCTTCAGACAGTGTCTCAAACAGTATGCCCACACTTTAACCTAAAGTTAGGACACAAACATCATACCCATGCAAAATTTGATTTATTGTGATTTTTTTTGGAACAGCAGGTTTCTTCTGACTGGGAATGACATTAACAAGTGACATAAGACAGGAAGACATTGTGTTTGAAATGTTAATGATGAATTTTAACTAATTCTGTGTTTTGTATCGCTTTTCCATTTACAATGCCATGTTCAAAGTTATTATAGTATTTATATCTGTCAAACTTGGTGCAAATTTTTGAGAAAGTGCAGCCTCCACACCACGCTAAATGGTCATTTCTAGTAAAGTAGCAGCAGTTTGTGGCTGAACTGAAGAGCTTAGCGAGGGCCTCTGGTGGTGCATTGTGGCTGCTCATAAGACAATAAAACCATAACGAAATGTTTTCAAGTGCCAGTGGCCACAGTGCAAAGCAGAGTAAACAAGTACAAGGAGTTCCACACTGTGAGAAACCTCAAAGGAACAGCACGGTAGATCAGTGGTTCTCAAGTGGTGGTTCCGGACCCAAAAGTGGGTTGCAAATCCATTTTTAGAGGGTCGCAGAAACATGCCCCCCTCCTCCCCCCAAAAAATAGAGGTATAAAGTCTTTTATTTTAAAGGACGTGTTTCTTATGACCCATTTGTTTTCAATAACAGGATATTTAGTGGTGGTGACACCAGTAGTTGCCCACTATTAACCTCTAGGTTTGGCTCAATGGGTTAATTTATGCTAAAACGTGTCAAAAATAAACCAAAATGTGCTCAAAATCTGTCAAAATGTTCCAAAATATGCCCCAAACTTGCCAAAAGTGTCCAAATATACCAAAATGAGCAAAAAATAAGCCAGAATTTTCCAAAGCTTTATCAAAATGCGTTGAGGCTACACCCAAATAAACCTTAATTTGTTAACAGGAACAGCAAACTTCAACAATTTGGGTCGCGACTGTTATCAATAGAGACATAGTGGGTCCTGAGGCTGGCCCAGTTGAGAACCACTGTGGTAGATAATCAAATGTTACCCCTGCTCTGGTAGTGTGAGAGGATAAGAAGAATCCAAAGATCACCACCAAGACCAATGTGATGAATCTGAGTGATTCTGCCACCACCCTAACCCTGACCCTTCCAATCAGGAGACACCTATTGGTTAAGCAAAAACTCACTATAAACCAAATTTTAGCATGAGTATGAATTAAGGGCTTTACTGTATATCTGCTCACATACAGATGACATATAGATGACAAGAGCTTTTGCAGGGGATGTGGAAAGCTTATCACTTAAACAGAACATTTAATCATGTGTTTTAGGGAGGGTGGTTAATGCTGAGCTTGGGGGAAATGATCATCTAAGCTGCCCAGATGTGGCTGTGTAACATTCAGTTCAAGAAGGCAACTTTGTTTAGTCATCATTAACCTGCATGCAAGCATAAAATAAGAATTTCATCAGCATCTGAAGGCAGCAATGAAAGGAATAACTGTCTGGTGAACATATAGTACTCAAACATGACATTTAAAACATTTAGCTGCAGTGAATGGAGACTGTGATTGATGTTTTCAAATTGAGCTAGCTTATTATGTTCATATGGGAGGAGAAGGCAGGAAGTAGAGCCAGAGTCCCACAGCATCCACTGTGTATGTGAACGTAGCAGTGATGCAGGTGAAAGGAACAACAACAAACAAACAACTGCTTATATCTTCTGTGTTCTTCATAGGTACCACGGTGGAGATGTCCACCCAGGTGTTTGCCTGCTCCGAGTGTCCGTTCTTCCACATGCAGGAGTCCTACCTGCTGCAGCACATAGAGCACAGTCACCCTGAGCAGTACAACAAACTGCAAAAGGCTGCAGAGGCGGCTCAGGCACCCAAGAAGAAGCCCCAGCGACCCGAGTTCCCACAGCCCTTCCCCATCCACGACAGGCCCGACCCTCACATGTGCCAGGAGTGTGGCAAAACCTTCACCCGTGCCTCAGACGTGACCCGTCACCAGCGCACCCACACAGGCGAGCGCCCCTACACCTGTGAGGAATGTCAGAAGGGTTTCAAGAACTCCTGGGATCTGACCAGACATCAGCGCATTCACACTGGAGAGCGGCCCTTCCTCTGCTCCCAGTGTGGAAAACGCTTCACTCAGATGGGGTTACTCAAGCTGCATTACGAACGAACCGCATGCGGCCAGACGTGCAACCCTCCACTAGAGCTAACAACAGAGGTGGTGGTGGCAGATGAGACTTTAGAGAAAGGCGACGGTCAGTACAAATGCCAGAAATGTGGCGAGAGCTTCAGCAGCATCCTGGATCGACTCAGGCACAGGCAGAAACATGTGGTGAGACGTCAGTACAAATGCTCCCTGTGTGAGAAGATCTACAGCCGAGCGTCAGACCTAAAGAGACACCAGATGAAACACACAGGTGAGCGGCCTTTTGCCTGCGAGTGTGGGAAAAGCTTCACGCATGTGTGGCTGCTAAATAAGCACCGGCAGACCCACACCAGAGAGCGTCCGTACCCCTGTACAGAGTGTGGAAAAAGCTTCACGCAGCTCCAGATCCTTAACAGGCACCAGCTGACTCACAATGGACAGCGACCCTACCAGTGCTCGTACTGTGAGAAGAGCTTCACCCAGCTGGCCAGCCTCACACGCCACGAGAGGATCCACACAGGAGAGAGGCCGTTTGTCTGCAGCACCTGTGAGAAGACGTTCCTCACCCATGGAGAGCTGGTCAGACACCAGCGCAGCCACAGCAGCTTCCGACCCTTCAGCTGCCCTCAGTGCCCCAAGAGCTTCAAAACCAAGCGCGCTCAGAGCGAACACCTCAATACCCACACAGGCGAGCGTCCGTTCGCATGCACCCGCTGTGGGAAGAGGTTCGCCAAGTCAACCTCACTGGTCCGGCATAATCTCACGCACACAGGGGAGCGACCCCACCAGTGCTCCCAGTGTGGGAAGACTTTCCTCACATCTGGTGAGCTGCTCCTGCACAGACGGATCCACACAGGAGAAAGACCTTATCCCTGCTCCTACTGTGAGAGGAGGTTCAGGTGCTCCTCAGACCTCAACATGCACGTCAGAACTCACACTGGGGAGAAGCCACACCGCTGTCTGTTCTGCAAGAAGGGCTTCTCTACGTCCACGAGGCTGAAGAGACACATGCGCACACACATGGACAAGGGCATAGTCATGGAATCTTTAAGTCTGTGAACTGTCAGGAGCTACTGATGTATTTATTCAAACTGTTCTCTTTAGAAATAAATCAGTCTTTCATCATTGCACCCATTTTTTTCACTGTGGGGATGCTGGTATATGAAGCTCACCTTTAGAAAAGCATAGTTCTGTGTGCTTTGGTGAAGAATGGAATGACTGGTTTCGACTGACAAATACAATGAAGACACCTCAGTAGACACAGTATACAATATTAGCCAAGGCTTTATTTTACAGCAGTTTACGAGAAGTGCATTAAATCTCCACAAAGACAAAGAAGTTGCATCTTCAGAGCTACAGTGTCTGATGAAAATGTTAGTTGAAGACTCCCTCCAGTGTTTTAGATTATAAACATGTTTTTTTAGATGCCACATCATTAGTGAAATAAGAAGTCAACACCATACCTGCACATTTTCATCTTGATGTTGCAGTGTACTGATGACCGTCTCAAAAACACAGAGTCCCACTTCCAGGGTTTCATTCGTAACAGACTTAAGGAACCAGTGCTGTCAACTTGCTGGGTGACTTTCTGTATCTTAATTCTTCAGAATCAGTTTCTGGTTCACACATGCATGGCTCAATTAATCCAATATGGTAATTTGCCATTGTGTGGAGTGGATGATTTACAGTGTTCAAGGAAGAGTTGCAGGTAAGCAGGTGTGCTTGAGCTGCAGCCAGGAGAGAGGCAGGTACTTCATAGATCTACACATTCCAGAGGAAGTAACTGTGTACTCGAATATATGTCACTTTAAGTTAGGAAGGGATTATTTTATTCGAAAAAAACCTTCTGAATATGTCCATTTGATAGAGAGAGGTGAGTTCTGGGGTAAACCAATGACCTGAGAGGCGAATAAATTTCAAAATATGACTATTTGGGTACTTTTGAGGCCCTGAAGTAACAAAATTATCCAGCATTTCGAGCAACAATTTCCCCCAAGAAATAACTAAAAGAGAAAAGTTAAATAGTTGTGTGGTTCTGTGCCCTGGAAACCCTTCGATTTAATTCTCTAAGAATTTTAGACCCCAAGGAGACTGAACTGGAGACGTGGAGAAAGGGCAATGGGATCTCCAGAGAGACACGGGAGCAGAAAAGAGGCCAAACTGTCCACAGAGGAACTGGAGAAAATTGAGATGTGTAAACGAGACCAAAGCAGAGCAGAAAGTGAAGCGTCTGGGTTTGAAAAGGACGAACAAAAGCAAAACAAGACAGAGAGTAAGGAAAGCAAGGCACGATTGACCAGAAACAAAGAGATCCGAGAATTCAACAGAGTATCATTGCAGAGGGGTCACGAAGGCTTATGAAGAAGACAAAGAATGAGAGAGATCTGAAAGAAGGTTCCACTGATCAGTCAGTAGTGTTGGATGAAGACTGCTCAGATATGTACGGTGAACTTTTCCTACATTGCTCCTTTACTGTAACTGTTAGTAGCTCATACACTGACTAATTCATTCATTCCTGTAATGCTGGAAACAATGAGTCATGCTCAAATTAAAAGAGCAGCATCACTGGGGATTACAGATTATGTATATGATTTGGCATTCACGTACAGAAGAGGAATATCGCACAAGGGCAAGATGTTAGTGATCCACTCACTGACTGATAGTAACTACTACAGAGCACTTTGTCTCCAGCTCCCTGATGGCGGCTCTGATCTTTTGTCTCATAAAACTAGATTATCAGATGGTTGGTGGTGGGGTCAGTCACAGGTTGTTAGAGTTCACGCACAGTACAACAGAAAGGTTTTCACTGTCTTTTGTTTTCGCTTAATCATTTTTGCGACACCCAAAGCTCAGTTCAAAAAGTTACATCTGGATCTGAAAAATCCAAATTTGGAAATCCCATGTTTTGCTTTGGATTGGGTAATCCATCCATCCATCTTAATTTTGTGTCATTTTTCATAGTAACCTTGCATTCAATGCTCTTGATCCAGATACAGACTATTCAAGATGACCACAATCAGAATTGCCAGTGCTCTAAAGGTTTTGATTGGGAGAGAAAATACACAGATGTTCATTTTGGTCAAACCTTTTTTACTTCTCCATACAAGTAGTCCCAATTTTATTTAATTGCATTTTATGCTGTTATATATGGTATAACTTATTTAATGTGGCCATGTCACCTCTGTAGCAAAACATACATGAAATTTGCTGTACAGTAAAGGACTCTAATAGTTTCTGAAGACTCTGCCCTGGCCTCCCCACAGATGCTGAATATCTTGATAGTTGAAAATATTTCACATTAAGAGTAAAATCATAATAGCTGTGTGGATGTATTTACATGATCCCAACTTACATTATTATTATTATTATTATTATTATTATTATTATTATTATTATATTTAGTTGTAGTAGTAGTAGTAGTAGCAGTATCGTGGTATAATTTTTCCTCATTCAAAATATGCATGCATAAAACGGTTAAAAGCTGAAAAACAACTGCTGGCTCTGATATAATATTCAAATTTTAAAAAACTAACATTACGACAGAGAGGTGTTACCACGTCATTACAGGACGTACGAATGTTTAAGTTACCTCCCAGTTTCCCGCCGGACCACTTATATGCAGGGACTTCCTGTCCCACCCACATTCTCGTGTCGCTTCCGGGTGGTGCTGAAGCAGCAGCGAGCCGACGTTACCTCAACGCTGTAAACAAAGTTACTCAACGGTTTAACTTCAGCGACACATTCAGCGAAAAGACATGCATATCAAAACAGGTGAGTTTGGACAACCTTTCGAAGTATCTGACAGAAATAGTTCACTTTCAGCAGCGTTATTTTGTTATGTTGCCGCGGTGCTAGCAGCGGTGCTAGCGGTATCGATAGCTGCCTGCTCGCCGCTTTGAATGGGGGTGAAGAGGGAGGGTGGGGGTTACGAAACTTTGACTTCGGCTAGCATGCTAGCTAGCTCTTAATTTCTTAATGTGGTTAAAATAAAGCCTTCTCTTCGACGACAACAGCAGTTTTAGAGACACTGGTGAAGTAAATCGACTGTACTGTAACCACAGATGACTAGAACCGTCGAGTGTAACTCAGCATGACGCTGCTAATTAAAGTTTGCTAACACCGGTGTTCGCTGTTAGCTTTTACTGTCTCGATAGCTGGTAGCGTCGCATACACGAAGCGTAACCTGTTGTCTAAACCAAAGATAAGCTAGAAAGCCAGCTAAATTACTCTTAGAGTCGGACACCAGGTCGTCTGTAGAGTCAGCCAGTTTCTCGGAATTTCTGCCACGGTTTTTGTGACGGGGTCGCTGGGTTGGTGAACTGCCTCACCAGTGCTTTTGAAATGTGGCGCTTAGGAGCGCGCACGTTATCCAGGCCGATTGTCGGTTACCTAAATTTATAACCACACTAAGCACATGCTGGGAGTGCCACAGATTATGTATTTCCACTTCACATGTCTTTGAAAATAATCAGCAGTTATGTCTGAGTCCATCCACCTTCTCCCATGTCGACCAAAAAGGGTTCTTTGGCAACCAAATAAGTGATCGTTCCTGTAGTAATAGTCGGTTGCCCGGTCATTGTTTTTACAATCAGCCAGCAAGTGGGAAACCATGACACAGATCGTTGTGTAACTTTGGTTTAAGATTGGTAACGGTGAGATTTATGATGCTAAGTATGGGAGCTGTGATTGTAGCCAGTGAAATATTTGGATATAGTCTAGACCGTAAACTTAAGCACAGGTTTTCAGCTTTTAATATAAATTAATCCGGTTGTTGTAAATGATGATGTGGTCTAAAAAACAACGTCAGATAGTTCTAAAGGTGACAATTTGATCTCTTTGTGAGATTGTGATTTTTTTCTGATATATACTGCGATTTGTTTTGTGTAGAGCTTCATTTCCGTGTCCATTGTTTCATAGATTTATAACATAAATAAGACGCCATTAAAAGCTTGACTCTCAGACAATGAGGGTGGTATGAATTTGTAAATGTTAAGTATAACAGTTAATGTAAGTGTACGAGGTGTGCCTATTAAACAATACGATGCTTATGTCAGTCGAGCCACATGATAAACGGGCAGCAATGACAGTCCCTACACGTTTCAATATGCTCAAATTAAATAAATAGCATTACAGCTTTGTTCCCAGTATTTAATAGCCACACCTCAAACATCCTAACTGCTTTGTTTCAAACAACAATTTGAAGTCATTAACTCCTCAGTTGTAGGTCGTACACAAGTTGGAACTTTGTGGGAGCCTGAGGTGAACTCTTGATGTTTTGTTGACGCGGTTTGGAACAAAGCTATAGAAAACCGAGAGAAAGGTCAGAGCCACACATCAGGCATTTTTCACTTGATAAATGAGATAATGGCTTATCAAAAGTGTTGGCAACTGTCTGATTATTCAACAGAGGTTTCAGCATTACATATATACACACACTCCTTCAACAGTCTGGACTGTCAGCAGAGCACACACGTCATGAGATGTTTCACTCTGCCTGTTCCAACTGCTTCATTCAGGATCACGTCATTTTGTTCTTTTCAGCTTGACTTTTCAGTTGGCAAATAGGCAGCAATGGAGCTGTTGTTCCGTCTAAACTCTGTTGGCACAATGAAGTCACATGAAAATGTGTCATCTGTTCCTGATGTTTGTTTACATGGTACAGCAAACTGCTAAGATCCTTTATGGATGAATGCCAAGAGATAAATCTTTTAGTGTGAAGCACCTGTTTGGATATACATAATGTGCTTACAACTGTGTTGGCAAGCCAAGAAACTAATCCAACACTAATGCTGGTTAGGGGTAAGACAGTGACTATTTGACTTTGTAGCTAAATCGTAAAGGACTGAACTTGCTTCTATGTGTGATATGCACTGTGAATGTGAGTATGTGTGGAAACAGCAGATATCTGACCACCATGTCAACACTTCTCTTTCAGGTACATGGGAAGCCAGCAACACTGTGTGTGAGTCAGATACCCTGTGTGACCCAGCAGTCCTTGTTTCAGCCACCAACTCTGAGCCTCACATTCGTAACCGCCGTCTGTCTCCTGGATCAGGCAACTGTGGAGGTGGTGGGGGTGGAGGCTGCATTTCTGGAAGTGACCAGCAACCCCAGCAGCTTTCACCTGAGGGCGACCTCATTGGTCCCAGCCACGCACATACCTTCAGCTTCCGCAGGGAAAAAGAACGCAAGGGTCAGCAGCACAAAGGCCGTAGCCTCCGCAGGGAAAGTCAAAAGGGGGTCAGCCGAGTAGGCGAGCGACCACAAAAGGGGAACCAAAAGGAAAGGTGGGTGGAGGACAGTCTGTCGCTGCTCAAGCCCCCACCTGCCTTCCCAGTGCAGGATAGCCCTGCCAAGCTGCAGCCTGCCGTTAGCTACGCCTCCAAGGTGAAGGCGGGAGCAGCAAGCGGAGCGCTGGAGGAGGACCGCCCTGCCATCGGTGTTCTGCTACAGAATGAGTGGGGTCTAAGTTTCATCAGCGAGGCGAGGCCGGTCACGGAGGGCTCCAGCCCTCGCCCCGCTGCTAATGCCCTCCTGCCCACAGACGCTAAACACCCAGCTGACCTACAGCTCGACACAGTTCTCACAGTCCAGGCCCCCGAAGAAACTCCCGTTCCTGTCGCTGCCTCCGTTAATCCAGTCACACGTGCAGAGGTGGACGAGAACAACGGGAAGATGCTGCTTAGCTGTCGCCATTTAGTGGAGGCCTTGAGCTACCACAGTAGAGGTGAGGGCTGCAAGAAGAACTGGAGATGATGTCGGCTCAGATTTCTTTGAAATTTGAATATTAGAATTGCAGTGCATAATCTCTGTTTGTCCTTGTTTTTCCCCACAGAATGGAATTCTATTTGCAACAAACAGAAAAGAGGTGAGTTGACTCAAAAAGTAAACTGATATTATGACATAAGCGTATAGGACAATGACCATCACATGCAGGGGTTTTCAGGAGTACACAGGGTAGCCCGTCAGATGTTCAGACAGATAGATTTCTCTGTCACTCTTTTTTCATTGTTGAAGTGGAGGCTGGAAGTTGTAAAATATAGACGCACAAAATCATAACTTGCTTATCAAAACTGACCAAACGGCGACTTTAAGTTTAAGTTTTACTGGTGATGTTTCTCATGTGAGGCTGCTGTTAGATTGTAGGTGACTGCACAGAAACACCATAAAAGTCAGGAAACTGTTTTCAAAATGTTTTTTGTCAGTATTACTCTGATGTGTGGTCAATTTGCAAATCATCCAACCTGTAAACAGTACAGTTTAATGTATATTACTAATGCACCGAGTGGAGATGGTGTTGAGCAGTAGAATGTGATGGTCTACACTCGGTTTAACTGGTGATACATCATCAATCTGACAGTGAGAAACAGAAAACACTGAGCAATGTTGTTAAGTTGTAGTCAGAGATTACTACAGTTAATTTAAACACAAGATACTGGTGCTCAAAAAGAAAGGAGCCAGCCAGATTTGTTGCTCACATTTGTTTGTGACCAACAGATCTGGAGGAAAACAACAAACATCTAGACATACTTGACTACATTCCTGCCTTCACCACATCAGTATGCTCTATCTGCCTGTAAAGCATTGTTTCTCTAACATGCTAGCCTCTTTGCTGTCTAGTTCTTAAATTAAAAGCATCATTACTTAGTCTTTCCTTACCATGTTATAGTCGTTATAGTCTGGGGAAGTTCAGCTGCACTCATGACACGACGCAAAGCTTCTACTGCATATTTGAACATGTGTGATTGTTCAGGAAAATTCATTGGTTTATGCTAAAAAGTTGCCTTTCAATTTTACGTTATTAAACCAGAGCTGATGCTTGCTTGGTCTGTTCGATGTTGATGGGTTTGATGTCGACATATTAATGCCTTAGTTCAACCTATCTTGGTATTCATACAGGCTTTTAGATGCATGTTGTTGTACATGGTTCAGTACCATTAATGTCAGAGCAGAGTGAGTGCTGCTTTACCGTCTCTTATCGGTTTCTTACTAGGATGCTATAAAAATAATCTGTAGACAGTCAAAGCTTCAGTGGTTCAAATTGTGCATTTTCTTTTCTTTCATGTGGCCAGACAGTGAATGGATTTCAAAATGATGATGAAATGGCCCCCAATATTTTCATGTACTTTTGTGGAGACGGCACTGAATGTGAGCGTACATGGTTGTGCTACGCTTAAAAAGCTATGCAGTAATGTTTTTCAAAGACAGTGATCACAATGCTTACTTCCTAGTTGATGACAGTGGGTGACAAACCATGCCTTTGAAACATGTGCCAAGCACACATGCATCACCAGTTAATTGGAAACTAGTTAAACCTGAGCAGGTGCTTATGGAAAACTGTAAATAAAACTTTAGCAGTCATGTAAAATGTGGCGAAACTTGATTTAACATTTACCTTGGGAACCATTTGTTAGATTGTTTTGTCACTGCATCATGTACAGCTGATGTGGGGTCTTTGGAAATGGTGCCCAAAGAGTCCCTAAAGTCTAGAGTATCATCTCTGACTAATTTGTCACATGCCTTTTAACATTCACAGATGATGTGGCACTAAGTATTCAGGTTTACTGCTAAAATGAGTCACCCTTCATACATGGGAGATTCATTCATCTGAAATGAAGCCATTTGTTCGGTGAACAGTAAATGCAGCTCATCAGAATAGATAGCTTCAATGTGATTGGCTCAGAGTATGGTGGTAATATTTCAAACTAGTACCAAGACCTTCGATAAAATAAGGTTCTTCATTATCAGCTCACGGTGAAGCACTTGAATGATCTAACAGCATCGTAACTGTTTCTTTCTTCCCGTTGACTTGGTTTTCTTCTTTTTCCTTTCAGATCCCAAAAGGGTTGTCTGGTACAAGGACGCCCAGGAGCACCCGGCCTAGCAGTGTGACAAACCCAAAGCAGAAACACACACACGCCACACCTACATGCACATTAAAACACATAAAAGATGGACAAATTTTTTGGAGTCCCGCTCACACACTGCACTCAGGATGATGTCTTCACGCAAAGCCACACTGAGACACTTTGGACTAACTCCTTTGAGATCTTACAGCAATGGACTTTTTTAACGCCTTACAGAAAGCCTGCCTTAATTAATCAGACCTCTTTTCATCGCCTCTCATTACCATTTTTAGCTTGTATGTGTAGAGCTGGTCCTTTTTTTTCCTTCTGTTTTTTAAACAATCTCTGAGGAGCTGTAATTTAATTTTTGTCCCCTTTTGAAAGCTGCGGTTTTATCAAACTCTTCTTGTCCTCTGTAAAGCGAGTGGTCAATCAAGCACTTTGTTGAAAAAAAATCCGTTGTGACCAATCCGTGTGTGCGAGAAGCCCTCACCAGAGTGATTTAGTCCCCCCCCCCATTCTAAACCAGGAGAATGTCTTGTTCCTGCTTGAGTTTTATCGTTAATGTATGCAGAGGACTTCTGTATCCGTGTCTTCAGTTTACAGAAGGGTGTAGTCAAAGGCACAGTAGAGTTCACCCTTTACCACGTCAGATCTTAATGCTGTGTTCCTTTTCTTTGTTTTTATTTGGTCCCTAATCGGGCGAATGTTACTCATAAATCCATAAGGGATATCACCATGTTCAGTATGTTGATTTTTGAAAAGAATTTATTGAATTAAAAGAATTACACTGGAGAAGGAGGAGGAATGTAAGAGAACAGTATTGCTTAATAAAAATGAATAAACTTGAAGATCCACGCTTGTTCTCTTTATTTGAACATGTGTTCAGTTAACGGCTGGTATTTTTCTGCTTCACAAATGTTCTGATGTTGTAACTGTACAAATAAGGGAACACAACTGCAGTAAATCTGTAACGCCAAATTACACGCCCAAGAAACTGCACTAAAGATTTTACAGAGATGCACCGCAAATGTGGAACCAGTGTGGCCAATAAACATTTGCTGCACAGTCCAATAATAGAATTCCCACCAATAAATATGTCCAATAATATGAAGCCTGCTTACAAAACAACAAAACAACTCAAACTTCTCACTGGGGAGACATTCTGAAGAGGTAAAAACACTATTTTGCCACTTCTACAGGGTGAGATGCTCTTTGCAGTTTTTGCTCAGTAATTGCATCAGCCAACACAAAATGGTGACTTGTTTTTCTATCGACAATTAAATTCTACATTGGTGCATCTCTAGAAGCTCATGTTAAAGTGTCAGCCATCTGAATTTTAAGAAGAGTGGGTTTGGCAAGTGGAATATGTCTTAGCGTCACAATCTGACCTTTTCACCCAACACTGTTTCAGCTGTGAGGCAACGCTGGTGTACTGAACAACAAACACAGACTCCTGATTTAATTGCAGTGGTCCATCCAGGGGAAACTGATATTACTTGTAAAATGTATTAATATTTTCTTCAAAAACAGACTGTATCACAGCCACCAAAGAGTGAAGTACCCCCAAGAAGCTTTAAAGGATTAAGTGGGCGATATTCTATATTTTTAGTGTCGACAAATCCCATTGAAAGACCAAAACCAGCCTGTGCATTAGTTGATCTCACAATGGAGCTTCCTACTGAGGACGTTAATCTTCTAAAACACATGCAGCTAATTTCAGCTGCAGATTAATACACATTGAGTTTGGGTATTTATGGCAGCTGGATGGATTATATGTAAATAAACGTGTATTCGTGATAACGGAGAAGCATGTCACAACAGCGTCTCTACAGTGTGGTCTTAACAGGTTTTGGCACGGCAGTGGAACCAGATATATCAGGCTGTGGAAACACGTCGGTTAGAAGGATCCATTCAGCAGCTGTGTTTCCATCTATATGTCAAGTGAATTTGAAATGAACTTCTGAAAAGTTACAAAAACTAAATCAGTGTGAATTGGGCTTGTAGTCAAGACTTTTACCTCCTGACGACTTTACGCTGTCTAGTTTATTGAACATCACCCATCAGCTGTCATAAACAGCAGAAGAAACTGGAGAGAAAACCAGCTCTATGCCAACTGTTAAAAAAAACACATGAAGAAGAAAAATAAAAAAAAACAAACAGAGAGAAGTCTTCAGGATTTTCTCAATGGGGCAAGTTGTAATTATTCTTTTATGTGGGTTGGTATTGGACATGTGTCATGACAATAGAAGATGCAGAAACAGCTGGTCAGTAAAAAATATTATGACCATGGACTCACTTTGAAGTCCAAACTACCTCCATAAGTGTAAAAACTTGATTTAATTTCAAATGTTACTGTTTCTGTTACGTTTTTCTACTGCCATACTTCAAAATGTGCATAAAAATACCTCATGGAAACACAGCTACTGTTGGGTTTGTTGTCTTTTTGTGTTGTAAATCCTTTTCACAGCAGACATTTTACTTTGTCACAGGAGGGAAAGCAGCAGTGTAATAATGATGGCTCCATTCCATTTGATGGAGGTCCTGCTTTTGTACATTTATGACCTAAAGTGTGCCATCTTGAATTCCACCTGTAGTTTCCCTACTGTGACAACAATGTCTGCTGTGAAAAAGGTCTATTTGCTAACCATAAGAAAAACATAGAGTATCACCAGACTCCCATGAGTAAACTAAACAAACTTTTAGGAAAAATGCATAATTTGTAGAGAGGAGACACTCAAATGTCCCTGTGGAGGTCAGATGTACTACACCCAACGTGTCATAACAGACCTGCTGCAACTGTATGTGTAGAAGCACGATGTCATTCGGTGCAGTCAGTCTCTCCACGTCACCTCCACTTCATCTGTTCTGTACCTGCGGAGGAGAAACATTACAGATTGTTGTAAACAAATAAGCAGCGACAGCACAGCAAGTAGAAATATTATGTACCTCGGCTGATCAATTAGGTCAACAGTCAAATTTATACTACTGGTGGTGGCAATTTGTGGCCCTATATACTGAATCATTAAACCAGTTATTAGAATGACTGTCATTTGCAGTAAGGATGTACTGTAGATGCTGGGTACAACAACATGGGGAGAAAGGATGTACAGAAGCAGTACTGTGAAGGCTACCTTTGTGTGATCCATGAATCTTCCAGCTCCGTCACCTGACCGGACAGAAACATCTCCCAGCCGGCCTGAGCGATCATTGCTCCGTTATCTATGCAGAATCTGCGGCACAAAGTGGTCAGAATGTTATCTGGACCTGGATGCTCCAGGCTGGTTAAAATCCCTGGTTATTTTAGGAGCTCAGCAGTGAGGAACACATGGCAGTTTGGCCTTTTCACTTAATTACACGTGTTTGAAACAGATGTTTTTGTATCCGAGCTTCTCGTAGCACATGTTGCAATGAATGGGGATGTTTGTAGAAGCTGTAGTTGTTTGGCCCATTTACAATCACACTGCATTAATGCTAACCATTTTGCAAAGCATGCCATTGCTCAGTGTGATGATGTCAGCTTATTAAAAGCATTTAAAGTTCAACTGAAACCTGCTTCTGACATGTAATCCATCATATTGAACATTGTGCCTGCCTTTATTTTTCTAAAAGTGCAAACTTTAACTAAATCCGTATGTAATGCTACGAGAACATGAAACCTTTCTAAACCTAAAAGTCTTCCTTAAGGCAATGAGCCAGCCTATTTATGAAGTATTTTTGTGAAAGAAAACAAAAGCAAAGTGGTCTACCAGGTAAAGAAAATATCATAATCTAACATTCAAATATTTAAAGACTCTAAAACAGCATTTACACCATCATCAAACACCCCCACTACAGTAACTGTGTCAGAGGTGTGGTGGGTGTCATGGTCGTGAAACTACACTGGGTGTGAATATCGTTTTCCTAAACCTGGTTCTGTGCAGCAGCCAGCTGTAGAGGCAGTTAGACTGCATGAATACAAAGGGAGAGCTGTCAGTCAGAAACCTCCAGCCTACTGGTCACGGGTGTAAAACTGAAACCAACTCTTCTGGAATTTCAACATAAATGAAAGTGAATGTGCTGAGTGCTGGGCCGACTGGTTTACCTTTCATCTGTGGCAAACAGCTTGGCTCCTCTCTCCTGACACATCACCCCCATCATCTCCTGCAGACGTAGGTTACCTGCACACAAAGCAACAGGTCACCTCCTCCGTATTTACAACCGGAAGAGCTCACGACTATATAAATACAGGTCAAATCATCTGATCAGTACAGCAATGTAAGTCTGGAATTATTCCCACAGGACAGAATTTTTAAATAATCACAGGTTTAATCGATTAGTTAGGGATGAATTTCAGGCATCCAACAGTGACTGTGACAGTAAAATTACTTAACAAGCAAACAGCAGTGAGGAATGACATCAGCACACTGGGCTTTTGATGATTTTTACGCCCATAACTTTACAATAATTAGAAGGGAGAAAAGTCTGGATGTATAAGAAAAATATATTTATTAGCTCAAATCAGAGATCAAATTATTTATAGAGCAGAACAAATTAGCAGAGACATAACAGTGGGAGTCTTTCTGGTCATCTGCATATTAATAATCGATTTCTATCATATTTTTTCAATCTGTGAAATAATACAAACTCTCATCCACTGTATGGATTGATTTTTTTTCCAATGATGGAAGAGTCTTGTGTGCTGTCGCCACTCTCCAACATTTCTACACTGTTTGGTGATTATCAAATCCAGAAAAGACAATATTTGTGTTCATGTGGGAAGTCATTCCTCCGAGTAACACAGAACAAAACTGGATGCGTCTGTTTCCTTAAAGACAAAACCTTACAGTGTGGTTTCAATGCATTTCACAACCGTAAAACTACTGTGCATTACAACAGTGAGGAAACCTCCTCTATTGTACGTTTGTTGCTGCATGATTAAACAACTTGCAAAACAGCAGCTTTAGAAAGAAAATCTCACTTCAGGACGTTTGCTGTTGGTATTGTAGGTTATTGAGACATTTCAGCTGTACTGCTGTAGCTTTTCATTTCTCGTGTACTTACAGCCAACACCCCCGACGATGAGGACTTCCTGGGAGCCGCAGTGAGCCATGGCCCGCTCCGTGATCTCCACCAGCATGGAGAACACCGTCTCCTGCAGGGAGGGAGAGAGAAAGAGAGAGAGAGAGAGAGAGAGAGAGAGAGCAATTAGTGCTGGGAAATAATCACATCACTGGTTTAACATCATGACAGAAAATTAAATGCAATTTTTTTTGTTAATCCAATCTTCTTTTATGTGTTTCTAAACAAGATGCCAAAAAACTGCTGCATCCTTGAATAAATACAATAGAATAAAATAAATAAAATAGAAAAGAATAGGATAGAACAGAACAGAATAGAATAGAATAGAACCAAACCGGATAGAAAAGAATAGGACAGAATAGAACAGAATAGAATAGAATATAACCGAACAGGATAGAAAAGAATAGGATAGAATATAATAGAATAAATAGAATAGAATAGAATAGAAAAGGACAGAACAGAACAGAACGGAATAGAATAGAATAGAACCAAACAGGATAGAAAAGAATAGGGTAGAATAGAATAGAATAAAACCAAACAGAATAGAATAGAATAGAATAGAATAGAATAGAATAGAATAGAATAGAATAAAACCGAACAGGATAGAATAGAATAGGATAGTAGTACTTTATTTATGCCAGGCCTGGGAAATTACTTTGTTACAGCAGCAAAGACACAAAATAGTAAATAGCAAGTTACAAAATAGTAAATTAAAAACCTACAAATCTAAAGAGAAAGGACTAAGTAAACATAGTGTAGTAAATATAGAAGCAGAATTACTTTAAGAACTACGACAACAATGTTAACAAAACGAGCAGTTGAGTTAGCAGCAGTTTGCCTGAGATTTAAGTATGAATAGAAAAGATTAAAAAACAGGCTAAAATATTACTAACAGTGCAGCTATGAGCTACAGACTGTTGAGAGATAATCCAACTATACAAGATGAGTAAGAAATTTACTATGTGCAAATGTAAACAGAGCAAACAGAAGAGGTAATCTAGCTAAATAGAATGTGCAAATCTTGGATCTTGGAATACATGTAATAACCGTGTAATAGCTTCAATGACAAAAAATGACAAAAATGGTAAAAAAGACACAGCTTTTCAGCCTGAAACTGAAAAAAATGAAAAAAACTGTCAGATTCCCAACTTTCCAATTGCCCATGAACTAATAACATGTGATCTGATTTCCTCGAGAGAATTAAATAAATCTAAGCTTGAAATTTATCAAAATCACTTTATGTCTCATTGAAAAATTTGCCCAAACAAACACATGCTGAAAAAACACAGCATTTTGTGCTCTTCCGCACAACTTACAAGACATTAGTGACTCAGCTAAGCTCAACAGTCGCATGACAAAAACTGAGAGTTTTCGGCTGAACTGCAGGCAGTGTTTACACAGAGCAGAGAGAGGAAAGGTATCAGAACAAATGAAAAATGTAAGTAGTAAAATATCTGTCATTCTCTCTACATCTATCCATAGTTGTTGTGTTTCCATAGAGGTCCAGGACACAATACTGCAGTGAAAAATAAACCCACTGTGAGGAAAAGTGTGACAAGAGCGAAAAGCACCCAGAAACTGTAGGAGTTCAGAGAGTTACCTGATTAGCTGATTGTGTTGGTTCTTCTTACCTGAAGTGAGAAACACAGGTCTTCTGCTGTGCACTGACCAGAACTCAGCATTTTATTAGCAGCTTCCTATGACAGAAAAAAACCTGTCAGGATCACAAACCAAAAGAACGATGAAGTATTTACTGTGGGTAAACAATAAGCCACCCACCTCGATATAGGATAAAATCCCAGAAAATGACACATCCATTCCTTTCACTGTATACGGCAGCTCCACGTACTGACTCCCTCTGATAGCATACACAAAAAAACAAAGTTAAACAAAAAACACTAAGCTCACAACACATTCCGAACTATGCAACAAAGCTACTGAATAGTCCACTCACTTTTTGGCCATCTGCTCTATGTTGTAGCCTGGACTGGGATCATTGGAAATCTGAGGAGAAACAGTTCCACATAATAGTTTTAACAGACATCTATCCGTGTATGGTCAAAGGCAAATAGTTGATTTTCTGAACACAAAAACACAAACCTTAATAACTCTGGCAAACCTATCCAAACAGTTTCCAACAGCAATGTCAATGGTCTCCCCAAATATTCTGTACCGCCGCTCTGAGTATGCAATAACCTACACAGGGGGAACAAAAGCTGAATGTCATTTCTAACTATGTATGCATTTACATAACAGCGGATAATCAGGAAGTGCGGTCCAGGAGCAAATATAAAGAATAACCAAACCGCAAAACACAAAAATCATGCACACTTTTCCTCAGGAATGAGGCCCACATGCAGAAACCAACCTGTGTGTTGCCTCCGCTAACATAAAGCACTGTGGGGTTGTTGGCTTTGGTGATGAGTCGGCCCATCTCTATGTGTCCAATACAGTGATTGACACCGATGAGTGGCTTCCCCCAAAGCTGAGCGACTGTACGAGCCACTAGAGCCACTGTTACCAGGGGGGCACCCATACCAGGACCTGAAGGAGAAAAACAAGACAGATAAGGTATGAAAACTACAGTTTGATTTGGACTTAAGAGTCATAAATCTTTATAATACTAATGAATCAACATAACTTCTACTTTTGAGAATTTTCTTTCACTTTGTTCAATCAGAAAGCCCATGAGTGAAATAGTGAGTTAATCTATTAACACTAGTAACTAATGAAAATGTTGAAAGCAGTGAACATACACCAATCAGACATAACATTATGACCACCTGCCTAATATTGTGTTCGTCCTCCTTATGTGGTCAACAATGCTCTGAACCATTGGACATGGACCAGAGGACCTCTCAGGGTGTCCTATGGGGTCTGGAACCAGGACATTGGCACTGGATCCTTTGGGTGCTCTGGCTTGTGCAGTGGGGTCTCTGTCAATCTAACTAGTTTTACTGCATCCTGTTGATGCTTGATCAGAATGGGGTGTAGGAAGTTTGGAGGTCAGATCAACATGTTGGCCCATTGTCATGTTCCTCAACATGTTCCTGATTGTTTGATGTTGTTTCCATGTGGTGGGGTGCACTTTCCTGCAGGGGTAGGCCAGTGACATTTGGGATTTCCATTTGCATGAGGGAGTGTGCTTGTTGTGGGACAGTGTTTATTTGGGTGTCTAAGTCTCATCAACACGGATGTCAGAATCCAAGGTTTTCCATCAGAACACCACATAGTACCAATATGATCAATGTTATTCACTTCACCTGTCAGTGGTCAGAATGTTGTGGCTGATTGGTGTATATCCAGGCTTGGTCTCTTAAAGCAGAATGTACATTTATTAGTCAATGTTTCACATTGCTAAAAAAACAGACAAGGGTGTGGTTTTCCTCAACAGCCCTTTTTCACGACAATTTAATAAAAAATAAATAAAAATTTCACTGTGTTCAGTCATCGTTTTTCTGTCCTTTTTATTTTTTTTTGTTTTTAAAAAGAAGCCAAACCCTCTTTCCTGCAGTCCTGTGAACAGTCAAAGAATTTCATTAGTTCCCTATGACATTTTGTACGATGTTTCAATGATTTTTTTTGTTGAGTACAAACCTATTAACCACAACGTCGTCATATTACAGGATAAACTACATTTGAAACTTCTTCCTACCAACTCCGAAGTAGAAACTGAAGCCTGGTTTCCAGGACTACATAATTTACTACTGGACATTCATTCCTCTCGGATGCCGTTACATTTTTTTTAACTCATGTTTATGATCATATTTTTTGTTTGTTTTAATTTACATGGTGTGCATGTGGTAGTTGTTTTTCAAATAATGATTATTATTGCTTTATTGTGTACATGTGATTTGTTCACAGGTCTCTCTTGAGAAACAGATCTGAAGCAGAATGAAATTTCCTACATAAATAAAGTTTAACTAATTAACTTTTTAGTGGACAACTCTCAAATTAAATCTACTTAAACAACAGCAGTGTACAGTGTTATCAGAAGATGTCAAGGATTTTACTATTTCACTCAACGTAACTAAGAGGTCTTTGGTAAAGTGTAGAATAAGCAAGTGCAGAGTATATTTACAAACTTTAAGGTCCTTCTGGGGATTCTGACCTTTTTGGAGCCACTTTTTTGTGAGTGATGCAGTTTTATTTATCAGAAATGGGCCAACAACAGCAGTGGGGAAGACTACATGTTAGTAAACTTTGTGGACACAATTGTAGATTTAAAATACGTAAAAACTAGCATGTTAAGTGTTACTTGACATGTTTGTTAGAGCACAGTATATACACAGGGCACGATAGGGAGTAACACTGAATGCAAACATAGTGTTTTGTGTTCACAAGAGATCTCCGCTGGGTACCCTAAAGGCAGCAAGTCCTCACTTAATCCTTTGTTGAGAAACATCCAACAAATTCAAATCTTGCTCTACTAACAGCTGAACACAGGATTTCATGTTACCTTTGGTGTACGCCACACAGTCGATATCTTCAGGTTTCAGGCCTGCTTGCTCCAGCGCTTCCTTTAGGACAGTCAGTATGACAGCACGGTGGTGCCTGGCTGTGTCACTCGGCATGAACCCTAATGTGTGGAAAAAACATACGGTCAATAACATAACGACTGTACCGAGGACCACCTTAAGGCCTAAACACTAAACCCTCACATACTGATGTCGCAGTTGTAGTGCCGCTTCAAGAGGGCTCAAAATTTTATAAAAAAGAGGAATATTTAGAGAAAGAAGTGAATCTGGAATTTCTGTTTCTTTTGCAGTTTGATTAGCTGTTCAGTTAATCACTCCCTGTTTGTGACATTACAGTGTTTATTCATTTTAGTAAACTACTAAAAATCCAGAAGGCCGTGAACATCTGTAAATCCTACGTCCGACTGAATGTACAAACAACTCTAGAAAGATGCAATAAATAACCACAACAGCAAGCAGCCAAACACTGTCAGTTGCACATAAACTTCCAAGCAGATTTCCTTCCTGCACTACTGGCTTGTGTACATTTTGTGAAGGGAAATTCCCTTACGAAAGTCTGCAGACATGCTGACGAACACATAGGGTGCATGACAGCATTGAAAAGTTTGTATCAGAACCCTCATGCACTCGGGTGACATACTTTTACCAGGAATGCAACTTGCCTTGACCAGGTGGTGTAATGTAGGTCCGTCTAGGGTTGGAAAGCACTTCACCATCTCTGATGATGCCTATACCAATCTTATTGGCACTGCCTTCAAACCCAATTACTACAGTCATGGCTGCTGAAGACCTGTTTTCAGGAAGGGAAAAAAACAATGAGGTTGGTGGTGGTGAACTGGACGGCATTACATCAGAGCTGAAATGACTAATCAATTAGCTGTAATTTGTAAACTATTAAATTAATAACTAATGACTATGATAATGGATTAATCAGTTAGAGTACATTTTTAAAGTGAAAAAAACATGTCAAAAGCTCTGATTCCTGCTTCCTAAATACTGATCGTTTCTGGTTTCTGTCTTCCTATACTGTACCTTGTATTTTTTTGTTATATTTATCCATCTATCTTAATTTCTATACTGTGCCTTGTACTGCTGCAACACTTGAATTTCCCTTCGGGGATCAATAAAGGATTATCTTATCTTCGTCTGTGACAGTAAATTAAATATCCTTGGATTGCAGACAAAACATTTATCATCTTGAACTTTGAGAAACACAGATTGATTTTTCATGATTCTCTGACATTTTATAGGCCAAATAACTAATCAAGAAAATAGCCCACTGACATGTCAAATGAAATAATATTTAGCTGCTGCCCTACTTTACAATAAAAAGTAATGTCTCCCTCATGTATGTTCGTGGAATATTTTAAAGCAAAACTGTCAGACACATACTTATGAGATGGTACATTAACACTTTATTATATTATAGGCTATGACTTTTTAAACCTGACCTACTAGTTATGCACTAGTTAAACTACTGACCTATTGCAGGATCAACCTTAAATTTGACTTTTGTGAAGAAGTACTTTTTGGTAAACAGTGTTATATTTAGCCTGATTGGTTATTTACATTTTGCAAGGTTTTGATAAACATGCTAACATTAAACTGCCAAGCCTCACATTTTAAAATGCCAATTATAACAGAGAGACAAGGTGGTGTTTAAGCAAGTATGGAAAAACAGACTATCAGGAAACTTATGAAACACCAAATGCAAACTTATACTGAGGCAGAATTATGAGATACGTAGACATAATTATGGCATGCTACACTCATTTTTCGCAGAATATCCTTTAAGTAGACTTTTCGCTTGCTTTTTGATTAATTTTTTTAAATGTATCCTACCTGGCCATTTATATTTTGATGCCAATAAAATGGAGCAACAAAACGGCGTTTGAGTAAATACCACAGTCCCCTATATAGTAACCCTCCATATACATATTTAGCTAAATCAAAATATAGCCCTAGTACAGCTGTGTAATTAGCTCCCATGCTAACCGTGACAGCAAAGGTCCACTGTATTCCTAAAAATAACTCATATTAACGTTGCATTTAAAACAAATTCCGTTTACCTAGCTTTTCACTTTCCTTCGATAGTTCACATTAATCCAAATTCGAGCCAATTTACTTGTTATTCTACAAGTTTTAACGCTTCAGCTAACTTCTGTAACTCAACCACTCCATGTAAATCACGGAGGACCCAAACAGTGGCAGCTGTAGATTTCGCCTTATCATAAAGCTGCATTAAACAGTGATTTAATTCAATAGCACGTCAACAATAATGTTGTAAACGATGTAGTAGCAAATGACGTAAATCATATTTCTATTTGATGAGAAACAGAAATGCGTAATTAATTTTTTGGGATATTTTTCAGGCTTGTGTTTAGACAGTCTCCAAGTGTAGCGAGCACGTGGTGAGAAGTCTTCGCTGTGCTTGGAGTGTGTGTTGTGTGAGTGTGTTTGGGGGAGTGACTGGGAAGCAGCACTTGTCTGGGCTTTGCATCCTGTTGTGAAAGTGCAAGTAAGGTGATTTGCATGTTCTTCGTGTTCAAAGTTTGAAATGAGAACGTTATTTTAGCCGCATTTGCATTTGTCGCTGAATCCGAGGAGTTTCGCATAAAGCTCAGCTAGCTGCTGCTCTTCATTCATTCAGTCTGCAGGCCGTCTGCTGCTGCCCTTTGTCACACAGGGAAGGCTAGCATAGCATAGCATAGCTCGTTATTAGCTTAACTTGTTGTGTAACACGAAAAAAATGGCTAACTATTTTATTCTGTCGTCGGTTTTCTGTCTCATACATGCATGCTGTTAATTTTGCACTGGTGGTTCGCTTATTTATTCATATTGTGCTGTTAATGCACTCAACAGCAACGATGTACAGCTAAATATCCGCTCAGCGAGCTTCCCTTTTGTGTCAGAGGATGTTTTTAGGAAGCTGAAAACTCACTTTGTCGTTTTCTGGCTGACGAGCACGAATTGTAAAACAAATTCACACATGCAGCAGGTATTCTGTAACACAGTTATGCTGCACACAGACCTTAACTAGTTTCCTCCAAGCGACAGGTAGATTGTTCTGATAAACCCATGTGTTACTGATAAGCGTCTTCTGCTTAAATCTTAGTGCACGTGTGTGTCTGAAGTTGATCTTCGTAGTATTGACTGGAGAACAGTAGAATAACTGCCAGGTCCACAATTAGCCGAATATTAGCCATAAAAATTAGCAGCAGATTGATATAAGTTTGCAGGTGTTGGTTTAGTGAAGCTAAGTATTGGTATAAATGGTAGCTGATCAATTACAAAAGATCACAGTAGACAGGCCAAAAGTATAGTTGAGTCAGTAATTGTCTCCATTACAGCTGATTCATCTTGGAGAAACTGATTGTTATATTTTCTGTGTTTATCCGTGTAGTGTTGTTTTTGACTGAGAATAAGATTTTTAGGCTGAGGCATGTGTGTAGCACCGATCAGTTATAATTGTATGTTATGGCACATTTTGCCTTTCATCAGAAAATTACAGCTCCCAGATTTGGGTATTTCACTTACTTGTATTGTAATTGATTCTTCAGCTCTATATTGGTGCATCTTTGAAAAAAAAATACTCCATGTGGTTACCTGGAACCAACCATTGTAAACTAGAATATCTCCTTTTCAGAATCTGTTTACAAAGTTGAAGAGGCTACCATGTTACTACTAATGTTTCTGCTTTGTCAGATTTTACATGTGAACATTTTAGCCTTAATCATCTGTGCAGATTTTCATTCAGCCCAACTCTGCACATAGATGACTAAAACAGTTATTTTACTGAATTTGCCTGCAACTAACAATTATTTTATTCTCAGTCAATCTGTGGCTATTTCATGATTTAGTCAATAAAATGTCACATTGTGCATAATGAGAAATTGTTCGGTGTTAAGTTCCACAACCCAGAGAAATCGTACTGACAAAGATATACAACAGGAAAAGGAGCCAATCTGTGCGCTGTAAACTGTTGCAACTGTTCATTATTTACCATTGTAAATTCAACACATTGTCATGCTCCACACAGCTGACAGCCGAGGTGTCTCGCGTGTTGTTGTGGTATTTAATCACTGACCATTTCAGATGAACGCATCACTAAAATCCTTCTTCTCTTCTTCCAGCGGCGCGTGTGCTGTTGTGTGTGCGTGTTGTGTGTCTGCGAAGTGTGTTTGCAGTCGGAGCGAGTTCAAGTATGAAGAGAGGCAAGAATGCAGAAGAGGCAGGTGCAGAGGGGGAAAATGACACTGGCACCGGTACTACAGCACACATTAATACACACATACATCTGTTGTGCCCTTACTTTGTTGACACATTAAAATTAAGTAAATAATACATTTTCTAACTTCTTAAGTACATATGGGACCTGCTCCCGTCACTATGACCTTTTATCTTTTACCTCACAGCGTCCACAAAGAAAGCAAAGAAGACTAAGGAACCAGAGGCTCCGATCTTGTATGATGATCCTCCTGACAAAATGACTAGCAAAGATGGACGCAGCGCCAACATGAAGATCACCTCCTGGAACGTGGACGGGCTGAGGGCCTGGGTGAAGAAGAACGGCCTGGATGTGAGTTGGCAGTGATAGGAAGAGAAACAACACTTTGTTTTGAGACTCATTTTTAAGTGATTATGAAGCTAACAGGGATTCTTGTGGTCTAGTGGGTGCGCGAGGAGGCTCCAGACGTTGTGTGCCTGCAGGAGACAAAGTGTGGGGAGAAAGCCCTCCCTGCTGAAATCACCTCCATGCCCGAGTACCCTCACAAGTACTGGGCTGTGTCCGATGAGAAGGAGGGTTACAGCGGTGTGGGAATGCTCTGCAAGACTGAACCCATCAAAGTGACCTATGGCATCGGTGAGTGGTATTGTTGTGTAGCGTAACTACACTTTACAATTTAAATTTGCACTCGTTAATAAAGGGGCACCATCTCAGATTACTGAGAAAATTATCATTCTAGATTAAGTCTCAAAGAAACTTTAATTGAATGAAGTAGAACAGTCTCTTAGCTGAAAGTCGTGAATTCTGATTAAATTGACCTCAGTTCCCACACAAAGAAAAACACAGAATCAGGAATTGGTCTAAATGAATATATTTATTAACTAATCTACTAATATACATACATGAGCTATAGCAGTTGAGTCAGAGTGTGTGTATTGTGAATGTGTGATGTCAGATTATCAAACAGAATGACGAGGATGATGGTGAAAGACGGGTAATTAGCCCACGATCTAAAGTTCTGATTTAGATTAACGAATGATACGCTAAAATTAAACCTGTTATCAAGTTATTACAGCATCAACCCAATCAGGAGCAGATAGAGAGGTGGGCTTTGCCTACTTTTGAACAGAGCGGTCTGGTCGGAGCCTCCGTGAGCTGGAACGTGGGTCGGAACCGTTGAGTGACGAGCCTCTGTGGATGCTTTCCGGAGCGTCGTCTCGGTTGCTAGGCAACGTTCTGCCGTTGGAGCCCTCACAGCCGTGTAGTAGATTCTGCCAGCAGATGGTGGTCGGTGGTGGTAGGCAGCCGGGCGCGGAGTGCGCTGTCGTCCGGGTTGATGGAGAATAACTTGATTATTAACTGTGGCTCTGTTAGACTTGACGGCGTTTAGTGTTAGCCGCAAAATCTCTAAAAAAATAAAAAAACTGTTCTGTTAGAACAGTTTTCGGCTTGAGGAAGAAGCGGTAGTGAAGCAGCTCGGACTTAGATGAGGGTGAACACAATCTAAATAAAAAGGTCTAAAAGATTAACAAAGAGCCACAACAATAAGACGCGCAAAAATTTGACTTAACAACTAGACGAAAACAAAAAGGTAAAAGCGCGGAATATAAGGAAGGATGGTAATGAAGATATAGCAAGGAAATTTTGTAACGAAAAGAGCCTAAGAAAAGAAAATGGCTAGAGCCTAAAAAGAAATAATGGCGAGAGAGAGCCAGGAACGGAAGACGGCAAAAGCACAGGACAAAGCGGGTTTCCACTTTTTATCCTCTGGCTTCTGGTGGGTGTTTATTTTGGGCGTGGATAGCCGTTTCCCGCTAAGACTGGTAATCTGACTCTGTTTCTTTGTCTAAAAGAAGAGCAAATTGCCATCTCAGATTGAGATACAAAAAGTATGTTATGTGCGCAAAACGATCTATCCATCTCTCACCATGACCCATCGATATGAAACAAAAGATTGGTAACATAGATATACGTCCTAAGACGATCGATTATACCAGAAAGGGAATGAACATAAAAACCATTATATGTTAATATGCAATTGTATATATATATCACGTCCATCTTATCACTGGTGAATATAACACATTGGATGAAATGTAGTAGCAAAATATGTCAGATTTCCCCCACTATCACTTTTAATTCATGACAACATATCACTACAATTGGTTGTTTTAATGTCGGCACTCCCGTGCATCTGACGTCGCTAGATGGCACTGTGGGTCCATCTTAGAACTGTGAATAATTTTGCAAATCCTTATCTTCGTTCTCATATTACTTAGAAATGCGATTTTTGGACAGTTGATATAGGACATCATGTTGAGGCTGATGCAGGTACAAACACATGAGAAAAATAAACAGAACAATAGTTATTTAGTCCGTTCCTGTATGAATGGATGAAGGTAAGACACAATTCCAACTGTTCCTCTGGTATGTGGTCGCGATTTATGGGGTCTCCTTATCAGTTAGGAGTGGAAGAGTTTTAAATGAGTCCATGAGGGGGATGCAGGAAAACATTCACCAAATCAGTGTGATTTGCAGCCAGTCCCTTTGAAGTTGAGTGTCAAATGGTGATCCTTCTTGAAGATGGTTAGCTTCACAGGCCTGTATAGTGTTCAATGTGGCAGTTTAATGGTCAAAGTAGACGCAAAGTCTACTCAAATGTTGTTTTTACCTCTCACGTAGCATTCCAGAGAGAGAGGGAGAAGTCTATGTCCGCTACATATCCCCCACTCGGCTCGATGATTGCCTTCCGGGAACTTCGGGCCGTCAGGTTGAGGACATCAGAGGTGATCAGGAACAAAGAGACACAACAGTTGCTGCTCTGATCTGGGTTGATGTATGCTAGTACTAAATACGATATTTTAACACTTTTGCTAGGTTGTCCTAGTGGCATTTTAAAGGATAGTCCTACGTTAATACTTGAAGACTGACGTGGTTCTAATCTGATAAAGAAAAATGAAATAAAGTAAACAGATATATAAACTTAGAGGAAGAAAAATGATTAACATTATATACAGACTCTTGAACAGGGAGTCTTTACAAGAGTCGTTTGGTTATGGTTGATTGGTCATTTAGCCGTATGCGAGTTCAAGAATTGCAGGGGCATGGAATACATTGCTCCCTTCCAATTCAGTTTTTTCTCAATTACCTCAAGGGTTCTAGAGGTACGGTCCTGACCTTGTTTGTTGCGCCTGAAGATTTTGTTTATTTTCTCGTTTTTGTTTGTTTCACCCCCACTTTGTTTTGTATTCCCCGTCGGTTGGACAACGATGTAGTGCCACACCTTGTCCCCCACTTGGAGTTTGTCTTGTTGATTGGTTTTTTATTTCTTTATCTACTCTACATCTTTTTATCTGCACTGCTGTGTTTGTGATTTTCTATGTTTCGTTGGGTCTGGGGTACGGTTGTCCCCGACGAGTCCCCTAGGGGTTTTGTGTGGTTTGATCTGGTGATCGGTTTTGACCTTGCGTTTGTCTAGCAAATCCTTTCAGGGCTAGTCCCCGTAGCTGCTGACTGGATAAGGTGCGGGGGCATGCGGAAACCCCTAAGTGATGACTGGTGGTGGGATGGAGGTTCTGAATGAAAAGAGTTTTGAAGTTCAAGTCCTCCTCCATCCCAGGTTCATTCCGGGAACCAAAGTAAGCTTGACGAAGTCGGTGGTAATATTGTTGGGGGAACTCCTGTCGTCCCTGTTTGATTACCAGCGCAGCGGTCAACCCAGTCTGCGATATGTAATCAGTAAATTCCTGTTCTAGGGCCTGGCACAGTAGATCGTAGTCATTTCTAATGTAGTCAGGTTGGCGTTCAATGAAGCTGCTGACATCACGACTTGATGTCACTTTGATTAAGTAGGTTTTGTTGTCTACTGAAGCGTTTGGAAACTTTCTCAAGTAGAAGTCGATGTCTTTCAAGTAGGTGTATGTGTCGTGAGAACCGGCAAGACTTGGTTCAAAGCGAGATATATTGCGAGCAATCTTGTCTAGATCCCGATCGGTGGGGCCTTGAGGCAGGAAGCTGCCTGAGGGTAAGTAGGATCGAAGAGCAGATGCTGTTTTGGCTTGGTCAAGCGGTGCCTTACTATCTCGGAAGCGTGGAACCGTTTCCAGTGTAGGCAAAAGAGAGGTGGATAAAAGCGGCCTCCTTCGAACATCACGAGGAGATGAGGTGTTTCTCCTGTTTTCAATGACATCATCATCGAGGCGTGTTTGTTTATGGTGGGTTATCTCCAGGGAATATCTCAATTCCCTCTCGACATCAGCTAATTCTTCCTCTTTGATTTTGTGTAATTGTTGTAAACTTGTGAGTTTATCTTTATTATCTTCTAGTTGTTTTTCTAGGTCTTCTTTCCGCTTTCGGTCAATGTCTTTGTGTTTAGCATAGACTTTGACTTGAGCTTTTAAGTCTTTGATTTCATTCACTGTTCTGTTGAATAGGACTTTAGTTTCAGTAAAGCCTTCATTGGATTCTTTTAATTCTGCTTCGGTAGTTATCAACTCTTCTCGTTGTTCAGAGAGAATTTGTTTTAAACTGTCAATTTTTTTCTTAGCTGACGTGTTTCTTCATCGTCAAGCTCTGTGTCCCTGACCTTGGGCTGAGTACTCAATTGGGCTTCCAGATCGTCAAGACGTGTCTGGGATTCGATTAACAGTTGTTGATCTCGATCATGTTCTTGTTGACCTGCTTGAACTTCTTTTCTTAAAAGGTCAACTTCTTGTGAGCGATTTTTTTGTGTACTGGTTGTCTGTTCTAAAAGTTTGTATGGATGTTTAAGCTGTGCAGACATTACTGCAGCCATGCTTCCTAACATTTTAGCTAGGGGTTTGTCTTTAAGTGGTTTTGCGAGGGCATCATCGATGAGCCCTGACATGATTGTTTCAAGGTCAGAAGGATCTGCTTGGTGAACACGGTTTGCAAAGCCAGGTATCAGGTCTTCAGTCATGTCCACTAGCGCAACTTCTAGGTTTTCAAGGGTGTCACTGTGGCTGGATATTTCAAGAGCCATCTTTGACGACGATGGTTAAGAAAAATTGACACCAACAAACAAGTTTTAAGCACAAGGTAGGCCTGTTTGAGCAACGAGCTTGATTACTTCTTACTTTGAAAAGAGTAACAAAAGAAAACAGCAACGACAGAAAGTGCAGTAGATTTGCATGCAGTTTAGTGGTTTTGGACTATTTTCAAGTGATTCTGTACACTGCTGTGGTTTGTGCGTTTTTAGTGTTTGATTATTTGTTTAAGTGTTGCGAGCCAACACTCTTGGTGTAATTATTTGATTCAGTTATTCTTTGTTGATGAAGGGAAAGTTAAACCTTGAAATTTGTTAAAGAGGAGATAGGCTGGTAGATGTCGTGTAAAATCAAATGAAAATCAAATTAAAAAAAAAACCTAACAGTGTACGTTAAATATTTCCTTTAAAGATGTTCAACTGATTAGTTGATACAGTTAAAGAAAGACAACTCAAACTGACTTGTGTTACAGTAATGAGTTATTATCATATTAGGTTCTGAATTCAGAAGCTGAGTCTGAAATTTCAAAGAGTGAGTGATTTTATTATTCAAACATGGATTAATGTGAGTGGAATTGATTGTGTAAATGATTACTGACAGTGGTTTATCACAACAGGTCATTTACATTTTACAAAATCACCATGCTTTACTTTATCATGCGTGTGTTAGTCATTTTCTGCGACATGCATCAGTTGCTGTAAGAAGATTTTCAAAGTATTTCACATCAAGCTCAATAGCTCAAAGCAGCCACCAGATGGAGCCAAACTTGTTTCTGCTCTAAGCGTAGTAGGAGGGGTTGGGTGTATGACGTCGGCACGTCAAGCGTAAGCACCGCCCCCTGATAGACCCGCAGGTCTGAAGTTGGATTGATTCGCACTCTCTGGGGACACAGAGGTGATTACTACAGCGCTGCTAACTTAGTTAGCTTGGGATCTTCTCAGACAACGGCAAGGCGCGGCGGCCTTAGCCAAAGGAGCACACAGGACATCTGTGTGAATTTAACAAGTATAAAGCACTATGGCTTACACATGGTTAACAAGCATTTAATTTTTTTCACTCTTCACCGGACAGCAGGGACTTCCCACTTCCAATAAGAACGTGTGTTGAACTAAGTACACACAAGCACAAGCGCTGCTAATCTAGTTAGCTCGGCGCGGCGGCCTTAGCCAAAGGAGTACACAGGACGTCTGTGTGAATTTAACAAGTATAAAGCACTGCAGGCTCACAACTGGTTAACAAGCATTTAAATCGCTCCACTCTTCACCGGACAGCAGGGACTTCCCACTTCCAATAAGAACGTGTGTTGAAATAAGTACACACAAGCACAAGCGCTGCTAATCTAGTTAGCTCGGCGCGGCGGCCTTAGCCAAAGGAGTACACAGGACGTCTGTGTGAATTTAACAAGTATAAAGCACTGCAGGCTTACAAATGGTTAACAAGTATTTAAATCGCTTTACTCTTCACCGGACAGCAGGGACTTCCCACTTCCGATAGAAACGTGTGTTGAACTGAGTAAACACAAGCACAAGATACCTCGACTGACGTAGCAGTTGTCAACTTATTAGGTAGCTAATCTAACAGTTAACACCGAGGGTCTGAATATGCTAAAGCTTTCTGGAACTTCGCAGCAAAACCCAACAATATTCAGGACGAGATCTCTGCTCTGGCCCTGCGCAGCAGCAGGGACTCGTCAGACAGGCCTTTTACAGAAAGCGCACGGCGGCGCGATGTAAACAAATAACTGGTACCAAGAAAAAGATATGAACCTCCGGGGATACCCGCTGTACGGTTCACACAATTAAAAGCTCAGTTACAGTTCTGCGGGCTCGCAGCAACTGTAATCAATTGCATAGTGTATATCAACATTTCTGGCTCAGCGCAGCGAAGTTTGACACTGTTTTAGGTTCTGTTAGGCGTACGGCGACGCCTTGAAGTTTACGTAGCACGGAGCTAACTGTACCGCAGCTTCACTAGTGCTATTCTGCCGTCACACGGCTGGAAGATTTATTTACAGTAACGTTGCAGTTAATCGCAGACGTATTGTAACAACGTGCGTCCACGAAGTTATAAGGTCTGGGTCATAACTAAGTCTTAAGGCTCAGATTGAAATTTATGCGCAAAGTTTACGTTTAGAAAAAGAAATGTCAGTGCTCACACACATCAAAACAAGCTGAATCGATGGACAGGAAGCTCCTGCTTGCTTTAGCTCACTGGATTTATTTAGCAGAAATTGTATTTCTTTGTGGGGAACATTGGTTTAAAATCGCCTCACACGGGGCACCAAAATATGTAGCGTAACTACACTTTACAATTTAAATTTGCACTCGTTAATAAAGGGGCACCATCTCAGATTACTGAGAAAATTATCATTCTAGATTAAGTCTCAAAGAAACTTTAATTGAATGAAGTAGAACAGTCTCTTAGCTGAAAGTCGTGAATTCTGATTAAATTGACCTCAGTTCCCACACAAAGAAAAACACAGAATCAGGAATTGGTCTAAATGAATATATTTATTAACTAATCTACTAATATACATACATGAGCTATAGCAGTTGAGTCAGAGTGTGTGTATTGTGAATGTGTGATGTCAGATTATCAAACAGAATGACGAGGATGATGGTGAAAGACGGGTAATTAGCCCACGATCTAAAGTTCTGATTTAGATTAACGAATGATACGCTAAAATTAAACCTGTTATCAAGTTATTACAGCATCAACCCAATCAGGAGCAGATAGAGAGGTGGGCTTTGCCTACTTTTGAACAGAGCGGTCTGGTCGGAGCCTCCGTGAGCTGGAACGTGGGTCGGAACCGTTGAGTGACGAGCCTCTGTGGATGCTTTCCGGAGCGTCGTCTCGGTTGCTAGGCAACGTTCTGCCGTTGGAGCCCTCACAGCCGTGTAGTAGATTCTGCCAGCAGATGGTGGTCGGTGGTGGTAGGCAGCCGGGCGCGGAGTGCGCTGTCGTCCGGGTTGATAGAGAATAACTTGATTATTAACTGTGGCTCTGTTAGACTTGACGGCGTTTAGTGTTAGCCGCAAAATCTCTAAAAAAATAAAAAAACTGTTCTGTTAGAACAGTTTTCGGCTTGAGGAAGAAGCGGTAGTGAAGCAGCTCGGACTTAGATGAGGGTGAACACAATCTAAATAAAAAGGTCTAAAAGATTAACAAAGAGCCACAACAATAAGACGCGCAAAAATTTGACTTAACAACTAGACGAAAACAAAAAGGTAAAAGCGCGGAATATAAGGAAGGATGGTAATGAAGATATAGCAAGGAAATTTTGTAACGAAAAGAGCCTAAGAAAAGAAAATGGCTAGAGCCTAAAAAGAAATAATGGCGAGAGAGAGCCAGGAACGGAAGACGGCAAAAGCACAGGACAAAGCGGTTTTCCACTTCTTATCCTCTGGCTTCTGGTGGGTGTTTATTTTGGGCGTGGATAGCCGTTTCCCGCTAAGACTGGTAATCTGACTCTGTTTCTTTGTCTAAAAGAAGAGCAAATTGCCATCTCAGATTGAGATACAAAAAGTATGTTATGTGCGCAAAAACGATCTATCCATCTCTCACCATGACCCATCGATATGAAACAAAAGATTGGTAACATAGATATACGTCCTAAGACGATCGATTATACCAGAAAGGGAATGAACATAAAAACCATTATATGTTAATATGCAATTGTATATATATATCACGTCCATCTTATCACTGGTGAATATAACACATTGGATGAAATGTAGTAGCAAAATATGTCAGATTTCCCCCACTATCACTTTTAATTCATGACAACATATCACTACAATTGGTTGTTTTAATGTCGGCACTCCCGTGCATCTGACGTCGCTAGATGGCACTGTGGGTCCATCTTAGAACTGTGAATAATTTTGCAAATCCTTATCTTCGTTCTCATATTACTTAGAAATGCGATTTTTGGACAGTTGATATAGGACATCATGTTGAGGCTGATGCAGGTACAAACACATGAGAAAAATAAACAGAACAATAGTTATTTAGTCCGTTCCTGTATGAATGGATGAAGGTAAGACACAATTCCAACTGTTCCTCTGGTATGTGGTCGCGATTTATGGGGTCTCCTTATCAGTTAGGAGTGGAAGAGTTTTAAATGAGTCCATGAGGGGGATGCAGGAAAACATTCACCAAATCAGTGTGATTTGCAGCCAGTCCCTTTGAAGTTGAGTGTCAAATGGTGATCCTTCTTGAAGATGGTTAGCTTCACAGGCCTGTATAGTGTTCAATGTGGCAGTTTAATGGTCAAAGTAGACGCAAAGTCTACTCAAATGTTGTTTTTACCTCTCACGTAGCATTCCAGAGAGAGAGGGAGAAGTCTATGTCCGCTACAGTTGTATGTGAAGGTTCAATAACAGTTCCACCTGTCACTATCTGGAGGGAACACAGAGGCTGCTTCCTTCACTTTGTAATTTTTACAGATTGTGTTTCACATGAATTGAAGAAATTAGTTCTAATTTGTTGACTACAGAGCTTTAAAAGGTGCTCTAAGTTGGATTTTGTTACCTTTGGACAGAGCAAGCTAGCCATTTCCCCTATGTCTCTAGTCTTTATGCTAAGCTAAGCTATCCACCTGCTAGGTGAAGCTTCATATATGCAGTACTGATGACATTCTGCAATAAAACAAATGAGCATATTTACAAGAATCTTAATGTTGCTGTGAAGACAAACTGTCATATTGTTATCTCAGCTGCAAATAATGCACATTTACAGGTGCTGAATGTTATTTTTAGGGTTTACTAGAATATGTTTATGTGTTTTAATGTTCAAAACACATATTTGTCATACATTGCTGCTGCATCTGTTCACCTCATCCATCTGGAATGCTCCATGGGAGCCTCTAAGTAAGGCCTATCTCACAAACCCAAAAAGTGTACTGGTGGGCTCCTTAAGTTTTAGTAGTCTTCATTTCTATTTTGAACAGAATTAAACCTACACAAGAAAAGATTAAACTGAAAATGTGTCTGGTTTCTGGTTAAAAAAAAAAAACCTTTTCCATTGATCCTGCAGGCAAAGAGGAGCATGACAAGGAGGGCCGTGTCATCACTGCAGAGTTCCCCAATTTCTACCTGGTCACTGTCTATGTGCCAAACGCCAGCAGGGGCCTTGTGCGCCTAGATTACCGCAAAACCTGGGACGAGGACTTCCGGTCTTACCTGAGTGAGCTGGACATACAGAAGCCCCTGGTGCTGTGCGGCGACCTCAATGTTGCACACCAGGAGATCGACCTGAAGAACCCCAAAGGCAACAAGAAAAGCGCAGGCTTCACCCCCGAGGAGCGCGAGGGCTTCAGCCAGCTGCTGGCAGCCGGCTTCGTCGACAGCTTCAGGGAGCTCTACCCCGAGCAGGCCAACGCCTACACCTTCTGGACCTACATGATGAACTCCCGCTCAAAGAACGTGGGCTGGAGGCTCGACTACTTCCTGCTGTCGTCCTCCCTGGTGCCAGGCCTGTGCGACAGCAAGATCCGCAACAAGGCAATGGGGAGCGACCACTGCCCCATCACTCTGCACATAGCTGTGTAGGTCACTGTGGTCAGCAGGCTTCATGCTTTGTAGCATGTTTGCCTTTTCTCCTGCTTCCACTTGGCTTAGCTGTCATGTATATCAGTGTGGGTTGAGCCACTGTGGGACATGTTACATCTGTGGAGTACTGCCCAAACTCACTTTTTTTTAGTCAGTTCAGCTGTAGGATAGCTGTTAAGTAGTTTTCTTTTTATTTGTAACATGAAACATTAACAAAACACAAAAGTCTTCTACTTGTAATTGAAGTCTGTCAGTAAGTCTAAGTCTAAACCAGTGATGTAAACCAAATTTTCTCATTAAATATGTAAAAACACAACACTAAATACTCAAAATGATTAAGCTGATGTTTGTTACTGTTTAAAATGAACCACTGCTGTTAAAAGAAAACGTATCTTGTTTTAAGTTTCTTCTCCAAACCAGTGTTAAATTTTCTGTTGTAAAACTCGCCCAAACTTACCAATAAAGTCTGAATTTATATAGAACCATCTTCTGTTCATTATTTCAGGATTTTGAGCAAAGATGAGGCAACAAAGCTACAAACACATTCCTCTGCTCAGGCTGATTTAATTGCAACACAGCCTGGAAATCAAATGCATTTAATATAATGGAAAATGTTTCTAATAGATGCAGTCACATAGAAGATAAGACAATATTTCTACAGCCGTTTTTGTAGTCTAATCTATAAGCCATATTCTCAATTTGAATTTCAAAAATATTACTTGGTATTCCCAAAATACTAAGATAAAGTCTTAACTGTCTATGTTAACTTCATGACGTGTGTTCTCTGATGCATTTTCAGATTATAGGACTGTCTGAATCCCTTCCCACATTCCACACAGAGGTATGGTTTTTCCCCTGAGTGTGTTCTCTGGTGTCTCTTCAGGCGGTTGGCACTCAAGAAGCTCTTGTCGCACTCAGTGCAGGAATATGGTCTGACTCCAGTGTGGTAGCGCAGGTGGATGGTCAGGTAGCAGGACTGAGTGAATTTCTTGGCACAGTGGGGGCACTGGAAAGGTTTGTGGCCTGTGTGGAAACGCTCATGCTTTAAAAGCTCGGCGTGGGAGAAGAAACCTTTCCCACAGTCAGAGCAGAGGTATGGCCTCTCACCCGAGTGTGTCAGCTCGTGTCTGATCAGCGTAGCCTTGTAGACAAAACTCTTGTCGCATTGTGAGCAGCTGAAAACGTTTTCCCTGGTGTGACAGCGCTCGTGTTTCTTCATGTTACGTTCCCTCTTGAAGCTCTTGCCACAGAATGAACACATGAAGGGCATTTCCTCTGAGTGGATCTTCATGTGGCTCAGCAAACCTCCCTTATAGAGGAAACCTTTGCCGCACTGTGGGCATATGTGCGGCCGCTCTTTTTGATGAATGCGTTGGTGTGCGGTGAGAGCCGCCCGGTAGGCAAAGCTCTTTCCACAGTTGCAGGTGTGGATTCTTTCCTCTTGATGAGTTTGAAGGTGTCTGTTGAGGTAGCTGGCACAGCTGAAGCCCAGGTCACAGCGAGGACATTTGTACGAATGCTCCACCTTGTCAGCATCCACACCATGGGTCTTCAGGTGCCTCACTAGAGCCGACTTCCAAGTGAACGCCCGGCCACACTCTGAACACAGGTACTCACCATTCTCCATGTGGGTGCTCTTGTGCTCCCTCTGAGCAGACAGAGACTTGAAGAACTCCCCACAGATCAAACACTCATACCTGCGACCAGACTTGTGCGTCTGCTTGTGCCTCTCCAGAGACTGTTTGAAAGAGAAACACCGTCCACACTGAGAGCACAAGAAGGGCTGCTCACCTGTGTGGGTGCGCTGGTGGGCTTTAAGTAAGGACTGGAACTTGAAGCTCTTCTCACAGTCCACACAAGTAAAATGTCCCTCCTCATCTACGAGGTCCTGAAGGGAAGACTTGTCCTCCACAGTCTCAACACAGTGAACTTTGTCAATGTGCTGCTGGACCTGCACTTCTTCTGGGTGGTGGAAGGAGCACTTAGGACAAGAGAAAGCAGCCAGTGAGGCATCTCCTGCAGAACCTTATGGGGAAACAAAATCATTAGAAACTGGAGAAATAAAGAAATGTGCTTAGAAATGGAAAGATTATGTGCTTTTGAACTTTTGTGTTTTAAAGTGCCATGAAAGGATTTCCGCTAACAATGCCTTGTTTTTTTAGTTTGGTAATTTTCTATTTTGTTAATGTAGTGTATACAGTACATACTGGCATATACTTTTTAACTCACACTTTTATAATTTATTTAATTTTCTCAGTCTTATATTTCTTCTAGACAATTCTCAATATTCCATGGATTGACTAGGCCATGCAAACAAACTACATATGAAAAACTAAATAATCCACACAAGAAGAACAAAAGTTATGACTAATTAAGTATAATTTCATAACTTCATCTATATATTTAATAAATCTCATAAATACATTGGCTGGCAGACAGACTTATCTCTGTTATTGTTTGTTAATTGTAGTGAAAAGATTAAAATATGTCTAAAATGGAACACTCACTTTCATCACCATCCTTTGATGAGACCATGGCTGACCCATAGGAGTGCTCTGCACTGTAATAGAGAGAAAAAATATTTAGAATTGAGTTTAATCAACCTGATGTCCCACCATCACCATCAAGATATATTCAACCAGACACAATAAAGTATATTTTATTTGTAAGTACTAAACCTGTCCTAAAACTGGAATTAAAACAAAGAGTTTCTGTGAAACTCCAAAGGCTCTCTGCCAATATTGCTGCTATTTATACTTTCTCATCTGATCTGAGTAAAGAAAAAAACTGTGATTGGAAAAAGTCTCTGATCCCAGGATAGATTTTCTAAAGCCTGAAAATGGGACACAGAAGTAAAGAAGTATCGTTTCCTTTAAGGACAGGATTACAAAGTTGAAGGTCAGAATGGAATTTTTGCCCAGTGACACATAAGAAATGCTGCCTACCCCAGATTTAATTCAATTATGTTTAAAACCTGCAAATTGTAAATCACTGCACTACAATGAAAAATTCTGAAATCAATGGCACCAATAATGAGACAGGAGCACATCAAACAAAACCAGGAGGGAGGACTTTACCAGTTGAAGGGTAAAGGCTTCAGAGCTGGGGGGTTCACTCTGGTCATGTCCTTTCGTTTTTTGGTGGTCATGCGCTTCTGTAAATTTATCACCTGGATCTTCATGGTCGGTCTGCGTTTGCGTCCACTAGTGCGAACCTTGACTGCAGAGATTATATCATTTTCAAGTTCAGAGGTGGGACACTCACTGCTCTGATCCTCTAGATGCTGATCACCAGCACCATCTGCTTGTGCCTGACAGTCAGGTTCAGTAACATTAGCCTCACTCATGTTGTCATCAGCTACTACAGCCTCTTGCCCGTCCTCACTGCTCTCTGTAGGCTTGTTTAAATTGTTATCATCATCAATGTGAGTTTTTAGGTGCCTCGCAAGTGCCACCTCCCAGTTGAATTTATTGTTACACTGAAAGCATGTGTAAACTCCTTCTTCCATGTGTGTTTGCTTGTGCTCTGTACGAGCCGACAGGGACTGGAAGGTCTCCCCACAGATGACGCAGTCATACTTGCGTCCTGTTCTGTGGGTGTGTTTGTGCCTGTCGAGGGACTGCCTGAAGGAGAAGCAGCGGCCGCAGTCACTGCAGCGGTGAGGACGTTCTCCGGTGTGGATGACCCTGTGGGCGATTAAAGAAGAGGCAAACTTAAATTTCTTCTCACAGTCCGGGCAGTCGTGCGGTCCCACGGGGATTTTATGTTGGGAGGACACCGACTCGTCCTTGTTCACTTCTGAACAAGTGTCTTTCAAAACAATTTGAACTTTTTCTTGTGTTGCTTCCTTTTCTCTGGTCTCCTTCTCAGGAAGGACTACCAGCGAATCTTCAACCACTGAGCAAGTATCTGTTCCTTCAAAGCCGCTTTCTCCCATCACCACCTCAATGTCAGTGCTTGCTCCTAATTCAACCTCTGCATAGTCAGTCACTGTGATTATTTCAACTGCTACATCATCCACAAACGATACAGTGTGTGCTTCTTCACTGCTGCCTTGCAGTGGGTCCGACTGGTTGGACTGTTCTACAGGTTTGGTCAGTTTGCTCAGGGGAACTGCAGAGAGTGAGGAAAGGATGCTGTCGCCCATACTAGATGGTGGAACTGCACAAAAAGGACAAAGAAAAGACAAAAGTTACTTTCAGAGTTGCATTAATAGTAAAATACAACAGATGTGATAACAACTTACCATGCTGCTCTAAATGTCCAAGGCGTTTGTGGTGCTGGAGCAGATTTTTCAGGCTTGTGGGCTCAGAGACTGACTGCACACAGTCGTCCATCACAGAACATTCAGCTCCGAGCCAGGAGACAGTCTGTAGAAGAGTATAAAAACAGACTTATCAACTTCAAAAATAGGACACCAGGACAGCAGATTTGCAGATTAAACACATGTAAGACTGATTATTCATCAGTAATGTTCAGTAGGTCAAAATAAAGGCAAAACTACAGCAATACTGACGCTATTGATTAGATAGTGTTCCTACAAGGCATTGCATTTAATACTGCATTTTACTATGAAGTAATTAGACGTTAATTATAAATCAGTAGACACGTAACAGAACTTTAAAACAAATACTATATTAAATGCTCCACTGCTGCTATCATTCAAAAACATGGAAACTGAATTGCATTATTTGTCACACAACTATCAGAGCCAAAAAGACCTAAGCAAACTTAGACCTTGTCCACACGTAGCCGGGTTTTTGTAAAACCAAATATCCTGCCCCCTCCCTCCAGAAAAAAAACTTACATACACACCACCTCCATCCACACCTAACAGCATAAGTGCTTTTTTAAGCACATTCATAAGCATGCCAGACTTTTAGGTAGCAGTAGTTCCCCAAATCCTATCCAATCAGAGTACAAGAAACAACGCCAGAAACCTTGTGAGAGCATCCACACTGTTTCCGAATGTAAACACAGGTCGCATATGTGACGTAAGAACATATTTTGTTTTGTTTGTTTTTGTTTGTTGATATCCACATGCAGGCGCATGAACAGAGAATTCGCAAATCTTCACTTTGGTCGGACGTTTTTAAAAGAATCGTTTTTAATCTGCGTTTTCGTGAGGATGACTCGAGGCCATGGTATTGCTAATTACGTACCTCAGAGTCAAGACCATGTTGACACATAGCACAGCATGAGTGCAGCTAAATGAAGATATCAAGCTGGTCACATAAAAGCATAAAGCTGTTACACATTTAATGGCAAGAGTTGGACAACAAACCATTTAAACACAGTTACATTTGTTATGAAATGTATGCACTGGGTTGTGGTAAAGACACTTATGTTTACAGAGGTGAGTTAATGTGTATTGCGATAATTGGAAGAGTATGTACAGTATATACAGTCTGTCTACTTTTCTATTTTCCAGATACTTAAATACTGGATGCACAGCTAAAAGATCTACTATTACAGCTACTTGACGCAAATTGTTTTTTTGCCTCTCGTGCCAGATTTAATTGTTTATGGAGTGACTGTGTAGATGTACAGTGTTCTGTGGTGCCTATCAGATAGGAGAAGCTGAGGGAACTTTGGTTCTGTAATGTACTACTAGTGAGATGACTCCTGTCATTCTAAAATTCTGCAGACAGTATTGTTAATGTCAAGTGTAAGGTATATGCACTGGGATTAATTCAAGAAGTTTTACATTGTACTGGCAAACCTGCAGTGCAACTAGCCTCTAACTTATCAAGGGTTATTTATGTGCTACATACACCCTCTAGTGGTCTGTTTTGGTAATGCAGTAGTAAATCTGACCTTAAAGGCAGTAGCAGTATTGTACCCTATTACACAAGGTAATTATTAAGTTACTCTAACTTTGTTTCAATTCCAAATGTGACAATGTGACATTCCTGTTACCTTTATCAAAACAACATCTCTCACCTGATCAAGGTCTGGAACTGGCAGCAGCTGAGCCAGTCGACAGAGAAACTCCCAGAACAGTGTCTGCAGATCACTGTCAAACTGAGGTCCATACTCTGCAGGGAAGACCTCCTTTAAAAGAATAAAAGAGGGGTCACAAATATAAAACCAGTGGATTATTAACTATATGTAGTTTGTTATTATCTCTTATCTACTTTATTTTATGAGGTTTCTGGGGTTTGTTTGTGTCTGTTTTGTTTTACCTTCATCTCGATTGTGCATTAGCACTCTGACTTCCACTAAACAGTACAGAATGTGCAATACAAATAATGGAATAATAATATTTTCAACATGTCCTAAAGTCATCTGTACCACAGGCTAGAATCTACAACCAAATATGTACAAGCTTCACACCAAGTAACCTATTCAAGTTAGGAAGGTTATCAGTTGTGTTTGGCTGCAAGTCTCCTCACCAAGAAGAAGTCTCGTCTCTCCTCAGGATCTTTGAGCAGAGTCTGAATCAGCTCAAGAAAGTTCATCATCACTTCTTCCTCTTCTGATTGTTTAACCTGCAATATGGATTTAAACATTACAAATAACACAGGGTGATGACTCAATTTCAGCAAAAAAAAGCAAAAATCGGAGTTTACAAGAACAATATGAACATGAAAACTTGATTGAATTAAAAATGCAGAGTGTAGACACGTACATCTACCAGGGCGTGGTGTGGAGATGTAATCCTGTCCAGGTAAGACAAGATGAACTCAGGTTTTACAAGCTGTTCACTTCGGCACAACTCAAGAATATACTGTTAGGGAGAGAAAAATAGCACAATTTAGTTGACCTATAATTGGCCAGATCTGTAAATGAAACTGTCTACTGTATCCTAGCATAACAACAAACTACATTATAGTATGAATAAACCAGTAAATGAGGACAACCATCCAAAGCCTTAGTTTTTAATTTTTTTAATAAATGACTGGTGTCTTTCACTAGCACTCACCCTGGCTCGTAATCCCAGGTTAAGCTGATTCCTGTGTTTGTACATTAACAGCTCTGGCACCATGTCCACAACGAATGAGACAAACTCAGCCACCTTCCAGTAGTTCATGGCATCTTGTTTCTTCAGCACCTGCCACATGGAGGCTGTCATGAGCTGCAAAGGTGGGACCAGGAGGCGCAGCGACGCCAGAGGTAAGGAGTCACCTGGAAAAAGGATAAAACTGAGAGTGATTTAAATAAAAACATGTTGAGCTTAAAACTGTTGGCAGCCATAGTTTAGGTCGTAAAGCAGTTGAGTTGACAGTTTTATCTCCGGCCCCTCTAGATGCCGAAGTGTCCCTGGGCAAGACGCTGAAACCCCAGGTTGCTTCTGATGGCAGGCAATCACCTTGTGTGTGTGTGTGTGTGTGTGTGTGTGTGTGTGTGTGTGTGTGTGTTAATGGTTGTATGAGAAACAAATTCTAATGTGATTTGCATGATCTAGCTAAGGTTTAAAGGCTCTATATAAGTGCAGGCAAATTAGCTTCAATTGCAATTAAATTACAGGAACTAAATGGCCTGGATTAGAACAAACTCCATTATACAGAGCTGCAATGCTTGATTATCAGCTATTTCAATAACTGATTTAATCAGTTTGAAAATGTTTTTAAGTCAAAACTAATGACTAATTCAAGAAATTGTATAGTTTTTAATCAATACATTTATCATTTTTTAAAAACTGAGTTTCAACAACTGAGCAACCTCTATCTGCCTAGGAAGACCATAATTTGGAACTGAGAGGTCTGGACAAATCTGTGAAATCACAACACAGATGGGAAAGAACACCATTATACAGAGCTGCAATGATTCATTTCATTAGTTGTCGACTAACACAATAATTGTTAACTATTTCTACTGTCACAGTGAGCGCTACAAGAACACATTCATGCCATTCTCCATACAGCTGTACAATAACTCCCCACTCTGTGACAGATCACTCACATTTATGTCAAAGCCACTGTGTAAACTGGCACTGCACTATAGTCACTTGTTACATGTTGTATATATAGTAAATTTCTAAATTTCCATATTGCTAAATATTACTTCAGATTGCTTATTTTTATTTTATTTTACTTTTTTGTAATGTGTAGTAGATAGTACCTATTCTATGTTATTATTATTATTATTATTATATTATACTATTGTTATTATTATTGTTATTATTATTATTATTGTTATTATTATTATTATTATTATTATTATTTTTATCTTTTTTATCTTTATTATTATTTTTACCTTTATACTGATTACTTAATAACTTTATTTTATATCTTACTTGTGCTGTCCTTTTCCTCTTATCACTGTCCTGAGCTACTGTGACAACAAAATTTCCCTTGTGGATGAATAAAGTCTGTCTAAGTCTAAGTGTCTAAGTCTAAGTCTATTTCATAATCAAATTATTGGTTGAAGTAATTACTTTAAAGCCACAACTTTCTCATTTCAGCCGTTTAAAATGGAATATTTTCTTGTTTCTTTACTCCTCCCCATGACAGCAAACTAAATACCTTTGAGTTGTAGGCTGATTAATAAAAAAACAGATAGATGAGTCAAGACTGGAGATAAATTATAAATCACAGACCTCTTAATTTGTCAAGTGAAGGATTAGGACATTGGACTGTATGATGATGGAAAGTCAGACTTCACAGAAATATTCACTGTTATTTCAGAACTCTATGACATTTTTTTATGAATTGCATGGTAAAATTATAGACAAACAGACAAAAAATATGATTTTAGCGTAAAGACTGAGAAAATAATTATTAATTAGCAAGACGAGCTTGCTTGCAAAATGCTTTTATTTAGTAGCTTGACGAGCAGTTATTTGTTTTGAATGCAGCCTTTGAATGCATGTTCAATAACAACAATGCTGCTCAAACCCGTTAGCTGTACTTTTACTGTTTGTAGCCTGAAGTCTGTACATACAACCTTCATTTTGACAAAAAAAACACTGTGCATGTAAAATGATTCATACGCACTATGAAACACGCCACCCAATAAGCTAGCTTGCTAAGCTAACCTCATAGATATACTGCATATATGAGCTAATTTTGCTGGAATAGAAGCACTCATAAAAGTCAGTGTTGGTTTAATTATCCCCCGCTCCAAGTTACTGAACAAATGTGTCTTTATTCGCTTTAGGTGTATGAACAAACTCACCTTTGGAAATGGCCGTTGAAACACCTGGGTCCATTTTCTCCCACCGGTGCTGAAAAGTTTGACTAGCTGCGGTTAGCTGCTGTTAGCCAGCTAGCTGCGAGCTGCACAGCCACAGAGGACTGCGGTGGTAACAGTGGACCACACAGATGTGAAAGAGGATTTTATGCAGCTGTAACTGCACAACGTTTCCTCTGAAGTAAATAAAGCATTTCAGGCAAACAGAGAAACACTCAAAACACCTATTTATACAGTGGAAGTGATTTGTTTTCAGAGCCTTCTTCTTCTCTATTTAGATTTTTACAACACATGACTTTGTTTTAGTTGCTGCTGCCACCTGCTGGACAGTCTTTGTATGTGGCCAGTTTAAGTACTGGCCACATACAGTCCATGCAGATTATTTCCACCATAATGCTCTCTGCAGTGCTCGCATAAAGAATATTTTACACTCTGTTTCTGCCTTTATTACACTAGTTTTATACAGTAGTTTTCTCAAGGTATTCCGACTAGATACAGTTATATTTATGGACTGAATGTGTTCTAATATTGAGTTTCTGCCCCATGCTTTTTCCCATAGGCATAGATTTCAATAGGGACAAAGGGGACACGTTCCTCTCAATATTTAGAAAAAATGCATGAGTAATTCCCAGCAAGGGTAAATTATTTGGAATAAACAAGTGTATAAAAATGTTTTGTGAAATTTAAAAAAAAAATTCGAACAAGGAAAATCACAGAAAAGGTAATATTTAACATGTTAATCGTCAAAAAAGCATTCTAAAATTGTAAATGATGTCCACATCAGGATAATTTGTGTATTTGCAAATGATAATTTGTTCTTTTAAATGTTTGACTGTAAAAATTTACTTTTAAAACTGTATTTAAATCAGAGAAAAATCATTCTGTACCATTAATTGAAATTTAAAAAATTGTATATTATGTATATTAAGGGTTGCTATTTTAAAGATTTTCACTGATTTTGTTAAATTACAGATAATGTCTGTTAAAAATCACAGAAAAAAAAATAAACAAAACTTTACATAATGTTGACATTTTTAAAAAATCTGTATTTTTACAAAAGATAATTTGTTCTTTTACACCGTGACAATAAAATTACAGAGTTTTATTGTCTTTAAATCAGCCAAAAAAAATGTTTATTTGAGATATTTGCCATTATTTTTGCTGTTTTTGCATTTTTAAAAAATATTGCAGCATTCAACTGTTTCATCAGATTTTCTCTGGCACCCTTGCTGCCAGATTTTCACTGTTTTTTATTTGGATTCATTCATTCATTTACAGTCTGTAGTTTAATCTTCATAACTAATAACACTGTGGGGCTGTCAGTCCTAATATGTAGTTCAGTCAGGCTTAAAGGCTTAAATCACTCAGGTAAAATCACACCATGAATAACACTATGGAGTCTTAACCCCAATATTTAAGTACCGGTATGTTTCTCTGGCACAACTGCTGTTAACTGTGCTGTATAAAAGTTTAAGATAATAATGTTAATTACCTGTAATTAACAAAACTGGTAAATCTGTAAAATAACAGTACACAGTATTACAATAACATGATGCCTGAATGATGTGTCCCCCAATGTGCACACAAAATCTATGTCCATGCAGTTTATTTCCACTAAATTTGTTGCTCCTGAACAGTTGGACTTGCTACAGAGGGCCCCTCCTTTTCACCACAGCCCAGATTATGAGTCCTGTGATGCATTAGTGAGCAGTCAGTCTTCATGGAGTCCTCTCGGTCCTCTGCTCTGGAGTCTTTACGGTTCAACAACACCGCTCTGAGGGAGCTGCCGGTGGATGAGTCGGAGCAGACCGGCTCCAGGACCGTCCCTGCGGCCTGCTTCTCCCGGATCGGGTCTCTCCAGCCTCTGCTCCGTCCCTCCCTGGTGCTGTTGTCTGGGTCTGCTCTGTCCCTGCTGGGCCTCAGGGAGCAGGACGTCCTGACCGACCTTCTGGCTGCGGAGTACCTGAGCGGCTCCAGGCTGCTGCCGGGATCCCAGCCGGCGGCTCACTGCTACTGCGGACACCAGTTCGGCCTGTTTGCGGGGCAGCTGGGGGATGGAGCGGTGCTGTACCTGGGAGAGGTGGAGGCAGGCACCCAGGGGAGATGGGAGATTCAGGTGAAGGGTGCAGGAGTCACACCTTACTCCAGGTAACTGATGCTTCCCCCTGAGAGTCTAGTTGTGTAGGTTACATGAGGATACAACCAATTTACTCCCAAAATGTATAAATACCACTGAATCTATGGAGGGAAATGTAATTAGATGCATTAATATTCCATTATGTTCTGAACTGGTACCTGCTGCATGAACTTTCCTTAAATGAAGACATTTCCACCATACATTGATACAGAAAATCCACAAATTAATGCATGAAAATTCCCCAGAAGGCAGGAAATGAAATGTTTATAGCTCCAAATGTCCAGGAGGAGACTGTAATCTGCCTCATCAGCAGGTTATAGATTCAATAATAGCTTATTTTAAAGATTCCCTGGAAATTTTCTCTCATTAATTCAGAGCGAGGCAGCTTCAGCAGGTGCCAGAGCCACCCTCCATAAGCCTTTCTCACCAGAGGCATGTGAACGCATTATTAACCCAGGGAGAGCTGCTTAAGAGCTTAACTGCTTGGCACACATCAAACATGTCCCCCACTGTTTAACAGCTGTGTTCTCTGTAGAAACAGTACACCTCCAGTCTCTCCAGCTGAGCTCATGTGTCAGACACACTGTAGTTTCTTATTCCTGACTTATTCGTTCCAGCTTCACTTCATTTCACAATAACACACTGTCACTGTCTCTGCTTCTGCTCTGCTTGTCACTGGTGGATTTGCCAGCACCACTGACATACTGCTGTTGTACCTCTGAGCCACATGGGGCGGTGAACTGACACAGCTGGTAGTTGACATGCATGTATCTTGCATGGATGAGCTCGTACCATTCCAGCATCACACTGTGGGTTTGCCCTGAAAGTTAAGAGAGGAGTTGTAACATGGAGCATCACTGGAATTCAGTATGAAAGTTCATTGTCCAGTTCAGAGCTTCATCCCAAACTCACACACAGTCCTTCATAGAGGAAGGAAGACCACAAGATGCAGCTGAAAGGCCCCAAAAACTGTCAGATCACAAGAATTGAACTGAATGGTCCAGATTAGAATTAACACCACCATAAAGATTCTTCTGGGCCCAGTTGTTTAAAAAGTTTGCTCTTGGTCAGAATGATCCCACCCAGGATCACCTTGCTTTTGTGCCACTTCTCAATAGCAACACTGGATTGGATCACCCTCACTCAGATACTAACTTTTCAAGATTACCAAATCCAGATGACCATTGCTCTAAATGGAATTAAATACAATGTAGGATACGAGCTATGGAGCGATCAGCAGATAGAACAGGCAGTATGTACTGTATATGGTGATGACTTGAGGAGGAGTTCTCAGGAACACTGGAGATACCGAGGACCCGCCTCCTGCACAGCTGTGGTTATGCAGTTATTATGAACTGTAGGACTGATATGTTTAGATAGAGGTCCTTCTGATCAGAATATCAACGTTTTAATAAAGTCATCCAGAGGTGATACATGTGTGGGACTTAGGACAAATGAGAAATTTGATTCCCTGCACCACAAAAGACCCCAAGCAAGTTGTGTGCATGTTGTCTTCTGTTCATTTATTTTGTTTCATGGGGCCAAAATCCTTTTTTTTGTTGTTTGTTAAATTAACTGTACTGAAAGGCCTCATAGGTAGCATAATGTGTACTTTATCTACTTTATCACTTAAACAAACACAGTTCAACAAATCAAGTGCAAAATATATAATATAATATCAACACTACATGATACAAATGTTGTATTATTTGACCAATTTTAAAGTTTTATTGTATTTTGTTCATGAAATCCAGCTTGAATTGAGGCTTTTGCTGGAATCAATATGATCATCATTTTTACTGCATCACAGTATCCCAATGTTTTGAACAACACACACTGAAGGTTTGACCCAGATGAAAACCAAGACTGGGTTAAGTGATGTGCTCCAATTTTAGAATCCTGTTTTCTTCTTTCGATCAACCCATTTTCAAGATTTGATTGGTCAGAAGAAGGTAAATGGGACGAAATTACGCTACTATGCAAAATCGGCTTCATCACAACAAGCACACATGCAAGATCCATTATTAATAGAAAGCAATCTGTTCTTTAGACCAGTGGTTCTCAACTGGTGGGTCGAGACCCAAAAGTGGGTCGCGAAGCCATTTTTAGAGGGTCGCAGAAGCATGGCCCCCCTCCAAAAAAAGTAGTGGTATAGAGTCTTTTATTTTAAAGGACGTGTCTCTTATGACACAGTTTGCTTTCAATAGCAGGATATTTAGTGGTGGTGACACCAGTAGTTGCCCACTATTAACCTCTAGATTTGTCTCTGCCAGCTTATTGGAGAAATTTAAGCTAAAATGTGTAAAAAATGAACCAAAATGTGCTCAGACTCTGTTAAAATGGGCCAAAATATGCCCAAAACTTGGCAAAAGTGTCCAAATATGCCAAAATGAACAAAAAAATAAGCCAAAATTTTCCCAAGTTGTATCAAAATGTGTTGAGACTACACCCAAATAACCTCTAATTTGTTAACAGGAACAGCAAACTTCAAAAATTTGGGTCGCGACCGTTATTAATAGAGACATAGTGGGTCCTGAGGCTGGACCAGTTGAGAACCACTGGTCTAGACAACATATTACCATCAGAACATAATTAGACTGGATAACAGTGAGTCCAAAACCAGTTGTTCTGTTCCTTTTCACTGTCTATAGTAATATATTACATGACATATCTCTTATTTCCTGGCTCAAATTTTTTTTTGTACGAACTGCTCATGAAGGACAATTTGCTTAATAAACTGCTGTAAATGTCAAACAGTGAATGTATTTCAGTGCCATTCATTTTGCTATGGAATAACTGGCTGACAAAAAACAACAGTCTACATTCACATGTTAGTCACAGTTGAATCAACAAGTCTGTCTGACAAATACACTGTGATTTTCTCAGAGATGGTGATGGCAGGAAGGTGCTTCGCTCCAGCATCAGAGAGTTCCTGTGCAGTGAGGCCATGGCAGCTCTGGGGATACCCAGCACCAGGGCAGCCTCCCTGGTGACCTCTGACCTCTACGTCAGTAGAGATCCCCTCAACAGCGGCCGACGTGTTCAGGAGCGCTGCTCAGTCGTCCTGCGTCTCGCCCCCTCCTTCATCAGGTTTTCACACTTATACAAAAATCACATAGTGCTGTCTGTAAAAATATGGATGTTCTGTTCAGTCTGTTTTCCTTCTTTTTAAGGTTCGGATCTTTTGAGATCTTTCTGGGCAGAGATGAGTTCTCAGGGCTGCAGGGTCCCAGTGCAGGGCGCCATGACATTCGTGCTCAGCTGCTGGATTATGTTGTTGAGACTTTCTATCCTCACATTCAGCAGGCTCACAGCAACCGCAGAGACAGGAATATGGCTTTTTTCAGAGAGGTGAGCTGTCACACATGCAACAGCCAATTTCCCTTCAGGCTGGTTGGTTTCATGCTGGTGTTTTAGTGCTTTTGACTTGTGTATCTCCAGGTGATGATGCGAACTGCTAAGCTAGTGGCCCAGTGGCAGTGTGTTGGCTTTTGCCATGGCGTCCTTAACACAGACAACATGAGCATCCTGGGTCTCACTCTGGACTATGGCCCCTTCGGTTTCATGGACAGGTAGACTGCAGAAAGTGGAAGCCAGTGTTTTCTGTATTTACCATGAGATTACTCACAGTCGGACACATGACCCTTCTGCTCCACTAAATAGATTATTTTCAGCTCTGTGTATGTAATCAGCTCTGAAAATAAGATTGCAATCTATTTTGACTGGCAGTAGCTGAAATCTATAACTTGTACCAGTGTGAGCTTCATATTTAACATGAAAGCTTCCCCTCTGTGTGGCAGGTTTGATCCAGATTTCGTCTCCAACGCCTCAGACAAAAGAAGGCGCTACTCATACCAAGCCCAGCCCTCTGTGTGCCGCTGGAACCTGGCTCGCCTGGCTGAGGCGTTGGGCTCTGAGCTGGACGCAGCAGAGGCAGGAGCTATCCTGGATGAATTCATGCCCACATACAAGGCCTTCTATTTGCAAAACATGAGGAAAAAGCTGGGCCTTGTGAGAAAAGAAGAGGCAGAGGATGGCAACCTCATATCAGACCTGCTGCGCGTCATGTACAACACTGGTAAAAAAGACTGCTGGAAATATAGTCATGCCACTTTTTCTACATCCTCTGCTTCTTGCAGTTTCATTGTAGCACCCTGATATCATGTCTTCACAGGTGCAGATTTCACCAACACCTTCCGCCTGCTGAGTCGTGTCCCCTGGCCTGAAGAGGGCGACAGTGAGAGGGATACTATGGGCCCAGTGGTGGAGCTCATCCTAGAGCAGTGTGCCTCTATTGAGGAGCTAAAGGTGGCTAATAAGCCAACAATGGAGAACTGGTGAGGGGGTGTATGGTGGTTGGGTGGATGTTTATTAAAGGAGCAGCTATGACATGAATGTAAAGTCTGTGGCTGAACCACCATATACTCCCAGTGAATGTACATGTAATCCTTGCTGACCAGTGTGCAGACTTCAAATGATTAAACCTGTTCTGTCCTCTGATCTGTTCTTCTTTTAATATGCTAGCAATTTGGGAGACAGTCTTACCAAGATAATATGTAAGTTAAACATAGTAGCAGACGTGGAACAGCATGTAGTGCTGGATTTATGGATTTATTCATTTATGTTAGGCATCACCATCTTGTCTATTTTTAGTGAATTGGCCATGATTCTCTCCATGGCTCAAACCAACCCAGCCATGTTTGGGATGGTGGCAGACAGGCCAGATGTGGCTCAGCAGCTGGAATTAATGGGCCGCCTAAAGGAGCTGCTGGAGACGGATCAAGATGAGCTGAAGAAAAAGCAGCGTGATGACTGGATTCGCTGGATTAGCCAATACAGGTAGGAAAAGAAAACACACTGATGAAAAAGAGACGACAATAGACACCTTGCTAAAGAGTTGGATGTTTGCAGAAGGTGACTGATATTACACATGAGTTAAATAACACGCAGAATTTTACTTCATTCCCGTGTGAAACGATGAATCTGACCTTCGACAGAAAGATTATTCTATTTACATGATGCACAGGAACTAAGCCCATCCTATGCACAGTATAAGAGAAAAGAGCAAACTTACTTCTATTTGTCAGCAGCACTAGTCACAGTGAATCTGTATGTAATGTGAAAGGGCAGAGAACCAACACCCAGCACTGCAGTTTAAACTACAGGCAGCAACTTTATTGGTTTTGTTCAGTCACTGATCTTAAACCCTTGTTTTCAGCCGAAAACAAGAAATATCACTGTAGTTTTCCAAATCTGCACCAAACAGCAAACACACAAAGTTATTAACAAGCTGGTGAACACAGTGGAGCATAGTGAACATAGTGGTTGATAGAGACCAAAACACAGCGTACTGAATATTAAATATGATTTCAATTCATCATGTTGCTGTTCTATATGTGTAGTCTGCATCATTGCAACAGGCTACAAAATGTTGTTGCTGCTGTAAACAGTGTGTCTGAACATTTAAGTCAGCAGAACTTCATTTGTTGTTTATCTTGTGCTGAAATATCAGGAGGCGTTTAGTCCGGGAGTATGATGGCACAAGTGATTTGTCCTTCATCAGAAAGGAGAGAGTCAGAGTGATGAACAGCAGCAACCCCCGGGTGGTCCTGCGAAACTACATTGCCCAGAATGCAATTAATGCTGCAGAAAAAGGAGACTTCTCTGAGGTCAGGACGCTCACATGACTAAAATATGACTGATTCTGTGTAGAAACCTCCACTTGCACATAAAGACCCGTTAAAACAGCTGCTGGTCTACACCACCACATGGAGGCCACTTGGTCAGCAGTTTATTTTTCCTAGTACTGAATCAGAAACTCTCAAAAAATGATGTTTTCTGCTGCACAACCAATAGTAAACAGAGGCACTGATACACATGATAATCTTTAAGGTGGGGATGATTCAGGATCACCTGAGCAAACGTAAATGTAGAGAGGGTATCTGCCTCCCGATAGCTACAATCTCTGCCCATTCTACTTGTGGAAACTCTAGGAACCACAAGTCAGCCTGTACTGTGAGAGCAAAGTATAATATTGGGAAAATATAAGGTCTTTAACACCAGACGGTACTTGGTTATTATAAGCTCTGTAATTAAGGAGAAGGACTTTAAGTTCTATTCTGGACTTCAAAGGAGGCCAAAAAGCAAAGAAGATAACTATAAGTGAAGTAAAGATAATAAGATAATCCTTTATTGATCCCCAGAGGAGAAATTCAAGAAATATAAGTCATTTATATTCTCATATATTGTTTTTTATATTCCTCGTCAGCCACTAGGTGAAGTAAAGCAGTCATTAGTTGTACAGACATCACTGAGCTCTGTGCTCTTGTTTGACCAGCAGCTGCTATAATGGACTTCAGCGGAGTGGAAAAGCAGTGCTGCTTTTTGTGTAGTATTTTTATGAGAGTCAAATTCTGTTTTATTCATGTCTCATTATAACATATTTGATGATCATTTTATTTGCTTTTGTCCCACAGATCAACAGAGTTCTCAAAGTTCTGGAGAAACCATATTCTGATCCTGAGCCTTTGTATGAAACGGAACATGAAGGCAGGGAGTTCACTGTTACATATGATGGGAAGCCTCCTGCCTGGGCACAAACAATTTGTGTCACCTGATCCTCGTAGAGCCTCCCTGGAAGCTTAAGGAGAGAGGTCTGTTTGGATTGGTGGACCACATGGGCCACAGTTATCAGAGCAAGCAAAATCTATGGTGTAGGTGTGAAGGGAATTACTGTTTAGGTACCAGCCATAGACTGTATAAAAAAGGTGGACATAGCAACCACCTAATGGTTTAAGGACAATCTTTCTGAAGCGTCAAGTTTAGCATTTGATCACCTTGGTCTTTTGAAACCGAATGAGACGGTGGATCTCACTGAGAGCTTGAGGACATTGTTTATGCAGATACAGTAGCAAACACAGACTTGTCACAAACATACAGCCTGACTAAAATATCAGGCTGTATGTTTTTTAAAAAGCTGTCAAACTAGCAGCTGAGCCCATAAACTCATTAGGAAAATGTTTACTGAGGTCACACATCAAGTGAGGTGAAGGGTTGACTTCTATACAATTACAGTTCTTTTTCACCCCCTGCTGGCTGTTAGAAAGAATGCAGGTTTAAGGCATTACCACGCTGGCCTCACTATTCAGGCCCAGAGGCTACATCTGTCTTTTATATATAGTCTGTGATACCAACATCTCAATCATTCTTCACCACAGACTTTCTCTCCTGCATCCTTAAGGGAGGATGATTTATAACACAGTGTGTTCCAGTGTCCATTGGTGCAGGATTAGTTTAATGTTTATCTGAATCAAAGTTCAGTTATGGTTGATTAATTGCTGATTTTTCTTTCGAAAACTGAATTTGATGGAATGCATATAATAATGAGCTTTAAGTCCCTGTAATGCATGAACCAACAGAATGGTCACCCTCCTAGAAATCAGCTACTGATGAAGTATGACGGCTCAGATGACCAGTCACACAATGACCTGTCTGGGCCTGAAACACCAGGAACACATGAATATCAATGTTTTACATTAAATAAAATGCTAGTGAACTAGTGAACACAAGCACACCAGTAACAGTTTGTTCTTTGCCTCTGCTGAACATGACGTGATTCGTGAAAAGATGAAGGGTTGTTTGTAATGAAGTCTGTTAAATGACAAAGTTTTTTATTTAATATCCCATTTATTATTGCATAATATCCATTCGTGGTAATAATGTGTACATCTTAGATTTCCACAGAAATTTTAGCAGCAACACAGAAGAAGGCCTGGCCTCTTTAGTCTTTAAAATAAAGTCTGGAACAGATTTTTTTTTTTAAAAAAGACCCTCTCTTAGGATCTCAGGGTGAGAATAGGGAAATGAAAATATCAGAGAACTAGGGAGAACTTTGAAATCAATGCTCAAAAGTACTGGAAGCCAAAGGCTAAAACCAGAGTAATGTGTTCAGACCCAGTTAAAAGCCTGGCAGCTGAGCTCTGTACTGCCTGCAGCCTGTCTAAAGTTTTATTATTTAATCATGTACAAAGGTTGCCACAGTGATCCACGTGTGACGACATGAAAGCCAATACAAGTACAACTGAGAGCGGCTGACTGTGAAGGACATGACATATGACTTACATAAATTTCACACTCAATAATGCATTTTCTATGTTTTTTACTTATTTATTCATATTTACCCTTTAATTTTAATTGTCATCCATCTCTATATGATTGGTAACAACTCATGAATGTAGTTGTAGCAACTGTGAAGTTTGCACTTAAGGATACTATAATGCTTATCAATATCCTGGTACATTTTCATCAAGCACACATGTACATTGGCATCTATGAACTTTGCACAGCTCTTGCAAGTTCTGAGGTATGACTTGTAGAGAAATCATTGTGTAAATGACCATAAGAACAGCCTGGTGGGTATTATTAGTGCCTAATGCCCCTTCAGCGGTTTGTTTCCATTAAGAGAGGCCCTGTAAAAAGTGGCAAGAAAGCAGAAGAATGCAGTTCTGCAATGTCATACACATTCATTTTAGTGATGGTAAAATCAGCAGTTTTTTCTATTTCTGTCGACACTAAAACAGGAACCACTCTATGAATATGAGACAGAATATCCTTGATTCTACTGTGTGGACTTTCTAACATTTCTTTTTTTAAACCACAGTCTTCAGAGAAAACTTTTACTTCACTATTTTGGTTTTCATATCATAAGCCATACCTTCACTGGACTGGCTGAACTTGTTTTTCCACTTATATCATGCAAAAAAATGCACTCTTGCAGAGAGCTGATAAGAGGGGAAGGAACAAGGAATTTACTGTAAACACGGGTTGTTTAATCTGCACAGTGACACTGGTTTTATATCTGATAACACGACTATAAAACTCAGCTCAGGAGGAACAGACGAGATGACGACAGCTAAACCAGCCCACATCCGCTCAGAACTGAAAGCACTGCTGCATTTGAAACTTCCGTCAGCCGGAGGATGGACACACAACAAGAAGACAGGCTGATTAAATGAAAATGGCTTCTGTTAAAGAGCTGCTCTTTGCCATTCTGGAAGAGCTGCTTGCTGAACAGCTCAAGATTTTCCAGTGGTTCCTGACCAGTAATGTCCTGGAGGGATTCGATCATATTCCAAGGTCCCGGATCGATGGAGTCGACAGGACGAGCACTGTGAATCTTTTGGTGGATACTTATGGCTACGATGGTGCTGTTACTGTCACTGTGGATGTACTGCTGAAGATGAAACTCAAACTGTGGGCTGAAACGCTACAGCAGAAGTATGCTGAAGGTAAAACTAATTTTAAAAAATCTGAGTTGACTGTTCAGTCAGCTTGCAAGGAAAAAGCGCTTGGTCATGTAACAGCTTTCTCTTCACTCTGTTAGGAAACACACTTTCCAGTAATCAAAAAGGCAAAGGTAAGATAAAAAGAATCCCAAATTGACAGGTTCAAACTCATGTATCCATGTGCAAACGTAATATTTAAATGAAAGCGTTTTATTAATTCTCTGAACAGAAACAGACCACCAGCCAATCCAAGAAAGACTGAAGTCCACTTTGAGGGAAAAGTACCAAAACATTTATGAGGGGAATGCAGACGAAGGGGACACAGTGTACCTGAACAAAATCTACACAGAGCTGCATGTGATCGAAGGAGCCTGGGGAGGCTTCACTGAGGAGCATGAGTTCAGACAACAGAGGTCTGCCCATGTGACAACAGAAGAAACTACCATCAAAGCTAGCGACATTTTTAAACCCAAACCCAACCAAGAGAAGCGAATCAGAACCGTACTTACCCAGGGCATACCTGGAGTGGGTAAAACTGTCTGTGCACACAAGTTTACTCTGAGCTGGGCAGAAGGAGAAGAAAACCAGGAAATCACCTTCCTTTTTCTGCTTCCTTTCCGGGAACTTAATCCCAACATAGGCGATAAAGACTGCAGTCTGATGCAGCTGCTCCATCAGTTCTTCCCTGTGATGAAACCACTTCAGAAGCTTGGAAGAGACTGCAAAGTCCTCTTCATCTTTGACGGCCTGGATGAGACTTTTCTCCCCTTGAATTTCAAACACAACAAGGTGTTGAGAGATGAGACGGAGCCGGCCTCGCTTGATGTGCTGATCACAAACCTCATCACAGGAGATCTGCTCGGTAACGCGCTAATCTGGATCACCTCCAGGCCGGCAGCAGCCAGCCGAATCCCTCGGAAGCACATCCACCAGTGGACAGAGGTAAAAGGCTTCGCTAATGACCAAAGGGAGGAATACTTTAGGAGGCACTTGCATGATGATGAACTTGCCATCAGGATCATCAACCATGTGAAGTCATCAAGGAGCCTCTACATCATGTGTCAAATACCAGTTTTCTGCTGGATCACTGCCACTGTAATGAAGAAGATGCTGCGTGGCAATGTGAGCGGAGGCATGCCCAGCTCTCTGACCGAGATGTACGTTTACCTCCTCCTCTGCCAGACAGACCGGATGACTGAAGGGCACTACCCGATGAAAAGCGACAACGTTGTTTTAAAGCTAGCAGAGCTGGCGTTCCGTCAACTGGAGAAAGGCAAACTGATCTTCTATGAGGCCGACCTGAAAGAGTGCGGCATGAATGTCGAAGAAGCCACCATCTACTCAGGAGTTTGCACTGAGGTCTTCACGATGGAAGGAAAAAGGAGACGAGAAGTTTTTAGCTTTGTACATTTGACCATCCAGGAGTTCCTGGCAGCTGTGTATGCCCATTACTCATACATGCAACGAAAGGAAAATGTTCTTCTCGGATACATGAAAAGAATGTCAACAAAACTGCTACCCAAGTCAGTATTCAGTTTTCATAAGACTGCCATCGAAAAAGCCCTGGAGAGTCCAGACGGCCACTGGGACCTCTTCCTTCGCTTCCTTCTGGGACTCTCACTGAAGTCCAACCAGGAGCTCCTCAGCAGAGTGTTACATTTGAAAGGGGACGGAGAGGAAGACATGCCAAAAACCATCCAGTTTATCAAGGAGAAGATCAATGAAGATCCAGAAGCTAAACTCAACTTGTTCCACTGTCTGAGTGAGCTCAAAGAGGAATCTCTGGTGCAGGAGATCCAGAGCTTTATGAGCTCTGGGAGGCTCACAGCTAAAAAGCTGTCTCCGGTCCAATGGTCTGCTCTCACTTTTGAGCTGATGACTTCAGAGGCGACTGAGGAGGAGTTTGACCTGAAGAAGTTCGTAAGGTCAGAAGACGGGGTAGTGAAGCTGCTGGCTGTCATTACTTCCTCTACACGTGCTCTGTAAGTTGACCCACATGGTAACAGTGTTCCGCTTTCATGTTGCTTTCAGTTGATCTGTGCAATAATGCAGATATTTTTGGACCTTGGCCTGAGTGTTTTCTAATCCCACAATGAATGAAAAATTGAACAGAAATGTGTTTGTCATGTGTTGTTTTTCTAGGCTAGATCGCTGCAACCTGACTGTGAACTGCTGTGAAGTTCTGGCTTCTGCTCTGAGCTCGACCTCCACACATTTAACATCTCTGGACCTGAGTGCCAACAATCTGACTGACTCGGGGGTGAAACTGCTTTCTGTTGGATTAAGGAGTTCACACTGCAAACTGAGGAGTTTAAGGTCTTGTTAGCATTGCTTTAGTCGGCAAATACTGCACATATCCCTGCAAACACCAGTCACTTGTTGAGGTTAAAAGGCTTGTGCTCTGGGTTTACCGATCTTTGCTCTCATAAATGCTGCTTAGTGATATGCTGTCCACTTGTTGTTTACCATAGTGCAAGTGGAACTGCACTACAGCAGTTTGCAATAGTAAAAGAGCTTTTTTCTCTTTTTATTTTAGATTGCATAAGTGTAAACTGAAAGGAGACTGCTGTGAAGCACTGGCTGGTGCTGTCAGCACAGAATCTACCCGCCTCAGAAACTTGGATCTGAGTGCTAATGACTTCCATGAAGCAGGACTGAAGGCTCTGTGTGTGGGACTGTGCAGCCACCATTGCAAACTGGAAACACTGAGGTTAGACCTGCGTCTTGCTGATAAAATCTAATTACTTGCTTGGACTGGACTTTAATTTTTAATTAATATTTTCAAAAAAAATAGATAAATACTGTGTTGAATCCTGTTTTTCAGGCTGAACCAGTGCAAACTGAGAGAGAACTGCTGTGCAGATTTGGCTTCAGTTTTGAACTCAGGCTCATCTCACCTAAAATCTCTTGACCTGAGTAACAACAGCTTGAGGGATTTTGGTGTGTCTGTGCTCGCTGTTGGACTGAGGAGTCCACACTGTACACTGGAAACACTCAGGTCAGTGTTTCCTCTGTAAAACGGACTGTACTGCTTATAGTTTGACCTCTAGGGTACAGAAGATTCCAAAACAAGCTGACAGACACACCTTGACCTATTGTGCTAATTCACATTTTCCTGTTTTATATATGGGTTCCTTACTAAATCATGACAAACCTAAAGATAATTACCAGAGGACTCTGAGTCCCTCCTAGCACCTCAAAGTTCATTGTGTTAGTTCTATGGCCTGCATCTTCCCTGTTTTCCTTCACTCTGACTGATCATCATCAATCGTGCTTCTTCATTCAACTGAGCTACCAGGAGACAAAATTAGCAACTAGCTAGTCAACATGGAAATCGTTTATCAGCCAGGTATTCGGTCAGGAACAACCAAAACAGTGTCAGAAAGAGATTTATTAGTGGATTTGCACCAAATATAGAGACAGAAACTTAAAATGATTAAAATTGTCCTACCTCCAATTGATCACAGGAAGCAGTTTATGCAGCTTTGATAACCTAAATGAGAATAACTGAAGAATTAAAAAGATAATCACAATATCATTGTTAGCATTGCTACTTAGAGTCATATGTGATGTTTGTCTTTTAGTCTGACCGTATCATGTGTCTATTGTCACTGTTCAAATGCAGCGTGCTGTAACTTCATTTGAAATTTTCCATCACCTGTCAGACTCAGCTGGTGTGACCTGACGCAGAAAAGCTGCGACCCCATTGGCGCAGCTCTCAGCTCAGACTCCGCCCACCTCAAAGAGCTGGACCTGAGTGGAAACAACCTGCAGGGCATAAAACCGCTGTGCTCTGGACTCAGAACTCAGCACTGTAAACTGGAGACATTAAGGTGAGGACACAGAGGTTCAGTGGACACCAAGATTATAGTTTCTTAGATCAGTGTAATGATACAGTTGTATGTGCCGCTTTGAAGTTATACTCTCATGCTTTCTCAAAAAAAATAAACATCAGCCCAGTTCAGCCTGTAATTTTAAACCTTGTGGGGTACCACAAGTTATAACCTGCATTGGAACCAAACATATTCTCACCTGCAGATTAAATGAGTGCAATCTCCAGGAATGCTGTGCTGATTTGGCCTCAGTCCTCAGCTCTGACTGCTCCAACCTGAAGGAGCTGGATCTGAATGGGAACGACCTGCAGGATGTAGAAGTGAAGCTGCTGTGTGTTGGACTGGCAAGTCCAGACTGTACCCTGGATACACTGGGGTAAACTGGCTTTACATTAAAAGTAACACAGTCTTAATCTCTAACAGTGTGCTGACCTAATGTTACCCTGAAGAATACTGATGGTAACAGTACAAACATATGAATAAAACACACGTAAGAGTTGGAGAAAATAATATTATCATCTGTACATGTAAAAAAGTGAATAATGTGTTTTTGAATGACACTTATACACCCTGTCTGTATACAGGCTGTCATTCTGTGGAATCACAGAGGAGAGCTGCACTCATCTGGCTTCTGCACTGAGCTCCAACCCGTTCCATCTGAGACAGCTGGACCTCAGCTACAACTACCTGCAGGACTTTGGAGTGAAGCTGATCTCTGTTCATCAGGATGATCCTCTCTGCAAACTGGAAAAACTCTGGTAAAACAATAACTTTGTAAACATCAGCACTTCCTGAGTTTCAATTTCTCCTGGTACCATGTTTGTTCTCCAGTATCAACAGCAAAGAAAACAGATTCAAGAAAATTCTCAAACATAAAAAAACATTTATGTCATGGTTTGCTAAGATGGATGTTTGTGGGTTTATATGGGTAGGTTACATTTAAAGATCAACTTCCTTTCATTGGGCTGTTTAGTTCCATTCTGCTGTCTAGCAGAGCAGAAAAACATCTGCTGCAAACATCATAAACTGACATTAGTAAGATGTAACATGCTCTGTAGCTCATCCAATGAATTCTGCATAAATACAAACTGAATTTATTTATATCAAACATGGATTTTAAAAAAATATTTTTTAGTGTGTCTATTAATTAATGTTTAATATATCTCTCTGTTTACAGTGCGGACCATAATGCAGAATGTTACCTAAAATCAAAGCTGAAGAACTGTAAGTGATGTATTTTCTACAATTTCCATGTTTAAATTTGCTTCATAAGCAAACAGCAGTGCATAATGTGACATAAATGCATGCAAATTTAAAATGTATTTGAAGTACTTCAGTTTCATGAGTTTCCCTGTTTTGCCATCTGAGTTGAGTTTTTGGGAGGATTATGGCCTGTTGTTTTGTCATTTGTCCGACAGGTGGTAGAATTTGATATAGCTGACTATGGATTCTATGACTTTAATATAATTTTATGTGGATTCTTTTTCTTATGTTTCTTCTTACTTCCCACCTAAAGTTCTAGCACCACTGTGTGGTGATTAGTGATAGTGTACTTAATTGTAGATGTCTTACTGTTCAGTGTTCACACCTCCAAAACACTAACTTATAGATGTCTTTAGGCAAAACCTGCTTTTGTTTGGCTTCACTTTGAAGAGGAACCAGGGACAGGCTGGCCATAGGGAGGGTCAGGACGTTTCCCTAATGGCCGGTCTGTTCCAGGCTGGTGGCCGGAACATTTTTTTTCTTTTTTAACCCCAAACGCAGCTGCAGTTGACCACAGCAGACTGCCATCGTGGCTGCAGGTAGCGAGCAAAGACTATGTCAATGATCTACCATATTGGCCTGAACAGACAACTCTGATTATAAGACACACCCTGACTCGGTTATAATGGCCCTGGACTTCATTGTGGTCGGACATAAACAACAATTATTCAAAAAAAATCTTAAAAAGCATTTTTGTGTTTTACACAGATGCATGCACACTGACGCTGGACACCAACACAGCTGCCAAGTCTCTCTTCCTGTACGACGGGGGAATCCAGGTGACGTGGACTAGGGAGGGGCAGCAGTACCCAGATCACCCCGAGAGGTTCGAGAGCGTCTCTCAGGTGCTCTGTCACCAAGGCCTCACCCAGCAGCACTACTGGGAGGTGGAATGGCGAGGCCGCTGGGTGGACGTTGCCGTGGCAATGAGGGGAATCCGTCGCAGAGCTGGCTCTCACCTCTGTGGGTTTGGCTACACTGACCAGTCCTGGAGCCTGTACTGTTCTGACGATCACTACAGCGCTCAGCACGACCACCAGCCTGTGGAAATACCAGCGCCTCCGTCTCGCTCCCACAGGGTCGGAGTGTATCTGGACTGGCCTGGTGGCACCCTGTCCTTCTACAGTGTGTCCTCTGGGACCATGACACACCTTCACACATTCTACAGCAACTTCACTGAGCCCCTCTACCCCGGCTTTGGGATGGAGGAGGATGACTGCTCAGTGACTATTTGTACAGTGGTGGGCAAGCAAGGAGTCAGCTCTCAGTCTGCAGAAAGAAATGATTAATTCTGAGTGAAGCAGGGAATGATGTGTTTCTGCTCATAGATAGTGACAGTAATGCTTGAAGATGACATGTAGTGATGTAATGAGTAGGAAAAACTCCTCAAAGTGAAACCTGGAAGACAATAAGTTTACACTGTTTAACGAAACTGAAGACATCAAACCAACACATGGGATTATGTAGAGAGCAACAAAGTAGAAACAAATGAGCATTTGTTATAGGTTTTATGTTCTTCACAGTAGCCTCCCTTTGCACATCCTCTCAACCAGCTTCAGCATATCATCACCTGGAGCTGTTCCAACTGCTGTCCCACTATATTCCACATATGGTGAGAGATTGTTGGCTGCTGTTCCTTCACTCTGCACTGTCAGTTATTCCAAATCATCTTAGCTGGGTTTAGGTCAGGTGCTTGTAGAGGTCAGATCATATGATGCAGCACTCCATCACTCTGCCTCTTGGTCAAAGCCCGGAAGTGTGTTTGGCTCATTGTACCTTATGAAAAAGGATGAAAACACATCAGCTGTGACCAAAATTCTCATATTCATCACTTCCAAATCCAGGTTCTCACTGGCCTAATGTTAATCCTTTGAATTTCTTTGCCCAAGCAGCTCTGTTATTCCTCTTGGTCTACACAGGAGTGGTTTCTTTGCAGCAGTTTGTCGTTTCCCAAGTATACCCTTTAACAGGGTAACTGGACCAGCTCTCTGTTTCTAGGGTTAGGTTCTGATCTGCTCATAGGTATTACCTAATAAGTTCAGCAGAACAGCTTAAGCTGGTGGTGAGGGGACTCACCTAGCTCTCACTGTCTTCATTCAGACACCTACCCCGCTTACTCTGACAGAAAACTACACTAAGTAGCCTTGTTAGCCTAGCCTTCTAATCAGTCACGCCCATTAATGACAGCTCCCTCCTCTGTTGACAACAGCACTTGGTGAATTGCTAGGTTAAATTCTAGAGGTTAGGAAAGGAAAACCCCAAGGATCTGTTTAAAAATCTATTTTACTCATTAACTAGAACAACCTTTCAGAGCCGTCAGATCTCATGCACACAATTGCTTAACTGTTTACATCCATGAGGTGTCTAAGAACTCAGATGATTAATTTAAAAGTTCAGACAACTTCTCTTTAAATGCTTATCCAGTATTTATTGAATAATATTGGCAAGGGTACAGCAACAGCAGTTGATTAAATTCTAATTTATCAAAACTTAATGATACTGGTTAATTAATTAGGTTAATAAAACAATACTGAGCTTTTCTACATTAATTACCCGATAGTGTGCCTTTAGGAGGGAGAGGACAGGCTCCGCTACCACGCCCAGTCCTGACTTGGGAGCAATAGAAATCATTGTCTGGTTTAATATCATGTGTTACTGATCAGTTCTGGAATATTCAGAGGCACATGTAGGCTAGTTCATTTTTTCTTTCCATTTGTGGACCGCATTTTATGCCAACACAAATAATTTCATTTTTTATTTTTAAATTGTATTTATAAATAAAGTTCAATATTTATTAATATTTATTAACATTTATTAATGGATATTAATAAATGTGTTTTTTTATTGACTTTAAAAACACTCACACACCTTGTGGTTAATAGAGAATACACTTCCCAGAGTTCAAAGCATAAGAACCTTTATGAAAACCATCCCCATTTCATACAGTTACTGCACTTTACTTTGAAATATAGGCTTTGTGCATGTATAAATACAGAAAGAAGAAAAGTACAATACCTAAAGTTAATCTCTCTACATCATCAGCTCACAACCTTAAGCCAGTTATCATTTTAAACAATATGAATCATTCTGTCAAACACAGCATCTTGTTTAAATTACTTGTAATTTAGTGTTGCATCAAAATCCTCATGAGCTCCATAATAAAGTTACCCAAAGTTGTCCAAAAATAATGAATATAAAAAAGATTTGTTGTTTCTGATGTTTCCTGAAGCCATAAAACACGTTTAGAGCTCTTGTGACAGATTTTCAAAAACATGACTGTTGCGGGAATTCCGGGGGCGGGGGGGGGGGGTCCACAGTCAGCGTTTGGACCAGACACAAATATTAGTAACTAACATCTGTAACAACAGCTGTACATTTACACACAGTTTACAGTTCCACATCATTCACATGGATTTCACACTTTCAAAAACAAATAATGTTAAGTCCTGGTAAATTTACTGTCTTCGAGATTATGTCTGTTATCCATTTACAATGAAGTGAAGAAGAGATACCACTTTAAAAATCCCAAAGAAAATACTCAGAATTATGCCATTTAAAACAACCAACCTTTCTTTTTAGAATATCTTGTGCACTTGTAAATCCACAACATGAGTGTATTTTACAAGGTTTTATTCTAAAAACACATCAAGAAAACTCATTTTACAAAAAACAACAAAAGAAAGGCTTTTTATTATACATACTGCATCTGCTACACAATTACAGCTGTGCTTTGGTTGTGGACGTAGACTTTTATCGGTCAAATTCAAGTAACATTTTATCTCATAAATACATTGTGATTTTGACAGAACACGACAACTGCACTGAAACACTGAATGAAGGGCATCATTTTCCATGGCCTGCTCTGTGCTGCTGCAGTTTGTCACTATGTTGAGCACATGGCCAGTATATATAAGAAAGTCGGAGCCACCATGATATTATATACTGGGTTTTGAAGCCTCAAGTCTGAACACTGGCCGTTGCCATTTTGCATTGAGGGGCAGTGGTGTCGCAACAGTTAAGTCTCTGGGCTACCAATCAGAGGGTCAGAGGATCAAACCCCAATGCCACCATTGTTGGACCTTTGAGCAAGGCCCTTAACCCTTCCTGCTCCAAGGGTGCCGAACCATGGCTGACCCTGCGCTCTGACCCCCAACTGGGATATGCGAAAACATTTCACAATGCTGTAAAAATGTATTTATGACAATAAAGGTTTCTTCTTCTTTCTCTTTTGAAACCAGATGTACAAGGGAAGGGTAGATCTCACTGAGAACTTGTAGACATTTCAAAGCCCATACGGTAGTGGCATGTCAATCACAGGGTGGCCGTCGCCATAACATACCCTGCTTTATTGTCCAGTTAACTCTAAATGGGTCCAAGATTTACAAAATGGACATCATGTTGTACTGAGGGAGACTTGAAATTTGTGATTGACACCATAAACTTATTAGGAAAACGTTTATTCAGGTAGCAAATAAAGGGTATTTTCTCATAGAATTCTATCCAATTGCACTTCTTTTTGCAACTACAAGTCGCCCCCTATTGGAGATTAGAAAGAGTACAGGTTTACAACACCTCTCCACTGCACTTTTCAGACCTGGAGGCTACGTCCGTCTTCGATACATAGCCTATGGTTAAGCAAAGGGCACATACAGCAAGCCACCCAGTCAGTTCGGTAAATGCAACCATCAAAGTTCAGTCTCAGTAGCCTTGATTATATGATACAGGCCTGTCTTTGTAGTGAGACCTAAAGAGAAAAGCCGACGTCGGAAAAAGACTTCCATCCAAGTGGGCGTATTTTAGCTGAAGGCAATATGTGCAAACATATCAGAGATGATATGGAGTGTGATTCCTCTTGCCATAATTGTGATATTTAAAGTTCATCTATTTGTGAAGACTTGCTGACTCAAGGGTGCCCTCTTTCAGATAGGTAGAGAATTGCTCAGGATATGCCCTTGTTGTAAAATTACTAGTGCTGTCAATCGATTAAAATTTTTAATCGCGATTAATCGCATGAATGTCATAATTAACTCGCGATTAATCGCAAATTAATCGCACATTTTTTATCTATTCTAAATGTTCCTTGAATTATCATTTTATACAAGGAGGAGGCGGAGAATTCGCGTCAGCTGTGTTTGGCCATCAAGTGGTATTACAGACTAGATGTGCTACGATGATAACTCAGTTCATACTGACAACACACACAGATAACGTTGGTCTTGTCAATCCTCCCAGGCCGCCGTCACCTGGCGGAGCATCTGCATCAGCGGCACGCGGTTCGGGACGCGGAAAAGGAGCCGATAGAAAGGCGAGCGAGAATATTGCTACTGTACCACCACCAGCAGGAGATCCTGTCGGACTCCGACGGCGAACACCTCGCCCTCGACTTCGCCAACCATGCCCCCGCCTCACCCACCCCCGCCCGCGTTAATCTCGCGATAAAAAAATTGACGCCGTTAAAATTGATTTGCGTTAACGCGTTAATAACGCGATATTTTTGACAGCACTAAAAATTACTAAATTAATTAACAAGCCTTCCATCTATCGCTTTTCACACAACACAGAATCAATACGCTGCTTGAACCAGTCGGCTACGTTGAAGTGCAGCTCAGCCTGATTACATAGGCATAGCTCTGGTTTATTACGGTAACCTTCAATCGCTCTACAGCTCTATTAAAGTTTCCTATTTGAGATAATGAGGTAAAGAGGTATTATTTCATACCACAGGAAATATTTCATGATATGGTGAGTCTCGCTAGAAGATTTGAAAACTCTGTCCTATTTTATGACTCCCACATTTGTGCACTGAACCCGGCAGTAAATGCAGAGCAAGTCAGGTTGTGTCTGACAACATCTAAAGGGAGACTATGAGAGCTGTGAGAGTCAACTATAACATTAAAGTTGTAAGGTCAGAAAAAAGACACTGTGCTGAAAAATGTTTTACAGGAGAGATGAGTTATTATACCTGCTTTTCAACACCTAATTGCATTTGTTGTATATCTACTCCCAATCATTTCAACTATGTCCCCAGAAATAGACTCTTCCCTGAAGCTAAAACTATATTTGTACCATAAACTGTTTCCAGAAATCACAACAATAATAGCACTTTAAAAAATGACTGTGGTAAACTACAATTACCTTGGAGCATGAGCAGTCGAGTTTCTTAGATGTAGAAGTTAGCTGCTGGATGAGTGACTTTAAGTCTGTTTCATAGACTGGGATTAGACGTGAAACTTCAAGGCAATATTATCTGCCTCTGCACTGGTTACAAAAGTCCAGCATCTCCAGGAATGTTGCTCTACAACCCCAAGCATGAGGATGGATGTGTAAACTTTGATCATGCAGCAGTAGTTATCTTTACCATCCAACCTAGAGTGTTTGGTAGCTGCTCTCCATTCTGCAGTTGTCCTGGTAAAAATAGATAATTGTAGTTAGTCTTGACTGTTGGTAGAAAAACATCTAGTCACCCTTTATTGGGCATATGTAGGACAAGAGAACATTAATCATATTCTTAATAATGGGAGGTTGTGGGTGGAGGTTGTGTGGTAGGTGGTGTGCCAGGACCATCTCCCAGGCGTCCAGCAGATGAACATCCAGTCCTTTAAATATGGCCCTGAGAACTTTGTCATTCTGCAGCGAGTACCAGTCGCTGTTGGTCAGAGTCTCATAGAGCGTCAAAGCTTTGGGGTTTCCTGTCCGGATGATGACCAGCGTACCTGGAGATCTGTTCAGCAGCCGCAACACCGCCCTGCGGATGCTCTGCAGCCGCCGGATGTAGATCTCCATGGGGAAAGTGCTGAAGTGCGACCAGATCCCAAAGACCACAACAGTGTTGGGGCCTCCCATCACATTGTCTAGTTCGTTGGCAATGTAATGCATTTGGTTGACTAGGACAGCAGCAAAACGGATAGGAGGACCATGGCAGCGGAACTTCACCAAGATGTTGTTTGCAAAGTCCATGGCCATGAAAGGTCCATTTTGCTTCTGACTGTGCAGGTCAAACTCCTTGAGATCTAAAAGTATTACAGAAGCATCAGATTCAGTGTAAAGAAAAATTACACTATTACCATCAATCCTTGAGAGAAAACTACCTGGTAGTGCGTTTTTGAAGTAGTCAAACCACTGCCTGACGGTGGAGTCTCCATACAGGTGGACCACTTTGCCTTTCAGACACTGAGTGATGGCTGAGGAGGTGTTGAACTGGTAAACTTTGGAGCCACTTAGTGCTTGCCACACACCCTGGTAGTAATAGCCAGAGGGTCCAGACTCCACACTGCTGCTTTTCACTGCTGCTTGATCTGAGAGGAGGTAAAGATAAGAGTAAAATTTATTGATAAAAATCCCTGGAAAAGTTATTTATTGACTATTATATTCATTTTATTAGTAGTGGAGACCCTAGTAAACACGCCTCTTTAGGGTCTTTGTGGACTCGCCTCTGTTTTCTACTTGCATTGGCCCCATCTGTTCACAATAAACACACACCTACTCAGGATGGGGCGACATTAGCATGTGTGCTAGGACAATAACACAGAAATGCATCACACATAAGTAGCTTTATTGCTTTAAAAAGACTGTGGTTGTTAAACCTCACTCAAAGTGAAGGCAGTGTACAGTGGATTTGTTAGGGTCTACTCTCAGCAGCAGATTAATACCCATCTTGGACACCACTGGTTAGCAGGACAACGTATGTCTGACTGTCTCCAAATAAACTAAAGTGTCTGTGTTCATTGTGATAAAAGAACAAGTCACTCAGTACAACAAACATTCATGTAGCCTTTAATGTATATTTTTGTACAGTCATAACTTTCGTTCTAAATTAGTCAATTCAATCTCCATAATTATTAATACTGAAGAGTCTTACCTTTAATATTTTTAATAGTCAAGTAGAGTTGTACATAATTTTTGTAGGGTTTTAATATTTAACTTACTCAGATTGACACTACACTACACTACCACATCAATATTTAAACTTGTTAGGTTAATTCATAATCGTTATTTTCCTTACTTTGTCTTACAGTGACCGTTGTTGTAAATGTCCTGTATACTTTTACATGTTACTTTACTTAACACAACTGCATTTGAGACCTATGACAAAAAGACTTGTTATCAGCATAACTTCACTGGTCCTTTATTGACATCTAAATCTGACTGGACTTCACATATACCAACCTCACTTGATGTATGAATCTAAAACTTGATTCAAAACAGGAAAAGCAATGATGATGCCAACACTAGAGCACTGTGTAGCGGACATAGACTTCTCCCTCTCTCTCTGGAATGCTACGTGAGAGGTAAAAACAACATTTGAGTAGACTTTGCGTCTACTTTGACCATTAAACTGCCACATTGAACACTACACACGTCTGTGAAGCTAACCATCTTAGTGAAGGATCACCATTTGACACTCCACTTCAAAGGGACTGGCGCAAATCACTCTGAGTTGAGAATGTTTTTCCTGCATCTCCCCCATGGACTCATTTAAAACTCTTCCACTCCTAACTGATAAGGAGAGGCCATAAATCGCGACCACATATAAAAACCATTATCCAGAGGAACACCTGGAACTGTGTCTTACTTTCATCCATTCATACAGGAACGGACTAAATAACTATTGTTCTGTTTATTTGTTTCATGTGTTTATACCTGCATCAGCCTCAATATGATGTCCTATATCAACTGTCCAAAAATCGCATTTCTAAGTAATATGAGAACGAAGATAAGGATTTGCAAAAATATTCACAGTTCTAAGATGGACCCACAGTGCCATCTAGCGACGTCAGATGAACGGGAGTGCCGACATTAAAACAACCAATTGTAGTGATATGTTGTCATGAATTAAAAGCGATAGTGGGGGAAATCTGACATAATTTGCTACTACACTTCATCCAATGTGTTATATTCACCAGTAATAAGATGAACGTGATATATATATATAATTGCATGTTAACATATAATGGTTTTTATGTTCATTCCCTTTCTGGTATAATCGGTCGTCTTATGATGTATATCTATGTTACCAATCGTTTGTTTCATATCGATGGGTCATGGTGAGAGATGGATAGATCGTTTTTGCGCACATAACATACTTTTTGTATCTCAATCTGAGATGGCAATTTGCTCTTCTTTTAGACAAAGAAACAGAGTCAGATTACCAGTCTTAGCGGGAAACGGCTATCCACGCCCAAAATAAACACCCACCAGAAGCCAGAGGATAAGAAGTGGAAAACCGCTTTGTCCTGTGCTTTTTGCCGTCTTCCGTTCCTGGCTCTTTCGCCACCTTTTTTAGGCTTTTTGCCGTCTTCCGTTCCTGGCTCTCTCTCGCCACTTTCTTTCTAGGCTCTAGCCATTTTCTTTTCTTAGGCTCTTTTCGTTACAAAATTTCCTTGCTATATCCTCATTACCATCCTTCCTTATATTCCGCGCTTTTACCTTTTCGTTTTCGTCTAGTTGTTAAGTCAAATTTTTGCGCGTCTTATTGTTGTGGCTCTTTGTTAATCTTTTTAGACCTTTTTTATTTAGATTGTGCTCACGCTCATCTAAGTCCGAGCTGCTTCACTACCGCTTCTTCCTCAAGCCGAAAACTGTTCTAACAGAACAGTTTTTAATTTTTTTTAGAGATTTTGCGGCTAACACCAAACGCCGTCAAGTCTAACAGAGCCACAGTTAATAATCAAGTTATTCTCCATCAACCCGGACGACAGCGCACTCCGCGCCCGGCTGCCTACCACCACCGACCACCATCTGCGTGCCGACGTCAGAATCTACTACACGGCTGTGAGGGCTCCAACGGCAGAACGTTGCCTAGCAACCGAGACGACGCTCCGGAAAGCATCCACAGAGGCTCGTCACTCAACGGTTCCGACCCACGTTCCAGCTCACGGAGGCTCCGACCAGACCGCTCTGTTCAAAAGTAGGCAAAGCCCACCTCTCTATCTGCTCCTGATTGGGTTGATGCTGTAATAACTTGATAACAGGTTTAATTTTAGCGTATCATTCGTTAATCTAAATCAGAACTTTAGATCGGTGGCTAATTGCCCGTCTTTCACCATCATCCTCGTCATTCTGTTTGGTAATCTGACATCACACATTCACCATACACACACTCTGACTCAACTGCTATAGCTCATGTATGTATATTAGTAGATTAGTTAATAAATATATTCATTTAGACCAATTCCTGATTCTGTGTTTTTCTTTGTGTGGGAACTGAGGTCAATTTAATCAGAATTCACGACTTTCAGCTAAGAGACTGTTCTACTTCATTCAATTAAAGTTTCTTTGAGACTTAATCTCGAATGATAATTTTCTCAGTAATCTGAGATGGTGCCCCTTTATTAACCAGTGCAAATTTTCATTAAAGTGTAGTTACGCTACAACTGTTTTACACTGCTTTTTGTAGTAGGTACACCATCAAGCAGCAAAGTTCATATGAAAATGGTCATTTTACCTCCATGTTTCCAAAAGTTGGAAAGAGGCAGCCGTTTGGTTGTCGTGTATTGTAGTAGTAGATGTGTCTGTGTGTCTCAGTCATCTCAGTCATGGTAATCATAGACGCTTCAGTTGAAATCAACTGGACTTCTCTTGTAGGTTATTGAAGATGTTTCACTTCTAACCCAAGAGGCTTATTCAGTTCTAACTGACTAATCGGGAGTTAGAGAATCTATAATCACTCCAGATCATATGGTTAATGGCCCATTAACAACTCAGGACTTACATGCCTCAATGTATGAACTGTTGTGCAACAAGGCAGTCTACAAACAACGACGGTAATCATTTTGTTCTCCCCAAACATTTGTATGTGTGTTGTTTGATATATTAATACTTTTTTTAATTGCCGCGCTTCTCAAACTGCCCTGAACAAATGTTTTGCAAATGTTAAGTTTTCATTCACTTCAATTGTTAGGTTTTACCTTCCTTACCTTCCTTTCCTGGCAGCACAGTGACTTTAGCAGGTCCTGAAGCTGGAATTGAGACTTTCATGTTGACACCGCTGAAGAAAAAGCACACATACTAAAATATTTTGCATACACACATACACCACAACATCAGCAAAATATTTGAGGTTAAACCCAGATAAATTTATTTGATGCAGCAGCCGGCTGTTCAGCAAACAAAGCTCTGAGTAAACACTACAGACTAATAAACAGCTGGTAAAGTTATCATCCAGCTGGTGAACATACGGGATCATCATTGCAGATAAAGAGCCTGATATTTGCCTGTTGCCTCAGAGAAGAACAAAGCAAACAAGGAACAAAAAAAGAGACAGAGTAAACAGCAGACTTGTATTTACCAGGCAGCCATTATCACAACTACAAACTAGAAAAGCACTCAGAGAGCGCAGACCTCCGCCAAACAGCTTCAGTCCACCCCCAACACAATCTCCCAATGGCAAAGTATCCTTAAAATAATCAATTGTCCGATAATCGCTGTCACACCGTAGCACTGCTGTGGTTGAGCACGAGCGGCCGACACCCACCATATATGTGCAATGCACTTTCCTACCACAAGGTGGCACTGCAAGGCTTTCTAACACTCCCAATGTCAAAGAATCTTTTAAAAAAAATCCTGGATCCAGAAGGCGATCCGGATCACTCCCACAATTTCATCATTTGTTCCTTGTCCCATTTCACATATTTCCTGAAAATTTCATCCAAATCCATCCATAACTTTTAGAGTTATCCTGAACACAAACAAACAAACAAACAAACAAACAAACAAACCAAAAAAAAATTGACACCAGCAAAAACATAACCTCCTTGGCGGAGGTAACAATTGTCAGTGTTGCTTCATGTTTGCTGGAAGTATAAACTTGGTAAGGCAGCTTTAACAAATCAAGTGTGCATCTGTAGGTTTCTGGAAGGATGTTATCAAAAATAAATAGAAACTAGAAAAGCACTCAGAGAGTACATACCTCCGCCAAGGAGCTTCAGTCCACCCCCAACACTACCAGGCCCCGGTCCACAGTCCATTCCTCGCCCCCCCTCCTATTCCAACCCTGTCTCCATCTCCAATATGTCCTATCATCATCCCTGTCTCATACCAGTCCCTCCTGTTTCTTCTGTCAAACCTGTCCCTCCTGTCAAATCCATCTGGTCCATCCCAATTCCATCTGTCTCCATCTCCATATCAATCATAATCATATCCACGCCACCCCCTGTCCCTCCTGTTTCCCCAAGTCTTGTGTTATGTGTGTTTGTTGTCTTGTGTCTGTGTTATACTGTGAGCTTTGTATGCATAAACAATAAGGAGTGGTGTGTATTATTTAATTTGAGGATATGGATTGCAAATGCTTATGAACTAAAGGCCAAGAATGAACAGAAAAGTAGTGAATGAAACCAAAAAACTCCCAAACAAACCCCTTAATGAAATAAAATCCCCACAGTGCTGTCTCCACTTTTTTTGAAAAAAAAAAACAACTTTAACTTATTCAAAATTATATGAAATCCCTGAAACTATGAAATACCTGTGAAAATATTTTAAATAAACCCACCCAATGAATTTTTCACCCCTCTGAAACGAAAATATTCTACATTTTATTGAACCCCGGTCCCCCACTTTACAGTCCCCAATACAGTCCCTTATATGAATTGAAGCCCTTTAAACCTCATTTTAAACCCCTTTACATTAAGTTGAACCCCAGAAATCAAATCCCCCTGTTTGTAAGCCCAGCCTATGCTAACTAAATGATTTTTAACCCTGGTAATGAAATAAAAATCCCTCAAAAAATGAATGCTCTGCTACACTAATGTAAGGCAGAAAACACCAAGAAAAACCCAAAAAACACCCTGCAAACAAAATGACAGCTCAAGGCAGAAGCCCCCCACCCTAAGGAAACATAAGGAAACCAAAAAGAAAAGCTAAAGTAACAGAAAACCTCTAAACCTCCCAAAAACGCCCCTAAAGCAGCCGAACGCTAGCGATTTAGCGCTAGCGGCAGAGCTAGCAAGGTCCTTCCAAAGGGACAAATAAACCCCACACTGGTGAAAAGTCCACTGTGAAATAGTGAACAATGTGTGCCAAGCAACGTTTGGACCCCACAGTGGGTCTTCATAGGGCCACGGCACACAGCAAGGTCTGCTAACAGTGAGCTAACACTGGAGCTTTCAGATACGAGATCCTTCCTCATCAGAAGTCAGACGGGTCATGGAGCCAAAACGAACAGGAAATAGAGAAATAAGTTTTCCACGGGTGTATTTCAATTTTAATTTCCATTTACAAACACATTTAATTAAATCAACAAAATGTCATGTGGTCACAGGGGGTTACCCCAAAAACAAAAGTGCCCTCTGGTGGCATTTAGAGTAAACCACATATAATTGTCCACCCGGTTACACTTATATTTAAAAAATTCCTGGATCCAGACGGTGATCCGGATCAGTCCCAAAATTTCATCATTTCTTCATTGTCCCATTTCACACATTTCCTGAAATTTTCATCCAAATCCGTCCACTACTTTTCAAGTTATTGAAAAACAAACAAACAAACAAATCAACTACTTCACTACTTTTCAATAACTTGAAAAGTAGTGAAGTAGTTGATTTGTTTGTTTGTTTGTTTGTTTGTTTGTTTGTACACAAACAAACAAACAAATCAACGCCGGCCATCACATAACCTACTTGGCGGAGGTAATAACAGTGCAATTCAGAGCGGTTATCTTAATTTGTATGATTAAAAACATGTTTTACTGCCTTAATAACTCCAGAAATTTCCTGCCATAGACCAATACACAAGTTACTCACAGCTGAAAGAGTTTCTCCTCCTTGGCCTTGAGGTTTTGTTTGAAGTCTCCCTTAGAGTGGCTGATCCTGGTATCGCAATCCAGTCTCTCTGGCTTGTAGCAGAACCATGGGTCACCTGTATGGAGGTCGGTGTAGTTGCACAGCAGTCGCCCGGTTGGACGCAGACATACGTTACATTTGGTAGTTTCAGAGACGTCGCCTGAGCGGAAGACGCTCTGGAAGTTCATCCTGTCGGGGTGTTCGCTATTCAACCTGTGCAGCACCGTGATGGCCTCACTGGGGTGAACCAGTTTCACCTGATAGAAGAGAGAACAGAGCATGATTTAACTTCAAGAATTAATTAAAGCTGCACCCCCTGTTCCAGGCATGAAGCTGATTCATCACAGATTAAACAGCTCCATTGATCACCAGCACAAAACATATTCTTTTTACAAATACAGCAAAATTGTGGGTGCTTGTGTTTTTTAGGTGCTATTCTTGGGCAGTCGGATTGAACACAAAACTGAGTCCCAGTCAGCCCAATCACTGTTCAAGTATTTAAAGGATGTTCTCTTAAGCATAGAAGCTAATACTGAAAGCAAAAGTGGAATCAATGAAATTGTTGGATTGTTTTCATGTCCAGTTAATAAAGCTGCCTACAGTAGTAGCCCAGCATTACCTCCAGGGCCATGAACTTTTCTACATCATGTAAGTTTATTGGGTTACAGATTACATGACATCTAGCATATCCACTGTCTAGTCTTCTTACCAGTTGGAAGCTACCAACAGAGCATAGACTGACTTAAGCATTTGCTCTGTTCCAGTGGATTTGGGCATGTTTATACTCCAGCAAATTGAGCCTAACTTGTTTTCCAAGATGAGATTATATGAACCAGGTGCATCAGCCAAAAAGGTTTAAATAAGAATGAAACAACAGTCTGATATTACATTTCCCTTCATGCTTGGAGTTGGAACAGGCCTATGTTCCCACAGCCCTATGAAGTTACTATAAAGTGCTTCCAGAAAATCTTGTGTGAGGATAGGGCTTAAATTAAAGGGAGATGTAGGACCACAAGACCTAATTTTGAAAATGTCCCCGAAATGTGGGAATAAAGGGTTTAATTTTGAGAAAAATCTTATAGCACATTTATACTTAGCAGGGTGTTCAGGAAAACAGTGATTTCCCTCTCCTTCAATTTGTGAAAATAATTCAGTTCACACCAATGATAAAAACAGCCGGGGAAAGGTGTCACGAACACTTTGAGCAAACAGGTGGCCAATTAGAAATTCCATACAAATGAAAGACCAACGTGTCTTGCCTGTTTACATGCAGTCGCTAAAGCCGAGTTTTCCAAAATCTCCACTTTGGCCAGCGATTTTAGAAATCGTCGTTTTCTTAAGATAAAAACAGGGTTTTCATGTAAATGAGAGGCCAAACCGCGTGGAACTATCTGCGTTTTCCCTTCATGTAAACGGGGTCTTAGAAATGTGAGACGTGGGAACATAGGGCTATGGGACCATTGGGTTGTGGAACATAGGGCTGACCCCTTTAAGTGCTATATAGCTAACTAGCCCTACCCTGCAACTGTATAACAATGCTTCCAGTTCTTCTTCATGGGTCATCAACTGATTTGATGCTGACATTTTTGCCTGAAATAGGATTTTTTAGCTTGAGTCTTTTACCATGATATCATGTATGTAGTCATCAAATGCATTTTACAATCCTCTCATATGGAAACCAGTCAGCATGAAGCATTAAAAAGGCAGTTTTCAATCAACTTCTGAATTAGACAAATCTCAGTTAAACACACAAGTAGACAAAATTTGCAGCTGCTGTCTAGAAATAGGATTCCAAGGGGTGAATCTGCCACTCTTATTCTTCTAAACTTAACTAAGCACAGGCCTAGGCTAACAGTCATTTGGAAGATAGGCTGCAAACACATTTAATATGATAAATTTTACCTCAACCTGTGTGTTTCCTTCCCAGAGTAAAGAGAAGACAGCAGAGTAGGTGCCATTGAGATGATCCTCCACTCGCCCTGTGACACCAGCTCCAAGAGTCGGGTTGTGCAGCCGAGCGAATAAGACGTCTCCTCCAGACTTCTTAGGACGGCCTTTGAAGTCATACATTTTGATCAGCACCTCCAGCTTGTCCCCTACATACCACTGTCCCCCTCCTCTTCGTGGAAGAATGGCGAAGGTGCTTTTAGCTGGACAACTGGTTTCATTCAGGGAAAAAGGAGTTGACAAAGGCGGACTTTCTGGCCAAGCAATGGATTCTAGTAGGTGCTTTTCTTCAAGGGCCTCTTTGGGGGACAGCGGTTGGAAAGTGCAGAAATCGAGATGTTTCTGAGGCACCGCTTTTGGAGTGACGAAGCTGGGTCTCGGTTGCTTCTGAAACTGGCAGAAGTTCTAGAGAAGAGATGGTGACAAAGATGCTTCAAACAAATGGAAAGACAGAAAGGTGTTTTATTCTCTTTAGAACAGAGTGACGTAAAAAATGAGAGATTTCTGTGAGATGAAACAAACTTAATCTGGATTTGGGCCTCTTGCAGCCTTACACATGGGCAAAAAAGTTTAAAGGGTATCAATCTGCTATATCCAAGCCGAACCCTAACCCCAATTCTCCAAATCAAACGGTTTGTGTGTGAGTGTGTGTTTCAAAGACTTATTCACCAAAACTCATATTATGGAATATCATGCTTCACTGAGGCCTAAAGCAGTAGAGGTGCCTATTGGTTTGACAAGAAAAAAACTATCGGTAACATCATCTTGACACTAATTGGCACTGATTGTGTGATTTAGGTGCTGATCAAAGGCAGGGGTGTCTAATGCTGCATTCGATGAAGATCAGATATGGGAAGTTGGACCGTTGTTTTTCTTTATCTTTGTTTGATGCACAAAGTTGGAAAAAATGTACTTTTTCTCATGAAGCTGTGTTTATTTACTGCTCACTGTAAAGGCTGCAATTTTATGGGAATCATGTCAAAGGCTTAGGTGGACGTAGAGAAACTCTACCCACGTTACTAAGTAGGAAATGGGACTTCTGGTGGCATTTTCCTTGATGTTCCCTAGTCAGAAATGGCAAATTCTGAGTTCCCAGTTGCCCTTGAATGCAGCAAATACTGTTGACTCCTGGGGCCTCATGTATAAAGGGTGTGTACGCGCAAAAAAGTGGCATTCACACGTTTTAACGGCAAAGTTCAGATGTATCAAGAGTGAAATGAACGTGGAAATGTGCGGTACCTCACGCCGACTTCATGGCTGGCGTATGCACGTTTCTATAGCTGTTGTTCCTTTGGCAACACTTAGAGGTGATGTTGGGAAACTGTTATCGGAAAAATCGACATTGCTATAAAAGTGCCATCACATGATGAACTTGTATATGTCAACAGGAAACATTTTCATTCGATCATTGTACAGATCATATGTTATGCGCAAATGTAATTAACCAACACTGTGGCGAGGTGGCCTGGCTAACGCATGATTCATACATTCTGAGTGACAGCATGGTTGGGAACAGACTACAAGCTGGCACTGTGCGCGATGGGTGGCTTCTCGGTGAGTAAATGTATCCGTGTAATTGTCCTAATAATCCCCTTTCAGCATGTGCGCCCCCAAATTCTATCCCATCTTCACAGCATCATCACTATACAGTGCTTGAAGTTAGTGACTTGCTGTTTTTTGCTGGTTAAACTACAGCTTAAGATCTTTCTAACAAGCCCCTGATTGTCTCCGTGTGCAAAGTAGGTATGTTAATAACCCCATGCGTAAAGTGTGAAATGCCTTAATCAGCCTCAACTCTTCCCTGGCGCACTATTGCACTAATTTTCAACGATACTGTGTGATCCATGTAAGTAGTAACATGAGTCAAAGTCTTTGATATTCTCTTTGATATGCTGGCATGTTTAAACTTAAATTGGAAAGATGTCAAACCTATAATACCATACATACAGCATTTGCGCATGAGCATGTATGGGGGGGTTGAGTGCGCTCTACTGGGTGAAAGTGGCCAGAATGCACAGACAGTATTTGGTGGTGCCACAGCAGCAGTGTCCATGCCATGCCTTTCTGTCGGCTCTTTTTCTGTCTCCCGAACCGCATGCTGCTAGTGCAGATGCTTAGCCAGGAAGCGGTAGCGGCGGCGGGGTGGGGGTGGGGTTCAAACCTCAAAATTATGATCCGGATACAACCACAACAACCGAATATTCAGATATTCAGGTCCAGCCCTACCGAGTAGTGCCTCCAACTCGGTAGGAGGCTCTACTCCTACTGAGTTGTGCCTCGGTAGGAAAAATGAATTTCGCTTTCTGTGAAATTCATTTTTTCCCTGTCTTACTCATGTCTTGTTTAATTTTTTCACTCGTGCAGAGAGGGGAATTCCCGGTGAGGGCTCATTTAAATATGATTTGCATATTTCTATGGAGGCGTGGACAGGGAGGGGTTGGGTATGCCAACATGTACGCTCAATTGGAATGTACAAAGGAAATGTGCTTGGATTCATGCGTGCGCACAGATTCATACATCTGGGGCCTCATGTACAAAGACTTGTGTGGATTTCCTACTAAAACATGGTGTATGCTGAAATCCAAAAATTGTCGTACGCACAAGAATATCCAAATGTATGAATCTGTCGCACGCATGAATCCAAGCACAGTCTTCTTTGAGATGGTTTATTACTTTGTGCAACAGAGCTTTGTTGTTGTCCAAAAAACTATTATAAACTCAAACAAATGAGTCTCAAAGTTACACTGCCTAACATTTTGCTCATTACAAGTGCTGCATCCTGGGCCAAGGGGGACATCCTCAGACAACAAGAGATGCACTCTATTCACAGAGAAAAGCCTAGACAAGCTGCTGCTATCTGCCAAAAGAAACTAAAACGGTATGTTTTTGCCAAACGTTATGAAGAACATTACAGTAATACTCGATGTTTCAAAAAGCAGCCGAACTCACTTGTACTTAAAACCAAGTCCTTACCTCCAGCATGTCCATGAAATACAGCAGGAAGCTTAGGACAAGCGCAGTCAACAACAGCAAGATGGCGCCGTACTTGGGAAGGTAAGTGGTGACCTCCTGCCTTTTACAAGCTCTGAGCGTCATGATTGGTGACCAGTCTGCATCTCCTGCTCCTCTGGGTCTGGGTTAAAAAGTAGAAACAAAGGGGTACAAATAACGTGGCATCACTTCTCACATCCTGGATAGTTTTATAAATGATCAAACATCTACCAAGGTCGCAATCAAAGTCAGTATCCGCTCCCCCCTTTCACATCCCCTAATGTTCTTCCATTGCAAAATAATGCAAATATTTGAATACATTTGGTCACTGCAGCCTTTTGTCAAATGACACCACCTTCTGCAAAGTTACCCTTGTAATAAATTGCACGTGTCCGTTTTCACACGGATCACGGATCGCCAATAGCAGTGAGTATTAAACACACAGAAATGTTCTGTTAGGCCACTTCTAAAAACACTACTAACTGATTGGAGCTGTACAGTGTTGTGCCAGTTCATGCTTGAACAGAACTAGCTCAAAGTTCAGTTCACACATATATAAATGAAAAAGTTCACGTTCATAGTTCACTTTTTTAAAAATGAACTAGTTCACGTTCGTTTGTTACATTTTTTAAATAGATAAGACACTATGTTATTCAATAGAACCAAGTGCGAACGTCACTCTTGTTACCACCTATTGGTAACAAGAGGCAGTACATTTGCACTTACCATTGCTCCAAACTTTGTAATATAATCCTTGAAATTGCTCAGCTAAGTCTTGACACCTTGGCAATTCTACTGTCTGAAGCCCTTGAATTTTCATACAACGCTGTTGCCGTGGTGATGCATCTTTGCCGTGAAACAGGAAGTGCTTTTTGACAGCTTAGGAATGCTCAAACACTCACCAAAATTGGTACACACATCACAATGGGCTAAACCAATGAAACTGTAGGCGTCTCATTACTGCATGTGCTATAGCGCCCCCTGCAGTATTTATAACAGATGCCCCCGCAGAATATTTAACCTACATCTTTGAAACTTGGCAGACATATGTAGCACATCAGGGCGCACAAAAATTCCCCTTGGAGCTATACGCTCAACCCGACAGGAAGTACACCATTTTGAATTGATTACAAATTTTTGGGTGATTTTTGTCATTTTCAAGAGCTATTGCCTCATTATTATCCCTCATGCTATTGATAACTCCAAGACACCTTAAATTTGGTCAGTATATACAACAGGCCTTTGTGATTAAAAGTTATCAAAATGTTCCGCAAAAGTCAAAGGGCATGGTCATGGCAGCCCCTGAACTTTGATGTTTCGCCATGAAACATCAAGTGCTGTCTAACTACCCTGTACACACTGCCCCAACCTGTCTCAAACTTTACATGTTTGATCAGAGTCCTGCCCTGATCACACCTATTGGCCAATATCCATTCACAGTCATAGCGCCACATTTGCACTTACCATTGCTGCAATCTTTGTGATATAATCCTTGAAAGTGCTCAGCTAAGTCTTGACACCTTGACATTGCAACAGTGTGAAGCCTTTGAGGTTTCTTAGAACTTTGTTGCCATGGCAAGACATCATTATTGTGAAACAGTAAGTACTTCTCCTCACAGGAGGAAACTCCTGTGCTGTGGCCAAATCTGTGGCCTCAGATTTGGCCACAGCAGGCCTTAAGCATGAGAATGTGGCAGGTCGGACATTGCCCCGCCCCAGTTATCATTAGCCGCACCTGCTGGCTGATTGTTTAGAGGTGCCAGCCGGGTATTTGATCAAGCGCGTGTCTGAGCTCACATGGTCTTCTGGCGTTTATCTGACAGGGGGTTCGACAGGCAGGTGCGAGGTAGCGTTGGCTAACGGCGACTGGTGAGGTATGTACGGGGCTGCTGGAGCCATGATATAGAAAAGAAGCCGTGTTGTGGTGTGACCACCATTTGATTTGTTTGATCGGTTCACAGCGGTGTCCGGTGCGTTTGTGTGAGACGTCAGAGCGTGGCGCTGCTTTTGGCGTGAGTCTGGTTCATGTGCAAAGCTCCTCTGGCTCGGGTAAGTTGCCGGTCATTTATTTAATTATTTTTGCTAACCGGGTGTGTTAAGTGGCTCTGCTTTGTCTCCAGCTGTAGCTGTAAAAGCCACACTGGGCATCTTCCCTCCTCCACTTGGCGTGGGGCTGTTTCATGCAGCCCGGTGATGTGAGCCGCCAGGTGGGCACATTGAACAACGGCTCTCGTGGCCTTCAGCCCTGGTGCCGTCGCTCCGTCCACTGCTGCCTTCTTCTCCGTTTTATTGAAAATTGTTGTTTGGACCGATTCTGGTGCACCTCATCCCTGCCGTGGACCGAGGTTGCATTGGGACTTAAACCTCACCACAATCCCGTTGGGAATTATTTTCCTTTCTTTCTGTTGACTTGAGCCTGGTTTATGTTCAGTTAGTTTCATTTTGTTAGTTAGTTTCATTTTGTTAGTTTCATTTTGTTAGTTTCATTTTGTTAGTTACTTCTGTTGTGTGTTTAAACCTCTGTTAGTTTAATTTCTTTATTTCATCAGGTTATTTCTTTGATATTGATTTAAGGGGTATATGTATAGATATATTGTTTTTATTATTTGGGTCTGTATATTTAAGGTGGTTAATTGGTTCAGCATCATTATTTGTGTGTGTGTGTGTGTGATGGAGTGTAAGTGTTTTTAGCTGTTCATTCTGCCCAGGCAAGCGGTGTATTAATTTGTCTGTTTGTGTTCACTTGTTCCTCAGGACAGGAGCCAGAGCAGAGTGCGGCAGACTTCCCCGGTGGTGGTTCCCTCCTCACTTTCCCCTAGGTTTGGCGTGGCACATGGTGATTTGGTTTGTAGTGCTCCTCCTTTTGTGTTGAGTTGGTTTTATTCTGATTTTCATTTTTTTGGCAAGTCTGTCCAACCAAACGAGGTCCTGGCCCTGCTCCTGTAGTTTGTTTCTTCTGTTTACCGCCTTGCTCTTGGTTTTGGGCATTTAGAGTATATGTTTTTTTCTTTACCATTACCATTTTCGCATATAAATATTTTTAATAAATTAATAAAGTCATATTGTGTTTGGGAAGTCCGTCTCTCGTCCTCATCATTAGTGCACGAACTTGTGCGACCTAGTAGGGGTTCGCAAAGTGTTTATTTCCTGGGGGTAACGCCCCAGGTGGCGTTGTCGGACATTCCCAATTTCTGCACCCTCACTACGCCAGTCGGTCACAAAAAGTTATCAAAATCTTCTACAAAAGTCAAAAGGTGTGGCTATGGCGGCCCCTTCAACTTTGAGCCTTATCAAGCTTAAATGTGTGTCTATACAGCTGCTGTCTCCCTGCATCCGTCTGCCCTGTAGCACCTTGCCCCTTCCCCACCCTAAACAAACATACACAGACACAAACACACACACACACACTAATCACCTGTCCCCCTTTCACACACCCACCCTTGGAATGAATTTAGCTGTTTATACATACCTCAAATACTGCATATTAGTTCTTTATAAACTGTATCTACCATTGCATAACTACACATTAATACTGCAAAAAAATTTAATCATTCCCATTGCACTACTGTACATCCTGTATAATCTTTCCCCTTTTTAAAAGGATAATTTTCTCCACTGAACATATTGTACATTATCCATATTTATTTTACACACTTCTGTGTATTGTTACTGCTTATGCTAGGGGTCTTCAATGTTTTTCAGGCCAAGAACCCCCAAACTGATGGAGAGATTGAGCAGGGACCCCCTACTATACATATTGCATAAAATTGTTTAAGATTAAACTGGGCCATGTGCCATCTATAAGCATGGCTACCCTGTTATTGTGCATTCAATACTAAGCTATTGAAATAATAGACAGCTTCATGTATTTATGTTTTAGTTTAAATATTCTCCTGAAACCCAGGGGGTTAAATTTACATGGTGGCTGTGCCACTGCCATTTATAAATATAAATCTTGCATCCAACACTGTGCTATTAAAATAATTCACAGATTCATGTTTTTACTTTAAACGCACTTGGTTATTTGGTTGAGTTAAAATCAGTCTTGTGACATGTACAATGATGGAATAGTATAAAACAAACCAAAAAAGTAAGTTGCTGTAACTCACAATACAGTGTCCAATCCGCTCCAACTTTGTTGTTTCATGAAAGCTGTGGACTGACCACATCTACAAGCTAATATCCAGTCATGGTAATAGCACAACTAAATGGCAAGAGGACAAGATATGTTTTAGAGAGTGAAATATTCCTCTTAGCAGCCTGTTCATTTGGATGTTGTACTACTTTTATGGATGTTATTCAGAGTTCGTAGAGCTAAGTACATGCTAATTAATTATAGCAACTTTCATTTGTATGCCAAAAAAATGGGTTCGGGTTTTAACCCAACCATCATTGATAGTCATAGCACCACCTATTGGAAACAAGAAGTTATAGGCATTATATTTGCATAAGAAAAGCATAAGTACAGGAAAGCTTGTGATATAATCCCTGAAACTGGTCAGGTAAGTCTCAATACCTCGAAATTCCTGCCACACCCTGACATACACCACAACACGACATGCACCACATCCCGAAATGCATGGCTGTGTGATGACTCGGCCAAAGCTGCTCGCAGATTTAATTTGCACTGATGTCAGATGTCGTGTGTTTGCCAGATAAACAGATAAAGTTGTCCGACTGGACTGCTCAATGCTGGGAGTCAAGTAACAACCCTGGTATGCTAAGTTTTAGGTTCATTTGATGCAACAGACGGCTGACAAATTGACAAATGTAGTTTGTGATAAAGTTCAGTTTAGGTCAAGAGTTTGGGCTACATCCTTTGCACAAAATACGGCTAATAATTACTTTGTAAATCCATAGAAATGCTGTGTTGTTGTCTTTTTAACACACTGTTAAAGCTGGATATTTACATTTACACAACAAAGACCAACAGGCTTAGGTCAGATTAGCTCAGCTTTAGTTTGCAGGCACAGATACAGTAGCAGTAAACCTATCTGGTCCCACACACACTATACAAAAACTAAAGAACTACTTCTTCAAGTACTATTCAGTATGAGCTATTTTACTCAAGTAATTCCATCTGATGTCACTTGTACTTTGCAGCATTTTACACACAAATATTATACTTTTCACTCCTCTTCAATTCTCTTTTCAGACTCACTTTGAAACAAAAAGCAAAGTATATAAAGTAGTTAGTCAGTAAAAAACGGAACCACATACTTTTGTTTCTGCTAATGGAGTTTAGTAGATTTTAAAACTAATTACTTTTGTTTGTAACATGAACACAGACTAATACCAACACACAGATTGTATAGAATTAATAAATGACGAGTGACAACATTTAGTCTTCAACATCTATGAATAAAATCCAGTATATAATATGTCTTACCTCAGCTGAATGGCATCTAGACAGGACACAGTGAACGCTGATGAAATTTCACACTCACCATCCAGCTGATTGTGTTGATTTGTACTAAAGTTTGTTGTCTTTGCTTGACTTCCTGATAATGAATGACAGACCTATGATTACCTACAGAACCACTAACCACTCCCATACACAGCTGGGACAAAGTGGGATCACTGCCTTCTCTCTGGCAAGCCTTTAGTGCCAAAAGTAAAACAAGTTTATGAATTAAATAACTTGAAATGCAACATGCAACATATTTCATTATACATGTCATTTTCATGTTAATTCAGTGTGCTTTACTTACATGAAATACAAGTTACATGATAATTAGGAGGCTTTTGGTCTCTAACCCTCTAAACTCCAAGCAGTTTCTGGCCTCTTGACACATTTTTACTCACTGTGGGTTAAGTTTTTACTGCAATATGAAGTCCTGCACCTCTATGGAAACAGAACAACCATGGTTAGAAGTGGAAAGAACCCAAGACATCTTTTGACTTCTGTGATGTGATTTGATTTTAATGTGGCATGAAAATTCATATCAAATTACTTATTTATTGAGGACAAAAAGCTTTGAACATTTTCATTGAATGATGACTCCTGGGGTTGGGGCTCGCATGGGAGCACCTGGTGGCCGGCCCTTTGCCCACGGGGCTCGGCTGGGCCCAGCCCGAACGGACAACGTGGACCCGACCTCCTGCGGACCCACCACCCACAGAGGGAATCATAGGGACCGGGTGCAATGTGGATCGGGCGGCAGTCAACGGTGGGAGCCTTGGCGACCTGATCCCTGGACACAGCTTCTAACCACTGGGACTTGGAACATCACCTCACTGGGGAGAACCTGAGCTTGTGCGGGAGGTTGAGAGATACCGTCTAGATATAGTCGGGCTCACCTCCACGCACAGCTCGGGCTCTGGAACCCAGCTCCTCAAAAGGGGCTGGACTCTCCATTTTTATGGAGTTGCCCATGGTGAGAGGTGGTGGGCTGTTGTGGGCTTGCTCACATCCCCACAGCTTAGCCGCCACGTGTTGGAGTTCACCCCAATGAACGAGAGGGTCGCGTCCCTGCGCCTTTGGGTCGGGGACAGGTCTCTGACTCTTGTTTCGACCTACAGGCCGAACAGCCTGACGTGGCGGCAACCCCCGAACCCTGTGGTGGACACCGGAAGTAAGGGATGCCATCAAGCTGAAGAAGGAGTCCTATCAGGCGTTGTTAGCTCATGGGACTCCTGAGGCAGCTGATGGGTACCGGCAGGCCAGTCGTGCTGCAGCCCGGGCTGTTGTGGAGGCAAAAACTCGGGTCTTGGAGGAGTTTGGGGAGGCCATGGAGGAGGACTATCGTTCGGCCCCAAGGAAATTCTGGCAAACCGTCCGACGCCTCAGGATAGGGAAGCAGTTCTTCACCAACACTGTTTACAGTGGAGGTGGGGAGCTGTTGACTTCAACTGGGGTTGTCGTCAGGCAGTGAAAAGAATACTTCGAGGATCTCCTCAATCCCGCCATCATGTCTTCTATTGAGGAAGCAGAGGCTGAGTGCTCAGAGGCGGACTCGCCCATCACCCGGGCTGAAGTCACCGAGGTGGTTGACAAGCTCCTCGGTGGCAGGGCTCCAGGGGTGGATGAAGTTTGCCCTGAGTATCTCAAGTCTCTGGATGTGCAGGGACTGTCGTGGCTGACACGTCTCTGTAACATGCGGGGACAGTGCCTCTGGACTGGCAGACCGGGGTGGTGGTCCATCTTTTCAATAAGGGAGACCTGAAGGTGTGCTCCAACTACAGGGGGATCACACTCCTCAGCCTCCCCGGGAAAGTCTATTCCAGGGTACTGGAGAGGAGGATCCGGCCGATAGTCGAACTTCGGATCCAGGAGGAACAATGCGGTTTTCGTCCCGGTCGCGGAACACTGGACCAGCTCTACACTCTCCAACGGGTGCTCGAGGGTTCATGGGAGTTTGCCCAACCAGTCCACATGTGCTTTGTGGATTTGGAGAAGGCATTCGACCATGTCCCTCGTGGTGCCCTGTGGGGGGTGCTCCGGGAGTATGGGGTCCGGGGCCCTTTGCTAAGGGCAGTCTGGTCCCTGTATGACCGGAGCAGGAGCTTGGTTCATTTTCCAGAAGTAAGTCGGACCTGTTCCCGGTGCACGTTGGACTCCGGCAGGGCTGCCCTTTGTCACCGGTTCTGTTCATAACTTTTATTGACAGAATTTCCAGGCGCAGCCAGGTGCCGGAGGGGGTCTGGTTTGGGGATGTCTCTGCTTTTTGCGGATGATGTGGTTCTGTTGGCTTTGTTGAACCTGGACCTCCAGCGTGCACTAGGGCGGTTTGCAGCCGAGTGTGAAGCGACTGGGATGAGGATTAGCACCTCCAAATCCGAGGCCATGGTTCTCAACCGGAAAAAGGTGGCTTGCCCTCTCTGGGTCGGTGGAGAGATCCTGCCCCAGGTGGAGGACTTTAAGTGTCTCGGGGTCTTGTGCACGAGTGAGGGGAGGATGGAGCGTGAGATTGACAGGTGGATTGGTGCAGCGTCTGCAGTCATGCGGTCGCTGTACCGGTCCGTCGTGGTGAAGAAGGAGCTAAGCCGAAAGGCGAGGCTCTGTATTTACCGGTTAATCTACGTTCCGACTCTCATCTATGGTCATGAGCTTTGGGTCATGACCGAAAGAACAAGATCCCGGATACAAGCGGCCGAAATGAGTTTCCTCAGCAGGGTGGCTGGGCGCACCCTCCGAGATCGGGTGAGGAGCTTGGTCACCAAGGAGGAGCTCGGAGTAGAGCCGTTACTTCTCCACATCGAGAGGGGTCAGTTGAGGTGGCTTGGACATCTGTTCCTGATGCCTTTGCGACGCCTCCCTGGGGAGGTGTTCCGGGCATATCCCATGGGGAATAGGTCTCGGGGTAGACCTAGGACACGCTGGAGGGACTATGTCTCTCGGCTGGCCTGGGAATGCCTCGGGGTCCCACCGGAAGAGCTGGAGGAGGTGTCTGGGGTGAGGGAAGTCAGGGCCTCTTAGCTTAGACTGCTGCCCCCGCGACCCGGCCCCAGATAAGCGGAAGACAATGGATGGATGGATGGATGGATGTCACGATAAATGTGTGCAAAGAAAGAAAATGCAAAAACAAGTGTGATAATGTAACATTATAATATTCTATTTCACTTTATTCTTTTAGTTGCATTTGTTTTAATCTAGACAAAGCAAATCTTCCATACAGTTGCAGTTTCTGTAAATCACATGAGTGGCAGTAAGACAAGAAGGTTAAGGAAAGCCTGAGGAGAAGCTCCTGTCACAGGCATCCTTCTGTTCTGTGCCGTATGTGGCTCACAAAGCTCATCTGGAGAGCAGGTTCTGTCCTGGGGAGCTGGAATCTTTGGTGGAGGTGTCAGATGACAATATTATCTGTCTGCACTGGAGACATCTCAGTGAAACCACAGGGCTGTATTTGAGGTTTGTGTGAATGGAGGCCTGTCTATTATTTTCAACATTGGTCCCTCAACAGCAAATGAGGTTATTATCAGCATCATGAAACCCAAAGCCAGTGTGAGATTACGACCAGTTGTCCTCCACTGTGTTCACACACTTGTGCAATGTACATATGATAAATGCTACATCTACTGCTTTCATTGTCTGTGAAGATTCTCAGTCCTGGACATCTTTTGTTGAACTGGCTCACAGCTGATTAGGCTGCTCGTTAAAGCTCTCTCTCTCTCTCTCTCTCTCACACACACACACACACACACACTATTTGTATGAAAACACCAAGATCACTGTTGTTAGACATGCTGACGTGGTCAGATGCAAAACGTGGTCAGATGTAAATCTTCTCAGATTTACAAGATGTAAATCTGAGAAGATTTACATCTGAGAAGATTTATCGCCGCGGCTATGTGACACCCAGAAGACACACAGCTTCATTACAAGGCAGCAGGCTAGCCCTTGCTCTGCTGAGCTTCCTCTACGCTCTGCTTGTAAATGTGGAACGGCATAAAGGATCTCTGCAGTAGCTGAGTTATTATCCGACAGATCTGGGCTATTTCCCCTGAGCCAAAGGTACTTCCTCAGCTGAAGTGTTTCTCCCACCAAGGCTCTCAGAGTCTTCGGCAGTGCAGGGCCGAGGCTGCAGGCCACAGTTTGTACACAGTTTTTGAAGTGGTTTAGCCTTTGCTTGATTTAGTTTGGCTCAAGCTTTGCACTTTGCAAACTTTTCCAGCCTCTCATATAAGAAAAAGAAGTAAGTCTGAAGAAACTGTATGCTTGATTTTAGAAACTAATGATTAAGTTTGGTTTTTGGCTCCTCTTGGAGGTGATTAAAGTGTTTTTTTTTTCTCTGACACCAAGAGTTGTCATGTTACTGCACCTTTAAACACACTCTAAGAGTACGCCAAAGAAACCAATACAAATGAAATGCTTATGTTATTGTTAGGAGGAATATATATATATATATATATATATGTGTGTGTGTGTATATGTATATATATATATACACACACACACACACATATATATATATATATATACATATATATATATATATATATATATATATATATATATATATATATATATATGTATATATATATATATATATATATCAGTCCCTCCAGGATTTCGCAGGCGTTTTTCGAGATAGTTGCGGCCTAAGATGCCTGAATTCGCGGGAGCTTTTCTGAAAAATTGCGATGAAAGTTGCAATGTTTTAAGTGTATCTGTTGCGATAAAATTGCGGGAGACAGTAAAAAAATTGTCAAAAAGTTGCATTTTTTTTCCTCGTTTTGGATAATTCATTAAAAATGTTAAAAGATTAAAAAGTTAATTTCACATCCTGGCACACACGTGTTCACACACACGCTCACAGCTCGTCACGTCAGTTAATTAATCTAACTTACCTTCATTCTTTCAGTGCTGGCGACAGCTCTGGATGCAGCAGCTTCCGTCACAGTGATTTGTCTGGTCTGTGATCCACTCGTTTCACCCATTCTCCTAATATGTTTACGGTAGAAAAATGTTTGTCAATCGACGAATTTCGTTTGTGTTCCACCTCGATATTGCACGGGGTGCAAAACAGTTTACCTCTGCTCTCGTGAAGAACATCAGGGAATTGTTTTGCAGTAGTTTTTGTTGTATGCATATCTGTATCTTCAAACCATAAACAAGGAAGTGATTTTGGTGACGTACGTGCATTACGTTTGCGCTGGGGACTGCTATGATTGATGGAACTCACGGGAGGCTGGCCAAAATTGCGGAAAAGTCGCAGTGATTGAAAAAAATTGCAAGGTGGCGCAGAATTCACGGAGATTGGTTAAATTTGCGTTAACTGTTGCGATCGTAGCATCGCGAATTCCTGGAGGGACTGATATACACTATATTGCCAAAAGTATTTGCTCACCCATCCAAATGATCAGAATCAGGTGTCCTAATCACTTGGACTGACCACAGGTGTATAAAATCAAGCACCTAGGCATGCAGACTGTTTTGACAAACATTTGTAAAAGAATGGGTCGCTCCCAGGAGCTCAGTGAATTCCAGCGTGGAACTGTCATAGGATGCCACCTGTGCAACAAATCCAGTGGTGAAATTTCCTCGCTCCTAAATATTCCACAGTCAACTGTCAGCTTTATTATAAGAATATGGAAGAGTTTGGGAACAACAGCAACTCGGCCACAAGTGGTAGGCCACGTAAACTGACGGAGAGGGGTCAGCGGATGCTGAGGCGCATAGTGCAAAGAGGTCGCCGACTTCCTGCACAGTCAATTGCTGCAGAGCTACAAACTTCATGTGGCCTTCAGATTAGCCCAAGTACAGTACTCAGAGAGCTTCATGGAATGGGTTTCCATGGCAGAGCAGCTGCATCCAGGCCGTACATCACCAAGTGCAATGTGAAGCGCCGGATGCAGTGGTGTAAAGCACGCCGCCACTGGACTATAGAGCAGTGGAGACGCATTCTCTGGAGTGATGAATCACGCTTTTCCATCTGGTAATCTGATGGACGAGTCTGGGTTTGGAGGTTGCCAGGAGAACGGTACATTTCGGACTGCATTGTGCCAAGTGTGAAATTTGGTGGAGGAGGAATTATGGTGTGGGGTTGTTTTTCAGGAGTCGGGCTTGGCCCCTTAGTTCCAGTGAAAGGAACTTTGAATGCTTCGGGATACCAAAACATTTTGGACAATTCTATGCTCCCGACCTTGTGGGAACAGTTTGGAGCGGGCCCCTTCCTCTTCCAACATGACTGTGCACCAGTGCACAAAGCAAGGTCCATACAGACATGGATGACAGAGTCTGGTGTGGATGAACTTGACTGGCCTGCACAGAGTCCTGACCTGAACCCGATAGAACACCTTTGGGATGAATTAGAGCGGAGACTGAGAGCCAGGCCTTCTCCACCAACATCAGTGTGTGACTTCACCAATGCACTTCTGCAAGAATGGTCAAATATTCCCATGAACACACTCCTCAACCTTGTGGACAGCCTTCCCAGAAGAGTTGAAGCTGTAATAGCTGCAAAAGGTGGACCGACATCATATTGAACCCTATGGGTTAGGATTGGGATGGCACTTAAGTTCATATGTGAGTCAAGGCAGGTGAGCAAATACTTTTGGTAATATAGTGTATATATACTACCTGTCAAAAGTTTTAGAACACCCCAATTTTTCCAGTTTTTTATTGAAAATGATGCAGTTTAATGTCTCATTGTACTCTGAAATGAAAGCATAGAACAAATAAACAATTGAGGTTTAAAAAGAAAACATAGAATCAATTTATAAACCAAAATGTATTCTAAACTTTTGACTTATCAAAGTAGCCACCTTTGACTGATATAACAGCTGAACACACTCGTGGCATTCTTTCCACAATGGAATTCAAATATTCCTCAGAAAGTTCTCCCCAACTCTGTTGCAGAAGTTCCCATAAATGTGTGGCACTTGTAGGTTGCTTTGCTCTCACTCCTCTGCCCAGTTCATCCCAAACCAGCTCAATGGGGTTTAAGTCTGGAGATTGTGCTGGCCACTCCATGTTTTCAAGCTTATTATCTTGTTCTTTTTTCCTAAGGTAGTTCTGGCATAGCTTGGACTTATGTTTTGGGTTATTATCTTGCTGTAGGATTAACCCCTGACCAACTAGACGCATACCAGAGGGTACTGCATGGCTCTGCAGAATGCTGTGGTAGCCGTTTTGGTTCATGGTGCCTCTCAGTCTGTACAAGTCACCAACCCTGGATCCAGCAAAACAGCCCCAGACCATCACGCTTCCTCCTCCATGTTTGACAGTTGATGTCACACACTGAGGAACAATCCTATTGTCAACTCAAGGGCGTACAAAAATCCTGCGTGATGAACCAAACATTTCAAATTTTGATTCATCAATCGATAACACCTTCTTCCAGTCTTCAGTAGTCCACTGGTGGTGTTTCATGGCCCAGGCAAGCCTCTTTTTCCTATTTTGATGTCTCACCAATGGCTTTCTTGCTGCAACTCGACCTATTAAACCTGCAGCTCGAAGTCTTCTCTTCGTAGTTGTAACTGAGACTTGCTTACTACGACCACTATTAAGTTGTGCTTGAAGCTGTTCCTGTGAGCCGCCTGGTGACTCTTAGAAACTTGTGTTCTGATGCAGTTTCAGAGTGCCTTTTGATGGTGAAGGAAACTGTACCCACTGACACCTTGACTTTCTTCGCAATTTCTCTGTAGGAAAGACCTACATTTTTAAGTGTAATGATGGTCTGTCTGTCTTCCATTGTTAATTGCCTTTTCCTTGCCATTATTATAGCAACACACTGCTTTCTTCCGTACAATACTGTTCAAATAATGTTCACAAGGGTATGGTACCACCAAATCAGATCAAACCACCACAGTGTTTTCCAACACTACTTTGGTGCAGACAGAGGGGGTTGTAAGTAATCAAGGAAAGCTTGGACACCTGTATGAATGGTTAGCACGAACTTTCAAGGCTTGGTCAACCTTCATTGCTGAAGAACAGCTTTAAGTTGTTGACCCATGTCTTGTTCCCTGAAAAAGGCCTTTTCGTATAATTCTGAAATGTACATTATTTTTCACTTTTGGGTAACTTTATCTTTTTTTTCAACCTCTGGCAGTTCAACACTTATCTCTTTACCATTTCAAGCTATTTACTGGACTTGAACTGCTTGAATTTCAATAAAAAACTGAAAAAACTGGGGTGTTCTAAAACTTTTGACCGCTGGTGTGTGTGTGTGTGTGTGTGTGTGTGTGTGTGTGTGTGTGTGTGTATATATACAGTTAGGTCCATAAGTATTTGGACATTGACACAATTTTCTGCATTCCAGCTCTGTACAACACCACAATGGATTTGAAATGAAACAATCAAGATGTGCTTTAAGTGCAGACTTTGAGCTTTAATTTGAGGGCATTTACATCCAAATCAGATGAACGGTGTAGGAATTACAATACATTTTATATGTGCCTCCACCTTTTTAAGGGACCAAAAGTAATTGGACAATTGGCTACTCAGCTGTTCCATGGCCAGGTGTGTGTTATTCCCTCATTATTTCATTTACAAGGAGCAGATAAAAGGCCTGCAGTTCATTTCAAGTGTGGTATATTCATTTGGAATCTGGTGAGGTCATCTCTCAATATGAAGTCCAAAGAGCTGTCACTATCAGTGAAGCAAGCCATCATTAGGCTGAAAAATCAAAATAAACCCATCAGAGAGAAGCAAAAACATTAGGTGTGGCCAAATCAACTGTTTGGTACATTCTTAAAAAGAGAGAACGCACTGGTGAGCTCAGCAACGCCAAAAGACCTGGAAGACCACGGAAAACAAGTGTAGTGGATGACAGACGAATCCTTTCCCTCATTAAGAAAAACCCCTTCACAACAGTTGGCCACATCAAGAAAACTCTCCAGGAGGTAGGTGTATCTGTGTCCAAGTCAACAATTAAGAGAAGACTTCACCAGAGGAAATACAGAGGTTTCACCACAAGGTGTAAACCATTGGTGAGCCTCAAAAACAGGAAGGCCAGATTAGAGTTTGCCAAGAAACATCTAAAAGAGCCTGTGCAGTTCTGGAACAACATCTTATGGACAGATAAGACAAAGATCAACTTGTACCAGAATGATGGAAAGAGAAGAGTATGGAGAAGGGAAGGAACTGCTCAAGATCCAAAGCATAGCACCTCATCAGTGAAGCATGGTGGTGGTAGTGTAATGGCGTGGGCATGTATGGCTGCCGGTGGAACTGGATCTCTTATATTTATTGATGATGTGACTGCTGACAAGAGCAGCAGAATGAATTCTGAAGTGTTTCGGGTAATATTATCTGCTCATATTCAACCAAATGCTTCAAAACTCATTGGACGGCACTTCACAATGCAGATGGACAATGACCCGAAGCATACTGCGAAAGCAACCAAAGAGTTTTTAAAGGCAAAGAAGTGGAATGTTCTGCAATGGCCAAGTCAATCACCTGACCTGAATCCAATTGAGCAGCATTTCACTTGCTGAAGACAAAACTGAAGGGAAAATGCCCAAAGAACAAGCAGGAACTGAAGACAGCTGCAGCAGAGGCCTGGCAGAGCATCACCAGGGACCAAACCCAGCGTCTGGTGATGTCCATGAGTTCCAGACTACAGGCTGTCATTGACTGCAAAGGATTTGCAACAAAATATTAAAAAGTGACAATTTGATTTATGATTATCTTAGTTTGTCCAATTACTTTTGGTCCCTTAAAAAGGTGGAGGCACATATAAAATGTATTGTAGCCTAATTGCTACACCGTTCATCTGATTTGGATGTAAATACCCTCAAATTAAAGCTCAAAGTCTGCACTTAAAGCACATCTTGATTGTTTCATTTCAAATCCATTGTGGTGTTGTACAGAGCTGGAATGCAGAAAATTGTGTCAATGTCCAAATACTTATGGACCTAACTGTATGTATATATATATATATATATATATATATATATATGTGTGTGTGTGTGTGTATATATACATACATACATACACTGTATATGACACTTTCTATAGTGTTACACAACACCTCATACACATTTAATCAATGACTGGAGAGGGATTTAACACTTAAAAACAGAAAGTATTTGTTTGTGGGTGTGGTTGTATGACACTTGGTTGACAGTGTCCCTCATGACAGCCACATGGCCATTTCCTATCTCAGTTGACAATATGCTGTGAAACAGGAAGTGCATTCTAATTAGACTGCACATGCTCCAGTTAGCCTCAAACCTCACATACATGATATAAGTCGGGGCCTGGGGACATGCACACGACCAAACCTGGCACAGCCGCTACCCCTCTGTACATGAGTCACGTGACATAACCACACACCTATCAGAGTGTCCCTGTTTCATACATTTGATGTTTTCAGTTTTAATCTTTGAATAGGTAGGTGTGTCTAACATTTGACTGGTACTATAGTTCTCCATATTAACTGCTACGACTAGCTAAAAACATCTGTAATGTGAATTAATCGAAGTCTGGCAGCCAACCACAGACATTCTTTTTATCCTCCTGACTGTTTAGGTTGTAAAAAACATTGAGCAAAACTGATTCATGGCAAAGTTAGATGCACACAAAATCTATGTCCATGCAGTTTATTTCCACGAAATTTGTTGCTCCTGAACAGTTGGACTTGCTACAGAGGGCCCCTCCTTTTCACCACCACAGCCCAGATTATGAGTCCTGTGATGCATTAGTGACCAGTCAGTCTTCATGGAGTCCTCTTGGTCCTCTGCTCTGGAGTCTTTACGGTTCAACAACACCGCTCTGAGGGAGCTGCCGGTGGATGAGTCGGAGCAGACCGGCTCCAGGACCGTCCCTGCGGCCTGCTTCTCCCGGATCGGGTCTCTCCAGCCTCTGCTCCGTCCCTCCCTGGTGCTGTTGTCTGGGTCTGCTCTGTCCCTGCTGGGCCTCAGGGAGCATGACGTCCTGACCGACCTTCTGGCTGCGGAGTACCTGAGCGGCTCCAGGCTGCTGCCGGGATCCCAGCCGGCGGCTCACTGCTACTGCGGACACCAGTTCAGCCTTTTTGCTGGGCAGCTGGGGGATGGAGCGGTGCTGTACCTGGGAGAGGTGGAGGCAGGCACCCAGGGGAGATGGGAGATTCAGGTGAAGGGTGCAGGAGTCACACCTTACTCCAGGTAACTGATGCTTCCCCCTGAGAGTCTAGTTGTGTAGGTTACATGAGGATACAACCAATTTACTCCCAAAATGTATAAATATCACTGAATCTAAGGTGGGAAATGTAATTAGATGCATTAATATTCCATTATGTTCTGAACTGGTACCTGCTGCATGAACTTTGCTTAAACAAAGACATTTCCACCATAAATTGATGCAGAAAATCCACAAATTAATGCATGAAAATTCCTCAGAATGCAGGAAATGAAATGTTTATAACTCCAAATGTCCAGGAGGAGACTGTAATCTGCCTCATCAGCAGGTTATAGACTAAATAATAGCCTATATTAAAGATTTCATAGAAAATGTCTCTCTTTAATTCAGAATGAGGCAGTTTCAGCAGGTGACACAGCTGCCTCTGACGTCTATGAGCTCATACCATTCCAACATCACACTGTGTGTTTGCCCTAAAAGTTAAGAGAGGAGTTGTAACATGAAGCATCACTGGAATTCAGTATGAAAGTTCATTGTCCAGTCCAGAACTTCATCCCAAACTCACACACAGTCCTTCATAGAGGAAGGAAGACCACAAGATGCAGCTGAAAGGCCCCAAAAAGCTGTCAGATCACAAGAATTGAACTGAATGGTCCAAATTAGAACTAACACCACCATAAAGATTACTTTGGGCCCAGTTGTTTAAAAAGTTTTCTCTTGGTCAGAATGATCTGAATTTAGAGATCCCATCTTCTATCCAGGATCACCTTGTTTTTGTGCCATTAGTAAATTGGATTGGATCACCTTGATCAAGATATTAACTTTTTAAGATTATTAAATTCGGATGACCATTGCTCTAAACAGGACTAAACATCACAATGTAAACTACAAGCTATGGAGAGGTCATCGGCTAGAATAGGCAGTATGTACTGCACATGCTGTTGACCTGAGGAGGAGGAACATTGGAGATGTTGTCAACACACCTCCTGCACAGCTGTGGTAATGTAATTATGAGCAGTATTATGGACTGTATTTAAGGACTATGTTGCTTTATGACTGACAGGTTTTGAGATAGCGGATACTTGTACAACTTACTTATACAAACCTTTTGCTAACCAGGAATGTGTAGTGTGTTATGGACGTTTGTTTATGTCCATATTGTGTCTGTGTAATGGTGTATGAAGTGTTGGTTATGTGTCTGTCCAAGGAGTTGTTTGGTTACATATGTGGCCATGGTATTCACATAGTGTGTGTGTTGATGTGTGCCACTTGTGTCAGAAAGTTTTCTGTCTGCATGTTGAAACTGTGTCCTTGTTCTTGTTGTTTACACTCGTTTGTTCTTATCTATTTCTCTTTGTGAAGCACTTTGTAACCGTGTGTTGTAAAAAGCCCTATATAAATAAAGTTTTACTTACTTAATTACATGTGTGGTAACTGGGACTTTCGGGAGATTTGATTTCCCAACTGCAAAGGATACTAAGCAAGTTGGGTGTATGTTGTCTTTTACTCATTTGGTGTATTTTTAGGATCCCAAATCCTTTTTTAAACCAACCTGTATTGAAAGGCCTAATACGTAGCCTAATGTAGACTTTATTTACTTTATGACTGTAACAAAAACAGTTAAACAAATCAAGTGCAAAATATAAATAGTGGTCAGAAGGACAGAATATTTCTGCTACGCAACATCAGCTTTCATCAGAGCAAACACACATGCAAGATCCATTGCTACAAGAAAGTAATCTGTTCACACAACATAATTAGAACATAATTAGACAGCATGAGAGTGAGTGAGTGAAAAACCAACCATTCTGTTTCTTTTCACTGTCCATTTTAATATATGACATTTCATACCTCTTATTTCCTGGCTCAAATGTTTTTAAAATGTAAAACAGTCTGCTTAAATAAAAGTACTGTAAATGTAAAACAATAAATGCAATCCATTTTTCTCTACAGAATAACTGGCAGACATAAAACAACACTGCCACATCTCATATTTTGAAGCCAGTGTACAATGTCCCATTCTCTGGTTAATCAGCGTTGAATAAACAAGTCTGTCTGACAAATACATTGTGATTTTCTCAGAGATATTGATGGCAGGAAAGTGATTCGCTCCAGCATCAGAGTGTTCCTGTGCAGTGAGGCCATGGCAGCTCTGGGGCATATCAAGCACCAGGGCAGCCTCCCAGGTGACCTCTGACCTCTATATCAGCAGAGATCCTCTGAACATTGGCCGGCGTGTTCAGGAGCGCTGCTTAGTCGTCCTGCATCTCGCCCCCTCCTTCATCAGGTTTTCACACATACAAAAATCCCTTAGTGCTGTCTGTGAAAATATGGATGTTCTGTTCAGTCTGTTTTCCTTTCTCTTTAAGGTTCGGACCTTTTGAACTCCCCAAATTTGGCACACACATCAGGACTGGCGAAAAATTTAATATTTGGGGGAATTACACACATGAATGGCAAAATACTCAATAGCGCCACCTTGAAAATTAGACTTTAGTGGAGTTAATACGATTAGTTTCACGTACAGCTACGAAATTTGGTACAGTAGCCTGAGACAAAAACATTCTCGCTTTTGAAATTTCAATAAAGCTCCGCGGCGCCCCTTAGAAAACGTGGTATGCAGGCACTGGAATTTAACAAACTCCTCCCAGATTTTTTTTCCAATCTTCACCAATTTCACAGTGTGGCATCTTGACCCCTCCTGGATAAAAACTGGCTGTGTCACACGATGTGGGCGGGACAGGGCGGCCATTTTGAACAAATTCGCCATACGCAACGAAATGGATTTTGAAGGTGAAGGGTTCCACGTAATATCACCAAATCCACACAAATTTCAGAAACTTATGTTTGATATACAATTAAGGAATGGGCGTGGTCAAACGGCTCCACAGCGCATAGGACAAGGGCCCGTCCGACGCTGCTTGCACCTTTAATTCTTATTCATTCAAGATTAACTGGATATTATGTCCGGTGAAACACTGACAGCAACTATGTGCTTATGGCGGCTTTATTATTGTAACACAGATTGTCACGCTGAACACACACTTTTCCCCACAAATCCTTTTTTTTCAAGCATCCAAACAACTGCACAAGGCTAACAATGGAGAAGAACACAAAACAACATTACAGCCCAAAAGCCAACCTGACTGGAAAAGCCAGGCAAACTGCTCAGGCGTACTACCTCTCCACACAGGAGTGGAGTGTCCCCCACTGGAGAGTGTAGGCGGTCCAACCGGAGTTGCAGCTCGCGCCTCAGCATCAGAAGGGCTGGATAGCTACCAGTCGTAGAGTATGGCATCGCTCTGTAATGGAGTATGGTGCTCTGCAGTGCCGGTGAAAATGCTAGGCCATCTGACATGTGTGCTATGAGCCCATTCTTGAGGGTTTGATTAAACCTCTTCATGCCACCATTGGCCTGCGGGTGGTATAAGGCAGTTCTGATGCGTTTTATTCCCCTCCCCCTCCATGAAAGCGGCGAGATAAACTGGGGCCTGTTATCAGTGGTGATGGCGTCGGGCACACCCCAGTGGGTAAACAGAAAAGGAGAGGAAGTCGATGAGCACTCTAGTGGTGACGGACCCAGCAGGCAGCACCTCTGGCCATTTTGAATGAAGATCATAGGCCATGGTCCGCCATATAGCTCACCGAGTTGAGGCGCTATCATGTTGGCGCAGGTTGCCAGCAGTGGTCGTGAATTCGAGTTCAGCTCATGACCCTTTGCTGCATGTCTTTCTCCCCTCTATACCCCCTTTCACTCCATCTGTCTCAATAAAAATGGAAAAAACTACCAAAAAAAAGAGATCATAGGCCACCAGGAAGAAGTGCTGATGCTGTGGGGTGCCATGGAGTTCACTGCACGTGTCCACATGAATGTTTTGGGGGGGGGGGCATGGCAGAGGTAGCAAGGGTTGAGGCGGGCCGGTCTTCCCGCTGGTGAGACAGGACGCACACAATCTTTGATCAATGTCTCTACGTCTCTGGCCACCAGACCAGACCCCCGCAGCATTGCTTGACCTTCACAATGCCCAGGAGGCCGTCGTGAACTATGGCCAGGACGCATTTCCTCAGAGCGCACAGCCCCCTCCCCACACAAACATTGTTCCAGCAGGAGAGGTCGCCCTTGACCCAGTGAAAGGGTGCTAGTTCCTCCGGGACTCTGGTGGGCCAGCCTATTGGAATGAAAGTGCGGAGTTGAGTGAGTACAGGGTCCTGTGCGGAAGCTGCCTGAAGCTCCGGCAGGGAAACAGCTGCCTGGAGGCGTGTGTGCAGCATGAGGATCAGTTCTGGTTCTGAGGAGTCTTGGGTGACGTCTGGCGCAGAGCTGGGTGGGGCTCTGGAGAGGAGGTCAGCCACGAGATTCTCACTGCCAGGCGTAAACTGTGTGGAGAGGTAGTACGCCTGTAACCTCTATGATGACCACTGATAAAGGCGCAGTGGCTTGTGACCCCAATCCGATGTGGCCAGCAGGGCTGTGAGGGCCTTGTCATCAGTCCGCAGTGCAAAATGCCGACCGTAGAGGTACATGTGCCACCGTTCGCATGCTTAGATGCAGGCCAGTGCTTTCCTGTCCCCCACCGAGTATTTCTACTCAGATGGGGTAAGTGACCTTGAAGCGAATGCCACCGGGCACTCAGACCCTTGCTGGAGCTGGGATAGGACCGTGCTAACTGCAGTGTTGGAGGCATCGCAGGTTACAAACATGGGGCTCTGCAGATTGAAGTGAGTGAGCACAGGTGAAGAGGTGAGCTGTGACTTGAGCTGGCGGACTGCGGCAGAGCATGCAGGAGTCCAGGCCCAGGGTGCATCCTGCTTAAGGAAGGCACACGGTGGTGCTGTGTTGTCAGAGTAGAGAGGAAGGAAGTGAAGGTAATAAGCAGTCATGCCCAGGAAAGATGATAGCTGCGCCGGGCTGGAAGGTTCAGGCAGGCACAGAATGGCGTCCGCGTTCGAATGACGTGGGCTTAGGCCGTTGGTGGTCAGGCAAACCCCACAAACTCAATGACAGATGCTGCAAAGATGCCCTTCTCCCCATTTAGTGTGAGGTTGTGACAGTCAAGCAAATTCAGAACCCTAGAGAGGCGGTCATCATGCAGGGAGGATGTCGCTCCATGCACCATCATGTTGTCCAGGTAAACAACCACGATGGGGATGTGGGCGAAGATTGTGGTCATAATTTTCTGGAAGTAGCTGAAAGCGGAGCTGAGGCCAAAAGGCATGTGGGTGTAACAGAAGACGTCCATGTGGGACATGAAAGCAATGAGGTTGCGGCTGTCTGGATGTAGAGGAACCTGCAGGTATCCCTGACAGAGGTGAAGCTTTGAAAACACTGTTGAGCTGTGGAACTTGGCAGAGAGCTCCTCCACTGTGTGCAGTGGGTATTTGTCGGGGACCACTGCTTTGTTTACCTGCCTGAAGTCAACACAGGCCACCTGTCTTCTTCTTTGCCACCACCAGATTAGAGATCCAGGGCAAGTCATCAACTCACTTGATGATGCCACTGTCTTGCAGTTTCTGCAACTCGGCTGTGACGTCACCATGCAGGGTGAGGGGCAACCGGCTCAGAGGTTGGATGACAGGGGACGTGGATGGATCAATGAGTGGCTGGTGGTTAAAGGCAGTGAGGCAGCCCAGTCCAGTGAACAGCAACGGGCAGTGCTGCTGCCAGTGTGTGGTCACAGTCAGGAAAGAGCTGTCCGTGATGGAGAAGTCCAGGGCACAGAAGAGGTCGAACCCCAGAAAGTTGGTACCAAGGCCACACACTTGGAAAGGGAAAACTGGGAGGGCTCTTGAGCCGTAGCATACAGAAAAGGCAACAGTACCCAACATGCCGATTTTAGTGTGTCCATAGCCGTACAGCTCCTCCGCTCCTGCCTTGATTGTCTCTCTGGGGAAGAGCTGCCAGACTATGGATTCATTGAGCAGAGATCTGAAGGCAGCTGTGTCCAGTAGCAATGGCAAGCACACACCATCCATTTCCACTGTGCACTATGTAAATGGCTTGGTGCTTGAGCCCACAGAGTGGAAGGTAGTTGGGCCTGACGGGCCTGATGGGCAGGACGAGTGGTGCTGAGGTTTTGCAGAAGCGGGTGCTGAGCGCCACACTTTGGTGAAGTAATTTAATTTACCACAGCGATCGCATCTTTGTCCTGTGGCTGGGCAGACTGGAGCACGTGTGGGATGAGAGAAAGAGTCACAGTTCCCACAGGGCCTGCATGCTGTGGCCTCGATGCCCTGCTACATCAACCTCAAGATCATAGTGAGGGGAAGTGGGGCTGGGGAGCTGAACGGCTGGGGCCACTGTCTGTGGCAGTGGACCAGAGTGTGAGGTAGCTGGGACTGTCGGTGCTAGCCGCAATGCTAACTGAGTAGAGGACTCCAGCTGAAAAGCCATTTCCACCGCTTTGGATAAAGGCAGGTTGTCTGGCGACATTAACAATTTTCTTGTAACTTGTGATTGGCCGTGTGCTCGGCCAGCTGGTCCTGAATTAACTACTCTTCCAACTGGCCGAATTTACTCTCCTCTTCTCCTGAATGTCTTCCTCCCTTTTTTTCCTACATATAATTCACATGAGATCATTTTAAGTATTTTCTGCGCTCCTCAGTGTTCATTTTTAAAAGGGGGTTGCCACAAGATCACTTGCTTTAACATTTCCTATTGTATTTCTAGAAACAGAAGACAGAAGTTACTCCTCAAGGTACGGATCATGGCTTACTGATAAAAACTTTCCTGTGCAATATCACTTACATGTCAAATGATTCAAAACTGCATCAATGTGTAGTAATACCACTATTTGTCAGTTGAACAGCAGTGTATTTATTTGAAATTAAAAACTGACATGTTAGATTTACTGTAGTAACAAGCCAGGTCCTAGCCGGCAGCAACTCAATGCAACAGAAGTCAGCACAGCTTACAGCTTTTATTACTGAGATCAAACACTATATTTTTAATACTTGCTATGTTCCGCTTTACTTCTCAGCATCGGGGTTGCCAGTGTTGCAAAACTTGTACTGACTTTTATTTAGTTTCTATTTCTGGCCTTGATCTGAATTTTCAATTTAGTCTTGCCGAAGTATTTCATTTTGGTTATTTATAAGTGAAAGCCCAGAAAGTACACATGTAGGATGCTGTATTCAATGTTGGTCATCCTCCTCTTGTTTTTTTCTCCACTCTTATCATTTCAACCTCAGGAACAGACTGCACACAGATTAAGTCTCTCCAACCACAGGCACGCAGTGGGGTTTACATCATCCAGCCGGAGTCAAGAGCACATTCAAGGTAGCAAACATTTGCAAATTACATTATAGTAAAAACTCGTACAGTGCTTGAGTTTAAGATGCTCCCTTGTGTAACCCCTATCTCATGTAGCTATAGAATATTTTCATGAATTGTTTGCCTGAGTTCAATATCAACCTCAGTATTATAGTTAACGTAATAAGGACACAGCAACTGAACGTTTAAACACAATACTCCCTCAACAGGTATTCATTTACAAAAAGTAACATAAAATAGAATCTCTTTGAGAATTAAATTTAATATATGATACCCAAAACTTGTAAATAAAATTAAATAAACATAAATTAGCAGGTATGTTTTAGTTCTTAGACTCTTCACTATTCAAAATACTTTTTTACTGAAATACTATTAAAATACCTCTGAAATGATCAATTAAAATCACATAACACCTGTTTCATCAATGCCAGATAAACCAAAAAATGCACACCATTCTTATACCTGTGGGCCCACATACACATTCACTCCTCAGCCACACACTACAGAGTAAGTATTCAAACCCGTTGCAGGCCTGGTTCAAAGCTTGGGTGCGGAGAGACCATAAACTGAGCGGTTGCTTCACTGAAAACTGAGCATCAAATAAAATACGTGAACATTAGTTTCAGTTAGTACTCACGAATCCAAAAGAGCAGTTAGTGGAGTTAGCAGGAGAAATAGGGTAGTTGCAATCACAAGGGCAGCTGGTAACAGATGAGCAGTTGTCAACCATCAGCAGAAGTCACAAGAAGAAAAATGCCGCGAAGAAAACAGCAGAAACAGCCGGGCCTGTCGTCCCCATGCCCACCGTCCTCTCTCTCTCTCTGTCCACAATGTCCGTCTCCTTTAAGCACATTAACTTAGTTGAGCCAAAATACCACACGCTATTTATTGTTGAATTAACGTCAGTCTGTTTAAACCACAAGGTATCACAATGCTGAGCGTATCAGTACAATATTCAGGCACATATCACGGTGCGCTAAGCTAACTAGCTGGTCGCAACATAGCGTAACGCTCCATTTCATTATCACTATAACAGTTACTTACAGCACAAAAGTAAGGCACACACTCTTGTTTACCTTATGTAGATCACACACAAGTTAACATTAGGACCACAGGTGGTCGACCTTCAGGATAATAACTTAAAATGTTCTCCACAACACGATGAACTCTACGTTAGTAGTACGACAGCGAGAGACGATGTTTTAACTTTGGTCACATCACCCTGCGCCACTTGTCCCGCCCCTTAGCATAAGAAAGAGCTCTGATTGGCTGTCAGTATGGTAAAATACAATGACAACAAAGAAATACAATGAGTGGCATTCAGACTTACAAACAGGTTAGGGTGCACAGCTGTTAACATGTACTGGCTTCAAACCAACCAAACGTTACTTTCCCATGAATATTAGAGTTCTTACAAAAACATAACCCTCCTGAATAAACATATTCAACCATACATAACGGAACTCCTTAAACTCTTCATGTGAATTTTATACATTTTATCTCATACATATGGTATAGTTTAAAACCAGTTTCAACCTCATATTTTAACCAGTTTTAGACAGTTTTAAATCCATTTTAACAAGCATTTTAACCAGTTCAAAACAGTTTTTAACCAATTTAACCAAATGAACTTACTGGCTTTTTAAATATAATTATTTATACAATTTTAAACTAATTTTATGCCCTGCACTTTCAATGTCTTTTACACAGGGCTACACCTGTCTTCCCTGTTCTGTTTTTTACACACACCTGAAAGAGACAGTTGCTTATTGTGGAAGTTATAAAATTATACAACTTGACAAAAAACTACAGATATTGCATAACTGGATGGTCACAGGAAGGAAGGGCTTCCTGTGATGTTCAGTGGAACATTTAGTCATTCTTAGTATCTAACTAAGAAAAATGTAATGTCCTGAGACAATTTGTTTGTCCAAACACCTGAAGAACACATCTCATCATTTAAAGAATGTGTAGAAAACTCTGGTTTTCTTGACACGTGTACTGGAATTCTTGCCCAGGTGTACTGTGAGATGCTTCCTGATGGAGGCTGGACAGTGTTTCAAAAGCGCAGTGGACCAGCAGTTTCTTTCAACAGAAGCTGGGCAAACTATAGAAATGGTTTTGGAGTCCAGACACGTAAGTAAATAACCCGATAACTGCTGTGTGATTAATTATAAAAGGGAGAAATTGGGGCCGCCGTATAGCTCGCTGAGTTAAGGTGTTACCATATGGGCGCCGGCCACAAGTTCGAGTCCGGCTCTTGACCCTTTGCTGCATGTGTCTCTCGCTTCTATGCCCCCTTTCACCCTGTCTTTCCTCCTATCAATAAAAATGGGGAAAAAAAACTCCCCCAAAATATTTTTTTTAAAAGGGAAACTGATTTAGTTTGTTGAGCACTATCCCAGAAAGGTCTTTGTTAAATAATAAAGTGACACTGAAAACTTAACATGCATGCTTGGAAAGGTGTTTTGAATTTTTAAAAAATCTATCAAGTAGTTTCATTGACTGATGATTGAATTTATTTATTTCTGTTGACTGGATCAGACAGTGCAAAGACATCAGAAAAATGTAAGTCCTTTTCTTTGTGATGTACTCATTCCCTCAGAGGACCACTGGCTCGGTCTGAAGAAGGTTTTCCTTCTGACTAAGAACACATCCAAGAAGTGGACCATGAGGGTGGACTTGTGGGACCATGAAGGTGGGACTGCTTTTGCCGAGTACAACAACTTCCGACTGGGAAATGAGAAAGCAGCTTTTAAACTGCATGTTGGGAAATACAGTGGAAATGCAGGTACTGAACCTTTTTTAAAAATATGACTGTTTCCTTTGCTTTCAATACACAAATGTTATACTGTGCATATGCATTGCATCTATGCTCATAAAACCAGTCTATTTTTCACTGCTAATTGTACTTATTATTGATTCTACAGATGTAAATTAAAGCTGCTCAGTGCAGAAGTATGAAGCATCACATCATTATTAAATCAAATTTAAAGTCTTGATATGATTTACGACCTGGCAATTTATTGTTAAAAACAGATTAAAAAGAACCATAGCTGCTTTTATCAGGCCCCAGTAATGATGTCAGTTTTCTTTGGAAGATCTTTGCTCTGTCAGTTGTCTTAGAGTTGATCTTCCAGCCCATCTTCCACTGTCAGCTGTTAGGACAGACTTGCATGTAGCTGTGTTTTTAATAGAACAACAGTGCCCTCTTCCTTTTATGTACTGCAAAGCAATCCAACAGCTTCAAACCCAAAGTGTAGAGCAGCAAGAGACTGATAGTTCTCTCATCTGTGCTTCACATGGCAGCTTTAAAGTAAGGGAGTTCCAGTACCATATAGCAGCTAATACAGACATAACTGAATGACTGAAATGACTATGTATATTGTGAGTTTATGGCTCTTCTGTGTTTTAAAGTAGAACTCTGAATTCTTTCTTGAATTGTTCCCACCTCTGTCCAAAGGCGACGCCATCCGTGGTGCCTATGAAGGCATTGACCAGAATGGCTACGGCTTCAGCACCATGGGGACAGTCGGAAAGACTTGGAAGTGACCCACTTGGAAGCGTACATTGGGTTGCTCATTTTGGCAGGAATGTTCAAGTCAAAAGGCAAAGCAACAGCAAGCCTTTGGCTGCTGACACTGGAAGGGGAATATTTCCAGCCACCATGTCTCTGAACACATTCCATGTTTTCTCCCTTCTTATATGCTTTGATGATAGAGAAACAAGGCAGGGACGACAAGAGTGTGACAGACTTGCAGCAAGACAGGATGTATGTGACAAATGGGTTCAGCGATTACCCTTTCTTTACAATCCAGGCCCCCATGTCCCTCTGGATGAATGTCTGGTTACATTTTGTGGCCGTTGTCCCTTCAGACAATACATGCCAAGCAAACCGGCCAAATACGATATAAAAACATGGGCAGCACATAATGCACAGTCCAGACCCTACAGAGGATTAAGCAGTGTATAGATGATGGATGTATATTATAGATAATAAAAATATGTACTTAGAAATAATATAAAGCCACTAAAACACCAAAAAGATATTGCTTTCCAATTTTAGGTCAATAAGGAAGGTTTTATGGTGATCTGCATATTTCTCCATAGTCACCTAACAGGTATATTGGATGTATAAGAGGAGGAGGTGGGTGAGGGTGGGTTGTTTTATTTAAATAGCTATTTAAGTAATAAATAAATAAACAAAGTGCCTGATATGTAAACTTGAGTAACAATTTTAAATATAATCATTTTCTGGAGGTTTAAATTGCTGGGGTCAAATTGACCCCAAGGATTAAAGATGTCAGTAAACTTGAAGGTAATAGGAGGGTTAAATGAGATAATGAGGTAAAGAGGTATTATTCCATACAACATAAAATATTTAATGATTTAGTGATGTAATCTAGCTAGAAGTTTTGAAAACTCTGTCCTATTATTCGACTCCCCCAATAGTGCACTGAACACAGAACAAGTCAGGTTGTCTGACAACATCTAAAGGGAGACTATGAGAGCTGTGAGTCAAGTGGCAGGGTCAGAAAATCAAGAATGTGCTGAAAAATGCTTTAAAGCTCAGAAGTGATGACACTGCTGAGTTATTATACCTGCTTTTCAACACCTAATTGCATCTTTTAAATTAATGTTGTATTTCTATCCCCAATCATTTCAACTATGTCCCCAGAAATAGACTCTTCCCTGAAGGTAAAACTATATTTGTACCATAAACTGTTTCCAGAAATAACAACACTAATAGCACTTTAGAAAATGACTGTGGTAAACTACAATTACCTTGGAGCATGAGCAGTCGAGTTTCTTAGATGTAGAAGTTAGCTGCTGGATGAGTGACTTTAAGTCTGTTTCATAGACTGGGATTAGACGTGAAACTTCAAGGCAATATTATCTGCCTCTGCACTGGTTACAAACTTCCAGCATCTCCAGGAATGTTGCTCTACAACCCCAAGCATGAGGATGGATGAGTTAACTTTGATCATGCAGCAGTAGTTATTGTTACCATCCAACCTAGAGTGTTTTGTAGCTGCTTTCCATTCTGCAGTTCTCCTGGTAAAAATAGATGATTGTAGTTAGTCTTGAATGTTGGTAGAAAAACATCTAGTCACCCTTTATTGGGCATATGTAGGACAAGAGAACATTGATCATATTCTTAATAATGGGAGGTTGTGGGTGGAGGTTGTGCGGTAGGTGGTGTGCCAGGACCATCTCCCAGGCGTCCAGCAGATGAACATCCAATCCTTTAAATATGGCCCTGAGAACTTTGTCATTCTGCAGCGAGTACCAGTCGCTGTTGGTCAGAGTCTCATAGAGTGTCAAAGCTTTGGGGTTTCCTGTCCGGATGATGACCAGCGTACCTGGAGATCTGTTCAGCAGCCGCAACACCGCCCTGCGGATGCTCTGCAGCCGCCGGATGTAGATCTCCATGGGGAAAGTGCTGAAGTGCGACCAGATCCCAAAGACCACAACAGTGTTGGGGCCTCCCATCACATTGTCTAGTTCGTTGGCAATGTAATGCATTTCACTGACTGGGAGAGCAGCAAAACGGATAGGAGGACCATGGCAGCGGAACTTCACCAAGATGTTGTTTGCAAAGTCCATGGCCATGAAAGGTCCATTTTGCTTCTGACTGTGCAGGTCAAACTCCTTGAGATCTAAAAGTATTACAGAAGGATCAGATTCAGTGTAAAGAAAAATTACACTATTACCATCAATCCTTGAGAGAAAACTACCTGGTAGTGCTTTATTGAAGTGTTCAAACCACTGCCTGACGGTGGAGTCTCCGTACAGGTGGACCACTTTGCCTTTCAGACACTGAGTGATGGCTGAGGAGGTGTTGAACTGGTGAACTGTGGAGCCACTTAGTGCTTGCCACACACCCTGGTAGTAATAGCCAGAGGGTCCAGACTCCACACTGCTGCTTTTCACTGCTGCTTGATCTGAGAGGAGGTAAAGATAAGAGTAAAATTTATTGTTAAAAATCCCTGGAAAAGTTATTTGACTATTATATTCATTTTATTAGTAGTGGAGACCCTAGTAAACACGCCTCTTTAGGGCCTTTGTGGACTCGCCTCTGTTTTCTGCTTGCATCTGTTCACAATAAACACACACCTACTCAGGATGGGGCGGCATTAGCATGTGTGCTAGGACAATAACGCAGAAATGCATCACACATAAGTAGCTTTATTGCTTTAAAAAGACTGTGGTTGTTAAACCTCACTCAAAGTGAAGGCAGTGTACAGTGGATTTGTTAGGGTCTACTCTCAGCAGCAGATTAATACCCATCTTGGACACCACTGGTTAGCAGGACAACGTATGTCTGACTGACGCCAAATAAACTACAGTGTCTATGTTCATTGTGATAAAAGAACATGTCACTCAGTACAACAGACAAATATACATGTAGCCTTTAATGTATATTTTTGTACAGTCATAACTTTCGTTCTAAATTAGTCAATTCAATCTCCATAATTATTAATACTGAAGAGTCTTACCTTTAATATTTTTAATAGTCAAGTAGACTTGTACATAATTTTTGTAGGGTTTTAATATTTAACTTACTCAGATTGACACTACACTACACTACCACATCAATATTTAAACTTGTTAGGCTAATTCATAATCGTTATTTTCCTTACTTGTCTTACAATGACCGTTGTTGTAAATGTCCTGTATACTTTTACATGTTACTTTACTTAACACAACTGCATTTGAGGCCTATGACAAAAAGACTTGTTATCAGCATAACTTCACTGGTCCTTTATTGACATCTAAACCTTACTGGACTTCACATATACCAACCTTACCTGATGTATGAATCTAAAACTTGATTCAAAACAGGAAAAGCAATGATGATGCCAACAAGAGAGCACTGTTTTACACTGCTTTTGTAGTAAGTACAACATCAAGCAGCAAAGTTCATATGAAAATGGTCATTTTACCTCCATGTTTCCAAAAGTTGGAAAGAGGCAGCCGTTTGATTGTCGTGTATTGTAGTAGTAGATGTGTCTGTGTGTCTCAGTCATCTCAGTCATGGTAATCGTAGACGCTTCAGTTGAAATCAACTGGACTTCTCTTGTAGGTTATTAAAGATGTTTTACTTCTAACCCAAGAGGCTTATTCAGTTCTAACTGACTAATCGGGAGTTACAGAATCTATAATCACTCCAGATCATATGGTTAATGGCCCATTAACAACTCAGGACTTACATGCCTCAATGTATGAACTGTTGTGCAACAAGGCAGTCTACAAACAACGACGGTAATCATTTTGTTCTCCCCAAACATTTGTATGTGTGTTGTTTGATATATTAATACTTTTTTTAATTGGCGCGCTTCTCAAACTGGCCTGAACAAATGTTTTGCAAATGTTAAGTTTTCATTCACTTCAATTGTTAGGTTATGGTTTTACCTTCCTTACCTTCCTTTCCTGGCAGCACAGTGACTTTAGCAGGTCCTGAAGCTGGAATTGAGACTTTCATGTTGACACCGCTGAAGAAAAAGCACACTTACTAAAATCTTTTACACTCACATACACCACAACATCAGCAAAAAAATCGATTTAAAGTTAAAGCTGCACTATATAATGTTTTCCTGTACACAATAAGTGTGACAGATGGGCATTTTAGTGTCTTTACAATAATTGTTGAGTTTACGACCCTTACATTTGCTGTTTCAGTTCAGTTTCACCACCCATCATCGTAATTTATTTGATGCAGCAGTCGGCTGTTCAGCAAACAAAGCTCTGAGTAAACACTACAGACTAATAAACAGCTGGTAAAGTTATCATCCAGCTGGTGAACATACTGGATCATCATTGCAGATAAAGAGCCTGATATTTCCCTGTTGCCTCGGAGAAGAACAAAGCAAACAAGGAACAAAAAAAGAGAGTAAACAGCAGACTTGTATTTACCAGGCAGCCATTATCACAACTACAAACTAGAAAAGCACTCAGAGAGCGCAGACCTCCGCCAAACAGCTTCAGTCCACCCCCAACACAATCTCCCAATGGCAAAGTATCCTTAAAAAAATCAATTGTCCGATAATCGCTGTCACACCGTAGCACTGCTGTGGTTGAGCACGAGCGGCTGACACCCACTATATATGTGCAATGCACTTTCCTACCACAAGGTGGCACTGCAAGGCTTTCTACCACTCCCAGTGTCAAAGAATCTTTTAAAAAAATCCTGGATCCAGACAGTGATCCGGATCACTCCCACAATTTCATCATTTGTTCCTTGTCCCAATTTACATATTTCCTGAAAATTTCATCCAAATCCGTCCATAACTTTTAGAGTTATCCTGAACACAAACAAACAAACAAACCAAAAAAAAATCAACACCGGCAAAAACATAACCTCCTTGGCGGAGGTAACAATTGTCAGTGTTGCTTCATGTTTGCTGGAAGTATAAACTTGGTAAGGCAGCTTTAACAAATCAAGTGTGCATTTGTAGGTTTCTGGAAGGATGTTATCAAAAATTAATAGAAACTAGAAAACGTCTTGTGTTATGTGTATTTGTTGTCTTGTGTCTGTGTTATACTGTGAGCTTTGTATGCATAGACAATAAGGAGTGGTGTGGATTATTTAATTTGAGGATATGGATTGCAAATGTTTATGAACTGAAGGCCAAGAATAACCCATGGCAGCAGTGGCAGGACTTAGCCTTGCTACAACCAGCCTTAGCTACAGCCAACATAAGGAAAATACCCTAAGAGTCAGCGAGACCAGGGGTGGAAGATGACTTACAGGTGGACTACACGGTAACGGACAGTGGAACGGATATGACTATGCCTTGGATACGTGACTCAGTGAGGGATGGGGGCACGGACCCATCTTTTAGGGCCAGAGGTAGTAGTACTCAGGAGACAATGAAGGCAGCGAAGGAGAGCAAAAGTTGTGCAGTGGATAGGAAGCTTCAAGCCTGTCCTTGTGGCTGGCAAAAAATAACATCAATCCAAGGCCTTAGAATTCATCAGGGAAAGAAGATGTGTTTAGCATTGGAAGGGCGAGGTGGCAGCATCAACCAGTATTTCTTGAGAAGTCAGTCGAGTCAGTCGGATGAAGTCCAGCGACAGGTAGAAAACCACAGTTCGCAGGATATCAGTAACACGGTCCCTGGGGAGGAGGAAGTACGGAGAGGGGATGAATTTGGTGATGAGGTCCACAGGCCAGCCAAGGAGAGAAGCATGGAGCAGAGAGCTAAAGTTAAGTGGCCGAGGGCCAGTGATAGTAAAGAGTGGGAGGCAGTTAATAGAGATTTATCAGTTATATTAAGCAGGCTTAGAGGAGATGTGGTGGAGAGATTAGACAAAATGGGAGATGTGATTTACTCTTATGGTCTAGAGAGATTTGAGGTGTTTGTTAAAAAGAGGGGTGTGAGGGTGCAGGTAGGCAGGTCTAGGCGGCAAAGAGAAATAGAGAAGTTAGTTAAGGAAAGGAGGCAGTTAAGGAAGTTATGGAGGAAGGCGGCAGAAGAGGAAAGGGAGGGAATTAATGTGTTGCAGGAGGAGCTGAGAAGCAGGTTAGTAGTGCTCAGAAGGGCAGAACATCTTAGGGAGAAGAGAAAGAAGAAAGAGCATGCAAGGTCAGCATTTTTTAGGAACCCCTTTAATTTTGTAAAGGGCTTGTTTAATCAAGAAAAAGGAGGGCAACTTAAGGCAGTAAAGTCAGAGATTGAGGAGTATTTGAGGTTGACATATGCAGATTCAGAGGAGAATAGGAACATAGGTCTTCCACCTGACATGCCACCACTGGGGGATGTGGGGCAGGAGATGGATGTTAGCCCACCTAGATGGAGAGAAGTTGTGGAGGTGGTCAGGCGTGCAAAGGCTTCGTCGGCCCCAGGGCCTAATGGAGTCCCCTACCGGGTCTATAAGAATGCACCTGGCATCTTAAAGATATTGTGGCGACATATGAGAATAGTTTGGGAGAAACAAAGTATCCCTAGAGCATGGCGCAGGGCAGGAGGTGTCTTTATCCCTAAGGAGAAGGAGTCCTCGGACCTCAGTCAGTTTCGGATGATTTCTCTCCTCAATGTTGAGGGAAAGATTTTCTTTAGCATAGTCGCACAGAGGTTGGCTACTTAGAGAGGAATGGTCTGATAGATACTACAGTGCAGAAGGCAGGGATACCTGGATTTGCTGGATGCTTAGAGCATACTAGCATGATTTGGCATCAGATTCAGACAGCTAAGAGGGAGAGGAGAGACTTAAATGTTGTATTTTTAGATCTGGCTAATGCGTTCGGGTCAGTGCCGCATAGTCTTATTTGGAGTTCCTTTCACTACTTTAAAGTGCCAGAGATAGTTATTAACTTGGTGAAAGCCTATTTCAAGGATATTAGATTATGTGCAAGTGTAGCAGATTCCACAACAGGCTGGCAAAGATTGGAAGTTGGTATTATGGCAGGATGTACAGTTTCTCCATTAGCTTTTACTATGGCCATGGAGGTAATTATCAGGGCTTCCAAGTGGGTTGTGGGTGGGGAAAGACGACAGAACGGGATGCGTCTTCCACCGGTTAGGGCTTATATGGACGACATGACACTGCTAACTACAACAGTGCCATGTACAAAGAGGTTGTTAGACAGAGTTAATCAGAATCTTAAATGGGCTAGTATGAAGATTAAGCCTAGTAAGTCAAGGAGCATTTCAATATACAGAGGGAAAGTAAGTGATAGGAAGTTTTCTATAGATGGTGAGGAAATCCCAACTATTAGGGAGAAGTCAGTTAAGAGTTTAGGAAGGTGGTATAATGCAGATTTGAATGATGTTGAACAGGTTGTGCAATTTAGAAAGGATGTTGCAGAAGGGCTGGTTAGAATAGATAAATCAGGGCTCCCAGGAAAGTTGAGATTGTGGTGTTTGCAGTTTGGCTTGTATCCCAGATTAATGTGGCCATTATCAGTTTATGAAGTCCCACTGTCCGTGGCAGAGAGAATGGAAAGGTTAGTTAGCTCCTACATTAGGAAATGGTTGGGTGCTCCTAGGTGTTTAAGCAGTGTAGCTTTATATGGGAAAGGAGCACTTCAGCTGCCAGTATCTAGTTTAACAGAGGAGTATAAATGCACTAAGGTTAGGACAGAACTTTTGTTATCTGGGAGTAGGGACATGTTAGTTAGCAAGGTGGTTCCGAATCCTACCAGGGGGAGGAAATGGAACCCCAAAGCAGCAGTGCAGAAGGCAGAGGCAGCTCTTAGGCATGCAGAAATAGTAGGAAATGTTCAATTTGGCCGGGGAGGCTTGGGGCTTGGCCCAGGCAAACCATCGTGGGATAAAGCAGGTCCAAAGGAGAAAAGAAAGCTGGTAGTGGAGCAAGTTCGCAGGCAAGAGGAATTGTTAAGGGGAGCAAAGGCAGTTGGTCAGGCCAAACAGGGACAGTGGTTGAACTGGGAAGGTGTAGAGAAGAGGAAGCTCAGTTGGAGGGACCTGTGGTGTATGGAGGAAAGTCGGATTAAATTTCTGATAGGGGCGACATACGATGTCTTGCCAACCCCCCAGAACCTAAGACTCTGGGTGAAGGGCGACCAATCGTGTCCGCTGTGTTTAGATACGGCAAGTTTAAAGCATATTTTGTGTGGTTGTAGAATTAGCTTATCACAAGGCCGGTATACATGGCGGCATAATCAGGTGCTGAGAAGCTTAGCTGCAGGCATTGAAGAGAGAAGAAAGCAGGTGAAGGCTGGAGGTTCCAGAAAGGAGAGGTTAGCTGTGCAGTTTGTTCAAGAGGGGGAGAAGAATAAAGGAATCAAGTCAGGGAGGAGACAGGGGTGTGGTCGCCTGGTAGGAGCTAGCGATTGGGAAATGCAGGTAGACTTGGGAGGAAAGCTAGTTGTTCCCCAGGAAATAGTTTGTACAAATCTAAGCCCAGACATAGTTTTGTGGTCAGTGAGTCAAAAGACTGTGTATTTCATTGAGCTGACAGTTCCCTGGGAAAATTCAGTGGAGGCAGCCTATGAGAGGAAGAAGATTAGATATGCTGATTTGAAGAAAGAATCTGAGCAGAGAGGATGGAAGGCTAGGGTTCGTCCAGTTGAAGTGGGGTGTAGAGGTTTTGTTGCAGGGTCAGCTGTCTCACTTTTGAGGGAGCTGGGAGTGCAGGGACAGAATTTGAGGAAGACAGTGAGGGAGATGTCAGATGAGGCTGCAAGATCTAGTCAGTGGATATGGATTAGAAGAAATAATAGTAGTTGGGGGGTGAAATAAAGGCAGTGAGGGAGAAGGGGGAGGCAGAGGACATGCCTAACCCGGCAGGAGGAGAGAATAGTCTAAACAGACACCTCTCCTCTACTCTGCTTTCCCCGCCCCATTTCCCCTCTCCCAATAGGCAGAGATCCAGGAAGAGGAAGTGAGTGTATTTAAGGCGAGGGAGTGGCCTGCTAGAGTCTCTCTGGATATGGATTAGGAGAAATAATAGTAGTCGGGGGGTGAAATAAAGGTAGTGAGGGAGAAGGGGGAGGCAGAGGACATGCCTAACCCGGCAGGAGGAGAGAATAGTCTAAACAGACACCTCTCCTCTACTCTGCTTTCCCCGCCCCTCTTTCCCTCTCCCAATAGGCAGAGATCCAGGAAGAGGAAGTGAGTGTATTTAAGGTGAGGGAGTGGCCTGCTAGAGTCTCTCTGGATATGGATTAGGAGAAATAATAGTAGTCGGGGGGTGAAATAAAGGTAGTGAGGGAGAAGGGGGAGGCAGAGAACATGCCTAACCCGGCAGGAGGAGAGAATAGTCTAAACAGACACCTCTCCTCTACTCTGCTTTCCCCGCCCCTCTTTCCCTCTCCCAATAGGCAGAGATCCAGGAAGAGGAAGTGAGTGTATTTAAGGTGAGGGAGGGGCCTGCTAGAGTCTTTCGGTGGGACCATGCGGCCAGCTCAGGTGAGTTTGTGTTGTAAGGTGCAGGTTTGTTTCGTTTGTGCTCCTGTTTTGCTTGCCTTCTGTCATAATTACTTAGCACTTAGCAGTTGTGTGTGGCATCTAGTGCTAGGGTAGCAGTGCAGCACTTAACAATAGTGATTTGTTAGTAGTATATTTTAAGCAATTAGTGGTTAGCAGTAGCATGTAGCATTTGCACTAGCTAAATGGTAGCATCGGCACTGGTCACTACCTGGAGCATTTCTTAAACAGGCCTGGGTCAGTTGAACGTGGCAGTGCTGTTTGGATTGTGTAGGAGTAGTGTGAACTGGCACTAGGGGGGTGACTCTGGGACGCCAGAGTTCACCGCCTAGCCTCCTGGAGGTGTCGTGGGACTAAGTAGGCGAAACACCGTTGAAGGGAGGTTTCCACCTGATGACCCCCTGAGATGTGTTAGGAATCACTGCTCACTGTGAGGTATTGAGACAGATTAGGGATCCTAGGTCCTCATTGAGTACGAATCCTCTTTTTTTTAGCACAAGTATCTTGTGTTTAAAATAACAGAAAGGTGGTGAATGAAACCAAAAAACGTCCAAACAAACCCCTTAATGAAATAAAATCCCCACAGTGCTGTCTCCACTTTTTTTGAAAAAACAACAACTTTAACTTATTCAAAATTATATGAAATCCCTGAAACTATGAAATACCTGTGAAAATATTTTAAATAAACCCACCCAATGAATTTTTCACCCCTCTGAAACGAAAATATTCTACATTTTATTGAACCCCGGTCCCCCACTTTAAAGTCCCCAATACAGTCCCTTATATGAATTAAAGCCCTTTAAACCTCATTTTAAACCCCTTTACATTAAGTTGAACCCCAGAAATCAAATCCCCCCGTTTGTAAGCCCAGCCTATGCTAACTAAATGATTTTTAACCATGGTAATGAAATAAAAATCCCTCAAAAAAATGAATGCTCCGCTACACTAATGTACGGCAGAAAACACCAAGAAAAACCCAAAAAACACCCCGCAAACGAAATGACAACTCAAGGCAGAAGCCCCCCACCCTAAGGAAACGTATGGAAACCAAAAAGAAAAGCTGAAGTAACAGAAAACCTCTAAACCTCCCAAAAACGCCCCAAAAAGCAGCCGAACGCTAGCGATTTAGCGCTAGCGGCGGAGCTAGCGGCACCACAAGGTCCCTCCAAAGGGACAAATAAACCCCATGCTGGTGAAAAGTCCACTGTGAAATAGTGAACAATGTGTGCCAAGCAACGTTTGGACCCCAGAGTCGGTCTTCATAGGGCCACGGCACACAGCAAGGTCTACTAACAGTGAGCTAACACTGGAGCTTTAGATACCAGATCCTTCCTCATCAGAAGTCAGACGGGTCATGGAGCCAAAACGAACAGGAAATAGAGAAATAAGTTTTCCACGGGTGTATTTCAATTTTAATTTCCATTTACAAACACATTTGATTAAATCAACAAAATGTCATGTGGTCACAGGGGGTTACCCCAAAAACAAGAGTACCCTCTGGTGGCTTTTAGAGTAAACCACATATAATTGTCCACCCGGCTACACTTATATTTAAAAAATTCCTGGATCCAGACGGTGATCCGGATCAGTCCCAAAATTTCATCATTTCTTCATTGTCCCATTTCACACATTTCCTGAAAATTTCATCCAAATCTGTCCACTACTTTTCAAGTTATTGAAAAGTAGTGAAGTAGTGTATTTGTTTGTTTGTTTGTTTGTACACAAACAAACAAACAAATCAACGCCGGCCATCACATAACCTACTTGGTGGAGGTAATAACAGTGCAATTCAGAGCGGTTATCTTAATTTGTATGATTAAAAACATGTTTTACTGCATTAATAACTCCAGAAATTTCCTGCCATAGACCAATACACAAGTTACTCACCGCTGAAAGAGTTTCTCCTCCTTGGCCTTGAGGTTTTGTTTGAAGTCTCCCTTAGAGTGGCTGATCCTGGTATCGCAATCCAGTCTCTCTGGCTTGTAGCAGAACCATGGGTCACCTGTATGGAGGTCAGTGTAGTTGCACAGCGGTCGCCCGGTTGGACGCAGACATACGTTGCATTTGGTAGTTTCAGAGACGTCGCCTGAGCGGAAGACGCTCTGGAAGTTCATCCTGTCGGGGTGTTCGCTATTCAACCTGTGCAGCACCGTGATGGCCTCACTGGGGTGAACCAGTGTCACCTGATAGAAGAGAGAACAGAACATGATTTAACTTCAAGAATTAATTAAAGCTGCACCCCCTGATCCAGGCATGAGGCTGATTCATCACAGATTATCAGCTCCATTGATCCACAGCACAAAACTCATTCTTTTTACAAATACAGCAAAATTGTGGGTGCTTGTGCTTTTTAGGTGCTACTCTTGGGCAGTCGGATTGAACACAAAACTGGAGACTAGTCTGTTTGCTCAATCCCATCCCAGTCAGCCCAGTCACTGTTCACGTATTTAAAGGATGTTCTCTTAAGCATAGAAGCTAATACTTAAAGCAAAAGTGGAATCAATGAAACTGTTGGATTGTTTTCACGTCCAGTTAATAAAGCTGCCTACAGTAGTAGCCCAGCATTACCTCCAGGGCCATGAACTTTTCTACATCATGTAAGTTTATTGGGTTACAGATTACATGACATCTAGCATATCCGCTGTCTAGTCTTCTTACCAATTGGAAGCTACCAACAGAGCATAGGCTGACTTAAGCATTTGCTCTGTTCCAGTGGATTTGGGCATGTTTACACTCCAGCAAATTGAGCCTAACTTGTTTTCCAAGATGAGATTATATGAACCAGGCTCATCAGCCAAAGAGGTTAAAATAAGAATGAAACAACAGTCTGATATTACATTTCCCTTCATGCTTGGAGTTGGAACAGGCCTATGTTCCCACAGCCCTATGAAGTTACTATAAAGTGCTTCCAGAAAATCTTGTGGGAGGATAGGGCTTAAATTAAAGGGAGATGTAGGACCACAAGACCATCCATCCATTATCTATACACCGCTTATTCCTCTGTAGGGTCGCGGGGGGGCTGGAGTCTATCCCAGCCAACTCGGGCGAAGGCAGGAGACACCCTGAACAGGTCGCCACATATATCACAGGGCTACATATAGAGACAAACAAGCACACTCTCATTCACACCTACGGACAATTTAGAATAATCAATTAACCTCAGCATGTTTTTGGACTGTGGGAGGAAGCCGGAGTACCCGGTGAGAACCCACATAGGCACAGGGAGAACATGCAAACTCCACACAGAAAGATCCCGGGCGTCCTAACTGGGATGCGAACCAGGGATCTTCTAGCTGTGAGGCAACGCTGCTAACCATCGCGCCACCGTGCAGCCCACCACAAGACCTAATTTTGAAAATGTCCCCGAAATGTGGGAATAAAGGGTTTACACATTTATACTTAGCAGGGTATTCAGGAAAACGGTGATTTCCCTCTCCTTCAATTTGTGACAATAATTCAGTTCACACCAATGATAAAAACAGCCAGGGAAAGGTGTCACGAACACTTTGAGCAAACAGGTGGCCAATTAGAAATTCCAAACAAATGAAAGACCAACGTGTCTTGCCTGTTTACATGCAGTCGCTAAAGTGGAGTTTTCCAAAATCTCCACTTTGGCCAGCGATTTTAGAAATCGTTGTTTTCTTAAGATAAAAACGGGGTTTTCATGTAAATGAGAGGCCAAACCGCATGGAAATATCTGCGTTTTCCCTTTGTGTAAACGGGGTCTTAGAAATGTGAGACGTGGGAACATAGGGCTATGGGACCATTGAGTTGTGGAACATAGGGCTGACCCCTTTAAGTGCTATATGGCTAACTAGCCCTACCCTGCAACTGTATAACAATGCTTCCAGTTCTTCTTCATGGGTCATCAACTGATTTGATGCTGATGTTTTTGCCTGAAATAGGATTTTTTAGCTTGAGTCTTTTACCATGATATCATGTATGTAGTCATCAAATGCATTTTACAATCCTCTCATATGGAAACTAGTCAGCATGAAGCATTAAAAAGCCAGTTTTCAATCAACTTCTGAATTAGACAAATCTCAGTTAAACACACAAGTAGACAAAATTTGCAGCTGCGGTCTAGAAATAGGATTCCAAGGGGTGAATCTGCCACTCTTATTCTTCTAAACTTAACTAAGCACAGGCCTAGGCTAACAGTCATTTGGAAGATAGGCTGCAAACACATTTAAAATGATAAATTTTACCTCAACCTGTGCGTTTCCTTCCCAGAGTAAAGAGAAGACAGCAGAGTAGGTGCCATTGAGATGATCCTCCACTCGCCCTGTGACACCGGCTCCAAGAGTCGGGTTGTGCAGCCGAGCGAATAAGACGTCTCCTCCAGACTTCTTAGGACGGCCTTTGAAGTCATACATTTTGATCAGCACCTCCAGCTTGTCCCCTACATACCACTGTCCCCCTCCTCTTCGTGGAAGAATGGCGAAGGTGCTTTTAGCCGGACAACTGGTTTCATTCAGGGAAAGAGGAGTTGACAAAGGCGGAGTTTCTGGCCAAGCAATGGATTCTAGTAGGTGCTTTTCTTCAAGAGCGTCTTTGGGGGACAGCGGTTGGAAAGTGCAGAAATCGAGATGTTTCTGAGGCACCGCTTTTGGAGTGACGAAGCTGGGATTCTGAAACTGAGGTTGATTCTGAAGTTCGAGAGAAGAGATGGTGACAAAGATGCTTCAAACAAATGGAAAGACAGAAAGGTGTTTTATTCTCTTTAGAACAGAGTGACGTAAAAAATGAGAGATTTCTGTGAGATGAAACAAACTTAATCTGGATTTGGGCCTCTTGCAGCCTTACACATGGGCAAAATAACAGAAGTTTAAAGGGTATCAATCTGCTATATCCAAGCCGAACCCTAACCCCAATTCTCCAAATCAAAGGGTTTGTGTGTGAGTGTGTTTCAAGGACTTGTTCACCAAAACTCATATTATGGAATATCATGTTTCACTGAGGCCTAAAGCAGTAGAGGTGCCTATTGGTTTGACAAGAAATAATCTGAATCATCATTTTGACACTAATTGGCACTGATTGTGTGATTTAGGTGCTGATCAAAGGCAGGGGTGTCTAATGCTGCATTCGATGAAGATCAGATATGGGAAGTTGGACCTATATTGTTCTTTATCTTGGTTTGATGCAAAAAATAGGAAAAAAATTTACATTTCTCATGTTGTATACGTTTAGATATGAAACTCATAAACAATAGAGAAGCTGTGTTTATTTACTGCTCACTGTAAAGGCTGCAATTTTATGGGAATCATGTCAAAGGCTTAGGTGGAAGTAGAGAAACTCTACCCACGTTACTAAGTAGGAAATGGGACGACTGGTGGCATTTTCTTGATGTTCAGAAATGGGAAATTCTGAGTTCCCAGTAGCCCTTGAATGCAGCAAATAATGTTGACGTCCTGGGCCCGTATTCACAAAGCGTCTTAGAATTTTCTAAGAGAGCTCCTAACTTAGCCTAAAAATTCCTAGCAAGGAATCTTAGCTTAAGAGTGATTCAGGAAGTTTCTGAGAGCAACTCTGAGCAAGGAGGGCACACAAACTCTTATCTTAGTGAGGAGGCGTGGTTGACCCCGTTGCTAGGTGTGACGCAGTCTTCTAAAGGCTGTGATTGGTTGGTACAAAAAGGGGGAGGGACAAAAGAAAAATGCGCTCTGCGCTCCTCGTAATGAATATACAGTAAAATCAACCGATCATATAACTTGGACTGTATTAAGAAATGTGTAATCTTGACATTAATTTTATGCCAGGATGATGAAACTCGGCAAAATTAAATTAGTTGTGACACAGCTTCAAATGTTTGAACGTACCTCATTAAAATGTCGATTATATTGATTTGCTTATTGTTATGTTTACTGTCTATGCTGGTCATTTACTACTTAATGTGTTTGATATTAATGGTGGACACAGACTCAGCTGTCAGCAGGTTGCTGTGAGAAGCGCTGGTAAGAGCTGTAATCCCAAGGAGAGGAGATTGAAATTAATAAATTGCGCAACGATACGAGGCTGTGAAAGACCGTAATGGTCTGACTGGTCTGACTGCTGACAGAGGGTTGTGACAGACCCAAGTCATCACTGCTACATTGGTGCATTTTACCTGTGGTCAGGTATCACAATGCTGCGATGACTTTCATCTCAGGAGTTATTACGTTACTGCGCTGGGTGGGACAGTAAACTCATCCATTTTGAGGTCAACCACAAACATTATTTCTGCACGATCGAGCCAATAGCGTTTTATTAAATCGCTGTCATTTAACATTTTTTAATGTACAGAGCATGTCTCTCCTTCCTCTCGGTTTTTCTGCCATCTTGTCTTAAGACACTCTTAGGCTTCTTAAAAGTCCTCCTCCCTACTCCTAACAGTTTCTCACCTTAGGAGCTCTCTTAAGGCCTAAGACGCTTTGTGAATAACTTTTATCTTACCGAGGGAAAATTCTAAGAAAAATCTTAGAATTCGAGAAATTCTAAGATTTTTCTAAGAATGACGTCACTAAGAGCTACTTTTAGCCTTAGGATGCTTTGTGAATACGGGCCCTGGGCCCGTATTCACAAAGCGTCTTAGAATTTTCTAAGAGAGCTCCTAACTTAGCCTAAAAATTCCTAGCAAGGAATCTTAGCTTAAGAGGGATTCAGGAAGTTTCTGAGAGCAACTCTCAGCAAGGAGGGTCCAGAAACTTTTATCTTAGTGAGGAGGTGTGCTTGACCCCGTTGCTAGGTGTGATGCAGTCTTCTAAAGGCTGTGATTGGTTGGTACAAAAAGGGGGCGGGACAAAAGAAAAATGCGCTGCTCCTCGTAATGAATGGACAGTAAAATCAACCGATCATATAACTTGGACTGTATTAAGAAATGTGTAATCTTGACATTAATTTTATGTCATGATGATGAAACTCGGCAAAATTAAATTAGTTGTGACTCAGCTTCATATGTTTGAACGTACCTCATTAAAATGCCGTTTATATTGATTTGCTTATTGTTATGTTTACTGTCTATGCTGGTAATTTTACTACTTCATGTGTTTGATATTAATGGTGGACACAGACTCAGCTGTCAGCAGGTCCTGTGGTTGCTGTGAGAAGCGCTGGTACGAGCTGTAATCCCAAGCGAGAGCGGAGATTGAAATTAATAAATTGCGCGACGATACGAGGCTGTGAAAGACCGTAATGGTCTGACTGGTCTCTGTGCTGACAGAGGGTTGTCACAGACCCAAGTCATCACTGCTACATTGGTGCATTTTACCTGTGGCCAGGTATCAATGTTGCGATGACTTTCATCTCAGGCGTTATTACGTTACTGCGCTGAGTGGGACAATAAACTCATCCCTGATCAGGTCAACCACAAACATTATTCCTGCACGATCGAGCCGATAGCGTGTTATTAAATCGCTGTCATTTAACGTCTTTTAACGTACGGAGAATGTCTCTCCTTCCTCTCGGTTTTTCTGCCATCTTGTCGGTTTAAGACACTCTTAGGCTTCTTAAAAGTCCTCCTCCCTACTCCTAACAGTTTCTCACCTTAGGAGCTCTCTTAAGGCCTAAGACGCTTTGTGAATAACTTTTATCTTACCAAGGGAAAATTCTAAGAAAAATCTTAGAACTCGAGAAATTCTAAGATTTTTCTAAGAATGACGTCACTAAGAGCTACTTTTAGCCTTAGGATGCTTTGTGAATACGGGCCCTGGTCTTTTTCTCACTGTGCTGTCCAGGGTCCGCTCAGGGGCAGATTTGGGTTTGCCAGAGGTTAAAGAGTGTTTGAGGGTTTAGAGAGGACTGCTATCAAATGATACTTGAAAGTTTGTCTTTGGACTGAGATGAAGCAACAAACCTGCAGTACAGCTGATCCTTGGCCTTGAACTGTATTACTTTTTATCTCCATAAGTATGTAATACATATAAGTAGTATATTTCTATTTTAAAATGAATCATACATTTGATATGCTTTGCTAATTTTCTATGTCTAGTTGCAGTCATGGTATGGTTTGTTATGGAGGTAGAAATATTAAACGGATGATTGTTGTGAACGATTATTAATTTCAACTAAAGGAAAACAGGAAAACATACAAATGAAATGACCAAAACTGTTCTGTTCTCTGGCTGAGGAACCTTTATGCAGTGGATACATTAAAAGTGCATTTTAAACGTCAGATTCTCTCAATACTGGCACCAAATTATTATCTTCAATTAATCCAATGTTAAATCTGATTAACACAGTGACAGTATTCTTTGCTTTGATACAATCTGTCCAATCTCATTAAATGATCAGAACCAACACCAGTCTTCTTTGAGATGGTTTATTACTTTAAGCATCAGAGCTTTGTTGTTGTCCAAAAAACTATTACAAACTCAAACAAATGAGTCTCAAAGTTACACAGCTTAACATTTTGCCCATTACAAGTGCTACATCCTGGGCCAAGGGGGAAACCCTCATGCAACAAGAGATGCACTCCATTCCCAGGAGGGCTGCAGATTTCAGCCCTTACCATTTTTCTTACTAAACTGGTAGCCAGATACTACCAATCCAAAATTATAGTCAACAAAACTACAAATGAATAAACTAATCTAAGTCAAAAACAAGGGAAAATGAATTTAAAGCAGACAAACTACCACCACGCTAGACAATGACGAGACAGTTCAGTATGGAGGAAGTACTATCTGCATATTTTACAACATGCTGCTGTGAACTGATAAAAAATGCAAATGGATCAGGGTTTATGAAATGAAAATCACTAAGGTGACAAAACAAAGAACATGGGCATGTAATAAACGTTAAATAAGCCTCACATTCCTGAAGCTGTAAATTCTCCTCACTGAGCACAAAATGTGGATTAATCTGCCACTGAAAATAGTCCCTAATAAATGCTCTCTTTACCCTGTTTCAGTGGCATTTACTAAAATCTCAGTGCCCAACTGTCTTGAGGCATCATTTGACATTTTTTAAAACTATGTATTTGTCACCTGTAAACACTTATTTGTTGGCCACGGAGAGTTGTTTGTTACACTACCTGTTAAATTACTTTTGCGACAACTATAATAAAGTATTAAATTAAATTACATAGTAAAGTATTACCAAAAATGCTGTAGTAAGGACACGACTCTGTTGCATGGGAATCGAGGCAGTAATAGCAGTAGGCTATACTGCAGCTGTAATGTGATTACTGAGTTTAGGAATAGTAATACCTTGCACTACTGCATTACAGACAAATGTCATTTAAATACAGTATTGTCTTTGTAATGTATTACCCCCAGCACTTGTAGACAGTTAGAAAAACAGATAAAAACCTAGACAAGCTGCTGCTATCTGCCAAAAGAAACTAAAACGGCATGTTTTTGCCGAACGTTATGAAGAACATTACAGTAATACTCAATGTTTCAAACAGCAGCCACACTCACTTGTACTTAAAACCGAGTCCTTACCTCCAGCATGTCCATGAAACACAGCAGGATGATTAGGACAAGCGCAGTCAACGACACCAGGATGGCGCCATACTTTGGAAGGTAAGTGGTGACCTCCTGCCTTTTACAAGCTCTGAGCGTCATGATTGGTGACCAGTCTGCATCTCCTGCTCCTCTGGGTCTGGGTTAAAAAGCAGAAACAAAGGGGTACAAATAACGTGGCATCACTTCTCACATCCTGGATAGTTTTATAACTGATCAAACATCTACCAAGGTCGCAATCAAAGTCAGTATCCACTCCCCCCTTTCACATCCCCTAATGCTCTTCCCTTGCAAAATAATGCAAATATTTGAATACATTTGGTCACTGCAGCCTTTTGCCAAATGACACCACCTTCTGCAAAGTTACCCTTGTAATAAATTGCACGTATCCGTTTTCACACGGATCAGAGACATGTGGCTAATGTCTATCACTCAAAGGTTCTTTAAATAGCAGGTTTGTAGCAACACGGATGTAAAGTAAAACGGTTTTGATGCAAATAGCAGCCAATGAGCTGACTATTCAACACACAAAAATGTTCTGTTAGACCATTTCTAAAAACACGACTAACTGATTGGAGCTGTAAATGTTCATTTATTTATCTTAAACATAAATATATATATATATATATATATTTTAAAAATTGTCGAGCATGAGTTTGTCAACCCCATCAAAATCAGCTGGCTTTCTATTTGAAATTATTTTATCACATAATTCATGCATGTCCAGGGTTACATACAATACACACGCCTTTAGAAATTATAGGTTTGGAGCAGAGCCGGCTGGCCCATTAGGTAACACAGGCAAATGTTAAGGGCGCTGTGGCCTCCAGGGGGCGCCACAAAATCAGGAAAAAATTCACCTTCAATATAATTATATTAAAACTAGTTATTACTATTAACTCTTAAAATGGAAATGCTCACATTGATTCAAATGTAAAGTGATGCCCAATTAGTATTGGAGGTGGGCGGCACATAAAATCTCGCCCCAGATGCCACATTTACCAATTTTCCACCAAGAAGAATCAGGTACTAGTTCGGTGCTGGTGCTAGTGCTTAGTTCGTTCAAATCTTGCTCCTCCTAAGAACCTGTTTTCTTTTCCATTGGCAAGGAGCCAACTTGGAGCCACACCATTGCGTCACCGTAAAACGACTACGCTTGCATCGATTACATAGCAGTTAAACAAACGCAATAAGTTGATGATAATATCTGTGTTTATCTTTATAGATGGTCTTAAGGCTGTTTGCGAGGCGGAGGTTGCCTGTTGGGCACGTCTGCTGTCGCGCTACTGGTGGGACACAATTGTACCAGATTTCAGCATCAACAGTTTGTGCAAAACTTCCGTGTCCCGGGAGTCATTCCAATACATCTATGATTGGACCAGGGACGTCCTAGAACAAGAACACAAATTATCGCTTGTGTGTCTGTTTCCACCGTTGATTGTTGGTCACACTAACCTTTCCCCAACGCATGATGTACTCGATGCTTAGTTTAACCCAGCAAAGAGCCGGTGTTTGCTAAGCACCAGTTTTTAGCACCTGGAACCGGTGCTTACGCAGTGGAAACACAAAGAACTGGTGCTAAGTCAGGCACTGGCTCCAAACAAGCACTGGAACTAGCTCAGTGGAAAAGAGGTAATTGGGTAGGACCGGCTCTGGTTTGGAGTGTAAGCACACTTGTGATTGGCACTGATGTCAGATGTCGTGTGTTTGCCGGATAAACAGATAAAGTTGTCCAACTGGACTGCTCAATGCTGGGAGTCAAGTAACAACCCTGGTATGCTAAGTTTTAGGTTCATTTGATGCAACAGACGACTGAGAAATTGACAAATGTAGTTTGTGATAAAGTTCAGTTTAGGTCAAGAGTTTGGGCTACATCCTTTGCACAAAATACGGCTAATAATGCCTTTATAAATCCATAGAAATGCTGTGGTGTTGTCTTTTTAACACACTGTTAAAGCTGGATATTTACATTTACACAACAAAGACCAACAAGCTTAGGTCAGTTTAGCTCAGCTTTAGTTTGCAGGCACAGATACAGGAGCAGTAAACCTATCTGGTCCCACACACACTATACAAAAACTAAAGAACTACTTCTTCAAGTACTATTCAGTATGAGCTATTTTACTCAAGTAATTCCATCTGAAGTCACTTGTACTTTGCAGCATTTTACACACAAATATTATACTTTTCACTCCTCTTCAATGCTCTTTTCAGACTCACTTTGAAACAAAAAGCAAAATATATAAAGTTGTTAGTCAGTAAAAAACGGAACCACATACTTTTGTTTCTGCTAATGGAGTTCAGTAGATTTTAAAACTAATTACTTTTACTTGTAACACAAACACAGACTAATACCAACACACAGATTGTATAGAATTAATAAATGACAACATTTAGTCTTCAACATCTATGAATGAAATCCAGTATATAATATGTCTTACCTCAGCTGAATGGCATTAGAGAGGACACAGTGAACGCTGATGAAATTTCACAGTCATCATCCAGTTGATTGTGTTGATTTGTACTGAAGTTTGTTGTCTTTGCTTGACTTCCTGATAATGAATGACAGACCTATGATCACCTACAGAACCACTAACCACTCCCATACACAGCTGGGACAAAGTGGGATTACTGCCTTCTCTCTGGCAAGCCTTTAGCACCAAAAGTAAAACAAGTTTAAGAATTAAATAACTTGAAATGCAACATGCAACATATTTCATTATACATGTCATTTTCATGTTAATTCAGTGTGTTTTACTTACATGAAATACAAGTTACATGATAATTAGGAGGCTTTTTTCTCTAACCCTCTAAACTCCAAGCAGTTTCTGGCCTCTTGACACATTTTTACTCACTGTGGGTTAATTTTTTACTGCAATATGAAGTCCTTCACCTTTATGGAAACAGAACAACCATGGTTAGAAGTGGAAAGAACCCAAGACATCTTTTGACTTGTGTGATGTCATTTGATTTTAATGTAGCATGAAAATTTATATCAAATTACTTATTTATTGAGGACAAAAAGCTTTGAACATTTTCATTGAATGATGACTCCTGGGGTTGGGGCTCGCATGGGAGCGCCTGGTGGCCGGTCCTTTGCCCACAGGGCTCGGCCAGGCCCAGCCCGAACGGACGACGTGGGCCTGACCTCCTGCGGATCAACCACCCGCAGAGGGAATCGTAGGGGCCGGATGCAATGTGGATCAGGTTTCAGTCAATGGCAGGGGCTTCGGCGACCCAATCCCCAGACAAACCTTCTAACCATTGGGACTTGGAACGTCACCTTACTGGCGGGGAAGGAGCCTGAGCTTGTGTGGGAGGTTGGGAGGTACCGTGTAGATATAGTCGGGCTCACCTCCACGCACAGCTCGGGCTCTGGAACCCAGCTCCTCAAAAGGGGCTGGACTCTCCATTTTTCTGGAGTTGCCCATGGTGAGAGGCAGCGGGCTGTTGTGGGCTTGCTCACATTCCCACAGCTTAGCCGCCACGTGTTGGAGTTCACCCAAGTGAACGAGAGGGTCCCGTCCCTGCGCCTTCGGGTCGGGGACAGGTCTCTGACTGTTGTCTGAACAGCAGTGTGGAGTACCCGGCCTTCTTGAGTCCCTGGGAGGAGTGCTGGACAGTGCTCCGACTGGGGACTCCATTGTTCTACTGGGGGACTTTAACGCTTACGTGGGCAACGACAGTGAGACCTGGATGGGGGTGGTTGGGAGGAACGGCTTCCCCGATCTGAACCCGAGCGGTGTTCTGTTATTGGACTTCTGTGCTAGTTACAGTTTGTCCATAACGAACACCACGTGTGGTCGCAGGGTCTCTGGTGCTGGTCGTGGCGGCAACCCCCGAACCTGGTGGTGGACACTGGAAGTAAGGGATGCCGTCAAGCTGAAGAAGGAGTCCTATCAGGTGTTGTTAGCTCATGGGACTCCTGAGGCAGTTGATGGGTACCGGCAGGCCAGGCGTGCCGCAGCCCAGGCCGTTGTGGAGGCAAAAACTCAGGTCTGGGAGGAGTTCGGGGAGGCCATGGAGGAAGACTCCATCTGGTTTAGTGAGATTGTAAACCACACACACACACACAGACAGAGAGAGAGAGGTGTAGGACAATAAATTGCAGTGAGAAAAAAAAAAAAAAAAAATATATATATATATATATATATATATATATATATATATATATATGAAACAGGAAGTGCATTCTAATTAGACTGCACATGCTCCAGTTAGCCTCAAACCTCACATACATGATATAAGTCGGGCCCTGGGGAAATGCACACGACCAAACCTGGCACAGCCGCTACACCTCTGTACGTGAGTCACATGACATAACCACACACCTATCAGAGTGTCCCTGTTTCATACATTTGTTGTTTTCAGTTTTAATTTTTGAATAGGTAGGTGTGTCTAACATTTGACTGGTACTATAGTTCTCCATATTAACTGCTACGACTCGCTAAAAACATCTGTAATGTGAATTAATTGAAGTCTGGCAGCCAACCACAGACATTCTTTTTATCCTCTGACTGTTTAGGTTGTAAAAATCATTGAGCAAAACTGATTAATGGCAAAGTTAGATTTTAAGTTTTTCTCAAAGTCACTGAATTGCCAGTTTCATTTTATCCGGTACGTTAAGATATTTTATTAAATGTATAAACATTTGTGAGTCTAAAACACCATTAAATGGAACATCCAGTGTAAATACTGTATAAGGTTTGTAATGCTCCTGCAGATCACTGTGTCCTGACTTATCGTTATCATAATACGTTACACATGGCGTCTTTTAACTACCATTCATTCAGCGCATACTGTATAACCCTCAGCTTAATACTTTACTGTCAGTGCTTCACTGCTCCTGCTCTGCTGCTACAGCCTCTCCATCAGCTGACAGAAGCACATTCAGTGCTCAGACTCTCGCTCTACCTAAAGGACTTCCACCGTCAGTCTTGTAGATTCTCAGCTCCAACTTGTTATTGCACAGTGCAGCGTATGGCCCAGATACCTGCACCTGCATTTGTTGTCTTACCTCTGAGAGCGTCAGGAAGTGGAGGGGCTACATTTCTGGGCCTCGCTCTCCTCAGAGAGCCACGAGGGCACTTTTTTCTGATGACTGTGACATAGATATTGCTTAGAACACACTATGTCCGCGCATCGCAAGTTTTAGAGGTCGTTCGGATACATGCCAGGTGTAGATTACAGTAACACCTTCATCCCTCCCCCCATTTCAGGTGACTTTTATTGGATATTGAGGATCGACGGTGCAAAGCAGCTGGTAATAATGAAAAAGCAAAAACAAACTAATTCAGCTCATGGCTCTTTTGAATACAAACAGTACTTGGACCATGTTTCTGTCCAAACCATTGATGTCAGAGTTTTACAGTTACACATTGGTGAAATTAATTGATGTTTTGGAAGCATCCTGTAGTCCATCAGCCTCTGCTGTGTATATTCGTTGATCAAAGTTCAGATGAAACAATTTCACCATACAGTTTAAATACCTTCTGAACTTTAGCACCTTCATTTTAGGAGAGTCATTGAACACATCACCAGCACTTCCTATAAAAGTGTAAACTACTCTGACATGGCTTGATGTCTTGCTGCAGCCCAAAAACAAATTCTTGATCAGCAAACTAATCTGGAATACACTGATACATGCTCAGCCACAACATTAAAACCACTGCAAGGTCAAGTGTGTAACATTGATCATCTTGTTAAAGTGCAATGTGCTGCTGAGAAACATTTGGTCCTGACATTTATGTGGATGTGACATTGAAATGTACCACCCACCTACATATTGTTGCAGACCAAGCAAGCCCGGCATGGCAACAGCCTCCCTCAGCAAAAACTGCTCAGGAACAGCTCGAGGAAGAGTCCAAAGCATTGACTCGGCCTGCAAACTCCCCAGATCTCAATCTGAGCTAGGATCAATGGAATGTGACAGAACAAGCCTGACCCACAGAGGTCCCACTCCTGAACCCATAGAACCAAAATGATCCCCTGCTAAAGTCCTACAGAACACCCCCAGAGGTTCCACGTCCGTGGCCTGATGGGTCAGAGTTGTTTGATGGTACAAGGGGGACTGAAATAGCCTTTTTTTGCTAGCAATGATCTGCAGTGGGATGTTGTCTCATTTAGAAAACTAGAACAGCCACAATATACTGCACACCGATCAGCCACAGCAATATAACCACTGATAGGTGAAGTGAATAACATTGATCATATTGGTACTATGTGCTGTTCTGATGGAAAACTTGGATTTTAACATCCGTGTTGATGAGACTTAGAAACCCAAATAAACATTGCCCGACAACAAGCACACTCCCTCACGTAAATGGAAATCCCAAATGTCACTGGCCTAACCCTGCAGGAAAATGCACCCCACCACATGGAAACAACATCAACCAATCAGGAACATGTTGAGGAACATGACAATGGTCCAACATGTTGATGTGACCTCCAAACTTCCTACATCCCATTCTGATCAAGCATCAACAGGATGCAGTGGAACAAGTTGGATTGACAGAGGCCCAACTGCACAAGTCAGAGTACCCAAAGGATCCAGTGCCAACATCCTGGTTCCAGACCCCATAGGACACCCTGAGAGGTCCTCTTGTCCATGTCCAATGATAATGATAATCTTGCTATTGAGTGAATGAGTGCATGTAAAATCTGTGATCAAGTTGTCAAAGGGTGTTTTGTAACCCAAATCATGATCCTGTTCTACATCTAACCAAATAGTTTTGGTGCCTAAACTTAACCAAGCACCGACTTATCACCCGAGAACACGTAGAGTAAAAAACAATGAGTGAAAACAGAAGTCAAGCTAGACTTTGTACTATAATTTAGGCCCAAGAAGGAACTTGGCTGAAAATCAGCGACCTTAGGTCACCATCCACAAAGGCGATAATGGAAAACAAAAGCTTGCCTTGCTGTACGAGAGCCAGAAATCAACACACACTAAAAAATACACAAAATAGGCCACAATGAGCCGTGAGGTCGAGGTGGGGATGGTGTGATGTGTGATTAAATGGAGCAATAACAGAGCATTGAGCCAAAGAGGTCCCAACTGACCCAAATGTATTTTGTGTGTATGCATGTACTTGTGTATGGATGTTTGTTTATGTCTATATTGTGTCTGTATAATGGTGTATGACGTGTAGGTTATGTGTCTGTCCAAGGGGTTGTTTGTGACACATGTGGCCACGGTGTTCAGACAGTGTGTGTTGATGTGTACCACTTGTGTCAGAAACTTTTTATCTGCATGTTGAAACTGTGTCCTTGTTCTTGTTGTTTCCACCTGTTTGTTCTTATCTATTTCTCTTCGTGTGTGAAGCACTTTGTAACCATGTGTTGTAAAAAAGCACTACATACATAAAGTTTTACTTCCTTACTTAATGATATGTGATGATAATGTTTATTGGATGATTGATAACATGAATTTGGTGACATAGATAGCATGCTTTTCCACTCTGGGCCATCCGTTTATGAAGAGCAAGTCACTCACTTGTTCTTCAAACCCACGCCTTCAGATCATTCTGCTGCCCTGCTCAGTGCAATCTGCAGTATATCTGTTGGAGTTGTGTTACCTCTCACTGCACAACAGTAACTGATACGGCAAAGTATTTGAGACTGCAATATATTTTATCCAACAGTTCCATCACCTTTTCAGAGAGGTCGGTGATATTCCATGACGCATTGTTTTGTGTCTCGGCTGATCCTTGTTCCAAATCATACAATGAAATAGGAGCAGTGATAATAAATACCTGTACTGTGGGTGTAGCTCCGCAAATCCCAATAATGTTTGTCAATGAGTGAAACTCTGATGTGTTTTTTAAATGACTGATTTGGAACTAAGATCAACACTTTTTAATGAGTCTTTTCTCATTTTATCCTTAATGAAATGTTTCATCTTTTAATGTTTCTCTAGCAATGTGTACTGTAGCAACTCCCAGCATACCTACTGGACTTTTTCAGAGCTTTCAGATCTACAGCAGCAGCATAAGAGTAGGTGGCTGTGCTTACAATTTATGTGTTTTAAAATGCCATTTCTAAATTTAATTTGTTTAATCTATTGCCAGTCACAGACAAGATGTCCTGACACTCCTTAGATAAATGGAGAAGGTTGGTACACAGTGTTATTGTATTGAAAGTCGTCAGTGACAAAACAACAGCATGATCATGAGTAAGAGATGAAAAATTCCATTCGGTTTACCTGATTTGTGAAGAAGAGTAAAGAATCATCAACTATTTTGAACCAGTCCACCAGTAGGACACTGAGCTGAGACACCTGCCAGCCCAGAGCTGAGCTGAGCTGAGCTGGGTCACTAGTCTCAGAGGCCTCATGAAACTGAGAGGGAAATCTGCTGGGGAGAAATCGAAGGCCGGAGGCGAGCCCAGCTGGTTCAGCAGTCTGCTGGCCGGTGTTAAGGAGAGAAAGCAGCAGAAACTGCTCTTTATAGCCTCTCATCACCAAACATCCCCCTGAAAATGTAGTTATTGAGCCATTTTAGTATAAATCAAACAGAAAGCATAATTTCATTGATATTTAAGCCATTTTCTTGTGTTTCAGGGTTTTTTTTAACCTGTCAGGCTGTATGACTATGAGTTGTAGTACCAACATAAGCATCTCCTACTCTTGATGAACACTGCAAGACCCAGTAAGATGCTGGGGACTGATGTTGACAGTTTCCACCACTAGAGGGCAGCATGGCTGAGGAGATCCCTCACTGTTCAGGTTCATTTATCAGCATCACAACAAGCCAATCCAGACGTCAGAGGTCCTGATAGTAGATGCAGCAATCTCCCCCATGATAAGAAGAAGATTTCTTAGTGGCATCATTATGACACATATAATTTTTCATATTCTCATCCTCTTTGTTCCGATTGTTGTCTTTCGGCAGGGTTTGACCTCGGAGGTCAAGTGGCCATTGGGTTCTCACACTGGGAAAGTCCTTCCTCAGCTAGCGGCCACAATCTCCCCAGTCCTGACTGTGTTCACTCTGAGGCCTCCGCTGTCCCGCCCATCAGTGAGCATCTGGAGCCGGTGTCCTGCCCAGCATTGCTGTCCATCTCACCGCTGCCCACCTGCAGCGCCAGTCAGGAGACGCTGTGCGACAGCAGCACAAGTACGTAATGTGTTGTAACGCCACGTTTTAAGCTAGGAGCCATCAGGTTAATGGAGGCGAATGTGTTGTCTGTGGCTAAGATGCTATCAGCAGCTATAATAACGTCTTCTGAGTCTTCTTGTGACACCACACTGACTCCATAATGTCGAGATGAGGGCTCTGTGGGCACCATATTAAAACTCTGTGGCTGTCTTGTGGCTGAGGATGGATCTTCATGACTCTGGCTCTATGTTTGGGTCATTGTTTGTGGACATGGTATTGCATGCATAGGACTGATGTATAAGATTCTCTCTGTGTTTCTCAGCCTCAAAAGGGCCTCAGGCCAAATCCCAAACTGCAGCAGCTCTGACACTGCCAGCAATTGTTTCTGATTGGCTGCTGTCAGAGCAGCTTGACCTGTGATTTGTTTTCAGAGCCTTTTACTTCCCTATTTAGATTTTTACAACACATGACTTTATTTTAGTTGCTGCTGCCACCTGCTGGACAGTCTTTGTATGTGGCCTAAACATCAGCCATAATGCTCTCTGTAATGCTCAAGTACAGACTATTTGACACTCTGTTTCTGCCACTACTTTTTATACAACAGGTTCCTCAAAGTATTCTGATTACATACAGTTACATTTGTATGTGTTCTAATATTAATTTCTCACCCATGTATTTTCCTATAGGCATACATTTAGGGGGGACACAAGGAACAAGTTCCTCTCAGTATTTAGGACACATACATTCCCAAAATGGGTTTAGAAATTATTTAAGGTCAATAAGTGTGTTATCAATAAGATGTTTTGTTAAATTAAAAATGATAAATAGTAAAATCAAAGAAAAATGTTAATCATCAAAGAAAAAACATGATGATGGCTAATGTGTTCTTTTCCTGTTTTTAAATCTGGACAATAAAATCCTTTTCATTATTTTAAAAGTATTTGCCATTAATTTAAAGAAAAAAATAAAGTAAATAACATGTATTAACCCATAAAGACTCACGGTGACACAGGGGTCACACACCCTTTTAATATTCTAAAAAGTTCCTAATAGACATTTGTTATTGAATTTAACTGATGAGGTCCCAAAGTGACGTCCACTTAACATACTGGTGAAGTCATGTGACAGGATGTGAATTGCTGTCCACATGGCATCACTTCCAAAATGGTGGTGTTCCTGGTGAGCACATGGGAGAAAACCTGCTAATTTAAAAAGCTTGTTTTTGACAGCAAAGGTAAATTTCAACACATGTAACAGTTATAAACCCTCAATGACATTTCCAAGATCACATTTAAGCTGCTCTGATCACATTCCTTACACAAATAGATATAGATCAAGTTCAGTAAAAATTGCTGTGACATATATGTTACATCGGGCCTTCAGCCTAAAAAATGCCATGTGGCGTATTTGTCACAATAAGAAAAATAGCAATGAGCTATGTTACCTAAAATCAATGCTGAAGAACTGTAAATTTTGTATTTTCTACAGTTTATATGTTTTAATTTGCTTCATAAGCAAACAGCAATGTGTAATGTGACATAAATGCATGCAAATTTAAAATGTATTTGAAGTACCTCAGTTTCATGAGTTTCCCTGTTTTTCCATCTGAGCTGAGTTTTTGGGAGGATTATGGTCTGTTGTTTTGTCATTTGTCCGACAGGTGGTAGAATTTGATATAACTGACTATGGATTCTATGACTTTAATCTAGTTTTATGTGGATCTTTTTCTTATGTTTCTTCTTACTTCCCACCTAAAGTTCTAGCACCACTGTGTGGTGATTAGTGATAGTGTACTTAATTGTAGATGTCTTACTGTTCAGTGTTCACACCTCCAAAACACTAACTTATAGATGTCTTTAGGCAAAACCTGCTTTTGTTTGGCTTCACTTTGAAGAGGAACCAGGGACAGACTGGCCATAGGGAGGGTCGGGACGTTTCCCGAATGGCTGGTCTGTTCCAGGCTGGTGGCCGGAACATTTTTTTTCTTTTTTTTACCCAAAACGCAGCTGCAGTTGACTGCAGCAGACTGCCTTCTCGGCTGCATGTCAATGATCTACCATATTGGCCTGAACAGACAACCCGAACAAATTATAAGACACACCCCCACCCCTACCTCCCGTCCTTCATGCGATCAGATAAAAGGCATCTCCAAACCAAACTCCCGGGCTGGGAGGAACCCTGAGTTTAAATCCAAATCTGGATTACCAAAGCTCTAAACTGGACTTCATATCACAATATTGGCTTCTAGCTATGTAAAGAAAAGCACCTGAACAGTCAATTTGCCTTCTTCGCTGGGTCACTCCACCAAAAAAGACAGTCTGATCTCCAGGGGCTTCATACTTAAATTGGGATTAAATGAAAAATCTAGTGTGGCTGTCACTTCAACATCACTGCACACTGGCGTTTTAAAGGCTTCTGGAAACTATGTTTGTACGGAAGCCCTCAATGGTCATGGTTCAACTTAATTTTTTCGCTCCATTTTCTTGAGAAAATGAGACAATTCTCCTCCGTTTTCTAGTTATAACGACATAATTTTGTCGTTATCATGCGATAAAATCAGTTACGTCGTGATAACGACAAAATTATCACATTTTCTCGAGAAAATGAAATTGTTTTCGTGTTATAACGAATTAATTAATTTTACGGTGAGGTAGAAAGCGAAACCAGCCCACCAGACCAGAAGCCACTTACTGTTAAGGACGATAACTTGTATCCGCAGACTTGCAAAAAGTACAAACAAACACATGAACAGTCTTAACTCACCTCATTAGAGTGTGCAGCTGCAGTAGAGAACGTCCAGGCCTGGCTTCAGTCGGTAGTGTGCAGCGGCAGCAGAGCACCTTCTGGTCTGCCTGGTTGGTTTCGCTTTCTACCTCACCGGAAAATTAACTTGTTATAACGAGAAAACAATTTTGTTTTCTTGAGAAAACAAAATAACAAAATATGTAGTGATATAATGAGGAGGAAAAACTCCTCAAAATCAAACCTGGAAGACAATATACACGGAGTTTACACTGTTTAACAAAACTGAAGACATCAAACCAACACATATGGGATCAAAGTGTAAACAAAAGAGCATTTGTTATAGGTTTTATGTTCTTCACAGTAGCCTCCCTTTGGTTTGAAAACAGCTTTGCACATCCTCTCAACCAGCTTCAGCATATCATCACCTGGAGCTGTTCTAACTGCTGTCCCACTATATTCCACATATGGTGAGAGATTGTTGGCTGCCTTTCCTTCACTCTGCACGGTCAGTTATTCTAAATAATCTTAGCTGGGTTTAGGTCAGGTGCTTGTAGAGGTCAGGTCATCTAATGCAGCACTCCATCACTCTGCTTCTTGGTCAAAGCCCGGAAGTGGGTTTGGCTCATTGTACTTGTTGAAAAAGGATGAAAACACATCAGCTGTGACCAAAATTCTCATATTCATCACTTCCAAATCCAGGTTCTCACTGGCCTAATGTTAATCCTTTGAATTTCTTTGCCCAAGCAGCTCTGTTATTCCTCTTGGTCTACACAGGAGTGGTTTTTTTGCAGCGGTTCCACCATGAAGGCCTGACTGCAACAGTTGATCCTGACAGCATCAACTGTTGCAGTCTCTTTGCAACAGTTCATGCTGAGACGTGTCTGCTGCTTTACCTCTGGGAGCCAGTGATGTGGGCTCTAATCTGTGGTGCTGTTGACTGGTGATTTCTAAGGAAATAACTCTGATGAGCTTCTTCTCTGCAGCAGATGAACTCTTGGTCTTCTTTTCCTAGAGATGCTTTCAATGAAAGTTATTGTAGCAAAATTTCATTTTGTACTGTTAATCAGAGAACACAGTGGACCTGACTCTGAGTAGTTTTCCTGATTTTGTTATGGTATGTGATGTTGTTGATGTTGAAGGACCAAGGCCCTGAGATTCCTCGGCTGAGGAGTCTGTGTTGTTTTCATGAGAAAAGCGAAGCTGCTGCTATGTGAAGGATAGATTGCTGTGTGAAGGATGGATGACAGTGTAAGTCTGTATTTTGTCTCCTTGTGTGGGTCAAACCTCTGAACATGAGCCTGGTGTCAGGGCTCTGCCTTTCAGCTGAAATATTTAATCTGCATTTCCCCTCTTTACTATTCATTGTTACTATTTGTATTATTTATTAAATTACAGACAAAATCTGGTGCACCTTGACTGTTTTTTCTTGGCTCATCCAGATTTTTCACAACAAAAGCCAGTTCCATCAGTGCTTTGTTGAAATTCTCTGTACAGACTAGCCGTCATGTCTTCAGGTAATGATGGGCTGTTGTTTCTGTAAGCTGAGCTGTTCTTACCATAAAATGGATTACTACAGAAGTTGAAAAAGGCTATTTGCTGTGTGGTAACACTACCTTGTCACAACATAATTAAGGGTTTAAAGACCCCACATGTTCATTTAAAACCACCGCAGGTGATGACTTCATGACGTTGGTTGCGATATTGAAAGTTGCGTGCAAAGCTGTCATCAAGGCAAACAGTGGCGACTTTGAGGTCTTGTGCTGCATGTTCCACAGCAACATCTTAGCTACAGTGCTAATGCTGGTTAACATCGGTGGTAACGATAGCTGCATGTGCAGGTAGATATTTAGTCAAGCCAATTAGGTTGTCTCTTATTGTCTGGTTTAATATCCAGGGTTACTGATCAGTTCTGGAATATTCAGAGGCACATGTAGACTAGTTCATTTTTTCTTTCCATTTGTGGACCGCATTTTATGGCAATTTTTTATTTTTACCTTGTTTTTAAAAATAAAGTTCAATATTACACAACAACTACAAACGTCAGTCTCACTGAGTAAAAGACAGGGGGTCACCAAAGCCATATACATCATCTGTGAAGCATGAATATCTGTGGAAAATCTGGTGTTAAACCACCAAGCAGAGAAGATAATCTACTGGATGACTAAAAGGTTTGTCTGCTGTTGGGATTACATGAAAGTTTAGAGAGTCAACAAAGTTATTAGTGGTATTAGTCATAAACATTGGTTATGACATTAGTCAGTAACATCACTACCAGCATGGGTGTAGACTTAAGCCTTGGGAAGGGATGCACTAAACAGGTGTCTGGACATGAGACCAGAGCTTGATTCATTCAAGACTTACAGTCAAAATAAACTACAGGGCCGCTCTGGCATGGTGGTAAAATGGTTACAGTTTTAATGCCATAGTGTGTTCGAAAAGCAGTACAGATATCAGCAACGTGGTTTTGTCTACTCAAAACTCTAATTTAAAATATCTATATTTACATTTTACTAGGCAGAATTCCAGTTTGAGATATCTAAATCTTAATTCTGTCGAGTTAACACTTAATTTAAGATATCTCAAAAGAGCAATGTAGGTAACTTTGTATGAGCGAGATGTAAGATAAGCTGACCTACATGTATGACTAGTCAGAATTAAACTGTAGATATCTGAAACTGGAATTAATACTTACTTATAAGCTTATTATTATCAATAGAGAAATCCAAAGCAAAAACTGCAAAATCTGAATTTAGTTTCTCTATGGATTTAAAAGAAAACGTAACCTTGCTGTTTCACAGGCATGTGGAACAAAAAACATGCCAATACTTGTAACTGGCCTGCACAAACTTGTACATTCAGTACTATATAACTGGCACTGTGTCGCTTGTATACAAAACAGTACCTTTCTTGTTTGACTACTTTGACACGCCCTCAAAGAATTAGAGTGTCAGTAGGGCTACTTCTGCAAGATCTACATCTTTATACTCACAAACATGGGGTTACGTACGGTATGATCTTTTCTTGCCCAGCGCTGCTGACCAGTCAGACCTGACTGGTCTTTTCTGGAGGGGTGCCATAAAGATACAGGAGATAGAACTAAGCATCTCTAACAGGTGCTGCAGCAATGCACTGAACTCAGAAAACCAATGTGTCAGGAAAGCATGAAAATATATTTGAGTTGACCCCAAAAAGAAAATTTTAAACTTGTAAGTGTCTTTAATATAGGTTCTTTAAAACAGCTTGGATACTGTCTGGAGACATGGCTTCATTAGCTCATGTGAACAGTATTCACATGTAGGTTCAAAAAGTTTGATCTCTAGCAAAACGTTACAACAAATTATTTATAGGACTGTCTTCGAAGAATAGTTCACTAACATATAGAGATAAAGTTGTCCGAATTTTTGAAATCTTTTTCAAACATGTCCTTGACTTCAGACAAAGAATACAAAAACAGTTGGCAAATAGCCGACAACTCAATCTGACCACTTTGATTGGTTTCATCAGCTATAGCTAGCTAGCTAACATGAAGCTAATGGTAGCGTTATGAGTTGGTTGAAAGTGCAACTTCAACCAACTCACCTGACTTGTTTTAAACACAGACACAGTAAAAATGTCTTGAATATGAGCTTGATAGCTAATTCTTGATATTGTGCTAAAAGACAGAGGCTTCAGAATTAATCTTTATTCTTTGAATATCTGTACTTAATGAAGCACCAAAACAGCCCACTTCATCACCAAAAAGGGGAGGAGTTAGTGGCTCACCAAGGTCTCCACGGACAAAACTATATTTGTACAGAGATCCAAAGCAATAGCAGGCAAAAACGAATTTTGGGTCTCTGTGGATTTTAGAAGAGAAAATCTGTATACTTTGGTCTTTCACAGGCATCAGTAAAAATTAACACGGCAATACTTGTAACTGGCCTGCACAATACTGCGAATTCAGTATTAGATGATTAACACTGTGTCAGACATAGGCGTATACAGCACAGCACATGTTTTTTGTTTGACTAGTTCGACACGCCCTCAAAGAATTAGTAGTTTCAGTAGGGCTAATTCCACAAGATCTACATCCCTGATAAACATGGGGTTACGGTATGATCTTTACTTGTCCAGCCCAGTCCAGCCTGACTGGTCTTTTCTGGAGGGGTGCCATAAAGATACAGGAGATAAAACTAAGCATCTCTAACAGGTGCTGCAGCAATGCACTGAACTCAGAAAACCAATGTGACATTTGAACAGTAAAACATGTAAACCTATTTGAGTAGACCCCAAAAAGAACATTTTAAACCTGTAAGTGTGGCATGACTTGATTAGCTTGTGTGAACAGTATTCACATGTAGGTTCAAAAAGTTTGATCTCTAGCAAAACGTTAAGACAAAGTATATGTTGGACAGCCTTCGAAGAATAGTGCATATGCCTGGACTAACATAAAGCATTAAATGTGGCAGAAATTATACAAATTTTTCAAACAAAAACTGCTGGTAAACTAATGAGAACTCAATATGACTACTTTGACTTGTTTTATTAGTGATAGCTAGCTAACCAACATGAAGCTAATGGTAATTTTAAGCTAATGGCCAATACACATGAATGTAAAAGTGATGCTATTTGCCTGTATCTAAAATGCTCTTTTTGACTGCTACATCCAGTCTAGCCATTAAATATTAAAACCACTTATCATAGGAGCCGACAAAAACATTTCTGTGAGAGTAACATCATTGACCAGTCCTTATTGCTGTCTGCAAACACCAGCTAGCAACTTTTCAGCAGCTATCTAATAGCTAGCTACATGTTTTTCACAGTTTTAAGGCAGCAAATGAAAACATTTTAATGTAAAAAAGAAAGAAAAAAGTGGATTCTGCTGTTGTAAACTACTTTTGCTGTATTGGTGCAGCTTAGTTTGTTACATTTCTCTGCAGCGTAGGGAAGGTTTCTTTAAGGTAGAGTAACTTAGCTCACTACACTTTCCAAGTAGCTTATCCAAAACGGTGTATTGAAATTCATCCTCTGGACACCACGAATATCTGTACCAAATGAAGCATCAAAACAGCCAACTTTAACTGTAACTGGCCTGCACAATATTGTGAATTCAGTGTTAAACAATTGGTGCTGTGCGTATGCAACACAACATGGCTTTTTTTGGGTTGACTCAGCCTGGAATGTTGTTTACCCTGAGAGGTGTAGCCAGATGGAAAAGGTCAGAGAAATGAGCCTTCGGCAGTGTTACCAAGTCGTGAAACTTGTGTAACATACTTTGTAGATGGGGAAAAAAAAGAAAGAGACAGAGCGAGAAAGAGCACATTCTTTCTAAGGAATACGGGAAGTCACTGCAGATGTGTGCATCTACTGTTCAGACCTGGCTACTCAGTCTGGCCCGACTGGAAGTGACGGTATTTATCGTGACCATAAAGAAGGCGTGGTGGTTTTGTTAAAAGGGAAAGGTGCTGCTTGTGTTGTGGAGTTTGAGCGGGGATACAAGGTCCATGCAACATGCAGGTACGTGTTTGGAGAAAGAAATGATTGAACTTAACAATTATAATTGTACCCTTTATTCTTATTCCATTAAACATTAACTGGAGTCACGCTATCTTGTGCCTCCTCCTTAGTATTGATGTTTCTAAGATATGTGACTTTCTATGAAGACAATCGTTTCACTGTTACACTCAGGTCAAAATGAAGAGTCTGGCTGGCTATTGTGGGTTTATTTTGGCTCTTCTCTTCAGCTGCACCGAACAGGCTGTGGTAAATATAGAAACGACATTAACCTCCCCTTTTGTCTTGCATGTAATTCACATGAGATCATGTTCTGCACTCCTCAGTGTCTGTTTTTAAAGGGGCGGGGGGTTCCATAAGATAACTTGCTGTAACATTTTCTATTGTATTCATAGAAACAGAAGACAAAAGTTACTCCTCAAGGTACGGGTCATGGCTTACTGATAAGACCTTTCTTGTGCAATATCACTTAAATGTCAATGATTCTAAACTGTATCACTATGCAGTAAGACTGTTTTATTTCTCAGTTGAACAGTAGGGTATTTGTTTAAAATTAAAAACTAGCATTTTGGATTTACTAAAAGGCCCTACATTAGCAACTCAATGCAGCAGAAGTCAGTACAGCTTACAGCTTTATTAATGCAATATTTTTGCAGTACGTTCAACTCTACTTCTCAGTGTTAGGGTTACCAGTGTTGCAAAACTTGTACTGACTTTTGTTGCACTGAGTTTCCACTTAGGGCCTTCATCTGTATTTTAAATTTAGTCTTGCTAAAGTATTTGGTTTTGGTTATTTACAAGTGAAAGTACTCTGCTTGTCAGTAGAAGTAATGCAGCTATTGAGAGGTGATACAAGTTTGACATTTAGATGATATTGTACTTACTTCCTTTGTACACATGCAGGATGCTGTGTTCAATGTTGGTCATGCTCCTCTTGTTTTTTTCTCCACCTCTTATCATTTCAACCTCAGGAACAGACTGCACACAGATTAAGTCTCTCCAACCACAGGCACGCAGTGGGGTTTACATCATCCAGCCGGCTGGAGTCAAGAGCACATTCAAGGTAGCAAACATTTGCAAATTACATTATAGCAAACACCCGAACAATACTTGAGCTTAAGGTGCTCCCTCGTCTTCCCTGTTCTGTTTTTTTACACACATCTAAAAGAGACAGTTGCTTATTGTGGAAGTTGTAAAATTACACAACTTCACAACGTCTCATCATTTAGAGAATGTGTAGAAAACTCTGGTTTTCTTGACACGTGTACTGGAATTCTTGCCCAGGTGTACTGTGAGATGCTTCGTGATGGAGGCTGGACAGTGTTTCAAAAGCGCAGTGGACCAGCAGTTTCTTTCAACAGAAACTGGGCAAACTATAGAAATGGTTTTGGAGTCCTGACACGTAAGTAAATAACCTCTTAATTGCTGTGTGTTTCATTATAAAAGGGAGAAACTGGTTCGGTTTGCTGAACACTATCCCAGAAAAGTCTTTGTTAAATAATAAAGTGGCACTGAAAACATAACATGCAGGCTTGGAAAGGTGTTTCTAATTTTTAAAAAAAAGTAGTTTCATTGACTGAAGATTGAATTTATTTCTGTTGACTGGATCAGACAGTGCAAAGACATCAGAAAAATGTAAGTCCTTTTCTTTGTGATGTACTCATTCCCTCAGAGGACCACTGGCTCGGTCTGAAGAAGGTTTTCCTTCTGACTAAGAACACATCCAAGAAGTGGACCATGAGGGTGGACTTGTGGGACCATGAAGGTGGGACTGCTTTTGCCGAGTACAACAACTTCCGACTGGGAAATGAGAAAGCAGCTTTTAAACTGCATGTTGGGAAATACAGTGGAAATGCAGGTACTGAAGATTTTTTAAAAATATGACTGTTTCCTTTCCTTTCAATACACACACAAATGTTATACTGAGCATATGCATTGCATCTATGCTCATAAAACCAGTCTATTTTTCACTGCTAATTGTACTTATTATTGATTCTACAGATGTAAATTAAAGCTGCTCAGTGCAGAAGTATGAAGCATCACATCATTATTAAATCAAATTTAAAGTCTTGATATGATTTACGACCTGGCAATTTATTGTTAAAAACAGATTAAAAAGAACCATAGCTGCTTTTATCAGGCCCCAGTAATGATGTCAGTTTTCTTTGGAAGATCTTTGCTCTGTCAGTTGTCTTAGAGTTGATCTTCCAGCCATCTTCCACTGTCAGCTGTTAGGACAGACTTGCATGTAGCTGTTTTTTTTATAGAACAACAGTGCCCTCTTCCTTTTATGTACTGCAAAGCAATCCAACAGCTTCAAACCCAAAGTGTAGAGCAGCAAGAGACTGATAGTTCTCTCATTTGTGCTTCACATGGCAGCTTTAAAGTAAGGAAATTCCAGTACCATATAGCGGCTAATACAGACATAACTGAATGACTGAAATGACTATGTATATTGTGAGTTTATGGCTCTTCTGTATTTTAAAGTAGAACTCTGAATTCTTTCTTGAATTGTTCCCACCTCTGTCCAAAGGCGACGCCATCCGTGGTGCCTATGAAGGCATTGACCAGAATGGCTACGGTTTCAGCACCACTGACCGCGACAACGACGGCTGCTCCCCATGCATCTTTGGAGACATTGCGGAAAGTGACTGCTCCTTTTCAGAAGGTGGCGGCGGTTGGTGGTACAGCAAGTGTGGCTCTGCCAGCCTGAACGGCGACTGGCACCCCGCCGGTCAACACATCGGCTGGGCTTCGGGTCTCCACTGGCTCACCTGGAAACCTCCTGCACCTTACTCAGCCAAGGCCAGCAGAATGATGATCAAGTCTGCTTAAGAGGAGCCCACACTGGACATCCTGTTTATGTCTCAGTATTTCTTCCAAATATGTTCCCAGAGTTTAAAACAAGACATGTATGGTAAATCAATGTCTGTCAGAAGCGCAGAAGGCAGCAATGCTTATTTGTAAAGCTCGATCATTTACTTCTGTACGAAATCACTTTGCTAAGGATTTTGATTCATTGAAAATATATACTGATTAATAAATGTGTTTGTTTATTGACTTTAAAAACACTCACATACCATGTGGTTAATAGAGAATACACTTCACAGAGTTCATATGGCATAACACACTTTTGAAAACAATGTTAAGCCTTGGTAAATTTACTGACTTTTAGATTAGGTCTACCAGGTATGCTGTCAGCCATGTCCAAGACATAAAATCAGCATCTGAGCTCTTCATAACATTATCAATCAAAAAGGCTATGTTTGGGATGATAAATTTAGAGGGGAGGAACGTGTATGGGGACAGTTGGAAAGACTTGGAAGTGACCCACTTGGAAGCCTACATTGGGTTGCTCATTTTGGCAGGAATGTTCAAGTCAAAAGGCAAAGCAACAGCAAGCCTTTGGCTGCTGACACTGGAAGGGGAATATTTCCAGCCACCATGTCTCGAAACACATTCCATGTTTTCTCCCTTCTTATATGCTTTGATGATAGAGAAACAAGGCAGGGACGACAAGAGTGTGACAGACTTGCAGCAAGACAGGATGTATGTGACAAATGGGTTCAGCGATTACCCTTTCTTTAAAATCCAGGCCCCCATGTCCCTCTGGATGAATGTCTGGTTACATTTTGTGGCCGTTGTCCCTTCAGACAATACATGCCAAACAAAACGGCCAAATACCGTATCAAAATATGGGCAGCACATAATGCACAGTCCAGCTATGCCTGGAGTAAGTAAGATAATGAGGTAAAGAGGTATTATTCCATACCACGCAAAATATTTAATGATTTAGTGATGTAATCTAGCTAGAAGTTTTGAAAACTCTGTCCTATTATTCAACTCCTCAATTAGTGCACTGAACACAGAACAAGTCAGGTTGTCTGACAACATCTAAAGGAGACTATGAGAGCTGTGAGTCAAGTGGCAGGGTCAGAAAATCAAGACAATGTGCTGAAAAATGCTTTATAGCTCAGAAGTGATGACACTGCTGAGTTATTATACCTGCTTTTCAACACCTAATTGCTTCTTTTAGATTAATGTTGTATTTCTATCCCCAATCATTTCAACTATGTCCCCAGAAATAGACTCTCCCCTGAAGGTAAAACTATATTTGTTCCATAAACTGTTTCCAGAAATAACAACACTAATAGCACTTTAGAAAATGACTGTGGTAAACTACAATTACCTTGGAGCATGAGCGGTCGAGTTTCTTAGATGTAGAAGTTAGCTGCTGGATGAGTGACTTTAAGTCTGTTTCATAGACTGGGATTAGATGTGAAACTTCATAGCAATATTATCTGCCTCTGCACTGGTTACAAACGTCCAGCATCTCCAGGAATGTTGCTCTACAACCCCAAGCATGAGGATGGATGTGTTAACTTTGATCATGCAGCAGTAGTTATCTTTACCATCCAACCTAGAGTGTTTTGTAGCTGCTCTCCATTCTGCAGTTGTCCTGGTAAGAATAGATAATTGTAGTTAGTCTTGACTGTTGGTAGAAAAACATCTAGTCACCCTTTATTGGGCATATGTAGGACAAGAGAACATTAATCATATTCTTAATAATGGGAGGTTGTGGGTGGAGGTTGTGCGGTAGGTGGTGTGCCAGGACCATCTCCCAGGCGTCCAGCAGATAAACATCCAGTCCTTTAAATATGGCCCTGAGCACCTTGTTACCCTGCAGCGAGTACCACTCACTGATGGACAGAGCTGCAGAGAGCGTCAAAGCTTTGGGGTTTCCTGTCCGGATGATGACCAGCGTACCTGGAGATCTGTCCAGCAGCCGCAACACTGCCCTGCGGATGCTCTGCAGCCGCCGTATGTAGATCTCCATGGGGAAAGTGCCAAAGTGCGCCCAGATGCCAAAGACCACAACAGTGTTGGGGCCTCCCATCACATTGTCTAGTTCGTTGGCAATGTAATGCATTTGGCTGACTAGGACAGGATAAATACGGATAGGAGGACCATGGCAGCGGAACGTCACCAAGATGTTGTTTGCAAAGTCCATGGCCATGAAAGGTCCACCTTGCTTCTGACTGTGCAGGTCAAACTCCTTGAGATCTAAAAGTATTACAGAAGCATCAGATTCAGTGTAAAGAAAAATTACACTATTACCATCAATCCTTGAGAGAAAACTACCTGGTAGTGCTTTTTTGAAGTGGTCAAACCACTGCCTGACGGTGGAGTCTCCGTACAGGTGGACCACTTTGCCTTTCAGACACTGAGTGATGGCTGAGGAGGTGTTGAACTGGTAAACTTTGGAGCCACTTAGTGCTTGCCACACACCCTGGTAGTAATAGCCAGAGGGTCCAGACTCCACACTGCTGCTTTTCACTGCTGCTTGATCTGAGAGGAGGTAAAGATAAGAGTAAAATTTATTGTTAAAAATCCCTGGAAAAGTTATTTGACTATTATATTCATTTTATTACTAGTGGAGACCCTAATAAACACGCCTCTTTAGGGCCTTTGTGGACTCGCCTCTGTTTTCTGCTTGCATCTGTTCATAATAAACACACACCTACTCAGGATGGGGCGACATTAGCATGTGTGCTAGGACAATAACACAGAAATGCATCACACATAAGTAGCTTTATTGCTTTAAAAAGACTGTGGTTGTTAAACCTCACTCAAAGTGAAGGCAGTGTACAGTGGATTTGTTAGGGTCTACTCTCAGCAGCAGATTAATACCCATCTTGGACACCACTGGTTAGCAGGACAACGTATGTCTGACTGACTCCAAATAAACTAAAGTGTCTGTGTTCATTGTGATAAAAGAACAAGTCACTCAGTACAACAAACATTCATGTAGCCTTTAATGTATATTTTTGTACAGTCATAACTTTCGTTCTAAATTAGTCCAATCTCCATAAGTATTAATACTGAAGAGTCTTACCTTTAATATTTTCTTATAGTCAAGTAGAGTTGTATTGTATATCATTTTGTAAGGTTTTAATCCTTAATATTAAAATTATTTAGGTAGATTGAAACTATGAATAACACTGTATCAGTATTTAAACTTGTTAAGCTAATTCATAACCTTATTTTCCTTACTGTCTTACAATCACTGTCAAATGCTTCTCACTGTCGAGAGTTTTAAGCTGAAGCCCCCACTTGAAAGAGCAGCTTGCTTCAGGAGATTGTACTGGAATTCACTCAATGACCAGGATTCAGCTTTCTTTCTTTTCCTTCTTTTATTTCTGAATGTTTCCCCAGGTCAATACAGGTGAAAAACCTTAACACAAACACAAAGAAATTCAAGTAAATGTAACCCAAGAAACCATAACCAATAAACATAACCCAGAATCAGTACTTAATGTTTAAACTACTAGAAATTAACTTTGATATAATTAGACAATACCCATATTTAAAGCACCCGAAATAAATCAAATACTTTTTAAAGTGCTGTGCCATAATTATTTTATCTTTACATGTTTAGTAGCTTTTAATTTCACAATATCACATTTAATAAATTACTACTACTTTTATTATACACATTTTAACTATACTTTTACCCACATCATATTAGATACAAGACATTTTTAACTGGCATTTTAATCTCAAGAATTTTTAAATACATTACATTTTATCCTGAATTTACACACATGATTAGCCCACATCCACAAGTCCAGGGCAAGCTGCAAAACCACAGAAAAGAACTTAAAGCTCACCGGCTCCTTCTTCTTTCTTTGAACAAGCTTTAATCATGCAGTCTCCTTTTCTTTGTCTTGGCTCTCACACACTGCTCTTTGTGTGAATGCCTCCGGCCTCCTGATTATTGGATCATGCTCACCTAGTGCACTTCATCAGCTGCCTGCAGCTGGGAGCCACACCCAGACCTGATGCACTGAGGCAGGGTGGGTGCAGCCTGCAGCTCAGCTCCACAATGACTGTAGCTGTGTCCCAATTCAGGGGCTGCATCCTTCAAGGCTGCATTCGTCGGCCGCATACGTCACAGTGGTGCGACTAAGGCGGTCCCATTTCATAAAAACTCGAAGACTCCATCAAATGCGGCCGACGAATGCGTCCTTCTTTTCCACGGATTTGAAGGATGCGTCGGTGGATCCTTCATAGCCCCAAATATCCCAAGATTCATTGTGGGCCGGTGACAGTTCGATCAGCAGCTGGAGTTTTAACTGCTGACGGCTGACGGAGAAGATGGATTCATCAGCGGCAGAGAATTATAGTTTTAAATATTAGTATTGTGTTACAGCTCACTCCAATAGTACAAATGTTGAAGACATTAAAATTTGTATTAAAAAATCGATTAAGTTACGTTATATATGTGAGCTGCTGCAGTTTAAAACGTTTACTTTCCAATTGTACAGTTTCAGTGTTTAAGCTTTATTTTACCGAGACTGTGGCGATTTTTTGTGGATGTCAACAGATTTAAACCAGCTGTGAACGCTTCTTGTTTTTCACACAGTTTAGTTCCATACCACCGGACAGTACAAGACCCTCAAGTCTTCAAGTATATAAAACATATTGAAAACAAAAATCACAATTTCGGGATCAAATTCAGTCAAAAATTAGGTAAAATTACAACGTCGTCTTATCCTGATCATCGGGATGAAAATGTGTTTGTCAGGGTTGCTAGGCAACAGGAGCGGCACTACAAGATGTCATGACGCAAGCAGGAAGTTCGTTGTAGGCTAGACCATCTCATTTAACAAACGCTCATGCAGCCTTCTCATGCAGCCGACCCGTCCTTTGAAGGACCCAGCCTTCGAACGACGGGTAGGCTGGGTCCTTTGAAGGTTCGAAGGTCCTTCGAAGCCCCTGACACAGCTTGTTGTTACCTCTGCCAAGGAGGTTACGTGATGGCCGGCGCTGGTTTGTTTGTTTGTTTATTTGTGTGCAAAATAACTCGAAAAGTAAGGGATGGATTTGGATAAAATTTTCAGGAAATGTGTGAAATGGGACAAGAAACAAATTATGAAATTTTGGGAGTGCTCTGGATCACCATGTCGATGCAGGAATTTTTTTAAATGTAACTGTAACTGGGTGGTTTACTCTAAAAGCCACCAGAGGGCACTCTTGTTTTTGGGGTAACCCCCTGTGACCACATGACATTTAGTTGATTTAATTAAATGTGTTTGTAAATGTAAATTAAAATTGAAATACACCCGTGGAAAACTTATTTCTTTATTTCCTGTTCGTTTCGGCTCCGTGACCCGTCTGACTTCTGATGAGGAAGGATCTCGTATCTGAAAGCTCCAGTGAGCTGTTAGCAGACCTTGCTGTGTGCCGTGGCCCTATGAAGACCGACTCTGGGGTCCAAACGTTGCTTGGCACACATTGTTCACTATTTCACAGTGGACTTTTCACCAGGGTGGGGTTTATTTGTCCCTTTGGAAGGACCTTGTGGTGCCGCTAGCTCTGCTGTTCGGCTGCTTTTCGGGAAGTTTTTGGGGAGGTTTAGAGGTTTTCTGTTCCTTTAGCTTTTCTTTTTGGTTTCCTTATGTTTCCTTAGGGTGGGGGGATTCTGCCTTAAGTTGTCATTTCATTTGCGGGATGTTTTTTGAGTTTTTCTTGGTGTTTTCTGCCGTACATTAGCGGGGCATTCATTTTTTTGAGGGATTTTTATTTAATTACCACGGTTAAAAATCATTTAGTTAGCATAGGCTGGGCTTACAAACAGGGGGATTTGATTTCTGGGGTTCAACTTAATGTTAGGGGTTTTAAAAAAGGTTTAAAGGTCTTTAATTCATTCACTGTAAAGTGGGGGTCAATACAACGTATAATATTTTCATGTCATAGGGGTTAAAAATTCATTGGGTGGGTTTAATATTTTAAAATACTTTCACATAGATTTCATAGTTTCAGGGATTTCATATAAGTTTGAATAAGTTAAATTTTTAAAAAAGTGGAGACAGCACTGTGGGGATTTTATTTCATTAAGGGGTTTGTTTGGAAGTTTTCTGGTTTCATTCACTACTTTTCTGTTTATTCTTGGCCTTCAGTTCATAAGCATTTGCAATCCATATCCTCAAATTAAATAATACACACCACTCCTTATTGTTTATGCATACAAAGCTTTTAGTATAACACAGACACAAGACAAGTGACACGCCGCATTGTCGTTAACACATGTCAACTGTATGTAATTACATTTGTATCTGTAACGTTCCATACAAAATATGCAAATAGGGAGATTGTGTTGGGGCTGGACTGAAGCTCCTTGGCAGAGGTATGCACTCTTTGAGTGCTTTTCTAGTTTTAAATGTCCTGTTTACTTTTACATGTTACTTTACTTGACACAACTGTGTTTAATGGTTTCAAAATAACAGTTGAGGCCTATGACAAAAAGACTTGTTATCAGCATAACTTCACTGGTCCTTTATTGACATCTAAATCTGACTGGACTTCACATATACCAACCTCACCTGATGTATGAATCTAAAACTTGATTCAAAACAGGAAAAGCAATGATGATGCCAACACTAGAGCACTGTTTTACACTGCTTTTTGTAGTAGGTACACCATCAAGCAGCAAAGTTCATATGAAAAAGGTCATTTTATCTCCATGTCTCCAAAAGTACAAAATATGTTGGTCAGATATTTAGTTTTCACTTACTTTAATTGTTAGGTTATGGTTTTGGTAGGAAAAAAGGTCCCTTACCTTCCTTTCCTGGCAGCACAGTGACTTTAGCAGGTCCTGAAGCTGGAATTGAGACTTTCATGTTGACACCGCTGAAGAAAAAGCACTTACTAAAATCTTTTGCATACACACACATACACCACAACATCAGCAAAATATTTGAGGTTAAACCCAGAAAAATCCATTTAAAGTTAAAGCTGCACTATATAATGTTTTCCTGTACACAATAAGTGTGACAGATGGGCATTTTAGTGTCTTTATAATAATTGTTGAGTTTACGACCCTTACATTTGCTGTTTCAGTTCAGTTTCACCACCCATCATCGTAATTTATTTGATGCAGCAGCTGGCTGTTGAGCAAACAAAGCTCTGAGTAAACACTACAGACTAATAAACAGCTGGTAAAGTTATCATCCAGCTGGTGAACATACGGGATCATCATTGCAGATAAAGAGCCTGATATTTGCCTGTTGCCTCAGAGAAGAACAAAGCAAACAAGGAACAAAAAAAAGAGACAGAGTGAACAGCAGACTTGTATTTACCAGGCAGCCATTATCACAACTACAAATGAATGGCAGTGTTGCTCCATGTTTACTGGATGTATAAACTTGGTAAGGCAACTTTAACAAACCAGGTGTGCATCTGTAGGTTTCTACAAGGATGGTATCCAAAATAAATAGAAATAATAGTGCAATTCAGAGCGGTTATCTTAATTTGTATGATTTAAGACATGTTTTACTGCATTAATAACTCCAGAAATTTCCTGCCATAGACCAATACACAAGTTACTCACCGCTGAAAGAGTTTCTCCTCCTTGAACTTGAGGTTTGTTTCGGAGCCTCGGATGAAGTGGTTGATCCTGGTATCACAGTCCAGACTCTCTGGCTTGTAGCAGAACCATGGGTCACCTGTATGGAGGTCGGTGTAGTTGCACAACGGTCGCCCGGTTGGACGCAGACATACGTTGCATTTGGTAGTTTCAGAGACGTTGCCTGAGCGGAAGACGCTCTGGAAGTTCATCCTGTCGGGGTGTTTGCTAGTCAACCTGCGCACCACCGTGATGGCCTCACTGGGGTGAACCAGTTTCACCTGATAGAAGAGAGAACAGATGATTTAACATGTTTTAACTTCAAGAATTAATTAAAGCTGCACCCCCTGATTCAGGCATGAAGCTGATTCATCACAGATTATCAGCTCCATTGATCACTAGCACAAAACATATTCTTTTTACAAATACAGCAAAATTGTGGGTGCCTGTGTTTTTTAGGTGCTATTCTTGGGCAGTCGGATTGAACACAAAACTGGAGAATAATCTGTTTGCTAAATCTCATCCCAGTCAGCCCAATCATTGTTCAAGTATTTGAAGGATGTTCTCTTAAGCATAGAAGCTAATACTTAAAGCAAAAGTGGAATTGAATTGAATTGAATTGAACTCCTTTATTGTCATTGCACATGTGTCAGAACAACAAAATTACATTTCAGTTACATCCTGTCCAAGAAACATAAAAAAGACAGTAACACAAACATGGGGAGGACAGGAGCGGGAGAACTGTGGTTCGCCACAAGGGCAGCGCCCCGTCTTACTTAGATGAAAAGGGAGAACAAGGGGCAAGAAGAGGGAAAAAAACAGCAACTTCCAAACTAGACTCCTGTTAGAGGGGGACACAGTGTGGGATTGGGAGAAAAAAACACCTCAGCATACAGCAACAACAAAAAAAAAACAAACTCCAAGACTTGCACATGTGGGTAAGGGAGGGTGTTAGGGAGGGGAGGTTTCGCAGCACAAACACAGGGGCGCGCACGCAACCGCTGATTCAGAAACAAAGTTCACAGGAGTATGGGGTGATGGGGAGGGATCAGGCCAGAGCATCTGTCTGCATGACCTCCAGGAGAGTGGAGAGATAACCCGCCTTGGGAAGGCTGGTTATGTCTGGGAGCCAATGAAGATAACAATTGTTTTGGGTGAGGCCGACTCTGGAATTTTTATGTCAGCCTTAATGTCTCTCTGAGTCTCACGATGGCTTGCTTCGAATAAATCCAAATTCTGGCCAGTTTCAGCCGAGCCGAGCTGACAAGTTCTCCAAGTTGGCATCCGTCTTGCGATGGAGTTCAGGAATCACATCCAGCTTGCGATTGAACTCACATATTGCTTGAGTCTGAGTGCTGACAGCCCTGCACATTCCCTCACTCATGACTGGCAGATTATTGAAAGCCAAAAGTGCTGCCAACGCATTCTGAACTTTGCGATAGATCAGGAAGCTGCTATCTCCAATCAGCAGCATGCCTGTCACCATAATTCCAATTATGTAGACATCTTCATCAAATCCATAGTTTTAGGTTTTTAGACAGAAATGTCGAGAGAAGCTCCAATTGTTAAAGACAACAGAAGACAAGAGCAGAGCAGGGCAGATAAGGGAAGGGAGGGAGAAGAAGAAAAAGCATCCGCCTTCGTTGAGAGCCAGAAAAGAATATATATATATATATATATATATATGATGTATAATCAATGAAATTGTTGGATTGTTTTCACGTCCAGTTAATAAAGCTGCCTACAGTAGTAACCCAGCATTACCTCCAGGGCCATGAACTTGACATTTTATCACATGACATCTAGCATATCCGCTGTCTAGTGTTCTTACCAATCGGAAGCTACCAACAGAGCATAGGCTGACTTAAGCATCTGCTCTGTTCCAGTGGATTTGGGCATGTTTACACTCCAGCAAATTGAGCCTAACTTGTTTTCCAAGATGAGATTATATGCACCAGGCTCATCAGCCAAAAATGTTTAAATAAAAATGAAACAACAGTCTGATATTACATTTCCCTTCATGCTTGGAGTGCTAAGGCTAACTAGCGCTACCCTGCAATTCAATGCTTCCAGTTCTTCTTCATGGGTCATCAACTGATTTGATGCTGACATTTTTGCCTGAAATAGGATTTTTTAGTCTTTTACCATGATATCATGTATGTAGTCATCAAATGCATTTTACAATCCTCTCATATGGAAACCAGTCAGCATGAAGCATTAAAAAGTCCGTTTTCAATCAACTTCTGAATTAGACAAATCTCAGTTAAACACACAAGTAGACAAAATTTGCAGCTGCTGTCTAGAAATAGGATTCCAAGGGGTGAATCTGCCACTCTTATTCTTCTAAACTTAACTAAGCACAGGCCTAGGCTAACAATTATTTGGAAGATAGGCTGCAAACACATTTAATATGATAAATTTTACCTCAACCTGTGCGTTTCCTTCCCAGAGTAAAGAGAAGACAGCAGAGTAGGTGCCATTGAGATGATCCTCCACTCGCCCTGTGACACCAGCTCCAAGAGTCGGGTTGTGAAGTCGGGCGAATAAGACGTCTCCTCCAGACTTCTTAGGACGGCCTTTGAAGTCATACATTTTGATCAGCACCTCCAGCTTGTCCCCTACATACCACTGTCCCCCGCCTCTTCGTGGAAGAATGGCAAAGGTGCTTTTAGCTGGACAACTGGTTTCATTCAGGGAAAAAGGAGTCGGCAAAGGCGGACTTTCTGGCCAAGCAATGGATTCTAGTAGGTGCTTTTCTTCAAGGGCCTCTTTGGGGGACAGCGGTTGGAAAGTGCAGAAATCAAGATGTTTCTGAGGCACCACTCTTGGGGGTGGGCTCGCTTGCTTCTGAAACTGGCAGAAGTTCAAGAGAAGAGATGGTGACAAAGATGCTTCAAACAAATGGAAAGACAGAAAGGTGTTTTATGCTCTTTAGAACAGAGTGATGTATAAAATGAGAGATTTCAGTGAGATAAAACAAACTTAATCTGGATTTGGGCCTCTTGCAGCCTCACACAAAATAACAGAAGTTTAAAGGGTATCAATCTGCTATACCCAAGCCGAACCCTATCCCTAACCCTATCAATATTTCATTTAGTCTTCTTTTACTCTGTAAATTGAAAGAGTAACTTTACATCAAAGGAAGTTAAGTTACTTTTTAAATGTGAAAACAAATATCTGGAAGGGTGAGAAGCTACAGGGTGAGAAGTCCAAATATCCTTAGAGTCAGTTTCACTTACAGAATTGTGCTACAGCAGCTGCTGTTATAAACACCTAAAAACAGATTCATCTACCAAACTTAAAACTGGAGAGTCACACACGCAGACATAAAGGGAAGGAAGTAAGAAAGATGCTGGTCAAAATGGGGAAGCAAAACTTGCCATTTCTATTTTAAAATGAATCATACATTAGATATGCTTTGCTAATTTTCTATGTCTAGTTGCAGTCATGGTATGGTTTGTTATGGAGGTAGAAATATAAAACGGATGATTGTTGTGATCGATGATTAATTTCAACTAAAGGAAAACAGGAAAACATACAAATGAAATGAGCAAAACTGTTCTGTTCTCTGGCTGAGGAACCTTTATGCAGTGGATACATTAGAAGTGCATTTTAAACGTCAGATTCTCTCAATACTGGCACCAAATTATTATCTTCAATTAATCCAGTGTTAAATCTGATTAACACAGTGACAGTATTCTTTGCTTTGATACAATCTGTCCAATCTCATTAAATGATCAGAACCAATACCAGTCTTCTTTGAGATGGTTTATTACTTTAAGCAACAGAGCTTTGTTGTTGTCAAAAAACTATTACAAACTCAAACAAATGAGTCTCAAAGTTACACAGCTTAACATTTTGCCCATTACAAGTGCTACATCCTGGGCCAAGGGGGAAACCCTCGTGCAACAAGAGATGCACTCCATTCCCAGGAGGGCTGCAGATTTCAGCCCTTACCATTTTTATTACTAAACTGGTAGTCAGATACTACCAATCCAAAATTATAGTCAACAAAACTACAAATGAATACCTAATCTAAGTCAAAAACAAGGGAAAATGAATTTAAAGCAGACAAACTACCACCACGCTAGACAATGACGAGACAGTTTAGTATGGAGGAAGTACTATCTGCATATTTTACAACATGCTGCTGTGAACCGATAAAAAATGCAAATGGATCAGGGTTTATGAAATGAAAATCACTAAGGTGACAAAACAAAGAACATGGGCATGTAATAAACGTTAAATAAGCCTCAAATTGCTGAAGCCGTAAATCCATCTCATTGAGCACAAAATGTGGATTAATCCGCCACTGAAAATAGTCCCTAATAAATGCTCTCTTTACCCTGTTTCAGTGGCATTTACTAAAAATCTCAGTGCCCAACTGTCTTGAGGCATCATTTGACATTTTTTAAAACTATGTATTTGTCACCTGTAAACACTTATTTGTTGGTCACAGAGAGTTTTTTGTTACACTACCTGTTAAATTACTTTTGCGACAACTATAAGAAAGTATTAAATTAAAAAATTACATAGTAAAGTATTACCAAAAATGCTGTAGTAAGGACACGACTCTGTTGCATGGGAATCGAGGCAGTAATAGCAGTAGGCTATACTGCAGCTGTAATGTGATTACTGAGTTTAGGAATAGTAATACCTTGCACTACTGCATTACAGACAAATGTCATTTAAATACAGTATTGTCTTTGTAATGCATTACCCCCAGCACTTGTAGACAGTTAGAAAAACAGATAAAAACCTAGACAAACTGCTGCTGTCTGCCAAAAGAAACTAAAACGGCATGTTTTTGCCAAACGTTATGAAGAACATTACAGTAATACTCAATGTTTCAAACAGCAGCCACACTCACTTGTACTTACAACTGAGTCCTTACCTCCAGCATGTCCATGAAACACAGCAGGAAGATTAGGACAAGCGCAGTCAACAACACCAGGATGGCGCCATACTTTGGAAGGTAAGTGGTGACCTCCTGCCTTTTACAAGCTCTGAGCGTCATGATTGGTGACCAGTCTGCATCTCCTGCTCTTCTGGGTCTGGGTTAAAAAGCAGAAACAAAGGGGTACAAATAACGTGGCATCACTTCTCACATCCTGGATAGTTTTATAACTGATCAAACATCTACCAAGGTCGCAATCAAAGTCAGTATCCACTCCCCCCTTTCACATCCCCTAATGTTCTTCCCTTGCAAAATAATGCAAATATTTGAATACATTTGGTCACTGCAGCCTTTTGCCAAATGACACCACCTTCTGCAAAGTTACCCTTGTAATAAATTGCACGTATCCGTTTTCACACGGATCAGAGACATGTGGCTAATGTCTATCACTCAAAGGTTCTTTAAATAGCAGGTTTGTAGCAACACGGATGTAAAGTAAAACGGTTTTGATGCAAATAGCAGCCAATGAGCTGACTATTAAACACACAAAAATGTTCTGTTAGACCATTTCTAAAAACACGACTAACTGATTGGAGCTGTAAATGTTCATTTACTTATCTTAAACATAAATATATATATATTTTTAAAAAATTGTCGAGCATGAGTTTGTCAACCTCATCAAAATCAGCTGGCTTTCTATGAGCAACTTTTTGAAATTATTTTATCACATAATTCATGCATGTCCAGGGTTACATACAATACACACGCCTTTAGAAATTATAGGTTTGGAGCAGAGCCGGCTGGCCCATTAGGTAACACAGGCAAATGTTAAGGGCGCTGTGGCCTCCAGGGGGCGCCACAAAATCAGGAAAAAATTCACCTTCAATATAATTATATTAAAACTAGTTATTACTATTAACTCTTAAAATGGAAATGCTCACATTGATTCAAATGTAAAGTGATGCCCAATTAGTATTGGAGGTGGGCGGCACATAAAATCTCGCCCCAGATGCCACATTTACCAATTTTCCACCAAGAAGAATCAGGTACTAGTTCGGTGCTGGTGCTAGTGCTTAGTTCGTTCAAATCTTGCTCCTCCTAAGAACCTGTTTTCTTTTCCATTGGCAAGGAGCCAACTTGGAGCCACACCATTGCGTCACCGTAACACGACTACGCTTGCATTGATTACATAGCAGTTAAACAAACGCAATAAGTTGATGATAATATCTGTGTTTATCTTTATAGATGGTCTTAAGGCTGTTTGCGAGGTGGAGGTTGCCTGTTGGGCACGTCTGCTGTCGCGCTACTGGTGGGATACAATTGTACCAGATTTCAGCATCAACAGTTTGTGCAAAGCTTCCGTGTCCCGGGAGTCATTCCAATACATCTATGATCGGACCAGGGACGTCCTAGAACAAGAACACAAATTATCGCTTGTGTGTCTCTTTCCACCGTTGATTGTTGGTCACACTAACCCGTCCCCAGCCCCTTAACATTTTTTGACGCCAGTGACAGCACACCAGTGACAGTCACCACCCTGTCCGCAGCAAATCTATTTCTTTCCACCACGAAAAGCCCTCGAAAAACCTTTGGCTTAAATAATCGATTTTCTTGTGGTGAGTGACTCCAACAAGTTTTTATTAGGTCCTTGCTCGGACCTTTCAATTAGCACCGCTGCTAGTAAAGTAGCTCTGCGCTGCATGGCTACCTCTATGTCTCCTGGATAAGACGCACAACTTCGAAAGGCAAATAAAAAAAATATCTGACCTGCTAGAAGATGTTCGCCGTCTCTCTGCGGAGTTGAGGGATAAAGACGCTCTCCTGGCCAGATCTATGGAGGTGGCCCACGAACAGTCTCTACGGATTGCCTCGCTCTCTGCGGCCTTCCAGGACACGGCACCCTGGGATCCCTCCTGTCCACGACCATCATCCTGCTCGACACCGAACCGCCAGCGATCATGGACGGAGGTGGTGATCCGGGGCAGGCGGAGGACCCCAGTCAAAGCCATCTCGCCTCCACTCTCCCTCTCCAACCGCTTCTTGGCCCTGTCACAGCTTGAAGAAAAACCGGCTGATGGGGAAGGCCTGAGCTCAGCTCCTGCACTTTTCTCCACTTCCTGTCCCAACGGCCCGGCAGCTCCCCCTCCGCTGCTGGACACTGTGAGGCCTCTACACTCCGCCGGATCGGCGTCCCCGCCGGTTGCAGTCCCGGATCAGCAGCTGTCATCCCGGGCCTCGACCTCTGTGTCACGCTGGAGGCTCCTGGAGGAGGCTGTGCGGAGGCGGTCTGGGAGCACCCACTGCCCTGGTGCAATCCCGGACCCTCGACCGGGAGATGAGGCTGCCACCTGTCATAATGGTCATCACCACCACCTGGAGCCCACCGAGCTCCCCTCTGCCAGATCAGGCACTATTCGGGGCACAGGGACCACCGGCTCTCCACCTGCTGGACGGCCCGCCTCAGCGCTTCGACAGAGGGACACACGTCCGGCTCCGGCCCCGGTCCCGGCTCCTCTCCCTGGCTGTCGCCCGGAGATGACAGCGAAGCGTTCTCAAGCATCGGATAGCAGCGTTGCCGGCTCGCCTCACCGGTCACCTCCTCCCCTCTTCAGACCCACCATACTCATCATCGGTGACAGCATTGTAAAAAACATCCGTTTCTTTAACGCCATCACATGGTGTTCTCCTGGTGCCACCGCTGCTGTTATCCTGGACAAACTTCCAGAGCTGCTGCAGTTTGTCCCATCCTCCATATGCCGTGTCATAATTCACGTGGGCACAAATGACACATTTCAACGACAGTCTGAGGTAACAAAAATTGATTTTTTGAACCTCTTCAGCCTTCTGAAATCCTGTGGGAAGTCAGTGTTTATTTGTGGGCCCATACCAACGCTGTCCTGTGGTGCTGAGCGGTTTTCTAGACTCCTCAGTTTGAGCACCTGGCTCCTGCACACCTGCCCTGCTCATAATCTGAATTTTATTGATAATTTTAATCTTTTCTGGAACTTTTAACAGCAAACATTGTCCACGTGGTTCAGTCATCCCCAGCGGAATGACTGTCATTAAGCCACGCCCCCTCACACGCCCCACACACTTCCCCTCTGGCCACTGAAACACCGGACTGCATCACTCACAACATTCCCACTGTCGTTTTTAACAGACCCAGCAAAACCAGGACTTCTTTTAAACCAAGAACCTTATTTCTTTTAAAACGTCAGGAGCGCATGTTCACCACCGGTGTCAATTTGGCCCTGCTGAACGTGCGCTCCCTTTTAAACAAAACTTTTATTACTAATGACCTGATTTTAGATAATAAATTAGATGGTCTTCTTCTGACAGAGACGTGGCTTGGCACTGATGCACCTGCTGTTCTTACCGAGGCTTCCCCACCAGATTTTAACTTTTTATTCTCCATCAGACAGGGTAGAAGAGGAGGAGGAACAGCATCCATTATAAGCAAAGCCCTCACCCTGTCTGAAGTGTCTTTTAACAGTTATTCATCATTCGAGCATCACTCTTTTGTTTTTAGCAGCACTCACATCCTGTGTATTACAGTGTACAGACCACCCCATCACTCCACCCTTTTTATCAGTGAATTCTCAGAACTATTATCAATCATTCACACAAAATATAACAAGATTTTAATAACTGGTGATTTTAACTTACACGTCGATGATATCTTGGACCCAATGTCCAGAGACTTTTTAAACCTTTTAAACTGCTTTGATTTTAAACAGCATGTCACACAGCCTACTCACAACAGAGGACACACCCTGGACCTGGTTATAACTCATGGCCTGTCCATTGGTGTGTCCTCTGTTGTTGACCTGGCTGTGTCTGACCATTACTGTGTGTCTTTTAATATCACCAGTTTTAACCAGCAGGAGGCCCCGGTGAGAACGGTGAGGAAAAGCTACCTAACTTCTGAAGTGGCTGCAAATTTTATTGAGATTTTACAGAGCACTCCTGCTGAAATTTTACCTGCACCCTGTGATTTTATCGTGGACAATTTCAATAGCAAACTGAAGTCAGTACTTGACTCAGTAGCTCCACTTTTAACAAAAACCATCAAGAGTAAACCCATACCCCCGTGGAGAAAAAACGATAAAATCAATCAATTAAAAAGAAATTGTAGGAGTGCAGAGAGAAGATGGAGGAAATCAAAATTAACAGTCCACTATGAAATTTTACGCCAACAACTCAAAATCTACAATAACGCAGTCAAACAGGCAAGAACTTCCCATTTCGCACAACTCATCAGCTTTGCAGACCACTTCAGAACCAAAATCAAGGACATCAGATCTAGCCTTTTATCCCAGCAAGTTTTACCTGTTAACACACCTGATCTGCTGTCCTTGCCTGAGGAAACACTGGAGAGTTTTGCCCTGGTTGATGCGAGGACACTTGGTCGAGTTTTCTCCCAAGTAAACCCAACAACCTGCCTTTTAGACCCAATTCCCACATCACTTTTAAAATCATTTTATGGATTCTTTGAGGAACAGTTTTTAAACATTATAAATTGCTCTCTTCAGACGGGTGTCTTCCCCACTGCCTTTAAAGCGGCGGTGGTGAGGCCCCTTCTAAAGAAGAGCAATTTACATCCTAATGATTTTGATAACTATTGACCTGTATCCAACTTACCGTTTTTAAGTAAAATTTTAGAGAAACTGGCTTTTAACGAAGTCAGTGACTTTTTAAATAAAACTAACATTTTAGAAAAACATCAGTCTGGTTTTAGGATGAACCACAGCACCGAGACAGCACTTTTAAAGATTTTAAACGATATCAGGTGGAATTTAGATAACAAAAAACTTACAGTGTTGGTTCTACTGGATCTAAGCGCCGCTTTTGATACAGTAGACCATCACATTTTATTAAACAGACTCAGACACCTGGTCGGCCTCTCTGGTACTGTTTTTAACTGGTTCACCTCCTACCTCACAGATCGATGTTTTTATGTAAGTATGGATACATGTTCCTCAGGAACCCATGGAATTAGGTGTGGGGTTCCCCAAGGGTCAATTTTAGGTCCCATTCTTTTTAATCTTTACATGCTTCCTTTTGGGGACGTCATCAGGAGACACGGCATCAGTTTCCATAGCTACGCTGATGATACACAGCTGTACACTGCCGTGTCTCCTGATGACACAGGGCCAGTAGATACCCTTTTAAACTGTATTTTAGACATTAAGTCATGGATGGCAGTGAATTTCCTACAGCTCAACCAGGACAAAACTGAAGTTTTGGTTATAGGTCCTGAAGGCCAGAGAGAGACACTTTTATCTAAATTACATAATTTTAAACCAGCAAAATCTGTAAAAAAAACTGGGCGTGATTTTTGACTCTGAGCTGAATTTTATTCCACATATTAAAAATATAACAAAGATCGGTTTTTACCGTCTGAAGAACATAGCCAGAGTCCGCCCGTTTCTCTCTCAGGCCAGCACGGAGGTGCTAATGCATGCTTTTATCTCTTCTCGTTTAGACTATTGTAATGCCCTGCTCTCTGGTCTTCCCAAAAAGAGCATTTTAAATCTACAATTATTGCAAAACTCAGCCGCTCGCGTGCTGACGAGGACCAGAGGGTGGGAACACATTACACCAGTTTTAAAGTCGCTACATTGGCTCCCCGTCCGCTTCAGGATCGATTTTAAGGTTCTTTTATTAGTTTTTAAATGTCTTAATGGCCTTGCGCCTTCTTATTTATCTAATCTGCTTTTAACGTATCGACCCTCGCGGACCCTGAGGTCCTCTGGCAGTGGCCTTTCAACTGTACCACAAGCCAGGACAAAGACCCACGGCAAGGCTGCATTTAGCCACTATGGCCCCCGGCTGTGGAACAGCCTGCCGGAGAACCTCAGGACTGCAGAGACTGTCGGTGTTTTTAAAAGAAGGTTAAAAACTCACCTTTTTAAGCAGGCTTTTAACGGAGTTTTATAATTTCTTATGTTCTTATTATTTTCTATTTATTACTTTATGTATTTTACTCTTTTAACCTTTTTACTTATATCTTAGGTCTTTTATTCTTTCTTATAGTTTCAAACTTTTAGGTTTCCAGTGTTTCCTCAGGATAGACCTCCACACTGGGGGCTGTGTCTGGCCTGCTGCTGGGGGTTCTGTCCGCGTGTCCCTTCGGCCCGGCCGGTTGGGGGGCTCCTCACCTTGGTGTGGGGATCCCCCTGTCTGTCGGGGTCGGGGGTCCGTGTGCCGGCGCCCCCAGTGGTCATGGCCTATGGCTCCTCCCAGTGTGGAGGACCCCAGTGTAGGCGTTTTCCATGATCCTCAGTGTCATGCCATGTCTCCCTACAGGCAGTGCTGAGAGTGTGTGGGCGTGTGTCTGTGCATGTATGGGTGTGTGTGTTGGCGTGCTTCTACAGTTATGTGTATATATGGAGGGAGGGAGGGATGGGTGCTTGTTTTTAATGTTTTTAACATTGTGAAGCACTTTGCGTTGCATTTTAATTGTATGAAAAGTGCTATATAAATAAAGTTTGATTTGATTTGATTTGATGTACTCGATGCTTAGTTTAACCAGGCAAAGAGTTGGTGCTTGCTAAGCACCAGGTTTTAGCACCTGGAACCGGTGCTAAACAACACAGGCATCACTAGAAGCAGATATGGAAATACTGGAAATAGAAAAGGAAGCAGCAGCTGCTACAGGGAGAGCGGAATTCTTGGAAGCACCTGCAGAACAGGACGACATTATCAGCGCAAGGAGCCCAGTCCCACCTCAACTCATCCAACAACAAACCAAAGAGTATGTGCAACATCAAAATCAGCCAAGTGCCCCAGCTCAACTACCACAAGACACCTCAGCATGACAAAAATCCCTCTCCAAATACACTGCCAACGTTTCCACCGACGAGACCTGTTCAAAGCCTCTCTCCCTCAGTGTACCAAAGGACACACACAGCAAATCAACCTCTAAGCAAACAAAGAGACAAACTAAATCCATACAGTCTCAACCCTCTTCCCCATGATCCTAGCAACCACCTATGGTGGACTTTGCTAAGTTCCTTGCACGCAGAGTTAATCACAACAGGACTTTTTAAGTTTGATGACACCCCAGAGAACTTTAGAGCATGGCAGTCACCCTGTATAAATGCAACTGAAGGTGTGAGGCTCACATATAGTGAGGAATTGGATCTCCTTGTCAAGTGGCCCCCCCCGCCAGGCTAAGCGTCACTAGTATATTTATTTTAAATAGGTTTTTTATGCACCAAAACAGTGATAGCAAAGACGGTATAGCCTACAGAGTTTTCAATTACATCTGCGGATACGGTTAAAAGCGCAGTGGTGACATTTTATGGTCGATACGTGAACTTCTTCCAAAGTCGGAGGAGCACTGGAGGAGACGATGAGCGCGCTCATTTACCTCCAGGCCAAGGGGAGTTCATCCCTGGCGAGCCGACCGAGCCGCGTCTCCATGATGAAGCAGAGCCAGTGCGAGTTAGCACGGATGTTAGCACGTCATCGGAGCAGCCTTCTGCGAGCCGCGATGGCAAACATTGAACTAGCGAATTCAATCCAAAATGGTTAGCTTACCTTAAATTTAGCGGATGGCTCTGCCAGACCTAGTATAATAAGCCCAGACAGATTGATGTACTGATCCAACCTGCACCATGTGCAGCAATAAGTAGGAGAGGTCACACAGCACAGCAGACCTGTTCAGCCACTGAGTTCCCTGGTTTTACCCCTCGGCCATGTTTGTACTTTTTTTTAATTTATGTTAATTAGTTAATTAATTTTACTTTCAAATGTGACCAGCAACGACTTGTTTTAAGATTCAGTAGGATTTAACTTAAGTGAAAACAATTGATATTATTTATTTTAATTGTATTTTTTGTGTTTGTTCAAACCATATTTTAAGATGCCTTTTCATGAGACTCTACGTTTAAGTATTGTTAATAAATGGCTTATAATAACACACAACAGTCATAATTTCAAAATTACTGTCAACTTTTAACTTTTTTTTTTTTTTTTACAAAAACACGGTGGGTGACTGGTGGGCTTCTCTACCACCGGGCTTAGCAAGTTTTCTGGGGGAAACCCTGCATCTCTTAGCCAAATGCAGGGCTTTTTGGATGAAACTACTCCAAGAAAGACATAACATACTCAAACAACACAAACGCTGCTTTAGATGTTGCTCTCCCAATCACATGGTGAAAGACTGTCAAATAACGCTCAAATGTGACGAGTGTCAAAGTGAGAAACACTGCTCTGCTATGCATCCTAATGCAACCCAACAACCTCGGTCACCACCCACACCTGAGCTAGAGGCAGAATCCCAAGACAACTCTCCTCCTGAGGTAACGTCACAGTGCACTGAGATCTGCAGTGAAGGCAGCCCTCCACATTCTTGCTCCAAGACATGCCTAGTCAAAGTATTCCCCAAAGGCTAACCTGAACGCTCTGTAAAGATGTATGTGATCCTTGACGATCAGAGTAATTGTTCGCTAGCTCACCCGAAATTCTTTCAGCTCTTTGGAATAAATGGCAGCCTGTTAACGTATAATATGAGAACACGTGCTGGTTTAACAGAGATGCTTGGCAGAAAGGCAAATCGAGCCAGTCAGTGGAGGCTTACGTCTGGACCTTTCTCCCCTCATTGAATGTAACGAAACAATGTTTAATAGAGATGAAATACCAACTCCCGAAGTTGCCCTTACACATGCCCACTTAAAACATCTCGCTCCTCACATTCCCAAACATGACCCTAGTGCCCAGATAGCAGTCCTACTGGGCAGAGACATTATTCGAGTTCACAAGGTGTGGCAACAAGTCATCAGGCCCCACAATGCCCCCTTTGTGCAGCGGTTGGACTTACGGTGGGTAATCGTGGGCGAAGTATGTGTCAGTGCTCATAAACCAACCGTCAACGTGTACAAAACTCACATGCTTCCTAACGGCCGTCCATCTCTCCTCACTCCTTGCCATAACAGCATCAACATCAAAGAGAAATCATGCTACAGCAGGGAGCACAGGACTGGCCTCTCTAAACACATCTTAAAGACAGCTGCAGCTGAAGATAAGCTTGGGCACAATGTCTCTGAACGTACAGAGAGCGATAACAAACGTGCCATGTCTTTCAAGGATGAGAACTTTCTAAAACTAATGGAGAAAGAGGTCCATCAGGATGAAAGCAGTAACTGGGTTGCCCCCTTGCCATTCCGATCTCCTCGCTTGTCACTCCCAAACAACAGAGACCAAGCAGTGTCTAGACTCAGCTCTCTAAGACGCAACCCAACAAAAAACCCTCAAATGCAATAACAGCTCTCAAGGGGTTTATGGAAAAGCTGTTTGAGAACAAGCATGCAGAAATCGTACCACCCATCAATGACAATATTGAATGCTGGTACTTGCCTACATTCGGGGTATATCACCCTCAGAAACCCGGTCACATACGGGTTGTCTTTGGTTCGAGTGCTGAACAGTTTGGTGTGTCTCTCAACTCAGTGATACTAACAGGCCCAGACTTCAATCACACCTTTCTCGGTGTATTCGTTCGGTTCAGAAAGGAACCTATCGCAGTCACTGCCGACATCCAGCAAATGTTTTGCAGATTTCTCGTCAGACCAAAAATGGCAAAATTGCAAAGCTGGTCCTGGTCCTGCCCACTCCAATGCAGATGCAGGTCTTTTCAGTGGTGGGCCTTAACAAGACCAAGACCAGGAACAGCTTGGCCCTGGATGGAATTAAGATGGCTGGCCTTGAGTCCTGCTTTAAGGTGGGAGCTCTCTGCAGCAGTCATCAAGGCCTCAAAAAGGACACAAGCCAGTACAACCAGGCGCACATATCTTAAGCACAATGACTGGTGTCAGGATCCCTGCTTTAGCCCTGCTGACCCCCCTCACCCGCACCATAGCTTTGCAATCAGCAATTGCAGGAATCTGAGGCAGCTGTGGGACTGGCACACCTGTGATGAATCACAACTCGCAATAAAACGCCAGCTCATACTTCCACTCTCTCTTCCACTTGTGCTCCTGTCTGTCTACTCCGGACTGCAGTTGTTCAACTCTCCGCATCAGCTACTCACATGCTGCCACGGATCTGTCCCCGCTGCCCACGGCATCATGCTACGGGACTCTTCCCCTGTTTGGACTCTGCAGCACATTGCCACATCGTAGCGGCACCACTCACCAGCCAGACTCTTCCGGCCCGCCGGCGATCTCCTGTCTCCCTCTGCAACTGCTCGTCTCGCCGGATCCTGATCCCCTGAAGCTCGCCTGCCCCTGTAGTTCAGTTTAGTTTCTGTTTGTGAGGATCCCCGTTTTGTTACATTAGGTCTGTTTGACTTTTGGCTTGCCTTAGTTTATTTCCCCCCCTTTTTTAAGTTAAGAGTTTCCCAAGTGTTTCGTTAGTTTCAGTGTTTATTGAATGAACTTTGGTTTCTCTCTGTTAATTACACTGAGCTTAGTTTTTCAATCCTGGATGGTTTTGAGTTTTCGGTGTTATAATAAAACTTTGTTTTTTGAAACTCTCCTTGGTCGCTGCCTGCCTGGTGTCTGCACTTGGGTTCAGACCTCTGCCCGTGACACATGGTCTGTGTTGTGTGCTATTGCCTCCCTCTTGTGATTGCCTGTTACCCGAGTTGATTGCACATATCTGGTCGTCTGCGTCCTATCCCGTTGTCCTTGCTGTCCTAAACATGTTTCATGCCCACATACCTGGTATTCATGTATACTATTCCCATGTTTCTTAGTCTCTTGTGTTAAACTTTATTTTTTCTGATGTACTTTTTACCCTTTTTGTTGGTACTTTGTTTCTGTTGCACTTTGAAGACCTATTTATTTACATTTTAATATACATTTATAAATACATTTTGTTCCCTCTGATTGCTATATTGTATGATTAAAACTGCACAAAATTAGACGTTCTGTGCTCTATGTCTTCCTGTTTATGAGACAAAATTTTGGTTGGCTCCACCAAATCTCACTCCAAGGTTTTTTTGAAAAGTTGGCAGCCCTGGTTTACTCACATTGAAACAAAAAGCAAAGTAAAAAATCTGAACCACGTACTTTTCTTCTGCTACTAGAATTTAGTAGATTTTAAAATGGACCTGCTTCTCATAGGGAATCCAAAAGCAACCTTGGATTGTTGGGTTTTCTGTTTCCTGTTCTTTCTTACAATGTTTAGCGCATATTTACAACGACTTGTGTTGTAAATATGCGCTATATAAATAAAACTGAATTGAATTGAATTAAAACTAATTACTTTCACTTGTAACACAAACACAGACTAATACCAACACACAGATTGTATAGAATTAATAAATGAAAAGTGACATCTAGTCTTCAACATATGTGAATCAAATCTGGCACATAATATGTCTTACCTCAGCAGATTGTCATCTGGAGAGGACACAGTGAACGCTGCAGTCACCATCCAGTTGATTGTGTTGATTTGTACTGAAGTTTGCTGTCTTTGCTTGATTTCCTGATAATGAACGACAGACTCAGGCTCCATCCACATGAAGCCAAAATGGTTATAGTTTCAAAAACGTTCTTCATAAAGACTAAGCTGTTTCAGTAAATGTGTCCATCCACACAAATGCACTTGATACGCCTTAAAATGACGTAAAACACATGCCAGGCCTGTTGGTGGTGCTATGACGCTGTAAGAGAACCAAGCAGAAAGTGGAGGCGCCATTGTTGTTGTCATCTTCTGAGTTAGGTGCATGCACATTTATCGGGAGGTGGAGCTATGGCACAAGCGTGTCAGAAAAAGAAGCGGACAGGGCGTAACAATGGTGCCACGTAAATGGAGTTTTGAGATCTTTGTGCGTTTAAGCCTGGGCTCGTCTTCATGTGGATGGGGTCTTAATCACCTAACCACCTTGATCACCTACCGAACCACAAACCACTAACATACACAGCTGGGACAAAGTGCATTTACTGCCTTCTCTCTGGCAAGCCTTTAGCGCCAAAAGTTAAACAAATGGTCATACCGCCTTGTGGATGCCCGATCCTGTCAGATATCGGAAGCTAAGTGAGGTTGGGCCTGGTCAGTACTGGATTGGGGACCATGAGGGAACACCAGGAAGCCTGGGTGAATGCAATGTGAAAACAAGTGGTTGGTGGTGGTCGGAGGGGCGGACGGTGGAGACTGGCAGCCTCGCCTCCATCAATCTACCCCAGGGCATCAGTGGCTACATACGTAGCTTAGCACCATCGAATATGGAGTGAATGAATAATGCAATTGTAAAAGCATCTTTGAGTGCCTAGAAAAGCGCTATATACAACCTATGCATTATTATTATTAAATTTAAGAATTAAATAACTTGAAATGCAACATATTTTTATTATACATGTAACTTACATGGTAGTTCAGTGTGTCTTACTTACATGAAATTCAAGTTGCATAATAATTAAGAGGCTTTTTGTCTTTAACCCTCTGAACTCCAAGCAGTTTCTGGCCTCTTGATACATTTTTACTCACTGTGGGTTAATTTTTCACTGCAATATAATGTCCTGCACCTCTTTGGAAACAGAACAACCATGGCTAGAAGTAGAGAGAACCCAAAAAATCTCTGTGGCGCCAAAACAAAGTTATAATAGTATAAATAACAAAACACATCAAAAACAAAAGTTGGATTTTTTAAAATATTTATTTTACAAAAATTGAGGAAAAAATGGTGTGTATATATATATGTTTGTGTGAGTATGTGTGTCATTAATTTACTGGATTAAGATTTTCATTTTGTTGCAGCTCTTTGAGATCTTTTGGCTGATTTAATTTTGTCACACAGGTTCTATATAAGTGATTTCTTGACTGAACAGATTTGGAGGTAATCAGGCTTGGGTGTGATCAGTGAAATTGAACTCGGCTTTCAAAAAAATGTGATTAACCAGTTACTTCATGATTTAACAAAGGGGGGAATTACTTTTCACATAGGGCCAGGTAGGTTTAGATAGATCCCCCCCAAAACATTAAATCATCATTTAAAAACTCGATTTTTTTGTTTACTTTGGTTATTCTTGTCGAATACTTAAATTTGTTTGATGGTCTTAAACATTAGGGTGAGGAAAATAGGCAAAAAAAAAATAATTTATTACTTTTTCACAGCACTGTACATAAAAATAACATGGCAATGGATACTGAAGAGAACTAACAATGACAACAATGCAATTACTGAATTTCACAGTTTCATAGAACAGTTAAATAACCATAGCGCTATGGGTGTTTGAACTTACAAAATAAAAACTGACAATAGTTTATTAAAAATAAAATAAATGTACATTGTGGCAGTAGCTTAGATTGACATTTACTAGGGCCATATCACTATCCTATGTTCAGATGTTTAGATGTGCTGTTCCACTGCAATGTGGATACATGAAGGGATACCACTGCAGTTTGACGTCTTTTTTAAGCACTGCCTCACAGTTAAAACACCTTTGGTTTTAGTTGTAATGTGTGATTCTACAAGGGAGAAATATACCAAAATTATTTACCAAAATAATAATCTCCCTTTATATGCACAAGCAACAACATCAATGAAACAAGAACTGCACCTATGTTAGGATAACTTCAATAACATGAGACATGAAACTTCACACTGCCTTGATTGTAGACACTTTACCATGACACAGTCAATACTGCCCTCTGCTGATGTAAATAGGGCGTGACATGTTATGTCATACTTCTGAAACTGCTCTGTAGCCTGGTCTAACAATCCAAATAAATTCACCAGCTAACAGATTTACAGTTTCACCACTTGTTATTACAGTACTTCACACAAATATGATCCTTAGCAATTAACTTAGCAACCGTACATGGTTTATGAGCCACAACACAGAAACGAGAGCACATGTAAAGACAAGGCCTGCAATGTACCCATGACCTGAACATTTTAACCCGAACACAAGAATATATCTCCGCATAAGCATGTAGTGTTGGCAACTCATGGGTTTAGAGAACGCACACTTTCTCACCAACTCCAACTATGTGTAGCCTGTGCAGCACCATCCTTTCAGAGCGACAGTATGTCCGACCTCTTCTTGTTTTTTTTAATTTTTAAAAAAAATTATTTTAACATGAACAAACAGAACAACATAAAACACAGGATACACTTATAAAAAAAAGTGTACCCACCCCACCTACCCTCACCTCCTGCACAAACCCACGCACAATACATAACCTCAAAACCATGCCCCAGGTCTCACCAATGGCTACAAGACTCACATGTGCTGCCATTCCACTCATAATAGTATATGTGCACATTTTGCAGTTTAATTAATCTTGATTTTAAATTCACTTGATCTTGTTCCACTTAATCTTGTTCCAGACCAGGTTTACATTTGACATTTTATAAGCTTTAAAACAAGTTCTTACCCTGGTCAAGTCCAGATTCAGTTCAGGTCTGGCTCAGCAACACATGTTGCTCTTTAGATTCGCTTAATTTACATTTGGTGAACCCCAGCACAACAGAAATATATGCATACAGTCCAAAATTCAGTTTACATTTTTAAAATAAACATTTGAGAACTTCTTGTCTCCTTTTATATTCTTTGGCCTCATTGTCTGTTTTGACCATCTAACATTCTAAAGCTAAATATCGCTGTATAAATCTTTTAAAGGAAACAATATTACGTGAAAATCTACTTATGGCCTTAAAATGTTTACCTAGTATGATAATAACCAAGTCACTACTATCTACAAACTCTCCTAACAATACAAAAACAAAACCTAACTTCAGATACAGGCCAATCTATAAACACATTTTCTAAGCCTCTGTCCAAAACAGGGACACAATGTGACAGTACCAAAACAAGTGCAAAGTGGATTCAGATTCCTGACAACAAAAACAACCATCATCTGTCTCTGCCATATTCCATAGCTTTAACATTTTCCTTGTGGGTAAAAAAATATATATACGATTTTAAATTGAAAAAAAAAGATTTTGCACATCAACAGTAGTTTTCTAATTTAAATATGTTTTCCCATGGTAATGGAGAATCAAAAGTGTCCTCCATTTTCCATTTGTATTATATCTTATTTAATCAATTACACTGCTGATAGCCGTACGATCTATTGGCTGCTGGCTGAGGTGTAATGATGGGTGAGTGTGCAAGTTACGTGGGAAAAAAAGAGTAACCTGGTGGGCAAGACCGCTGCAGTAACATCTTTTTTACAGCTATGGCCGTAAAAAAAATTTAAAGGTCACCTGTGCTAAAAATCAATGCCTTTGTTGCACTGTAAGTAGTTCTGGATCCGGTTTCCTCTCGTACATTCTGTGTGATCTCTCCTCCTGCCATAGACCGTGAGCCCAGCAGCAGCAGCTACAATGTCTCTTCAGGAACCTTCTACAGCTGCGTCAGTCAGATCACCATCGGTAAGTGAACTTTAGGACTGACTAAGCAGTTCTTGTTGAAGAACAAAATGCTCTGCATCTTTTACCGTCTATGAAAGCTCCACTCCAGCTGTTTGTGTGTCAGTAGCATATCAGCAAGAAAATCGATCTGCACAAAACCTCTGGTCCATTCTGCAGAGACACTCATTTGTAACCTTCCGAATCAAAGAGGCCTTACAGCAGTGGCCGTGGATTCACCACGTTCAACCAGATATACAGCACCGGTCAATAGTTTGGAACACCTTCTCATTCAGTGGTTTTTATTTATTGTAATTATTTTCTACATTGTGGATTAATACTGAAGACATCAGAACTATGAAAGAACACATAGAATCATGTTGTAAACAAAAAAGTGTCAAACAAACCGGAATATGTTTTATATCTTAGATTCTTTAAAGTAGCCCCCTTTTGCTTAGATGACAGCTTTGCACACTGTTGGCATTCTCTCAATCAGCTTCATGAGGTCACCTCCTGGAATGGCTTTCCAACAGTCTTGAAGGACTTCCCAGAGGTGCTGAGCCCCTGTTGGCTGCTTTTCCTTCAATCTGGGGTCCAACTCATCCCAAACCATCTCAATTGAGTCTAGGTCGGGTGACTGTGGAGGCCAGGTCATCTGATGCAGCACTCCATCACTTTCCTTCTTGGTCTAATAGCCCTTACATAGCCTGGAGGTGTGTTTGGGCTCATTGTCTTGTTGAAAAACAAATGATGGTCCCAGTAAGTACAAACCAGAAGGTATGGCATGGCGCTGCAGAATGCTGTGGTACCCATGCTGGTTAAGTGGTACCCATGCTGGTTAAGTGTGCCTTGAATTTTGAATAAATCACCAATAGTGTCAGCAGCAAGGCACCCCCACACCATCACACCTCCTCCTCCATGGTTCATGGTGGGAACCACACATGCAGAAACTATCCGCTCACCTTCTCTGGTCTCACAAAGACATGGCGGTTGGAACCAAAAACCGCTTATTTGGACTCATCAGACCAAAATACAGATTTCAACTGGTCTAATGTTCTTGTGTTTCTCTTCTTCTTGTTGTTCATCCTCAGTAGTGGCTTCTTTGCAGCAATTTGACCATGAAGGCCTGATTCACTCAGTTGACATCTGTCTGCTACTTGAACTCTGTGAAGAATTTAAGTGGTTTAAGGTGCTGTTCATTTATGATTTCTGAGGCTGGTATCTAATGAACTTATCCTCTGCAGCAGAGCTAACTCTTAGTCTTCCTTTCCTGGGGCGGTCCTCATGAGAGCCAGTTTTATCAAAAACTTTCACTTTTATCATTTTTTTGATTTCCATCATTATAAATATGTCATAGTAACAAAAGGCATTTCTGAGCTCTCTCTCCTTCTTCGTGGTTGTTCCGTTTCCACAGAGGTGCAGGACTTTAGATTGCAGAGAAAAATGAACCCAAAATAAGGTAAAATGAGAACAGGAGCAACACCTCCAAGAAACTGCAGCTCAGAGTTCAGAGGGTTAAAATGTTTAGTAAATCCGCATCATAAATCCATCAGTTTTACCCGAATGTTTGTGCATCCTCTGCTGCTTTTGTTTTTCTTGGTGCATGTGTTTGTTATTCAGTGAGTGTTTGGAGGTGGAAGCAGTTTTCATCAGTTCAGTTCTGCATAGCACATGTGCACACAAAATGTTCAAAATCTGTTATGAAGTGAAAAATAAACAAATCTCAAACATGATATCATTCATGTGTGGACCAAAATATAATACAGACAATAATACAAATGATTATTCTTAACCAAAACGGCATTAAAACACATTGATTCTGTTACGGATCATTTTAGACCCACTTATGGAAGAGTGTAGGTTCCAATCACTTTTGCATCTAAGGGTTAAATGAGTGCAATCTCCAGGGGCCTCATTTATCAAGCGTGCGTACCCACAGATGTGTGCATAATGAGTGTGTACGAGCATTCCCACGCAAAGTATGGGATTTATCAACTTGTACTTGTGCGTAGGAACGTGTGTAAATTTCAGCACAAATCTGACCATGCGTACACACAAAACCTAGTGGTAGAACAGTGAAACTACAAATAGAATGCACTTAGAGAAGAGTCCCAATGTTCAAAAGCAAGCCGAAACTAAACAAGGATTTCACGCCATCGCCAGATTACCAAACATAAATAGAGCCATAAGTTGCACCCACATCTCAGTCAAAGCACCATCACACAATGAATTCAGATCCGTGAACATGTAAGGATTTCATTCAATCAATACAAAAATAATTTGCGATCCACATCTGTCTCTGTTAAACGTTGTTGCCCGGTGGCCTGGAGGAACGCACGACTCATTCATTCTGCAGAATAACTTAGTGGGTGTTTGCCTCCAAGCAGGAGCTGTTGAGGATGGCTGGCTAATTGGTGAGTGTTACAACATTTCAAAATTGTGTGTGTGTGTGGGAAAATAATCTCATCATTCAACATTTTTGAAGTTGATTTATTTAACATTTGCAATGTGCATGCAGCAATCTGTGCCAGTGGCTCGTTGATTTGCAGTTAAGTATTGGCGATGTTGGTCAGTTGATTGCTTATTTCATTTATGGATTTGGTGGTGTCGTGTTGATTCTGCAGCACTGCCTCCGTCAGCACCCTCGCCCCACTAGGACGCACTGAATGGGTTTTGGATGGCCCCGGCTGCTCCTGTTCCTCGGGCTCCTCCTCCGGCTCTGGCTACCAAGCGCAGACGGGACTGGCTTGAGTTTCTGAGTTATTAAAGAAACACCAGATTATAGCCACATTTATTTTAATTCAGATCCACAAATTAAATTTTTTTGAAACACCTCAGTCCAGCTTTTTGTTTTACCTGTAGTGTGACTGGTCGCTGGTCCAGCTGGTTCTGTTGGGAGAGTGTCCGTATCTCCATCAGGAATAATCCCACATAGTGCCGTGTCGCCGATGATGCTGGCAATACGGGCGTCCATGGGTAAAGCTGGGTTGTTGCTTGTCCTCCTCCAGTTACAGATATTTTGCGTCTGTGGGCTGTGATGCGTTTTCTGGCACCGAGTTTGATATCAAACCATTTCTTTGTCATTTCTGAGAATGATCTTTTCTCTGACTCAACAGAAGTAACAGCAGTCGTCACCTTCTCCCACGCAGCATTTTGTTGTTGTTGGTCACACCTGCATTTAGTGTTCCAAAAAGTATTTTTTTGGTTTGTTTCAACTGGGCCTACCAGTACCTCAACCTCGGTGTCGGAGAAATTCCTCTTCTTCGCCATCTTTGCCATGATTTCGGTGAGGGGATCAAAAATCTATTCACGTATTTTAATGAATGGTTGCTACCATATATGGTAGATTGGAGGCGTTTCTGAATGCAAATGACCCGAGCCATGCACGAGCATAGTTGTTAGGAACAGGTGGGATTTATCATCACCGGTTACTTACTGGTGTGCGTACCACCGGTGTCCGCACGTTTGATAATTATGGATTTTTTTGTACTTACACATTCTAAGTTTCATTCGTACAACAGAATTTAGAACCCTTTCTACACACGCTTGATAAATGAGGCCCCAGGAATGCTGTACTGATTTGGCCTCAGCTCGGACTGTTCCAACCTGAAGGAGCTGGGTCTGAGTGGGAACGACCTGCAGAACATACAGGCGAAGCTGCTGTGTGTTGGGCTGGCAAGTCCAGACTGTACCCTGGATGCATTAAGAGTATACATTAAAAGTATACTCTTTATGCATTAAGCTTTACATTAAAAGCAACACAATCTTAATCTCTAACAGTGTGCTGACTGAATGTTACCCTGGAGAATACTGATGGTAACAGTACAAACATGAATAAAACACACGTAAGAGTTGGAGAAAATAATATTATCATATGTACATGTAAAAAACTGAATAATGTGTTTTTGAATGACACTTATACACCCTGTCTGTAAACAGGCTGTCATTCTGTGGAATCACAGAGGAGAGCTGCACTCATCTGGCTTCTGCACTGAGCTCCAACCCGTTCCATCTGAGACAGCTGGACCTCAGCTACAACTACCTGCAGGACTTTGGAGTGAAGCTGATCTCTGTTCATCAGGACGATCCTCTCTGCAAACTGGAAAAACTCTGGTAAAACAATAACTTTGTAAACATCAGCGCTTCCTGAGTTTCAATTTCTCCTGGTACCATGTTTGTTGTCCAGTATCAACAGCAAAGAAAACAGATTCAAGAAAATTCTCAAACATAAAAAAACATTTTATGTCATGGTTTGCTAAGATGGGTATTTCTTTAAATATGTCACGTCTTGTGGTTTAAAGTTCCATTTAATGATCAACTTACTTTCATTGGGCTGTTTAGTTGCATTCTGCTGTCTAGCAGAGCAGAAAAACATCTGCTGCAAACATCATAAACTGACATTAGTAAGATGTAACATGCTCTGTAGCTCATCCAATGAATTCTGCTTAAATACAAACTGAATTTATCTGTATCAAACATGGATTTAAAAGATTTATTTTAGTCTGTCTATTAATGATTAATGTTTAGTATATCTCTCTGTTTACAGTGCGGACCATAATGCAGAATGTTACCTAATGTAGCACCACTACAGCCACTCTATACAGGGCATACCCAAGAATGGCGGGTGCTTGGGTTCTTAGTCGTTGCAGGTGGATACCACTGAGGTGCACTTAAAGTAAGGGAATACTTGAAACTAAATTAAAGCTAGCAGAAAAAACATATTTAACACCAATTAGACCTATATAATAATAATGGGACCCAGAGATAGTACACAGTTTAAGCAAAATAAAAAACGCCTTATTTAATGAGAAATTAGTTTTTCCCCTAACTGGCATCAGGACAGGACAAAACAGTGCGCCATGACAGAACAACAGAACAATAGAAAGCGCGCGAGAATTTTCACCACTAACTCACACACACACACACACACACACACACACACACACAGTACTCACAGCTCCGAAGCTCACGAACCGGACAAAAAAACTTGTTGCAGGCCTGCTGGGTCTTGCAAAACATTGAAATCGATGAAATATCAAAGGCTGGTTGCTTGAGTGCGAAGCAATGGTACGGTCGTCGTAGCCCAGGCCAGCGTTAGCCCGGGGTTGCCTCTGAGTCGCTTGCCTCCCTCCATAGTTCACAGCTAAGGTCCACGACGGTCCCATGGTCGGTCCTCGGTCTCGAAATTCACACTGCCTCGTTGTGCGCGACTCACGGGTCGTCGGTAAACTTCTTCGAGAGTCCCGCTCGGGTTTCCTCAGGTCCGTGAGCCGCTTGTCTGGTTTGTTGCTCCAGGAGAACAAGGGAAAAGTCGCGTCTTCCACGTTCTGCTCAAGGGCCAACGAGGGGAAAAAAACGCCGTCGTCCTCTTCGCTCGAGATTAAGCGAGAAATCCCTCGAACACTTCCTAGTTGTCCTCTCTCGCGAGGTCAAGAGCAACCCCCCACATGATCACTAGCTACCAATCACAATCGACAATGGGGCGCATCCTCCAAAATGACCAATACAACAACGAAGTGCGAGTAAATACAATTCTCCAAGATTATTATTTATACAAAATAAAACAATGATTCTCTTTGCATAAACCTTCACTTTAACAATGGAAATACAACAAAACTTGAGTGAAAAATATGTTAATCACTAAAACACTAATATTTCCTATCCAGTCATCTGAAATACTACACCAGAATAATATCATGTGTCAGTATCAGAGAAAAGTCATTAAAGTGCTAAGTACTACTAATCTAATGATTTATAGAAGGGTTGTAATGGATTTACATTAACCCACAACATTTGGTAAAGTTGTAATAACCCAGTATTACCACCAGGCAACACTAAAATCAAAGTTATGTATTTTCTACTATTTCTATGTTTTAATTTGCTTTATAAGCAAACAGCAATGTGTAATGTGACATAAATACATACATTTAAAATGTATTTGAAGTACTTCAGTTTCATGAGTTTCCCCGTTTTGCCATCTGAGTTGAGTTTTTGGAAGGATAATGGTCTGTTGTTTTGTTATTTGTCCAACAGATGGCAGAATTTGATATAATCTGACTATGGATTCTATGACTTTAATCTAGTTTTATGTGGATTCTTTTTCTTATGTTTATTCTTACATCCCACCTAAAGTTATACCACCACTGTGTGGTGATTAGTGATAGTGTACTTAATTGTAGATGTCTTACTGTTCAGTGTCAGTCTTAAGCCAAAACCTGCTTTGTTTGACTTCATTTTAAAGTTTAAAGTCTTGATATGATTTACAACCTGGCAATTCACTGTTGAAACACATTAAAAAGAACCATAGCTGCTTTTATCAGGCCCCAGTAATGATGTCGGTTTTCTTTGGAAGATCTTTGCTCTGTCACTTGTCTTAGAGTTGATCTTCCAGCCCATCTTCCACTGTCAGTTGTTAGGACAGACTTGCATGTAGCTGTGTTTTTTTTTATAGAACAACAGTGCCCTCTTCCTTTTATGCACTGCAAAGCAATCCAACAGCTTCAAACCCAAAATGTAGAGCAGCAAGAGACTGATAGTTCTCTCATCTGTGCTTCACATGGCAGCTTTAAAGTAAGGAAATTCCAGTACCATATAGCAGCTAACACAGATATAACTGAATGACTGAAATGACTATGTATATTGTGAGTTTATGGCTCTTCAGTATTTTAAAGTAGAACTCTGAATTCTTTCTTGAATTGTTCCCACCTCTGTCCAAAGGCGACGCCATCCGTGGTGCCTATGAAGGCATTGACCAGAATGGCTACGGCTTCAGCACCACTGACCGCGACAACGACGGCTGCTCCCCATGCATCTTTGGAGACATTGCGGAAAGTGACTGCACCTTTTCAGAAGGTGGCGGCGGTTGGTGGTACAGCAAGTGTGGCTCTGCCAGCCTGAACGGCGACTGGCACCCCGCTGGTCAACACATCGGCTGGGCTTCGGGTCTCCACTGGCTCACCTGGAAACCTCCTGCACCTTACTCAGCCAAGGCCAGCAGAATGATGATCAAGTCTGCTTAAGAGGAGCCCACACTGGACATCCTGTTTATGTCTCAGTATTTCTTCCAAATATGTTCCCAGAGTTTAAAACAAGACATGTATGGTAAATCAATGTCTGTCAGAAGCGCAGAAGGCAGCAATGCTTATTTGTAAAGCTCGATCATTTACTTCTGTACGAAATCACTTTGCTAAGGATTTTGATTCATTAAAAATATATACTGATTAATAAATGTGTTTGTTTATTGACTTTAAAAACACTCACATACCATGTGGTTAATAGAGAATACACTTCACAGAGTTCATATGGCATAAGAACCTGTATGAAAGCCATCCCCATTTCATGTAGTTAGTAGTGTAGGAACAGCTGTAAATTTAAATACAATTTACAGTTCCACATCATTTACATGGATTTCACACTTTTGAAAACAAACAATGTTAAGCCTTGGCAACTTTACTGACTTTTAGATTAGGTCTACCAGGTATGCTGTCAGCCATGTCCAAGACATAAAATCCGCATTTGAGCTCTTCATAACATTATCAATCAAAAAGGCTATGTTTGGGATGATAAATTTAGAGGGGAGGAATGTGTATGGGGACAGTTGGAAAGACTTGGAAGTGACCCACTTGGAAGCCTACATTGGGTTGCTCATTTTGGCAGGAATGTTCAAGTCAAAAGGCGAAGCAACAGCAAGCCTTTGGCTGCTGACACTGGAAGGGGAATATTTCCAGCCACCATGTCTCTGAACACATTCCATTTTCTCCCTTCTCATATGATTTGATGATAGAAAAACAAGGTAGGGGCTTTTTAGGTTGTCAGCAAACAAACATAAACTGCCTGATACATAAACGTGGGTATGTTGTAGCTGTTATGCTTTTGTTTTTGTATTGATTTTTATGAATGTATCTTGTTTGTTCTCTGCTTTGTGCTGCCTCTTGGCCAGGTTGCCACTGTAAATGAGAACTGGTTCTTAATGACTCACCTGTTTTAAAAAAAAAAGAGAAATAATTTTTTTTTTAAATGAGGTAAAGATGTACTATTTCATACCACACAAAATAGTTAATGATATGGTGATGTAGTCTTGCTAGAAGATTTGAAAACTCCATTCGTACACTGAACCTGGCAGTAAGTGCAGAACAAGTCAGGTTGTGTCTGACAACATCTAAAGGGAGACTATGAGAGCTGTGAGTCAAGTGGCAGGGCCAGAAAATCAAGACAATGCGTTGAAAAATGCTTTAAAGCTCAGAAGAGATGAGACTGCTGAGTTATTATACCTGCTTTTCAACACCTAATTGCATCTTTTAAATTAATGTTGTATTTCTATCCTTAATCATTTCAACTATGTCCCCAGAAATAGACTCTCCCCTGAAGCTAAAACTATATTTGTTCCATAAACTGTTTCCAGAAATAACAACACTAATAGCACTTTAGAAAATGACTGTGATAAGACCAGACGGTGCCCTGCTGCCGCTGCGCACTACCGACTGAAGCCAGGCCTGGACGTGCTCTACTGCAGCTGCACACTCTAATGAGGTCAGTATAGCCTGTTCATGTGTTTGTTTTTACTTTTGCACGTCTGCAGATACAAGTTATCGTCCTTAACAGTGGTCTGGAGGGTTGGTTTCGCTTTCCGCTTCACCAGAAAATGAATTCGTTACAACGAGATAATTTTGAGGTTACCACGATATAACGGATTTTGTTATCAGACAATAATGACAAAATCAGGTTGTTTTCTTGAGGAAACGGGGAGAGAAAACATTAAGTTGGGCCGTTTAGGGCCTTGGATGTTGGCCTGTCAGGTTTCTTAGATGTAGAAGTTAGCTGCCGGATGAGTGACTTTAAGTCTGTTTCATAGGCTGGGATTAGATATGAAACTTCATGGCAATATTACCTGCCAGTGCACTGGTTACCGACTTCCAGCATCTCCAGGAATGTTGCTCTACAACCCCAAGCATGAGGATGGATGTGTTAACTTTGATCATTTGTTTATTTGTTTATTTATTTGTTTATTTTTATTTATTTCACAATATTCCACAGTGAGTTTTCTCCATTTGTGAGATCAATGGAGTCATTGTATATAACACATGATCAGATATACATTGTGAAAATGGACACCCTGAAGAAGCTACAAGCTTATTAAGTAGGGGTCCAGCATCCCACCACCCATAACAATTAATGTTATTATTAGAAATAAGATGATACTTTTACATTGTTGAAATGTAGCTCAAAACGACCCATATGTCCGCAAGAAAAGAGAAAGAACAATAGTACACGTAGCTACTATTGGCTACTATTGTGTGTACACAAGAGCTTCTTCCTGCTCTTGTGCAGTGCAGACGCTTCACTGCTTGCTCTTGCTCTTGCTTTTGCTTTTCTGCTAATATTCCTCTTTTTCTGTGAGAGACACGATGAACAACGGTTCCTGGATACTTATAAATCACTAGGAGTGTTATTTTTTTCTAGAGATACTAGGCCACTGCTATTATTTTAACATTTTTCTTTTTGCGTGAGCGTGGCCTACCAACAGCACAAGCCTGATAAGGACCGTGTGTGACTTTCACTGCCGACTTTAGAGCTCAGACCTCGGAGGACTGGAGCTGTCACCTCAACGGACAGGTGTTTTTACAGAGTCTCTGGTGTCTTTGGACCTGCTTGGTGCTCGGAGATACCGACCGGAGCTGTTGAGTGACTCAGACAAAATGCCTCCCCTCTCCGAGGACGATTACAGCAAAATCTTACAGAAGATTACTGCGCTGGAAACTAAAGTGCACAGATTAGAGGTAAATGTAGAGGTAAATGGACTGTTTGGGAATGATATCACCCTACCACTTTATCAAAATAGTGAGCAAGAGTATACTAGCACGCTCCAAGTTACCGCTAACAAGGCAACTGAGCAACAGAAGGGTTGTGTGCCTGTAAATCAGTCTACTGATATCAGTCCTCCCCGGAACGCTCTCGGGGCAAAGCCGAAGACTAAATCATGGGACATGGGAGGACGTGTAACAGGCAGAACCCAGCGCCCAGAGATCTGTGATGCGACGGGCTGGCCAGCATTATCTTCCTCTTCGACTCCTGTGCAGAGAAAGACCCAGCCATGGACAACAGTTAAAGGAAGGACAGGCAACAAAATTCCAAAGGAACCAAGTGTGCAGCTACAAAATAGATTTGCTCCTTTATTGCAGGAACCTGGATCTCCATCTGATGACTTGGATACCCTCTCACACTTGCAGAGAGGAGTAATGTCTGAAAATAAATCAGAGGATAAAAGGCTGCAGGGAAAGCTAACAACTGGGCCTCAGACTCTGATTGTGGGCGACTCTGCCATTAAAGATGTTAGAGGTATGTGCAGTAAAAACACGAAAGTGCTGTGCTTTCCAAATGATATGGTCTCTGACATGGCTGACAGAATCCTGAGTATTGTTGCAGCAAATCCAACTTTGAAAAACATTGTACTGCACACAGGGGCAAGTGATATTGTGAAGCGGCAGTCCGAAATCCTCAAACAGGACTTCTGTAATCTGCTAAACATGGTTAGCTCTCTGAAAGCTGAAGTTTTTATCAGCGGGCCTCTACCACCAGTCAGAGGAGGAATTGAGAAATTCAGCAGGTTACTCGCACTGAACACATGGCTTTCAACTACATGTGATGTCTATTCAGTGCATTTTATTGACAATTTTAACTTTTTCTGGGACCGCAAGCATCTTTTTAAGAGAGACGGACTTTTCCTAAACAAATCAGGAGTAAAACTTTTTACATCCAACCTTTTCTTTTTCCTGTATCACAATGTTCCCTCTGTCAAGGACAAGACACAAGGAGAACCCAAACAACATGAAGGAAAACCAAAACATCGAGAGCCAACACTCCCCCCACCTGAGTGCTCTACCCAAGAGGGACGTCAGAGCAAAGACAAGGATGCCACCCCCACCTCCCCACCAACCGCCACTGCTTGTGAGGATTCACTCCCTCCAAACTTGCCTGATGCCACACCCCCTCCACCAGCTGCCACTGATTCTCTCCCTCTGACCCCCCAAACCCCGCCCACTTCACCATCTTCTCTGGGCATCCTATCGCCCTCCTCCTCCCCCCTGCTGGAGTTTACTGACCAAATGAACAGACTTGTTTGTGCTGGTATCCAGCTAACTCCCCGGCCATCTCCCATTTTTTCTCCCCATATCCCACCCCGCCCTCCTCGCCCCTCTCGGCCACCACCACCATCCCATCCACAGCCATCTCCACGGTGTTCACCACCCCAACACCCCCCAGCATCTCAGCCACAGCGCTCACCACCCCCACCCCCCCCTCCACGGCCACATCTGAATCTTCGTCAGTCTCCCACTAAGAGCTCAGCACAGTCAGCTGTTTGTAAAAACTGATGTGCGTCGGGTCCAGGCTTCAAGGCTAATATTACTCCTGACTTTTTCAAGGAAGAGCCAGGGCCCAATGCGGAAGCTTCAGCAATTCATGTTGTGAGCGGTAAAGGAAAAAGAAGGATCCACCTTCCTAGAAACATTAAGACAAATTTAATCCAAATTCCTTGCAATCAGACAAGAACTGGTCCCACTAAGACAAATCTGAAGCTTGCTGCGCTCAATGTCAGATCTCTATGCAACAAGTCATTTTTAATTAACAATTTTATTTCCTCTTATAATCTTGATTTTATGTTTTTAACTGAGACATGGCTTGACAGCAATATGGGTAAAGCTGTTCTGATTGAATCCACCCCATCTAACTTTACATCTATATCAGAAATACGAGTAAACAAAAAAGGTGGAGGTGTATGTGCCTTATTTAGAAATGATATAGTTACCCATAGGCTGTCATTTGGGGGATTTTCAAGTTTTGAGTATGTGTCTTTCAAAATGGAGCTAAAATTATCTCCTTCCGTACTCTATGTAATCATATACAGGCCTCCCCAACAGTGTCAAAGTTTTATTGATGATTTTACTGAGATGCTTTCAGTTGTGTGCACAGAGTTTGACTGTATCATCATTACAGGTGATCTGAATGTACATGTGGATAATGTGTGTGACAGAAATGCAAGAGAACTCTCTGCTGTCATTGCAACCTTTGGTCTAATCCAGCATGTGCGTGAGCCCACCCACAGCAGGGGGCACACCCTGGACCTGCTCATTACTAGGGGGGTTAATATTTCAAATGTCAAAGTGGTTGATGTTGCTTTATCTGATCATTTCTGTGTCTTCTTTGACCTGTCAGTTGTCCCCAAACCAAAGGCTGGACCTGCAATTGTCCAGAGAAGACACATTAATGACAGCACAGGCACGCTGTTTATGCAGATGATTAGGTTTGAAAACGCCTCATGTCCAAATGTCGATGATCTGTTGAACTCATATACTTCTTGTATTCGAAATGTTCTGGACACCATTGCTCCTGTTAAGGTTAAAATGGTTAGAAATAGGCCGAAGGCGCCATGGAGAAATGATGACCTGGTCAGGGCACAAAAAAGGGAGTGCCGGAGGGCCGAACGGAAATGGCGTAGGTCCAAGCTCCAGGTTCATTACGACATTTACAAAGAACAGCTGTGTGTGTTCAGTCAGATCTTGCGTAGAACAAGGGAGAGGTATTTTTCTGAAATGATTGCAAAGTGCAATAACAACTCTCGTGTCCTGTTTGCCACAGTTAACAGGTTAACAAATCCTCCTGCTCCACTGCCTTTAGAACTAGTTTCCACATCGAAGTGCAATGAGTTTGCAAAATTCTTCAGTGACAAGGTTCAGGGCATTAAACACTCAATTAACCCCACAACACAGTTACCACTGCAGCATTCCAGACACGTAGAGCTGACAAACTTCACACCTGTCACTGACAAAACAGTGCAAGAGACCATCTCCAGTCTGAGCTCAGCCACATGCTGCCTCGATGAGTTACCCACTAGATTTCTAAAATCTGTGCTGAGCAGTGTGCTACCCCAGGTTACTCATTTAGTTAACCTTTCATTACAAACTGGATCATTTCCCAGGGCCTTAAAAACTGCTGTCATTAGGCCTCTCCTAAAGAAGAGTAGTCTTGATGCCACAGTACTGAACAACTATCGGCCCATATCAAACCTGCCATTTTTAGGTAAAGTCCTTGAGAAAGTTGTTTACAAGCAGCTCTCTGAGTTTCTTCTACTGAACAACTGCTTTGATGATTTCCAATCAGGTTTCAGGCCCCATCACAGCACTGAGACTGCTCTCATCAAGGTGACAAATGACATCCGTCTGAACAATGATGTAGGTAAAGTCTCAGTCTTAGTCCTGCTGGATCTGAGTGCTGCGTTTGACACAGTCGATCATGTGATCCTGTTGCAGAGGTTACAGGACTGGGTGGGCATCTCCGGTCATGCCCTGAAATGGTTCAAGTCCTACCTGGAGGACAGGAAGTACTTTGTTCAAATTGGACACTGTGTGTCAGACCAAATGGCAGTGACCTGTGGGGTTCCCCAAGGGTCCATCCTGGGACCCCTCTTGTTCAATCTTTACATGCTGCCCCTTGGCCAGTTAATACGCAGTAATAATGTGTCCTATCACAATTATGCAGACGACACTCAGATTTACATCTCGCTGACAGCAGGTGAATATGGGCCTGTAGACTCACTTTGTCACTGCCTCCAACAGGTCACTGTGTGGATGCAAAACAACTTCCTCCAACTAAATTCAGACAAGACTGAGGTCGTTGTCTTTGGCCCACAAAAACCAAGAGAAAGTGTGAGGAGTCATCTTGAATCTCTGACTTTGAAACCTAAAAATCAGGTTAGAAATCTGGGGGTAACAATGGACTCAGACCTGAACTTTAACAGTCACATTAAATCAATAACGTCATCAGCCTTTTACCATCTTAAAAACATTGCTAGAATCAAAGGTTTACTGTCTAAACCAGACCTGGAGAGACTTATCCATGCATTTATCTCCAGCAGGTTAGACTACTGTAACGGCCTTCTCACTGGACTCTCTAAACGAGCGATAAAACAGCTGCAGTACATTCAGAACGCTGCTGCTCGGGTCCTGACTAGAACCAGGAAGTATGACCATATTAGTCCTGTGCTCAGGTCTCTGCACTGGCTTCCTGTCACTCAGAGAATAGACTTTAAAACAGCTCTGCTTGTATATAAGTCCTTTTGTGGTCTAGCACCAAAGTACATCTCTGACATGTTGGTCCTGTATGAACCATCTCGGACCTTGAGAACCTCAGGAACAGGTCTTCTGCTGGTGCCCAGAGTCAGAACTAAACATGGTGAAGCTGCATTTCAGTTCCATGCAGCTAAACTCTGGAACAGTCTTCCTGATAACGTGAGACAGGCCTCCACTCTGACAGTGTTTAAGTCCAGGCTGAAGACGGTTTTGTTTAGCTGTGCATATAACGACTGAAAGTATCCTATTTGCACTCTTCTCTTTTACTTTATTCTGATTATTATTCATGTTTTAATTGCAACTGTGATTTTTTTTCATATTTTAACTTCTCTGTTTTTTATGTTTTAATTGTAACGGTGTGTTTTTTTTAACCTTTGTCTTATCTGCATTGTAACTTTTATGTTTAAATTTTATATTTTTACTTATTTTTTAATCATGTTGTCTTAATTTTCTGTGAAGCACTTTGAATCACATTGCTGTTGAAATGTGCTATATAAATAAACTTGCTTGCTTGCTTGCTTACATAAAACAACACTCTTTCACGTGTGGTCCTTAGGAAAACGCAGCACTTCCATTTTCTGAACAATTACCGCATGTGCTTAGAAGACTGACCCATGCATGGAGAGAAAGTGGTAATCCTTGTAAATACTGGACTGCAATTTCAAACAGTTAAGTATTTACGTAGAAGTTGACCCTTTAGTTTCCTTTTAAACATTGATAATGTGGCAGATAATTTTAAATTTTTCTCCAGCTCATTCCATGAATATGGACCTTTACAGCTTATACTAAAGCTAGTACCTTTTAATTTCCTATATTTCCCTTTTATGGATGACTTATTCCTAGTTTGATGTTGATGAGAGGGTACCTGTAGTGGAATGAGTGCACACAGTCTAATATTTAACCTGTTAACAACATTAAACATTGTACAGGCGTAAAAATTAATTTCAGGAAGTTTTAGAAAACCATATCTTTGGAAAAGAGCATTTGTTGGAGTGTTATACCCTGACCATGAGATGACACGCATGGCTTTCTTCTGTAATGTCAGAAGTTTCGCTATGTGAGTAGGATACGTGTTATTCCAAATAATGTTGCAGTAATTCAAATGGGGCTCAAACAGAGCCCCATTTGAATTACTGCAGCATGCATGCAGCAGTAGTTACCTTTACCATCCAACCTAGAGTGTTTTGTAGCTGCTCTCCATTCTGCAGTTCTCCTGGTAAAAATAGATCATTGTAGTTAGTCTTGACTGTTGGTAGAAAAACATCTAGTCACCTTTTATTGGACATATGTAGGACAAGAGAACATTGATCATATTCTTAATAATGGGAGGTTGTGGGTGGAGGTCGTGCGGTAGGTGGTGTGCCAGGACCATCTCCCAGGCGTCCAGCAGATGAACATCCAATCCTTTAAATATGTCCCTGAGCACTTTGTTACCCTGCAGTGAGTGCCAGTCGCTGTTGGTCAGAGCCACAGGGAGCGTCAAAGCTTTGGGGTTTCCTGTCCGGATGATGACCAGCGTACCTGGAGATCTGTCCAGCAGCCGCAACACCGCCCTGCGGATGCTCTGCAGCCGCCGGATGTAAATCTCCATGGGGAAAGTGCCAAAGTGCGCCCAGATGCCAAAGACCACAACAGTGTTGGGGCCTCCCATCACATTGTCTAGTTCGTTGGCAATGTAATGCATTTGGCTGACTAGGACAGGATAAATACGGATAGGAGGACCATGGCAGCGGAACGTCACCAAGATGTTGTTTGCAAAGTCCATGGCCATGAAAGGTCCATTTTGCTTCTGACTGTGCAGGTCAAACTCCTTGAGATCTAAAAGTATTACAGAAGCATCAGATTCAGTGTAAAGAAAAATTACACTATTACCATCAATCCTTGAGAGAAAACTACCTGGTAGTGCGTTTTTGAAGTGGTCAAACCACTGCCTGACGGTGGAGTCTCCGTACAGGTGGACCACTTTGCCTTTCAGACACTGAGTGATGGCTGAGGAGGTGTTGAACTGGTGAACTTTGGAGCCACTTAGTGCTTGCCACACACCCTGGTAGTAATAGCCAGAGGGTCCAGACTCCACACTGCTGCTTTTCACTGCTGCTTGATCTGAGAGGAGGTAAAGATAAGAGTAAAATTTATTGATTAAAAGTCCCTAGAAAAGTTATTAATTGACTATTATATTCATTTTATTACTAGTGGAGACCCTAGTAAACACGCCTCTTTAGGGTCTTTGTGGACTCGCCTCTGTTTTCTACTTGCATTGGCCCCATCTGTTCACAATAAACACACACCTACTCAGGATGGGGCGGCATTAGCATGTGTGCTAGGACAATAACACAGAAATGCATCACACATAAGTAGCTTTATTGCTTTAAAAAGACTGTGATTGTTAAACCTCACTCAAAGTGAAGGCAGTGTACAGTGGATTTGTTAGGGTCTACTCTCAGCAGCAGATTAATACCCATCTTGTACACCACTGGTTAGCAGGACAACGTATGTCTGCCTGACTCCAAATAAACTACAGTGTCTATGTTCATTGAGATAAGAGAACAAGTCACTCAGTACAACAAACATTCATGTAGCCTTTAATGTATATTGTACAGTCATAACTTTTGTTCTAAATTAGTCCAATCTCCATAAGTATTAATACTGAAGAGTCTTACCCTTAATATTTTCTTATAGTTAAGTAGAGTTGTATTGTATATAATTTTGTAAGGTTTTAATCCTTAATATTAAAATTACTTAGGTAGACTGAAACTATAAATAACACTACATCAATATTTAAACTTGTTAAGCTAATTCATAACCTTATTTTCCTTACTTTGTCTTACAATGACTGTTGTTGTAAATGTCCTGTATACTTTTACATGTTACTTTACTTAACACAACTGCATTTGAGGCCTATGACAAAAAGACTTGTAAGCAGCATAACTTCACTGGTCCTTTATTGAGATCTAAACCTTACTGGACTTCACATATACCAACCTCACTTGATGTATGAATCTAAAACTTGATTCAAAACAGGAGAAACAATGATGATGCCAACAAGAGAGCACTGTTTTACACTGCTTTTGTAGTAGGTACACCACCAAGCAGCAAAGTTCATATGAAAAAGGTCATTTTATCTCCATGTCTCCAAAAGTAGAAAAGATGTTCAGATATTTAGTTTTCATTTACTTTAATTGTTAGGTTATGGTTTTGGTAGGAAAAAAAGTCCCTTACCTTTATTTCGTGGCAGCACAGTGACTTTAGCAGGTCCTGAAACTGGAATTGAGACTTTCATGTTGACACCGCTGAAGAAAAAGCACACTTACTAAAATCTTTTACACACACCATGAGTGATTATCTTAATTTGTATGATTTAAGACATGTTTTACTGCATTAATAACTCCAGAAATTTCCTGCCATAGACCAATACACAAGTTACTCACCGCTGAAAGAGGTTCTCCTCCTTGGCTTTGAGGTTTTGTTCGAAGTCTCGGCTGTAGTGGCTGATCCTGGTATCACAGTCCAGACTCTCTGGCTTGTAGCAGAACCATGGGTCACCTGTATGGAGGTCGGTGTAGTTGCACATTGGTCGTCCAGTCGGACGCAGACATACGTTACATTTGGTAGTTTCAGAGATGGCGCCTGAGCGGAAGATGCTCTCGAAGTTCATCCTGTCAGGGTGTTTGCTATTCAACCTGCACAGCACCGTGATGGCCTCACTGGGGTGAACTAGTGTCACCTGATAGAAGAGAGAACAGGACATGATTTAACTTCAAGAATTAATTAAAGCTGCACCCCCTGTTCCAGGCATGAAGCTGATTTATCACAGATTAACAGCTCCATTGATCACCAGCACAAAACATATTATTTTTATGAATACGGCTGCAAAATTGTGGGTGCTTGTGTTTTTTAGGTGCTATTCTTGGGCAGTCAGATTGAACTGTTTGCTCAATCCCATCCCAGTCAGCCCAATCACTGTTCAAGTATTTGAAGGATGTTCTCTTAAGAATCAATAAAATTAGAATAGAATCTAATACTTAAAGCAAAAATAAAATGAAATATAGCCACAAGCAGCAATGACGGGCCCGAGCACCTGCAATGAAGGTTTGTGGCATGCCGCCCTTCTGCAATGCATCCACAGCACAAGAGACCTACTTACTGAAAGACATGATACGTGCGTGCCGAACATTAGCAGAAGCAATTCTTTCTTTTAAAACATGGTGACGCTATGCCAGTCACGCATATTGGGCGTCTAAATGTCATAATAATCATAGTATGTAATAATGTGAGAAGTTTCAGACAAATCTTTCGATGCACTATGACTTTATGACACATTTACCGTTTATGTGGTGAGATATTAAAATTCATCATCTTGCCATTTCAGCATATTACGACATATCAAACATTCCTTTGCAATTTAACATCAGCGACATCTTGGTATAACGTATGCCAAATTTCACCTGAATCCGATGAAGCAGTGTGTTAAATTTGATCATGTGTCCAAAACCATATAATCCCTATTACCTCATTCCCTGGTGGGCGTGGCTAATGCAATGTATCTACCAAAGTTACTCATCTCTTTGACACACACACCCACCAAGTTTGGTGAGTTAATGAAGTTACCCCCAGTCATAACCCAGCACTACTTCCAGGGCCAAGAAGTATTCTCTATCATGTCAGTTTATCGGGTTGTAGATTACATGACATCTAGCATATCCGCTGTCTAGTGTTCTTACCAATCGGAAGCTACCAACAGAGCATAGGCTGACTTAAGCATCTGCTCTGTTCCAGTGGATTTGGGCATGTTTACACTCCAGCAAATTGAGCCAAACTTGTTTTCCAAGATGAGATTATATGCACCAGGCTCATCAGCCAAAAAGGTTAAAATGAGAATGAAACAACAGTCTGATATTACATTTCCCTTCATGCTTGGAGTGCTAAGGCTAACTAGCGCTACCCTGCAATTGTATAATTGCAGATGCTGCCGCCTCACCGGATCCTGATCCTGTTCCAGAGGGCCCCGATGCTGCAGCCTCACCGGATCCTGATCCCGTTCCAGAGGGGCCCGATGCTGCCGCCTCACCGGATCCTGTTCCTGTTCCCGAGCGGGTCGTCGACGCCGTCTCCTCCGATCCTGTTCCTGTTCCCGAGCGGGTCGTCGACGCCGTCTCCTCCGATCCTGTTCCTGTTCCCGAGCGGGTCGTCGACGCCGTCTCCTCCGTCTCCTCCGTCTCCTCCGATCCTGTTCCTGTTCCCGAGCAGGTCGTCGACGCCGTCTCCTCCGATCCTGTTCCTGAGCGGGTCGTCGACGCCGTCTCCTCCGATCCTGTTCCCGAGTGGGTCGTCGACGCCATCTCTTCCGCTCCTGTTCCCGAGCGGGTCGTCAAAGCTGTCTCGCCCAATAGTGTGCACTGGAGTCTGCCACATTCAGCTGACTTTTCCCTGGACAAAGAGACTGTTCTGGAGTCAGCCGATGAATTGTCTGGCAAAGAGACTGCCCCAGAGACTTTGCCCGCAGTGGCCGCCACTCCGCCCTCAGAGACTTTGCCCGCAGTGGCTGCCACTCCGCCCTCAGAGACTTTGCCCGCAGTGGCCGCCACTCTGCCCTCAGAGACTTTGCCCGCAGTGGCCGCCACTCCGCCCTCAGAGACTTTGCCCGCAGTGGCCGCCACTCCGCCCTCAGAGACTTTGCCCGCAGTGGCCACCACTGCTTTGGAGCCTTCGTCTGCAGTGGCCACCCCTGCTTCTGAGCCCATGCCTCCCGAGGGGTCCCGCCTTCGCCGGTTCCCGGCCCGGCCTCCCGAGGGGTCCCGCCTTCGCCGGTTCCCGGCCCGGCCTCCCGAGGGGTCCCGCCTTCGCCGGTTTCCGGCCCGGCCTCCCGAGGGGTCCCGCCTTCGCCGGTTTCCGGCCCGGCCTCCGTCCAGCCCGACGCCGGCCTCCTGCCCGACCGCCCGAGGGTCTCCGTCCAACCCGACGCCGGCCTCCTGCCCGACTGCCCGAGGGTCTCCGTCCAGCCCGACGCCGGCCTCCTGCCCGACCGCCCGAGGGTCTCCGTCCAGCCCGACGCCATGTGAGGTTCCGCCTCCTTCGTCGCCAGCCTCCTGCCCGACGCCATGTGAGGTTCCGCATCCTTCGTCGCCGGCCTCCTGCCCGACGCCATGTGAGGTTCCGCCTCCTTCGTCGCCGGCCTCCTGCCCGACGTCATGTGAGGTTCCGCCTCCTTCGTCGCCGGCCTCCTGCCCGACGCCATGTGAGGTTCCGCCTCCTTCGTCACCGGCCTCCTGCCCGACGCCATGTGAGGTTCCGCCTCCTTCGTCGCCGGCCTTCTGCCCGACGCCATGTGAGGTTCCACCTCCTTTGTCGCCGGCCTCCTGCCCGACACCATGTGAGGTTCCGCCTCCTTCGTCGCCGGCCACCTGGTCGTCCTCCGGAGCACCCCCGGCTGTCCGTCCGGCCACCGGGCCGTCCTCTGGAGCGGCCCCGTCTGTCCTTGTTTTGGACTAATCCCTGGACCAGTCCCTGGACTTCTACCTGGTCTATTTTTCTTTGTTTTTTAGGATTATATTGTTTTGTTGGACCTTTCATCTTGGCTGCCCTCCTGAACTAGTTTTGTTGGATTTGTTAGTTTTGGTTTTTGAACTTTAACAAGGGCCGCCCCCAGACTGTTTGGGACACCTTTAGTTGTTTTGTTTCTTTTGCTACCCGGTTCACAGTCTGTCTCCCATCTGCCATTTACCTGCCTTTCCAGAGCTTCGTCTACCCGTCATCCAGTTCCTGTTGTTTCAGTTAAGTTTTGGTATTCTGTTTAATGTTGTTTCTGTGGCTTTTGTTTGTTAACTTTTCCTATTTCTGTCGTGGGTGCTTTGAGTTTAGTATGTTGCATGTTTTGTGTTAGTTGTTTTTGTGTGGAAGTTCTTTATTTTGCCTTTGAGGTTTGTTTAGAGTTTTAGTTGATTTTGGTTGTTGGTTAGTTGTTGTTTTAGTCCTGCTTACCCCAGAGTTCAGTTCCTATTCTGTATTACCTTCAGTTTTGTATGGTTTCTATGTTTAGTTATTCCAATCGTTTTATGTAAGTTAAGTTCTTCTTAGATTCCTCTTTTGTTGTTTGTGTTTTTGTAAGGTTTTATTTTGTATGTTCCTTAAGAAGTTTGGGTTTAAGTATGCACTGCATGTTGGCTTTGTTTCCTTGATTAATTAAACCCTTAGTTTACTATTAGTGAGTCTGTTTGTCTTCTGTGTCTGTGCGTGGGTTCTCTGACCCCCCACCTCGTAACAATAACAATGCTTCCAGTTCTTCTTCATGGGTCATCAATTGATTTGATGCTGACATTTTTGCCTGGAATAGTATTTTTTAGCTTGAGTCTTTTACCATGATATCATGTATGTAGTCATCAAATGCATTTTACAGTCCTCTCATATGGAAACCAGTCAGCATGATGCATTTAAAAAGTCCGTTTTCAATCAACTTCTGAATTAGACTAATCTCAGTTAAACACACAAGTAGACAAAATTTGCAGCTGCTGTCTAGAAATACGATTCCAAGGGGTGAATCTGCCACTCTTATTCTTCTAAACTTAACTAAGCACAGGCCTAGGCTAACAGTTATTTGGAAGATGGGCTACAAACACATTTAAAATGATAAATTTTACCTCAACCTGTGCGTTTCCTTCCCAGAGTAAAGGGAAGACAGCAGAGTAGGTGCCATTGAGATGATCCTCCACTCGCCCTGTGACACCAGCTCCAAGAGTCGGGTTGTGAAGTCGGGCGAATAAGACGTCTCCTCCAGACTTCTTAGGACGGCCTTTGAAGTCACACATTTTGATCAGCACCTCCAGCTTGTCCCCTACATACCACTGTCCCCCTCCTCTTCGTTGAAGAATGGCAAAGGTGCTTTTAGCCGGACAACTGGTTTCATTCAGGGAAAAAGGAGTCGGCAAAGGCGGACTTTCTGGCCAAGCAATGGATTCTAGTAGGTGCTTTTCTTCAAGGTCCTCTTTGGGGGACAGCGGTTGGAAAGTGCAGAAATCGAGATGTTTCTGAGGCGCCACTCTTGGGGGTGGGCTCGCTTGCTTCTGAAACTGGCAGAAGTTCAAGAGAAGAGATGGTGACAAAGATGCTTCAAACAAATGGAAAGACAGAAAGGTGTTTTATGTTCTTTAGAACAGAGTGATGTATAAAATGAAAGATTTCAGTGAGATGAAACAAACTTAATCTGGATTTGGGCCTCTTGCAGCCTTACACATGGGCAAAATAACAGAAGTTTAAAGGGTATCAATCTGCCACGCACAAGCCGAACCCTAACCCTAACCCTAATCATCCAAATCAAAGGGTTTGTGTGTGAGTGTGTGTTTCAAGGACTTGTTCACCAAAACTCACATTATGGAATATCATGTTTCACTGAGGCCAGAAGCAGTAGAGGTGCCTAATGTCATGATCCCCACTTCAGCCCCTGCTTGTCTCCCTCTTTTCTTTCTTTTCTGTCTCCCTCTCTCTCACTCTCTCCCTTACTTTCACCCAGCTCTGCCTGCAGCTTGATTGCTGGATGTGAAACAGCTGCAGGCAGCAGCTCACCTGGACACTATCATCCGCCACCAGAACTCTCTGCAACACATTCTCTGCCCGGATACTGCCCCCAGCCAGCCTATACCTGTCTCCTGCCTGACTTCCCCCAGCCTGTCTGCCCACCTAGTTTAATTTTCAGTCTTGTGAGTATCCCTGTTTGATTTGTCTTGCTTTAGTTTATTCGTACCTGGTTTCCTTTTGTTCTTATTCTGTGTGTAGTTTGAGTTATTCCTTAGTTTTTGTAGTTATGTCCGTTTTCTGATTCGAGTCTGGTTTTCCCATTTTGTTCTTCCCTCTCAGTTTAGTTTATCTTTCTGTATAGGTTTAATCTGCTCCCTATGTCCTTCTTTTGTTAGTTTAGTTTAATTAAATAATCTGGTTTTCTTAGGTTTCCCTTCATTTGCTATTGTTGCGTTTGTTGGTATTTGTAGCTTTCTCCCCTTATTGCCAGAAGTCTGGTTTACCTGTTCTTTTTTTCCCCTGTCAGTTTAGATTCCTCTTGGTGTTTCGATTTCTTTCATAGTCCTGATAAAATAAATTCCTGTGTACAACTCCATCTGTCTGTCTGCCTGTTTCTGTGTCTACGCCTGGGTTCCCAGACTGCCCCCATAATACCTAATGGTTTGACAGAAAAAAAATGTGTATCATCATCTTGACACTAATTGACACTGATTGTGTGATTTAGGGGTGTCTAATGCTGCATTCGATGAACGTCAAATACCTGCAGTACAGCTGATCCTTGTCCTTGGACTGTATTCCTTTTTATCTCCATAAGTATCGCTATCAGTCTGGATATTTTTTTCTCTATGACTTTAGTGTATTTAAATGAATAAATCAAGTATTTCAATCTCTCCTGTCATGTTATCTTTTGTCCTGTGCTGAGACTGGTTGGTCAAATCTAGAATCTGCACTCCCACTGCAAAATACACAGTAGGTGCATCACACACACACACACACACACACATCGGATTGAACCGCACTGATGTACAAAACATCATGGACTCTTTCCACAAACCCCGCTGATGAGGCGAATCCAACCAAAAGCCATTACCTTACATCGATTTCTCCTGCTAAATCTTTACAGAACACAGCAGAGGAGACTGAGGTTAAGTGATACAGATGATGAGGAATTGTAAGCAACACGGGGGTTAATAATGAATGTAACACACATCAATATTTCATTTAGTCTTCTTTTACTCTGTAAATTGAAAAGGTAACTTTACATCAAAGGAAGTTACGTTACTTTTTAAATGTGAAAACAAATATCTGGAAGGGTGAGAAGCTACAGTCCAAATATCCTTAGAGTCAGTTTCACTTACAGAATTGTGCTACAGCAGCTGCTGTTATAAACACCTAAAAACAGATTCATCTACCAAACTTAAAACTGGAGAGTCACACACGCAGACATAAAGGGAAGGAAGTAAGAAAGATGCTGGTCAAAATGGGGAAGCAAAACTTGCCATTTCTATTTTAAAATGAATCATACATTTGATATGCTTTGCTAATTTTCTATGTCTAGTTGCAGTCATGGTATGGTTTGTTATGGGGGTAGAAATATAAAACGGATGATTGTTGTGATCGATGATTAATTTCAACTAAAGGAAAACAGGAAAACATACAAATGAAATGACCAAAACTGTTCTGTTCTCTGGCTGAGGAACCTTTATGCAGTGGATACATTAAAAGTGCATTTCAAACGTCAGATTCTCTCAATACTGGCACCAAATTATTATCTTCAATTAATCCAGTGTTAAATCTGATTAACACAGTGACGGTATTCTTTGCTTTGATACAATCTGTCCAATCTCATTAAATGATCAGAACCAATACCAGTCTTCTTTGAGATGGTTTATTACTTTAAGCATCAGAGCTTTGTTGTTGTCAAAAAACTATTACAAACTCAAACAAATGAGTCTCAAAGTTACACAGCTTAACATTTTGCCCATTACAAGTGCTACATCCTGGGCCAAGGGGGAAACCCTCATGCAACAAGAGATGCACTCCATTCCCAGGAGGGCTGCAGATTTCAGCCCTTACCATTTTTATTACTAAACTGGTAGCCAGATACTACCAATCCAAAATTATAGTCAACAAAACTACAAATGAATACCTAATCTAAGTCAAAAACAAGGGAAAATGAATTTAAAGCAGACAAACTACCACCACGCTAGACAATGACGAGACAGTTTAGTATGGAAGAAGTACTATCTGCATATTTTACAACATGCTGCTGTGAACCGATAAAAATGCATATGGATCAGGGTTTATGAAATGAACATCACTAAGGTGACAAAACAAAGAACATGGGCATGTAATACACGTTAAATAAGCCTCAAATTGCTGAAGCTGTAAATCCATCCCATTGAGCACAAAATGTGGATTAATCCACCACTGAAAATAGTCCCTAATAAATGCTCTCTTTACCCTGTTTCAGTGGCATTTACTAAAAACTCAGTGCCCAACTGTCTTGAGGCATCATTTGACATTTTTTAAAACTATGTATTTGTCACCTGTAAACACTTATTTGTTGGCCACGGAGAGTTGTTTGTTCCACTACCTGTTAAATTACTTTTGCGAAAACTATAATAAAGTATTAAATTAAATTACATAGTTAAGTATTACCAAAAATGCTGTAATAAGGACACGACTCTGTTGCATGGGAATCGAGGCAGTAATAGCAGTAGGCTATACTGCAACTGTAATGTGATTACTGAGTTTAGGAATAGTAATACCTTGCACTACTGCATTACAGACAAATGTCATTTAAATACAGTATTGTCTTTGTAATGCATTACCCCCAGCACTTGTAGACAGTTAGAAAAACAGATAAAAACCTAGACAAGCTGCTGCTATCTGCCAAAAGAAACTAAAACATCATGTTTTTGCCAAATGTTATGAAGAACATTACAGTAATACTCAATGTTTCAAACAGTAGCCACACTCACTTGTACTTAAAACTGAGTCCTTACCTCCAGCATGTCCATGAAACACAGCAGGATGATTAGGACAAGCGCAGTCAACGACACCAGGATGGCGCCATACTTTGGAAGGTAAGTGGTGACCTCCTGCCTTTTACAAGCTCTGAGCGTCATGATTGGTGACCAGTCTGCATCTCCTGCTCTTCTGGGTCTGGGTTAAAAAGCAGAAACAAAGGGGTACAAATAATGTCATCACAGTGTTGTTCCTTTGTAAAATAATGCAAATATTTGAATACATGTGGACACGGCAGCCTTTTGCCAAATGACACCACCTTCTGCAAGGTAACCCTTGTAATAAATTGCACGTATCCGTTTTCACACGGATCAGAGACATGTGGCTAATGCTGAGTTTATCACTCAAAGGTTCTTTAAATAGCAGGTTTGTAGCAACACGGATGTAAAGTAAAATGGATTTGATGCAAATAGCAGCCAATGAGCTGACTATTCAACACACAAAAATGTTCTGTTAGACCATTTCTAAAAACACGACTAACTGATTGGAGCTGTAAATGTTCATTTATTTATCTTAAACATAAATATATATATATATATATATATTTAAAAAACTGTCGAGCATGAGTTTGTCAACCCCATCAAAATCAGCTGGCTTTCTATGAGCAAGTTTTTGAAATTATTTTATCACATAATTCATGCATGTCCAGGGTTACATACAATACACACGCCTTTAGAAATTATAGGTTTGGAGCAGAGCCGGCTGGCCCATTAGGTAACACAGGCAAATGTTAAGGGCGCTGTGGCCTCCAGGGGGCACCACAAAATCAGGAAAAAATTCACCTTCAATATAATTATATTAAAACAAGCTATTATTATTAACTCTTAAAATGGAAATGCTCACATTGATTCAAATGTAAAGTGATGCCCAATTAGTATTGGAGGGGGGCGGCACATAAAATCTCGCCTCAGACGCCACTTTTACCAATTTTCCACCAAGAAGAACCAGGTGGTAGTTCTGGTGCTTAGGTGGTTCAAATCTTGCTCCTCCTAAGAACCTGTTTTCTTTTCCATTGGTAAGGAGTCAACTTGGAGCCACACCATTGCGTCACTGTAACATGACTGCGCTCGCATCCATTACATAGCAGTTAAACAAATGCAATAAGTTGATGATAATATCTGTGTTTATCTTTATAGATGGTCTTAAGGCTGTTTGCGAGGCGGAGGTTGCCTGTTGGGCATGTCTGCTGTCGCGCTACTGGTGGGACACAATTGTACCAGATTTCAGCATCAACAGTTTGTGCAAAACTTCCGTGTCCCGGGAGTCATTCCAATACATCTATGATCGGACCAGGGACGTCCTAGAACAAGAACACAAATTATCGATTGTGTGTCTCTTTCCACCGTTGATTGTTGGTCACACTAACCCATCCCCAGCCCCTGATGTACTCGGTGCTTAGTTTAACCCAGCAAAGAGCCGGTGTTTGCTAAGTACCAGTTTTAGCACCTGGAACCGGTGCTTACGCAGTGGAAACACAAAGAACTGGTGCTAAGTCAGGCACTGCCTCCGAACTAGCACTGGAACTAGTTCAGTGGAAAAGGGGTAATTGGGTAGGACCGGCTGGTTTGGAGTGTAAGCACACTTGTGATTGGCACTGATGTCAGATGTCGTGTGTTTGCCAGATAAACAGATAAAGTTGTCCGACTGGACTTCTCAATGCTGGGAGTGAAGTAACAACCCTGGTATACTAAGTTTCAGGTTCATTTGATGCAACAGACGGCTGACAAATTGACAAATGTAGTTTGTGACAAAGTTCAGTTTAGGTCAAGAGTTTGGGTTACATCCTTTGCACAAAATACGGCTAATAATTCCTTTGTAAATCCATAGAAATGCTGTGTTGTTGTCTTTTTAACACACTGTTAAAGCTGGATATTTACATTTACACAACAAAGACCAGCAGGCTTAGGTCAGTTTAGCTCAGCTTTAGTTTGCAGGCACAGATACAGTAGCAGTAAACCTATCTGGTCCCACACACACTATACAAAAACTAAAGAACTACTTCTTCAAGTACTATTCAGTATGAGCTATTTTACTCAAGTAATTCCATCTGATGTCACTTGTACTTTGCAGCATTTTACACACAAATATTATACTTTTCACTCCTCTTTAATTCTCTTTTCAGACTCACTTTGAAACAAAAAGCAAAATATATAAAGTAGTTAGTCAGTAAAAAACTGAACCACATACTTTTGTTTCTGCTAATGGAGTTTAGTAGATTTTAAAACTAATTACTTTTGTTTGTAACATGAACACAGACTAATACCAACACACAGATTGTATAGAATTAATAAATGACAACATTTAGTCTTCAACACCTATGAATGAAATCCAGTATATAATATGTCTTACCTCAGCTGAATGGCATCTAGACAGGACACAGTGAACGCTGATGAAATTTCACAGTCATCATCCAGTTGATTGTGTTGATTTGTACTGAGGTTTGTTGTCTTTGCTTGACTTCCTGATAATGAATGACAGACCTATGATTACCTACAGAACCACTAACCACTCCCATACACAGCTGGGACAAAGTGGGATCACTGCCTTCTCTCTGGCAAGCCTTTAGTGCCAAAAGTAAAACAAGTTTATGAATTAAATAACTTGAAATGCAACATGCAACATATTTCATTATACGTGTCATTTTCATGTTAATTCAGTGTGTTTTACTTACATGAAATACAAGTTACATGATAATTAGGAGGCTTTTTGTCTTTAACCCTCTAAACTCCAAGCAGTTTCTGGCCTCTTGACACATTTTTACTCACTGTGGGTTAATTTTTTACTGCAATATGAAGTGCTGCACCTCTATGGAAACAGAACAACCATGGTTAGAAGTGGAAAGAACCCAGGACATCTTTTGACTTGTGTGATGTGATTTGATTTTAACGTGGCATGAAAATTCATGTCAAACTACTTATTGAGGACAAAAGCTTTTAATATCTTCATTGAATGATGACACGATAAATGTGTGCAAAGAAAGAAAATGCAAAAACAAGTGTGATCATGTAACATTATAATATTCTATTTCACTTTATTCTTTTAGTTGCATTTGTTTTAATCTAGACAAAGCAAATCTTCCATACAGTTGCAGTTTCTGTAAATCACATGAGTGGCAGTAAGACAAGAAGGTTAAGGAAAGCCTGAGGAGAAGCTCCTGTCACAGGCATCCTTCTGTTCTGTGCCGTATGTGGCTCACAAAGCTCATCTGGAGAGCAGGTTCTGTCCTGGGGAGCTGGAATCTTTGGTGGAGGTGTCAGATGACAATATTATCTGTCTGCACTGGAGACATCTCAGTGAAACCACAGGGCTGTATTTGAGGTTTGTGTGAATGGAGGCCTGTCTATTATTTTCAACAATGGTCCCTCAACAGCAAATGAGGTTATTATCAGCATCATGAAACCCAAAGCCAGTGTGAGATTACGACCAGTTGTCCTCCACTGTGTTCACACACTTGTGCAATGTACATATGATAAATGCTACATCTACTGCTTTCATTGTCTGTGAAGATTCTCAGTCCTGGACATCTTTTGTTGAACTGGCTCACAGCTGATTGGGCTGCTTGTTAAAGCTCTCTCTCTCTCTCTCTCTCACTCACACACACACACACACACACACACACACACACACACACACTATCTGTATGAAAACACCGGCATCATTGTTGTTAGACATGTTGACATAGTTAGATGTAAATCCTGAGAAGATGTAAACTAAACACACCCACGCTGACACACAGCTTCATTACAAGGCAGCAGGCTAGCCCTTGCTCTGCTGAGCCTCCTCTACGCTCTGCTTGTAAATGTGGAACGGCATAAAGGATCTCTGCAGTAGCTGAGTTATTATCCGACAGATCTGGGCTATTTCCCCTGAGCCAAAGGTACTTCCTCAGCTGAAGTGTTTCTCCCACCAAGGCTCTCAGAGTCCTCGGCAGTGCAGGGCCGAGGCTGCAGGCCACAGTTTGTACACAGTTTTTGAAGTGGTTTAGCCTTTGCTTGATTTAGTTTGGCTCAAACTTTGCACTTTGCAAACTTTTCCAGCCTCTCATATAAGAAAAAGAAGTAAGTCTGAAGAAACTGTATGCTTGATTTTAGAAACTAATGATTAAGTTTGGTTTTTGGCTCCTCTTGGAGGTGATTAAAGTGTTTTTTTATCTCTGACACCAAGAGTTGTCATGATACTGCACCTTTAAACACACTCTAAGAGTACGCCAAAGAAACCAATACAAATGAAATGCTTATGTTGTTGTTAGGAGGCAAGACTGCAGCGATAAGAAAGACCAGTGACCACACTGACTGATATTTGTCAGTGTACTGTAGTACATCCCTGCTAGATTTAACATGAAACCTGAACTTACCAATGATGCTGCCTTCAGGGCTCTTTGAACATGAATGTATTTGAACTGTCTTTTTCTTGCCTTATGGTTTGTTTCACTTTTCAAGAAACACGAAACATTTCATTTGGATCATATTTCTTACAATTATTTCAGTCCATAGCAGGAACTTTTGGGCCATTTTGATTTACCTTTCAAATACATTTTTAGATTTATTTCACCGTTTTGTGGTCAAGTCACCACTATTTGTTTTTTTTTAATCAGCAATATTCAGAAGTATATTTCATAAATATACTTTCATTTTCAATGTATTTGTCAGCCTTCATTTTCATGAGATCATGTTTATGTTTGTGGCTTTTTAATATTGTACACTGATTTTTAAAAAAAACATCAATTCAACAATATTTTAAACACTTCAGTAGTAATACAAGATATCTCTAACCTAAAAATAACTGGAATTTAATTTAATATTTTTAATTTATTAAATGAAAAAAAAATACATCAAACTATTTGATAAACAGGCTTTTAATGTGGAAAAAATACTTTAAAAAATGCAAAAATAGTTTTTCAGAGTTACAGGTTTTAAATGTTCTTTTAAATTACAGAATTTTACTGAGATCTTTGTGTGTTTCAAAAAAAGAAAATATGTATTTTTTAAAATTAAATTGTCATAAAATCACAAAAAAATAATGGTGTTGGGAAAAATCCAGTATGAACTTGGCCCCCTTCCTTCAACCCAGACTGTAACTAATTCACCCATCCAACATCATTTAGAACACCAGCATGCAAACAAGTGAATAGCTTAGCCCTACATTCATGTCTTACCTCATGGTGTTTCCTCGTCACTCTGGGTTTTCTTATCTTTCAATGTTTCCTCTCCAGCTTCTGCTGCTTTTTCTTGCTGCTTCTCTACTGTGGCTCCTTGAGTCTTCTCACTTCCCACCTGTTGCGAAATACGATGCTTTACAGCAAATATCTCTATCTGTGATGGCTGCAACCGGGAATGGAGTCGGACAAACACTGGGTCCAAAATCTAAACTTTGACAAACACGGCAGTGGTCAAACACAGGCAGGCAGTCAACAAGGTGACCAGAGAGACAGGGAGCAAAAGAGCAAAAACCAGAAAATCCAAAAGTCTGTTGGCCCACAATGCATCAGAGTCAGGAGCAGCTAGAGATCATACATAAGAAATCACAGATGAACTCAAGGAGCAGCTGAACCACTTTAGTACAAAGACAATCTGGCAACAGGGAGAGAATCTGCTTGGTGAATGTAAATTGAAGGGAGTGATTGGTTGACAGAAGATGGGTGGCGCAAAAAGATGGAAGGAAACTTTACATAGAGTGAAAGTAGAACTGACTGGAAAGCACAGAAAGAAAAACCGTGACATAACACGATCCCTACTATCCCTACCTAATACTACGCACGTCGCCACACCACTTCCTTGTACTTCTTTTTTCAGAAGGTACACTGAAATACAATACAGTGTGATACTGAAATTAACTTTATCCTGAGTCAGTTTCATCTGAGACACAGACTAAACATTCAGTTACATACAGTGCTGTGCAGAAGTGTTTGCGCCCTAATCTAATCTATCTAATATCAGACAGAGATAAGCCACAAAACACAAAATGTTGTTTCAAACTTATGGTTTGATGAAGATTTTTTAAAAAACCCTAACCCCTGTGAAAAAGTAACTGAAACCTAATCCCTTGTTTAGCCACCATTGGCAGCAACAACTGCAGTTAAATGTTTGCCGTATTGTGATCAGTCTTTTATATCCCCATGGAGGAATTTTTTTACCCACTCTCCTCTGCAGAATACTTTTAATTCAGTCACATTAGATGTGTATGAGCAAGAACTGCCCTTTTAAGGTCTTGCCACAGCATCTCAATCGGACTGAAGTCGTTTTAAGACCCTTTAGCCACGTCACAATACCAGACAGGTTCTTTTTAGTGATGTTTGGGTTCAGCAAGCCTGACAGTAATCATATGTAGGTGTGGCTGGTGAGACTAAATCCAACTGCCAAATGAATTTGGTCATTTGGTAGACTGGTAACTAAGGGGGCAATTACTTTTTCACATAGGACAAGATGGGCTGGACAGCATTATTCCTTCAAAAAAAAAATTAAATCATCATCTAAAAACTGCATTTTGTGTTTTCTTGGTTACCTTTGTCTTACATTAAAATCAGTTGGATGATCTGAAACATTTTAAGTGAGACAAGATTTCTGTGTGTGTGTAGGGGGGGGGAATACTTTTGCACGGCACTGTATATGACAATTTCTATATATATTGATTTGCAGTGATCCTAGTAAGTGGACAAGTGGACCCAAAGCATGCCAGCAAATTGCCCCAAGAACATCTGGATCCCCTCACTGTGGGGGTGAAGGGTTTAGGATTTTATTTTTCACCAGTCCTTTTATTCCATAAAGCCTCAAGTTAGCAGAGGATATACCACTCAGTGTTGTTTCTGCAGCCCGGTTAAGGTTGATGGTTTTCACCACCCATTTCTGTGTTCTCCCTCCACCCTCCTCCCAGGCTTTTAATCAACCAATCAATCACAACTGCCTTTTCTTTCTCATATAAGCATTCTTTAATAAAGATCGGAGGAGTACAACAACCAAAATGTGTATAAATTAGGGTATGTGTTTTGTGCTGCTGGTTGTTATGTCTAACTGTACTATTGAATAAAAGAAAACAGAAACATCAAGAAAAAAACAGCCAAGAACCCCTATTACTAACTACACTCATGTATTTTTAAAGAGTTTTTAAATGTATATTTCACCTTTGATTCTAGACAGCAGGATAAAAGCAAACTTGCAGGGTACATGTATTACACACAAAGTTTCTGTGGTATTTAGCATAGAGTTTATTTTGTAGAATTCTGTTTCTTGGTACCACAGATATTCCTACAGGAACTTGACACTGCGACCTCATCAACCACGTGAAGCAGCCACGCCTGCAGTCGTGCGTAAAGACTGCAACACCATCCGTGGTACCAGCCGAGAGGAGCTGATGCGATGGAGCGGAGGTGAGCCGGTGCAGAGAGCAGGTCTGAGTGAACAGTGCTCGGAGTTCAGGCTGGCAGTGGGTGGAGTCAGGGATGCTTTAGGTACCGGAGAAGTTGTTGCCTCCTCACGCCGAAGCCATGCGTAATGCGTGCGACCGCCGCCGGTGAGGAGGATGCTGGATCATGAGGCAGGAGCCGACATGCGACTGGTCCATCAGATCAACAGAGGTATGAGGATCCAGGCCGGGGGCGAGCACTTGGCTTGCAGCAAGGTGGGAGAAAACCAGGACAGCCAGGTCATCTGTTTGCAGTGTCAGGAGGAGGTGGTGCGTGTTTGTCCGGGGAGTCCGCGCAGTCCTCGCCGCGCCATCGCGACGCGCCTGTCCTCCGGATCCGCAGGTAAAGGCATCCTATGCAGCATATGACGAAAAGAGAGAATGCACACTGTCAGAATGCTGATAAATTTGCATCATCAGTTTATCATCAACTAAACTCATCTCAGGGTAAAGTGTGGGCTGACATGAGGGTGTGGTGCTCCAAGTGAGAGCTTGGGTCAACTTTAAACACACACAGAAGTGGTGTATTACCCCCTTCCCTTCAGCATTACTGAATTACACCACCTGACAAATGAATCTGTGGTTTTAGCTGCAGTTTTCAGACTGTGTACCACCAGAGTCCTGAGAAACAAATGCTAAGTTAATTTAGTAGCTCATTAATTAAAGCATGTAATTGAACTTTGACTTATGAGGAGGAGACTCCCCCATCCGTCCATCAGCACCAGCAAATGTACAAATTACAACTGCCTGTAGTCTAAAGGATCATCTGAGACACACTATCGGAGTTTGGATGCTGTTTTTCAATGGACATTCTGCTGTGGTGTAGTTCATTCATGTGATGATAAATTATACATGTCACTGGGAGCTGCTCACAGGCTGATCTGGTTTACTCAGCCCAAATGCCGACTTCCCACAGCTTTGGAAATAAATGATCCCTGCAGTTTTATCTCCAAACATGGAAGCAAATGCAAGTGCTTAAGCTAAAAAAGACTCCCAGTCAGTGATAAATGTCGACACTGTGCTGCATTTACTCTTTTCTTGATGCGGCTCTTGGTGTTAGATTAAGGAAATGAGAGTTTTATACAAAAGTTCTTTAAACTGGCAAATGACGCATTTGTGTTCAGATCTCAGTCCAAAGCAAAAAAAAGAAAAAAAGAAAGAGGTGGCACCTTTCAAGAGGTGACTGCAAAGACAGAGACAGTCTTCTTCTCTGCTGAGACAGATTAATGATTTAACCTCTGTCTCCCCTGATACCTCGGTGTTCCATATTAGGCCTTTAGTTTCCAGTGTCAAGGTTATTTTTTTTAATTAAATGTGGAACCTCAAATAAGTTAATGCTGCAAAGACGTATGTACACGTTGTTGTTGAGCTACAGACTCGTGCAGAGAACGCTACACAGGCATATTTTAGCACAGCCTGGTTGAATGATGATGAAATCCATCTCCATTGCTCCTGCATTAGGCAAGACACTGTGTGCACCCCAGTTGCATTAAACTGATTAGATGCATCTGATTTGTAAACAACAATAAACACTCAGATTTACATTTTCTTCAGTTATATAAACGTTTTTGCATATTTGAACTCGTTCTTTTGGTGCGGCAGCTCCCAACTACAGTGTTTAGGTGCAGGTTTGAGGTGCTTCTTTAAAAAAAGCTCAGCTAACCGTACAGTTTTCTACTCTCCCAACACCAAATGGCAAAGTTCGCACATAGCTGCTGAACAAAGTTGAGCATTCAGCTGCTAAAAGGCTAAATATGTTCCATACGGAGTTGGTGGAGACCAAAACAGAGCTAAAAAGGAAACTAAATGGGACACTGCTATATTTGCCAGATGGTTACCCCAAAGTCAATAGACACCTGTTAGCTAACTCGTTTACCACAGTAACATTTTAGTAATAATAGGATTTTTGGATCACAATGCAGAACACAGACTCCACGGCACACTTCTAGGGTTTTTTGTAAACAGTTTTAGTATGAAGTGTTGAGCCTGGTTGAGCTGGACCCTGAACCAAAAGCGAGTTGCCAGTTAGACTAAGAGCAAAAACACTGTTAAGCGATAATCCCACGCTACAACCACAGAAGCAGACAGAGCAGTCTGTCATAACTGGAATGAGAAGCTGGGCTTCAAGTACTGCGGCTTGTGATTGGTGGATGGATGTCAGGTGGCCACGCCCAGGCATGGAAACAACAACAAACATGGAAAAGACAAATCAAGACAAAAGAGGAGGAAAACACGTAGAAACACAAGGAGAGATAAACAACATCATGACATACAGTGGCTGCAATTAAAACAACTTCAAGTTAGATTAATCTAGCAGTGTCTGATAGTGGGCTTTTGTCGTAGGTCTATAAAATAAGGTCATAGGTCTACCAGGCTGTAAATGTATGTTAATACATGAATTAGTCAGTGACAACTATGTGCACTTCACCACTTAAATCCCACTCCAACAGTGATCAGAGGATCTAGTTAGTGCCAGGTTTAATTATCAGGTTGTAAAGGCTCCACTTGCAGGCGACAAAGTATCCAGATAAGAAGGTGACAAACTCTTGCAGAGTTTGAGACTTTAGAGTTAGTGAGTGGTTTTCTTCCTGTAAGTCTTGCAGTGTTATGGGCTCATTTCCCTCAAACACTGCGAATGTTATGGATTTCATTTACTACATCATACCACAGTGGATGGTTTTATTCCCTCTCTATGTAAATTGGTACAATAAAGCTGCCAGACTCATGGATTTTATTCGGCTAACTTTGCCAAGGTCAACAGTCCCCCCACCCATCCATCCCCCACCCCCACCCCTGCACCCCCACCCCCGCACTAACATTGCAGGATTACCGGTTTCGTTCCTGAAACACTGCAGGGTCATAGATTTTGTCAAACCCTCAGGAACAGCACAAGGCTCAGTGGCTCAGTGGACACATTTAAAACGGCGAGGTACACGGTATTCTGGGAATCAGAATAATTTATTTGCTATTCATTATAAAAGCTGTGGCTGTAACACAATTTAATGGTCACCTGTGTTAAAAATCAATGCCTTTGTTGCACTGTAAGTAGTTCTGGATCCGGTTTCCTCTTGTACATTCTGTGTGATCTCTCCTCCTGCCATAGACCGTGAGCCCAGCAGCAGCAGCTACAATGTCTCTTCAGGAACCTTCTACAGCTGCGTCAGTCAGATCACCATCGGTAAGTGAACTTTAGGACTGACTAAGCAGTTCTTGTTGAAGAACAAAATGCTCTGCATCTTTTACCGTCTATGAAAGCTCCACTCCAGCTGTTTGTGTGTCAGTAGCATATCAGCAAGAAAATCGATCTGCACAAAACCTCTGGTCCATTCTGCAGAGACACTCATTTGTAACCTTCCGAATCAAAGAGGCCTTACAGCAGTGGATTCACCACGTTCAACCAGCACCAGTCAATAGTTTGGAACACCTTCTCATTCAGTGGTTTTTATTTATTGTAATTATTTTCTACATTGTGGATTAATAGTGAAGACATCAGAACTATGAAAGAACACATATGGAATCATGTTGTAAACAAAAAAGTGTCAAACAAACCGGAATATGTTTTATATCTTAGATTCTTTAAAGTAGCCCCCTTTTGCTTAGATGACAGCTTTGCACACTTTTGGCATTCTCTCAATCAGCTTCATGAGGTCACCTCCTGGAATGGCTTTCCAACAGTCTTGAAGGACTTCCCAGAGGTGCTGAGCCCCTGTTGGCTGCTTTTCCTTCAATCTGGGGTCCAACTCATCCCAGACCATCTCAATTGGGTCTAGGTCGGGTGACTGTGGAGGCCAGGTCATCTGATGCAGCACTCCATCACTTTCCTTCTTGGTCTTCTTGGTGTCATGGCCCTGGCCGTATGCTTTTGTTCTGTTTTGTTGTTCCTGTGTGGTGCTGTGTTGTCCTTTCGTTTGGTCCGTGTTTTTGTGTCAGAGTGAGTGTTCAGGTTTGTGGTAAACCTAATCAGGTGATTCCTCAGGCCCCACTGTAACTAATTTCAGTGTTAGGTGAACCATTCCAAAATATAACCCTCAATTGTGTAGGTCCGCTTCCAAAATCCAAGTCAAGCCATCAATATCTTCTAACTTTGATATGCGCCGCCACTCATTATCCTGAGGTTCTTCTGCTGCACACCCTCAAAACCAAAGCTGTTATTAAAGCCCTCATTAACTTCTTCTTGACATTCAGGTTGCCTAAATCCATCCAAACAGATCAAGGCTCAAACTTTCTGTCAAAACTTTTTGCTCAGGTCCTGGTGTCGCTGTCTATTCAGCACCAAAAATCACACACTCAAGCGTTTCCATCAGACTTTAAAGTCGATGCGTAGAAAATTCTGAGAGTGGGATGAAGGTTTGCCATTCCTTATGTTAGCTGCACAAGAAAGTGTGCAGGAGTCCACAGGTTTCAGTCCTGCAGAGCTGGTGTTTGGACACACCATGTGTGGTCCTCTGTATGTACTGAGGGAAAAGTACCTGCTGGAAACAGCTAGCTCCAGCCGAAATGTGCTTGACTATGTAAGTCTTTCAGAGAGCTTCTGCACAAAGCCTGTGAGACCACACATGCAGAGACCATCCGCTCACCTTCTCTGGTCTCACGAAGACATGGCAGCTGGAACCAAAAATCTCTAATTTGGACTCGTCAGACCAACATACAGATTTCCACTGGTCTAATGTCCAGTCCTTGTGTTTCTCTTCTTTGTGTTGTGTTGCAGCTTCTTTTCAGCAATTCCACCATGAAAGCCTGATTCATGCAGTCTCCTGTGAACAGCTGATGTTGACATCTGTCTGCTACTTGAACTCTGTGCCGAATTTAAGTGGGCTCTAATCTGAGGTGCTGTTCATTTGTGGTTTCTGAGGCTGGTAACTCTAATGAACTCATCCTCTGCAGCAGAGCTAACTCTCGGTCTTCCTTTCCTGGGCAGTCCTCATGAGAGCCAGTTTCATCATAACATGGGGATACATTCAAAGTTCTTGAAATTTTCCAGATGGACTGGCCTTCATGTGTTGAAGTAATGATGGACTGTCATTTCTCTTCACTGAGTTGGGTGCTTCTTGCCATACTATGGACTACAACTGTAGTCAATTAGGACTATCCACTGTTTACTAAACTAACCTCTGTCCAACACAACTGATGGTCTCAAACACATTAACAAAGCAACTAATTCCACAAATTGACTTTTGACAAGGCACACCTGTTACTATAAAACCATTCCAGGAGACGACCTCATGAAGCTGATTGATAGAATGCCAACAGTGTGCAAAGCTATCATCAAAGCAAAGGGGGGCTACTTTAAAGAATCCAAAACATAAAACATACTCTGGTTTGTCTAACACTTTTTTGTTTACAACATAATTCCATGTGTTCTTTCATAGTTTTGATGTCTTCAGTATTAATCTACAATGTAGAAAATAATTACAATAAATAAAAACCATTGGATGAGAAGTTGTTCCAAACTATTGACTGCTGCTGAACATAACATCACTGAACTTTACATGTTCGTCAGTACACAGAAAAAGAGGCAAACACACCGTTATCAGTTTAATCAAACAAAACACGTTCATTCCCTGGTCAGACAGTTCTGATTAGTGCAGCAGTAAAAGGACTACTGACTAAATACATACATGCTGTTGCACTGATTTGCACATGGTTGCAGAATCAGTTTAAAATTAACAGCACTGGTCTCAACAGTGTGTGTGTGCTCAGGCAATGAAGAAGAAGAAGAAGAAGAAGAAGAAGAAGAAGAAGGCTAACCAGCAAACCTGGATGTGGACAGAGCATAAAGTATCTTTAAAATGGTGTTTGCCATTGGATGAGAACGTTTTATACACATTTACTAGGTTTTTACATACATTCAGAAGACATTAAAAAGTCCTCCAGTGTTAAACCCTGCACATACAGGTAAAGTCAGAAAGACATTACAATGATTAAAACCTGTGTTGGAATGGAGGAGGACCTTAAGAATATCAGGAAATATAAATATGACTTTTGTTTACAAGAAAAGTTCTTAAAGCTTCCTCAAGGAGAAACTCAGCTGATTTTAGATGTGTACAGTTTTATAACGTGTTTTATTGCTGCCTAAAGGAGCCACACAAACACTTTTTTGGGATTTGGATTTCTGGATCTTCGTTGGTGTACACACCAGTGTTTGCATAGTCCTCTGTGTACACAGAGTGGAGGATTATCGGAATTCAACCCACGCAGATTCTATGGCGTGCTGCAGTCCTCCAACAAGCCAGCTGTGTGATAAGTCGGCAAACCTCACCTAGAAGGGACCCGTACATTTAGTTTTTATTCATGTCTTGCTTTCGTTTTCACTCAGAGTCACATCGTGTGGAACAATAAGTTATTATTTGTAATAATTTAGATTTCTGATGTGGATTTCATTTACAGTTTTTTTTACAGTGAACATGTAAATCAATAATTTTCTTCTGTAATTTTACACAATACATGATTTGTAATTTAACAAACGGCTAATATCTGTAACATAAAGATATACAGTATGTTGTTGATTTGAATACAGAGTATAGGGTTCGGGTCATTTTACAGTCAAACGCTGTAGAAGGACAAATTACCATTCCTAAAAATACACAAAACAGATGTGGAATTATTTATCGTTTTGGGTTTGTTTCTTTTTTTCAGTCAACAAATTTCATGCTTTTTTCTTTGGTTTTACAAGATATTATCTGTAATTTAACAAAATATGGAAAATCTGTGAAATAACAGTACTTTTTTAAAACACCGTTAAAAATAATGAACAAAAACATTCCTGGTTTTACAGTGTATCACATTGTTGGACTCCTAATGGATAATTAATGCATAGCTGTCTTAACTTTGAGAAGGCTGTCAGGCATGCGGACTTCTGTGTATAAAAGTCATACCAAACGGTGTTGATCACAGAAGCCATGTTGCCATGACGCTGAACAGCTCAGGTGTAAATATGGAGATTAGTGATGGCTGAGTTTCACTTAGCTGCTTCAGTTTTAGAGTCCTGGTGCTGTGCATGTTGGTTCACTCTCATTCTTATGTTGTTCTTATGCTGTTAGTAATATGGCAGCATTTGGTTCGAGGGTGTCAGCATTGCATTAAAAACTAGTATTTACTGTGTATTTTTGTAATTTGTTGAGGTATCAGTTATAATCTCCTTGACTGCAGGCTGAGGGGAACTAAAAGGAAGGATTGGCAAAGCAGTAAGGAAATGAAATATTTCCCCTGACATGCCACTTTGTTTGTATGTCAGAGGGCTGTTGACAGGAAATAGGTACGCTGGTGACGAAGTTGTCTCAAGTCATTTTCCTGCCTGTCACAAAACTGCAGCCTCATGCCATGTGCAGAGTGGAGGCCTCGCTTCTTGACATTTTTTCGATGAATATTACGGCGGCGTGCCGTTGGAGGGAGAAGTGGCGAGCTCTAAGCTGTGACAGTGAAGGGTTCAGCTCAGGCTGCTGCTGCTGCTGCATGCAGGTGTTCTCCTCTGCTCTTTGTGCTAAATAAAAAAGCTAATGAAGTGCTGAGGGAGAGCTTTACACCGCTGAGACTCGTCCTGTTGGTTTTTACAAAGGGAAAGATCTATAGTCTTGCCCCCCCACATCAAAAAGTCTCAGTGTGCTGCCTGTGATTTAAAAGCCCTGGCCTTTGTTTGAGGGGAAAACACAAGTCAGCATCACTGTAGGTTCTTAAAAGTTCTAATCGATTATAATCTTGCATTCATTCCAGCCTCCTCCATTGTTGTAGGAATTTACTGCAGTTGCGCAGCAGATAGACAGAGCTAATCTTCACCCTGAGGCAGGGATTCAGCGAAGGATGACGAGAGAAATAATCGAATCCACCAGGCTGAAGTTTCAACAGCACTGCCTCACTGACCACAGCCCCCCAGACCTCAGTTTAGGTTACCTCATTTCTTTGTCTGTAATATGTTGGAGATTCGAGCATCAAAATTTTGCTTCGGGTTTCTGGACTCATCCAGAAGAGACAATCTGACGGTCTTCTACTCGGTGAAATGACCGACCGGGTTTCATGTGAACTGACACGTTTGAGGAGAGATTTCCATCTGCGCAGTCCATCATGACTCAACCCTCTCTGTTACCTGAGGTTTGTCTTCAAGCAGCGGTTTAAAACAATTATAAACACTTTTGCTTCCAAGCGTGTTTGGATTGACACGCTGTCAGAACAGGATTGTTTAAAACAGTGGTTCTCAACTAGTCCAGCCTCAGGACCCACTATGTCTCTATTAATAACAGTCGCAACCCAAATTGTAAAAGTTTGCTGTTCCTGTTAACAAATTGAGGTTTATTTGGGTGTAGTCTCAACACATTTTGATACATCTTAGGAAAAATTTGGCTTATTTTTTGCACATTTTTGTATATTTGGACATTTTTGCCAAGTTTTTGGGGCATATTTTGGCCCATTTTGACAGAGTCTGAGCACATTTTGGTTCATTTTTGGCACGTTTTAACGTAAATTTTTCCAATAAGCTGGCAGAGGTTAATAGTAGGCAACTACTGGCGTCACCACCACTAAATATCCTGCTACTGAAAGCATAGAAAGAATTTTCTAATGCAAGGATGAGAACTTACAGATACAAATTTCTTCAACATCAACATTCTTCAACATTGATTTATTTAATCTATTCTATAATTAAAGTTATAATAGTATAAAATAAAATAAATTCCAATAGGAAAATAATAGGATTTCAGTGTTAGCTATCTCTGGTGTTGTGGTTTTTCATGGCTCAGGAGCAGCATCTAAGTATTGGAGAGTCTGCAGTCAACTTAAATGTAGTTAAAATAATGATAATAAAAACTAACTCTGGATCAGACACACTATATGAAGGATACACTAATTTTTTTGCCTTTGCGCTTTGCTGATTGTATTGTTTTAAGTGGAGACTTTGATTCATGTCCCTTTCATGCTGGTGTGTTTCATAGTTGTGTGTGAAGAACGTGACCGTGCTGAAAGAAACTGCATCCGTCTGCATCAGTAACTGCAGTATTTTGATCATTTAGGCCCCAGTCTGTCAGGATTGGAAATAGGACATCAGCAAGCATTACCTCAAATATTGGAACTCCACAGGGATTTGTCCTCAGTCCCATCCTCCAAACCCTGTTCACATATGACTGAGTCGCCTCCCACAAGGACAACAAAATATATCAAAGTACAACAATACACGGCAAATTGAAGTACTCTTCTTTTATTTTCCCCTATACAGCATCTCATAACAACGCTGCTTGCAGCTTTAATTATTATTAGACGCTTTTTTGAATCGTTGTGTTGAGGCTCTAAGCATACTGGAAAACACGTATAACTTTGCACGCACATCAGACCTTGTGAAAAGTTTTAGATTTTAGGTGAATTACACATGTGAATGGCAAAATGGTCGAGTAGCAGCCATAGAAATTTTTTAAAAGGTTCAGTTACTTTCACTTAGAGCTACAAAATTGGGTACACATATGTATCACCACAAGACGCACAAAAAAGCCTCAAGAACACATACCCACAATGAAACAAGAAATGCGCCATTTTGAATTTACTGTCAGACATTTCAAATTTTTAGGAGCAAACTCGTCCTAGGGGATAACTCCAACAGAGCTCAAATTCTACCGGCATATGCTACAAGGGTTGGAGAGCAAAAGTTATTAAAATGTTCTGCAAAAGTATGAGGGTGTGCCCGTAGCAGCCTGCGCCATTAGGCGTTTAGCTATTAAAGAATAATGAAGTACTGTCGTAATTTTGACGCCCTAAACACACTTGAAAACCCGTATAACTTGGCACGTACATCAGACCTGATGAAAAGCTTAATATTTTGGGGGAATTACACATGTGAATGACAAAATGGCTGAACAGTGCCCCCCCTAGAAATTTTTTTAAAGGCCTTTAGATTCAGTTGCTTTCACAGAGAGCGACAAAATTTGGTACACATATGTATCACCACAAGACACACAAAAAAGAACCCTAACCCTAACCCTCAAGAACACATACCCATAATGCAACAGGAAATCCACCGTTTTTCGTCAGAATTTTACAATTTTCAAGAGCAGACTCGTCCTAAGGGATAAATCCAACAGATCTCAAATGTAGCTGGCATGCACTAGAGGGATTGGTGAGCAAATGTTATTAAAATGTTCCGCAGAAGAATGAGGGCGTGCCCGTAGCGCCCCATGGCATTTTGGTGTACTGCAGTGATGCCTGCAGTACTGTGGACTACTGCAGCAGCTGAATGTGGCTATTTGCTGTGTATTAACACCACCTCCACACAACACAGCTGATGTTCTCACATGCATAAAGAGGGCAAGACATTCCACCTGTTAACTTTTGACAAGGCTCACCTGTTGTGTAGAAACCATCCCAGGTGACGACCTCATGTCATCACCTGAACCGCAATATGTGAACCATGAAGCTGCTTCACATATTGTAAATATTGTGCAAAGCTGTCATCAAGGCAAACACTGGCTACTTTGGAGAATCTAACTACGCTATTTCATATGCTTTTGTGAAAGATTTATTTTTGGCCTTTTGTAGAGAGGACAGGACAGTGGATAGAGTCAGAAATGGGAGAGTGGGGAAGGACATGTGGTAAATGGCCGAGGTCGGATTCAAACCTGGCACAGTTACTACACCTCTGTACGTGAGTCACGTGACATAACCACACAGCTATCAGGGTGTCCCTGTTCCTTAATGTCTTCAGTTTTGTTTTGCGATGCAGAAAATAGTGAAAATATTTAATAATTTTTGAATAGGTAGGTGTGTCTAACATTTGACTGGTACTATAGTTCTCCATATTAACTGCTACGACTAGCTAAAAACATCTGTAATGTGAATTAATTGAAGTCTGGCAGCCAACCACAGACATTCTTTTTATCCTCTGACTGTTTAGGTTGTAAAAATCCTTAAGCAAAACTCATTCATGGCAAAGTTAGATTTGAAGTTTTGCACAAAGTGACTGAATTGCCAGTTTCATTTTATCCGGTACGTTAAGATATTTTATTAAATGTATAAACGTTTGTGAGTCTAAAAACACCATTAAATGGAAAATCCAGTGTAAATACTGTATAAGATTTGTAATGCTCCTGCAGATCACCATGTCCTGACTTTCTTTATCATAATACGTTACACATGGCGTCTTTTAACTACCATTCATTCAGCGCATACTGTATAACCCTCAGCTTAATACTTTACTGTCAGTGCTTCACTGCTCCTGCTCCGCTGCTACAGCCTCTCCATCAGCTGACAGAAGCACATTCAGTGCTCAGACTGTCGTTCTACCTAAAGGACTTCCACCGTCAGTCTTGTAGATTCTCAGCTCCAACTTGTTATTGCACAGTGCAGCGTATGGCCCAGATACCTGCACCTGCATTTGTTGTCTTACCTCTGAGAGCGTCAGGAAGTGGAGGGGCTACATATCTGGGCCTCGCTCTCCTCAGAGAGCCACGAGGGCACTTTTTTCTGATGACTGTGACATAGATATTGCTTAGAACACACTATGTCCGCACATCGCGAGTTTTAGAGGTCGTTGGGATACATGCCAGGTGTAGATTACAGTACCACCTTCATCCCTCCCCCCATTTCAGGTGACTTTTATTGGATATTGAGGATCGACGGTGCAAAGCAGCTGGTAATAATGAAAAAGCAAAAACAAACTAATTCAGCTAACGGCTCTTTTGAATACAAACAGTACTTGGACCATGTTTCTGTCCAAACCATTGATATCAGAGTTTTACAGTTACACATTGGTGAAATTGATTGATGTTTTGGAAGCATCCTGTAGTCCATCAGCCTCTGCTGTGTATATTCGTTGATCAAAGTTCAAATGAAACAATTTCACCATACAGTTTAAATACCTTCTGAACTTTAGCACCATCACTTTAAGAGAGTCAGTAAACACATCACCAGCCCCTCTTATAAAAGTGTAAACTACTCTGACATGGCTTGATGTCTTGCTGCAGCCCAAAAACAAATTCTTGTTATATATAATATAATCTGGAATACACTGATACATGCTCAGATCCACAGAGGTCCCACTCCTGAACCCATAGAACCAAAATGATCCTCTGCTAAAGTCCTACAGAACACCCCAAGAGGTTCCACGTCCGTGGCCTGATGGGTCAGAGTTGTTTGATGGTACAAGGGGGACTGAAATAGCCTCTTCTTGCTGCCAGTGATCTGCAGTGGAATGTTGTCTCATCCACTATGTGGTGTTCTGATGGAAAACCTTGTATTTTTCATCCACATTGATGAGACTTAGACACCCAAATAAACATTGTCCCACAACAAGCACACTCCCTCATGCAACTGGAAATCCCACATGGCAAAAACATCAACCAATCAGGAACATGTTGAGGAACATGACAATGGCCCAACATGTTGATTTGACCTCCAAACTTCCTACACCCCATTGTGATCAAGCATCAACAGGATGCAGTGGAACAAGTTTGATTGACAGAGGCCCCACTGCACAAGCCAGAGTACCCAAAGGATCCAGTGCCAACGTCCTGGTTCCAGACCCCATAGGACACCCTGAGAGGTCCTCTTGTCCATGCCCAGTGGTTCAGAGCATTTCTGACCACATAAGGGGACCAACACAATATTAGACAGGTGGTCAGAATGTTACAGCTGATCAGTGTATACATCCACTTTGGACATCAGTCCGTTCAATAGCCTTAATCATTGCACATCATTTATATGAGCCAGTAGGAACCTCCTCTACCATGTAGTCAGCAAGACGGTGGATTACAATCTTGCTATTGAGTGAATGAGTGCATGTAAAATCTGTGATAAATTTGTCAAAGGGTGTTTTGTAACCCAACTCATGATCCTGTTCTACATCTAACCAAATAGTTTTGGTGCCAAAACTTAACCAAGCACCGACTTATCACCCAAGAACGCATAGAGTAAAAAACAGTGAGTGAAAACAGAAGTCAAAATGATACTCTGTGGTATAATTTTCGCTCAAGAAGGAACTTGGCTGAAAGTCTGCCACCATCAACAGCGGCAATAACAGAGAATCATTAAATGGAGCAATAACAGAGTATTGAGCCGAAGAGGTCCCAACTAACCCAAATGTATTTTAGTGAGGTGTGATGATAATGTTTATCGGATGATTGATAACATGAAATTGGTGACATTGATAGCATGCTTTTCCACTCTGGGCCATCCGTTTATGAAGAGCAAGTCACTCACTTGTTCTTCAAACCCACGCCTTCAGATCATTCTGCTGCCCTGCTCAGTGCAATCTGCAGTATATCTGTTGGAGTTGTGTTACCTCTCACTGCACAACAGTAACTGATACGGCTAAGTATTTGAGACTGCAATATATTTTATCCAACAGTTCCATCACCTTTTCAGAGAGGTCGGTAATATTCCATGTTTTGTGTCTCGGCTGATCCTTGTTCCAAATCATACGATGAAATAGGAGCAGTGATAATAAATACCTGTACTGTGGGTGTAGCTCCGCACGTCGCAATAATGTTGGTCAGTGAGTGAAATTCTTATGTGTTTTGTAATGTAAAATACTACATAACTCATAAAAACTGTTTCTCTGAAAGGCCTCACTTATTCCCCATAGGGTTGTTTTCTTCTACTGAACATTTAAGTCCAGTAGCAACCTGTACGTATTTTATTGGGACTTGATCCATGCAAACTAAATTACACTGTAAATCATGGATTGTGATATAAATGTTGAAAGAATTTACTGCATTGCTTCACTGTGTTTACTTTGAAACTAAACCAATCCAAGAAATTCTCTCCTGTAATTGTCAAGGGGACCGGTAGGTGTTTCTTGCCAGAAGATGTTGTACCTGCCAGATTCCCCTTCAGGGACAATAAAGACCTTCTCACTGCTCTAGTTGTTGCAAATGCTGACTTGAGCACAAACATTATTTTGGGGACGCCCGGCCTAACTCGGTTGCACTCCATCGCGTGAAAACCCCTTTATTTTCTCGGAGAGTTAGCGGCCATAAAACAGCTGAGATGAGAAGCAGAGTATAGAACAGATTTATCCCGTCCCTCCTCCTCAGAATTTATCCTCCAGCTGAATGTGCTGCGCGAGGAGCGAGCTGCGATGCTCAGAGGCTGCCAGGCGTTCCACTTCTCTGCTATTGATCGGCCCGTGTTTGTTCACTGCTGATGTACCTTCGAAATCTGCTTTGCTTTGTGTTTCACAGGAAACAAGGAGGTGGTGGTGGTTGGAGGGAGTGTTCCCTGGTCCCACCTGCCCCCCGGTGTGTTGCATAACATCACTGTGCAAGAAATCAGCAGAAATATAAAAATCACAGTATACTGTTCTGTACGTTTGGGCAATTGAACTTAGTTTTAATCTCACCAGTCACACATAATGTACACGGAGAAAAACTCACTGAACCGAGTTTTAATTTGCACACAATGTTTCTCGTGATACTGGTTGTTATATGTCAGGCTGAATCACTTTAAAAGATCTTTAAAATAATCCAATTTTAGATAAAGCTGCAACTGTGACAAACATTACTTAGTGTTTGGTCTGTGTAGGGAATGTTTAAGATACTTAACTGTAATAATCTAACTGTTTGGACACTCACTCCTCTTTCTTACAAAGAATTAGATGAGAATATTGATACCCCTCTCACTTCTGTGCATTCAATATGGCGCTAGAGCAGAAGCATTTAGCTTAGCTTAGCCTTAAAAGTGAGGACGGGGGAAACTGCTAGCTTTGTTTTCTCAAAGATCAAAAATGCATACTGACATCTCTAAAGTTCACAAATCAACATGTTAAATCTTGTTTGTTTATTCTGTACAGAAGTGAACAACAAGCTAGGCTAACTACCTCTTAGTGCTAGTGCAATACTGAATATGAAATGAAATTAGATATTGACTGACAAAGTGATCAATATCATTTGCAGAGGGCTGAAAATTTTAAAAGGAGTGTAAAAAAATGTAGCTGAACCTTATTGTCATGGTTTAAACTCATTCAGTACAGAACATCACACAGAATGTTTAAAATACAGTAGCTACTTTTACTATGCCATACGCATAGAATTGTTTGACCGGGACACTTACATATTATTACCTTGTAACTTTCTGTTCTCACATTTTGCAGACATTTAAAGTCTCAATTTTGGCCACCTTGTAAATATAAATCAATATACATTCTCCTTTTATCTCTGTTTTGGTCTCCACCAGCAATAGTTAACTCTTTAGCTGCTAAATGTGCCACTACATCCACTAGCTAGCAACTAACTTTTCTTTATCTGTAATTTGGTGTTGAACAAGTTTTATACATTGGTGTTATCAGAGTTTTCTTTAGTTTTTTTGTCAAAAACAGTTTATTTTTGCAAATGACACAAATAAAATTAGAGAGACTGAATTCTATTACGGTGCATAAAACCAAAGCAAGTAGCGGAAAAATGCCTCTTTATACGTCAAAGGTCAACAGAGGTGACTGGATATTCTCTATCGATTTGCAACTAAGGGCAACACTTTTAAAGAGTCTTTTCACACTTTATTCTTATTGAAATGTTTCATCTTTTAATGTTCTTCTAGCAATGTGTACTGTAGCAACTCCCAGCATACCTTCTGGAATTTTTTAGAACTTTCAGACCTACAACAGCAGCATAAGAGTAGGTGGTTGTGCTTAGAATTTATTTATTTTTAAATGCCATTTCTAAATTTAATTTGCTTAATTGATAGCCAGTCATGGACAAGATGTCCTGACACTCCTTAGATAAATGGAGAAGGTTGGTACACAGTGTTATAGTACTGAAAGTCGTCAGTGACAAAACAACAGCACAATCATGAGTAAGAAAAGAAAAATTCCATTCAGTTTACCTGATTTGTGAAGAAGAGTAAAGAATCATCAACTATTTTGAACCAGTCCACCAGTAGGACACTGAGCTGAGACACCTGCCAGCCCAGAGCTGAGCTGAGCTGAGCTGGGTCACTAGTCTCAGAGGCCTCATGAAACTGAGAGGGAAATCTGCTGGGGAGAAATCGAAGGCCGGAGCCGAGCCCAGCTGGTTCAGCAGTCTGCTGGCCGATGTTAAGGAGAGAAAGCAGCAGAAACTGCGGCTGACAGAGGGAAGCTGAGGGTCTTCATAGCCTCTCATCACCAAACCTCCCCCTGAAAATGTAGTTATTGAGCCATTTTAGTATAAATCAAACAGAAAGCATCATTTCATTGATATTTAAGCCATTTTCTTGTGTTTCAGGGTTTTTTTTTAACCTGTCAGCCTGTATGACTATGATAAGCATCTCCTACTCTTGATGAACACTGCAAGACCCAGTAAGATGCTGGGGACTGATGTTGACAGTTTCCACCACTAGAGGGCAGCATGGCTGAGGAGATCCCTCACTCTGTTCAGGTTCATTTATCAGCATCACAATAAGCCAATCCAGACGTCAGAGGTCCTGATAGTAGATGCAGCAATCTCCCCCATGATAAGAAGAAGATTTCTTAGTGGCATCATTATGATACATATAATTTTTCATATTCTCATCCTCTTTGTTCTGATTGTTGTCTTTCGGCAGGGTTTGACCTCGGAGGTCAAGTGGCCATTGGGTTCTCACACTGGAAAAGTCCTTCCTCAGCTAGCGGCCACAATCTCCCCAGTCCAGACTGTGTTCACTCTGAGGCCTCCGCTGTCCCGCCCATCAGCGAGCATCTGGAGCCGGTGTCCTGCCCAGCATCGCTGTCCATCTCACCGCTGCCCACCTGCAGCGCCAGTCAGGAGACGCTGTGCGACAGCAGCACAAGTACGTAATGTGTTGTAACACTACATGTTTTAAGCTATGAGCCATCAGGTTAATGGAGGCGAATGTGTTGTCTGTGGCTAAGATGCTATCAGCAGCTATAATAATGTCTTCTGAGTCTTCTTGTGACACCACACTGACTCCATAATGTCGAGATGAGGGCTCTGTGGGCACCATATTAAAACTCTGTGGCCGTCTTGTGGCTGAGGATGGATCTTCATGACTCTGGCTCTATGTTTGGGTCATTGTTTGTGGACATGAGATTGCATGCATGGGACTGATGTATAAGATTCTTTCTGTGTTTCTCAGCCTAAAAGGGCCTCAGACCAAATCCCCAAACTCTATTTGCAGAAATACAGCACCATGACTTCACATACAGTTCCACATTGCCTTAGTGTACTCCATTGCCTTAGTGTACTACTCATTAGTGTTCTCCAGATCTTCAGCAAGCAAACAGCCTTCTGGTAGAGACAAATAATTCAGATGTTTTGACACATCAGTGCAGAGCTCCTGCCAACATTTTTCTGAACCTCCTGATCTTCATGCATAGGTGAGTTGCTTGGCTTCTGACCAGGGCACCACTAGTATCTGCCAGTTCTGAGCTGATGACGATTCAAAGTGGAGTCAGTTTGATGGGCTTTTCATCTGCTAGCCCTCTGCAGTTATGATCATCCTTGTGCATTCTCTTTGTGCTCAGACAGCACATCTGTGAAACCCCGTTCAACATTCAAAAAATGGAAAAACAACTATTTATCTTGTAAACATGCCCATATGGTGTTTTTTTAATGTGCTACAAGACATATTATGAGCTAAGCAAGCATTCAGTCATTGCCATGACTGAGCATTTGCACCTGAAAACTGTAGTGTATTGATGAGCCTCAAAGATGCGAATTCAGACTTCAGGGTTTCATATCAAACAAACCCAAGGAACCAATCCTGCCAATTTGCTGGGTGAAGCTTTCTGTCATTATTCTTCTTCAAATCAGGTTTTGGTTCAACATGTATGGCTCAGTCACTCCAATATTACAACTTGCCATTGTGTAGTGTAGAGTGTTCTTACAGTGCTTGAGCAGAGTCGTAGGTGAGCTGGTGTGCTCGAGCTGCTGTGAGTGGAGATAGAGACAGGGACTCCATAGATCTTTACATTCTAAAGGAAGGAGTCGTGTCATTACATTCAAACCATTTTAAGGCAGGATATTTTTATGGGGAAAAACCCTTTAAATATGTTACTTTGATACACAGAGACACATTTCTGAAACCAACTTATTCCATGTGCCAGTTGACAAAAACAGACCTTTTGCACCAGATTATGTAAAAAAACAAAACATTCTGTGCTCTTTGGTGCAACAGTGAAATCAGATGTGACCAACATTAACGTGCTGAAAAAGACTTCTCGACTGAACTGCAGGCTGTGTTCGCACAGAGAAGACGGGAGACAAGTATGTAAACAAATCCAAATAAGTAAGTCGCAAAATATCTGTAGAATGCAGAGCCGCCGTTTTTTCCCAGTGTTGGTAACACCTGTTAAAAACGTTGACTCCAAGTTTTTTATTTTCAAATTTTGTTGAATAAATGATCACATCAGTTCAGCTTTTGTTTTTTGTTTTGGTGATTTCTGGTATTAATACTTTATATGTCATCCCGCACACACGGCATTCAAAACGTATTCCTGAGTTCTCTCTATTTCTAGCCATAGTTGTGTTGTTTCCATAGCGATGTAGGACTTTATATTGCAATAAAAAGGGAATAAGTGACACGCAGACATTACTTGGGATTCAGGGGCATAATGATTAGCACATATCTGTTATAATTGCTTAATCAATAGTCTGTTACATTGCTACTTTCTTTAACCACATACAATAAACGCTTGCATTATTTGCATTCAGAAAGCTTGGGAAATCTAAATTTTGAAGTCTTTTATATGTTAGAAACTGGTATAAAAGCTATAAAATAATGATGCATGGAAACTGATTCACTACATGTGAGTGTGTATTTAGTGTGGCAGGATAGATTTTAGAAAATGTGAACCTTTCCTTTAATATTAACTTGTAAATGTGTCTGTGTGTGTGTGTGTGTGTGTGTGTGTGTGCATGTGCGCGCGTGTGTGTGTGTGTGTGTGTGTGTGTGTGTGCCCTTGAGTCTCCATCAGAGGTACACACTGACACTATCATCAGTGCCAAGTGTCATTGTTTTGGGCTGCAGCAGCTCCGACACAGCCAGCCCTTGTTTCTGATTGGCTGCTGTCAGAGCAGCTTGACCTGTGATTGGCTGGCAGGGAAGCCTGATTAAGAATGCCAGTGAGTGGCACGCACCTCCTCTCTTCCTCTCTCTCCCTCCGTCTCTCTCTCTCTCACACACTGTAAACATCCTGCTCATGCTTGTGTGTGTTTTTTCCTTCACTGAGGATCTTTGGCAGCTTTTCCGCTGCCAGATTTGAGCATCTTCACTATGGCAGATCCGCCTGAGTGTGATGCGTTTGTGTGCACAGTGATGTTGGACCGACCGATGCGGTGATGAGGAGTGAGGAGTAAAAAAAGTGGGAATGCTGGTTTCCCTCGTGGGACGTCGTGTTTGTTTGTTTTCCCTCAGCGAGGTCATTTGCATGCTGAGGTTGGAGGGGGAGAAGGGGTGATTGTTGTGTGTGTGTGTGTGTGTGTGAGAGAGAGTGCAAGAGTCGTCAGGCTGTTTTGGTGTTTTGCTGCGTCTCTGCTGGGAAGCCTCCCCCCTCTTGCTCCCTTCCCCCCTGTGAGGGGTGAAGCTGCCTCTCTACCTCTGCCCACCTTCACACGGTGAGTGTCGTCAAGTTGTCTTGAAGCAAAGGCAGCTTGTTCTCCGGCGTGGATGTGTTTTTGCTGCAGTGCTCTCTCTCTCTCTCTCTCTCTCTCATGTGTTGCCGTGTCCTACTCACACTCCCCTTTACGCTGCTTCATCTCTCACACGCAGTTCCCTGTGACCATGCAAGCATTTGACCTTCACACACACACACACTCTCTCTCTCTCTCCCTCCCAGCTGTAACTGTAATTTCACGTCTTTTTCCATACACTCCACTTCTTCATCCTCCATGATGCATTAGTTGTAAGTCACAGAAGTGGGTCACGTCTCTGTGAGCAGTGTGAGGTTACCAGCATGTGTCTGCTGCGGCCGTGTTGTCCAGGCAGCAGGTCGGCAAAATCTCCATCCACTGAGCGTCAGGCAGGACATGCACTCCAGGGGCATTCTGGGTGCATCCAAGCGGAGCAAGCGATCCCTCCTCACAAATGACTGACACCCGATTCCCTCGGCAACACATAACACACATACACCCACCCATACATCTCCCATTCTTCTTCCCTTTCCCCCCGCAGATCTTTTATTGTCCTCCCAGTGTGAGCTGTCATCTCCAGGTTGTGGATTGTGTTATGCAAGGGACCACACTGTTAATGAGTGTTTCTTAGCTGAGAGTATTTTTCTCACACATCAATTAAAATCACAAAGATAACGAATGCAGCTTAATTTAGCATGTAGGAAAATGCTGCAGTTTTATAATGTAATAGCTGTAATTGCCCTGTCTATCTTTTCATAATTTACATAAAGTCCTGCAGTGATTATTAGCCTAAACTGTGTAATTAAAGAAGTGGTTAGGATTCCACTTGAAAAACTTTGACTAAAAAAGGATGCATTTTTTAAAAAGGTCAAATCAGGTGCAGTAGAGGCTAAGATATCCGGACTTTTGGCAACTAGCATGGCTCAAAACCTGGAAAAGTACTAGATGACTTTCCATATTGCTCTTTCGATGCAACTTTCTAAATACTTTCTGTTTTTTTTTGTTTTTTTTAAGTTAGTCAAGTAAAGATAATCTTGTTTTTTTGCAGGGATTTTTCAAGTTTTTATTGATAGACAGAGTGAAAGGGGGTAGAGAGAGGAGAGAGACATGAAGCAAAGGGTCGTGAGCCGGGCTCGAACTCACGACCGCTGCTGGCGACCTGCACCCACGTGGTAACGCCCTAACTCAGCGAGCTGTATGGCGGCCCCAAGATAAACTTGTCGTTGTCACTGGGGTTATTTAAAAATATGTACAGTACAAAAAGATGGACAGATCCTCCATGATGTCAACTATAGGTGTCCTGAGGTGGAGTGTGAGTGGAGCTGAGGCAGGTTGTGCAAACATCTGTGGTCATGAACTCTCCTGGGACAGCACCCACCTGTCACCTGAAGCAGTCACAACCTTCTTCATGTAAATTTAAATCATTAGTATAATTTAAATAGGTTAGTTTGATAAAAAAAAAAAAAAGTCACCTCCTGTAAAGTTGTCATGAACAGGGAAATTACCTGTACAGACCAAATCTGTATACTAGAGCTGGGTATCGCCACTGACCTCCCGATACGATACGATTCTGATACTTTGAGTCCCAAGTCGATGCGATTGCCAGTACAATTCAATACAATTCAATATGGAATATTTAGTTACAATACCAATTTTGCTTTAGTAACGGAAGAGATTCTCCAAGAACTAATGCTGTAAATTCAATTGGGAAAGCAACCCTCTAACCTGGTGCATAATTAAATATTAATATTTACATTAAGAACTGACCTTTAAACAAATAGTTATACAGCAGCATGCACTTTTTATTTTGCAAAATTTAACAAAAGTGCCACTTAAATCACCAGCAGCCAACCAGTGTAAACAATAATACCAAAACATTTAAACAGACACTATCTCACAAAATCTTACCAAGAATATTTGCCTTATTTCTAGCTAAAATGTCTTCTTTCTCTTCTCAAAACAATAGGGCTGGACACGAATATCCAAATATCCGAGTATTCGGTAGTTGTGGTGGTATCCAAATAATAATTTTGAGATATATTGATACTCTTAACCCACCACTACTGTATGCCATGTTTGTTTCCGCTGTACGGTGAGCATTTTAACATGGGGGTCTATGGGGATTGACTTGCTTTTGGCGCCAGCCTCAAGTGGCTGTTTGAGGAACTGCATTTATTGGCACTTGAGCATTAGCTAAACTTTTCAGCCTCAGAGGTTGGTTCATAAAAAAAGCATTTTAACAAATGTGACAGTTTGTCCATTGTACCAGCTGAACAGATGTTAGCTGTAAACCAATGCAGCATATAGCAACCGATGCATAACACATGCATCACCTTTGAGTGTACATATGCATGTGTCTTCTGAACAGATGCTCCAGTTCTTCGTGTTATTTGCCTCCAGTCACTTTCTTTTCTCCTTTCATCTCTGTACAGTTAAGAGACTGATTTATAAAAATGATTTACCACAGGATAAGTCGACTCTCTGACCCCATGTTGATGTGTTTTTGCATTAACTTGCGCCATCCAGGTGAATTTCAATCAAGTTGTGTCTTTGTTCTTAAAATGTCACTGTGGATGGCTTAACCCCTAGCAACTCATCTCTGTGTCTCAATTATATATTTAAAAGGTGTTTCTCTCTGCACAGCCCTCCCCACTCGCTGCAGCACGGCACACCAGCTCACCAAAACCCAAAAACTTTCAAACTGCACTATGCTGCACAATGGCAAGTTGTAACATTGGTGTAGAAAGACAGAAAGACTTTGCACTGCAGTTTCTGGGTGGGAATGCTCATTTAATTCTCAACTAATACTCAACTAATTTCGCTTATGATGTGTCTTGTAGGATATAAAAAATACCACATAGACATTTTTCAAGATAACAAAAAAACTAGATTTTCACCAAAAGGGGTTGTTAGAGTTTCTTTCTAAGGAAGAGGAGGACAAGGGAAAACTGGAGAGAGAAAGGAGAATTATATGTAACACAGGTCCCTTGGCTGGAGTCATGGCATTTACGTGGCAGGCATTACAACCATTCAGCAGCAGGGCTTGTTTTTCCTTTGACTTTCGATGACTGCATGCCATTGCATCACCTCTGAAATCCATGTTGTATTCTGTTTGAACCATAGACTACATGTAAAGGTGTAAGACACAACATCTCTTCCTCTCAGTGTGCAAAAGTCAACGTGGGTGTTTGCATCCTGAAATTGCACTGGTCTGTGTGGTTAAGACTGAAGGGTGGAGACGTGGTATCGATGTTCTGCCTCGTGCCTGGCCTAAATGTCAGCACTGGGAGTAAACAACCCTGGAACCTCACACAGCCCAGTCGGTGGATTCTTGACTGTCATGGACATTAGTAGTAGCAGCTAGTTGTTTAGTGAGGTAGCTATATAGCGTTTACTTCCCCCCCCACAGATTCATTGTGGTCTTGGCTTGTATCAAGTATGAAGGTCTCAGATGTCAACATACATCTGCAACAACTCGTTACTACAGCTTCCAAATGGTGCCATCAATGCATGTCCAATGAGATGTCCCTGGTGTTGATGTGGACAATCAAACAGAATGAGATATGTGGTAAATTGTGCATTAAATGTGAAAGCAGCAGTCTGTCCAGTGAATGTTTGACTTGCATTGGAGAGGTCTGCAGCTGTGCATTTAGAAATCTCGAGTGGCTTTTATACATTTGAGCTCTGATAGAAATTTAAATCCAGCGTGACTCACTTTGCGATCAGATCGTTTCAAATCCCCAGCTGATTCAAACATACCCCTCAGCATTTCCCACTGACTACTGTTACCTAACCCTCACCGTCAATGTGAGATCTGTGGTCACCTTTTGTTGACGGAGATGCAGAAACACAGGATCCAGCCTCAGAATGAGAGGAGCAGCGTAAGACATGAAGTATGTATCTGACACACTGAAATAACAAGCGTAGCCTACTTACTTCTGCACACATTAATTTTCATGAGCTACTTGCTCCGAATACTGGATTCAGAACTATGGAGCTGATAGGTTTAAATTATTGATATGACACACTGTACATGAGCAGAGAATCAGGCTGCTGAAACTGACACAATCGTATGAGCTACTTTATTTTAGTAGAGGAGAAATGCAGGGAGCTAATCACAGAGTTGGGGACTATGGATCTTAAAATCAAACTAAATTATTTGAATATGTAAATTAATTTGTAGTTTCTGCACCTTTAGACTCAATCCTGGACATTTTTATCAGGTGATGAATAAATGCTAATGTGCTCCTGAATGTCAGAATGGTTAATAAGCAGTTTTTCAGCAGATGGAATCGAAAAATTTTAAGATTTTCTCTGTTTGTTTTCAATCCAGAGCAGCCACTTCCTTGTGTACTTGTTGCCAGCAAGTTCCAGCCCTGGTTGAGGTGTCTGTCTACATTAGGGATGTCAGGAGGAGTCTTGGCAAATGCTGAGTGTTCTTAAGAAGGAAATGGATAAGGGGAAAAGGCTAACACAGCTAATGAAATGCTGTATTTACTGTAACCGAGTTCTGAGGAGAACTGTCTCTCCGTGCGCTGCCAAAGCTTCAGTAACCATGTGGCCTCAGCTTGGGTTACAGACCGACCATAAGGCTGTTAAAGTTTGATGGATACATTGTTTGACTGGCCACCGTCTCGGCACGGCAGCATGATGTAGGCTAATATGTGGCGTCTCAGTCCTCCGAGAGCCAACATTTATAGTAAGCAATTCTCCCTTCCATTAATGAGACTGCCGTAGGAGTGCTGTGGGTGCTGAGGAAACGGGGTCGCCGAGTGTCTTCAGTGCAGGGAGGTGAAGATAACGAGCTGCTGCTGTTGATCCCTATAGTTATTACACAAAAACATGCTGAATAAGCTTCTTGTCTCAAGCATATGGAAGCCCATACAAGACAAAAAACAAGTTAGCCATGATTTAAAATTACCCATGTGCAGGGACAGGTAGAGTAGTCAAAAAATGTACTCAAGTAAGAGTAATGTTACTTCAGAATAATATTACTTAAATAAAAGTAAAAAGTAGTCCCCCAAAAACAAAATTGCTCAAGTAAGAGTAAAAAAAACGTGCTGAAAAGACTACTCAAGTACTGAGTAACTGTTTGATCGTATTGTCTGATGACGTGATCAGACAGACAAAAACGTAAAATAACGTATAAATTCTGGTCTTTCCAAATAACAGAATAAAAAAATGAGTTAAAATAAAGAGCATCTTTGCAAAATGACAAATGAAGGCACAAGAAACACAAATTTCCAAATCTCACTTTTTTACAACTTAAAGCTTTTGAAACCAATAGTACAGTAGGTAACCTATGTATGTTTGAACGGAGCAAACTACTTCCAGTGACAAGATATACTGTATACTATAATTCACTTCCCTCCAAATGGCAAAGGCTTAGTAGATGGTAAATGGTCTGCACTTATATAGCGCTTTATCCTACCTTAGTGGTATCCAAAGCGCTTTACAATGTGTTTCTCATTCACACATTCACACTCCAGTGGCAACAGAGCTGCCATGCAAGGAGCTAATCTACCATTGGGAGCAACTTGGGGTTCAGTGTCTTGCCCAAGGGCACTTCGGCATGTGGAGGGGCCAGGGATCGAACCGCCAACCTTGCGATCAGTGGACAACCTGAACCATAGCCAACTGTAGTAGATCGAAAAGAACATCGCAACAAGGCAGCTTGTGTACATACAAGAAGTCTGACTTTACCATGAACTGTGTGGGTGCGTGTCATTGGGGACGGTTGCCTCTGTCATTTTTCATGTGTTTTTTTTCATTTGCTGTCTGCTACAAGTGAAGAGTTTGTCGCCACAGTTTGTGTGTGGTCATGTGACTGCTTGACTACGTAGAGTGCTTGACTACGAGTGGCCCCACTGGCAGCATATCTCTGGCAAAAATAAAGCACATCTAGTGTGTGTAGTAAATGGTAAATAAAAAAGTAACGAGTCGAGTGTGGCTCAATGTAGCGGAGTAAGAGTAGCGTTTCTTTTTCACAAATCTACTCAAGTAAAAGTAAGAAGTGTGGCAGAGTAAATCTACTCTTAGAAGTGCATGTTTTTTCAAAAAGTTACTCAAGCAAACATAACTTGTTACTACCCACCTCTGCCCATGTGACACTTGTATTGACGAAAGTGTGCCAAATCCAACTGATAGAGTTCCTACAGCCCACTTTACAATGGAGTTCTACTTCACATTAGGGCTGCTTGGTATTTTTCTGCAAAACGCATTATGAAGCAACTGAGGAATTTTCACCAGATTGCTTGAATACATTAAATTAAATAATAAAAGAATAAATCATTCGAGAGTGATTATGGTAATGTGTGCATCTGCGTTAAAAGTACAAGACTATTTTAAACGGCTGAGAGCTTTCTCACATGGTGTAGCACAGGCAGGGACATCCAGAACAGTGTTGTTAGATGGCCTCAGCTCTGGCTGTGCACTCATATTACAGACCTTTGTGGTGTTGATTTAATTTGTCAAATACCTGGCATTGGGTTTATTTTTGCACCCAAATCATCCTTTTCAGTGCACATGTGGTGCCTGCCTGTCAGCAAACTGTGTCTCATAAATACAGTCAAAAAAATGAACTAAGTGCATCCAAGAACCCTTAAAATGATGGAAATGAAATCAGACAGACTTCTGTTGTCAATGAATCATTAAAAGTAAGAACCGCATGAGTTTTCCTCATTGTAGCAAGCAACAAAAATAGTTCAAGCATGATTTGTTGGAGGTGATATGAATTAATTCACAGTGCAGTTTCTGCAGTGTGAATATTCCACATGCACAGACTGCAGTGTTGATGGAGAAACACTATGTTGTGCAGCCCCAGCTCACATTGCAGCTGCATTTGTTTTGGACACTTAAACAAGGATAACATTAAACCCCTAGAGATTTTTATGGCTTCTGTTTGATTTGGGATGTGTGAATATTTAGTGAACTTTCAATTTCATTCTAAGACCTGAGTGAGAATGTAACTTTGAATGGGCAGGTAAAAGGCCAAGGCTAGGTCAGCTGTAGATGTCAGCAAAAATATCTAAACAAATACAAACAAAAATGTCTATTTTACACCACGACTGACAAGTAACTGACCTTAATGGCTTCAAGAGTCATAAAGCATTAAACAAGCGGTGTGTCCCAGCTGGGTCCGACCCTTTGTCGTGTCCCCTGGAAACAGATCAGTTGTCATTTGTGCTATTTGCAGTGGGCCATGCAAACGTCTCTGGGTCACTGTGACTGCCTGTCAAAGGAGCAATGCCATTAACTATACATCATTCTAAGCCTGAATACAATTTAGTTTTTGAAATTCTGACTTTTTTTCCTGGCAGACATGGGCTTCCGTACAGACCCTCTAATTACAAGGCATGCGTACTTTATAAATCGTGAGTCTCTATTCAGCTTCCCAACACAACAGAGGTGAAGTTGGGTTATGACTAGATTCATGTGAGTGTTTTCTCTGCTGAGCCCCGCCGTAATGAAACGTTTACTATGGCTCTGAGTTAAGGGAGAGGATGCTGAGCGCTGGATTTTCACTAGTGTGAAATTTATCGTCTTTCTATGAGCTGCATCCATGGAGTCCAATGTTCCAAAGCATCAACGGCTGATTAAAAGCCGAGATGCCTCCACAACCTCTGTCTCTGTCCCCATTACTACGGCTCAGCAGAAAATTTCGCTGATTCACCTTTGCTGTCACAAACGAAAACTCAGCGTGTGGACCTCTAAGACAGCCTCGCCGCTTTACCGAAGTCTTCCTGCTCTCCAGAGGACTGAAAGTAAGAGATACAGACCTATTTAGGTTGAGTTCATTTAAGCTGTTTTGCTAAGCTTTGAATAATTTCTTTCCTCAAGGGACACCGTCTGGTTGACAAATAGACCCAATTAGCTTGTGTGTTTCCGTGGAGAGTGTCTGTCTTTTCAAGGTCTCTCAAGGTTAATCCTTATTAAGGAGATAAAAGTTACTGAGCCGTCATTTTGTCTTCTTTCTTTGACTTTGACACATCTTTCGTTTTCACATCATCAGCTACTCTTTCTCTACTCCCGCTTCGTCTTTTTTGATTACACCTTCTCCAGTTGTGTTAGCAACAACTCGGGGGGGAAAAGCCCAGAAGAACCCAGTTCTATGAGCCAGTTTTACACATTTATTGTACTTCTACTGTCCGTCTGCTGCGTCCACATGGTGTGTTCCACTGCACATGGAACACACTTGTCCATCCAGGTGTTTCACTTGGCTCATTGACACAAAGTGACTTTCTAGGTGTTTGAAAATAAAAAACCATTGATTAGGAATTCATGATAGAAAGAGTAAAAACCTAACTTTGTTTATAGTTCGAGGTGCCTTGTTAGCAGTTTAAACTAGGGGGCAACCTGGCCAATTATTTGATCAATTGTTCAGCGTTGTAATGATTGTCGGTATTGTTATTCTTTAAAACTTACTCTCAATAAAACATATTAATAAATAATGTGCTGTTCTGACTCTGATGCAGAGCCGAAGCATCTATCTGTAACCACCACAGCAATGTCCTGCCCACAGCACTGTCTGATTGGTCACACATCATAAGTAACAGCCAACCAACAACGAAGGCAAATGGGAAAAGTTTTCTTTCACTAAACACATAGAACACATAAATAAAGTCTTTAACAAAGTTTTGTATCAGAGTTTTAGCATTGAGATTTTCATTTTTACTGCAAAACTATATTGGTTCCAACTACCAGTTATTTGTATCCTCATTACTAATATCTAATCTGAATTTTCCCTAAAAATAACATATCAGTTGATTCCAACTTTCAACATCTCTTGTATAATTGAAAGTATTTTATTTCTTTGTTGTTGTTGGAATACTGCAAGTGACCGCTGGAGAAACATTGGCAGCAAGGCTGGGTTGTAGCCAGAGACCTTGTATGAAAGACTGTAATGTCACCCACTGGTTGGACTACTGTTCTGAAGCCTTGAGCTTGGAATTCAGCCATCTCCATCCTGTTTTTTTAAAGACTTGAAATTAAATATATATATTAAATGAGTGCTGTATCTGACTTAGAACCTGAGGACACTACACGCATTGATAGTAGTGGCTTGTCAATCACATGTTAGCCCCACCCTACAACATACCCTGCTGTGTCATCTATTTCCTGTAAATCGGATCATAGTTTATAAAATAAATATCATGCTGTGTTGAAGGAGACTTGAAACAGGCAAATGAGACCATAGAGTCATTTGGAAAATGTTTATTGAGCGAACAAATCAAATAAGAAAGGAATTCATTTTCTCACAGACTTAATAATAAAAATAATACAATGTTTTTCGATAGTGCTTTTCAAGGCACTCAAAGATGCTTTACATTGCATTGTTCATTCACTCCATACTCCATGGTGCTAAGCTACGTATGTAGCCACAGCTGCCCCGGGGTAGACTGATGGAGGCGAGGCTGCCAGTCTGCACCATCGGCCCTTCCAACCACCACCAACCACTCAGTCTCACACTGCATCCACCCATAATCTACATAATGTGACATCTTTCCACAACCAGAGGAGTTGCTCCCTGCTGGCCATGGGAATGAATCAAGACACTAGTGCTTTGGTTTCACTTTTCCAATCATGAAGCTAAGTCCATCTTTGACATACAGTCTGTGGTGGCAGTGCCATGTCCAGTTGTCTTCATACGTCCATGCTACAGGTGGATGTGCTGTAAGTTTTACAAGAAACATGCATTATTGAGTGAAACAGCTGGACAGGATATTTACATAGGAAAAATATTGTGAATGTTTATGTGAAAGCTGTTCTTACTCAGTATTAACACTGGGCTAGTAAACCCACTAAAAACCTACCATACTCCCATGTAGTACAAGTCCACTATCAACCTGCACAGCTCTGATAAAGTTAGTGAATAACTGACGAACATGGTCAAGCATTTCGTTTCTAAGAACCAGGTACTTCCATCAGGATTTGATTAAGAAAAGGAATATTGTTCAGAAACATGATTCGTAAATGTTATTGCTGCTCCATAAAACTAACAGGTCATCATATAAGCTGTGTAATAAGCTGATAATAGGTCAGTACTGTAATAAGAGTTTGTTGTGTTATCCCCAGATAGTAAAAATAATAATAATTAGGGATGTTGGACGTATCTGGATTGTATCATCATGGGTTTTTGTTTTGTTTTGTGTGTGTGTGTGTGTTTTACGTGGAGGTACTCCTTCGGTATTCTCACATTTAGTGATTCTCCACACTCCGCTGCTGTCAAACAGGCTCTTGAGGCACACTTCTGCATGAATGGTCACCAATAACCCGGTATAATAGCTGACAGTGAGTCTGTGGTCGGTCTGTGTGTGTCAGGGGTTTACCAGTACATTTTTACTGCTCCTTACTGTGCATCCTCACAATGGAGTGAGACTGATTTATCAGTGGTGATTGATAGATTGACTGATCAATACGGATGGCTCGGTCAATACTTGGCCAGCTGCTGACACATCGAGTACTGGACTTTTTCTTGTGCCTGTAAAATAGATCGCAAAAGGACAACAAGCAGTTCCAAGATTAGTCGGTAAACAAACCTTCTGTAATGAATTTCTCTGTGTCCTGTAGGTGTGAGTTTATCTCTACATGGGTCTGAGCCCCAGCGGCAGAGCTCCCACCGACACAGAGTCCTGCTGCAGCCTTCGGCCTCCGGCTACCAGGCAGCGGACAGACCTCTCGCCTTCCCCTCCTGTAGGAAGGCAGACATCATGGAGGAATCCTCGGCTGAAGCCCCCGACTCCAGCACTCAAGATGATGTACCTCCACTGGGTGAGACGGACCGCCACCCCCAACAAGGCCTTAACTCCCTGTAGACTCCTGATACCGTCATTTGTACAGTTCAGACATGGACCCACATCAAGGGAAGTCAGTCCTGTAGCAGCGCTGGGCAGCTTCCAGTGAGCATGTACACTGAACCCCTAGTGTCATGTATTTCATCTCAGCAAATTAAGCTGGCAGCATTGCGGTGATTAAAATTAATACTTGTAGATGAGGTAATAAAGGCCTGCTTAAACATCCAGATTTGATACTGTTGTGCAGGATGTGCTTGCAGGCGATGTTGGCAGCTATGATTACAGTACATAAATTCATGAAATATTTGCATTACAAATCTCTTTCCCCTACAGCTGATGTTATCACACACATAGACAAACAGTCTCTGCAGAAGTGGAGAAAAGGGAAGGTTTTTTTTTATATCCTGTCGTCAAATAAGATTAATTCAGATTGAGAATAAAATGTGATGAGACAGCACAGAGTAACTCAGACAGACGAACAGTAACTAGCAGTAAAAGAATTACGAGACAGCTTTTCACGGTTGAAATGTCTCATCATTTAGTTTAAAGATGCACTAATTAATACATTATTATGGACATTAAATTACACTACTGTGTGTAATGTGAAAGGTGTTGCTTGCAGTGCCGACCACACAGAATAATCATCCAACTCAGCACTTCTCCTTCATGTTTTGGGGTCTTTATGCTATTAATTTTTAACTTCACTGTTTTGCTTAACTCTCATCAGAGGCAGAGCATGCAACTGTTTCAATAATACTACTAATAATCTTAATTTATGGGCCACGTTTCAAAATCCAAGTTACAAAGTGCTTCACAAGGCAGCAGAATAAAACAGTCAGCTCATGAAAACATCAGATTTTCTAACTCTGTTCGAAGTTTAAAACCCCATCCAGAGCTGGAAAGGCTCTCAGATAAAAGCATCCTTTAAGAAGGCACTTAAAAGAGAGCACTGACTCAGCCGAAATCATTTCCTCAGGCGGATCGTTCCAGAGCCTCGGGGCATTGACTTGCACACGTTCTGCTCCCTTTAGTTTTCAGGCATCGTTAGAACAGACAAAAGACCCCTGCATGAGGATCTAGCTGTTAGAGAGGCCATAAAGGCCGAAATTAATCAGTAAGATGTTAAAATCTATCCTGGAACATGCTTTGAGCTGCTGTAAAGGGGATCACACAGGAGGGGTGTGATCGTGTCTCGTGGTTCCTGTTAAAAGTCTGACAGCTGAGTTTTGTACAGTCTGGAGCTGATCAATAGATTTTTGGTTCAGGCAGGTAAAAAGGCTGCTGCAGTAATCCAAGAATGATCAAATATAGTCGAACAGTAGAACAGTGTTTGTGTCTTTAAAAGTTAAGATTTTTCAAGGATCTCTGTGATGATAAAAAGTGTACAAGATTTGTGATGTGCTGCTCAAAGGTTAGATTATTGTCGGAACAGACTCTAAAACTTCTTTGCAATAGCCTTGATATGATCCAATAGGGAAGCAGCTGACTAACTGTAATGGTTAGTGAGTAGTTAGTGAAAAACACAGTGTCGAATTTAGCATTTTTCTCTGAAGTGTTGAAGTCTTGATCCGTGTCTGTTCCATATTTGCTAACATGGTGGCATTTTGTTGTAGCTACAGTGTAAACCTCTCCATTCTGCCTTCCATCTTCCCTCCAGCTGTGAAGGATGTGAACGTGCTGCTAGAGAGGGAGCGGTCGGAGGGCATCAGCAGCCCGTCCAGAGACGACGACTCCACCCTGCAGAACCCAGGAACCCACAGCAGCATCCTGGACGACAACACCAAGTCCGATTCAGGCCTGCCAGAGGTCAGTGGTCAAACTGCAGGATCCCACATAAAGATATATGCTTGTTTTAGACAGAAGTAGGGTTTAGAGTCATGTGAGTAAAAGGTTAACACACGCTTATTGTTAGATCCATGGATGAGAAGCAACTTAAGATAAGGTAGATGATCCTTCTGGTCGGTGGTCAGTTACTGTTCTTTCCTGACTGTCTCTATGTCTGTCTGCTCTCTAGGGGAGGAGTAAATCCAGCGTCCTTTGCTTCAGCGATGGAAAGAGCCGCATTGACTACATCCTGGTTTACAGAAAGTCCAGTTCTCAGTCAGAGAAGAGGGAGATATTCGAGCGGAACATCCGTGCAGAGGGCTTACACATGGAAAAAGAGGTAAAGAACATTTAGACTGAGTGGCAAGGAAGGGCTCGGCAAGAGGTGGTTCTGATTGCCTGAGGGAATTCTTTGCCTTTATACTGTGTTCACCAGCTTGTCACTCACTTTGTCTGTCTGAATTTTGGTGCTAAGCAGGAAAAACAGTGAGATTTATCAAATGGAGATCAAATCTGTAGCTGAAGTTTAGTAGCAGGACCACACCTCAATCACTCCCCTTCCTGTCTTACGTCTATACATACTACTCCGCTCCTCCCACTTGTTCGTTCTCGTTTCTCGTGCCCCTCCTGCCCCTCCTGCCCCTCCTGCCCTCCCTTTACGTCTGCCTCCTCTTCCTGTCTTCTCCTTTTCCTAGGGGGTCCGCCGGTCTGGGAGCCACTGCTGATCCCTGACTAAGCTTTTCCCCACACCGCATCAGCTTAACTTAGTCATCATCAAACATAACGTTCATTTGCATCCAATAAACAATCAAGCTTCAGTTTGATGGTGGGGTCCTTGCTAGAGAAAGCTAGGTATGTTGTCAGCTTTGGTCAGAGGATTGCTAACGGTGGTTAGACTGAATAAAACAGCTAATTTGTAGACTGTAAGACTAAAACAAATAGTCTTAAAAGGCACCACAGAGTGACTCTTACACATGGCATTGTAATCGGATCCACTGATTATATAAAAATAATGACTGAAACAGCTTTAAAAGTGGTTGTTTGGACTAAGAGTTTCTGTAAAAACAGAAATCTTTCAGTTTAGAGCAGTGGTGTAGGTAGTATTCAGACACTGAAAAAGTAATAGCATCTAAATGTACTGAATAGTGAAGCATCAGTGTGTCAGCAGCTTGTTACTGTTGTAGCGGCTGAAGGTTTGAACTACTGTGCATATAGTTTAATATACAGGGACGGAAGATAAATCTAAGAGGTCATCACATAAGTAATGGGAGAGGAAAGGAGGAAGAACAAGTTCTGATACAAGTCTGGTTTCCTTCTTGATTCTTGCTGAGATATTGGATCATGTAAACATTCCCTGAAATGAAACCGTGTGAGAAGTTTAGAGGGAAAATCACAATTCGGAGGAGCTTTAACAAGTAATATACATCTGAAATTAGAGCCACACACTGCTTTTGCAAGTGCTTTTATTATCCATTCAGTCAAATCTTTGTCTTAAAAGTAACTAAAGCTGTCAGATAAATGTAGTGGAGTAGAAAGTGCAATATGTCCCTCTGAAGTGTAGTATAGTTGCAGAATAGAGTAAGAAGGATGGAAATGCTTAAGCAACATACCTCTAAATTGTCCTTATGTACACTACTTGAGCACATACACTTAGTTATTTTCCACAGCTAAACTAGAGCAACTTGTCGGAGAGCAGTAATGTAACTATACTGCAAAAGTGCAACTGCTTAAGTACATTAATAACTGAAATGTTCGTCTTTAATTTCCAACTGCTAGCGGTAGAGTTCAGATTTAGCATCAGCACTGCCCTTCTTCAGCTGGTAGAGATTAAATGTCTTGCTCAAGGGCACCTCTTCAGGGTAGAATCACTGGACTCAACCTGAACAGTGGAGTTTCTTACTTCATGGCCAAACTGCAAAGCAAGTGTAGTAAAAGTCTTCAAAAAAAAAGAAAACTGAAGACTGCAAATAAACTGGAAGCTGGATGGGTTCCTGTACTGACGGAATTTGCTATGCTGAGATTACTTTGGCCTACCTGTATTCACCGTGTGCTGCATGAGCAAAATCAATACGGGTCTGTGTGAAGAGGCTATTTAATGCTCCCTCCTGTAATGCATGTAATCTCAATGGCCAGATTGCTGAATTTTAAAATGCTCCGAGCCTTTGTGCTGCCTCTGACAGCTGAGTGCTGTTGTGACGTTCGCTGGTGAGCTTCCACTTATGGAGCCAAAACAAATGTGCTGATAGCAATTTTCTCCGCCGCTGCTTCTTATTTAGCATTTCAAGTGTCACTTGAAAGAGTGGGGAATGTGGATGTTGTGATCTGTGTTAACTGCGGTGCCATTTGCTGATGCTGAAGCGTCAAGGTTATCATTATCTAGAACATGCAGGGGAGACAATGGATGTTGCCTCCTTTAACCTTCAGCCCACTCGTGTGTGTTTCTTGCGTGGAGTCATTTAGCTTTTTTAGGTCTCTTTCCTGGTAGCTCCTGACTCATGTACCTTTGGACAGCCTCCTACTCTGTCAGGCTGTCCAAACAGGTGAGGAAAAGAGCAGCTACCAGGAAACACACCGATGGGGAACAGCCTGAGATATTCTGTGGCTCTGAAATGATATTGTCGCGTGTTTGTCTTCTTTACAGGCCTCTTTAACAAACAGTGATGTGATCTTCCTGAAGCTTCACGCGCCGTGGGACGTTCTCTGTCGCTACGCAGAGCTCATGAACATTCGCATGCCTTTTAGGTGAGACAGCATTTATTGAAGTGGCAAACAACTTAAAGGTCCCCTGTGGAGTTTTTGTACACAAACAAAAGTTGTGTTTACATAGGCCTGGGAATAAATCATACCAACAGGCACCCATGATGGACAATTCATTAATAGCAATGAGGACATTTTATGAGTTTGATGGTTTTACATAAATGCATCAAATCACCATGTAAGCACACAAAGAAGACGCAAAGTTCGATGGCATGAAAAAACCACAAGCATCCTCCCTGTCAAGCTCATGAATACCCCTTGATAATGTAGCCCCTTTGCCATCCATTGTTCCCCCAGTTGGCATTTGTGCAGGATGCTAGTAAACAGCCTCTTGTCACCTCTGTTACTGTCAGAGGCTGCAGCTGGTGAGGACTGGTGGTTGCCCTTGCAAGACTGACTTTCCGGTCTTAATCATGTATAAACGATGGACGTAGCCACCATGATGTCACCTACTGGATTGTGGACTGCTGTTAAGAAGCCTCAAGTTTGCGTCTTCCCAGTCACCATCTTTGAGCATCTGTAGCCAGAAGTGACCATATTTGGAAGAGAGGGTGGAGCTGGAGGGGAGCGAGGGGTGGGACTTACTCAGACACTCTGCCCATACACCCATACCAGCCTGACTCCTGCTCCGCTGTGTGAAGCATACGATCAGTTCTGACCAGACATGTCAATTGACGCAGCCACCCCCCAAATGTTGCACATTTTCAGGCCTTGTTTCTATTTAATTACGGAATTATTTTTAGATTGACTACCTGAACACTTATCAAAAGGAGGGACTTCAACAAGAAATATCATAACAACTTGTGGAAGAAAAAATATTGACGTAGTTGTTCATGATGAATTTTGAATAGAAGCCTATGTGAGCCAGAGCTTTTTGGATTAAGCACCTAGTGGCGCACAGTGGTATCACACTTATAAACACTAATGCATTGGCCTCACCTGTCAGAGCCATTTGCTCCATCCATATTTTTACAGCTTCTGGTCTAAATACACCCCTTAGTCTGGACCTTGCTCCCAACCTGTCAACCCTGTGTCCCACACCACCTCCATCTAACTCAGGGGTGGGCAATCCTGGTCCTTGAGGGCCACTATCCAGCATGTTTTAGATGTTTCCCTCTTCCAACACACCTGATTCAAATGATCAGGATCGTTATCAGGCTTCTGCAGAGCTTCATGATGAGCTGATCGTTTGAATCAGGTGTGTTGGAAGAGGGAAACATCTAAAACATGCTGGATAGTGGCCCTCGAGGACCAGGATTGCCCACCCCTGATCTAACTGATGCACTCCTGGTGGACTGCTCAGAGAGCTGACTGAGTGGATGTAGGGGTGTGCACGGAGGCCGATGAGGCGTTACTAATCCAGTTACACCCAGTCCAGACGAGCCACTATGAACCTTAACCTCATCACAGTGTGGCGATAATGGTCACCTTCCATTTAGCTCTGGAGTGAAATGATAACATTTTTAGCTATATTTCCCAGTCCTGTGTTTACATTCAGCGTGTCTCTATAAAAGTCTAAAACGTGTCTTCCATGCGTTCACATTTGCTCACTTGCAGTCTTCCTCTTTGCTACATTTGTCAGTACATTGCTGTGTTTCTTTGCACATTACCCCCCACCAACATCTGATCTGAAGAACAACTTAAAATCAAAGGCAGGAATGCAAATTAATTCACCTGCATAGTCAAAATGACTTTATATTTTTAGTATCTATTACTATAAGCAGCAGTGATGTAATCAGCATGATACGACATGCAGTAGCAGTAATAGGAACAGTATTACTAAGCTAGTCATGCTATTAGTTATTCTTGTTCTAACCCTATTTATTGAGTGGCATCGTGCTGTCCTGAGTTTCTTACTCTCTATGTCTTCTGCGCTCCAGGAGGAAAATCTTTTACATGCACCGACGGCACAAGTTCATGAGCAGGTGAGCGTTCAGTCTAAGAAATAGAGTGTTAGTTGACGAAGCAAAACTCTGTAACAGAAAACTTCTCTTGCAGGATGGAAAAACGCATCAACAAATTCCGAGGCTGGCTTCCCCGCAAGCCCATGAAGTTGACCGACACTCTACCCGACCTGGAGGAGAACGAGAGCTTTACTGCCCCCTTCAGTCGATCAAGAATCCATCAGTGAGTTTTAGTGTTCAATCCTGAGATATGGTTTGAACTCAATCTTACTTTGCCGGCTGGCGCATTTTCCATTTCCTCCTTTGCACTTTTGCCTCTTGAATTTCTGTCTGCTGCCTCTCTCACCCAAATTGGCACAAATGCACACATATAAACCTGCACATGCACAAAAGACGTATCATTCACAGCAGGCAGATTTGGAATAACCGGTTCGTTTCACTGCAGTTTCATCATCCACAACAAAGACACATTTTTCAACAACGCAACCAGAAGTCGAATCGTCCACCACATCCTCCAGAGGGTCAAATACGAAGAGGGGAAAAATAAGATGGGTGAGTTTTTCCTCTGAAAATGCCAGAAGTGGTTTAAATGGAAGGTAAATTGAAGTTAACTGGGGAGGGAGTATAACATTTAGAAAGTATTTGACATTCAGTGTGTGCATGTGCTATGAACAGAATCATCTCTTTGCAGCCTCAGTGAGCGTGTGAAAAATGTCGCAGGATTTCTGGTTCTAAAAACAAAAAGGGAAAACAATCTTCAGTACATATTATGGCACCGCATTTCAAAGAGTACACACCAATCAGCCACAACATCATGACCACTGACAGGTGAAGTGAATAACATTGGTCATATTGGTACTATGTGGTGTTCTGATGGAAAACCTTGGATTTAACATCCGTGTTGATCAGACTTAGACATCCAAATAAACATTGTCCCACAACAAACACACTCCCTCATGCAAATGGAAATCCCAAATGTCACTGGCCTACCCCTGCAGGAAAATGCACCCCACCACATGGAAACAACATCAACCAATCAGGAACATGTTGAGGAACATGTCAATGGCCCAACATGTTGATCTGACCTCCAAACTTCCTACACCCCATTCTGATCAAGCATCAACAGGATGCAGTGGAACAAGTTGGATTGACAGAGGCCCCACTGCACAAGCCAGAGTACCCAAAGGATCCAGTGCCAACATCCTGGTTCCAGACCCCATAGGACACCCTGAGAGGTCCTCTTGTCCATAGCCAATGGTTCAGAGCATTTGGACCACATAAGGGGACCAACACAATATTAGGCAGGTGGTCATAATGTTATGTCTGATCAGTGTATATACATGTGACCAATGTACTCAAATCTACTAACAGAGAAAAAAATATTTTGTGGAAACCAAGTTGTTCAGTTCTTTATATCTATTTTAAAGCTGACTTTTATCCCATTACACTTGTAGTTTCAACTGCTGTCACCTTGTCACTAATGCTAATCTTCTTTTTTGCCCTCTTGGATCAGTACAAGGGTTGCTACAGTCTATGTCTGTTGGAACTGTCACCTTTTTGAAAAATCAAGTTCCAACAGTGTTGAACGTGCACTTTGTTCAAGGAAATGTGTCTTTCACCACATTTCTAAACCAGGGGTTCATTTCTCAGGGCATTTACTAACCACATGACTATCAGGTTGCCCCTCTTCATATTCATTTTAAAACAACTTGTTTAGCCTAATGCTCAAAGTTGTTGTAGAGTCAGTATTGTTTCATTCATTCACTGTGCCTCCCTTTAGCTACAAGCTAAGACTACTACAAAGTTTGCTCAGTAAAGGGCCTTATAGTGAATTTATTTGTGATTTTTCTATCTGTAGTGTTGAATATAAATGGTTCTTCATATTTCTTCATGACTATTTATTGCCTAATTGGCACAGCTCTTCGGTTTTCTTCATCCTGCATTGATCGGAGTCACCAGATATGGACTTCAGGTATAAGCCCACTATTTCCCCAGCTGTAATAGATAGCAAACAGCTGTCTGTGTGTTACTGTTTTCAGCATCCCCTTCATTATTGGAAACAACAACAGCCCCAAAGCAGCAATCTATATGCTGAAAATGGCAAGTTTTGAAGAAAATTTGGATCATGGCCTGCTCAGTTCTTCAGATAAATTATCCATTTTGTTGACAGCACTCGCCTCCCTGCACACAAATGTTCCACCAGCACTATTCCCCCATCACTGCATCCTGGGCTTAGCACCTCCCGAGACGATTATGATTAGTTTAAAGACATATAAACAAACCAAAGCTTTATTCCCCATCTAGCAAAATGATAAAGTGGTGCCGCCAATCAGATGACACTGCACTATAGAGATAGTTTTGACTTTGTGCAACAGAGGAGATACTATTGCATGAAGGGCCTTCTACTGAAAGGATGTTAAAGCCACACTGTGTTTCCACACTGCTAGCATTGCTGCTGCAGTCGGTCTTTCTACACCTAATTGACCTGTGATATTTGGTTTAGTTTACCCTTGTTCACATCAAGAAAAAATAGAGAGAATCCACTGGAAAAATACTTCCCTTCACCTACTGTACTAATAATATCCTGACATAATGTAGGTTTCTTCCATGACTATATAGTTCACATGTAGCCTCCAGCTTCTCGTTTCAAAACATGCAATGCAGGAGGATATTTTTTGCCATATGTCTGTGAAATATTCAGATGTATCATAGACACTGAGCTACAGTGAAAGGTGTCAGTAATGCTGCTGGTGGATGTCAGTATGACTGTCATTAGGTCCTTTCGCTGTCTATTTTCGCTGAGAGCTGCACACGTCACACTGAAATAACAGGCAGCACGCTGCATCCCCAGAGTTTTGAATCAGAATTGACAGCGCTTTCATCCCCTCCGCTGCTTGACTTTTAGCATCAGGCATCTGTTGCTCTTCTTTCACGATCCTCTTCTTTTTCTTTGCAGGGCTCAACCGTCTTTTGAGCAATAACTCGTATGAGGCAGCTTTCCCTCTTCATGAGGTAATTTGGCTGATCTGCTTAAAGCCCTTCACTCATTCAATTTACCACCTGTGTTGAAGTCATCACGGCTCGCTGTGGCGCGCACAGTGTGCTGGTGATTCCACGTGCCGATATTGCACCAGTACACTGTAGAATATTAATTTGTGTGCACGCCTTAACAGGGGAGCTACCACAGCAAGAACTCTATCAGAACGCATGGAGCGGAGAACCACCGGCACCTGCTGTATGAGTGTTGGGCCTGGTGGGGGGTTTGGTACAAATACCAACCACTGGACCTCATCAGGTACACTATTACACTTTAAATCACAATTAAATCAGACTTTATTGTAGGTAGTAGTGGAAAATGTGTCACTATCCTCATCTAGAATCTTTTATTATGATGACCCAAAGAATTAGCTGATTTTGAGTAGAGCTTTGTTACGATATAAGGATATGTTGAGTGTTATTCCAACTGAAAATTACTACCAAGTCATTCATCTGCTCTTGTTCCAGGAGGTATTTCGGGGAGAAGATCGGTCTGTACTTCGCCTGGCTCGGCTGGTACACGGGGATGCTGTTTCCTGCAGCCCTTGTCGGCCTGCTGGTATTTCTGTACGGTCTTTTCACTCTGGAGCACTGCCAGGTCAGGTAAACACACCTCTGCTGTTGTTGTTTTTCATGAAAATGCGTGTCCCTAGAGCTGCTAGTTGTATTCTGACTTTCTGTGGAAGAGCAAGCCTTACCTGCCTCACTCTGCTGCTCATGTTGATGCTGCACAAATGCTCAGTAAGTACAGATCAGCTGGTCGGTTTAATAAGTGGAAAAGTCAAGTGCCTTTTCTTAACGCAGAGCTAATGTGGTACTACAGATAAGGTAACAAAGTGAAATTGCCCCTTCTAATTTGGTACTGATTAACTGAAACAAAGGAAATTAAAGTTATGCAGCATCTCTGGTTGAAATGAATCGTGTTTAGAGGCAAAAGAACAAACCTGCATCAATAACACACATATAAACTGTGCAGATCTACAGCACACACACACATGTGAAGTGTTGTTTGTATTTGCTAGTGTGGGTTTTACTGTGTTGCCCAAAGGCCCTTCCTGGACACTAACACCAGCTTTACTGGAATCTGATGGGCTGTTATTCATTGATTTGTAATGTTTTTAAATGCTGCATCCCGCTCAAGAGCTGCTGTATTGATTCCAGCGGCTCCTTGCACAATGACAATAAAGATCTCCTCCGTTCTAATCTGAATGTTGTTTGTTGTTCTCCAGCAAAGAAATCTGCCAGGCCACTGACATCATCATGTGCCCCATCTGTGATCAGTACTGCCCTTACCTGAGACTGTCTGACAGCTGCATCTACGCCAAGGTACTGTCACCAGGCAAGGGGACACGATGTTCCCAGCAGCTGCTCTACACTTAGTCTGAGTCTTCATGCAGGATGTGTTTGTGTGCCAGCCAAGCGTGTCAATGTGCAGCTTTCAGTTAGTGTTTGACAGCGAGTGTTGAAAATGTAGTGTCCAGGAAATGTAGATAAACTGTTCATCTTTGTTTAGTCTATTCTTGCCATCAAGTTAAGAATGTCCTGTCTTTATTTTAAGGTCACCCATCTTTTCGACAACGGGGCGACTGTTTTCTTTGCTGTGTTCATGGCAGTTTGGGGTAAGTCTTGATTTCTGCACTTGCTTTGCACATGGTTCACCCCCTAGAAACACTTGGAGGCGTATTGGGAAATGATAAATTCAGGTGTGGCAAAACAGGCACAAATTGTGAAAAGCAAAAAGTTGCTAAATGCACTCACTGCACCATCCATCCATCCATTATCTATACACCACTTAATCCTCTGTAGGGTCACAGGGGGTTGGAGTCTACCCCACCTGACTCAGGGTGAAGGCAGGGGACACCTTGGACAGGTCGCCAGTCTATCACAGGGCTACATATAGAGACAGACAACCAAGCACACTCTCATTCACACCGACGGACAGTTTAGAATAATCAATTAACCTCAGCATGTTTTTGGACTGTGGGAGGAAGCCGGAGTACCTGGTGAAAATTCATGTGGAGTCATATTTCTGTCTACCTGGTGACTGTAAGTGCAACATTCACGTCTCCTTTTAGCTCTGTTTTGGTCTCCACCCAACTCTCGATGGAAATACTTGAATCTTTAGCAAATAAATGCTAGATTGTTACCACCAGCTAGCCACTGATTCGGCCTGTCTGCTGTTTGGTGCTGGGTGGGTAGCATTCAGTAGGTTAATCAGTGTTTTTCCACTGAAAGCAGCAGCAGCTGGAAACAACAAAATATTAAAGCTGCAGGCCGTGAAACTATAAAAATGAGCTGAAAGACGTTGAAATACTCTTTCAAACTGAGGTAAACTGCTGAAATAATAATAAATCTTGGTGTTTACTTTCCCTGTCACTGACAGCTTTGACATTACACACAATCATTTGATCCATTGTTTATATAAAAGGCTTTATTAGTGCAGCTTTAACTTCAATTTATTGTTATTGAAAAACATCAGAAAAAGAGTCTCCAGTGTCAGGCTACTATCAAAATGTTTAAAATGACACATTTTGCGTCCTTCACACAAATGTGCACCTATTTACAATATATTTATTATGAAGTGAACTGGCATTCAAAGAAAGCACATCTTTGAAAATGTAAATGGCGTCTGAATAACGGAGGTATGTGGCAATATTTCTTGCAGATTGCATCAGGTAAAAACGACACGCGTGGATGATGAATGGCTGATGTAATATTGCATCAGCTGTGAATTTCAGCTACATAAACACGCTGTGCAAGAGCCGCAGTCGTCCCTCGCTTGTGTCAGGATGGCGCTTGGTAAATTTTTCATTTTGTTTTCCATTTAAAATGACAAATTGAGGCAACTTGAGGGCTTCTGATAACATTTCATGCGAGTTGCTGATGGAGAATGCTCTTCTTGGAATGATTTGAGAGCAGCTGTTATGCTTTAATTAGCTTTTCCTTAACTGTTAACAAATATATTTAGTTTATATCTGTATTTGTGGTGATAGACTTCAGTATAACATAGTGAAAAAATGAGAAATGCTCAGGTGATGCACTTTCTTGGAACACCAGTGAACACCTTGAGCATCCACAGTGTCATTTAGGTTGTGTGAAGGCCTCTTTGAAGATTTAGGAGCTTATCAGCGCTGAACAAGGTCCCACGGTATGGAAGGAGCACACACAGAGTCTGTGGTGGCTTCATATATTTCCACGGCTGCAGACGTGGCGGGTGATGAAGCACCAGCAGCTTCATTACAGAGCTGGTAGTGGGGCTGTTTATAAATGTCTGGGTGGAAGAGCCGGAGGGCTGAAGAGACGCAAAAGAAAGGAAAAATCAGTCTGGTGGAAAAAAGATGATGTACAGCAGAAAAAGTATTTCCTTCTATCATGTACAGATCACTTGACTGCCACTCTCTTTGGCACTGTTCAATGTAATTAGAACTTAGAAAGAAGGATATTCTTCCTTTGTGTGCTTTCTAAATATATTCAATCTACAATAACACGGATGGATGAAATATGTATTTGAAGCATTGCATTGCAGTTATAGTTAAGTTTGCAGGAGACTTTTAAATACAAAAATGACTGTAGTGTCTTTTATTGTCACTCCTAGGCAGTGATCTGGTAATATTATCAAAAATTTCATTCCTGAGCACCAACCTGAAACAAAAGCTGTAACTTCTGCAGCAAAGCCACTCACCAGTGAGTTTGTTATCAGCGTCCGGGTGTTTGAGAGCCTCTCGTACTCTGTTGTCGAGTCTCCAACATCTCAGCATGAAGAACAGAACTAAACACAGCTGGAGGGCGAAGGTCAACACGGCCAGCACGATGATGGTGTTGTTCACTGTCGACAGAAGAGAGAAGATTCAAAGCTGAAGCCAGCACATGAGCTTAAGTGCATCAAGCAAAGGGTTAATACCAGAGATACAGAAATCACAAATGAGAACATGTTCCTTTGCTGTTGCACACTAATGAAAGCAGTGCAGGCTCTGTTGCGTTACGCTGTGTTAATAATTCACACACTCAGATATATTCAGACAATGCGTTCATCTCAGTGGAAACGCGATCTGTTCCACACGTGTAAATAATTTATGGTGAATTGCAGCTTTAGTAGGACTCAGTCAGCATCAACAAAAAAAAATATAAAAGATTCAAGATGCTACTTGACAGAGCAGATCGTCTATATTTTAAAGGTACAGAGGTCAGTCATTGGACAAGCTACCTGCTAATGATGGCTGTGGTGTTGACTCCCAGTAGGTGACGTCTGGCTGAGAGAAGCCCAGAGTCAGGTTCTGGTTCTGGAGGAGCCCCATCAGGTAGATCCCTCGCTGCTGTAGGTGGTTCCCTGTGGAGGCCAGGACAGGCATTTAAGACTAAAAGAATCAGATGTGGTTTAGGTTTTGTTTCAGTTAACCTAATGTGACAGGCTTCAGCAGAGACGTTACTGATTGTCCAGAATTTCCTTTAAAACTATCTATCGTAGCTTAATGGGCTCCGTTCTGGAAGGGTTTTAAGACCAGTACGGGGGGCTCAACTCAACACATTTTATTCCGAAACTGCACATTACTAAAGGCATACAGTAGGTTACTTGTTAGCTCCGGTTAACTTTTCAGTCATTCAAACTTAAACTCCCGTTTGAGTCAGGATTAATGGTAAGTAGTTGTAGTCTAGGTTGTAAACCTGAAAAACACAAGCACCAAACGGTGATATTAAGTAATTATCATGCTGACAGTCACAAATTGACATACATCAACACTAGAATCCAGAACTCACCGACAAGCGTACCGGTCTCAAGTGTGCTTAACGTAAACAACTTAAAGTCACACCCCCAAATCATAAACAGCAACGTCAACTACGTAAGTACAGGTAACAAATGATGCACACCACAACGTTATTCAGGAGCTTCCTGATGGAAAGTTCTACACCTCCCACTTGGTCTACTGATTTTAGAATCCAAGTAGGCCACCATAACTAGCAAACAAATTGCAAAGGCTAACTTGTACCTGCGGCTAACGATGTGGCATAACATCTTTGGTTAAGTGCAATCTTAATGTGACCAATGGATGGCTTAAGGGACTCTTAATGTCCATGCATAACACCCTCTGTCTTTAACAACAGTATAACATCCTTCACCGAAACACACCACAAACCCCGAAAGAGAATGACGGCGGGGAAGTCTTAATCCTTAACCGAAACACACTACCAACCCTCAAGGGGGGATGGTAGCGGGGAGGTCTTAGTCCTCTACCGAAACACACCATGGTGGGGATCCATTACCGTCCGTTACCAACTGAAACACACCATGGTGGGGGGGTCTTTTCTTGCTCCTCCACTGGTAGTAATACCACCAATCTCCTAACATCTCTGTGGAGAATGGTGAAAGGGCAGTCCATTTTCTTGTGGTCCTTCTTAGACTGACCACCGAAAACTAGGTGGCTTTGACATGTCCTCACCTTCACATCTCGTATGATGCCTTTCACGTCAGGAATGGCCTCCACAACTCGACCCAGCCTAAACTGACCCCGTAGTGCGTTCTGATCAGCTAGCCACACCAGATCCCCTGCTGTGACGTTTCTAGCGGGTGCATGCCACTTCTGCCGGACAAAAAGGCCTGGACCTGCTAGTTGGCTCCACCGCTCCCAGAACTTGTCAACCTCAATCTGTATCGCTCTCAGACACACAAAAGGATAAGTTGAGCACTCAAACCCTCTGATGTCACCACTGGGTCCTGCACAGCCGAGTAGAAGGGAGTTGGGAGTGATGACCTCCACAGTTTTGTCTTGTACCTGAGCCTTAGCACCGTTTGGTCTCTCATTTGACAGGTTGGCGGCCAGGAAGAGGAGGGTTTGAAACTCCAGCACTGTCAGGTTGCCCCCTTCCCCAACACTACTCAAAGCTCTTTTGAGTACGTGAACTGCCGCCTCAGCTGCCCCATTTCGGTGGGGCGAGTCAGCTGGGTGGAACACCCAAGTCCAGTCGGTCCCTACAACTGAAGCTCTCTTCTGGATCTCGTGCTTGTTGAGGCTGCTTAAGTACTCAAGAAGCTCCCGCAGTAGTGGCCTGGCGCCTACAAAATGGGTCCCTTGATCCAACCAGAGCTTTCGTGGATGACCCCTAAGGGCCGTGAAGCGCTGGTACACTTTCAGAAACGCTTCTGTTGACAAATCTTCCACAATGTCAGCATATACCGCTCTTGACGCCATACAGCTGAACACCACGCCCCAGACCTTCATCCGTGTTCTTTTTTTCACAGAGTCCCTAACAACGTAAGGGCCAAAGAGGTCTAGGGTGGTAAATTCAAACGGTGCGGCAGGTCTAGTCCGTTCAAGAGGAAGTTCACTCATTATCTGCTTGCACATCTTTGCTTTTGTCTTTCTGCAGTGCATACAGGAGTCAACAACATTTCTGGCGACTCGTGGTCCCTGCACCACCCACGCTTTAGACCTAACTCGGAGGAGTGTGCCAGCAACACTCTCATGGTTAGCACCATGAGCCTCCTGCATGATGAGGGTGCTAATCCATGCATCATAGGGAACCAAGGGCACACCGATTCCTCCCTGCATGGCAGCCTGAACTCTACCGTAGCACAGCAGGAGCCCTGAGACTTTATCCTTCCCGACGACAAGTCTCTTCAGTGTCACCACCGGAAACATGACCTTTGTCTGGGCTGCCAGGCATAAGTCTTGAAACGCAGTTTTGAGTTCACTTACAGTCAGCACCGCCTCCCACTTTGCTAGTGCAGGGACTCTCCCTATGCAGGTCAAGAACTTCCTTACAGCTCTACGGACATAACCAATTACCCCACAGAGTTTAGCTAGGGAACTGTACCGTACTGGATCTACCTGATCTACAAGTGCGGCTCCCCACAGCATCTCCTTTGCCTTGACTGAGGCTGTTTCTTGTCCATCTACTGAGTAATAAGGGGCCTCACTACTTCCATCTGTGACCGCTGTGCCTTCGCCCTCTGGATTGTCATTGTTGGAAAACCTCTTTACCTGAGCTCTGGTGAGGACCGCTGAAAAGACCTTTCTTTGTAGTTTACTCACTACCGCTCTCGCATCAGCTGCTACTTCTGAGGCTGATTTCATGGTCCAATCATTGACTGGGTCATACAGGAACTTAGGGCCCTTCTGCCACACAGTGTTCTCGCCCAGTAGTTCAGGAGAGCACCCCCATGTGGCTAGGTCAGCAATGTTGACCTCACCCGGGATCCACCACCAGTCAGTTGTGGGTCCAGACTTTTGTATTTCTCCGATACGGTTCGCAAAGAATGTTTGGAATCCGTAACCCTCCCTCTGGATAGCACCCAACACCATCTGACTGTCAATGAAATGGTACCATTTTTCCACATCTAGTTGCCCATGCTTCAAGATGTATCCCTTTAGGCACATGGCGAAGACTGCTCCACAGACCTCAGCCTTGACTGCGTCGCCCTTTTGGTCAAGTGGGGTTAACTTGGCCTTCGACTCTACTAACCGGATGACCACACCGCCTGACGTTTCCCATCGCAGATACAGAACAGCACCATAGGATTCACAGCTACCGTCAGAAAATGTAATCCCCCAAGGCTTACTCCCCCAATCAAGCGGCGTGAGACTTCTGTGGAATTTGACGCTGCCCAGTCGGACATACTCCTTGAATAACTCAACCGATTTCCCCCGAAGCTCATCGGATAGAGGCTCATCCCAGGTGTCCTTAGTAAGCTTACCAGCTTCCTGGAAGGCTCTTCTCACCAAAATCACTCCTTTCTGTTTGATCGGTGTCGCGAGACCGATTGGGTCATACAGCCCAGCGATCTGGCTCAGTAAGATCCATCGAGTCAGTGGGTTCGGTGTCTTTGCTTCCACCTCTTCTTCTGTGAGGTCAACCTCAGTCCTCATCTTTTTCTTTCTCTTAGAGAAATTAACAGAGACCATTACAAAGAGTTTGTCCTCCTGAACAAGGTAGCCAACGCCCAGAGCTTTATTGTCTCCCTCTCTTAGTTGATTGGGCAGCATCAGGGTCACATGCTTAGACACCGTCTCCCCGCGCCTCCCACTCTGATCAGACCGGATCCAGGGCTTAAGATGAAAGCGACCAACTTTCAGTATCTTCTCCACTCCTTCTAGGATCTTGTCTATTCGTTGTGGGTCGTTATGAGACGTGAGGAGGTCATCAACGTAAGAGTCTTCCTCGATGACTCTTCTTTCCTCTTTCATGTCAGCAAATTGAGGCAATTTAGCGGTCTCCCGCATGGCTACTTGTGCAATGCATCCAGCTGGTTTATCTCCCATATTCACTCTCACAACAGCGTAGTCCTCAATCTCATCTTCTGGTGAGTCTCTCCACAGGAACCGATGCACATGGACTTCTCGCTCCTCCAGCCACACTGAATTATACATCTTGGTGATGTCTCCGATGTTCACACTCCCGGAATCTGAGGAGCACGGCCCTGATGGGATTGAGGACGTCTGGACCTTTGCGTAAGATGCTATTCATGCTCACACCTTGAAACTCCTGACTGCTGTTCCAGACAAGGCGGACCGGTGTAGTCACCGAGTGGGGGTTCGGTGCGGTTAGGTGACTCACCCACCACACGGCACCTTTCCAGCTGTCGTTCACGTCCTTGGTGAGTTTGACAGCAGCACCTCTTTCCACCTTCTCGTGGACCTGTCTCATGTATGCCTCTTTCCACGCAGGGTCTCGCATGAGCCGCTTCTCCATTCTTAGGAACGTTGCCTCCACAGCCTTCCGGTTATTGGGGAGAGACGCTGGGTCTTCCTTCCACGGGTATTTTGCGTCCCAGTGTGACTGACTGCTGTGAGCATCACTCTCCTTGAAGGTTAGGCCCGCTCTTATTATCTCCAACTCCTTCTCATCCACCAGAGACATCTCCTTACCTCCTGGTGGACATTTTCCACAACGGCACCCTCCACAGTCAGGGTTACAGGCAGCTCCAATGATATCCCACCTTAGCCACTCAAGAACTTCCTTATTGCATTGTGCTGTTGCCCGGACTACTTCTTTGCTGCTTTGTTCTGATCGATTTCCAATCTCCTCCACAAAGTGTTCCTCCACTTTGATGCCTTTTATGCCCTAAATTTGACTTTCCTATGGGCTCACTTTCACGGTGTAACCTCCATTCGTCTATCAATTGCTCCTTGTCCTCTCTCAGTGAAGAAAAGAATGTCCACCTGTCCTTTCCATGTGGTCTATAGTCTTTCCAGGAATACACAGTATTTTTGATGTCATGGAGATTTCTATCCAGCTTGTTGCTTTCAACCTCCTGCTGCCCCCATGACACAACCTTATTTTTCCCGAATGCTTTAGCTTGGTCAAAAGCAGTTCTAAACTGAGAAATGAGAGCATCTATGTCAGGTGCCGCATACTTGGTCCACAGGAAGTCCATGATCATGTCCTCGCTCTCAAAGAACTTTTGCTCACTGGCATCCCTCTTTGCCAGGGCATCCTGTAACTCATCACTATCACGTGTTACCTCGCCATGTGCATTTATGTAATCATTACTGGCATCGAGGAGCTTGTTATAATCGTCTCTCAATCGCGCTAACTCCACGGATAATTCACCTTCATGTAGTCGGCTCGCGTTGACACTGAGGCAACTAACCCGTGTTGTGAAGCAACGTTGTGCACTGGAACGTTTCCTTTTTAGGCTGTCTACGTCTGGCTTATCATCTGCCATCGTTCTCTCCAGGTGAAATATGGCTCAAGAGTCACTTTAGCAAAGTATGTAGTGAGGGGTTTGACGTGAACTTTTCACCGGCATTAACGATCTCAACCAGCTGTTACGGTTCGTATCTGTATGACACACGCAGTCTCCGGCTGGCCGACAGTAGCTTCAAGCAAAGCTCACAGTCTAAGGAGCTTCTTTAGCAAAGTTCGTTAGCTCAACGATTTCACTGCACGTTAGCCGACCGGCTACAGAACCAGCTTCGTAATTTTCACGAAAACAGTTTTACTCACGACCGTGGAAATCCTCCAGCCCTCCAACAGTACCGTTAGCTCTTGGCTTCGGCTTCTCTGTTGTGGTAGCTTTCAGCCGCTGCTTTCCTCCGTCGTGTTCGTTCCTCCGCTCGGGGCCCGTCTAATTTCTGGCGTAGCCCCGACAACGGTTTGCAACGGTCCAGAATTTCCTTTAAAACTATCTATCGTAGCTTAATGGGCTCCGTTCTGGAAGGGTTTTAAGAACAGTACGGGGGGCTCAACTCAACACATTTTATTCCGAAACTGCACATTACTAAAGGCATACAGTAGGTTACTTGTTAGCTCCGGTTAACTTTTCAGTCATTCAAACTTAAACTCCCGTTTGAGTCAGGATTAATGGTAAGTAGTTGTAGTCTAGGTTGTAAACCTGAAAAACACAAGCACCAAACGGTGATATTAAGTAATTATCCTGCTGACAGTCACAAATTGACATACATCAACACTAGAATCCAGAACTCACCGACAAGCGTACCGGTCTCAAGTGTGCTTAACGTAAACAACTTAAAATCACACCCCCAAATCATAAGTACAGGTAACAAATGATGCACACCACAACGTTATTCAGGAGCTTCCTGATGGAAAGTTCTACACTGATGTTGTGTTTTATTTGTGAGGTGAGTGTGATAGAGCCATGTTTATCTGATTTATTGTAGACACGCCACAGTATCATGAAGGCAAAAGAGAAACTAAAGTACACACAATGGAAAATAAAACAAAGCAAAAAAAACAACAAAAAAAAACAATCCCAAACCTAAAATAACGTCTGAAAAACGACTAGGAGGAGACTACCCTATTGGTTCTTACCTGCTACATTTGACCCATCCTATCATAGTTAACCTTAACTATACATACTAGGAGCAGTGGGCGACCGCGGTGCAGCGCCTGGGTTAGGGGTCTTGCTCAAGGGCCCACAGTGGTGGTGACTGGGACATGTGGTCCCCAAAAAGTAGTGGTATAAAGTCTTTTATTTTAAAGGACGTGTCTCTAATGACACGGTTTGCTTTCAGTAGCAGGATATTTAGTGGTGCTGACAACAGTAGTTGCCCACTATTAACCTCTAGATTTGTCTCTGCCAGTTTATTGGGGAAATTTAAGCTAAAACGTTTCAAAAATGAACCAAAATGTGCTCAGAATCTGTCAAAATGGGTCAAAATATGCCCCAAACTTGGAAGTGTCCTTATATAATAAAATGAGAAAAAAATAGGCCAAAATTTTCCAAAGCTGTAACAAAATGTGTTAAGACTCCATCCAAATAAACTTTAATTTGTTAACAGGAACAGCAAACTTCAAAAATCTGGGTCGGGACTGATATTAATAGAGACATAGTGGGTCCTGAGGCTGGACCAGTTGAAAATGGTCTAGACAACAAACCCTTATAGGGTTAAAGAGAAACTGGCAAGTGGACAACAAAGAAACGGTCCAAAATTCAAGCCAAGGTCACATTTTCCAACAAAAATGGGAATAAAACAGATGCAAAAAAAACCCAAAACCATCTGGTAAAGCTTCACAGTAGGCTGCCACCTCCTCTGGACTCACTGTGTTTTATCTTGTCAAACTCAACAAACTAGAACGCATGAAGTGAGCTAGACAGGTTAAAAAAAAAAAAAAGTATATATCTGTTTACTTCTCTTAGATAATGCTGGCATCCCAGCAGATCTATGGGCACAAAGGTCTCCACTCTGATTCAAAGCAGGCATGTCACATTACCAGTTGGTATCTTGACTCCTGAGCCACAGCGGCGCCCTTTTCCACCCACAGCATGACAGAACTGTGGGTGGAAAGAGCAGCTGTGTCTGTGCAGCTTTGCAGAGCCAGCCAGCACACACACTACTGCACTTCAGTTTGAGAACAAAATAGATTCATTTCTTCAATACAATTTCATACAAAATCAGCCAGTGTATTGTACAGGTGAAGATTTCTAATCCTGATAGAGCTTTTCAGACACCTTATTTGAAGTGTTAATGAAATCTAACTGTCTGTCTGTGTGTGACAGCACCAAAAAAGTTAAAGGTAGTGAAGTTTCTTAGATGTTATCTAAAAGGTAATTTAATCATGTATTCTGGAGTGACAAGCACAATTCTAACTTTAATTATCTGAGTCATGTGCTTAGCTTATCTACAGACTAACTTTAACAACCTTTAAAGAAGTTACATAACTGTGAACCGCATACGTGTCAAGTTAAATTGTACAAAATGAAGCTATAAAACAAATAGACGTTATTCTTACGGTTATGCAACCTTGGATTGGCTTTGAATAGCAACAAATGAAGCTTAGTTGTAATTCAGCAATAAAACTATATAAACAGCTAAGAGAAAATGGCCTGAACATCTCTCAAGACAAGAATAGCGTGCGATAGAACATCTATTTGTTCAAATACAGTGCACAAGGCAGAGTAAAGTATCAAGAAAGGACATATGCTGTAGACCTCACACAGATAGAGACCCATGTAGAAGACTAAAGCTGTTTTCACAGCTGCACAGACATGTCAGAGTTCAGTCTGAAGTCAGCGAACACAGTGAAAACATTCCATTTTACTGTTTTTATCTAGTTTAACGAAAAGTCTAATCGAACATGTGTTAATGTACTGACCTTACAGTCTCTGCTCCTCGGTGCTGCTGGCGCTGCTGTCCAAATGAATAGACTTTTGGGTTCAACTGCCGCAAACAATCAACTCAAATTCCTTCATTAAGGTCCCTCAGAAGTGTGCACCCCTGCTGGCTCCCCGTGGAAAACAGTGCTCTTCACGCTCAAAACATCTTCCTCTACTGTATGTTCAGCAGGGATGTGGACATGACAGAGAACACACACTCGAAAAAGCGTGTTTGAAATGCTGAGCAGAGGAATCCCGCAGCAGTTTTTCAGTGGAGAGGCAGGTAAACATGCAATAAGTAAGCTATCGACAGGACTTTGTTCAGCTCTGTCCTCCCTGGCAGTGAGAATGGCTGTAATCATGCAAACAATGGGTCAGAAAGCACTTCAGTGTCACTTTGTCCCATGGTAGTTTCCAAACAGTCTGATTACCTTGACATGAAATCGCTTTGTTTCACTAGATATCACCAGTCAGGACTGAGACAAACACATGCATGAACACTGATCCAGAGGGATTTGATCATGGCTTTACATTTTGGGTCACATCCATCTCATTTCTGTTAAACCCATAGTTAAATGTTAACTTTTATTCTTTCATTAATGTGGCAGTTTGTTCCAATAGGATGTAACACAGGATTAAACCTTAAAACACATCAGAACTGCTTACAGTCATGATCAAAAGTTTCCATACACTTGTAAAGACCATGTATATCATGGCAGTCTTGGGTTTCCAGTGACTCCTATGACAGAATTTTCTATGATGGAATCACTAAAACGCATGCGTCTTTGTCACAAAAGAACAAACATGCATTTTGTGTGTTTCATAGATTTGTTATAGGCCTTCTAGAAATACGACCAAATCTGCTTCAGTTATCAGTTTTGTTGATGTGGAAAGTCGTGTTAGTCGAATGTAGGGCTGTATTGTGATCTACAGTGAACTAGATGATACACTGCTGCAGAACTGTACCATCATGCATATGTGTTTTATGTATTCATGTTTCGAAAATAAAAAGAAATGAGATAGACAACATTCTGCATATGTTTCTCAGTGATCCACAGTGCATCAGACTTTTTTGTGGTTGCCTATTGTTGCATTTTAAAGGTTCACTTTAGCTATTTTTATATTTACCATGGTCGATGTAAAAATGTTAAATGTAAAAATGTCACAAACCCGAAAAGACTTATCACCCAACTCTGCAGTTTCCCTCTGCTCTATGGTGTGTTTTAGTGTCTTTCAGCTCATTGTTTTGGTTTGTCTGCGCTCAACCCTATTGTTTGGGATCACTCTTACAGCTGTCATCAGTCTTATTTTAGACTACATTAGTTACAGTTTTCAAAAAAAGCACTAGCCAAACAGCAGTCATGCATGTGTTTTCTATTTATTAATGTTGTAACAACATAAATAAATGAGACAGATAATGCTAACTTTCTAGCATGCTAACATACAAGCAAACAAATTAAAAGTTTCCTTTGGATTCCCATTAAGCAAACCCTTGGTGACAGTGGGAAGGGCCAGAACCAGGCTCAGGAAGGGCAGTCATCTGCCTCAACAACAGTCTGTGTAAAGCAGGGGTGTCAGCCTCCGGTCCTCGAGGGCCGCTATCCTGCATGTTTTAGATGTTTCCCTCTTCCAACACACCTGATTCAAATGATCAGGATCGTTATCAGGCTTCTACAGAGCTTGATGATGAGCTGATCATTTGAATCAGGTGTGTCGGAGGAGGGAAACATCTAAAACATGCAGGATAGCGGCCCTCGAGGACCGGAGTTTGACACCCCTGGTGTAAAGGTTGTCTTTACTGTGCAAAGTTAAAGCAGCACTTTGGCTTTTTTTATTTTATTTTTTAGGGGGATAGTTTTTCCATTTTATTGGATAGAGAGAGACAGTATGAAAGTAGGGGAGACAGGAAAGTGACATGTAGCAAATGGTCTTGAACTGGACTCGAACTCATGACTGCTGCTAAGGGACTGAGCCCATGTGGTATCACTTTAACTTAGTGAGCTAAACAGCAGCCCGGCTTTTTTATTTTAACGATGGGTCAAATTACTATTTGTAACATTAAAAATAAAAGCGTATCTCGTAGTGACAAACCCCCCAAAAATGATCACCCAGCTTTACCATTATGGTGCATTTCAGTGTCTTTCAGCTCCTTGTTTTGGTCTGAGTCCCTTCAACCTTATCGTTTTGGTTGACTCTCACTGCTCTCATCGACTTTTTTTATTTACAAAATTAGCTACAGTTTTAACAAAGCACAAATCAAACATAGGATAGACAAAGCTAACGACTAACTAAGTCGCTAGCTGGTGATCATAGGTTAGCACTTAACGGGTAAGGATTTCCTTTAGGGGTTGGTGGAGGCCAAAAACACAGCCAAAAGGAGGACGAAGGTCGATTTACATTCATCTGGGGGCCTGAAACATGTCTGCTGGATGTGTAAGTCAGCAACTGGTTTCTGATATGTTAGCCATAACAGTTTTATGAAGTGATCATGTGCCAGAAATGTGTTGCTTGCAGATTGTTCTGCTACCTCCAGGTGGGTAAAAATGACCAGTTAATCCAAGCTATAACTACAAATAAGAAAAACAACAAGAGTAAGAGAGTATGGATGTAAACAATATAGTGTGAAAGTTCTATCAGAAATTTACCAGACAGATTATTGGCCCTCATTTAAAGGTTGTACCTGAAAAAACAAGTGGGGATTATTTCAGAGTAACACAAATGGTCAAGTGTGAGCCTCCAATGTTGTTTTATTTGTGCCCTCTAGCAACTGTGTTCCTGGAGTTCTGGAAAAGACGTAGAGCTGTCCTCGCATACGACTGGGACCTCATTGACTGGGAGGAAGAGGAGGTGAAGTAACAACTCTACTTTTTTCATTTTCATGAAGCCAATCTGCTCCCCATCACATATGATGAATGTTTTCATAAGAATTTAGAAGTGAAAAGACAAAGTTCCATAGAGAAGTTGTTCCTAAACTTTGAGTTGCACTTCAGACATTGAGGCCTTCGCAGCAGGTTGCCCTGGAGAAAGGCTTGCCTACTCAGACCTTTGTCAGTCTATGTCAGTTTACAGGTGTATATTTAAAACAGGTGGGTTTGATGTATGAAGAGTCTGCACTGAGAAAATCTCTCTCAAATCAATTCATGACTCACGGAAAATGTACAGTCTCAACACATGAAAGCCCAAACAAACCCTACACGGCTGTCGCGATGTGATTCCACCGTGTCAGTCATTTTGTAGGTTTATTATGTTCGTGCCCATCTTATGTCATCAACCTCCAACTCCTGCCTGTCAATCATACTTAAGCTGGTGAATGTGTTCTTTGAAAGGCTGCTCTTTGTGGGTGTGAGAGTGACTCAGAATCTCAGTCTGCTTTGTGCAGAGCAGATGACAAGACGGATAATAAACTGTGATTCTGGTTTTTGGTCGAAGCCTCTGGACATGAAGGTAGATTACTGCAAACTGTAGCCATGGCTTAGTTAGAAACTGCTGCTTTCAAGACCATCGAGTCGACATGCTAATTATAGTCTACGCACAATATTAGGCACAAAGGACGCTGAGTGTGTTCAGTATTACATAAATTATTCTTCATAATGTCAGTTTATACCACCGAGTTTCCACCAATCACCTTTCAGTCGATCCAGTGCCCCCTGCTTGTCTTACACAAGTGTACTGAGAGTAGTTTGCTTTCAGGGTTTTAGCATTTCAGCCAGAAGGTTTTCTTTTCAAAAGGCTTTCAGGCAGAGAGGTTTGCTATTTTAACCAAAAACCAATCTTTCCCTGTCTAACCAAGCACATCTGGTGCCTAAATCTGACCAAACTGTGTCTGAACAGCCAAAGTCTAATGAGAAGAAGTTAACAGACCTAGGATCAATTGTTTCTGCGAAAGTCAAAATGAAGTCTGCGTCCTTATAATGAAGCACATTTGATATTTTAAACACAGTTGTAACTGAGAACTAATTAGGTGCTTTCTTGCTACAAAAGTCAGTGTAGTGCAAAATCAAATGGGACCACAGTTTAATATGTTCCCAATTGGCAGTCCTCATTTTCTGGAGGCAGAGCTGCTCTGAAAGCACAAATAAATAGTAACTGGGAAGAAAATATTACATCTAACACTATTCATAAACACTAAAAACTATGAATGTTGCAATTTGCACTCTACACTTAAAGGTTACATGTGGAGAAAATCCATTATTATTGTGTTTTGTATGTTAAACTTAGAAGTATAAAATAAAACTGCAAAACTATGAAGAGGCTTACTACTGATATTCCTCTAAAAACTCTCAATTAGATGGTTTCTACTCTTTACAAGCCAGTGAGAGCTGTATCCTGTTTCTACATAGAAACTGTGTAATGAATAGTTGTCCCTCACTGTTCGCTGACTCTGCTAACTCTAAAATGTCTCAGCTACAAACAAAGCACACCAAATATTGTTCTGTTGGCTGCAAGAGTGAACACAATAGCCCACATAAACTCCCAGCATCCGAGGAGCTAAAGATCCAGTGGAATAATTTAACTTCTGAAAGCAATGTCCACACAACTATAGGAGAATCCTTCGTGTTAGCAGATAATGGGGCTAGGGAGTTGGTGAAAACTCGAAGACTGATGTGAAAGAATAAGCAAGGCCTGAGTGGGTTAATGTGTTTTCAAGCTGTCTGTCGTGAAACCTGAACTCAGCCAGTGTTTACATCTGTTTGCTTCTCTCCTGCTCCCTGTGCTCACATATACTGCATTTTAATACAGGCAAATTCCCAGTCAAGCAGTTCTCTTTTACATTTTTTGTTTCTGCCATTTCCAAGCTGCTGCTCTGCACTACTAAACCACTGACTTTAGAACCGCAGTGTTGTCGGACAAAGAGTTAAAAACAACAGCTGTGCTATGAATTCAACAATGCTTCCGTGTAAAATGATCACTCAGAGAGAAAGTTAGAAGCAACAGAAGCTGCTATACAGTCCACTGTTTTGATCTGCGCGGTCAATGACAGATGCAGAGAGAGTCTTCTTCCTGAAGAAGGTGGGGGCACCAACTTAGATGCATTTAAAGCTACAGACAGTGCAACAGCAAAACCAGGGCTTATACAGAAATGTTAAACGAACCATTTATGTTGTATTATAAGCTGAAAAACTGAAAGACACATTGTAGGAACATGTGGAACTTCTACCGACATACTTGGCTTATATTTCAGAGCTTTGTCTGAAAGGGACATTTCAAGTACCATTAACTGGCCACTGTCGCTAGGCAATTTTGACTTTATAAAAGTTGCATGGCACAAGAATCTAGTTTTTAATTTTTATTTATTTACATATTTATTGTTTTTGGGGTTTTTTTGGACCAGTGCCATTTGACAAGTTAAGTGACAAATGTCTGGGTTTGGTAGTTGATGCTTACCTTAAGCATCTTTCCACTGCAGGAACTTGAGATAGTCAAGAGGTGGCTCAAACTTTGGTAGGAGCAACCCTGTAATTGCTCCTTCTAGCCTTTCTGTTTCCATTGTAGGACCTACATCAAAGCCATGGACGTGTTTGTTATCCTATATGGTGAATCCTGTGTTCCTGATGGTAATATCAGAGAGCAGAAGACTGCTGCTCATCTGCTAGATTTTTAAAAATGCCACTTGTTGTTGTCTTCTTCAAATTCCACACTGAAAAAGTCTCTACAGGAGCAGTTGCTGTAGTCAGCACATGCATGTTTTATATTTGTTTAACCCAGTGAAGCCCTTCTCATTATTTGTTGGATTTTGCTCATGTTTGTTCTTTTGTCTTTCAGGATGAAATCCGCCCCCAGTTTGAGGCCAAATACTCCAAGAAGGAGAGGATGAACCCCATATCTGGGAAGCCTGAGCCCTACCAGGCCTTCACTGACAAATACAGTCGCCTCATCGTCTCAGCATCTGGAATATTCTTCATGGTGAGTTTCTGGGGTAAATAAATGTCGAATAACAGGTGCATCACTCTCATTTGTATTTACTCTGCGTTAGAGCCTTATTTATTTTAATGGAAAGTGTTGACACCACATTTCTTCTATGTGGATTTATATTTTCTTTGGCAAATTGATTTTCTTGATGGTCAATTATGTGGCTGATTTTCATATTAATTCCTATTTTGTTTGCACAGAAGTCAATTAACAAATGCTGGATAAACAAACCTCTAACTAAATGTGTCTTTATTACAGTATATTTTGCTCCTATTATTGGACTTCTCTACACTAAGGTGCTATGTCCTGCATCTGATTCTATGCAAGTGCAATTGTTTTCTTAATAACGGCATTTTTTCATGTCACCATGGCGTCACAGATCCTGGTGGTGATTGCCGCTGTGTTCGGTATTGTGATTTACCGTGTGATCACCGTCAGCACCTTCGCCGCCTTCGGCTGGGCTCTCATCAGGAACAACTCTCAGGTGGCGACCACGGGAACAGCTGTGTGCATCAACTTCTGCATCATCATGCTGCTCAACGTGGTGAGTTCCTGCCGTCCGTCAGGGGTGCAGAGATAGACTGGTCAAAATTCATTCCAGGCGGTAATAATCATGATTCAACAAAAGGCAAAAAGCAACTTATTAAAATCTGTATATGCTTAGTCAAAATGAAGAGACTTTCAAATAATGCAATGACAAATCACTTTCCCTCTTTTCCAGCTCTATGAAAAGGTTGCTCTCCTACTCACAAATTTAGGTAAGCTGACTGAATCATCCTGTGACGTCGTGGTGATCAACGCTTAAATCTTATTAAAATGTGTGCATTCGTGAAATAATTGCATCGACACTGTGGGTGTTTTGATTTTATTCCTTTTTCCTGATTCCTGCATTCCTTTGTGCCACCACAGAACAGCCGAGGACAGAGTCCGAGTGGGAGAACAGCTTCACCCTCAAGATGTTCCTTTTTCAGTTTGTCAACCTCAACAGTTCCACTTTCTACATCGCCTTCTTTTTGGGACGGTGAGAAAACCACACCAAGCTGACTAACACACTGCAGCGTGATCCACTTTCTCAGTTACAGCAGATGCCTGTAGTAACAGTTGAGTAGCCAGTTTGATGTGAATGTAACACAATGCACATAGTAGAGAGACATGGAAGAAGATAGACTCCAACAGAACCACAGAAACCTGACGAAAGAGGTGAAATCATTAAACCTGTAAACAACAGTAAATAGAGAAAATACAGCAGAAGACCTTAGGCACAAATAGATATGTTATCGACAAGGTGTTTGAAAGCTGGTCAAGGATGTATGAACCAACAGTATCCTCAGACTGAAACCAGCCCTGTGTTAAAGTAGAACCTGTGTGTGGGTTTGAGCCTTCAGGTGCTTTATTGTGTTAAAAGTCTGATCTATTATCAAGGTGGCAACTATTTTATCTTTAACTACAAAGATAATTACAAGATCCGGATCTCATAATTATAAGAAAAGATCTTACAATACAGAGTAAACTATCTTATAATTATGAGATAATGTACAATAGACTGATGAGGAAGGAGTAAAGAATTTAGTATCAGAGGATTTCAGTCGTAGCTGTCTGTAGCCTCTATCCAGTAACGCAAACCAAAAAGCCGATAAAAGTCAATGCAGTGTGCTTAATTTTCCAAATTAAAGAAATACTGGTGAAAAGCAGGACTGTGTTGCAGCTCCCTGGATCTTTGGTGCCAAAAAACTTCTCAATATTCACCACAGCAGCTCATATTTATCGCATTAATTCCGCTAGGACCATCAGCCCTGTCCTCTCCAGTGTAGCTGCGATTGATTACCACCGTAACCTTTTCCAGATCTCGTAATTATGCAATAAAAAATCCTAACAGCAAGACTGAGCCTTCAGTATTTTTTCTTTTGTGAATACAGAGCACTTCTATAACTCAGTGATAATGTGATGGTAATGGAATGATAATTCTGTTTTGGTGGGTGCCCTGCCTTTAGCCAGGATAGTGTTGTTGAAAAGTTATGGTACAACCTTGACTCTGCAGAGTGGAGCCACTGCACATCCAAGCGTGCTGTAAAATAAGCTCTTCCTGCTTTAAAATGGCTCCTATATTACTCCACACTGTTGCTTCCTCTAAAATGTGCTCATCTTTGAAGTCCCAGCCTCTTTATGCAGCCATCCCTCCCCATTCACTGCAGCCTGAGCACATCAGCTCACCTAAGACTCCGCTCAAACACTGTAAAACTACTCTAAGAAGAAGAATGATTCAGAGAGCTCCACCCTGCAAGTTGGCAGGATTTGCTCCTTATGTTTGTTATGAACGAAACTCCAAAAGTTTTGATCTTTGTTTCTGAGAGTGTCATCAGTACACTGCAGCTTCAACATAGAGGTGCTCAGCAACAGTGTACTGCTATTTCACTCATGATGTATCTTCCAACATATAAAAAAACACCATATGGACATACACTGATCAGGCATGGCATTATGACCACCTGCCTAATACTGTGTTGGTCTCCCTTATGTGCTCAAAAATGCTCTGAACCATTGGCCATGGACAAGAGGACCTCTCAGGGTGTCCTATGGGGTCTGGAACCAGGACATTGGTGGATCCTTTGGGTTCTCTGGGTTGTGCAGTGGGGCCTCTGTCAATCAAACTAGTTCCACTGCATCCTGTTGATGTTTGATCACAATGGGGTGTAGGAAGTTTGGAGGTCAGATCAACATGTTGGGCCATTGTCATGTTCCTCAACATGTTCCTGATTGGTTGATGTTGTTTCCATGTGGTGGGGTTCATTTTCCTGTGGGGGTAGACCAGTGACATTTGGGATTTCCATTTGCATGAGGGAGTGTGTTTGTTGTGGGACAATGTTTATTTGGGTGTCTAAGTCTCATCAACACAGATGTTAAAATCCAAGGTTTTCCATCAGAACACCACATAGTACCAATATGATCAATGTTATTCACTTCACCTGTCAGTGGTTATAATGTGGTGGCTGATCGGTGTATTAACACAGGAAAAAAAAGGAAAAGCAAAAAATGATTTTTACTAGAGCATTTAAATTCACTGACAAACCCACTCAGATTTCTGGGTGAAGCAGGGTTGCAGGTGTGCATGTCAATCGAGCGACAGAATAAACAGATGGAACTTCAGGACACATCATCAGAATTATTTACTCCCTCTTCATAGAGCTTCCTAAGAGATGCAATGTAGTCACAGCTCTAGCAGTGCCAAAAAACTCACGTCCCATTATGAAGATTTCAAAATTTATGAGATTTACTTTAAGCACAGCAATCTTACAGTTTAGCTTTGCATACAGTTAAGCCAGATGCACCAGCCTCAGAGGTTTTTGTTCCACTGTATTATTTGTGATGCAGTAAGTCTTTGTGTGTTTCATCCCAGATTCACAGGCCGGCCTGGTGCATATCTACGCCTCATCAATCGCTGGAAACTGGAAGAAGTGAGTAATCACTTTGCTTGTCCCATCAGGGAATAACAGCAAAGCATTATGGATGCAAGTATTTCAAAACTGGACATTAAGCTATTACTGCATGGCCAAGCACCAGGCATTTAACCCCCATCAGCAGTAAGCGGCACTTATGGGAACATGCAGGGAAAATCACACAATGAAGTGGTCCGAGGGGACGAAAGGCCTGAGCCGACGCTTTTAGGTGCTGAGCTAATGTGCTCCCACTTGTGTTCCCATGGCTGCAGAAATGGAAAAAGTCTCTGTAATGTGACATGTACGGTACAAGTGTAGCCCCAGTCAGTCCGTTGTGGCCTTGCAGAATGATGACAGCACTTGGAGAACTTCCTGTCTTTTAATGCACAAAGCCGCTAAAGGCTGCAGGGAGAAGTCAGAAGGCCTGTATGAATGATGACTACGGGTCGTGACCATAGAGGCTCCAACATAACCTGCATGTTCCCCACTGAGTGATGCCTGCAAAACTTGATAGACGAATGAGAATACTTTCTACAGTTATGCAGAGTGTTTTAAACTTTTCCTTCCATTTTAAATATTCCATTGTTAGCAAAGGTAAGAGTTTCATTTGACACTGTCTCTTTCTCTTTACCTTGTGTTTCTGCAGTGCCACCCCAGCGGCTGCCTCATTGACCTCTGTATGCAGATGGGGATCATTATGGTGCTAAAACAGACGTGGAACAACTTTATGGAGCTCGGCTACCCGTGAGTTGCATTTGTATTTTTGGAGCCTTGAAAATGAAAGAAATATGTTGCAACATTGGTCAATAGGTGACTCTTTACTGAAGAAACTCAGGGCAGGGGGAATTACAGGAATGGCCCTGTAATTGGCCCTTTCAGTCTTAATGTTTCCATTGCGGTGTAGAAACTAAGAAGTTTGACGGCGACGTTAAAGCAATGACAACAGTAGTTACTGGACAGAACTCCAGTTCTATGAGCATGTAAGAAACAGAACAATGGAGGGTTTGTTATGTTAGTCTTTATGATAAATTTTAGTCCTCTCTGACTTTCCCCAGTGAGCATCAAGACCTGTGCAGCAGTTTTTAAGTACTTGATTCCTCCTATCTCCCAGCTAATTCAAAAGTGAGCAAAAAGGTGGTGCATGCATTCAGTTAAGAGGCCATGCAAACATTTCTGGACCATGAACTGTCCTATTACCTGCACTCTCCTGTCACTCAAAGTGGCCACACCCTTACTGATGCATAACTTTAAGCCTTAATACAATTTAAACCAGTAAAATATATAACATTTCACCCCCTGTACAGTTGTCACAACAAAGACAACTAGCTATAGAGACCAAAACTGTTATTGTAGCAGGCTGTAAACATGTTTATTTCTGCTTTAAAGTTGGGCATTTTAACATGGGAGTCTATCTGGATTGACTTGCTTTTTGGAGTTTGCCTCAAGTGGACATTTGAGGAACTGTTATTTTTGGGCCATCTGCTTTAATTTCGTTTTTCAGGCCCAGAGATTGCTACTTGGTACTTATCCAAAAACAAAAATGTTGCAGTGTCCATGGCCTCAAATGTACTGCAGATGTTCTGTTACGTATATTCTATGCATAATTATGTATGGTGTTGCATCCAAGTCAGAAATGTGTCTCTAGTGGGTGTTCTCTATAGAAAACACTGTGTAGTGGCTGAATGAGTGGATGATGGGGACAATCTGAACAGATTTTAATAAAGTGTTGATATCTCATGAATGGATTGCCATCAAATTTTGTCAATTCCCAAAGTGTATGTCAAGACATATATATTCATTTAGTAGCAGTCTTCTGTAATCCTGAACGGCTGGATTAGGTGTAGCACAGAGACAGGACAGCCTGGATCACACTGTGTTGTTGATTTTTTCAGGCTGATCCAGAACTGGTGGACGCGACGGAGGCTGAGGAGAGAACACGGCCAGAACGCCAAGGCCAGCTTCCCTCAATGGGAGAGGGATTACCACCTGCAGCCAATGAATGCCTACGGACTCTTCGATGAATACCTGGAGATGAGTATGTTGCACCTCAAACACACTACAAGCATCTCTTTGTGTGTTTAATACTGATGAGCCCCGCCCACCTTAGTGCCGCAACCTTTAATATCAATGTTGTATTTTTAGGTTATCCTCAAATGTACTCCGCAGTTTAATCTTCTATGATAGAATTTTTGTAAGCATTTTTTTTATTTTGTGACCCAGCCGCTACAATCCATGTTATGTAATTGCGACACTGACTTCAACTGGATTGACTCTGAGCTGGAAGCTGCTCCACGTGTTCATGGATTTCTTGTTTCTCTCCTCTCTCTATTTTATTTACCTGTATAACATTCTCATTCCCATTAGTGACTGACTGGATTAACTTTTAAAGCTGCACCAGTCAATGTTTTTTAAGTAAACAAGGGGCTAAAAATGTGAAATGTGAAAGGGGTTGCTGATAGTGACCAGTATACAGAGTTATCACCAGACTCCCCTCAGCTCCAAGGAACATCTTTGCATCTTTTGGCTCATTGTATTGGTTTCCCATCCTGCAGCTTTACTGTTGTGGTTCAGTCTATCTTTGCTCAGCAGACAGATTTCGGTGAAAAGGCTCAGACAGACTAACTGTACACTAGATGCCAAACACCAAACAGCAGACAGACGAAGTTGGCCACCAGACTGCTGAGCACAGTGGCACAGTCCCAATCGAAGGCCTCAGCACTAAACCCTCACAGACTTAACTGACGTCACAGTTGTAGTGCTTGTGTGTGTGAGTTTATCAGGCCTCAAAATGCTACACAAAGGAGGAATTGGAAGCAATGCATGTGGACTCGTGCTTTATTCACAGTTTGATTAGCTACTCACATGGTGTTTACTCCCTGCTAGTGACATTACAGTCTTTACACATTTTAGCAAGTCACCAAAAGTCAGGATGGCCATGAACATCTTCAAATCTTATGTCTGACTGAAAATACAAACAACTCTACAAATTTGCAATAAATAACCCCAACAGCAGCTAGCCAGGGCTAGATACTAATTGGGCAATGGTCTGTGGTGCGAACTTGTAACCGGTGGGTCGCCGGATTGAATCCCCGGACTGGCAAGAGGTTGAGGTGGGAGAGTGAGAGCGACTGCTTGTCCCAGTCACCACCACTGTGGGTCCTTGAGCAAGGCCCTTAACCCCTGACTGCTTTACCGGGTGCTGCACCGCGGCAGCCCACTGCTCCTAGTATGTATAGTTAAGGTTAACTGTGATAGAATGGGTCATATGCAGAGAAGGAACTTCCCCAAGGGAATTAATAAAGGTTAAATTATTATACGGATATATGGATATCTTCCCAACACCATCCATGCTCAGTTTGTGTTGATTTGTTGGGGGCAGGACAACCACACATAGGGCCAGTTGAGCATGAGGTTGGTAAAGACCTTAGACTGTACATAAAAGTAACCCTGACGTCACTCAATGACTTGTGGACTACTGTTGTGAAGCCTTGGGTTTGGAATATGGCTCCACTCTCTTGGTCTTTTAAAAGTATATGCGATGAGTGAGGGATGGATGTGACTGAGACCCCGAGGACACTTTGTAAGCCCATATGATAGTGACTTGTCAATCACAAGGTAGTCCCATCCTAAAACATACCCTACTGTATTGCTGTATTACTGTAAATGGGACTATCATTTGTGAAATGAACATCGTGTTGTATTGAAGGAGACTAAAAAGTAGAGACTGAGGCTATGAACTCATAAGGAAAATGTTCACTGAGGTAATAAATCAAGTGAGAAGTAGGGTCATACTCTTATAGACTTCTCTATGATTTGACTTCTTTTTGCAACCAGAGGAGTCGCCCCTGCTGGCTGTTTGAAAAAATGCGGGTATAAGGCATCTCCACATTGACTTCACCTTTCACACTCAGAGGTTATGTTCTTCTTTTATGTACAGTCTGTGGTAAAGAGCTAAATATTTCCTTCAGGAGAGGCAGAGCTACAATGTAGACAGACTATTGGCCTTACATATGGTAATTCGAGTCTCAAAGCAACAGTTTTGCAAGCAGGATGAACATCCACAGAGCTGTGGAACCTGAAGGCTTGTATTTTGTTTGTTTCAGTCTTACAGTTTGGCTTCACCACCATCTTCGTGGCAGCTTTCCCTCTGGCCCCTCTCTTGGCACTGCTCAACAACGTCATTGAGATCCGCTTAGACGCCTACAAGTTTGTCACACAGTGGCGGCGACCTCTGCCATCACAAGCCAAAGACATCGGTAAATAAAGCCTGGTATATCCTTCTGTTGCAAAGATGTTTTGGTGTAATTTTAAACACACGTGATGTTCATGGCAGGGATCTGGTACGGCATTCTGGAGGGCATCGGCATCTTGTCTGTTATCACCAACGCCTTTGTCATCGCCGTTACCTCAGACTTCATCCCTCGCCTTGTTTACGCCTACAAGTATGGACCTTGTGCTGGTCAGGGCCGAGCAGGGGAGGGGTGAGTGATGGTTTTTAGCTTAGTTGATGGTTTGACTCTTGATTATAGATGCTGTAAGTGTTGGGTTAAATGTTCCTGTGTGCTCTTCAGGTGTATGATGGGTTACGTCAACGCCAGCCTCTCAGTTTTCCGGGTGTCTGACTTTGAGAGGAGATCACTGCCCCGGACAAATGGCTCCGAGCTGTTTGGAGAAGCTGTGAAGTATTGCAGGTAATCTGTGTGCATGCGTCCGCACCAGTGCGCGCTAAGTATAGCATGGTGACACTGGTATTTTGAGGCATCTGTAGCACTTAAAAAGAAACACTCGGTGGAAAGTTTGTTCTTTTTTTTTACCAGGCTTTGGGTGCAAGCATTTGTGCACCCCGCATAATCCATCACTTTATTAATGACCTCCATTAACCAAGACACAATCTCTAACTGAGCTCCAAGTAAAATATAAATCACAAAACAAATGCCTCAGTTAATACTAGAGCAATAAACCATACGTATAGTGAAGTTGTCAGCATCTTTCTATGAGCTGCAGGTATTTTTCTCCTCTTATTTCTTTACTGTCAGGTGTTGAATCACTAACACGAGCAGCTCATCAGTCATCAGTGCTGCCCTGTGATGCACTCTGACTTGTTTTTTTTCCCTGCATCAGGTATCGCGACTACAGGGAGCCTCCAGACTCTGCTGAGCCGTACTCATACACTCTGCAGTTCTGGCACGTCCTGGCAGCCCGGCTGGCCTTCATCATTGTTTTTGAGGTCAGTGTTCTAGAGTCTTTGATAAATGGCACCAGACAGCCGGCTGGCACTGGAGTTGGATTCTTTTGTACTATTTCATCAATGCTTTTTACCTGTCTGTCTGTATCTGTGACAGCCCGTCTACATCCTCTTTAACATTATGCCTTCATTTTCTCAAAGCTCATAAAGACACATGCATGCACTTGTGAATCATTTCGGTATAATCTGCTCGCAGCGACAAGTGAAAAGAAAACGCAACAGCTCATTTCACTGCTGAGAGAAGCCTCACTTCTCTTCTAGTCAAACATTTTCTGCTTTCTATGTTTTATCAGCAGTGCTCAGTCCACTGCTGTATGCACACACTAACAAGGACTTACATAGGTGCTTCACATTAATCTCATCCAGCTTAGTTCACAACTGCAAAGTCACACAGCAGCTAACCCCGATTTAGGAGGTGTTTTAAAAGAGTATTTTATAAACAGGATTAAAACCGCACTAATATTTTCACGTTAAAAGCAGATTAAATAAATGTGTGATGTGAAAGGTAGTGACAAAGCAACAAAAAAATGATCACCAGACTCCGCAGCCCCCTGCAGAGCATTTCAGTGACTTTCAGCCCATTTGGTTTGGTTTTACTGCCTGCAGCTTTAACCCTCTAAACCCTGAAATGAATTGTGGCCTTGGCTAGAAGTAGAGAGAACTCGGAAATCTCTAGACACAGTTATAATGCTATAAATCATACAAAAGAGAAAGACCTCTGACCTTCTGATCAGTATCCCAGAGACTTAACCGTTGCACCACCACTGCCCCCATTATGCCACCATTGGGGGCAGTGGTGGCGTACGTAGTTACACACTTACTAGTAAGTGTAGTGTCCTAGGAAGTAGATGTTTTTAAAGTTACTTTTTCTTTCTAGTACATTTTTAATTTGTTTCTATACTTGTCTCCTATCTGCTGCATGTATACACAGCCTGCAGTTCAGCCTAGTTCGGCTAAAAGGTCATGTGACTGTTAGCTAAGTCAATAATAACTTCCCGTTGCTCTGAGAAGTGCCAAATGTTTTGCTTTTTACAGAATGTGGTCAGAACTAATTGTTTAGGTTTGGCAAATTTGAAAATGAGATATGTAGAATCAAATGATTTATTTTTTCAGTCATGATTTGAAGCTGAGCTCACAGCACATCACGGATTATTAGATCAAGTCGGAAGTAGGGAAAGTTGACAGCTGGGGATCAGAAGGTTAGAAACAGATATACGAAATGTGTAATGTGAAAGTTGTTGTTTTAGTGATGAAACAACAGAAAATTATTCCCATACGTAGCATTTTTTGGCTTTGTTGTTTCAGATGTTTCCCTGAGGAAAAGTTAAAAAGAGACTGAATATATTAAATCTTATCACTTTGAAGAGTTCTTTTGTTTCCATTGGTATGGCTCTGGGGTTTGCGATAACGTATTCTGTTGTTGCAGCATATGGTGTTTGCCATCAAGACCCTGATTGCGTACCTGATACCCGACCTCCCCAAGGACCTGCGGGACAGAATGCGCAGAGAGAAGTACCTGATCCAGGAGATGATGTATGAGGCCGAGCTGGAGAGATTGCAAAAGGAGAAAAATGAGAAGAAGAAGAAGGACAGGGCCCATCACAAGGAATGGCCCTGAACACACCAGCCGGTACAGACGGAGATTCAGAGGCAGTTTGTGTAGAGGATTATTCATTATTCAGCCCGGTTCATGACTTGTGTGGGGTTTTATTTAAAATGCAACACAAAAGGAATGCACTGTTTGCTAAACTCTGTCCTCTGAAGAGGGATTGTCCAATTATAGCTTACAACAGTGAGCCAGCACAGCAGGTCACTGAAGCTTTGGATTCCTCAACAAGTGAGCTGAGCTGTAATCAGAGAGATGCTCAAATATGTGGGCATTCTAGGTAATGGATTAAACTGTGTCTGCCTGCTCGAACATAAGCTGCAATCAACAGTATTTATAGCGAAGCTTTTGCACTAACAATAACAGTAATCCATGCATTACCTCCAGAGACAAGAAGCATATCGTTAACCACCAGCATCAGTCTGTGGGGTTAGAGGTTATACAGCTGTAGTGCTGCCAGAGGGCACCAGAATTTTTTCTTCTCCAGATGAGGAAATAAAATATTCACATAATCCAATTGAAATTCAGACAATTTAAAAGCACTAGAAGATCAAAATATCACTAAAGCATAAGTCAAGCAAGACAGCCAATAAACTTAACATGTCACAGTTGTCATATTCACATTTAAAGTATGTTGATTGATTCACAATGTCAAGTCAAACGTTCTACTGTAAAACCGGCCTGTAGTGCTCAACCCATAAGTGAAAGACTTGTGGCTGTTGTATGTCAGCACTTTGTACTATTGTTGCACCAAAGGCTAGTTCCTTTCCATCTGTGTCAGTCACAATTCGGGAATGTTAACCAAATGTCAGACTTGCCTTTTTATGCATTTGTATCATAAAAATCTGCTTCAATCTTCTTTTTAACTCCAAAGTTACAACTGGCCGCTTTCAATAGAATTGCATTGAGTTCCACAAAACCCCAATTCCAATATAGTCCTTTACCCCAGAGACAGTGTTTTCACCCAGCTCATGGACTAAATGTTAACTTGATTTGCTAAGTAGCAAGAGCAAATATACAGTGATCCCTCGTCTATCGCGGGGGTTAGGTTCCAGACCCATTCTCTCTAGCAGCCAGCAGGCGGCGACTCCTCTGGCTGCAAAAAGTAACCAGATTGTACAGAAATCTATGGAAATGACCCTACTTCATTCTTGATTTGTTACCTCAGTAAACAATTTCCTGATAGTTTTATCGTCTTAATCGCCAGTTTTAAGTCTCCTTCAATGCAGCATGATGTTTATTTCGTAAATTGTGGTCTCATTTTGAGTAAAACAGATGATAAAGCAGGGGATGTTTTAAGGCAGGACTACCTACTGTATATACAGAATGACCCTGTAAGTTGAAACAACAGATTAAATGAAACGCTGTTAGTTTCCCAGTGTTGACAGGCTTTACATGTCATTTCTCTCATTTCCAGGTTGTCAGCTGGTGTTTGGTTTCAGTGCACAGTGGAGGGAGATGCTGGGTTTCCTGCATGTCCTGGACCCTCATACCTTCCTCCTACCATGTCAGACCAGCACCTCCTGCTGGACAGTCACTGAGCTGCATCCAGCGCTCAGTCACCCAGTGACCACGGAGCCTCCGTGTCTGCATATATAACAGACGTCCTCTGGAACATTTGGCAGCAGGTTTTACTACTTCTTTTCTCCACCTTGGACTCTCAGCAGCGTATGTCTTCAGATCCTGAATGTAGATTTCGAGCAAGATTCAACTTTTCCAGATTTTTTTTGTCTTAGATGAGAGGAACCACTCTCCAAGGCTTACTGAATGACAAACCTGTTTACATTTCTCCTTGTTTAAGGGGTTCACATTTTGCTTTATTGTAAATAAATATATTTAAATGAATGTCCGGCCATCTGCTCTGCTATAGTGTAGTGCAATAAAAATCAAAGTTACATAAAGATCTATTCTATCCAGGCTGTGGTGCTGCCCACAGTTTGCTTATATTGGAAATGCTTTCCATTTGAATTTAGATTGACAACCACGGTAATAAACATTATTTATTGTAAAGAAATTTGACTTTGTCTTTGTTTTTTGTTCATTTTCAACTAAATTTACAGATTAGTTAGGTGTTTACAAATCCAAGCTCATTTAAATGGTAAATGGTCTGCACTTATATAGGGCTTTTCTCTACCTTAATGGTATCCAAAGCGCTTTACAATGTGTTTCGCATTCACCCGTTCACACACCAACGGCGACAGAACTGCCATGCAAGGCGATAATCTACCATTGGGAGCAACTTGGGGTTCAGTGTCTTGCCCAAGGACACTTTGGCATGTGGAGGGGCCGGGGATCAAACCGCCAACCTTGCGATCAGTGGACAACCCGTTGTACCACCTGAGCCACAGCCACCCTTTAAAGATCTTTAAAGATCTTAAAAGATTTTAAAGATTATTTTAAAGGTCTTAACATGTTAAATGATTCCCTAATAGTTTTCAAGACATTTTCTTAAAAGAATAATGTGGAGTTTGCATGTTCTCCATGTGTCTGCATGTGTTTCCACCAGGTTCTTCGGCTTCCTCCCACAGTTCAAAGACATACATGGCAGGGTAATTGGTCATTCGGGCAAAAATGTAGGGACATCAGCTGAAAAAAATACATAGAAACAAGAAACATGCATATGTGCTGCTGATATTGTACAGACTGCTCCATGTGTAGAAAAGATATTGCTGAAATAATATTTCACAGACTTTATTGATGCACAGATTCCAAAACTGGCACCTTTCTAATGGACAGAACATTACTATTGCACAGGTTTGATCAGAGTGAAATATGTCAGTTTTTCTGGGAGCAACACTGGCTGTAAAGTCTGACAGCAGCAGGAAGGAAGGACCCGTGTTATCTGTCCTTCATACACTGCAGGTGAAACAGTCTGTCAATAAAGCATAACACGTCCATCTGACAGTTGTAGTAATGAGTTACTTCACTAAAGGTTAAATCAGTGGCTTTCAACCTTATTGACTTGTGACCTCTTTCTAACCCCGTTAATCATCTCGTGACCTCTCAGATTTATCCAGTTTCCCTGATTGGGAACCGCTGGGATACACTACCTATGTGTACTAGTATATAAAGCTCCACTATGAACAGCTACAACGGTAAAATGCAACTAGAGTAATGATACACATAACAGTAAATCACTCGCAGACATTTTACAGCCAAACCATTCCTTTGCGGTCTGTTCGCCCCCGCTGTCCAGTTGTCTTTCCACCTCACCCCAGCCAGTCGAGGCAGATGTCCACCCTCCCAGAGCCTGGAGGTGTCTTACTGTAAAGGGGCAGTTCTTCTGCTCCAGTGTGGGGATCTTTGGATTCACTAGGTTTTTTTCTGTGTATAATTTGTTGTCTTAAAGAAAAATTTGTTGGGTAATTTTGTATAGTACACACGATTCCAGTTTTTTAACCTTAACATATTAACATGTTAGGTACATTTTTAATATTAATCAAATTTCTCTATTGGAAACAACATCTGTGTTTTTTCAGTGTACTTTATAAAATCCAGTGACTTGCATTTATTTATATACGGTCATTGTGCAAATTCTGGGGAGAATTTTTTAGTGTATTTACTATTATTTATATGTTTTACAAACAATTCTGGGTAAGGCATTCCATCAAACTAGCATTTCTCATTTCTACCACCAGAGGGAACCAGAGTCTTTAGTTGCAGCAGCACATTCTCACATAGACTGACTCACACGATAATTTTATCTTGGTCCAGTGATAGTTAAATAATGCAAATAAGTAGACTTTCAAGTATGTTTGAGTAAATTCTGTGGACTGGCATTGCCTGTCTGTTGACTGTCTCTAGAATCACACTGAATAAGATGTGTCTTGTCCATAATAAAGGAGTTACAACCTTGTAGTGTACCGCTGGAGAAATGAAAGCATCTGATGTGTTGACTCTGTTGTGTATCCTTCAGTCTTCACACATCTTTGTCTGTATATAAACAGAGATTTGCTCACATACTTTGTGCACCATGCAGCTGGTTTCAAGGCTGACCAGCTTGTCATTCACTCTCAACGCAGATAGACAGACTTTATCGCTCTGGACTTCTTTTAAAAAGCACAACAGTTCTTTTCAGGATGAGTCTTTATTTAATATTTACATGTACAATACCACTGTGACTGACAATGTGCTGTTGGACATCCCTGCATATGCATTTTAATACCCAACCACATCTTTTTATCCGACGTCTATCACTATCTGGTCATTTTGAACATACAAATAATCATAGATTAGAGAGCAGAGGCTTGTCCTCCAGCATGGATTACTCTGGTGTGGTGGCCTTTGCGCAAACTCCATTTTGATTATTAAAAGCAGGAGGACAGAGGAGGCAAACTGTTTTGTTTCCTATTAAGGCAACTCTTCTCCCCTATAAGAGGATTATCCCTGACACACGCTCAGGAGTTACGTAAGGCTGTCAGAGGATAATATCTGACATTTCCTCATATCCTGCATTTTGGCAGCCCGGCGCTCTGGGAAATTGTTGTAGCTGAATGGTAGAACTCTAAGTATGTAGTGTACAAGGAAAGAGGGGTATGTGGAAATTATAAGGCAGCAAAGAGCAAGACAGGGATTCATTGTTTTTGCTTTAAAGCTGCACTAATCCAGATTTTTTTCAATCACTAATTGATCAAAATACTATGTGTAATGTGAAAGATATTACTCATAGTAATGAGCTCACAAGCGTTTTTCCGCCTTTTTGGCTCCTTGTTTTGGTTTGGCAGCCCGCAGCTTTAAAGTTCTGATTCACTCCCATTCCTCTAATCAGTTTCATTTCCTGGCATTGCAGGCCACTGTTTTCGACAGATAAATCCTCTGTAACCTACCTACCCTGCACCAAACAGCAGGCAGACAGTTATTGACTAGCTAGTGAATACAGTGGAGCGCTGAGTAGCTGAAGAGCCAAATGTTTCCCTCCAAAGGCGGAGGAGACCGAAACAGAAGCACAAGCAGAATAAGTATTGGACCTCTCACCCCAACCAGTCGAGGCAGATGGCTGCCTTCCCTGAACCTGGTTCTGTCGGAGGTTGTTTTTTTCTTCCCTGTGAAAGGAATTTTTTTTGTTCCTTCCCACCATCGCTGGCAGTTTGCTCACAGGGAATCCGATGACATATTTTAAATTGTTGGGTTCTGTGTTCTTTGTTGAAAATGTATGAAGTGATATGAGATGACACATGTTGTAAATTGGCGCTATATAAATAAAACTGAATTGAACTCGTATCAGCCATGTGGACAGAAATGTGACTCTAAGTGATGATACTGCTGCGTGTCTGATGGAGGTGTTAAAAGGCAATTGTTGGTTAACTTTAAAGTCATAACATGTCGGTGTTTTGTTGCCCCCAAGCGGCCAGAATCATTTAATGCCAGTACAATCTAGTCTTCATCATAAAGAGGTTATGCCAGTCCGTTGTGCTCTCACTTAGCCTTGCTGAAAACAAGTCAAATACCAGACACTGCGGACTTGAAGTTTCAGAGAGCTGAACTCAAAACTGCATCCTTGGATCTGTATCCCCCTGAGCTTTAAAGTAAATTAGCAATTAACAATTTAGAAAAAGAACTTAATTTAATAGATCCCTCAGTGTGGCATTGTGCCCCATCCCCAGGCTGTGTGCTGCCTCTGAGATGCATTTTATGGCCAACTTTATTCAATTTTGGCTCAAGTTTGCTTTCTTATCATTGCATTTAAGGCAGTTGCTGGACTTTCACAAGTGATTTACATTCAAGGCTAAAGAGTACAGACAGTCATACATTTGGTACAGTTGCTCCTGGCATCTGCACTGGGAGATATTTTTATTAAAGTACTTTATTTTGCTTTGTCTTGCTTTAACATTCTTCATTTGTGGTTTTATTTTTTTAAAGTATATAATGTTCTATGCTCTATCCCATATTTCTTGTTTTATGTTTCACCTCGTGATAAATTCAACAAGTCATTCTTCTGCTCCTCTGTCCCATTGTATTATTGTTATAAGACTCCTTTATGCAAATCGGTCCAGCCAAGCTTCAAATCAAATACACATACTTTAATACCATTACTCTCTGTCTTGCGGCTAGAATATATCAGCCCGTGTTCAGGCACACTCTTCTTTGCAAATCCCTCCTCATTTGGAATATTTCTATCTGTCCGTGGCTTAAGCAGAGCAAACAGAAGGCCAGGTGTCCAACAAATATTTTCTCCCCCTCGTAACCTGAACGCCACACAGACGAATCACGCGGCCTGCCAGAAACCCGCCTCCTTTAAATGTCACGGCTCCAGCAGCCTGCCTCCGTGCTGCTTGTAAGCTGCCTGGCAGATTGTTTGCACACACAGACATTAGACATCGAGGCCCTGATGTCACATCCTGGATCATCACAGCAAACACCAGGAAAACACACACACACACACACACACACACACACACACACATACATTAAAAATGGAATGGAAAAAAACCTTAAAACTCCAGCTGTTTCTTGGCAGCAGTTGCCAGGGCAACACAGCTGACAAGTCCATCTCTATTTCCCTCCATCTTTCTCTGTTCCCTCCCTGTGTTTCTCAGACTGACCATCTCTGTTCCCCGTCCATACTGCTACTTCTACATCATTCTTACACACATAAACATGTTCTCCAGATAATATAAACACATATTCAGCACATATTATTCTAATGCAACTACTTACAGTCAGTCTGCTGCACATCATGACATTCCTTGAAAGTTGAACACTTTTTCCTCACAGTAATAGGTATAGATATCTGGGTTACAAACATTTAAGGGGTAGCAAAGTTAAGAACATGGACAGTGCTACATTTCCTACAAGGCTAAGAGATAAGGGGGTTAAAGCAGATGTTATCAGGAGAAAATGACCAGGGGTCAGTTCCATAAAGCAAGTTTACCAAATAGTCTGTCTGATTTAAAGTCAGGCAATTTCAATTAATTTGATATAGTTCAGCCTCAGTTACTCTGGTAATTTATTCTCTGAAACTAACCTGGCCCAGGTGGGGTAACTGTCAAACTAAGTGTCAGGCTAAGTTTGAATGGCTGCTTAAACAGAGTTTTCTAACACTGACCCAACAGGAAAGCCAAGGTTTTACCACAGACCATCTGGTGTGCTGCCATAACATTTAACCAGTGCCCATCCAAAATTGAAGTGTACAGAAAATAAATGTAAATAAATAATAACAATGACAAAACACATGATGTGAACCTACATATGTGTTCAATGATAGTGTATATGATGTCAAACATTTAGGTTAATGCTAGATGAAATAATTCTCTAAATCTGAGTTTCTCCAATAAATTGATAGCAGAACGGCAACAAATTAGGCCCTATTGACCAGAAATAAATATGTATTTATATTAAAACACACACACACACACACACACAAATATGTATACACACATACATATACAAATACATTTGCAGTCTTAAGACTTACTTTTAAGTAGGATATTTTACCTACTACAGGGTTTCATTTCTCATACTGTTTGAATGTGTCCAAGATTGAACCAGTGTGCAGAGAAAGAGAGAGAGAGAGTGAGATGGGGACAGACAGACAGACAGACAGACCGACAGACAGACAGAGAGCCACCATGCTTCAATAGTGACGGTAAGAGCAGCATGCATGTCGGTATCTTTTTTGAAGTGAATTAGTGATGAATCAGCCTCATGCATGAATCACAAAGGTTAATCGTATGCAAGATACATGATAATAAATACACATGCATGTAAAAAACAACATACTGTCAATATTTTAGGCTCTTGAAAATTTGGGAAGCTCATGTGTCATGTTCTCATTAAGAGGGGCTGTAGCTCCACAGTGGATATAAACAGGTTATATTAAAGAATGTTAATACATTTTAACTTAGTTGCTACTTGCATTCAATCAACCTGCAGTGACTTGCAGCTTTCTGTTTTCTTTTCTGGCAGCTGTATGACTGTTATTGGTTATTACGTGTTTGAATTCTTCATATGTTTCTAATAGTAGTTGCTGTCGTAGCTTGTTGTTTGCTATCTTAAACCCATCTGATTCATTCTTGACCTCTCATGTTGCTTAATAAGCACGTACACACACAATTATCTTGACTACCTGAACCTGATTCAGCCTGATTGCATGAACTTGAAGTGACCTTTGTGGAACCTCTTCAGCCCCGACTGATTTGTTGGGTTCATTTACGTCAGGTGTTTGGCTTTAATCTCCACTCTTCTTGGAGCACTTTATGGAATAGGCCCCCAGAGAAACAGACTAATAGGAGGATGGTTTTATTGAACAGAAGAAACCTTATTTACAGACAAACAAAAGTTATAAATAATTAAACAGATAAACCAGGCCTTCAACAAGCCCATCTGACAATACACAAGGCAAAACACCCTCCCTCCAGATGGTAGCAAGGCACAACCAAGCTTTGCTCTCATTAATATGCACAGACAGTCCAAACACTGCCCATCTGTGCTGCTTACCCCCTTAACCTTTATACTCCCAGATGTGATGAGCAAGGTGGAGATATCTGTGCTAATTTACCTGCTTAGAGGGCAACAAGCAACACCTGAGGGAAACACAGAAGAGAGAGCAACCACACAACACTTACTATAGCACATAACACCCTCCTTACATAAGATCCAAACCACAAGAATACATCCATCCATCCATCCAGTATCTGTACACCGCTTAATCCTCTGTAGGGTCGCGGGCCACCAGAATACACTGTAGGTCATTACACTATAATGGAAAGAACAATACAGTGTAGCAAAACAGAGCAGTATCTTTGTCTTGTGTCTGGTTTCTAAATCATATTCAAGAACCAAAAGGGCACATCCGGGCAATAAAGATAAAAGGGTTGCTGTCACTAAAAAACTGGAGCCAACGTACATCTCGAAGTGTTGCAGAGCGGGTAGAATGGCTGGCATGTCCTTCTCTGCTGGCATTTAAACTTCACCAAGACGTAACACCTAGGGTGGCACAAGTCTTCCTCAATGTCCTACAACAGCACAACATCTACTCCAATCACCTTGGCATCAACTTCTAGCTTGAATTGACAAGAGTAGCCAGTACAGTAGCACTGCAGAAAAGAGATCAGTCCACATAAAATGGAAAAGAATGACTCTACAAGTTGGTAAGAGGAGAAACCACAACAGAAAATTGGTGGTATCCTGCTATACCCAGAAAACTTGCCTGCCCATGACCAGATATGTGTCCTCCAAGGGAAGTGACACATTTTGCAAGGACAAAAATTGCTAGCTGCTGAAACTCTCGCCACAAGTTTGAAATGTGGTCAGTTCAGTTATCTGAATAGACCATCACATCATCAAGGTGCACAATACACTACCACTAGATGCATGAGGCTCTACAAGCTGGTGTTCCACATACTGAATGCCATCACTGAGTACTGCATAAGGTGATCAGGTGTTACAAAGGCTGGGATGTCAGATGCCCTGGGGGTTAGAGGAACCTGCCAGATCTAAATCGGTGATGAATGCAGCAGAACCGATGCCAGGAATGCAGTCTTCCATGAGAGGAAGCACGAGCGATTCAGGAGCTGTCACATCAGTGTGGAAACCTACATGCCATCAGACTTGGGAATTGCAAAGCATGGGCGCCTCCAGGGACTGTAGCTGGGCTTTTCTTTACCTTTCTCTACCTTATTTTTTTATCTGCTCTCTTTTCTCTATGGGAAAACAGTAGACATGTATTATTGAGGCAGCAGCATCATCACCAATGATGTGTTGTAAGACACTGATACACAACGATGTATTGACAAGCAAGATAGGAGAAGAGTGAGCAAATCAAGGATATCAGCTCAATGATCCTTAGGACGGTAAGAGAGACGAGTATCTATGCTCAACTTAAACTCAGAGGTTAACTGCCTACCACACTGATGACTATCAGAAGGCACAAACCATCACCAGACATGGATCCTCCCTAGAGCAAGGTGGCAGATGTTACATCCGGAACAGCTGTCTCCAGGGTATTTTCCTGCTCCCCTTAGGTGGATTCTCTGAAATGATATGGTTTGCAGTGGTGTGGAGTGGTAGGGTCAGGTGGGGAGATAATGCAATTGAAAGCAGACATCTTACTCTTAGGTATGGGCAACAAAACTAATACTGGGTCACTGGGCTGACACTGCCACATAGTTTTTCTGCCAAATTGTTTTAAATGCTTGCTTGGGAGAAGGAGACAATCTCTTTTGTTAGCAAGGTCACATGATGCAACTAGTCTTTACAGTTAGAAACCAAGTCTGGAATACTTATAGAAGATCACCACATCATTGACCAAGCTTGACTGGGCTGAACCCAAAAGGTTCCTGTTTGGCATCATGGATGGTATTAAATGCAAACGGCAAACCCTTACCCTAATTCCTCCCTGTTTCATGGCAGAACTTTCCCAGCATGGATTCCAAAGTCTGATGGAATTGCTAAAATGCACTTTGCAAGTCTGGATGATAAGCATTAGATATAGAATAAGAAACACCTGGATGATAAGCATTAGATATAGAATAACTAACCTCCTTTGCAGAATCTGCAAAGGAGGTTAGTTATTGGTCAGTCTGGACAAGCTTTAGGAGTCCAAAGGTTTGGAAGAACTTGGTCATGACGGCAAGTGCAGGGATTTTCTGTAAGGGCTGGGGTTGGGGTTGGGGTTGGGGTTAGGGTTAGCAAAAACAGGTGGAGACACATTTCTGCCAACAAAAACTGATCACCAGTCTTCTACAATAACATGTTCAAACAGCACTGCTGGAACAGGATGGCTGATGCATATGTTGACAAGGACAGGCCAGAGAAAGTGCTTCAACATACAGTAATGTGCCTTAGTGATACTTAGTAACCAGACCACAAAGGCTTATGATCAAACTCCAACACGTGCTGTCGACAACCACTTGGCACAACTACGCAGTAAAGCATGCCCCAGTCCTCACCAGTGTCAGCTGCAGCACCGCCTGACCGAGAAACCCACTTACGCATAAGCAAACCATCACCAACCAGGCATGGCTGTTTTTTATTACACTCAGTAGTGTCATCAACAGCGGCAAAACACTTGGGAAGGGATGGATCGTTTTTCTGAGCGTTGATGAGTGCTTCACACATCAGTGGCAGTGACACTTGAGAAATGATAACAAGCTAAATCACGCTGAAACTGAAAGCATATAGGACAACGCTGGACCAGATCACATGCTCAGAACTGGGAGCATCAACAACCACGGGAGCAAATCAGTAATCACTTTAGACTGTGCATGAATGTGGTGAAAAACTCATTCCGATACCCCTCCAAACTGCATTTACATCACAGGCAGACTTAGAGCTCAACTGCAAAACACTGGAAAGATCCATCCATCCATCCATCATCTATACACCGCTTAATCCTTCGTAGGGTCGCGGGGGTGCTGGAGTCTATCCCAGCCGACTCGGGCGAAGGCAGGGGACACCCTGGACAGGTCGCCAGTCTATCACAGGGCCACTGGAAAGATGAAGGATCTATATGTTGCATCAGTGTACCTGGCCGCCGGTTCTCTGTCATCCCAGTAAGAGAGACACAACTCTGAAAAATGAAAGGTTTAAAGCAAGTATCAGAGGCTTGGGCAAATGCTGAATGGTCACTCTACTATTCTGATCAACCCCACTCCCTTTGGCTGCTATGGAGCTGTCACCTCCTGCTTCTGTTTTACGCTCAGCAACTTCACAGCAAGGCTTGGAGCAAAAGAATCACTTCTTCGGCACCTCACACTCTGACAAAGGCACAGCAGCTCGTGTAACCTGCCTGCTGTCTGGATAGAATCTCGAGGAGAGGAAGATTCCTGCTCAGCATGTGCACAAGAGTAAACTCATCCACCAGAGTAGCAGCCTGCTGCAGAGTAGTCATTTTCTGCTCATTTCAGAAACCAAGAGTATGCTCAGACACGGTTTTTAAACTCCTCTACCAACATTAGCTCTTGCAGGGAGGCTAGGTTGTTAGCCTGGGACGCTGAGCACCACCTGTCAAAGATGGATCCTTTCTTCCTAGCAAAGTCACTGTAGGTCTGACTGGATGTGTTTTAAGGCTTAAAAATTAACTCAAAAACTCTCAAACACCAGAACTCATTTGTTTAATTGGCTTCTCCTTATCTACTTTCTGGGCTTTTGTGAAATCTGATGATATTTCAGTTCATATTTATGCAGACGTACAGAAAATCCTATGGGTTCACAAACTTTGAAGCACCACTGTATGTGAGAATCTTGGGTGTTTTAAGGATTCCTGTTCTCCACAGTGGTCCTGAAGGCTTTAAAGAAAGTAAGAGTAAGTTAGAAATGGGGGATATGTTTTCAGCAAAATGCATTCCCAAGTTTGTTTTATTAAACTTCACCAGTCCCTCTGAGCTGAACTGAGTTGTTATCTTTCAAAGTTTGTCATTTTAGTATAATTTTCCCTCATTTTGGTTTCCCCAGGGAGGTGTCCCCTGTGTTTTTCTTCACGATGTAAGAATTATGCACAAGGATAATTGCCTTGCTTGTGGTGCTTTTTCTTGTTGGTTTGCACACAGCCCTGGGTGTATTGTTTTAATAAGGTAAGCTCTTTTTTTTGTATTGTTGGAGGTTCAGATCCTGGAGGATTCCTGGATGTGAGTCAGTTTATTTTACTGCAGTCAATTTTCTGCATATCTGCTAAACTGCAGAAAGACAAGTGAATCGTGAGACAGCAGCTGATAATCAAGGGAGTGTCAACAGGTTTTAGTTTTATTCATTAAATTATGATAAAACAAAACCGTGACATGAATTTATCAGTGTAATGAAATGTGATCCATTCTGCTGGCTGTGTTAAGGAGGTCTGGAGCGACAGTAGCCAAACAAGGGTTTTGGGAAGGGTAGGATTTTTTTCTTTAACCTTCAAGCAGAGCATCACGAGGTCAAGGAAGGATCGAGAATTCATAAAGACATGGGAAAAGACAACTGTGGTGCTAACAGAATTTAACTGCACCCACACCAGCAGGAAATGTTCAATCGACCTCGGCTAATATTCCCAAAAACTTCTAATAATGTTTAATAAACATGTTTGAAGCTAATATTTAAAGAATGTTTTTTGGGGGTGCCCTGATAGCCTAATGGTTATGTCATGTGACCCAAGTGCAGAGGCGTAGCGGCTGTCCTGGGTTCAACTCCAACCTCGGGCGTTTACCGCATGTCCTTCCCTACTCTCTCCTGTTTCCGATTCTATCCACTGTCCTATCTAATAAAAGCCAAAAACAAATCTTTAAAAAAAGAAAAGAATGTTTCTTAACTGCAACATTCAGAGGATGTTCTGAGGAGGTTGTCACGGCCACTAATTATGTTAAATGATAAGAAAGCAAAGAACATTGTCATTGGAACACAACATTGAGGTCTGTATTATGAATGTTGATATACAGTTATTTTACAGTTATTTTACTGAAACATTTGCACAATGTTAGATCATCACAGATCAAGAACATTCTCAATGTAACATTTGAAAAATGTTCTAAGGATTTAATTAAGGCCTGAGATGACACATTGTTGCTTATAAAACATTCTTGTAATGTAATATGTTCACAACATTCACCTCTCACATTCTGAGGATGTTTTGTTAATGCTGTCGTGGTAACAAATTATGGAATATTCCTTCACAGAGCATATGACAACAAACATAGAATATCCATAGAGCTCGTTCATATTTTCCACAGTTAATGCCCCCAAGCATCCAACAGTCCATTGACAGTTCGCTGAGAATGGGAACTTCATCTCATTTATTCTACCCTTGTAAAGTCATTTGGCTGTGATAATTTTGGAAATACACACACACACGCACACACACACACACACACGCGCGCATGCACGCACATCCCCAGTGTGAAACAGTGGACAGATAATGAGGCCTAATAACATGCTGAAGATACGGGTAGCAGCTCCCATCCTGCCCAGCCTTTGACCCTCCATCCACACTGAAATATTTGATCAGACAATTTTAAGGGCAAAGCTGTCATCGCCTCCCTCAGAGACAGAGGAAATTACTTTGCAGATAAGACACCTTTCACATCCTTTCTCATGGAATCTGGGTCAGCTTCAGCTGCCGTATCAGTGGCCGGCACATTTTTTTCCATCTGTCCCCTCAGCTCCTGTTGTCTCATCAGAGTGAAGGAAGGGGAGGTCTGATGCTGCCCCTCACACCTGGCTGTCTTGCAGAAACAGTAATTGTCTGCATCAGCCTGTCTGTGTCAGCCTGGTTGTGGTTTTCTTAAATGGACGACTGCACGAGAATACTCGGGTAGGGTTTAAACCACTACTGACTACTCATGCAGAAGTTGTAATAATTGAGGCTTTAGAAACAACAACAGAAAATCCACAGCAGCTACCACTTAAACTGTTGGACAGGCACCATGGAACTTGTAGTGTACACAGCAGTGAGCACTTAATGGAGCGTAAAACACTGGACCAAATACATATGTTTAAAAACCAGCAATGTTTAAGTAGAAGATAAATGTATGTAATCACTTCTACACAGCTGCAAGTAACACATTTAAATGTAACCAGTGCATTTACCAGCATGTACCGCTCATTCAGTTTACTTACCGAAAAACCAACAAATAACAATAGGTGTGATTACCTAGCTGGAAACATGGAATGTTGCAGTACAGTTACTATGGACACCCTTATATTACGTCGGCTAACATGCTACCTTTAGCCATCCTACACTAAACTATACATTTGAAGTTATGATCTTGGGCACTTGGTGAATGTCAGTCAAATGTTCAATCTGCTTTTAGCTCTACTTTGGTCTCCTCCATCTCCCAAAGGAAATATGTTTATAATTTAGATCACATTTTTTTCTACTTATGTTTACATTTTTAGTTCATATTTGTACTTATGTGTATTTATATATTTTGTACTGTTTATAATCTGATCTTGAATGGGAGCAACTGTAACATAGACAATTTCCCCTCGGGGATAAATACAGTATTTCTGATTCTGCTTCTGAAATATCTGGCACCTTTGCCACTAAATGCTCCACTATTTTCACCAAATGACCTCAAATTAAATGTTCACTGTACTTTTAGCTCCACTATGTTCACCACCTGGATGTAAGTCAAATGTTCAATCTACTTTTAGCTCTGTTTTGGTCTCCTCCATCTTTTGAGGGACATATCTGTCTCTTTAGCCACTATAGCTCTGTTGCTAACTTTGTCTGTCTGCTGTTTGGTGCTGGGAAGGTAGCGTAGTATCTAAACCTTATTTTACTGAAAATGCAGCCTCCTGAAATAATGCAAGTAGTGAGACTCAAGCGAAACAGTAGTTGTGGGCCAAAAAAGTCAAAACAGTGTGCAGAAATATGTTGAAATACTCTGTGAGGCTGCACAGTTTCTAATCGTGTTTGTGCATTTTTCTCTCCCAGCTTCCCCTTTTATATTCAATAGAATTGCTTGATGCATTATTAACAAAAAAATATTGACTGCTTCAGCTTTAATGTGTTATTAATGGGCCTCTAAGGAACTGATGAATGGTCTTCAAATGTCCCTGCTAACAATACATTTTCCACAATGACTGTAAATTTATGTGTAGCCAATAAAGGGCCCAACTATACAACATATTTAAGTAAGCTGTGCTGCTGTCATACAAATTATTGAGGTCAATACAAGCAAAATGGCCAGATAATAAAAAAGGATACAGTATATTTAGTTGTGTTTAAAGGCTGAAGTCATAAACTAACCAAAGAACAGACATTAAAAGCCATTTAATTTTAGGAGCTAATAGATTTGGATCATGAAGCAGCTACAGGTTCACTATTGATGTTCTTCTTGGACTTGATGATGGTACGCTGGTTAAAAACAATTTGAATCTGACACCATCTGGCACTGGACAGACACTGCCATGCAATGATTGTAATAATCATACAGCTTCCAAGACAAAGTAAAGCTGAAGTATTGGATTAAGGGAACCTGAGGTGAAATAAAACCGAATATGTATCCTTGCAAGCTTTCTGAGTATAAAATCCCATTGAGCTCCTCTATACTTCATCACACTGCCCTCGTTAGCATTTCATTACAAAATATCTCTCTTTATTTATGGCTTTTAGTTGCTGCAGTAACTGACCTTTTCTCTTTTCCCCCCCAGTTTAATATTACCTCAATTATTGAAAAATGCACATATCTCATGGAATTGCACTCAGGAGCTGTGTGTGATCCCCAAACCATCTGCTTTAAAGATGGATTCGCAGGAGAAACCCACACACACAATTGTCACTTTTAGCACCGGCTTTTAAACACGACCGTTTCTGCACAGATGTTTGCTCGTTCATTTTTCAGGAGCGTTTCACTAGCAATTTCGCAGGTGATGTGTTGCATTCATCCCGCAAATTCCACCGAATTACGTCACACTGTTCTCTGCACACAGCATGAAAACTGCATCAAGCATGAGCTGTAAAACGCAACATTACCTACATCATACTTTAAGTTCAATATGTGATTCTAATCGTGCCATCTAGTCCAAATTCCTTATTTTCTTGGCTTTGAAAAGCTGATCCAAGTCAGCCTGACTCTAATACATTCATAACATTACAATTTCTCCCTGTCTCATTGTGAAAACACTCATCCTTTCACAAATAGCTCACATTGGTTTCTTAGCAGTGAATCACATTCCCTCCTCTGTCTGCCTCCTCCACTCACTCTGACATGCACCTTAAACTAAAGCATATTAGTAGATGAAACATCTATTCTCTCTCTAAGCTCTCATTGTTTGGGGATCAAGCACTTTGGCAGTGTAATCTTGCAAAAAATATGTTTGTGAGCTCTGATTTGCACTCATGGAATTTGAAACTCATTGTTTCCTATTCCACACAGTACTGCCTTCATGTTTTCATATTACAGTGTCATGGACAAGGTTATCTGCATTGTGACTAAAGAGCATTTAGAAACCTGCACTGTTCCATATTTGGCTAAAACATTTTCCATTTTTAAGAGTGTTTTTTGTGAATAATACATATTGATTTTAAAGGGAAAGGCCTGAAACACATTTACATTCCACAATTACTGCTTGTTTGCTCCACTGGTGTAGTCTGTTTTTCACACTTTTTCCACTCTGACGTCCTTCTCACTCGACCCTGTCACTCCTCTCCTGAGGAAACCAACACCTCATCACTTCAGTAAATTGTGTTAAAAGTTGGTAGCAGTGTTATGTGGCTTTATACACTCCTTAGTCCAAGTCAATCCAGCGTCCATGTTAACACTAAAGACATCACTAGAATACCAACATGCAATATGTAACCATGTTACCATGTAGTGAGTAAAGCTTACTTAAAATTCTGCAATCAATAAATAGTGAAATATTATAGCAATAGTATTTCTCTCAATTATGTTATTTAGCTACAAAGCTTAAATAACTAAGCTTAAGAAGGCTAGGTTAATATGACTGCATTTCTACTGTCCGTTGCTGTTTTTATGAAGATTTTCTTTTTGATCTCAGACTAATTACAAAATCTGAGAAGAAAGTATTAGCTGAAGCAGAAAACTTAATCAGTCATAATAATAAAGACAAAATGTGTTTAAGTGTTAGGGTTTATGACGGGCTCTCAGATCGCATTGACGATGGGAGCTCCACTAGGAGTTTCACTGAAACTTACTGAGCTATTTTTACATTAAAGCAAAAGGTGGCTATGAAGTGTGGTCGTCAGAAATAGTGATGTATAAAAGTGAATGATGGCAGTGGTTAATGTGTGGTGCATATTGTCAGTGTGAGCAAACCAATACTAAGAGCGTGAGCATGTAGGGCTGGGTGGCAGAGAAGAGTTCTGGTGACTTAAATAACCTTGGGACACTGGCCAGTTGTACCATTAAATGAGATGATGATGATTTAAAGCTTCGATTAGCTAGAGACCTGCAAGAGAAAGTACACAGGACCAAGGCCATAAAGAGCGAAACAGATTTAAGCCATTATTATATTCTCTTGTAGACATCCATACGGACAGTTGTGGAGCTAAGGACACCAGGGATACAAAGTTCTTCTTATTTGCTACTTTGTAGTTCACTTGACTTCATTCAGATTGGTGTCTAGGTATTCCACACGTAAACACTATTGCCGAGCATGTGCACTCCTGACATTTTTGTGGACACAATTGTAAGGCTGCACATGGACATCCACAGACCTAGTGAGATTAAGCTCAGATAAGGATCATTTCATAGTTTTGAACAAAGTGGACTTTGAAAGTCTACGTGGCGACTGCACTGCCCCAAACATTGAACACAGAAGAATACACAAGGCTCCTGTAGGTATTTCTGAAAAGCTGTCTGTGACTTAGGATATAGGAGCTGGACTGTAGCACCAAGTCAATGTGAATATTCCTGATGTGCGCCAAGCACAGTGGGCGGACATAGTACAGGATCTCTGGAGAATTCACAACTTTCCACTGGGCACTGTTAATGGGAAGCATATACAAACCAAAGCACCTTCAAAATCCAGTGGACAGTCAATTTTGGGCAAATAAACAGTACTGTCCGGCATTGCCCTTGTGGCGTAGTCTCTGAGGGCACAAATTTTGCGCCTGTGGACTTTGGGGGGACTCGGACCTTCATGAAGAAGAATGTGTAACACTGGCCTTATTATACTACTGTCTAGTTCGTTTGGAGTCCTCCTGCAGGAATTTGTTCCATATATGTAAAGTAGGTTGGCATCTACATTTTCAACACATGCACACAGCAGAGCAGAGCACTCTGACTCAGACTACACAAACCGTAGAAGACCCTTGCAGACATGGAAAGTATAACACCAGCTTAACCCTGGCCTTAGTGGATAAACCCCATCACACATTAAGCTTGTAACTCCACTGAAGAGATGTGTGCATGGAGCAAATGGGAAACTGTCACCTTCCTCACATTAGTTCATGAAACCAACAGAAAGGTCATATTTCCATCACTGTCCATGCATAATTTTAGACTGTTTGAGGTTAGACGAGTTACCCTTTTAATTACACCTCATTTTGCCCTTTTCCTCCGCTGTGGCTTGCTAGCACCCAACTGGATAATTAAAGCCAACAACTTGATTCACCCAGCTTCTAATATACACATAACAGTAAACCTTCGAAGACAGAAAAGTCTGGAGAGTGTCTTTGCTTTGAAAACAATAATAAGTATGTGAATTTTCTCTTAAAGGTTCTTTTTATTCATATTTTTGGGCCTTTCTGGTTTATTTTCACCCATTTCATTTTAAAACTGCATATTGAGCACCTTTCTAAAGCCCTCTGTAGTTCAGCAACTTGATGAAGGCTCTCAAGCACATATACTGAAGCCAGTCATGTATTATTAAAGACTTTTTATCAGTGCACCTTAAGACTCAGGGAGCCTTGGAGTTTACTTCTTCTACACATAAAAGCACATTGGAAACCTGTCCAATGTGTAAACAATATGTATTACAGCTATCACCTTAGTGACAGCTATTCTTCGGAAAAAAAACCAAATGTAATTATAGATCAAACGTAAAACTGTGACTGGTACTATGCAACACATACTCATTTTCAGAGTTGTTGTTGTTACAGCTCTGAGGTATATACAGAACACATTGTTTCATTTGCATTTCACATGTGTTAGAGAATGTCAGAGAGCTGATACAGATCCTTGCTGTGCGGTTTAATTGGCCGTCGATCAGCCTCGGAGGTCCAGTTGGGAATCGTACTGTTCTCCCTCACTTAATAATCAGCAGAGAAAGCAGTGAGCTTGTTTCTTCACCTATCCTCTCTTACAATTCCTCTTTTTAAGGTAATCCCTACACAAAGCAGCATAAATTATGTATTGTAGGAACGTGTGTGCTGTGTGTCTGTTATAGATTTGCATTGTAAATGCCATGAGCTTGTTTTATCACTGTAAAAATCTACAGTTTGGTCACAAATTCAAAGAAGCTGAATGCTTGATCCCTGCATCGGGAACCTGTGGCTCTGTAATGTGATGGGGGGCATTTTGTTGAAATGATCTGGGTCCACTTTTCCTCTTAGAGGGAAAGGTCACTGCTAATCAATACAAAGTTTTTTTCAGTCCACCTGTCCATCCGTTTTCTTTCACTTATCAGGGGTTGGGTCATGGTGGCAGCAGGTAGAGCAAGGTATTCCAAACATCCTTCTGTCCAGCAATGTTCTCCAGCTCCTCCTGGGTCATTTCAAGTGTTCCCAGGCCAGATGAGATATGTTATGTCTCCACTGAGTTCTGGGTCTACCTGGAGTTCTCCTTACAGTTTGATGTGCCCAGAAAATCTTCAAAGAAAGCAGGCGATATCCTGTTCAGATATCCAAACCACATAAGCTGGCTCCTTTTGATGTGAAGCAGCAGTGACTCTATTATGAGCTCCTTCTGGATGTTTGACTTCCTCACCCTGTCTCTAAAGCTGAGCAAAACCACCCTGCAGAGGGGACACTACATGCATCTGCAACCTTATTCTTTTACCCAGACTTCATGACCATAGGTTAAGGTTGGAACATAGAGTGACTGGTGAATTGAGAGTTTTACCTTCCAGCTTAACTACCAGAGGGTCTGGTACAGCATCTGCCTTACTACTGATGCTGCAGCAAGCCATCTGTTGATCACAGGCTTCATTGTCTCATCACTCATGAACAAGATCCCAACATACTTAAACTCCATTTCTTGAGGCAGCAACCCACAGAGGAAGCGACCCACCGTTTTCCGGCAGAGAATCATGGCCTCAGACTTAGAGGTACTGACTCTCATCCCGGTCACTTTACGCTTGGGTGCAAACTGCCACCATGCACACTGTAGATCATATTCTAATGAAGCCAGCAGAACCATGTAATCTGCAAAAAAACAGAGACGTGGTTCCAAGTTTCCTAATGCTGGGTGTGAAGGGTCACTGAGTAAGATGTGAATCATACACTATGATCTTCCCAACCCAACTGAACAGCCATGTGACACTTTAGACCGCTATGTTAGACGGCGCTGTCTACCACCATCACCAAAACCCTTAAATAGGGAACTTGTTTTGAAACTACAGTAGAGTTCCAGAGACTTGGAGAATCAATTAAAGCTGTTCTGGCAGCAGGGATCAACCCACCTTGTTAAGAGACTATAAGTGGATTTGTGTTTAATTTGTCTCTAGGTCACATGTCAACTAAAACAAATATCCCAACAAGTTATAGTACACATCTCAAAACATAATTTAGAAAAAGTTAGAACAATTATTTAGTCAAGATAACAGGTCCTTAGACAGAGTGTGTAAATATGGTGACAGAAGAATGGGTTTTGGAGGAATTGCTAAGAATGTCACAGCTAATGCATATAAAAACGGGAGAGCAGTGTGCCAGCCTCCTATCAGCAGTTGCTAACAAACTGCTTTACTGTGCACAGTATACACACACACACACACACACACACATCCAGGTGAAGTAAAAACTAAGCAAAGTGAGGCATCACAAACATTACAGGATATAATAAACTGATGTAGCACTTCATCAGCAAGCAGCCTGCAAAACTCATACTTGGTGTATTCTGTGTATTACGTTTTTATCCTGCAGGTAGTGAAATTTTATTCTGTTGTGTTTTTTTCCACTCTGTAATAGGTGGTACAAGCTCAACAAAGTGTAGGTGCGCCATACATTAGATTGCAAGGAGTAAATTATTCATCCTTTGCATATTTTATAGCTCTATTACATTTCTTCTCTCCAAATAGTTTTACTTGTTATGAAAAATTCAACAATTATTCTTTTTTATGTTTTTATGGATATTGTAAGCTTCAACCCCCCGCGACCCTCTGTAGGATAAAGTGGAAAAACCTAATGGATGTATGGATGGATGGATGGATGGATGGATGGATGGATGATGGATGGATGATGGATGGATGGACAGACGGACGGATGGATGGATGGATGGATGGATGGATGGATGGATGGATGGATGGATGGATGGATGGATGGATGGATGATGGATGGATGATGGATGGATGGATAGATGGATGGATGGATGAATGGATGGATGGATATTGTTTTATGTATGGCACCAGCACGTCCAGCACATACAGAATCTATGTTCGGTGGTGTACAATTGCCGCCAATATTACAGCATCAAATCCCACAGATGACATTCAGTGTTGTAAGACTTTCTGACAGAACTTCACTATAACACCACGTGCTGCTGCCACCTCTTGGCTCCAAAAAGAGAGCAAACACAAAGCGGGTCTGCAGGAGGTGTAATTAGCAGGATTTTGGAAAGCCACAGTTTTGGATGGAGCCTTCAGGACGTGCAGGCGCATCGACCACACAGTAGGACCCAACATTAATAAAATCACGTTAATTAAGCAGGGGGAACAATTTGCTAAATGGTCCCATTGTCTTGAACGTGTTCACATTAATGTTCCTATTTCAGCTACAACCCACACATCCATTACACTCCTGCTGCATTTAAATTATGAATAGTCAGGAAATTACTACATTTATATTGGGCTCAGAGGAGATTAAATGCCTCTGTGGTGTTGGACTATATTTGCGTATCTAAGTAACTAATTATATTACTCTATAAACCAAACTAGACTTATATAAACTATTACTACCCCTGCTTCTCCCTGCGTTATTAAACTTAGCACAACTATGCTGCAAAGTAAAACTAATGTTAGCACTGGCTAGATTGTAAGTCTAGCATATGTGTAAGACTAGATTCATGGAAGAGAAGTAGATTGACATCACTATCTTGAGTCACTGGTATAACCAGATAGCAATGACTCTGAGGGAACAGCACAGGTGCCACCTGTCCAATAGTAGTGAGTTGGAAGATCATGCCCAGCCTCTGGAAGTCAGTGCAAGGTTGGAAAATAGCGGGTGAGCAAATGTTCTGATTTTTGTACTTGCAAATTTAGCACTGTTGGTGGTCAACAAATAAAAAAATCATGGCGCAGTGAGCACAGGATCACCAGAAGTACAGCTGAACACTGGAAAAAGCATAAGCTGCATTGTGCCCAGGTTGCTGGTGGTGGTGTAACTGTGTGGTAGAGTTTTCCTGGCACACTTTGGGCCCCTTAAGACCAGTCAGTCATGCTCTGACTGCCACAGGCTATCTGAGTGGTGTTGCTGACCATGTGCATCACTTTATGGCCACAAGTCACCAATTTCTAATGGCTGCTTCCAGCATGATAATGCACCATGACGATGCTTTTCCTTTTCGATTCTGCAGACAAATCTGCAGAAATAATGTGATGCAATCATGCCAACATGAAGCAGAACATAAAAGGAAGAGACACTGAGAAATGAAGCAGTTTGAGAGCAAAGGGAGGCCAGAGCTAGAATTAGTCTCATGTGTCCAGTAAAGGGTTCACTGAGTGTGTACTGTTCATACACATCAATATAAATATATAAGCTCAAAATGCCCCGCAAGCAATTTTGTACTGCACTTTGATCCTCATAAGTTCATTAAAATATATTAAATGGTCAGAGTGGTCGCAGCATAGTCCAATCATGCAACCTGATATCATCTCATTAGGCACCTCTCTCCTGCAAATGATGTATTATTCAGTGAAGTGACCACTTACTGGTAATGAGTTGCTAGTTTTCGCTGCCGGACTGACAACACCTCCAACACTCTTCCAATGTCACTGTGTTGCCCTGTGAGAAGCACCTTGTCGCAGTGTACAGAGAGGGATGCTTAAATTAGTCCCAATGGGATCCATCACTACCTGCAGCCTCCTTTCAACACCTGCCATTGGCCCGTCACCTCTAGAAGCATGAAGCTGTTGTAAATGGCTCCTCGTGTCCTTACTGCCATTACAACACTCTGAAATTACTGGGCATTCATATCAAATGTCTTTCCAACAAAAAGTGCAAAAGACAAAAAAGGGTTTAAAGGGATTTTGTTTTGTTTTTTTGTTTTTTTTCTAGTAGCAGCAAAAAAAAAGCCTGTAAGAGGATTTCTGGAAAGGCGATTTGTTTGCTCACCAAGAGGTTATATGTCATCCTTAAATCCTTCTGATGTAACACTACTTTTCATTTTTCACCCAAACTACCTCATTTCATTTTAGAGTAATACCAAAACAAATCTGACCAATGACAGCAGGCAAAGACAAAGAAACGTGACACCAAAAAACTAACAAATGAAACACTTTATTTCGTACTGACATATCATCGTTTCAGTCATGACACATTGCTACTTTCTCTGCTCTACTCTGTCTAAAGGAACAGAAAAAGCTAATATTCAGACAGCAGTGGCATGGACATGCACAGCAGAGAAAACTTTAACAAGCCTCTTGGCACCTTGGAAACTATTGCACACACCTATAAAAATGAAACACAAAAGGAGGATGGAGGAATGTGGGTCACAGTGGGCTTGGAGGCAAGCTGGCAAACCTCTTCTGATTTCTGTGACACTGATCTGGGCTGACTTTGGGCTTCGTCGCCGAGCCCAAACTTCCCTTCTGTCTGAACCGATAAGGATCAATTCCTCAGTGAATCCGTAAAGCTGTGGGTCGGAGGAACAAGGTGGAGGACGAGCAGGAATGTCCATTCTTAACAGGACAAACAGAAATCGAGTTGACGTGTCCAGCTGATGTGTTGAAGAGTCAGTTCAAACCAGCGGTGGGTTTAGACTTGGAACTGTGATGGCCCTTTGGGGAAGTGCAGATTGAATTTCCTGCAGCGTTCACAAAAATACCACTGTTTTGATATGGTGCTCAAATTACAGCAGCTACACAGCATCTAGCTGCTGCAAATCTGGCAGTTTTCACAATAGAGGGTTGGTCTACACGAATTACAAAAAAATAATTAGATGAATTCTCCCGTACCTCTGTTGAAACCGGTTGATGCATGTAGTGTTTGTTTCCATCACAATGTGATTAAGATCAATGGAATATTTCAATGGGCTCTCAGCATCGAGAAGTGGCCCTCAAAAGAGCACTCTGGTGCTTCAGCACTGCACTTGACACTGTTATACTCATGTTGGACAGTTTAAAAACCCAAACCGTTTCAAACCTACATCACCCACAATGCAACTCAATGGTTCGCAGTTTGATCAGAGATTTGGCCATATTTACACGTCTCACTTGCGGTTGTCTCGCTTGCAGAATGGTCTTGCTGCACCTTATTATCAAAGCTTTCTCTTGGTTGTATTCCTTCAAACCAATCACAGTAGTATTGGGCAGAGCTATGTCCTGGATGCAGCAACAGTGTGGCCAATGGTAGACTGATACCCACAATCTACATCCACCTGGTAAACTCATTTACCAATCCAAGTCTCCAGATTTTTTTCACTTTTTCACACTTATCATCCTTAAACTCAACCAATGCGGACTCAAGTTACATCACTTAAGGCGACTGATCAGACTTTACACAGCTCCCTCTGGAATTACAAAAGGCTTTAACCTCTTTCCTATATGCAGTAATACTTCCTTAGGCCTGTTATCAGATAGTTAGTGGGGGAAATTAGTGGATTTGACTGATAATAATCCCACAACAAACCGTTGACAGTTTTTTTAGACTATTTACATAAGCAGAAAGTTGCAAAGGGAGTAAAAAAAATCAGAATTTGAAAACGACAACCCTCCTCCTGCAGCTGTTCCCTCTCTCCTCTCCGCTCTAAGCCCCTCCCACCACACAAACATGCACTTTGAGCTGAAAGTCAACATGCATTTGTGGTTTCGCCCAGGAGTGTTCAATGGGTTAGATGGAGTCCTCCATCTTAGCCATTACTCCACCATATCCTACCCTCACTGCAGTGTTTACTGCTATTTATACTATCTCATCTGAAAAGCCCTGTGATTGGCTAACATCTCCTGTCATGGGGGACATTTCTGAAAACAGACCCAGGAGGGTGTGCAGAAATTTGGTTTCCTTAAATTACACCATGCTGAGAGGTCGATGTGAAATGCTTCGCCACATTATGCCAAACGATGCTGCCTAACCCAGGTTTGAAGCTACAAGTTGTACGACCAAAACAAAGAGCCATGAGACTTTAAAATGCTCTGTGGAGCTGAGGAGGAGCACAGAGTTGGGTGATGATCTCAGTTTGATCTTCACGATGGTTAACTAATTTCACATTACACACGACCTTGACTCATTGTTTTCAAAATGTTGACCAGTGCAGCTTTAAATGTAAGTATCGTCACAAACAAAATTAAGGAGGAGGCAGAAATCCAATACAGTTATCTTAATAACTGAGAAAAATAAAACAGTTTGAATGGCCTGATACCACAATAAGGGAGTAAGGACATGTGTTTTGAGTAATTCGAATGAACCATCCCTTTAAAAGTTTGTCCAAATGCGTTAATGTTTGACTAAACACGTCTGTATTTCTTGCCACACGGAAGGTTTTTACTTAATGGAACCACAATGTTTCTCTTTCATAAAGGAAATTTCACAGGGTTATAGAGAATTTCAAGAAGATGTGTAGCAGAAACAGTCTGATCTGCAAAACATCAAGTCAAGATAATTTCACACATATGACTGGCATGTTTCCAAAAACGATGTGCCGCACAGTACGAGACAGACGGTTAAAAATAACAAGGGTCACCATGATGGCATTATTCACAATACATGCTGTATACTGTATAATAACCACCAAAGCCTCTAACAGCTTATCACATCAGGTGTGAATATTCCTCTCAGCCCAATTTTGAAAAAAGCCCGCCCACGTTTTTATGATCTTTGCGATCTTTGCAGTGACAATTTCCCGCGGTAACAGTGAAATTTCCATATGAACTCCTAATACAAAAAAACAGACACCACTTACAGCCGAGACATAATTGAAATTCTGCCCACTAAAGGACTGCTTTTTCTGCTGCAGACCAAACAGCCAAACCCCAGAGTGCATTACTACTTCACCAGAATCACAGTGCACTACTTCACATCAAATGGATTTTTTTGATTGTGTACTCAAACAAGACAGTGAAAAAAACACTTGGGTTCAGACTGTAAGAATACAGGAATGTGCAAAAGGTACTTGTTCTTCCTATGCCATGTGAGCAGCGTCTGTGAGGGTCTGTTCCACTGTCCTACTTCCATTCTTAAGAATTCCCTCAGGATTAACATGATCCAGGTTCACTGCTGGTGTTTTTGGGCCATCAATACAGGAGTCCTCAGCCTGAGGCTCTAAGAAAGCCACCCTCTTTCCATTTGACCGCCGCTGTCCTGATTCTACCTCCCTGGGGTCTGAGCAGAGGGTAAGGGCTCTTCCGCCGCATCCTCTCGAGCCGCCCCTGCTGTCTCGACACCGACAGGGTGTGAGGTAGAGGTAAAGCATCACCAGTATGATGCTGACTACACAGGAAGCAAGGGTGGTGAACGCAGTGTTGAAATGTTCCCCACCGCCGCTATGTGCCAATTCACTGGTGGAGGTAGTGCTTAGGTTTCCAACCACCACACTGACCTCCAGAGGTTCACTGGGGTCAAAGTGATGCCTGCGGGGCACCACACACCAGTACGTACCAGAATCTTCCACCAGTGCTCCTTGGATTTCAAGGGTGCCATTGGGAAGAACTGTTAGGTGGCCACTCAGATTACTGGCTGATGAATTCAGTGCAATCCTTGGGGTAACCCAGAACACCACCAGTCCCTCCTGGACAGGCAAATTCAACCCTGGGCATGGCACTCTCAGCCATTTTCCAGGCTCTACTTGGTAGGTCTGTGCCTCAAGGCTCGTGTCCGACACTCCCTGCTGCTTACAATTCAGCCCTGTACCTGCACCTTCTCTACATGGGTATTCAGTTCTGAAATCCACCAGAGGACGATACTGTTTCCACATCCAGTACTCCAACAAGGCGAGCAATGCACAGTCACAGATGAGAGGATTTTCCTGTAGGTAAATTCCTCCTTGGCGGGTGAGAAGTAGCAGGCTCTGGACGGGCACCTTGGTGAGCCTGTTGTTTGACAGGTCAAGAAAGGTTAGGTTACGAGGCCCTCCGGGTTCCTCGTAAAGCCCCAGGGGGAAGGCAGTCAGTCTGTTGGTGGAGAGGTAGAGCTTCTGCAAGCTGTGAAGGCCGCTGAAGGCCCCTGGGTTGATCTGGACAATCTGGTTGCCAAACAGCAGCAGCTCTTTCAGTTCCCTCAACCCAGTGAAAATGGATGAGTTCAGCACTGTCAGCTGGTTGGATGAAAGGTCCAAATGGAGGAGATGTGGCGTCACATTGAAGGCATTCACCTCGATTCGGCTTATGGAGTTCTTGCTGAGAACCAGAGTAGTGAGCCGGTCAAATGGTTGGGAAATCCAGTCTACATGCAGGGCGGTGAGGGCGTTGTGGCTCAGGTCCAGACGTGTGGCATAGCTCGGCAGATCAAAGGGCAGCATGGACAGATTGCTGCCACAGCAGGAAATGATATCACTGGCACAAAGGCAGTAGGGTGGGCAAGTGGCCACAGAGGGAAGAAAGCCAAAACACAGAAGGAAGAGCACGGCAGGGTTCCACCGGCTGCCTCCAACACTGGTCTTGCCTGAAAGTTCTGACGCAATGGGATGCATCCTGGTTCTCCCTCTGGATGGGATCTCAGGTTACCGTCTCACTGGGTGTGCACATTTCAGGCTTCCTAGCCTCTGATAATGCATGGCTTCTCTAAACTGAGGCAGGAGACAAGGACGACAAGAGCAGACAATAGAAATTAATATCTTTTGTTTTACACTGCTCAGTGATTTAAAAAAAATGCAGGCACAGTTATATTGTACTTTATTATCTGAGCAGCAAACGTGGCATTATAAAGAAAACAGGCATTAGGTTCAGCAGTAAGAACACACAGTAAGACTGCACTGGAAAAGGGATAAAACTGGTTGAGGCATTACATGTAACTAAAAATAAATTGTAATCCACATTTAAATACAACATTGATGGCATCACCCACACATGACAACTGTTAGTAACTGCAGGAACAAGTGTAACTTAATCCAGGCATGTTAGTAAAACTCCTCCCTATTTTCCACTGATACAAATGCAGTCTGCTTCCTTCCTCCCAGCACCACATCTTTACAACTGTTTACACTCAGTTTTAACCTTTTACGATGCATTTTTCTGACAATCTCAACATCTGGATTCATCCATCCATTATTATCATTGAATTATTTAATAAAAACTGCATCACAGCAGACCAGAGCAGCACCCAGGGCACTAAATACTAAGAATATGTAAAAAATAAAACCATTTATTGTATGATTAAGTTACGTAACTCTGTATTTCTAATTTTACCTCTAAACCTAATCATTTTAACAGAGCTGCAGTCAAACAGATTAAAACTGGAGGAGCATGGAGAAGGGAAAAGAAAGATAAGTGACGTTCAGAGATGCCGCGATAAGCCAAAGAATTAACAGAACACTGATGTGATAATCAACAAATATTTAACTAATTTCTTAAGCAAAAATGCCAATCACTCTGCGACTGCAGCCTCTTTAATGTGGCGATCGGCTCGTTTTCTCACTTTCCTTTCACTGTAAACTGAATATCTGGCTTCTTAAGGCATCGTGTTGGACTCTGGAAAATTCTAACGGGCATCCATCCATCCATTCATCCACCTGTTATTATTTAATTATTTCATGAAGACTGCATCGCTGCAGACTAAAGTAGCACATAATAAACCAATACAGAACGCATATACAGAAACTAAAGCACTCTGCAGAATGTATTGTATGATTAAGTTACACAACTCTAGAGCTGCAAAAGCAGAACAGATTAATAGAGAGGCATGGGGACGGAAAAAGAGAGAGGTGGTGGCTGGAGATGCCCTGATTCAATTCAACTGAATATAAAATGAATGTGACAATCAGAAAATATTTAAGCAGTTTATTAAGCATTCAATCTACTGCAGCCTCTTTAATGTGTTCTCACTTTTCTCTCATTGTGAACGGAATATCTGAATTCTGAAGATATCACGTTGGACTGTGGAACATTTCAATGGGCATTTTTAATGATAATAATTATTTTTGATCCTCTCTAGCCTAAAGGATTCATTGACAAATCAAAAACAATCATGTTTTTCCCCCACATCAAGTGATTTATCAAGCTTGTGTTTATCAGCTTTCTTCAATATTCAGGGGAACATATATTTGTCTGGTTTTTCCTCTATCTGGTGCACATTTGCCTCCTTTCCCCCTATTTACTAGTACATGCATCTTTCTCTAAGTTCTCCATTATTTAGTGGTAGATGGATCTTTCTCTACTTTCTCCCACATTCAGTATTACATGCATATTCGTCTTCTTTCCCCTCGTTCATGCATACTTCTTTACTTTTTTCCCTTATTTAGTAGCACACGCATCTTTCTCCTCTTTCTCCCATATTTAGCAGTACATGCATATTTCTCTGACACTGACCTCATACACACACACACCCAAGCCAAAAACACTTTGTCCCAGTTTTGCTGCACCCCAACATGATTTGCTGCCCTCACTTTCTACTAACAAAAAAAATCCCCAGAAGTGTTTGTTATTGCAGCACTAGTGAAGTTTACAGAAGTCAGGGCAATGAGTAAGAGTTCAAGTAATGCATCAGAAGTCAGAGATATTACGATTTCCCATCATATTCCTATATTTTATACTCATTTCCTCAACTGATTCACTATAATAGTATTACTATATTATTATTATTATTACTCCACCATGTCTGTGTAAATGGACCAACTCTCTGTCTGTCTCTTCCTGGTCTTTAGATAGACATCAATAGACTAAAAACAAACACACAAGCTCACCTTTACGCCCACACTGCTGTCTATTCAAATCCCCATCTATTCTGCCTTCACATCCAGACGCGCTCTCCGGACGCGTCGCAGGATCGCGTCCCGTCTGTGAATCCTAAAATCCTCCGGGCAACTTGGCTCTCTCTGGAGTGAAGCGCATCGTTTCTGTCCTCGCAAAAGAAAAAGCTCCACTGAGAGTGTGAGGAGGAAGAAGAGGAGGAGGAAGAGGAGCAGGAGGAGGAGGAGGAGGAGGAGACGAGGAAGCTGAACTGCTCACCTGCAGGTCGGGTTGCATGTCGCTGTGGGAGGGGTGGTCCTGAGAGTAAATACGGAACACAACAACAACAGCAGCCAATTCACCAATCACACGAGAGTGAGTGATGCCTGAAGGAGGAGAGGGGGCAGCCTGGGAGAGGGGGAGAGGGGGAGAAGGAGGGGGAGAGGGAGGGGAGGCAGCATCAGCACCACACACTCACACTGTGAATCCAGTTTAATTATTGTTTGTTGAAAAAAAAGTGAAGTTAGTGATGCAAGTAATGTAAATGATGTACAGCTGACAAAGTGTTACTGTTGTTCCAGCGTATGAAGTGTCTTATAAAGCCAAGCCTGTCTGGCTGAGTCATATGAAGGTGTTTCCAGCACTTTCATTAAAGCTGCCATGAGAATCTGTTTGCTTCTTTACCAGGTTGCAGATTGAAGCTGCGCAAAGTCATATTTTAAGCACAGACTGTATTTATAGATGGGCATGGTCACCGTGACGTCACCCATTGGTTTGTGATTTTGCGATCGCCATCTTTTGAAACCAGACATTACCAGTGAGGACTCATGCACGGCAACTTGCTTTAAAACATATTTTGCTTTATTATCTATTTTATGGTAAATTCAGTTCAGTTTCAATTCAGTTTTATTCATATAGCACTTATTTACAACATATGTCATCTCATACCGCCTAACATAGTAAGGAAGAACAGACAACCCAACAATCCAAAGTTGCTTTTGGATTCCCTCTGAGCAAACAGACAGTGACGGTGGGAAGGAACCAAAAAGCCCCTGGGATAGGGAGGTGGGAGAAAACCGCCGACAGAACCAGGCTCAGGGAAGTCAGCCATCTGTCTCGACAGGTTAGGTTGGGAGTGGGAATAAGGGGTAAGGGGATAGCAGGAGAGAAATGGGACCATAACTTATTAAATGGACACTATAGTGCATTGAAGGAGATTTGAAACTAGCAATTTAGGCCATAAACTCATGAGGAAAATGATTACTGAGATAATAAATCAAGTGAAAAGGAAGGTCATTTTCTTATAGATGTCAATACAGTTGACCTTTCTTTTGCAACAAGAAGACTCACCCCCTGATGGCCACTAGAGAGAACACAGGATTACGGTACTTCTGTTTCACTTAGCTTCACTTTTAAGACCAGAAACTTCTTTTATTACAGTCTATGATTTAATATAAAAAAAAATCTAATGACCATGTGTAATACAGCAGGACCAGTGACAATGAGAATTCATCACCCAGCTCTGCAGATCCCCTCAGCTCTATTGAGCCATTTGACCTCTTTACCTTGTTGTCTTGGTTTTATAGGTAGGAGCATTTCTGGTTCATTTCACTCTCACTGCTCTCTTCATCATCTCCTTTAATCCCCTTTGGGGTGTCCAGTGGCATAATGGTTAGGATGCATACCACATAACCTCAATGGTTTTGTTCCTGGTTGAGGGATTTAATGCCTGCTTTACCCTTACCGTCTGAATACAACCCAAAGGAGCATTTCCTGAAAGGCGCTCCTTACCAGCAGCAGGAAAAACACCACAAATATTTTTCACTTCTGTTCTATTAGGTATATGGAAAGATCAAGGTTAAACAGAGGACCTTTGTCATCAAATGGTATGTATTCAATTTGCAACCTGGAAATGAGGATAGTCCTTTGTTGTCATGGTTACTGTAGCGGATCATGGTTAAATGCAATCCTGGTGATCGGTTTGAAAGAAGAAAAAAGCAGCTTTCTCCTGTGTTAAAGTCCAATGTTTTGTTGGCCCATCCATCCACCTCCACCTCCCCTCAATGCCGACTTTGTGGATCTACAATCACCTCCCTTCATGCTTTGCTTTGATACTTGCCACAGCCACTAGAGGGCACTGCCACAATGAAACACAAATGATTTGCTGCATAAACAACCTATGGTAGCATGTTTTATTATAATTTTTTTGTTTGTTTTTATGGGAAGACAGTTTGGATAATGCAGTAATGCTATGTTGACAGCTTTTCCTTCTGAATCTAAGTGTCTAAAAATATGTAACACTGATGTATGCTGGGTAAAGTAACCAGCTGTATGCCAGTAAATAGAGCTGTAACAACTAGACTACTGAGGAAGTTAATTTGCAGAAATAACAAATTAAGCTGAATAGCTGCAGTGCTCCTTCTTTTAGCTCCATTTTAAAGCAAATCACTTCCAAATGTGGTGTTACTTTTTTAAACTACCATACCAGTCATTTTACTCAAGAGTGAGTGTGTTATGCTGAAGTCCCAGGACAAACTGCTCTCCATCAATCCACCTGACATGCACAGAAATGGAAGCCTGCACCAAAAAATCTTTACTTCAATAAGTCCCACATCACATTAACCTGTAAAACCAGGAGCTCCTCAGTGGTGTTCCAGTAATATCTTGTGACTGACACCCTGAAATCCCTTCAAATGATCCCTTAGATCTCACTCTGGAATAGACAGATTGTCCCTGTGTGTATACAGTCACTGGAAAGGGGTAGGTATTGTTCTCGGGAGCTGAAGGATCATAACCCCTGCAGAGATTTCCCAGCCTGCCTTGTGGTGTTAATGCTGCGGCAACATTGTGCTGTTAATGGTGGTTTTGCAAGGACGATTTGGTTCATTAGCGATAACATCATTGTAATTAAACAGCTGTGACCTTGAAGATGTCTCTTTCATCCTCTCAGACACAGCCGCAGCCTCACTGCTGCTGCTGCTGCTGGATTGCATTGTGCTGTGATGAGGTCTGCACAAAACGAAATTTGTGTGACAGAAAGTGCACTGAGTTGTGGAAAACAGTAAACAAACGCTTACAAAAGCCCTGTCTGCTTTTTTTTTTATTGTAAAAGAAGTGCAGCTATAGAATTTGCTTGTTGAGGCAGAATACCGGAGACGGCACTAAGCTGAGCAAAGGATTTACAAAATACAAAACACTGTTTATATGTGCAGTATTGGAATAAAAAGATGAATCTGCCGCCTTATTTATTCACTTTATACTGGCAGATTTGACTTTAAATGTTTCCACTTACAGCCGTATGCTATTTTATTTAGTATTTTCTCTATCAGTGCTACAGATGCTGTTTACCAATACGTGTGTGCACGGATGTCAGATTGCAACTAGCAGATGGAGCCCTTCATGCCACATGAAAGTATTCTACACCTAATCAGTTCGTCAAGGTTGTAAGCTGCGAGCTTGAACCTCCATCAGCTTTTTTTTCCCCTCCTTTTGATTTCTTGTTCGATCTCCCTAGATCCACACATACACGTCCAATTCAATGCCTGACACACAAAAAAGAGGGCAAAAAGAAGAAAATCAATGGAATTCTCATTTCTGAAGACGAGTCAATTCCATTAACTCAAAGAGAAGTGAGAATGAGGAGTGTTTGGAGGGGCCTAATAATCCTGACTTGAGTCTAATCACAATGCTCTTGTAATTATGAGCTTTCCACCCGGGACAGTGTGACAGACAAATCACTGTATGTTTCCATGGTGCCGACCATCAAAGGGGAAGGCCTCCGGGGATATTGCCAGAGTGTCCATCTTCGCCTCAGGATCACTCAGTCAGGTTGTTAATATGCAGGGGATGGAGGGACCAGCAGCTCTAATTTCTTATTCATTTCAGATAGCTTGCTGTTGTAATGAACAACACAGAAGGACAGTGACACCTGTGCTGAATATGAAGCACACAGTTCATAAACCCCTCCCGGTCCTTCATCTTTCACAGACTCGCATTGCTTCTAGCTTTCACTCCTGCAGCTCAACATCCATCCATGCTCGCCGGTGTTCTGCCTTACCTGCCATTTAAATGCATGTAATTGCATCAATTTTTCATCCCAGGTGTAAAATAGTCACTGATTACATGGTTGGAACCAGCGCCAGCAGGGTTCTGAGTGCTGGCTGTGGACAAGTGTTGGAAGAGTACTGGTCTGGATGGGTTTTAGTTTAGCTGGAGTTCAACAGCCCATCTGTCCGTTTGCTGGCTCCCAACACTCAGTGCTCTCCAGGGCGGTGAGGAGACAATGCCATCCTGCCAGCGTGCAAGTCAGTTTGAGAAGTTTTGCAAGTTACAGAGAGTCTCATGAAGTACAGTTCATTTACGGTCAGTTTTTTTCCATTTTAGAAATAGATGTTGTGTGTTTATCAGAAGTATTTTGCAATTTGAAGAAGCTGGATTCAACATCCAGAACTACTGGATATCACACTACAGCACCGGCATCTCAGATCCAACAAAGAAATCCTCCAAACACAACCATTAGCCAACACCAGCTTTGTAAAAAACTGAATGGCTGTAATAAGTTGTTGTCAGCTAGAGAAATGTTACCTTTACTTGATCTGTCTCCTCTGCTCCATGTGTGTGTTTGATCATGACACAAAGACGAGGACATTCACACACACACAAAGCCACAAAACAGCAGTAGAGACTCTCACACTGAGCTGAAATGAAATGAGTGCACACAAATTAGGTAAATAGCATCAATAAACATTATAATCACTTGGTGTTTGGGGCATCGGCACTGCACTAGCTTTTCCAGAGTGGGAGGTCACTCCTGGTCTACAGTAGGTCCTCGGTTTACGACGGTCTCGTGTTACGATGTTTTGTGGTTACAAACGACTCCCATAAATTACTTAAAAACTAGTTTCAACATAAGCTGTTTGGTTTGTAAATAATACCATACTTGCGTGAGAACTAGTTGCTGGTGCACAGCAGTGAACACAGTCACAGGGGGAACACTGAGATGCGGCGTAACAACGAAGAAGAGAGCATCACTGCATTTCCCATTGTTGATTGCTGCATGTTACCCCGCTCTTAGTTTTTGCTATTTTATATACTTTTTGCCCTTTATTATGGCTCCCAAGCATAAGGCAGACTCTTCTGATGGCAGTGCTACGACGAAAAGGAAAGCCATCCCTATGCAAGTAAAATTAGACATTGTAAAGTGCTCTGAAAAGGGAGAAACGCCGAGGTGTTGTGTACAGTGTGAGTGACTTTAGGTATTAATTTACGAAAATTGGCTTACAATGTGTCGTAGGAATGGATCTAGTTCGTAAACCAAGGACCACATGTATTTATAAATTTATAGATTATTATCAGTCTTTATTTATTTATCTTTGTAAACACAGGGAGGGCCAACAGTTTCAAAGGGAGGGACTCACATGTATCAAGATGCACTAACATGATCTTTACCAAGCAGATAATTATATAAAATACAATATTGTTCAAAATGTCATACACAGAATCTTTAAAGGAATGAGCCCTATGATTTCTGTCAAATATAAATCTGCAACCAGACGGTGATTAGCCTAGCTTAGCACTTAGCTTTTTTGTAGCTATTGAGTAAACAAAACAAAATATAATGTCATTGTGCAAAATGAGTGAACTTTAGAGGTGCTAGTTGGCAGATTTTACCTGTCACCTGTAGCTAAAGCTAAGCTAGTAGCCTCAGCATGTTTCCAAGCCTTTATGCTAACGTAAGTTAATGTTCTACTGAGTGAAGCTTCATGTTTACCATACAGACATTAGAGCGGTACCAATCTTCTCAACTAATTCCAAGCAAGAATTTTTCAAAATATCAAGTAGTTTTGTGGTAATTTTAAACAAAGATGTTTGATACATCAGTTGTCTTTGTTAAACGTATTTCAAGATACCAATATAGAGTTTAAACTGGGGGTTTTCATTGAGATTTCTCCATTTAGGTTGTTTCTGTGTGATACACATCCTTCTACATCCAATAGGACTAAAACCAGATCTATTCTTAACTTGTCATACCTTTATTTCTAGGTAAGGCAGCACTAATGGTTCAGGCCTTACTCTAATTGCAGGAATGACGTGCAATTTTGTTTCCCACACTTAATAACCACCAGAGGATCCGCAGACGTGTATATCTTGTGTTTGAAGCAACTGCTGTGAAAATGTCGCCCCACCATTCACTGCCAAAGATTGCAGCCATCCCGCGTGCGTCTCCCAGCATCCACCGTCTCCATTTGTAGCACTTGAACTTTAACGACTGAGTATGCAAAACTGAAGCGTGCTTTTAAACAGCAGGTGTGAATGAATACACCCACTGGTGGAGAGCGAGGTCCAAACCCACACGATGGAGTCTGAGAATGGGTTTAAGTAGAAAAGCATTAAGCAGATCGTCTTGTGGGATTTCCCTTTGAAAGCAGATGCGAAATTATGCAGTCGTTGTTGTTAGAGGGATACAACTGTTGTCTTCAATGACTGACAGCTAGAACATGTATTAAAGTAGATTTGTGTTTGATTTTGTATTCAAATTTTAAAAGCAGGATCTTAATTAAGTCCTAATTGTGCAGCGCTGACCCATATCATAATTGGAAGATGTGGGGGGAAAGCAAAGTGAACCGTACACTTGTGAACGTCCACACATTGCTTCATCTTCTACGATTCCATCCAGCAGCTGCTACGTGTGCTGCTGTTAATGACGATCCTTCAATGGATGGAGCCTGTGACAGGGCCTGAGCTGCAGGAGTGGTTTTAATGGAAGGACATGCCATACTTGATTAAACACAGATACGCCATAATTGCCTTAAGAGTGTCCAAGCCCATACTCTATATTAAAAGCAGATAGGTTGTAAGTGTGGCAGGGAGTGTTCTCGACATATTCTGCATTTAAGGGCAACAAAAGCCATGACAAGAGCTAACAATAAATATGCCAGCTAACAAATGCTGTTTGGGTCGGCGTAACTCAGGCAAATCTGAACACTCATATTTTTAGTTCCAGGTTTATTTACACTCTTATAAAATATCATGATCTTCAGCATCCATTGCAAATTCTTGAAGCTGCTTAGAAATCAGAGGAAGAACATGAAATGAAGTTGTCTCTAGTATCAAAGTTGTCCATTGATAGTTTTCTGTACATCAGTGGGTTCAAAGCAAACATGGCCTGCTAATAGCTGATTTAGCATTTGCCAAAATATTTGAAGCATCACTGAGTCAGTAGAGACACAGACAGGGGGTGATGAGTAAAAGGAGGCAAGGTGACATTAAATCAAAGTTCCATTCTTTGTCTTTTCTCGTTGCTGCCAACCGAAAGCATTCAGTGTATGTTGTGGCCTTTTAATGTCTCCCACAGCCAGCAGGTCTACTGTTAATTAAACCCCACAGACCAAACAACAGCACAGTTTTACCACTCTACTGTGCCATGGCACCGGGTATGTCTTATTGCTCTGTGCAACAAAAATCCATTGATAATTACACCCGGTGACATGTTTCTTCATTACTGCTGGAAAGAATTACTAATCACCTGTATAATAATTGTATATTAATCCCAAGGTGAACATTCATATTACATGTCTGAAAGTGTGCTGAGTGACTGTATTGTATATATATGTGTATAAAGGTGTAACGAAGGGAGTTCACAGGTTTGTGTAAAATAGAAAGAATAAATAAAATGAGAAAGAAGAAGGGAAAAAGCTATTGGATGAAACTAGAAATAGAAAATAAAGTATATAGGTTATTATTACGTAAAGTAGTGGTTGGATAGGTGACAAGCTAAAGGGAAAACTTGAATAAATGAGTGGTAAAATGCAACAAATGCAGATGTTTCCACTTTGTGCTTTTCAACACTGAATCATGATCAATTTATTTGACACTAATTAAAAAAAACTTGTTCATGTCAAAGTGTCAAAGTGATTGATTTCTACAAAGTAATGTCAATTAAATGAATATATAAAATGTAATATAAGTGACTGCATAAGTCAGTATTTAATAGATGCACCTTTGGCTGCAATTACAGCACTGAGCCTGTGTGAATAGGTTCCACTCAGCCTTCCACATCTGGACTCTGCAATTTTATCCCATTCTTCTTTGCAAAACTGCTCAAGCACTGTCAGCTTTCTCGATGTGATTGATTGTACAACATTAACGTTGTTGTCTTTTAACGATTTCGGTGTAGCTTTGGCTGTTTTGGGTCATTATCTTGGTGGAAAACAAATCATCCCTCTAGTCACAGTTCACATGCAGACTGCATTATTTTGTCTTCCAGGATTTCCCTATACTTACTTTGCTGCATTTATATTATCCTCTGCCTTTACAAGCCTTCCAGGGCCTGCAACTGAAAGTGTCCTCACATCATGATGCTGCCACCACCATGCTTCGTGGTGAGGATGGTGTGACTGTGATCATGTGCAGTGTTTGGTGTCCACCAAACATGGCATCTACTGATGGCCAAAAAGCTCAGTTTTGGTCATCAGACCAAATAATCACCTTTCAGTTGACTTCAGAGTCTCTAACATACAGCACTTCCTGGCGAACATTAGTTGAGATTTACATATTTGCTTTTTTTAACAGTTGCTTTCTCATTGTCACTTGCCCTTTAAAGCTTTGACTGGTGAAGAACTAGCAGCAGTTGCTCAGCTGCTGAAGCTTGTAACTCCTTCAGGGGAGTCATAAGCGTCTTAGTGGCCTCCCTCATTAGTCTCTTTCTTGCTAGTTTTTGAGGACGACCTGCTCTAGGCAGATTTACACATATGGCATATTCCTTCCATTTCATATTGATGGATTTAACCGTACTCCAAGGGAAATTCAGTCACTTGGAAATTTTCTTGTATTCATCCCCTGACTTAAGCATCACAATAACCTTTGCACAAAGTCGCTTGGAGTGTTCTTTTGGCTTAACTGTGTAGTTATAGCCAGGAGTACTGATTCACGAGTTACTGGACCTTCCAGGTACAGGTTTCTCGACATTACAGTCACTTGAGTGATCTTAACTTCACCAACTGTGTGACTTCCAGCACCAACTGGCTGTACGCAGACAACACAGAGAAGGTTCAGCTGATTTAGATTTTGTCTCAAGATGGACAGATAGATGTGTCATTAAAAGAAGATTCCTTGTTAGGTGTCTTTTGCCGGGAGCTTCAGTCTCAGGCTCAGCTGGCTAGTGTTTCAGTAGGAGGAGTGACAAAAGGGACTTCTGCATTTTGATCTATAGGGATGACATCGGTAAAGAGAATCTGAAATTGTGGTTGACAGCACACTTTTGCTGACTGCGATTGTCTTGCATTAGTGCGATATGTAAGGACAAACAGAAGAGCAACTCCTCCTTAGGTGGCTGGGGACGTTGTTTTCAGACAGTCAATGGACATTTACATAGAGAGGTGTATTGTAGCAGGGTCTCAGTGCAGAATCACCTCATTACAAAGATAAATGCACATTTGAGAGTTAATTGATGCAGAAACCATAGCACTGGTCTACAGGGACGTGGTTAAAAGTGATATGGTCAGATGAGTCATCCTTCCCTATCGACAAGAGGGCGACTACATGTGTGGCCTAAGTGCTTGAACCCTACATTGAGGGGGATCAGGTGGCTCTGTTATTCTGTCAGGGGCATTTGTTGCCATGGTTTAGGTCCTCTGGTCCCATTAGAGGGCAGGCTCACTACAAATCAATACAAAGTTGTTCACCTTTATCCTACAATGGAACATTTCTGTCCTGGTTGGAGTGGCCTCTTCTAGGATCACAATGCCCCCAACCATAAGGCACAGGGGGTCACTGAATTCTTTTAATGGAAAGAGTCTAAATCCTTTGGTTGTAGCTCCTGTTTTTTAGTATTTTAGGAAACCCTGACTGATGTTTGTCACCATTTTCTGGCATCCTATAGCTCAATCAACTAACTGATCAATTGAGAAGACAATTACCAGATGGAACCATGATTAGTTGTAGCCTTAACGCTAATGTCTTCACAGTCATCAGATCTCAACTCATCTGAACACGATGGGAAATTCTGGAGCCCTCCACCACCATCACTAAAACATCAAATGAGGAACTATCTTTTGGAAAAATGGTGTTCATCCCTCCACTAGAGTTTTACAGACTGCTAAGGAGCACAGAAGCTTTTATGGCAGCGTGTGGTGACCCAACTTCTTACTACGATACTTAATGTTGGTTTTACCTTTGATTTGTCACCGTGTAACCTAAGTTTTGACATTTTATTCATTACTTCCCAACTGTTTTTATCCCTGAAGTTTATTTTGCTGACTTGTCAAATTTCAACCTTCTAATGTTTTTATGTTGTTGTCCGTGTTGTTTTAATATCGCTATGTAAAGGTCTTTGGTATGTCTGGATGAGGGGTGCTCTATCAATAACTATGCCAATGATCTTTCTAGGATCAGCGGGGATTAAGTGCAATTTCTTCCCCTTTGTTTCCTTCTTCCTCTCCACCATAAATCTTTCTTATCTTTTGCCACCATATGAGCACAGTGAGGTCTGATGAAAGCGGCAGAAAGACATTTCACTATGATAATAATTACGAATACTCAAGGTTGGCGAATGTCAGCTCTATTACCCAGAATGCCACCGCAGACAGGCCGTATGTTTCCAATCTTCCACTTCTCAGCTGCTGCGCCTATAGATTGTCTGCTTTATGTCTGTATTCATACAACACGCACGCCTGTTTTCCACTAGAGATATTGGTGTTAAGACCTCCACACATGTCTCCCTAGTTCAAAAGCTGCCTATACCGCAGCTTCATCTTTGTGAGTGTGTGTGGGTTTTTAATAATGCATGTCGCAGCGTGCAGGACCCCTGTGACATTAAAAACTGATTTGTAGTGTCTGAGCGTCCGAGCCCACACTTTCATTGCGAATACTAAAGAACAACAACGTTACTGCGCTGCTGGTTTTCATGATAAAAACACCCCACTGTGCATGTTTCACTCGTCCAAACCCTGACAGTCATTGACCATAAATACTTCAGAGGCAGCATTTGGCAGGTTTTCATATGACCTTTGATCCTTTTAGGTTAAAGGGGATGTGTCATTTGAGCATAGCCTAAAACATGAAACCCCCTCCCACTGTATTATTTAACAAGTGAGATGGTGTTGACAGCAAAGACAAGTTGTGGTTGACGTTTGTGACAGGGCTTGTCTGTCTTCAGTCTCCTTGTCAGCAGGTCAAATGCTCAATAAGCTTATTTCTGGTGGCCGACTCAGCCATCCTGGTTCCTGTGTTTGGGCTCGTCGTCTTGCTTTGTACACAGGCAGAAGCAATGTGAGTGTGTAGAGACTTCTATATTCATCCTGCCGCTGCCATCATCTGTTCATTAATAAAGATGAGTCAGCTCCAGACCCCTGACACAACCTGCTCCTTGCTGCCGGAGAGCTGGAATGCTTCAGATCAAAAGTTTTCCATGTCTTTCTTTGATAAAGGTTCATTTTAGGTCTCATTTTGCATTTCTGTACTTTTTTCATCCTCTATTGTTTATTCTTTACTTTTCTGACAGGTTTTCTCTCAACTTCAGTTTTCTGGTTTTTATGTCAGTGTATGGCCTCTGGATCCAACTTGAATCTCAGTATATTGACAGACGGACAAAAACGAACAATCGGCACCTTCTACTTTTTGATGTGTGAACAATCCATACACAGTGAAGCCCCCGAGTTACACCTGTCAGCTGTTGCTCTGCATTGTTCTGCACATTTGAAAAGAGGAGATTCAACATTGAAATGGCTCCTTGCATAAAATGACATGTATAAAAACTACTCCTACTGTGCTGTTACTGTACTAATCACCTTGCATTACCTTAGAATAACTGAGTTCCCGCACGTAACAAGATCCAGCAACATCACACTTAAAATCAGCCTATTTGATCATTTTTGTATCATTGTTTAGTCTTTTCTTTCAGTGTGAACACACCAAAAAACTCAGTTAGAGGTATTTCAATATGCACATGTGGTGGCTCTTTCTTGGAAAAAAGTGTTTGTGGGCCACCGCATGGCTCGTTGAGTTAAGGCGTTACCACATGGGTGCAGGTTGCCAGCAGTCGTCATGAGTTCAAGTCTGGCTGACGACCCTTTGCTGCACGTCTCTCTCCTCTATTCCCCCTTTCACCCTGTCTCTCTCCCGCTGTCAATAAAATGGAACCCCCTCTGTTTCACTCTACTGTTGATATATTGTTGGAGGGCTCTCGATGCGTTCTGATGAGCAAACCTGCATCTTTAATTTAAGATAAAACAATAAATTCTAACAACAGCTGTCGGCGGCTTGTTGAGCAGCAGAAGCTTTAAAGTACTATCTGTAAGCTCTGTGGATAATTATCAGTCATTAGCACTTTCCGGTCTAAATATGCCCCAGTACTGATACAGTATGCACATAATGCATGTTGACAGAGCACTGTGATGGTATTTGCTTTGAAGCTGCTATTAATATCAGTCCTCCTCCTTGTTCACAGTTTGTTAGTTCCAAACCTTCTCCACACTAATATGCAATATTGTGCCCAAAGAAAGCAATGTTCCTCTCATCCACATACCAACAAGGTTGTAGGTCGCTCATGTGGAGAACCATGATGTCACAGCTCAGTTTAGGCGTGACCATGTTTCTTTATGTATAGAGCATGTGGCTGAAACAACAACAGCAGCCATGACAGATATTTATATGGATTACTTTATGTTTAGTTAACACTGGAGATTACAAGTTTACAATTTAACTTCACTGGCACAAAAAAAGTCACTACATTGCCCAATATTCACGAGATTCGCAGGTTGAAGTTCACAGAAACAAAGAAATGACAGAATGTTCTTCTCTGGTATTTGATGTGGAGTGGATGTAGACCGGCCCGGAGCTTATTAGAGCCTAACGTTTCTGTTCTTGTGTAAAACTATGGTCATGAGAACAGAACGTCTTAAAGGAGGAAAAAAACATCTAGAAAAACATTCACATTAGTGTGGACAAGGCCTAAAACCAAGCAAAAAAAAACAGTACAAGCTAGCAAGAACTCACATTTTGCACTGACTTGTAGCTGAAATGTTGGCGCTAATAAACTCCAACTTGAGCTTCTTTAAGATAGTAACCATCATGTTCAAAAATCATCTCTTTAATTTAGGACTTCTGCAGCACATTTGGAACACAGCTGTCAGGGTTTAAACAAGGACCAGGCCGACTGAACACACTGTTATTCAGATGTTATCAGTTTTAGTATATTTTAATAGTCTTTTGAAAATCTTCTAGGACAGCCCTTTGCCTTACATGAAGCACTTTGATTTGAACTTGTGTCTGAACGGTGCTGCACAAACAAAGCCTAAAGAAGTTACTCTAAGAGAAATGGGGCAAGCTAAGCTGCACTAACATGACAGAAGTAGTTTACTTCATCTGACAGTACTTTTTAAACCCATTTTTTTCCTCTCTGGTTGTTGATTAAACCCTCAAAACTCATGTCTGTGTGTCAAAGTTACACATTTAGAAGTTTTTCCTGGAAACAGACAAATTCCAAACTCAGGGCTTGAAAACAACAATTAACAAACCAATCGGTGACGTCACAGTGGTATCATAGTCTATGTGTTCAATTAATCAAACGGTACTTGCAGCGACGAGGCTGCTATTAATCTTGCATTACCTAAAATAACTGAGTTGCACTGTGTAACAACATGATCTAGCAGCACCACACTCAAAATCAGCCTTTTAGTATTATTTTTTTGTGTCACTGTTTAGTCTTTTCTTTCACTGTGAACACACAACAAAGTCAGTTAGAGGTATTTTTAATCTGCACATCTGCTGGCTCTTTCTTGGAAATCCTTCCAAGCAGGAAAAGATGGCAGATTTGAAAAAGCACTGATGCAACCTGTAGATCTAAACATCCATCCATCCATCCATCCATTATCTATACACTGCTTAATTCTCTGTAGGGTCGTGGCGGGCTGGAGTCTATCCCAACCAACTTGGGTGAAGGCAGGGGACACCCTGGATAGGTCACCAGCCTATCACAGGGCTACACATAGACACTCACATAAGCACACTTTCATTCACACCTACGGACAATTTAGAATCACTAATTAACCTCAGCATGTTTTTGGACTGCATGCACAGGGAGAACATGCAGACTGCACACAAAAAGATCCAAGGTGTCCTAACCGGGACGCAAACCGGGGATCTTCTAGCTTTGAGGCGATGGTGCTAACCACCATGCAGCCCCTAGGTCTAAACAACTCATAAAAGACCTCACAGCCCCGCCCACTCTGTGATTGACAGGTCACCTCTGCACTACAGACACAGCAGCATGTGAGTAAGTTAGAACCCATGACGACTACCGTGGACTAGGCTCCATTATAAGGAGCTTTGGATAAAAGTTAAGTTTACTTCCTCATCCACAGTGATTTACTGGGACAATATGAAACTTCCACATCACCATATTACTGGTAATATAAGCATGTAGTCTTCTTATCATTTAGGCTAATGAAGTGTAAGAAAAGCAGTTAGCGACAAAACGATGGGAAGAAACAGAACTGACTTGTCTCTCCATTAGAGCCGCTCATTTCAGTGGGATGAAAGTGTCCTCGGGCTGCTGCTGCTATATGCGCTCATACATTTGGCAGATTTAGGTCTTTTTGATGGCAGCTAACAATGACAGTTTTTACTCTATTGTGTGAAGCGTTTTCCCAGAGAGTAACGCTCTCAGCTCTGATCCTCCAGTCCGCCACCAATTAAAGCTACAAGAAAAAAAATCATATTTTATCTCCAGCCCTTTGTCTCGCTTGAATCAGGCCTTTTCGTCTGGCAGCCACAAAAAAAAAAATCCAAGGGCTGAGAAGCAGCTTTGTTGTATGTGCTGACAAAGAATTTTGGCTTTCTGCAGTTGAGGGTTTCAAATCCTTTGGATTGTGGATTCTGCACAGGATGTGAAATGGTGTGGATTAATTTGACTCTGTATTGACAAAAAATTCCATCAAGTTTTCTTCCTTTTGGTATTTAGAAACACAACTTGTAGGAGGAATAAAACCCCAGCAGTCAATAGCTGTACTGAATTCTGTTATAATTGTAGAGAAGCAGCGCTCTCAGGTGGACACTTGAAGTACTTCTACTTCCTCACTGCATGTTTCAGAATGTATGGCTGGTAAGTAAGATGAGTCCTGCACTGGTGACCTATTATCTGGCTCAGGGTTGTGGAGGGATTGTGTGAAATTTGAGACTTTTGTTATTGTAGTTTATATTGTCCCCGTGAGGAGCATATTTCTACATAAAGCTGTATTTAATCACAGAGCGGCTCCTAATTCATATTCTTCTGTTCAGCTGGCTGAAGAACAAGACCTCAGTATATCCCTGAGTGCTTCTCAGTGGAATACAAGCTGGAGGTCAGCTCCGAGGTCTTCCAAATGGGTCAGATTTAAGGTTGTACACTATAAACTTCTGAGCAGAGCATATATTACTGCTACATTATCCAGGACGGAGCCAAAAAAAAAAACAAGATTTATGCTGCGGTAATGGAGGTCCATTACTTTATCTGTCCAGCTGGTAAAACACTCCAGCTACAAGTAATGTCCTTATGTCAGAGATGTTTAATGGTAATTTCCAAGTATGTCCTGCAGTGTGCCTGCTGGGCCACAAATCAGACAATGGTGTTGGAGTCACTGCTGACTGGTTCTGGAAAACGGGTTGTTTATCTGCTAAAACACTGAATCTTTTCAAAAGGGAAAGAACTCAAACCAGCTGGCATCTCCAGGGATTCATACCTGGCCTTGCTGAACATGGAACAGGCTGGTAAAAGACTCTGATGAGGTCTTGGAGGACACTGCACTGCTCACAAGTTGGTGCTCTTGCAGTTACAACTTGTTGAGTAACACCACTGCTCTTTCTCAACTCCTGTCACCTCTTTTCTTTTCCTGTTTTGTGAGGCCTTAGCAGAAGCTTTGAGAACACCCACTTGAGGATGCATAGAGACGGTATTTTGTTGCAGTTTCCTGGTGTCATTTTCTTCTATCATCATCAAAAGGTCGTTTTCCACTGCAGAAACTTCCCAGCTAGATTTTTTTTCAGTTCTCGAAATGATCTGATAAAATTCCACAACGTTCTAGTAATGTTTTCTGCAGGAAGTTTTTATTAGTTCCCAGACTCTTCCTCATCATGGTATAGGATAACATTCCCTAAAGACCTTCTACAAACGTTTGCTGATAACATTGTTCAACTATTACGCCCTAATTCTTCAAATGTTTTCTTACTGTTGCATTGAGACTGACTCCTCTAATTTCATGTAACACTGGGCATGTTTGACAAAAGAACATTTTGTTATGCAGCATCAACAACATCCCCAAGGCAAAATGTTCTGCCGATGTCAATATATTACTTATTTATGAATCACATCTTGTCACCTGAGGCCTTGATAACATCTTAAAAATATTTTACAATGCTGGTTGGAAAGCATTCTTTCTTTGTTATCGTGTAACATAATCTGTGATCCTGACAGCATCCTCGAAACTTTCCTCCAAATGCTGTGGTTAAAATGTTGCGTCTTCGTTAACGTTTAACATTATAGGACCATTAATCAAATAGATAATTGACACACTAACCCAACCTATGAATTAGACTAAAGGTTTTATAAAACATTAGAACTTGTAGGTAAATGGTAAATGGTCTGCACTTATATAGCGCTTTTCTCTACCTTAGTAGCACTTTACAATGTGTTTCTCATTCACACACCAATGGCGACAGAGCTGCCATGCAAGGCGCTAATCTACCATTGGGAGCAACTTGGGGTTCAGTGTCTTGCCCAAGGACACTTCGGCATGCGGAGGGGCCGGGGATCGAACCGCCAACCTTGTGATCAGTAGACAACCCGCTCTACCACCTGAGCCACAGCCGCCCCATTGTTTGCCAATGTTGTAGGGTTTAGGGACACTTTAAGGCAGCCTTAGTTCATGTTCCAAGTGCAAGATCCAACCTTGTGGAACCTCTTTCAGGGTCGATTTCGAAGGAGAAAATAGCACCTAAACAAGAGTGGGTACTTCTGTGTCGTCCTGAAAACACAGGACATTGATTGGTTAAACTAACAGAGGACATAATTACCATTGTTCTGTCCCTCTTGATGTCCATGTTGAGTCTTTTCTTCTCTAAAACCTCCATTAACAAAGTCAAATTCACCATATAGGCTAACATAACACATTTTCCACTGTTCTGTTACCTGCATGCTCATAGAACTGAAGTTATGTCCAGTAACTCCTGTTTGTTTTGCTTTTCTTCGCTGTGAGTTAACTTTGCACTCGAAGTTGTCGGGTTCGACACCACAATGGAAACACAGAGGCCGAAAGGGCCACTTACAGGGCCGTTCCAGTAAACATCCACACCACCTTGTTCCTGCCCTGAGTTCCTGGAGTGGAAAAGCTGAGATGTGTCCGTGGTCATCGGGGTCTTTAGAACTGTCTGACTCACACAGGCTGCATGAAAGCTAGCAGCTGTACCTGGGTGGGTGGTGGAGACCCAGAGGGCAGGTGGGGCATGTCGAAGCTGATGTTTATCACATGACAGTGTTTCTTTTCGATGAGCTGATTAGAGTCTGCGTGGTGGTAACAGATGTGATACAGGGTTGAACTTGGAAGGACGCCTGCACACAAGTCATCAGCTTATTAGTCAGAGTGAGGATGTATGTCTGGGCTCTTTGATTGCCTCATCCTGTATCGTATGGACTCACCTGGGAAGTTTGTTTCTAGCAAGTGTAATAACTTGAGTTTCCGTTTTATTTATCCTATGTTTAGTGGTCAGAGAATAAAGGGAATTTCATGTGTGGGATTTGAAGGCTTCTCTCTCATAATGTCAGATAAGTTTAACTGAAAAGTCATGTTGGCCAGCTTCAGTACTAGAATCATGCAAGACAGAATAACACAGCTGAGAGGTTAGCTTATAATATAACTGTTCAAACATGTAGAATATGGTATACCACAAGTAATCCTTCTTCTAAGATAACATGAGTGAATGTGACGGTCGAACTTAAGATAAATATCAGGTTAGGACAAAAAGGACAGAACGTTTTTATTAAACAGTTTTCTACTTCACATTTGTCATTTCTGTAAATAATGTGCGACTTAACATGTAAAAAAGGAAAACATTTGATTAAAAACAAAGTTTGTGAAGTCAGACTTTGTTTTACCTTTGAGCTTTAGCATTTGCTGTAAATATGTCTTTTTCTATTAATGAAGTCTTCATTTATTTCCATAAAGATAAACGTATTTAATGGAAACTATTTCACAATGCAACAACAGGTCCATGGAGTTAGAAATAAACGCTGCTTGGTAGGTATATCTAAATATTTTCTAATTGAAAGAGTATTTTGTTTGATAAAAAAAATCCATCCATTATCTAGACACCGCTTAATCCTCTGCAGAGTCCAAGTCGGCTGGAGTCTATCCCAGCCGACTCAGGTGAAGGCAGGGGACACCCTGGACAGGTCACCAGTCTATCACAGGGCTACACATATAGACATACAACCAAGCACACTCTCATTCACACCTACAGACAATTTAGAATCATCAAATAATCTCAGCATGTTTTTGGACTGTGGGAGGAAGCTGGAGTACCCGATGAAAACCCACGCATGCACAGGGAGAACATGCAAACTCCACACAGAAAGATCCCAGGGGTCCTAACTGGGATGCGAACCGGGGACCTTCTAGCTTAAATGGCGGCAGCCTATGAGGTGATTATTTGTTAGCGTTGTTCAGTTAAGTTAGGTCAGCACACAGTCATTTTTATTGCTCATCAAATGTGCACCAAGACTTGAAAAAAGAAGATAGGAAAATTAAGATGGAAACGTTTTATGAGCAAATAAAAGATAAATAGACAAGTATAATACCTTTAATTCAGACTTAGCTTCTTGATTGGTTACAAGAAAACTATGAAGCTTTATTTCTTTTTAAATTCTGTTTTAATTATTTGACTCACTGCATTATTTATTGATGTATTCATCCGTAAGTTGGACTTGATTTTATTAGATTTAGTCTGTTTTCAGTTCCTGCACAGCAACAGAAAACATCAAAATAATTATAAGTTTAACGTCACAAAATTGTGACCAGTCAGTTTAACAGAAGGTTAACTGACTATTTTATTACATCTCCATGTACGACTGGTGAGCAGCTCACCAGAGAATTACAATAAGAGCTCTTAGAACAACAGTGCAATCAAACGTCTTATTATAATCTTATTTCCAGTCATAAAATCACATTACAGTCACTCTGCTGCTCAGCCCGGAGCGGAAACACTTGGCAGAGTGAAAGTCTGTGTGTAATTCATTAGAAGAAGGAAGCTGCTGGTCGATTTATCGATTGTTCATTTGTAATAAAACTATTTTTCTGGCATGCTCTACTTTCCCACTGTTGCTCGATGTGCCCACACTCCTTCTGTGTTTGTGTAGCTGTGTGTTTTGTATGTATAGGTGTGTGTTTGGAGCCTGTTTGTCAAGATGTGTCCGTGTGTGTTCCTGTCAGAGATCATTTTTCTTCAGCGCCATGTTGACACACGTGTGTCTCCACTGACGACTGTGGGAGGTGAAAGCAACTGCGCATGTCATACATCATGCTATCATCGCTGCATGTACGTAGAGACAACCCCCCACAGCACACACACACACACACACACACACACACACACACACACACACACACACTCACACACACACACTTCCTTCTTTAACCAGCAGTCACTGGAGAAAGGTGTAGTTTAGCAGGTTAGAAAGTTCACATTCCAGGTAGAGAACATGAGGCCTGACTGTCCTTGAGTGAAACTCAAAGCTACGACAGTGTTGGTTGTTTAACTTCATGTATTAATAGAAACACAACTTCTTGTCCAACAAGCAAAATTCTGCTGGTTTTGGAGCCACTGATTCTTGCTTCACTTTCTCAGATTTCCTGCTAAGTCGAATGTTTCGCCTCCGCTTGTGGCCAGCTTTTAAGGTCAAAGGGTCAAATCCAGAAATATAATGTTGACAGGAAGGTGGCGGGGCCCGTTTTGCAGGTGGCAGCTTTGAGACAAAGCATTGGCCTCACACCCAGCAGATCCCACCTCGGCCGCCAAGAAGCGTGTCATCTGCAGCTCCGGAAACAATAACATTCTCGCTCAGGGACTTCTTTTAGTCGCCCCAACCCCCCCGACGGTCCGGACAAAAGCTCAAGGAGAAGAAGGAGGGAAAAACTGATTCCCCTTGATAAGGCATGGCCGTTTAGAAAATTCCAGAGGCCCTTGCCATTTGTTCAGCTGCCTGATGGAAAAGTACAGGGCTTTGGCCTGCCACCCGCCCACCCACTCGCTGGTATGGCAGGAGAGCATCTCATCCTCCTGAGCTGTAGCTCTGTGTGCAGAATTAACGCAACTCAATTTGTGAAAACAACTGGCGCATGACGTTCCATCAGACAAATCCCTGTTTGTGCAAACGCTCTCACGAGGGACAACTTCTCATCATGAGTGGTGACACAGCAGGAAAAACAGGCCAGGAGGGGAGAGAGATGTACTGCAAATTTGTTCCGAGTCCAGGTGCTTTGAGAAATTAAAGACACTAAAAACCTTTGTTTATTGACCACCTTTTTACTATGTTTTTAAATTGAAGATGCAACTTTCTGTCAAAAAAAGAGCAGTTTTGGTTATTTCACTCTCACTTGCTTCACACTTTACTGCTGTTGTTTCTGTATAGCATATTACTATACAAGCAAGTTAGAAGGATGATGTCAGAACGTGACTCCAAATTCATGCATCTGTGAATGCACAGCCTTTTTAGTAGCAACTTTCCCATATTAACTGAAAACATGATATTATGTTCATGTTTCATGCTGCCCTCAAATGGCCAAGGTGACCCACTGATTGACGGATGTGCAGTGACGGCACTCCTGGGTCGGGCTAACAGCCATATTTGCTCTTCACTCCAGCTCCTTGTCACTGATTGATGTTTGATGAACAGGAAATGTCGGTTGCATCGGACACAACGTCCAAACTCTTAGCGTCCTTGAACGCCAACCCCCACTAACGTTTCTTGTTCAAACATGTCATTTTCCACACACGCATTGTAACCAACTGAACTGTCATGGCACAAAGTGATTATATCTACATCCACCTCTGAAGGGTCTTTGGGCAAAACACTGGCAGGAGACACTACATTCACCAACATGATTAACTCAGGAGGCCCAGGAAAGCTGCCTTTGTCAGTCACATGGGGACAAAGATAGCTAATGGCTATTTTGAGGTTTGAAACAGAGAGGTCTGCCTGCAGGCTCATGTATCAGGTTTGTAATGCAAAGTTCGACCTCGGCCAGGTAGCATTTATTTTGATATGGGATGGTTATATTTAGAAGTTATATTACAGATGGTGAGTGCTAATGGTTATGTTGGCACATGGCTATTTAAGGTGTAATGTTAGAAAGTAAGGCTAATGGACGACCGGAAATATCAGTATCAGGTTAGAAATGTTAGAAATGAATTACAGGTATGGTAAGGACTTAACAGTTTATAGAGTTGGTAAGTTTCAGTATTGATTGCATACAGAGATTGGAATGGAGATTTCAGCTACATGACAGTGATTACTTCTCAGGCTTTCCACCAGGAGCTTTGACCTCTAAAGGAAAGGGGGAAAATAGGTATCCCGTTATTTATTACCTGTTGGGAAAGAAGGTTAAAGTTCATTTCCCAGAACTAACCCCAGGATCAGAGATCAAAAGATGTAAACACGCTAACCAGCTTAGCCTATCTGACATCAGTTTTAAAGCTGCACTAATGAATATTTTTATGTTAGCAACTGATATATATTATGACCCAGCTATGCAGTTCCTCTCAGCCCTACAGAGTGTTTTAGCAGCTTTCAGCTCGTTCACAGCTGCAAATTTATGTTTTGGTTCACTTTCACATGCTATCAGTGCTGTTGGTAGCAGCAACGAGCAGCTGATCCAGTGGAAAAGGCCTAAAATACCAGCACAAGACAGTTAGCAACTAGCTAGTCAACATTTAGCTCTCAACGAAGTATTTATTCTCGGAGTAGACTAACACAAAAACAGAGGTAAAATAACTGAGATAAATTATCATTGCTTTGTTTTTACGGCAGAATTAAGCTCAGACCAGTGTTAGCTAGCGAAGAAGGTTAAACATCTGGCTAACGCTAAGACAGACATTTTTCTGAGAATCTGTTGAAGAATAAAACTACAGAATTACACTGTATTCACAAAAGGGGAAAAATACTATAATTATGATCTACTATTGCATAAATACGGTTAAATAAACCATTGATTGTCATGTTTCCATAATTACAGGATGATGTTTGACTTTGGAGGAACTTGACTGAGAGTCATCATGTTTACAAGATGTCTTCATTCTCAAAGTTGTCAGTACTTTCAATGATAAAAAGCATAATAAAACAAAACAAACAGACAATAAAAAAAATCTGCAAATAGCAATTTAATTTTCTTGAAGCATATGCTTTAAAAAACGGGGGTTAATTTGCTGCTCACAGTGGAACTCACTGTATCTGTGGCAGCAGTGTGTTTCTAGTGAAGCTGACATCTGTTCACACCTATCAGGACTTTGAACATGACATTTTATGAAATACTTTGATTGTTAAAAAATGGATATTTAAGCTCATATTAAAGTGAAATCCAGCAGGATCTTAGTTCCTATTAGCCATGACTGATAGGCTATCATCATAAATACATTTCAGGGTTAACCCATGAGATAATGTCAGTGCTGAGTGAATCTCTATGAACTGGAGTCAGTCTTTTTTATTTTTTGCCAGGTTTTTTCTTTCTCTGCACCGTTTTTCTGCCTTTTCCCCATACTAGAATTCTGATGGCTGTGTTGGCAATTATAAATGACACCCTGCACAGGAATTTGGGTGCAAATTCAGGAGGTTCATGTTGCTACGCAGCATGGAGACCCATTCACAGAACACTCAAATCCATCAGAAGAGCAAGATCTCAAAGAATTAATAAATGGATGACATTCAAAGCAGCATGTGGAACATTTTGCTGACTTTTAACAGGCTCAACGGTTATCATGTGGCAGCCTGTTAATATAATAATGTTGAATAAATCCCAGACTTTGCTTATCGCATGTAAGTGCACTGCATGATGCACAGACATGGTGACTAATTTCTAACTCACATAAGGCCCCCAGGTAATAATAGTCCTGTGCAGATAGGGCTTTAGACATACGTTTGTCAAGTGGCTAGAAACACAATTACAAATTCAGGGACATGCTACTTTACTTATGCTTAATGTGTAAGTTGGTGAGTATTTGCTAATACAGTCGCTACATAATTCATTCAGGTTTAACATTTCTGTGACGTCATTCATCTTTTTTGATTTAGACATAAAAAAAATGCATCATTAAAACTTGCTAGGTCTATCCAATGCTTCTGGGTAACTCTGGCATTAGGTAAAAGTTAGTTTTCTTTCCTCAAGCCTATCAACAGATTCACAGACAAAACAATAAGATTCCAGATTGAAAATATGCCACAGCAGATGGCCCGTGAATCATGCCATGTTTCCAAACAGCATTAATCCTGCCATCAGGATATCCCATGCTGCGCACTAACCGACAAACTGCACGTGTCCCCTGTTTTCTCCAAACTTTTTCGGGACACATGTGCGCCGTGATGGTGGTCCCCGCGACCCAGCCGACCGTTGGCCTGTTTGGGTTTGACGGGGCCGGACCCCGACAGCAGGAGGGGAGCAGGGGGCGAGCATGTGAATGTCAACAGCAGCCTTCCGCCACCAAAAAACCTGCCCCCAGACCCATTAACGAGCAGGGGCCTGAAAAATAGACGTCGGAAAAACACATTGCATAATGCCTTATGTAACAAGCTTCAGAAATTAAAAGCAAGAGCAGAGAAGCGGAAGAATCGGGAAATTATGTTGGGGCCTTGCAGTATTGTGTTGTGGCCCTGGCATGAGGGGCACACAGGAGGGCTCAGAGGATTCACGGAGGGGAACGCTGACTGCGTGTCTGGACAATGTGGAGGGGACAGTTTGAACAATGGAGGGATTTACTTTAAAAGAAAAAGAGGTACTAAATACTTCCCCAAATTTTCCCTCACAAACAATTAAAAAGTCCAACCATGAGGCTCAAACTTTGTCATTTCATTGGTGGGATTGAACTCAGTGGGACGCTTTAATACAAAGAAAAGACTAAACTGTTCCAACTGCCTTTTAGTTTTTATCACAGGCCTGGAAACCTCAGCCTCTCTGGTATGTAGCTGTGGTAAAATATGTCATAAAAAGACTATTAGATAAGATCTGTGTGTCTTGTTTGCAAACACATTTTAACCCAGGTCTGGCTTTAAGATAAGAAGGAACCTGTCCGTTTCCTCTGCCTGGTTTTCACATTGTTAAAGGGCAATGACATTTCTGCACGCTGAGGGAGGAGGGTGATTATTCCTGATAACGAAGCTAAACCTTTGCCTCAGTGCGGTGAATCACATGCATGCTCATGTGGAATGAGTATATATTTCACGTTTTATGTCAACTCTGGGATTGTCAGCTGCTGCTTTAGCGACAGAGAAAGTGAATAATAAAAGCCGTTGACTACTACAGCCAAACCTCGGGTTAAGTTTTATGTTTTCATTTTTCATTCATGTGATAGTCACAGTCAGGCAAATTGGACGGACTGGCAAGTGAATCAGGGTATGAAGATCACATGGCACCACTGTGATAACTTGATTGAACTGTTGCTAAAAAAAACTGAACTTTGAATTTCCATGAAATTCAGCTTTGCAAGTTTGGTACAGCACGTGGAAAAAATAGGTATAGCTTCTAAACAGCACAGTCAAATAGTTTTTTTCCCTCAAGGTTCACAAACTCTGCATATACTGTAGTATTTGGACCTTCTGAAATACAATATAAGGTGTAAAATCATCTGGTTTTTTTTATCATCATGCAATGCTTTGAGACAAATGTGGACACACTGTGAAATAGACTATACTTTATTCCATTTTTGAATTTGAATCTGAAGATTTCAAAGCAAATTTACAGTCAAGAAACAGACATCTAACATGACTAGAGGACTATAGTTGTATAAAGGATCTCGAAGCTTCTATCAACCCAGTCTTTTATAATCTGTGTTTATACAGTATTCATTTGTTGAGGCAAGTACATTTTGGTGAAAAACATAATCGCTGCCTGAATGATGGACAGGTTCTTTCTGAGTGAACAAAACTCCACATTTACAGTATATACAATACAAGGGTGGCAGGGAGGAGCTCGGGGTGGATGATGGGTGGACAAAGCACAGTTTCACTTTAGAGATGCAACAGTATAAAAATGTATATACTTGTGAATGCTGGGTTAATGTAATATATATAAAACTGCATTTCTTTCTGGATGGTAGACAAGGTTTTGGATCAGCTGAAGCTCTGCGTTTATGTTTCATACAAAATTGTAGGGAGGTGGTTGTGGTGGATGATGGTTGAATGACTTTAGCACCAGAGCCATAGGGTTGATAACTGATTGAGATTTGATGTATTTTACTGTCAGACATGTCAAACCTTTGCCTTTTGAAATGTGAGGAATGTCTTTGGCAAATTTGCATATTAAAATGAATTAACGTGTCGTATTAGCAACAGTAATAGTTGCAGTGCTAGTTTGCATCCTGAGGTTTAGGCAGCATTTTTTTTTTCTCGCCTAAGTTCTGTGAGGGTCTGAACATAGCTATAAAAGTTGGTAATTGGGTGGATATTATACAGAAAACAAATGAAATACACTGTTGGGGATCATTTTTTGCAATACGTGTAAACATTTTTGCAAGTTGGCACATTAATTAAAATGTTTCCTCTTTACTTGAAAAACAACATGGGAATTAATCAGCTATGAAGATAATAGCTACTAATCTAGCTAGAAGATATATATCCTTATCATATTGTAAGACTGCAGATGGGTTGTTCAGCTAGCTGTGCGTGTCTGTGTGAGTGTGAGGCTCAGTTATTCCAAATATTCATGCTCAGCAAACCCAGTCTGGACAGATAAAAGTTGAAAACTGGCACCAGCCTTTGCAGTGCAGTCCTATGTGGAGCCATACATGCTCACTGGGAGATCTGTTGACTCAGTATCTGTTCTTATAAACTGGTATTTGTCCATGTTGGGGTGACATGTTGCTTTTATTAAGCTCTTTTATTGAAAGGCTTTAAGTTAATTTATTTTAAGGTAAATTCAACATGTCCTAGATCAGTTGTTGAGACATGAAGCTATTCTTAGGCTGTGTTTGCTCTCATGGTCAAAATAACATCCATCTGGATAAACATGCATTTAGAAGAGGTGAAGGGTCTTTGTCAAGGTCTGTGCTCCCTCCCTCAAACAGATGAGAACTTCTTTTTATGCTAAATCCAGCCGACAGATGTTGGATTTAACAAAAACATATGCAGTGAAGCTTCGCCCTCCTGTGCTGTTGTCAATCAGACGATCAACCACGGCAAAACACAGATGTGAATATTATCCAGAAGACAGAGGGGGTAACTCAGTGCACGTCTCTGACTCTGAGCAAGGCACGGCAAGGCTTGAAGATTCAATTCCATGTCTTCATCAGCTAATGTGCAGTAAAGCCACAAGACCAAAAGCCGCCGCGTGCGTTTGTGTCATTTCTGTGGCGGTTATATAACGAGGGCTTTTGTTTGACTGGTTTGCTCAATGGGAGTTATCGCACAGTAACAGGTATGTTCCAGTCTCAAGTTTATGTAAGCTCTATTTGTCAATATTGCGTTCCAAGTTGAAGTTATCAAGTTCAATACTGTTTGAACAGAGTGGACGGGATGGAGGCTGCATGTCGCCATGGAAATTTAACTCTTAATAAGAAAGAAATACGGCTGCTGGGGCAGAGTCACAGTCATCCAATAGAAGTACTTGTAATCTCTTATTGCTTCATTTCTAACATGCTGACGTGTTGCTAATAACTCTGACTCAGTCTTCGTAATTCATGCCATCTTAAAATACGCCATCCAGTGCCTGGTAACATGTGGCATTTCTTCCTGGTTTGCCGCCAGACATGCAACTGGAGATGAATTCAGATCTGTGACCTCAGCATGATGAAGAATTTGAAATTATTATAACACTTTTAAACGCTCATCACAAAGACAGTAAAACAGGAGAAAGGAAGCAATAGAATCCACTATCACATGGCAGGAAGCACCTTTGTCATTGAGGGCAAATGTAATTTCAGTGGAGCGCTAAAGTGAGTTCACTGATTCCATTATCTTTATTGTGGTTAAAGGGCTGAACTAGTTACTAAATCCTAAAGAGTGTCATGCACGTGAGGACTTTTCAGGTTACTCCTTTACTGCCTTCAGGTCAGGTCATCTCAGTGAAAATGCACAGTCCACCAACTGTAGCAATAATCCAATGTCTGCTATGACTTTTGGACCACTGAGGTTACTAACATTGTCTGAAATCATATGTACAGTGGTGCCTCAAAGGTTGTGGACCTTATAAAATTTGTGCCTTTAAAAAACAAACTTTAATTGCATCCCAATTTTTTTAAAAATTAAAACTTGCCAACTCACACCTTATCCTCATCCCACTGGTTAAAAAACACCTGACTGTTATTTCACCTTCCAGTTAGCTGCTAAGCTGGTCAGAGATATGTAAGACTGGATCCTTTTTCTTAATAAATAAATGCACAAGCATAACATTCTTGTCTTTGTTTTTGTTTGATTGGCTTCCTTTTAGGGCTGTACGGTGGATCAGTGGTTAGCAGCTTCGCCTCACAGCTAGAAGATCCCCGGTTCGCGTCCCAGTTAAGATGCCTTTTCACCGGGTACTCCTGCTTCCTCACACTGTCCAAAAACATGCTGAGGTTAACTGATGATTCTGAATTGTCTGTAGGTGTGAATGAGAGCTTGGTTGTTTGTCTCCATATGTAGCATTGAGATAGGCTGGCAGCCTGTCCAGGGTGTCTCCTGCCTTCGCCCGAGTCAACTGGGATAGACCCCCGCAACCCTGCAGAGGATTAAGCGGTGTACAGATGATGAATGGCTTCCTTTTATCTATATGTATATTTTTTTTTAATTTAAGGATATTTAAGGTCACATTTATACAGAAATACAGAAACAGCTTTACAAACTTACAAACACCACTGCATATGGGGTGCTTTGGTAGCTCACCTGGTCGCACACTGTGGTGTTCTGACTGAAGTTACTGACATCAAACAGACACAAGGACCAACTGTTTCATAAGGCTCAGACTCTCAGCTGATCTGTTGACCCACTTGAAGGGACATTTGAGGCGAAGCTTTCTTTACTCTCACTTTGGATATGCTTCTATCAACCCTGCCTTTCATAAATTATGTTTCCATAGCAATCATTTGTTGTGTCAAACAACACTGTGGTGACAAACATAGTCACTGCCTGGAAGATAGAGAGGGTGTTCCGAGTGAATAGGGCACTACATTTATGCACCATACAATGCTGCAGGGAGGTGGTCGGGGTGGATGATGGGTGTACAAAGCACAGGAGCACCAGAGTCTGGGGTTCACATTAGAGCTGTAACAATTAGTCAACTGATCAATTAGTCAACCAATGTAAAAGTAAGCCTCAACTATTTTGTATTATCACATGACTTATCTATTTTTCAGGCAAAAATGCCACACTTTTACAGCCAATGATTCAACCGCTCAGATCTGAGGATTTAACGTTTGGCGCATAGGTTTTCCATGGTGATACAACACATTGAGCTGTGGTGTTTTGACTGAAATTATGAACAAGAAATGGACACAAGGAGCAACGCTTCAATAAGGCTGTAATAAAGAAGCTCGGACCCTCAGATGACCTGCTGACCCACTTGGAGGGACATTTGAGCCGACACTCTCTATGTTCTAAGACTGGATATGCTTCTGTTAACCCTGTCTCTTAGAAATTATGTTTATAGACTGTTCATTAGTTGTGCAGATTTCATCGTGGTGACATACATAACATATGCACATAATCCTTGCCTGGAAGACAGAGACCTTTTTTTTTCAGTGAATAATATCTTCTTTTATATAACCCACAAAGCTGCAGGGAGGTGGACGGGGTGGATGATGGGTGTGTAAAGCACAGGACTTTGACAGAGTCTGGCTCAGTATTAGAGCTACAACAGTTAATCAACTAATCAGTCAGTCAACCAACAGAGAACTACTAGCTAAATTGAAAAGCTAAGTTTATGGTCTCATGACTAGTTTGTTAAACGTGTTTGTATGATGTTTCTATGTAATAGAATACATAGGAAGAAGACATTTCATGAGCAAAATAAGCAGTCAGTGTCATGGCTAAGTATTACCTTGAAACTGTAGTGTACCGATAATGTCTTAAAATCACTGATTCAGACTTGTAGGGTTTCAGACATGACAAACCTAAGGAACTAATCCTGTCAACTTAGGTTTTTAGAGCTTCCATTATCATTGTTATGCTTCAGAATTGGTTCAAACATTTATAACTGAATTATTCCCACATTACAACTTGCGGTTGTGTAGCACAGAGTGGTGTTACAGTGTTGAGCAGTTGTAGGTGAGCTGGTGTGCTTGAGCTGCACCAAGTGGTTGAGGATGGGGACAGAAGCAGACTTCACAGATCTGCACATTCTCAAGAAGGCAGCGGTGTAGAGTTACAGTGAACACATTTCAAGGCATGAAAGGATTGTTTTCATGGTGAAATTTTGAGACTTGAATGTTGTAATTACTTTTGGAAAGTTACAGTTACATGGCTGGGCACAGACCCCCTCATCTGTAGTCAGAAAGGCCTAGTGGGAAACAGGGTTCTGAAGTACTATTTCATTCCAGTAAGAAGTTTGATGGAAGTATAAAGCCTGTTTTAAAAGCTCAGTGTCCTGTATAGATTCACTGTACTTTTGAAATTATACATAGTTGTTTGATGTATTGTAAATGTAATTAGTAGAATTTTAAAAGTTCTGCAGCATTCAGAGCTTTCTCTGCTAAAAATAAGAGGGCATAGTATGTGGGCAGACACTTCTTAAATTAAATATATTCCATTCTATTGTCTATAATCATATTAATTAAACCTAAAGCCCTAAATACCACTTACTAATTTCCACTTTTCTACTGCATTTCCAAATTAGCATCACTACACTTCTCAGACTTGGCATACTGTGTCTGCAAATAAGGTAAATGGAGATAAGCGACATGAGGTACCACCATGCTATCGGCTCAAAGACCTTCGACTCTTTCCAACTCCACAAATGACAGGCATTTTCTATTTCAGAAAAGTAGGTCACCCGACTTCGTCAGCCAAGTTTTCTGGTTTGGACGTGCAGTTCAAAATGTCAGCTTGCAAATACTCCAGTGCTAGATCAGCAGCTATCACGTAATAGCCCACGATATCAACTCGTAGTTCAACATGCACAACCTCAGTTGATATAGAAGAAGAACAAAGATTCCAGTTGGACAACTCATGTGTGTGCACAGAGCATAGATGGAGGAATAACCAGTCAGTATTATTGATTACTGATTTCATGTGGTGGCCATGAACGCCCTGAAGACCCACCTACCTGGTGACAGACAGTAAATCTGATTACTCTCAGTGTTTATTAGGTAATCATAATCATCGTCAGCTGATGGAGATGCACTCTCATGTGAGACGCTTTACTGAGTTTCTGTGGTGTGATTCAGAACATGAGACAGCTCACGCCACCAAGCACCAAAACTTAAAAGGAAGAGTGAAGCTGCTGCACCCTTTGCAGTTCTGCAACATCGGACGTGGCTATTTCTGAACTGAGTGGGTGCTGTAATATCCTCAGGTGTATTCTTTAGACTATCTCATCAGCTAATGTTGTCAGAGATCTTTAGTAAGCCACAAATGCCTCTTGCAACATGTCCTGTGCGGAGAAACAATGATCATTTCTCAAAATACACAATACATGCCTGCAATGCATTTATCTACCCTTTATTGCCCCTTTATTTCATTGTCTCCAACAGGGATTTTTTTTTTAAAACCTAGGAGATTTAGTGTTAGATCACACTTCTTGCATTGTATGTAGTCATCATGTGCATATGTGAAGCCCTTTTACGTGGCTCTGAGTTTCCAGCCAATTTGGTGAGTTTAGATGTCAGCATTAGCTTGTGCTTGCTAGCAGTGGTAGCTAGTTGAAGGCCGAATATGTTATTTTACTCTGATATTTTAATACATTTTTTATCAGATAGAGCGATTATCTCCTTATTGTCTACTAGCTGTCCGTTCTGTGTGCATACTGAGAAAAAATCCTTTGTTCGTACCACAGACTGTATCGTACACAGTCCTGGTCTCTATAAATAGGAGGCTAAACTTCTCAGGCCGACAACAAATTGGACGCATGCTAACTAGCTAAATATCAGTCTGTCTTTTTATGGCTAACCATTTTAACATTCCATGGCTAGATTGCATAAGTATTGCAGACACCCACAGTTCGATTCTTCCTTTCTGATTGTAATCTACAATTCAGCTGCAGATATCCGCAATGTGAAATGTGGATGCCTGCAACTAAGTCAGGATTAGTATTAATTCCAGATTCAGATATTTAGAGTGATTCTAAGTAGCCATAATTGTGTTTCAAGATATCTTTACTTCCCCTCAATTCAAAATATCTGCAGTGTCATTTTTAAATATCTCAGACCAAGCTTACACCAGTCATAATGATGTTGTGAACATCTTGAACTGGAATAATGACAAGTCATGTTGTAGCTATGCCAAACTGGAATTGCACCCTGTCACAGTGTAATTACAGATATCTTAAATTGGAGACTTGGATGTCAACCACAAGTCTCCAATGAACAAGGCTGTCATTCTTCACAGAGTCCATGCTGATGGCCTCTTCCAGTTTGTAGTATTTTCTAACAGTCTCATCCACCACAGCAGCTGGTAACAGAAGTTCAAATGCTTTGCTGAACAAAATCCGTAGAGAATTCTCACATGAGCCACGTCATGCACAGCAATCCAGATTAGTGGTAATGACATTAGCGATGTCTGCTGCAGACTTTTTTTTGACTGGTCCAAACTGAAAACAGATATTTCTGTTGGTTGACTAGTCATGTCACATCATGTTGACTAGCAGTGATGTTACAGATATCTGGAATAAAACTTCCTAATTGTGACCACTCATAATGATTTTGATGTTCAATTTTATACCAGGTCGTCACACTCAGCTATTAAATGGTCAAACAGCTTGCCATACTCTGCAGAATCTTTCCTTTAATGAAGGCCTCCTGTGATGAAAGGTTACTTAAACATGTGAAAGTTGATTATATAATGCAAAATATGAAGCAAAAACAGTTTACTATGTGCCTGGTAGTCATTTCAGCATTTACTAAAAATAGTTTTAAAGCTGTATTTGGTTCATTTGTGTGTGGATACGTGGTTTCTCTCCTCCACACCCACTATTAACTCCGTACCCATTAACTCCTCTCTCAACAGCTCATTAGTTGACTGGAAATTTACCGACTGGCGGTACCGCATCACTCGCTTTAACACTATTCAATTGTCTGGTTCTGCGAAACGTGGGTGCCTCAACGCCCAGCTGTTGATATATACTCATATCATATATTTACTATTTACCATTAATGAGTTTATTATTTTGGCAGGAAAACAAGAAGCTTGTATTTATGTGTTTAACTGAAGATGCATTGTTTCCTAAATTCTACTGTATGCCCACTGTTACCATTATAAACTGTTTATCCAGGAAGCTGAGGGGGGAGAACTGTAAGTCATTTAATTGTACATCCCATAGGAAATGATGTGTGTCCAAGCCAAACGCCTCAGAGGGGAAAACTGTGGCGGATATTGTCAAACTAACATCAGCTTCCTCTTCCTCCTCCACAGGATCAGGAAGTAGCAGAGAACAGAGAAGCAACATAATTGCCCGGTACATATGTGGATTTGTTCAGGGTGTTATTGTCATGATATGTATTATCTTGGTTTAGTTTTCTAAGCAGAGAATGCAGAAAATGCAGATGATGGTACATGTGAAATACTTACGTAAGACAGTTATGTAGTCAAAGTTTGCAAAATAAGATAGAAGCACACAAAAAAAAAACTAATGTGTTTCTGTTGATTCTGTGAGCGTGTTACAGACAGATGTAAATCATTTGTGGATGTTCAATAACCAGCAGGGTTTTGTAGTCCCATGTGGGATGAATTAAATGTTAAGAAATCCCCACATATATACCCTAAATGACTGGTGGTGGTTCATTCTTTGGAAAATTCCTCTGACACAGAGGAATCTGCAGGTTTGTCCAGAGCAAACAGACGAACAACTAGAATTTGTGACGCAGAAATATCCTGTGAGTGAACAGACAAAGAAAGGCTCGCTGCAGAAAACTCAAGAATCAGAGCACCGCCCTCAACGTGACGCTGCCAGGTGAGCTGTGGACCGCAGAAAAAGTAAAATAGAAACATAATGTCGACATCGGGCAGATTATTGGCTGTAGTGGTGAGTAGAAGTGGAGAAGTAAAACAAAATGTACTAAGTATTACAGGTACAGGAAGCACGGTGCTCCTGACCATTGTTATAATGCTACAGCAAATGATCATTTTCATTATGTAATTATCTGTTCATGGTCTATAGGATGTTAGAAAACAGTAAAAAAATGTTTGACCCAGTTTCCTGGAATCCAAGTTACATCATCTTACAGTAGCATGAAACAGGATAAAACAGCAAATCCTCACGTTGGAAAAGCTGCAACGAGGAATGGAGGTAACTTTTTGCCTAAAACCCGACCAGAAAAAAGTGAATTCAACATTGACATGTTTATAGATTTTGTTCTTCACTGGACAGGAAGGGCATGAAAAACTGTCATCTGAGAAGTAACAAAGAAAAGCTGCCAAACAAGATAAGTAGAAAGTACAATACCTGCCTCAGACATAGAGAGGAGTAGAAGAAGCATTAAATGGAAATACTCAAAGACAGTACCAGTACCTTAAATCTGTACTTAATTTGTACTTTGTCACGTTCTGTTGCTGTATCTCACCTTTGTGCTTTGACTGGTTATCCTAGACTGAACTCCAGACAAAGGATTTCTTGACTAATAGTAACTGTTTCTGTCTCTTTTTAACTTCCTTAATGACCCCCTCCAGTGATAATCAAGCTTTCTACTTTGTTATAATGTGATGTAGTTTGTCAAAAATGTTGGGATATTTATTTTTACTGTTCACAGAAGTCTGATCTGCTTACTGAACTCAAAATACATTCCTGTCATGTCAAGTGTTTTATTACACACATAGTTCAGTTTCACAGTCTCACAGCAGGATATTTGCAGCCGGTAGCAATGAAGCACGTTACTTTTATTGTAAGTTGCTGTAGAGAAGTTATCATTACACTGTAATAAATCACTGCACACATTTTAATAGAGATGTGCTGCGTTTGATGCTGTTTGGAGCCATAAAGTAGAATAACAATTAACAGCAGATCACTATAAAAACTGATGGTGTGAATGAGCAACATGTTTTCACTCAACACAACCTAAAGCACTGACTAGACTAGTGACTAGATTCTGGTTGATAAGAATGTAACTGGTAAGTTTCCATTGATGATCTGAGACAGGCCACTTCTACAACTGTTTGCATTACATTTAATTATTTTTACCAATTATTCTTGGTTTCTAAAACATATTTACCAGACTGCAGTTTGTTAGACATTGCTTCCTTTGAATAAACACTCCTAAACCATGACAGTGTAACTTGCCTTATCCTCTGTCTAGTCATTGTTCTTTAGACAGCCATTGTTTTAGATGTTTTAACCGTATGCCCATTGGATCATAAATACTAAAGACATAGCTGTTTGTGCCATTACAGTTCAGTCTATACATTTTACAGTGAATGCTGATTACAGTGGTAATGCTATATAAATACAGGATATGACTGTCAACCACTCAATGGAGCAGTTCATTTTTTTGTCAATTCTGTTTATTGAATTTTTACATATAAAAGCAGCAATTAGTTGTACATTCAGTAACATTTTGCCAGTTCAGAACAAAGAACAACCTCCCAAAATAAAAAGTTGATCCAGAAGACAAAATGAATAATCACCACAACTGAAGAGCAAATATATAAAATTAAGGATAAAATAAAATGAGGAAGAAAAAGATGTAAAGAAAAGAAGAAAAAAGAATGAAAAACTACACAGTCCACAGGAATATGACATGCTGTGCCGTCGACATGTGATAACAAGGGATTCCAGGTCCTTTCAAATTTACTACCAGTATACCAGACAAGGTCAGCCTGATTTTCTCAAGTTTTACAATGTATAGCACCTTTTAAATCCATCTTGTATGGGTAGGTGGACCTGCAGAATTCCATTTTAACAGTAGAGTTGTAAATGCTTTCAAGTAACTAGCTGTTTCAATTAAGCAACACTGTAAAAAGTATAGTGAAATACAGCCAATTGTAACTTCACAGGAGAATTTGATACAGTGCAGGCTATGGACAGATTTATTCTTCCTTTATCTTATGTCAGGAACACAGTAGTACATTACCTGGTTATTTGTTGGTGGCATTGTGTTATGGGACTGTGTGGGTGAACTTTTTCTCCTCACCTGCTCCTGAACTATTTAAAGGGTCAGTCACCCAAATAACAATGTCATGGCATTTATGAAAGCAAATACAGGCACACCTTTACCTGTAATTAGAACTCTGTAAATAATCTGTAAATGAGAGCTTTCCTTCCTGCACTCACTGGGATATTTCTGTGGGCTGAGAGAGAAAGTAGAAATCCAGCTTTACAATCATTCAACTCTCACTTGAAAACACTAGGATAAAGGGATACAATAGACTGCTTTGATTCTTTATATGTAAGCATTTTTGATCTCATCTGAGGATTTCTTTGTTGTAAAAAGCACCTAGAGTTAATGCAAAGCAGCAAAAAGCATTGTGTTTCTGTAGATGTAAAATAGCAGGGAAGGACTCCAGTAAACTCCAGCTTCCTGGGCCTTGTCCACCACAGGAGCAGCTAAATGACAGGGTTGGTAGGACAGATTCCTTCTGTCAGTCTGTCTGCTTTCTCTTTAAACCCTAATTGCAGTGGATTGCCAGTGAGCAGCTCTCCCTCCAACAACGTGGCCAGCCGGAATGTAAACAAAGGATCCTCAGTCAGTAAACGGCCGCAATCACTGAATAAACCTTCTCTGATCACCTTCCACATCTCGCAAACACACTTCACCCACGTTAAATATGCACACCGATTATTACACGCCAAGATTATAAGTGTGAGGTGAAGGAAGCCTCGCAGTTTGACGGACCGAGTCTTCTGTAATTGTCAGTTGCAGGCATCAAGACGCGGAGCGGCAGGAGTCCTCCGTGATCCGGGGGGGGTGACTGGGAGAGAAGGAGCCCCCAGCAGAGCAGCCTGCTGTAACACGACGCTTCAAGAGTTGCCATCATCACATGGCAGATGGAAATTTCCACTCAGGCTCCTTGCTGGTTAAATGGGAAGGGTCTCCAACTCCTGTTTCCAGTAGTCCGCCTCCTCCTCCGCCTGCTGCAGCTGTCCGCCGCTCTGACACGTTCGGTAAGAAGCCCAGCACTCTCTGCCTTTCTCTGCTCCTCTCCACGTCTCTGTCCCTCCTGTGATCAGCTGCTTAATTCCGACCACCATGTTTGATTGCCTTGAAGCGGGCAGTTTAATTAAGATCCAGCCTGCAACAGGAGGCTGGGAGCTTTATTGGCTTTAATTAGGCAATGTAAGAGAAAAATAAACCACGGGTCACTGGTGTGCGGGTTTGCTGGGTGTTTTTTCGCGTTGTTTCCAGCTCCACTGGACAGTTTCTCCACGTGTTTGTGGAACTAGATGAGGGCTCCTGTGCAGCTCTTCCTGCAGGGTGTGCCTGAAGGCAGCACGCAGCGTGGAAGCGCCAAACACGCGTCTTTATTTATACGAGACGATTCCGCCCGATCGCGCTGCTAAACACACGTTTCTGCAGCCACCGGTTGATCTCATGCACGGAAACTGTATTTTGCACGGACTTGTTGTGTTTTCCATGTCTGCTGCTGCCTTAGCGCGCTCACAGGAAAACAAAAAAACACACAAAGGCGACTTGTATCGCTCCCTGTTGGCATCCTCAGGCTGCTTTGTGTCTGTTCCCTCTGCTGTGTGTGCAGCTCAGAAACCCTCCAAAGCACTGTTTCATAGGGGATCAACAGTAGGAAAGATGAATAAAGGTGCAAATGTGGCTCATGGTTTATGTAAGAGCAGGCAGCAGCATGCTGAGGGTGGCCTTTAAAGCTCACTGAGGACTAATAAATATGTTATGACTGCAATCACAGGCTCAGGCTGTTGTCAGACTTTCATGGAGGATGTTGGAGCATTCATCTGGGTTCATTTGAACTTGATTTAATCTGCAAAAACTTGTCAGCAAAGCTCCCCTGACTTAACGCTCCTCTCTGAAAACCACAGAAACAAGTTTTTCTCGGCCTCCTTTGTCATGTGGTGCGTCTGATTGTTTAATTTAGACAGTCCTCTCTTTGATTCTGCTAACAGCCTGCTTAATAACCCCTCTGAGGAGGAAAATTAGAGGGATCTGAGGAGACGACAGAGCCGTATCATTTAGGTTTTTCGGAGGATTCACCAAAATCTGCCTTTCCTTGGATGTTCTTCACATTGTTGTTACTTTCTTCCCTGTAAAAACTCCGCTTCCATCCTTTCTTTAGAGCCAGTTTTGGTTCAGTGTGTGCAGCAGCAGCCCCTGTTCCAAGCAGCAGAGTGACAGCTCAGGACTGGGAACAAAGACTAGACTCGGCCAGGGGAATATCTGGGCTTCAACATATTTTAGCGGTGACTTCAGGTTCTATCACTCCCCTCCTGAATGCTAAAAATATCCAGTTGCCATACAGTGACTGTACGCTGCAAAACCCAGGTCAGTGTTCTGTGCTCCTCACTTACATAACACTGAGGTGGTTATGACTTCTCCGCTTGAAGCTCCACCTTCATCCATGTAGATTCTTCAGGTTTCTGCTTGTAATAATACCCAAGTGGGTGTGCTTTATGGTGAATGGTAGATCTTTGAGGTGCTTTTAGGTGGTGTTTTAGTGAAGGCTTAGCACAGACTGAATACCACAACTACCCTTGAGTTGAGTAAAGGTGCTTAAGTTTAAAGGGGAATTCCAGCGATGGACAAGTGCACTTTATATAGTTTTTGGACTTGCAAGAAGTTGAAAAAAGAATGGTCAAAATTAAAGCAGAAGAAGCTGAAATATCCTGATATTCAGCATCTAGTTTGGACTCTTCATTTTCCATCCTAAGGGCAGCTGTGGCTCAGGTGGTAGAGCGGGTTGTCCACTGATGGCAAGGTTGGCGGTTCGATCCCCGACCCCTCCCCATGCCGAAGTGTCTTTGGGCAAGACACTGAACCCCAAGTTGCTCCCAATGGTAGATTAGCGCCTTGCATGGCAGCTCTGTCGCCATGTGCGAATGAGAAACACATTGTAAAGCACTTTGGATACCACTAAGGTAGAGAAAAGCGCTATATAAGTGCAGACCATTTACCATTTACCATTATACATCCTGATTGTGTCTTTTACTGTGTCTTAAAGGTCCGTCATCCTCCGTTTGCTGTGCTGTAGGCTTTCTGTTAAAACTTGTCATCTTCAACAACGTTGGGTTGTGCAGTTTTACGCGTTACGACAAGCTCAAATTCACTGCCTGATGCACGTTTGTTGGGAGTCAACTGGAAGTCAGCCAGTTCGGTTGGTGGGAGTTGTGCATCATGGCAGAAGCTTGGAAAACTCTTCCAGCGTATACGCCATATAACAGGTTTCACTTGAATATAGAAGACGCCATCTCCTCATTAGCTGTCCAGATCTCCTTAGTACATCCATGACTCAAACCCGAAGCTGCGATAACCATGATGGTGTCACTGCACTTTTTTTCTCACAATTTAAGAAGCAGCCTCCACTGACCAATAGGCCGCTAGGTGGTAAACCGTCCCTCAGATCTACGGAGAGCCCCTTCAACACTGCACCTGCACGCTTCCAAATACTTTTTTAAAACATCTGGAACAAAGCCTCCTCAGAAACTTTTAAAAGGTGCAGGTGAGGAGGAAGAGCCAGCACAGATCAGGTCACCTACGAGCGGGGCGGAGCTTGGACGGGGATCCTCGTGGCTCCTTATTGGCTGTCAGCAGACCTGAATGGCAAATGTAGGTCAGAGCGTGCTGCCTGGTGGGGGGCTGGAACGCTGCAGGAGCTGGCTGATGTAACTTGGAGTGCGAATGAGCAAATGAGCTGCGAGCCAGATGCCGAGTCAGTTTCAAAGGAGTAGATATCACTGACACAAAGACACAGTGAGGCAGTGGCACAATGTAGAGAAGCTTTTGGCAGTTTTCCAAAATGCTGTCAACACTTTCAATTGAAACTAGAGAAAGTAATCGGGGGGGGTTCAGTGTAAGAAGCTGCCTATTTTTACCTGCAGGATTGCATAATTTTCTCACTCGGGAGTGTGCACAGAGTTAACAACCAGTTGCATGTATGATTGCTTTGTAGCTTTTCTCTGTGCCACACTTTTCCTTGCAGGAAAATTCCCTTTTATTTCTACAACCGGCATGGTGGGCAGAGGTCAGAGGTCAGCTACAGGTGATCAGAGTGTTTCTGAAGATCCTCTAGACACTGATGGATGTTTGCCGACACAGCTTCCCCAGCAGTTTGTTTGCTTCACAAAACGTATGACAACATCCAGTTCGTGGTCACAACTGAGTTTACAGTTGCTGATATCATTCATGTCAAAGATCGCTATTAATACGTGACGCCATGTGATCTGTGACAAGTCAACTTTAGATGTCACATCAGATGCATCCACTCAATGTGCAGAAGTTTGGTGCAAAAGTCCTCAAAGGTCACATGTCTTTGGGTCAGCTCAGATACATAGTACTTTTATTACAATCCTGTACCTTATGTATGAGTTTGATTGGGTTTCGTTATAATCACTGGAAAAAATCATTTAGACTCATAGACCAAGTCTGATTATCATAGCCAGGCATTTCCTGCCGCATGGCTTAAAACAACAGGAAGAAGTTTGGGATTTTTTCCTCCAGCATTCTTGCAGCATTAGCTGATTAGGCTTTAGGGTTAAGACTGGGTACGTTAGACATGCTGCATACTTTAAGGGAGCTCTTTTGGGAAATGTATTAATTTGCATTCTTCCCAAGCATTAGGGATTGAACAAACATTATAAAAAATGCTAACTTGTGAGCTTCACTGGTTTTGGTAAGTTTATTCTTCTGCCTCGTGTGTTTTTTTGGCTCAGTTAATGTAACTCTGTGTTTTATTTGTACAGACTTGAGTTTAATCAGTCTTCCTCTGTAGAAGAATGTGTGCGCTCCCAGTCACAGGTCTGAAGCCTAGATAGCTAATCCTGATGTGCACAGGTAAGGCGAAGAACAAGTTGTAAACAGCCAACCTTCACCTTTTATGTGTCAAGAATATACTTTGCTATCTGTCAATAATCAAAAATAGGAGTGTGTATGAACCAGTACGGATATCTAGCATCCATAGAATCAAACAAAACCCAACCTTAGCAGGAGATTAGGAAGGGGGAGGTATATCGTCATAAATCATAGTCACAGACAGTGTTCCCAACTACTTTCATTGGAAAGTGGCTAAGCCGGCTCAAAAAGTTGCTAAATCTTACTAGAATGTGTTTCCATCCTTAGCATGTTCGTTGTGTAATCGCCCTTTATTTGCATTCTGCCCAGTGTCAGGTCTGTACATGCTGCTTCCTTCCTGCTTTCTGTGCTCACACATACTGCAGTTCAATGCAGCTGAATTCCCACTAAAGCTCTCCGCATTTACATATTTTTCTGTTTCTGTCATCAGACAACAGAAAAAGTATAAAATAGTGACTTTAATGTGTGTGTTTCCATTTAGACTACATGTTAACCAGCAGTCACTTCCCAGCTGCTGCTCTGCACCGCTAACATCCACCGTTCACACCAGCTATAGGACGACGGCTGTGGTGTGAATCCGGCTGCGCTCACATGTAAACTGATCGCTTGGAGAGAAACCTAGAAGCAACAGAATGTCTTATTTTTTCTTTCATGCAGCGCACAGCCTCCGTCTGGCTTCTTGGCAGCGCTCTTAGCACATGTGCGGCTCATTCGCGCCTACGTCAGCTGCTGTGTGGGCAACTGAATGCGCTGCTCCTCGGCCACTCACTGAAGGACAGAGGTGAGCCTGTGGTGGGGAAGCAAGACCTCACACTTACAAAGCAGTGCGGCGACTCTCTTGTATGGAAGGTAGCTAAGGTTTTCCCAAAAAGTGGTTGATTTGTCGCTGGGTGCTATTTTGAAGAAAAAAAAGCTATTTGGCAATAATGATCCCACAGTGATCCTTCTAATACCAAGTTCACTGAAAAGTCCTGCGAATACCCTCCTATGTTCCATCATGTGTAATTAAATTGACCTACATCTTCAATTCATGCTTTCTTAATGTAAAAAGGTGTCCTTCAGTTTTTCCTAATTCGTATGCTCTGATTTCATTATGTTAAAATGTCCCACTTGGCTGAGAAGAACAAGACGCTGGTGTAATACCTGCAAATAAGCAGCCACATGAGTTCTGCCTGTTACCCTGTTTGTATGTCAGTAACAAATTCAAAAAGTAGCATGTTCTGTACAAAGGGTTTGATTTAGTCTGTTGAGCATCGCCTGTGTTCAACATGGTGCGAAGCCAACAGAACAAGAAGAGATCAGATTGTTGTGTAAATGTGTTTTCGTGCTGAATGAGTAATCTGTCCCAAGTGTGTGGCGGGCAGTGACATCTTTGCACAGGTGATGTACAAAAGGCACAAACTGCATGCTCGCAAATCGCACAGAGAGGATCTTTGTGTACTGGACACGTGGTGGAAACGGCACAGGCTGAACTTTTTGAGTCTTTCAGCTGAATTTCTGTCAAACTGAAACTGAAGTCATCCGCAGAACATCCTCTCCTTACGTGAACTCGTCATCCACCTCCTCTGCCGGAGTCAAGGTCCAATCGTTGAGCTTGAGAAGGATCGCACATTGTAACAAAACATGATGCTGCCGTCATTATTAGCACACACGAGCCGGCAGATCAATACCAACTGATAAGATGAACGGAGAGATGGTCTGCGAGGTTTACAGCAGGTTGGGACACACTCGACTTACGTACTGAAGGCCAGTATGATGTTTACTCAAAGCCAACAGCCTTTCATGTCATAATACAAGGCAGAAGTCAGAGTTTTAGTCAGTATTTGTTCTTTTCCATCTCTGTGGGATGTGAATATTCAGCGTCCTTTGCCGATTAGAAACCCTCATTGAGACCAAGGCTAATGCACTTCGAGAACTTCTGCCCGCTTTCCAAGAAAAGACGCTTCAGCATGCAAAGGCTGTTAGTTACCGTGTTTGTCATAGGTAAATCAATGGTAAGAATCCAAGAACAGTTCTGTAGCTGATCATTGAAATAGCCTGTATGTATTTGCTTCATGATTATGACCCTAAGTGGAGATGCTGTATGCAGCAATTGGAGCCGGTTAGTTCTACCACGTGCTGTTCAACCACGTCAGAGAGTGTTTACAGTTGTTCTTAATGGCAACACTGGAAGGCACAGTGAGAAGCTGACGTCATGCACTCGGGTGTTCACATGAGATGAGAGCAAGAGACAGAAGTTCTCTACTCCTGACACAGCCGGCTGATCACTGAGTGAAGCCTGTGCGACTGTTGGATCATCAGATCTGGGAAGACACAGAAGTGAACCCATGAAACCCCTAATCCAGTGTTGGAAAGGCTAGTTTGGGAGAGGGTTTCTGAAGCTCCCCCACCAGTTGAAAACCACTCTGGATGGAGTATAAAGCTGACTTAAGTGCTACCAGCAGTTAGATGCTGATTTTTGTTCCAGGCCTGATAAAATACGTCAGACACTGAGTTAAAGTTACCAGCAGCCACCGCACCTTTTCTGGAACAGCTCAGGCCTTCCACAGAAACTCTGTGCTGTCTTACTCCGAAGAGTCCGAGCAGACAAAGTCCAGTCCGACTCAGTAATGTGTCTGAGGAATACCAGTTCTCGTGCTCATATGTCATATATAAATTAATCAAGTTGTCGGAGCTCCGCCAACAGGCATGGGCTGCATTCCTTTCATAGGATACATAGATTAACATCATCCATCAGTTCAGATTTTGGAATACGACCTGACTTGTGTTCAGTCAGCTCTGTCCACTGAATACATTACTGCAGCAACAAGGGAGTAAAGTTAGCATAAGTATCGTGCTAGAAAGGTTTTCCAGCTTATCTGGGAGTTTGCACATGTATAAGTGGTCAGCACATAAATGATTTTTAATTGTAGAACAAAAACCACCTTTACTCTTGATTCAGAAATGTGCAGCTCAGTATTAGTCTTTACTGGACTGTAGAGCTTCACTTTATTACCCCATCATCTCTGAGAAATGTAGTCAGGAACCTGAGAATTTTTAGGTTAAAATGTGTTTGTGTTTTTAAGCTTCAGCCTGAGTACGAAAATAACCTCTGGATTTCTTCGAACCAGATGTTAACAGTGGACCACAGCCAAACCTGATAATCCATCCACATGCTGTCAGCGTGTAAAATGTATGACTGCAGTGTGACAGCGAGGAAAATCTATAAGAGGGAGTTGTCTCGACGTGCCGCATATAATAAATTCCTCCCCAGTGAAAGTACAGAGCAACTGGATCATCTGGAGGAGCATGTGTGGCTCTGTGATGTGGCTGTGTTTCTGTAGCCGCGAGTGAAAGTAACACTGAATAAACCAGCAGCCTCAAATATGTCCGACATGACACGCTTCACTTGGAGCTGTTGGGTTGGGTATCATAAAAATGTGCAGCCATGGCCTTGTTGCTTTTACCTCTCTTACTCCAGAGATGAGGCAGTTCGAGGAGTAGATTCTTGCTCTATTAAAAAAGAAGTTTTAGTCCAAGTGAGAAGGTTCCTTCAGCTGTTTGTTCTCTTCCTTTCCACTGCAGATTAGGCAAACTGGTCAGGCTAAACAAATCAACCATGACCTCACTGTGATTTCAGGTCGACCTTCTTATTGTGGATTCCTGTTAGGTGTCTTTTCTCTGCTGAACAAGGTCTGGACTCTGTCATTGGTCCCTCCACTGTAGAAATTCTTTAGTTCTGCAGCAGCAGGTTTTTAAAATGTGGAAATTTCTAGAGTTCTGAGCCCAACAACAACGCTCAGTGCTACGAGCTCCACCCTGAAAGTTCCAGAACCTCCAGAAAGCACCACCTCTGCGAATGGAAGTGAAACCAGACTCCCTGAAACTTAATCTAGACACGGAGTCCCTTAATGTGGCTTTGTTGGTTGACAGTTTCTGTTTATGTAGGTAATAAACAGAGACGGTCTACCAATTAGCCAAATCAGGATGTTGTGGAGTATTCCCTCTGCTTTCAGTCTTTATGCTAAGCTAAGCTAAATGTCTCCTGGCTGTAGCTTCATTTAAAAAAAATACATTGAAAGGAAAGTGCAGGGTTTTAGTGACTGAGCTCCAGCCCTCTGTTTTGCAGGACAGATTTTATCCCTCAAATGAAACCTGATCTTCCCATTATTGATGTTTATGTAGTTCAAACCAGTTCTGCAAATAATTTGTGGTTATTCGTGACTGTTAGTTTTTACTCATTGTAATAATTTCAAGTTCAGTGGTCAGCAGGCTACTTATTTAAGTATGAAGCAAAAGCTTCAGCTTCTCTTTAACAGCCACAGTTATACGTCCAAACAGCCTCATTACAGTGGCTCTGTGGCCTCCAGTGGAGGACTGTGGTTGCAATTTGCAGCTCCCGTGACGTGGGTTCATTTGTGTGACTGAGTCAGCATGAAACAAGCAGGCCCAAATAACTTTCCACTAACTTCAGGAACACTGATTAATGAACATGCTGCAAAGTAGATGGTGTATTGTAGTTATCTTTACTGTTTTAAATACAGCTCAACACAAAAAACACATACATTGTACAGTGTTTTTGGTTTGAACTCAGATGGTCGTGATGCAAATATCCTGAGGCCTCTCTTGAATGGAGAAAAACAAGTGTTAAGCCCATTTCTACAAATAAATGTGTCATATGATGTATGTTACATCATATAGCAGTGTCCTACTTGCAAACAAGTTCACGGAGCTGATAGATTTTACACACAGGAGACAGAAATATCTGCCGCTTTGGACCTGTGACATTCTTAAAGAGCCCCCATTAAATTAACTGAAAGAGTTTGGTACCTTTGTAATATTACAAGAAATACATTTCCACTTTCTTCTGTTTAGATCTTCTCTCTTATTTCACAACTGTCCAGATATTAGATGCCATCTGGTCAGTGATTTATCAGCAGAATGTGTTTGGTATTTGCACCCAGTCACATGGGGTTGAGAGGTAGAGGCTTAAATTAGAGGCCCTCAAATTCCAGCTCATAATGACCACTGACGGAGTTGTTTGGACCATCAGGATGCGAGGTGGACAAGTGAAGGTACACTGTGTGACGTTCGAGATGTTTTGCTCCAAAGTGGAGGTTAATAACCCCTTGATGCATGACAGAAGCGTCCCCATGCAACCTCTTGTTTGCCGGCTGATGTCAACACACTGTTATTCTCCTGCTACAGAAATGAACACATTCACATATCCTCGTCAGAAAAACTAGCTCAGTGTTAATTAGCCAAAGAGAGGAAGAGGTCCAGCAGCACCAGGATTTTTTATGGTTAAACCAGTGAACATGTAGGCGGAACCAACAGCAGCACGCTGAAATATGGGGAAATGACCAAATACTGTTACCTCACCTCCTATTTGAGCAAACCCTGTGTCAAAATGAAACCAAAAAGTATAAAAGAGTGAAAATATTATGGGAAGTTCCAGCAGTAGGTGGACTCTGCCAGTAAAATGGGCAGAATTTTCCCAAAATACTTATTAGCAGAAGGTTCATGAACATGGCAGAGAGAGGTGGGTAAACTGCAGTCTCCAGGGAAACGATCAACATTTACTGGAAACGGTCGGGAAGCTTGTGCCCTGTTCTAGATGGACTCATCAGCAGAAAAATGAAGTTTCTGTTTCATTATTTGTGTTGTTTTTCATCTAATTTGACTGATAATTTACACAACATAATTTTTAATGACTGTCGAGCCACACTCTGGTTTAGTGTTGCCTGGGGGAAAATGCTGCACCAAAATATAGCGGGTGGTTTGAATTTCAATTTAAATAGGAATCCAATAAACCTGTGTTGCACATTGAGGTGTATGTGAAGGTTGAGCCATCTTGATTTTTACTTTCGGATAGGGGTGAAGCCCCAATATCCAGAATTCTGCAATTCCCTTGATGCAGCTTAGCAGCCTCTTTCTTGATTGGTAAATGTCCATTTTTCAGATTTTCCATGACTTCATTGGGGTAGTTTGTCATACTTTGGGAAGCTTCCTACAGAGCCTCAGAGGACCTGGACAGATTTCACAGAAAGTACTCCTCATGAAAGTCCACGTCTTTGTAGGATTGGTTGACTGGCCGTTTGGGTATTTGCTTTACATATTATAGGGTCAGATTGGATCGATGCAAATCATGTCTTCATTTTATTTCTGGTTGTACATGGTTGATGGAACTGACAGTATACTGTACCACAGAGATACCAGTGTGTCTTTGTCTTTGCCTCAACTGGATACTTGGAGTGCCTTTGTGTTTGTTTGTGTGCGAGATGTAGTTGACCTCAAATCTGAACACTGTCATGGGATTGGCCCACAGACAGCTTTCAAGTCACAGGTGATTGGACGAGCCTGTGTGTGAAGCCCCCACACACACCTCAAGGACTGCTATGCCATGTAAAGAATGTCCCTGCAGCCACACAGGGTGGTGAGGGGTTCACTGTTTGCGGGAAATTAGCTTTCACTTCAATTCTCATGGCTGCTTTGTTCTCTGTCGTGACGGGATCTGCTTTCTTGCGGCCTCTGTTCTCTCCAACATGACCAATAGAGACACAACTAGACTCAAAAGGAAAGGCTGCACGTCTTTTCTCCACCTTCACCAGAAAACCGTAGACGAAAACTCTTTACTTTGGTTGGAACATGCTCTGCTAGCACTTGTATTAGTGTACTTGCTAGCAGATTAGCAGAATTCATTCAAGACATTTCACTGACTTTAATTGATGTCCATTTGTGCTACTGTTGCCAAAGGTTTTAGAGTTACCACCAGCCCATAGTTCTCACTGGAGGCCACAGCTGCTGTTCAGCAAAAGTCACATAATCTTGCTGTATAAAAGTCCCAATACAATTGAAATACACCAAATTTATTTGAATCAAAAAGCAGTAGTGTTAGTATGATTGAGTAATTTTTTAAGTAAAAGGTCTCAATTCTCTGATTACCACTTTAAAAATGTAAATATTTCAAGGTTTCTTTCCTCCTCTTTGAAATTCAGCTGAATATCTTTGGGTTGTGGACAAAACAAGACATATGAGGACGTTATCTTGGGCCTGCAGTAAAATAATTCACTGCAGCCCTGATTCTGGATTTAAAGTGAGGATAGAAAAAGAACCACACTCATACAGACAAGTTGATTTCATGAGCAAAAAGATCAATACACTCTTGGATACTGCTGCTGCCTTATTGGGTTTAGTGTATTTATGTTGGCACGCCATAAGGTCAAATCAATTCTCTGAACTTAGCTGAACATTGAGTAACTTTTTTTTTAATATCACGTTCCTATCCTGTGACAAAGTGCTCAGTTCACATGGAAATAGCAGACTGCAGTAGGCGCCTTTGTAGATTTTCAACATTTGGATCCTTTAATTGAACGTCTTTTCATGTTTTAACCCCAGATGAATGATTGCTCCTCTGTGAGTTGAGAGAAGTTTGAGAACTTTTCAAAACCTGGTTCACAGAGTTCTTAGTTTCTTAGCTGCTGACTCGTGAGGAGCAAATGATGCTGCAGTTTGTTCCTCACATGTTGCGTACCTGAGTTTGTGTGTGTGTGCTCTTCCATTTGGACATTGCAAAGTGAACAGAGATAAAACCTCATCCTTGACATGAACATGACCCTGGGCACAGTGACATCCTGACAACGCTGTCCTCGGATTGGTCGGCCGCCGGCACTGCCCACCCCTGAAACAGCCAGCAGTCACCTACAGTGTGTCTGGGCATCTAGATGCCAGCGAGTGTGCTGCATGTGCAAGCAGTTGTGTGTGTGTGTATGTGTATGTGTGTGTCTTGATTGGTACAGACAACGAAGAGTCGTTGAGTGAAGATAGTTGTTTTAGGCGTGGGAGGAGTGTGTGTTGTGTTCACTAGTCCTGTCATGGTCAGTCAGTGGCTCTGTGTGACCTCAGCCTCATCAGTTCATGTGTGTCTGGCCTGTAGAATTTACCTCACCGTAAAAATGGCCATGTGGCATGTCATGTGATCACGTCTTGAAGCGACTGTGGGTATTTAACAGCGTTGGTTCACGCTGATGTCTTCAGTCTGACAGTGATGGCTCTCCATATATACATACACATATCTATATATCTAGTTCTGTTGTTCCCGTTTGGGCCTCCGTGCTCCTTTATGTGGAGGCTGAAGTGTGTGTGTGTGTGTGTGTGTGTGTGTGTGTGTGTGTGTGTGTGTGTGTGCGTGTGCGTGTGCGTGTGTGTGTGTGTGTGAGAGCATGTGTTCATATTGGGGAGGGGGGTGCAGGGGTTAAGACCCTGCCTATGACTGTGCTCAAAAAAGGAGGAGCCTGATCAAACAGTGTCCGTCCTCATTGGCTGACGGAGGCCCTCCCCCCTCCCTTTTAAAAGCCTGCTTTCTTACCTGAGTTACAAAAGAGCCACAGCTCCTCACCCACTCACTTGTCTATCATCTGTCTCTCCTCTTTAGTAAATAAATTTACTCAAAAGGGCGAAAAAAAAGGGAACCTTCTGTGCAACTCTTTAAGGAACTTTGCAGTAAGTGAGCGTTCTTATTTTGCTTGATAAATGTGGGTCATGGTGTGGAGGAAATTCTACTACACATTTACAGAGCTCGTAAAAAGTGGTGGTATTTGTTTTTGAGGAATTTCCTCGGTGAAATGTGGCGTTCAGGAGGACTGATTTAACTCTGCTGGCTGCAGCAAGGTGTGTTTGAGGAACACACAGTCGCTCTAGTCATAAGTCATGTAGAGCAGTTTGTGCACTGTGCTTTGCTGGAAGGGATTTCAGAGGTGGCTGATGCAACAGTTTGTTTGGGTGGAGGATGGATGAGGTCGTTTTCAGAGCTGAGAGGTGAGGTTTGAAACTTCTGTATGAAGAATATTTCTTAAAGAAAGTGTTATATTTTGAAACGACATGCTAATCAGTGTGGGTTTTTTTTGGTCTTTTCAGTTGTTTTTGCAACAAAGCAGTTCATTTTGATTTTACAACAGCTGTGTCTAGTAGAAACTGTAGCAGATATTCTGTAAATGTCAGGAAACTAAAAGGATGCCTGTGGTGCTTCAAAGTTGTGTGATTATTTGGCTCCAAACTTGTTGACTGGGAACAAAGCTCAGTCATGTTTTAGCTACCAACATACCGAAATGTGAGATAGGTCCATGACTTCATCTGCACACTTGATTCTGCAGAAGAAATCTGTGACAGCTCAGACCAACTGATTAGTAGTTATTTTATCACTGATGATTCTTAATCTAAGGCACGAAGAAGAAAAGGTTTTGTGTGATCATGCAAAACGCTGCAGACGTTTAGTGATGTGTCTCAGATCACACATTTAGCATTAAAATGAACAGCTGTAAACACAAGCGTGAAAGCAATTAAGACACCCTGAGGACACAATGGGACCCAAACTCTCAGGCCACTTAAAAGGTATTTGGGATGCGTAGAGTATTAACATAATGTCTCTCATTCTGCAGAGTTATTTGTCTCTATTTTCTGTTTCTTCTGTGTTTTTGTATGTAGTTTTACTCAGGATATCCTCAGTAGTCCTCTTTTACGGCTCTGTTGCCGAGTGCAAACATGTTTCCTCATTTTCGGAAGATTAACAGACGTTATGTGTATGTGTAAAATGCAGTTTGTCATGATATGTGAGTCTGTTACTGCATCAGAGCCAGGTGCTGCTATTCCCTGCATGGCACGCTTCCAAACGTGTGCTTCTATAAAGTTACGGTTGTGACAACATGTGAAGTTAACCCAGTCAGACAGGTTAATCCTCTTGGCTGTGGAAAGCGAAAACTGTTCTCCCGCTTCGCTCTCGCCTCACAGCAGAGAGCGACGTCGGGAGATTAGGTGCACCGGTGTGTGTGATGCGGTTGTTAACGGTAATGTAGCCACTTAATCTCTTTTGGCTCATAGATATCAGGTTTTACTTCCACAAGAGCAAGATCACAGGAAGAACGAGAGCCGATCGGTGACAAAAACATCATTTGAAAGATGTCCTCATCTTGGGGACCAGTCTTCATCAGACGGGTGGGAGTCGGGGTGGAGAGATCACCTCTGGCATTGTTTGCAGTTGATGTCCTTGTTGTAAAAGGGAAAGTTTCATGCTGATGCATGGTGACATGTTGACTGTAAACACCTCTTCACATTATGATGCAAAGATCCTGCTGCTCAACCACTTCCCTCAGTGGAAACTGTTGCTTAACTAAGACCTACTTGTAGTTTTACCAGCTTTTAACTGAGTACGTCTCTGTGGTAAATACTTTACATTTTAATTTGCTGCCTTCATTTATCAGCTCTCGTTACCTGCAGATCAAAGATTTTACTTAAAAACCAATGATCAGTTTAGAACGGTTCAACTGTATGTAAAATCATTAGATTCGATTATTAGATTAATAGATTGAGATTTGTGATCATGTTTTAATTGTTCACAGACCAAACAACTAATGGATACATCAATAAAACAATTGACAGGGTAATTAACAATAAAAATGGTCATTTGCAGCCTTAACAAAAATCAGATCAGATAACATGAGATTGAATTTTATTAATCCCAAAGGAAATTCTTGTGCCAGATATTGTTTAGAAAAAAATATTAGCAGCATATAAACAGCTGCTTTGGTTTGGTTGTGGTTTGCCAGCTCTACTGTTCTGGTTCTCTAGTGCTACTTTTAACGTGTCATTTTCAACCAGTAACTGACTGTATGCTACCATGCTAGCATTATGTCGCAGATTGACACAGTTAGCAATTAGCTGGTGAACATAGTGTAGCATTTAACTAGTAGAGAGACAGGTGTTTTGCACAGGTTACCAAACCAGACCTAAAAGAACAATGGGTACTTCATTTTTAATCATCAAACAGACCGACAGATGACTCAAAGGAATGCTAATGTTGCTCAGTACCTGCTGTTTCTCTACAAAAAGGAACTGTTTGCTAACCTGCCTGTTAGTAATTAACCCTCACCTATTATCTTTTCAACAAACTAAAAAGTTGTGCCAGATTAGTGACAAACTTGATTTGCAGTAAAGAAATTAGACTAGTTGTAGCATCTTAGCATCTTACTGTCTGACACATTTAACAGGCTCCATGTTCCATTTTAGCTTCTAGCATTTCTTCATGCTAACACGTGGAGCAGCAAATGCAAAAATTTAAGCCTTATCAGAGGAATATCCAGATGAAGAATTTGCCACCGTTTATTTATTGAACTGGCTCAACATTTTAGGAAATACACTCTGAACCCCAAGCAGTTTCAGGGCGTTAAACACAGCCTGCAGTTCAGCCGAAAAGTCCCTGACCATTCGTTACTGCTGAATCACTACTGACTTTCTGATTGTGCAGAAGAGTGCAGAATTTTTTGTTTTTTACGGAATCTTGTAAGAGCAAATGTTTTTTTAGCACAATTTTAAATGTAGAATGAAATATCACTGTTTCTCTGTTTCGGGCTCTGATCAGAAAGGGTACCACTGTATGCTGGTTAGCTTAGCTTAGCATAAAGACAGGGACAAGGCGGATAGCTCTCTTGGCTGGGTACCCAACAGCACCACCAAGCTAGAGGTTTTCTTCCTCTTCTTTATGCTAAGCTTCAAGTATAATGTACAGTCATGAGGGTTGTGTTGGCTCTCTCCAAAAGAAAGCAGAATGTCAAACTGCTCCTTTAACTTTGCATCATTACATGTGCTCTGGTCCAGCTTTAAAGCGTCAACTCCACATGATTACTCCTGTAAACACTTCAAAACAATAATATCTGGTCTGTCCTTTTTTCATGTGTCCAACAACTGTGTTGCGGTTGTGTACTTGTTGCCACGGTTTGTGTTTTCTCTTTGGTTTTTTTTGTCAGTGAATACCTCTTGGGATCTTTTCTTCCAACCCAGTCAAAGAGCTCTTTGTATGAGTGACTGTAAATCATTTTGCTGGTAGCTGCATTTATAATCACGCAGGCTTCGTTCACTGGCTTTGACCTGCTTCTTACATAACTTTGTGATGAATACTGATGGAAAATGGAAGCGTGTGCCCCTGTGTGGCGTGTCAGACTTTTTTTTTTTTCTTTAATGGTAGTGGGTGAGGCTGAGTAAAGCAGCTCAAACATGGACAAGGCAGTCTGTTGATGGAGGTGGTCAGGCGGCCTCAAGAACCTGTTTTATCCCTGACCTGGTTCTGATGTTTGCTTACTCAACTCCAGCCAGTAATATGTACGCTGACATTTGTAATATGTTCCTACAAAAAAAATTGTAACATAATTTTGTGTTTTAGTAGATATTACTGAGTGGGTAAGCATTTGAAATATAGTTAATAACACCACTGATGGAGCTGGTGTAAAAGGTGAAAGACAACCACCCTCACAGCCATCCTGGTGAAGCTGTAAGAGAGACATCACCAGGTTGCCTTATTTCCCTGTTTTCCTCTTCAAAGTGATATATCAGAAAGTCCTTTGCTTCCAGGAAATGGTTTGCAGGATAGAGGGCTCCATGTCACCGCTAAGTGTTCTTCATCAAGGACAGCAGCCTATGCCGGAGGCTGATAAGACAATGACAATAAATGCTTAGGCAGTCCTGTAATCAGTTGTATTGTGCAATTCCTGTGGTGAACTTGAATATTTTAAGAACGGGGGAAAAAAATCTACAGACGTCTTTTATCTATCTATTTTAGTCACTGAATCTTTGCTTTTGTGTGTCCTCCATGCTTTTAGGACCTTTCCTTTATCTGACGTCGTGAAGAAGCGCCCTTCTTGTGAAGTCCGAGCCCTGAAAATCCAGAAAACTGAATTTCTGCGCTTGTCAACCTGCTGTTTGAACCATAATGCCTGGAGCTGTGGATCGCATGGAGCTTAGGAAAGTCTCCACGGAGGCTGATGACGACAGCACCGACAGCCTGGATGACCGCTACACAGAGCCCATCGACTCTGAGAAGGCCACCATCAACAGGTCGGCAGCCAAGAAGTTTTTTTCCCTTCATTCTCAAACAGTGTTTTAACTGAAAGCACTTTGATGTTCTGAGAAATGATCCACCTGGAATTCTGTTGGAGATTTCTAAGCAAGTCTACTTCTCCCAGTAACTGGGTTAATTGCATGAGAACAAAGTCTTTATCTTTGGTGTAAATGACCATTTGTCACCTTCTCAAGTGTTAATCTAGAATTAATTATTTAAGCTGCTGGTCTAATTAGAGTGCTGGTTTTACCTCGGGGCAGCTAGTCAGTGATTAATTATTAAAGCTGGTGTGACTTGAGGTGAGTGACAGGAACTGTTGACTGCTTTGAAGTGACAAGAGTTAATTTTTTACACGCTATGTAAACTAAAGACCCTGAAACACTCAAATGACCTCAAATAACCAGCAAAGACGGACAGCAGCTGATTAAAAATTATTTTTCTGTTGCACTTGCGCTTGAAAACAAACACTGCAGCTGATGGCAGGCGGGCAAATCACAAGATAGAACACTAAAAGTTGATATACACATGAAGTGAACTTCCCACTGCTTTTGCATGTTCTAATGTATGTTTTTTTTTCTTGGTCCTCGCAGCCAATTCCTGGATGATAATGACGACGCAGAAAGCCAGAAGTTCCTGTCAAATGGGATGATGAAGAAGAAGAAATATGAGGAATACCATGAAGAATATGTAAGAGGAGTCACATCACATTACTGATAGCCAGCATCTGTCAGTCAGAGTAAAGGGTTTATCTCCTAACACACAATCTGCACATTTTACAAGTACATCGAGAACGAAAACAACTGAAACTAGAAAAGCACTCAGAGAGTGCAGACCTCCACCAAGGAGCTTCAGTCCACCCCCAACACAATCTCCCAATTCACATATTTTGTATGGAACATGAAAGATACAAATGTGATTACATACAGTTGAAATTTCCTACCGATAATGCAGCGTTCACCCCATCCGACCTAATGAACAAGCACGGTCTGTAGCGCGGCAGCTCCTAACAACCGGAGATAAGAATGCCGGCCCAACCGTGCTTATGTCGCTCAGCAAGGAAAGAGAACTCTGTCATTGTCGCTGTTTGTCACGTGGAGCCCCAAAATCTCATGGGGTCAGAGGGGGTTACCCCAAGAGTGCCCTCTGGTGGCTTTTAGAGTAAACCGCATTTAATTGTCCATTGTACACGTACATTAAAAGAAATTCCTGGATCCAGACGGTGATCTGGATCAGTAACAAGATTTCATCATTTCCTATTTGTCCCATTTCACACATTTCCTGAAAATTTTATCCAAATCCGTCCATGAGTTTTCAAGTTAATTTGCACACAAACAAAAAAAACCAACCAACCAACCAACGCTGGCCATCACATAACCTCCTTGGTGAAGGTAATTATTCTTATTTCGCCAACAATTTAGTCGGAAAATAGGCGGTTAAGAACAAAAGAAAAGTAAAATATCTTAAACAAACTTTGTGGTTAATATTTATACTGTTCTAAATCTGCTGAGACTGTCACAAAACAGAAACCCCTTTTGGTATCAGTAATATTATTTATTATATCTCCAACAATGGATAAACCACATAACTGGTCATTTTTTTGTTTTTATTCCATGTTGTTAATTATTAAGGATGTTTATTTTCCATGTGAATTTATAAAAATGTCACCTATTCGTCATCGTGTTCACTTAAATTTCCAAACCTAATCAAGTTTCAGCATACAGTAAAAGGTTTTTGAAGACACATACCACATGATGGAGCTTGTGAGTCATGCTGAGAGCAGCAATGAAGGGAAAGAGAAGGAGGCGTGGTAGCAAATCGAAGTCTGCATTATTCATATTTAGCAGCTACATGATTACCTTTTACTGTGTAAACCCAGCAGGTTTTGAGAGTTTGGTGGCGGTAGAACGGTGTCAATATTCATCCTCCCTGTTTATTTAAATAGGATCACTACAGTGGTTCAGCAGGGCTACAGCCATGGAAATGTCAGCACTTCTGAACTGAAGTTGAAGGTCAATTAAATAAAAGTACTGGAGCCGAACTAAGCACCCAGTTTTCAGCAGTGTACAGGACGTGAGCTGACAAAGTATTTACTGAAGGCATCAGAGTCTGGTGTGGTAGCCACTCAGTCAGAGTTTATTATTATTATTATCGCATATCTGACAATAACATTACTCAGTGAGGTTTTAAATATATCATCACTTTTCAGCACTGCTCTCTTGCATTGCACATACAGATCTCTTACCGTCCTCTCTTTCTCTCTGAGCAGCATCCCGGTCACGCCTCCTTCGGCATGTCTGTCTTCAACTTGAGCAACGCCATCATGGGCAGCGGCATCCTGGGTCTGTCCTTCGCCATGGCAAACACTGGCATCGTTCTCTTTACGTGAGTACACTGCAGCACAGCAAACAAATCGACATGCATGCTCATGAGGGCGTGTGTGAGAAAAGGACATGCAGCTATTTGAGTCATTAATTCTTTGATTACAGAGAGCACAGTTTGGACATGCAGTAGATAGTGATTTGATTTTAGATTTCTTTAAAACATTTTATTCTTTGGCTATCTGGAAGCTGAGTGGTTGGGTTCAGATGCCGTAAGAAGTGAGTCCCTATTCAGTTGGACCCTTACTGCATGTTATTTCCCCGCATCTGCTGTCTCTCTCCACTGTCACTAACTAATCAAGACAAAAATGTCACAAAATAATCTTAAAAATAACATTCTGTTCTTTATACTGCCTCCCAACACTAAGCATAGCTCAAGGGATTTATTATGCTGTTGGGTACATCTCAAGATGACTGACAGTGTCACCTGAATGAAGGCCCTGAAGTAATCCACAGGCATGACTGACTGACACAGATTTCTCTTCCACTGACATTCACAAACGAGCACGTCTATTTCAAATTTAATTATAGAGCAGTCTTAGCTGGCAGGATTGTCATTATGGGCTTTGCGGAAAAGATCGAAAACTACAGTGTGTCATACAAGCATTTCCTGCTGAGCCTTACTGGGTGCAGTGGTAGGTGTGTGAATTATGTCATGTGCTCAGTGTGATGTGAGAAAACCATTTCACCTTCCCTTAGCAAAGCAAGTTGGGCTATTTCTTGAGCTCTACTATGCGTTTATTAAGACTATGACACCATATCTGAAGTATATGGTGTTGGTATGTACTGTTGTTATTAGTAAAATATAGATATGCATTTTGAAGTAGTAAAATGGCAACAGAACGTACCTGCAAGGTTGAGTTTTGTTTACATTTTAGGGTGTAAGTAAACATGCACATGCTAACTGCTAAGTATGCTAACATTAGCAGTGCTAATGCATCGCCAGTTTATCTAAGTGTAGCATGTTCACATTTGGTAGCATGTAGTAGCCTATTTAGCACTAAGCACAAGCTACAGCTGAGCTACAGCTAAAAGAAACATCACTACTTTTGCAGGAAGCTGCTTATAAACCAAAGTATTGGGCAGATTCACATTTTGACTTGGTGACTGTTGCATACATAAATCTTAATTCTGATCACATTACCACCTGGAACAGAGAGCAGCTCTGTCTGAACTCCTGCCCCTCAGTTGCTCTGTCATCTCTCACCCAGCTGTCTGTCCCGTGCACGTGCATTATCAGCATTCATGGAGGACTTCCACCATCCAGCACCCCGCTGTCCACCCACTTAATGCCCCGTTGAAACCCCCCTCTGTGGTCATAATCCATGCCCCTGCTGCGTGGCCACCTCATGGGTTGGCAGTGTTACAGGGAACAAGAGTGGAAAAGCTGCCATAGCTCGTGCAAAACCACCAGCAGGACAAAAAGAAACCGGGGGTTAAATTACTCCTGGAAGCTGTAAAAGTTAAGCTCCGTCCCAGTGCTTCCAGCATCGCCCTGCTGACAGACAGTATGCCATCTAAAGAATGCACTAAATGGACGTATTGACGTAGCATTGACGTGACAGAGCGCTGGCCATGTTTGAACCATGCTGAAGTCGTGTTGAAAGCACACAGCGTCCCCCGAGACGAGCCCGCCGAACACACAAACAACTCAATGACACACATTTCTGAGCAGCTGCAGAATGTCACACCTTCTTTGATGTTCCCTGTTTAAAAGAGGAAGGAAGAAAAGGTCCTGCCGGGATTGTCTCAGCGCAGCTACATCAAAGTAGACAGATAGCTACGTCTGCTCCACCTAACTTGTATGTTTGTCTTTCTGTGCAGAGTCCTCCTCGTCGCTGTGGCCATCCTCTCCTTATATTCTGTGCATCTGCTGCTTATGACAGCTAAAGAAGGAGGTGGGTATTTAAGTCCTCCTAATGACCAGTGATGAAAACAGTGGTTCTCAGCCTGGGGGGAGAGACCCCACAATGGATAGAAAATGAATGAATGGGGTCCGTAGCTGGTCGTCTAAGCAAGAAACAGGAAAACAACTCAACTTAACTGCACAAAGCCATATATATGTTTATGAAGCACTGTACAGTTTCACTTCTTGCCTCCAGAAATATTCAAATACTATTTTAATGTGTCCTCTTCTGCAATCGGGATCTTAACTCCTGACATTCACATATCATTAGTCTATGGAAGTTATCATTCTTTTACTTTTCTTTTAATGATTTTCTAGAAAACTTTAACATTTGCAGTTAATGTTGATGGAAATTTGGTCGATCAAACTATATTTCTGTACTGAAAAGCCATTCTAAGGAAAGTGCAGCAATACTGTTTTTTTCAGACAGTACTTTAAAGTCACTTGAAGTGCAGCTGTATTAGTAGCAGGAGCAGGTTAAGCAAGTTTAGTAAAGTGGTACCAACACACCTGATTGTTCTTTCCTTGTCTTCATGTTTCTTCTGACTTGTTCTCTGAGGGTAATTCTCCATCGACTTCTTTCTTCCTACAGGATCCCTCATCTACGAGAAGCTGGGAGAGAGAGCATTCGGCTGGCCTGGAAAAATGGCTGCATTTGGATCGATTATCATGCAAAACATCGGAGGTAAACCCTAAACCAGTGTGTTCAAGTAAACAGATGTAAAACTGAGGAAAAGCCTGAATAGATGAGTAAAGCAGTGATTGCAGATACTTGACTGTTGCCCATTAGTGTGACGGATGTTTCTGGAGACAGTGGTTTTCAGTTGTATAATAGTGTGTGCTTGTAATGTGTGTAGGTGAGGGGTATTTGTTGGGAATCTCTCAGTATTTTCTCTGTTGTTGTCCTGCAGCCATGTCCAGCTATCTCTTTATTGTGAAGTATGAGCTGCCAGAAGTGATCCGAACCTTCTTGGGCTTAGAAGAAAACTCTGGGTGAGTGTGTGAGCTTCTGAAGATAAAGCACGTTTTTTTGTTTTGGCGTGAGACATCTCTTGTGATTTTAATCCTGCGCTGTGTTTGCAGTGAATGGTACATGAACGGAAACTACCTGGTGGTGTTTGTGTCAATCGGAATCATCCTGCCCCTGTCTCTCCTCAAAAATCTGGGTAAGGACACAAGTGATCCCTACAGCCTAAATTATGTTTGACCATCAAGTTGTATCTTGCTCAAATGTTTCACCACATGTTCTGTGACCTTTAATCTACTTACTTCTCATATCGTTACTGTGCGCTGACTTCCAAGAGGTTTAAGTGTTCACTTCCCGCTGCCTGTAGCCAAATTCATCAGTGCTTCCATGTTCTGCCCAACCAGAAGTAATGCAACACTAGTGTAACCCCTTAGTCAGCTCCAGCAATTAGAAGTTATAGTAACATAACACTGCTAATAAGCCTGTAGTCAGCTGCACCACTCAGAGGTAATTTATGAACACAGGAGTCAGATCAGGCTCAGCTGGCTCAGCTCCAAAAAGCCCGACTGACCAGATGATGTAATTAAGACAGTTAGACATAAAGCAGCAAATAGGTTCGAGATCTGAATGTAATAAACAACACCAGTGACTTTGGCACCCGCTGGCAGTACATTTGTATTTGTCTGCACTGGTCAGCGGCTCTTTTGAAGCATGAAGGCTCAGCTCAGTTCTGCTCGGATTGATTTTTGTTGTTTTATTCTTGGGTGTGGGTCATAATGAAATTGAAGTAAAAGCCAAAAAGGAAGAGCAGAGTGCAGAGTAAGAAAAGAGAAGTGTTTTTCACTCTCCAATGTTTTCTCTTCTGTAGGTTACCTGGGCTACACCAGTGGATTTTCCCTTTCCTGCATGGTCTTCTTCCTGGGCGTGGTAAGTTCAGCCTAGACAGCTAAAATACATGCTACTAGGATATGTAGTATAAATTGATATTCTAAAACTTCTAGATTGAGAGATCAACATGTAACAGTCACACACCACTTTAGTGATGAACCAACCCAGAATGACCTTCCTCTCAGCCATCACAGCTCTTTGGACATGGTAGCATCTTATAGCTAGGTTTGTTTGGTGTCATAGCCCTCGGCTTTAAGGACAGAACTTGCTTTCAGTGTTTGCAAGGGTACATGTCTGCACAGATCACTCTGTGAATGACCACTTGCAGTTTAAAGGTTTTGACTGTGCAGGCTGTTCACACTGCAAGAACGTGTACTACACATAAGCCAGAAGAACAGACTGTTCCCAGAACAACTGTTTGATATGAGGAGAGACTGCGGGAGAAAATCCTCTGTCATCCACAGGTTTTTAATTTATCATTAAAAGAGTTCTAACTGAAGTAGTCACAGCCAGACTTGGAGGGTGCTTTGATGTGTTGTTACATGCTTTTCATCGATGGAGCCCAGACACAGTAGGAAATTCTAAGTTCTCCAGAAATCCTGTGCTATGTCCGCTCACTGTGCTCAACACACCTTAGGAATAATCTCTAACACGATGCTACAGCCAAACTTGTTACACCCTGTTAAAGTGCCAAGTCCCAGACAACCTTACAGAAGCATCCACAGGAGTCCTCTGTGATTTTCTGTGTTTGATATGAGGGCCAGTGCTGCCATCTGCATAACAGACCGATTCATACCTGTAGTATGAATAGAGCTGTGTCCACTGACAGCAGCAGTTATATATATGTTCACATCATATCAAAGTTACTGTAGTTTTTTTCACTTGTAAATCCAAGTTAAAATGAGGACATTTTAATCCTCACATATAATGAACCATATTAACTGTAATTCAATATTAACAGCTATCCCAGTAGAGGCTTGTGTTCACCAGGTGGTTAGAGACAGGACACAGAAAGAATGTTAAAGTAACTCCCTGTGTGTTAAATGTGTAAATAAGCAGCCGTTAGCATATCTACCAGCTTGAACAGGAAACAATATGTTAGTGTGGTGTTTACTATTATTTCTGCTGAATCCAGTTTGCCCAAAAATTAAATATTAAATATATATATATATAACCACATAGCAGTAACTTGCTAATTGGTGTAGTGGACTAGTAATTACAATAGGTGCCTGACAGCTTCTAATATGGCCACCACAGTTTGCTTTACCTGGAATCCTCTGTTTAGAAACTTGTGACTGCAGTTCACCGACTAGGAAGATTATTTTTATCAGACCTCATTCATTTTCAGAACATTAAATCACTTCATGTTGATCTTTTCCAGGTAATCTACAAGAAAACCCAGCTGCCCTGCCCTCTCCCATTCTTCTACGGTCCTTCGTACAACCTCAGCACGAACGCATCACATATGTCGGGGCTGTACGCGCTACGAGACAACTCAACACAGATGGATTTCTCCCGGGCCGACGTTTCCCCGGCGGTCACCGGCAGTCATGATGCCCATCACTCCACAGGAGTCCACTTCGAGCCTCACCCTGATGAAGAGGAGATGTGCACGCCCAAATACTTTGTCTTCAACTCACAGGTGCGGTGGGGCTGGTGGCGACGGAGGCAGCGGGTCATTTGTGGGGCTGATTGAAGAATGTTGGATTGATTGGATTTTTCCAACTTGCATGGTCACTTACATGTTAACACAACCCATTTCTAAGTGTCACCACATTTTCAACTGAAGAACTTGTTGCTTTATCAGCTACTCACAGATGCAAATGTTCCCCCTTGGACTCATGTTACCACTTTAACAGCAACTCAAAGAACAAAGTTAAAGATCTTCCTGTTGATAAGGCAAAAAACGTAGAGAGGGAAGAGCACATAAACCCAAATGGTGAACTTGGGTTACCTGATATAACGTGAAACTGTAGAGATGAGTGAAGTGGAAACGTGGGAATGAAAGTATTTGCAAAGACATGTTTGGTTTTCCAGGGTGTGTTGTGGCCTGTGTGCGGTTGGGGATCAGTGTCTGAGCCTGTATGACCTTAAATCATGACAGAAATATTGCATGAAGCATTAGACTCCCTCTAGGTACAGCGTCAGTTGCATAAACTTGATTCACAGAAGTGTTTTGCAGGGCAAGTAGCCACTTTAACCTTTAACTAGATCACTACCTGGCTTTCCATGTTATTTTGTTAAAGCGAGCCTCATAGAAGAACTAGTACTGACTAAAAGAACACTTGGAATAGCTTCATCTGTTTCAATATATGAAAAGACGACAGGTAGTCTGCAGGTGCACTATGTTCTGTGCCTATGTGAGACCAAGACAGCAGTGGGTGTCCCTAATCTGAAACATCTTTTAAGAACTGCTAACACCTTTACACGTATTTTATAGAAATATGTAAAGACAGTTGCAAAGAGTTGTTGGTTTGTTTAACATTGTATTGACTGTGCACTGAGCTTTGACTGTTATTGTTTGACGTCCAACTGTGTGGTGAGTCAGAACTTCTCAGTGCTGAGGAAAAGGTTGCTAAGTGCTCCTTCTTTTTTCTTGTTTCCACCTTGGAACTGCACCACCACCCGCTGTCAAACAGAACAAGGCATTTCTGTTCAATAGCTGCCATCACTGAGTTTTGTTTTTTACTGAAGTTGTGTGTCTTACATATTTTCCCGTCTTGTTTTTCCACAGACAGCGTACACTATTCCCATCTTGGCGTTTGCCTTCGTGTGCCATCCTGAGGTGCTGCCTATCTACAGTGAGCTGAAAGAGTAAGTGCACTTAATACCTTTGCATCAAGCCATGAAGCACCATCAGGACCTCTTAAACAAACCTTTAGGGTCAGTTCACCCATTTCCTCACTATGTAGCCATGCAGATAGATTTTTGTATGCCAAAGCATGGAGATATGAGTCTTTGAAAACCATTAGAATGCATGGAGATGAATGTATTGACGATGTCCTGGTCACCTTAATGATTAGATGGTGTTTTTTAGATGCAAGAATGTCATGAGCAAAGTAAGCAGTCAATGCACGGCTCAAACTGTAGTGTGCTGACATTTTAAAAAACACAGATCCAGGCTTCCAACAAACAAACACCCAAGGGAACCGATCCTGTCAGCCTACAGGGTGGGGCCTTCATCTTTATGATTTTTCTTGAGAATGGGTTTCCAGTTCAGACATGTGTGGCTGAATGAGTGAATGACAGACTATTACAACTTGCCAGTGTGTGGTGTAGAGTAGTTTTACAGTGTTCGGCCAGAGTTACAGGTGAGCTGGTGTTCTCCAGCTGCAGAGAGTGAGAAGGGTTGGGTACAGAGAGGCAGGAACTTCAACAGAACATTCTAGAGGAAGCAACGGTGTAGAGCTGCAGCGAAGCAATTTAAGGCAGGAAGGGAAGAACTTAAATATGCAACTTCGATATGCAGCACTGGTGACACTGATGTTGTTGAACCCTTTCTAAAAACTCTCAACTCCAACTGTACCAAACGTGATTCAACAGAAATGAAGCACAATAATTCTGCATCTATTTTAGTCATAATAGTACCAGGCAGCCTCTTTAGTTAACGTGCAACACTCAGAAACCTCCCAAAAACAAAGATTTTCATAACAGAAAACAGCCTGGTCCCAGTAGAGCTGTATGACCATGAGCAGTAAAACATCAAATGAGCACACACAGAAAACAAAGTGTGGACTCTTCAGGCACTAAGCCTACCTGTTTCTGTAAGTGATGCTAATTTACTTGAATACCACATAATGAAAGTATTTTCTGTAATTTCCATCATGGCATTTTAGGTTTGGGCAGCACCTTTAACGAGGCAATTAAATCTAAACGTTCTAAACTGATGTGACGTCTGAACATGAGTGTGTTTGTTGTGTCTGCAGTCGCAGCCGGAAAAAGATGCAGAACGTCTCCAACCTGTCCATCTTGGCCATGCTCATCATGTACATGCTGTCGGCACTGTTTGGCTACCTCACATTTTATGGTAAGAGCAACGATACACACACGTATCGAGAGTCAGCTCTAACCAAATGCAGCGGGATCTCCTTACTTTTGTTTTCCAGCCTTCTCCAGAGCTTAAACTGTTCCTTTGTTTCCTCTCCATCACAGATAATGTGGAGGCAGAGTTGCTCCACACCTTCACCAAAGTGTACAAGTTTGACACCATGTTGCTGATGGTGCGTTTGGCTGTCCTCACTGCTGTCACTCTGACTGTTCCCATCGTGCTTTTCCCTGTAAGTATAACATGCATAAACAGAGTGTCTCGGTTGTGTCATAAAAAGGCCTTTATGTTTTTGAGCCAGAGTTCTCCGATGACAGGTACAGCAATTAGGTTTGGGAAGCAGAAAATCTTTCTTCTTTGTAAAATACCACAGCAGGGGCTTATTTCTACTGCTCCTTCATCTCTCAGCATCATTAAATAGAGCCTCACTTAAGCAGCAATATAATTTGATTTACGTCAGTGAACACAAGCACGTTCTTCAGGCACAAGCAAACACACACCACCCTTGTAAATTTCGAGCATTACTGCCACTCTGTGTCATTCTGCTTACAGACGGTGTTTTGTGTTTGCTGCCGAGTCAGTCTTTTTTTTGTCATTTTCTGGACGCAGCTGTTTTTTTCCTGGCGCTTTGGTAAAAAAAAAAAAAAGAACACACTGTTCAGTTTGGAACTCTTCTTGTTTCGTCATTTCAAATCCCCTGTACACAGGCTGAAGTCGTAAAAGCCCACACCTCTAAATTACACAACCACACACATGCAGACACGCTTCACGACTGCAACAGGAAGGCCCGTACCACTTTTTGTGTCCGAGTTTTCTCACAGCACGGGGTCGGAGGTCAGCCTGTATGTGATTTCTAGTCACCAAATCTTATCGGCTCAGTCACACTTATTCACACATGCACACACTCTTTTTCCTTCCCTCTCCATATATGGCCATTGGCTAATTTTAGCCTGGCCCTTATCTGACTTCAGAGGAACAAAAATGGCTGCTGGCCAGAGGAAGTTTCCGGCCCCGTTTTAGCTTTCAGCAACACACACACACTGAGAAACAGTCACTCAGACACTTGGTCTAACGTAAAGACAAGCAGCTGCTTATTTATGAATTATTACTAAAGTGTTTGTAGTTACAGGAGGCTGCCACCAGGGGGCAGCATCTCTGTTAATATTTAGTCAAAGCGGAATGCTGACAGAATGATGCAGCAGTGACTCCATGTTTTGGAAACACACCATGACACAGCACGCGCGTGCACACACACACACACACGATTATACTTAGTTAAATAATGCACTACTGGGACATTTCTTTGTATCTGTTCGTTCTTACATTCACTGTCTCATTTGTACACACACACACAGTACGGCAGCATCACATTTAGCTTGTGTTCTCGCAGTGGCTGTCCCTAAAGCAGACTCCCCCCTCAGCAGACACTGCTGCTTTTTGTTGTCAAAGAGAACGTGAGAGAGGATTCCCCAACCCCCACCACCCTCATCTCTGCAGTGGAAGTTTACAGGCTCAGAGTGGACAGTGGAAAAACCCTCACCCTGACCGCTACCTTCAGGCAGATGTAGACGCAGGCCGTGAAACAGAGGCTGAGCAGAAACACAAACCCCTGCCAGGGCCACACAGTCCTCCAAATGTGCTGCGTTAATGATGGATAATGTTCGGGGATCTGCATCTGGATCTGCTTCAAACACAGTGCTGGCAGACGTATAGTGTTTTAAGCTTTTGGAAACCAACCCTAAATGCAATCTGGAAATTTTTGGTTTCGTAGCTGTTCTGTTCTGTGATCATCATGACTGTGTAATGTACATATGTGCACCCATAATTATGGTTGGTATTCAAGAATTTGGAAACTCCAAGTCAAATAGGCTACAGCAAAAATGGCATGATCGTACCAATGAGGTATGATTACGGTGCTTACTCTACCCATATAGCCTACAGATGCATTTCTCTAAAAAAACATGTTAAAATAAAAACTACCAAATTAGCCTAAAAACTACAACAGTTACACTACATTTTAGTGAAACTGACCTCATTTAGTGATGATTTTCCTTTAAATCATTGATGTAAGTCTAATAGATTGGAAAAATTGATTTAAATGCTAATACAATGCTCGCAGACTGATGCAGACATAACATCCCTATGTGCCATATAAATGATCAAAATGAATTTTCTGAAACTAAACTAGGTGCAATGAACAAGAAACTGTAAAGAATATATTTTGTAGGACGATGTTGTGTCTCAGCCTCACATTCTGGGAAGAATATCCGAGAGCGAGGTGCAGTATCTGCGTCTTATCATGTTTTCTGTTGGTTTGTGGGCGCTGTGGTTCTGTGTTGGCCACTTTCGGTGTAAAATAAAATAATTTCTCTACTTGGGAAGTTACAAATTCTGGCTTTCTAGACCAGCACACTGATAGCTTTGCCTTCTTAAGCCTTGATTACACTCCTTGCTGACGTGCACATGGAAAGTGCAGACAAAACAGAAGCATGGTTGTGATTAAACTGCTTACTGGACCGCTTGGAGTCCGTCTTGAGGGCTCTCCACGTGTGCAGTAGCTTCACGTCTTTGCAGTCTGACAACATTAAAGGCTACCAGTGAAGATTTTCTGCATTGAATTGCTGGTGGTTTTGTTTAACATGAAACCTTTGATTGTCAAATAGCAACATCAAACTCTGGCTTCATGACTTCATGATCAGTTTATTTTTTTTAGTTAACTCAGTGTGTAAAACATGTTTAACTCCAACTGAGTGCTTTGACTGATAGAGAATGTCATTCAAAGCCAAAGCCTCTCTCTCAGAAAGTAGAGAAGGGTGAAAAGTAAAAGTAACAAATAGGGAGAGTTGGAGGAAGGACATAAAAATTTGATAAGGACAGAGAAACACGAGACTGAAATGGGATGCAGCAAAGCAGCTGTGGTGAATTAGTGGAAATAGCAGGGCAGCAACTCGGCCCCAGTTAGAAGATATGTACTCATGGTCCTGTAATCAGCTATGAAGGTATTAAAAATGTCAAACAAATTCCCTCTGTCAGGGCGTGTTACAGACTGGTTATAGCCTGCATATACCTGCATGTGTATCCATGGAAAGGCATGAGTCATAGTCTGCTTTGGTGAGAAGGACTAGTTTTTAATGTGAATGAAGCTGCCTCAGCTGACACCAGTTGTTGAGTTGAAAAGAGTTGATTTGTGTAATTGTGCAGAGTTGGGAAAGTTTAATTAACTGACCATAACTACTCCAGCAGTAAAGTGAATAGTGTCACTGTAACATGGTTGAAAGATTGATGAAGTTGGATGCATGTGAGGCATCCAATCAAAAGAACTGCTCAGCCGCTCTGCCAAGTTTCCATTTGACCTTTGAGAATCTTGTCTTGAATCCTCCTGACCTTCATTCAGCATGAAAATACGGTCGACCTTCAGCTAGAGATTAACATTAGCTTTGTCTGCAACTGTCCTTGGCTCCTGTGGGGAAGAACTATATGGGAGCAGAAAGAATGTGCGTGGGGGGGGGAGAAGTGTGCAGTCACGTGAAGGATAGATGCTAACAGAGGCCAGATCACACAGGGCTTTGCCAGGATCCAGTACATAATGAAAGAGCTTTATGTGGAGTCAAGCATGCCCCAGTTCTCAGGATCCGGCTGGAGACTGAAACCACAGGAGAGGGCTGCAAACGAGCTGATTAACACCTCCAACGTCAGCTTTATGACTAACCATCATAAAGCAGACAAACTGTCTTTGTGTAGCGTTCACCGAAATATGTGTCTGTAAAGCTTCAAATGTTACCAGGTGGTTTCACTTTACCTGAAACATGCCATATATACACACATATCAACAGTTCTGAAGGAAGCATACCACTTTGCTTTTGATTTGATTGGATCTGATTTATACATGTAGCTGAAAACACACAAAAAATTATACTGATGATTTAAAAAATAATACAACAAACAATTACAGAGAAAAGAAGAGAAAGCGAAAAAAAAGTGTATGTGTTTAATATGTTTGAAAAGGACTGGGAAGAAGTCAGGACTTATTTAATCCCACCCCGAAATAAGTTTACAAAATCATGTACAGTCAACAATTTCACTGGGCTGCCATATCGCTCGCTGAGTTAAGGCGCTACCACATGGGCGCAGGTCACCAGCAGTAGTCGTGAGTTCGAATCCAGCTCACGACCCTTTACTGCATGTCTCCCTCCTCTCTACCCCCTTTCACCCTGTCTATGAATAAAACTTGAAAATCACCTGCCCAAAAAAATAATATTAAAAAAATCAACATTTCACTGTGTAGTTTAATCGATAAGTCCAACCTCATAGCACAGCTTCTTCATCCCATTCACCTGGTAGGAATCTCTGAACCCATGTCATCAATAATAATCAACAAGTTGCAAGGTGTCTTACGGTGCCCCCTAGAGGCTTTTATGTTCTTCCTCACTATACCTTCAAAAAATCCTTTGTTTGTACTTATTTTGAAATTGGTTGATGTTTGAGGTGTGCTTCAGCTCCGTCTCCAGGCTGTTCCACAGTCCGACCCCGCTATCTGTGATATAATTCTGAAATTTAATTCGTTCTCGTAAATTATATCCAACCCTACATTCTTGATAAAGTCGCAATTGATGTTGTAGATGATACGGTAATACTTATTTCCCGGCTTTGTATAGAAGTTGTACAGTTTGAAATTCAACAAACTGCTAATTAATATACAGTATGAGTGTTTACAAAGGGTGAATATTTACAGGAAGCTAATCCTGCTAAATATTTACAGTCTGGTTGGTTGAAGGACATGTTCATTTGAGTTTTTCTTTGATTTTGTTTCTCTTAAATTGAAAAAAGTAGGACTATCTTTGGTTTACTTTAACACTACCCAACTGCATCACTATTTCAAACACGGCACATAAAATTTAGCTACTTAGCGATTAGCTAGACAGTGTTAGCTTGCGTGCTATTAAGTTTGTCTCAATATTTCAGTTTTATGGGAGGCAAAAGTTAATATTGGCATTTGGTACCACGTTCTGATAAGGAACTAAAGTTTCAAAATTGTTATAAAAATGTAACAATGCTATATTAGTACATTTATCAGTTATAAGCAATTAGAAAACACATATTTTCAACTGTTACAAATGTAAATAAAGACATTAATAAAGGGTAATGAAGAGTCCTAAGGCTCATGAGGTCAATCTACATTTGAATATTGAAGCAAGCATGCAGTTAAAAATGTTAAATAGTTCATTCTTTGTGGTCCAGATGCTCTGTGACTGTTTTTCAGAACGTCAGATAAGCCAGTGGAGGGGTATTCTAATGAATTAGAGAGCTAGAGGGGATAAACAGCAGCCACACAGACATTTCACAACCTGAAAGCTCAAAAGTTGTTTTTACTGAAGTACAAAGAGAAGTCTTTATAAGTCTACGTTCAGAAGGACAGCGCAGTGTGTGTGCATCATCCTGTCCCAGACACAGTGTGACTGCTGGCTGCTAGTGGTGGTGCTGAGCTGCAGAGGTCCAGGGTCACCACTAGAGCGCTCATGTCTCCATCCACAGCTCTGTGTCTTCAGGCCTGTTTGCTCTTAAGTTTGTTTTGGCTCTAATGAAGCACGGCTTGTGAATCTTTTCTTAATCGGAAAGTTCCGGAATAGCTGTCTAACTTCAGGTAATGCTCCAGTGGTTTTGTAGTCAAAATCACTTTGATATGGCTTTCCTGTTGATATTTTTACTTGGAAGGGGACTTTTACCCTGCTGTAGGTGGTTTCAGTTGTCACTGTGCTTCTGTGCAAATTCAAATGTTTGACTGTTGAGCAAAACTGAAAGTAGCACTAACATTTACCAGCTGTCACACAGTGTCTGCCACCTGCCTCTTGTTTTGAATGTACTTGCATTTTAACATGTGATCAAATCTTGGCTAAACTCAGATTTACAGAGAAAACACTTCAAGCGCACATGGCTTATGTTTATCTAATTTCGGCAGATTTTGCAGAGCCAGATTGTACTGCTAAGATGTCAGTCCCTGGTTTGTTGCTAACTGGCTGAAGCCAGATGTGTCCAGGCTGATCCGGCCATGTGTACAGGCCGACAGGTAAAGATTTAGGCGTAAAAAGTCTGCAAATATCACACGGTGGACTCCAAAGGCTTTGCGCCAGGTAACAGTCGGGTGCAGAATAGTTTGGAACCTTGGGGAGAAATGCTGCATCCAGGCTCTAGTTTTCCAGGCTGGCCTAATTATGCAACAGCTGGTGGGAGTGAGCAGAGGATAGCAGTGGGGGAGGCACAGTTTTAAAACTTTAGGAGAGATGCAGTTAAATTATCTCTCAGAAGAAATGAGTTTTGGCTGAAGTGGTGACACTTCTTTGGCAGAGGACGGTGAAGTGCAGGCGTCACCCTGCTGCCTCCTGACAGTTAGGATGGAGGTCACTTGGTTCAATCTGACAGTGCAGAAAATCCAGTTAATTTGATTTTTTTTTTTCCACTGTGCCATGCTAACTGAATATAAATCTTGGGCTTAAGTCAGACTTGAAAGGCTACAGAAAGGGCATGTGGTGTTCTGCCAGCAGTGGAACAGATTACACATGTCTGCCCCGTTCAGGTAAACGGGTACAAAGAAGTGACTTTCTCTGAAACTGCTCTTCAGTCTCACAAACCCTGCTCTGCATCAGTCAGTAGTAGAGGAAGGAAGACAGGCGTGCAGAAAAAAACCAATGTGAGTGACAATAGCGGCTTGGTGACCCCACCCCCTGCAGACGAGCCCGCCCTCCTCTCACTATCGGCTGATGCAATCCCATGGTTCCATTGCGCTGCTGGAGATAATCCCCAGGCTTTTTGAATGGGCGCTGTGAGCAGCCCTCTTTGTAACCTTTCTCCTGGAGGCCTGCGAGCCAGCACAGCCTTGGGCTTCACCTGATACCTGCGACCTTTCACCCAGTGAAAGCTTTAACTGGCTGCCTGTGGCTCAGCAGCACCAGGCGTTCTTAGCTGGGATCTCCTAGTTCTGTTTCCATTCCTCACACACACACACACACACACTCGCCTCGTAGCACTTGACACACTTCAGTCAGTTGCCAAGTGTGGGAATCATTCAGGCACAGGCTGGCAGTCATGCAGACTCTGGCTGTTGAGTTGTTCATTTAACAGAGACACATAGCATACTGAAATAGTGCAACAACACTGCCACATTTTATTGTAGTCCACTGTGTAGTCCGCTAAATTTAGTGCTGGTATTAAATTCATTCCATCAAACCAAACTGTTACATTTTCAGCTACAATACTTTTTTGTAAGCCCAACACTAAAGTGTCAATACTTTGTGTTTTTCCAGATCCGCTCCTCCATCACCACGTTGCTCTTCAGCGGGCGAGAGTTCAGCTGGCTCCGCCACATGCTGATCGCTGCCGCCATCCTGGCCTTCAACAACACGCTGGTCATCTTTGTGCCCACCATCAGGGACATCTTCGGCTTCATCGGTGAGTCCAGACACTGAATACAAACAACTATGGCTTTTTACCATATTAAACGTACCTTGTGAGGGATGTTGTTGAAACATGACTAATATGAGCTGGTGGAACAGCGAGGGTGGCCTGACTAGCACCCGCAGTTCAGGGGTCGTTTCATGAAGTAAAGACGTTCGAAGTACAGAAGCTTAAAGTGTCGGGTCGAGTCAGCTGTGCAGTCGCGTGAGCAGTTTGTGACCATTGGATCTAGAACACTTGTTCACGTTCTCACTGCCACGTACTCACTAACAACAAACAGTACACATGCTTAGACAGGTCTCCTTTAATATAAGCTGCAGCCATTTTGAACTCATGACACCTGAAAGCTAAAATAACGGATCCTTCTCCTTTTACTGGGAAATTTAGAAGTGTCCTGCTTCCTCCTGACACCAGGTAAAACCATGACCTAGTTTGCGTAGGGTCTCCGTAGGCAGTCAGTCCAAAACGACCAAGGATTCTCAGGTTGATGTATTTCAGTCCTAATATTAGAACTCGGAGGAAAAGCACTTTATCAGCCTTCCTACTCACCCAACATTTAGTAGAGCTCCAGAGGTGCACTAACCTTTCAAGAGCTGCCAAGAGATGGCGTTTACATGTGCGTAAATTCTGTGGGAGGAGAGGATGTCACTGGCATGAATGGGGGTTATAGATACCATTTTGGTGTTTTATAGAAAGCAAAGTACTTGCAAAGGCAACAAGGTAAAGGCAGCTTTGTTAGACTTTTATTAGGTTTTCACTACATGATTATTGTGGCCTAAAGAATGACCATCTATAGAAAAGTGCCATACATAGAGGGAAATCTAATGCTATCAGTCAAAGTCATCATAAAATTAGTTTATTATGTGTTTTATCTCTTTATCTGAAAATGAGTAAACACTAAAATGCAAGTGTATCGGGGAGGAGGGAGAGTCTGTAGATGTATCAGTTACTGGTAACACCAGTGTATTGCAATACCTTATTGGAGTCATAATCTCAGTTTGTAAGAGGAACAATCTAAAGCACCTCAGATAACGCCCAGATTCATTCATTTTTACAAGCTACAGTTACTCATTGTGGGTTTTTTCTTTATTTAGAGTGCTGATGGCAGGACTATAATACATGAGTGATGTTAGCAGCTTCATTGCAACACTGCATTATTTCCAAGATGTAGCACTGTTATAGGCATTTTAAAGTCTGCAAGGGTTTTGTTGGGCATGTTAAATTAAAAGCTGCCCTTTTCTGCTTTTCAAATATGTTAGTATTTCAAAATGGAACTGTCTAAAGTTAAAGCTATCAGTCATCAGGATTTCTACTTTCTGGGCAAGAATCCTGCAGTCACACTTCTGTAGGAAGCTTCATGAAAACCTGTGAAGTCCTACTATTAGACAGAGGTGTTTATAATCTTAGTTTAACGTTTATTGTGACTCTTTATGCTAAGTGGCTAAATCAGTCTTCCTCTCCGCTTTGTTGCAGGTTCTTCTGCTGCCACCATGCTCATCTTCATCCTCCCCGCTGCCTTTTACATCCGCCTGGTAAAGTCAGTGCCGTTCCGCTCCCCGCAGAAGATTGGGGTAAGTGTGTGAAACGCACTCACAACCACACACACTCAGCTGCTTTCTCACTGTATCAGCTTTCTCCATTCGTCCCTTGAGGGCTGGAGAACGTTTTTAAAACGTGACCCAGCAGAAATGTCAGCAGACCCCTGCCGTGCATCTCCACACTCTGAATCCCTTCTTGTTCTGTCTCCCTCTTCAGGCGACCGTCTTCCTGGTTGTGGGAATCGTCTTCATGATTGGCAGCTTGTCACTCATCGTCCTTGACTGGATCCACAACCCTTCAGGCTCCAGCGACGGCCACTAAGCCCCGTTTCTTCCTCCTCTGATTCACAGAGTGCAGCCACCCTCGCCCCACCACACAGCATCTCTTCTGGTCTGTCTTGCTTTCTGGTTCCCTTCACTTCATCAATTTATGGACATAATGTGCTGCCCTAAGTTAAGACATCAGTTTTCCTCCAGAGAATATCACTGGAGGGATTTTTTAGTTCGATATTTTTTCCTCTTTTTTTGCTTTTTTGGATGTGACAACACAAACAGGAGAATCAAAACCCAGAGAGGGAGTAACAGACTCTGGTCTAACATGCCACCAAGACAGCCTAAAATCATCATTATTTTTAATGCCACCTATGAAGACACAGAACGAACTCGCTCTGCAGCCCTCACCTGAAGCACATCTGTGAACTGTGGTTTGCAGGCTGGAAAGATGATGCAAGTCAATCAGTCCTCTGAACTTGAAAGAGACATTTGGAGGTGGGGTGTGTCGTCATCCATGAAAAAGGAGCACTTCTACCGTTATGTTTCACTTTGTTTGTAGAGCTAACACACACACACACACACACCGCACATATCAACATCTGTATTTAAGCTGCTGTCCATAACTAAAATTTATCAAGCAGTCGGATCATCTCAAAACAACACGTAATCAGTGATTTAATTCAGTCTTTTATTCGGGAAATTGTGGTTTAATTGAATCAGAAGCGTTGCCAAAGTCTGCATGCACATACAGATTTAGTTGGCAGGTTCATTCTAGAGCTTCCCAGCTTCACAATATCTGGGATCCTTCTCTCCAGCTGTTTCCATCCCAGCTGTGCACGTGAAACCAGGAGGTGCTGTCAGTATTACTGTCACAGAGGGATCTGGACATGCAAGGCATGAATGTACATAATTAAGTGTATCTACTGAGAAATTGAGCGTTGTACATAATATCTTCCTTCGCCTCATAAGGCCCTCTGCCCTGCCATCCAGGTTGTATGAAGTCGCATGACAATTTACAACAACTAGTTTATACACACCTGCTGGAATATCATACTAGGCACCTAATATAGGGCTACACAGCTCAACATATGGGACCATATGTTGTTGTTTTTATAAGTAATTGGCAAAATACGTAAAAACCTATTTTGAACATGCAGTTCGGACAACTGAAAAATGAATCAAAGACAAACATGAAATTGTTGATTTGAATATTTGTATCAGTCATGGAGTGTATTTCCGTTGACGATGTTAAGATTGTAGTACAATATTTTGAAATGTGCCATACTATCTTCATTACTCCCTAAAATGTCATTCGAATGTAGGAAAGGCTTCTTTACTTTCAATGCGATTATGTGCTATTCAGGTTGGAAGAATAGTTGGGTAATTTGGGAAATACACAGAGAAAATTCGTACCACTCATGTAGTGCTAAATATGTTGCTAACATTACGGCTAACAGGCCGTTAGCTTTAGAAATCCAGAAAACGAATACCTAACTTCCCATGAAACCACAATTCAGTGTTGACAGTTTGGTTTTCATCTAAATAAAACTAATGAGATATAACAGTTCAGTTACTACGCTTTAGAAGTTCTGGTTGATGGATTTCAACTTTGGGCCATGCAAGGCTTGTTGTTTTCCTGTTTTTAGTCGTTATGCTAGGCTTAGCTAACTCCTAGCTACAGGTGCTAGGGTGACATTTGGCATTCAGACACAAGAGTGGCCTCAAGCTACGCATCTCGTTCTCAGCAATAAATTAAATGCCCTTGTTTTTTCTTCAAACAGTGGTGATTTGGAAGAAGAAGCAGCAGGGTAAATGGCACACACCTTATGTTGGCTGTAACAGAGGAGCTAGCCTGACAGTTAGGACCTAGATCTACATGCAGAGGGTGTGACTCAAGTTCGAGACTGTATAGAGACTGTATACTGAGTTCAATTTGTTCATGTTAACTATAGGGGTTGACTGATATGTCTTTATCAGAAGATCCAAGGAGATCAATAAGTTTGCTGTAAAAATTTAAATTTTGGTGTTATTTAACAAAGTTGAAAACACAATTTACTTCCTGTCAAGAAATAGTATCAACCCACTAAGCTCAGTGGAGTCATTGTCATTTAGCTCATTCTAATCAAACTTAATATACACATTAGAACATTTCATCATGCCTTTTACCTAAATTTTGAATCAGACATAAATAATAACGGCTAGCTTTTTAAATTGTGCCTTTTGGATTCCTGTCATCGTGATTGGCTTCTCTTACAGGTGCCTTCAGTAGAATAGTTGATGACGACTTCAAAACCTCAGATTTGTCTCGTTTCACCTCTTCTCCCAGCCAAAGTGGACAACATTTATAGATCCTGTGTGGATCTATGTACGTGAAGCAAATAGATATTTCAAATGAAATAGTGTATTATGTGCATGTCTTTGGACTACAAACATGGTCTTTTTGGACAATTGTATATGCTCTGTAAATAATCTTTATTTTATGGTACACTGACACTCATTGTCTGTGAGTGGGTTGTTGGGGGATTCTACCTGACAAGTCTTCTGCAAACCAGTGTTTGTTTTAGTATATATATAAATATAAATATATATAACGTGTATTACCCCTTTTTTTTCTCTTGCTGTATGACAGTAGATTTTTTCCTTTATTTGATGCTTGTATATTTGTAGAAAATTTGTTTCCTCTGTATACATTTTCTTGTTTTAATGGTGACTTCTCAAATCAGGATGTATTAATCAACAACCTACTTCTTAACACGATTTTCCCAGACGTCTCTGAAATACGGCATCAATTTTTCCGAGACTCACTGGCTCCTGCTGACCAACACTGGGTTACAAATTAAAGCCACAAGTAAGCAGCATTGATGTGTTTCGGAACACACTGATGTTAACAGAAGCAAGACGAGATCATCCAAAGTGTTATGTGACCACACTACAGGGAGGTTCGTACAGGACAGAACACCTGAATCATTTCACGGAAGCGCTCACTTTTCTACTGGTATTTATCACAAAGCAAGGATGAACCTGTCCTGTTAGCTCGTTCTAAACACCTACCAGGACAATCACACTCAGTTCTAGTTCAAACCTTACTGTGGCTTACAACGTGTCTCGCTGCTGTCATTGAAACATCTTTTAAAACCCAGTCTTGGTGATGTTTTATTTCCATGACGATACTTGAATATAAGCTTTCCACAGCTTTGATAAAGTCAGCAGGCTTCACGACCAGAGGGTCCACTTGGCCCGTTCACTATGAATGTTTAGCAATGGATTGTTCTCAATTTGAAAGTGTATCTCTCTCTCAATTCATCTTACGAATGTTTTACTGCAGCTTCATTAGCCTCCCACCATGGGCAGTTCACATTAGAGCTTTGCCTCTTCTTTAGGTTGGGTTTCATCTCTTTAAAAGGCTCATCTTACAAAGAAAGGCGAAAGGCAGCAGGATTATGTCAGAGTTCTCTTTACACTACACCTCGATCCACTTTAGTATCTCAGGTATTTGATCTGGATGAATATTCCTCTCACTTATGATCAGTTTCATATCTCTTCACCTCTTTTGCATGATTGAGCCAAGCTGTGCAACACTGTTGTACACTGTGCTGGCCTTGGTTAGAAGCCTTCTAGTGGATTTGTAAAGCCGACAAGTGCTCAGCTCAATGCTGACAGTGTCTAGAGAGTAGATGTACAGAACCACCTGCCTTATTTTTCTATGGACCCTCAGCCGTGGAGAAGCACTGGCTGTGTTTCTGCTGTTCACAGTGTCTCTGCTTCCTGTGGATCAGGCTGAACATTCAGATTTGTAATTTTACTGAAACAAAGGGGATGTTTTTTGTATCAGTGATGCTGTTTCATTATGATGAACAATAAAAATGTGAAATAAAACTGTTTGTGGACACTTTTGTTCAGCTGCCTTTATATTTTACTTGGACTATTATGTAATACATGTCTGTGACTTTCTATATTCAAACACTGGGGGAAAATGTCCTTGCTGTCTCACCGTTGCTTATATAACGTCTCTGTCCAAACTGACATCTGGGAAGTTATATTTCTAGCATGACGATTAGATATTAAGCCTCTAGGAACAAAATGGATCGTCTTGTTAGTGTGTAACTAACATCTACTACTGACATGTAGCACCTGCTTGTAATGTCTCAGACAGTCAAAATGAGGAATTAGGTAGCCTCTCCATTTATTTTTTCCAAACGGGTCACAAATCAAGCTGGAAATGACAACAGACAAGTGTGTATGGGTAAATATAAAACAGATCTGAAAATATGGACACATTTTCTTCTCACATTTAGGTTAGAATAGGCTAATAGAGACATATAGAGAGAGGTAATTAGAAAGTGTGAATACATGGATTTTTTAATTCAGTTTTTTCAATGGAAAAACCCTGTCAGACACCGATTATGATTCAAAACATAATTATTTTATATACACATCATAAGAACTACTTTTTCAGGGTTGTGAAAAGCAACCAAACACAATTAATATTGTACTCTGTCTAAATACAATTTACAAGTATTAATACTGGAGTATTCACTTCCTATGCACAAAACATAGGACTGACTACCGTTCTCTGCTCATAGGTTCAGCTCTACTTCTGTTCATCAGTTCCTTCTTTAAAGGATGCCATCTTTGAATCCCCCATCAAACACTCATTTACAGACTTTCATTCAGCTTTATAAGAGGACTAATAACCCCTGATTCAGATTTTCATTGATTCTAATACAAATCCGTCCATGTAAAAGTGACTATAACACAGGTTATAGTGTGTCTGAAGCTCCAGGTTTGTGTGTTCAGTCCCACCACATCAGAATGCAGGTCACATTCCTCCACACTGCGCTGCTGTAAATCTGGTTACCCAACACATGTGAGCTTCACCCTCTGGCCAACAACCTGCTGTAGCTCCTCTTCCTCACGACCTGCACCTCTCTGTTTGTGTGGCATCACCCTGTTCACGCATGGTTATTGAACTGTGTGCTCACTGTCTGTCTTCTCCCAGGAGCCCAGTGTGCTGCGGAGGCAGATGGGAGGTGTTCAGATGCATGACTGATGGATTGAAACCTACAGCGTTCTGCCACATTGTTTTACTGACGCAAACCATAACAGGATGTAGCAAGTGTGACTCACTGTACACAAACCACACACACCTGAATCCATTGTGAGTGCAGCGGTCGAAGAATAATGGAGTTTCCTGAAGTATGACACAGTTTAAAAACAGTAAATAAAACTACAGATCCATTCAGATGCAAACAATGTCATTAAACAAGGCTGCACTTGTCATTTTTCTGAGTCAGAGATCAAAACTGAGCTGCTTATTATTTGTAAAAAGTTCATTTTGATGGATAAATTCTGATCCTCCTTTACCTCATTTCTTTTCCCTCTTTCTTCCTCTTCTTCCCTCTTCACCTTTCCAACTAAGGCCAATATCCTCACCTCCCCCTTACCCAGGCTCCCTCTCCCCCTGCATCCCCCCCGCCCCCTTCCATTCTATCTTCTTTTTATGAGGATTAACTGTACCATTCTGTACAGTGGGCTAAATTCCTGGAATACGGTCACCGTTAATAACCTACTATCTGTGTGGGAAAAAGCTTCAGGAGCTGCAGTCTGCTGAGAACTGAAGTCACATTAGCCTGACATGGGTAAAAAAGAGAAAGCGCCTGCTTCTGATCAAAAGTTCCCTCTACGATGCAGCTTGACATCCACCTAATAACAGATGAACCTCAGAATGATTTATGTGATTCTGTCTTCATTTTATATTATCTAGTGGGATCAGTGTGTTTTGTCTCCACCAACTGCTTGGGAAAATACTTCAGCTGCTAAATGCTCCTCTGTGTTCTCCAGCTAGTTGCTAACTATGCATGTCGCTCATTGGCACATTCTGTCATTTGTTTGATGCTAAGTAGACAGCATGAAGTCACATTAACAGCTGCCTGGTGAAACCAAAAACAACACTGATCAGAATGTTGCCAGAATATTACAAACCTTGAAAGAAAAGATGCTAAAATGCAAAGGGCAGCTGCAGAGTCAGATAACTCTCTGTAGGTTTGTCACTATGTGCAACATCATTCATGAACACACAGTCATTTGATGCAGTGTTAGCATAAAAATATTGATTATAGCAGTTTTAGAAAAGCCCCAGTCTGATGGCTGGACAGGCTGCCATCCATCATTGATCAGATCAGGCTCCAGATCTGGGTCATGTGGCAGCATGGTTGTTTTCCATCCAGCCACATCTTTCAGATTCTCCAGGGGGATCCGAGGCCAGCTGGCCGATGCAGTACGCTCTGGGTCTACCCTTATATGCCCTTTCCAAAGTTGGATGCAGCAGGAATACCTCCACAAAGAAGGATCTGGAAAACATTCTGATCCCGTGATTCCACTTGACTCCTTTTACTTTGAGCTGCTTCCAGTCATCTGAGCTTCTTCCAGCGTGAGACCAGGAACTAATTCGGGCCATTTGTATCTGCAATGTGATCCTTTTGGACACTACCAGCAAGCATGCTACTGATGTAGCTGGAGACAAAGATTGCATCAGCAGTGGTGTTTGTTCTGGGATAAGCATGTGTGTGTTTGCATGTGTGTGTGCGTGTGTGCGTGTGTGTGTGTGTGTGGCATTTTGCTGATTTTTTTAAAGTATTTTTAGGGAGAGTTTTTTCCCATTTTATTGACAGAGAGAGAGACAGAGTGAAGGGTGATATGCAGAAACGTCTTGAGACAGATTTGAACTCATGACAGCTGCCAAGGGACTGTGCCCATGTGGTATCGCCTTAATTCAATGAGCTAAATGGCAGCCCATTGCTGTCCATCTTAAAGGAATACTTTGATATAAGGGAAATTCATATTTGCTGTATTACCAAAGTTACATGAGAAGGCCAGTTACAGCCAGGAGTTAGCTTAGCATGAATACTGATAGCTGGCTTACTCATTAATGTACTTAAATTAGTGTTTAAAACTATGTACGAACATTCTGGATTCATGGTGTCTATTTGAAGTTGCAACCAGATGAGAGTCCAGGTAATATCTATGCTCAGTCAAGAAATATTCTGCCACAAGTTTCACTTTTTAATTTCTGTAATTAAAAAAAATTGAATAAAATGTGCAGTTTTTATAAGAATTTGCAAAAAAGGCTCATTTGCTTGAAATTGGAAATAGAATTCTACAAAGTAATGTTGATTATATATATATAAAGCACAAAAAATAAGTGCATCTGGAAAGTCCAGTCAATTTTACAATCTTTATGTTAAGCTAAGCTAAGCTAAGCTAAGCTAGCAACTACTGGTTAAAGCTTCATGTCTACCTTATATACTTGAGTATGGTGTCAATCTTCTCATCTAATTTATGTTAAGACAGTCAACAAATATATTTACCAAAGTACTAAACTATTCGCTCAGTCAGGTAGCAACAAATAATGCCCTCCCAGTAATTATTTAAACTGACCTTCCTCTCTGAACATGTGAGTTATTTAAGGATGCAATGGCTGCATTCCAAACTGGGATAAAGACAGAAGTGCAATGTCTAAATGTATTTATGATGACAGTAACAGTACGTATAGGTGACAAAGGACGTCCTTGGCTGATGCCAGCATCCCCTGTGAACATGTGTAGGTGTGGTTAACAGACTCTTATGTAATATGGATTCAATCTCCATAACAGCTGAGAGGAGTCAAGAACAGCCCTGCACTCTCATCTGCTAAATGCCAATAAATGTCACCACTGCTGACTGAATTTATTCAATAACATGGGATGGATTGGATTTACAATTCAGAGCAGATGATTTGGTGAGCGTGAGCATGTGTGCTGCTGTTGTGACTGGTTCAACATTACATAAGCTCAGGCTGCTGGTTGGATGCAGAGGGCTCCTCTGAGAGCACCATCCTGCATCCATCACCGCAAAAAAAGGCTCACAGTGGCAGACGGCGTGCACGCACACACACCCACGCACACACACACACACACACAGTGAGCACAGACATATAAAACATACACTGTTGTGGTAATAACAGGTTTTTATGTTCCAATAGCAGGGTGTGTGTCATGTTGTCATCATGTGACTGACAGGATCCTATCAGCTCTCAGCACACACACACACACACCTCATCATGATGCCACACAGCAGTCCTCTTTATCCACACAGGAGGCAGATTGTAAATAATGGAAATAACAAAGTCCTTCAAGGTGAAAACAACTATCACTCACTGTGGATTTTTTTAAAACCACGGTTTCAAAAAGGATAGTGGGATGTTGAAGTCCTGTATGTGCATACAGTATACTGCCAGATCAGTTTTTATATTTGATTCAATATTTCAGATTATTCACTGTTAGTTTGAAGCTGCATTTCTATTGTACAGCTCTTGTATCTTTGTAGTCATTTAAACAGGATTCTGTGCAATTTCGAGTCCTTGTACTAATTTATTTATGTCATTGATTACATACCTTTGCTTTATGTTTGTATCCATTTTGCATCATTTTGTAATATCTGGTTTTTACCTTTATCATATAAATCAGTTAGTATTTCTTAAGGGAATTTTCTTCTGCACTGGTAAAAGTACTTGCTTTTTTACAGTGCATCGTCTATTCTGCTGTTTATATACACTGAAGTGTACACTGGCAGGTCTGTACCAGATTTCCTGTGGCGACTGTTTTTACTGGCAGGTACATTGAGGTTACATTGAGTATTGTTGGGGTGGGGTCGCCTCCTCAGGCTCTTTGGGTGTCAGAGATCAGAGCTGCCTGTTTGATTTGGTGGATCTTACTGGAAGGTGCTGCCTGATACACCCACAGTGGCAAAGATGGCGACACAGTGATAGAAACCACGTTCAGGTGTGAGAAGGCAGCATCTCTAGACGAGGACATGAAGCTCAGTGCACACAGAGAGGCTGGTCTTGATTCTGACCTCTCAGATCATAGGTGTGTTAAAGCAGCATCAAAGTAGCGTTTCTGTCTCAGGAGAAGGTCTGAGCAGAAACAGAAAGTCCTTTAATCTCGAAGAAGGACAAGAGACTGTCATCTTTGTTTAGAAGCACGCTTTGTTCAAGTCACACAATGGAAAGTCTGTATTTCGGTGTGTATTTAACCCCTTAATGCCGACTGTCACGAATTCGCAACATACAGCTGCAGCCGAGACAGCGTATATATTCCCCCAGTGCCGGTTCGTGCATATTCAATACATACCTAGGAACCTTTTGCAAGCACTGGTTTCTCTTAGGACCAGTTGGAGTGAAATTTGAGGATTCAATAAAAAAATTTACCCTTAATGCCTGTTGCATCACACCTTTACATCTATTACATGTACTATAGACAAATTAACAATCTCCACCTAATTTAACATCAGCTTAAAAGCAAAACCACAAATTATTTTTTATATATATAACTGTAAATAAATTCAGGCGTCAAGGGGCTAAACATAAATATACTACAGGCAGACATTTTCCTGCAGACCTGCCTGGGAACAAATCCAACATAGAGCCCTGACTTGTGCATTTTACCAGCTCTGGGTTCTTCTCCTACTGTGTTAGAAAACAAACCCATAACGTGCAGAAGCAAAGCCGTGACTCTGAACCCTCTGTATCTTCAGCTATATGCTCCCCTCTCTTTTCATTTCCCCCTTTTGTCCATGTCACACCCTTTCCAAGAAACTGATTTGTTTTTGCTATGTGTGCAAACACTGAGCTCCATCTCTGCAGTTTCATATGTCTCTGTGAAACAGCTTCTATACTGTACCCTGGAACTCTCTGATCCTGAGCACTCAGTGGTGTTAAGCTGACAAATCTTAAGGTAGTCTTCTTCTAATAAAAATCATCTTAAATGTTAGTCTCTCGTCACTTAGATTCTTGATTTCTGAAAAGTAGCTCCCTGTGAACATTACTTACTCATGGTGCACCTCAAGGTTCAATACTGGGCCCTCTGCTTTTCTTTCACACACTTCCTCTTATATAGTAAATATTAGTACGCACAATCTTTTATGTGCAAATGCTAGTAGTGTGGTTGCCGTTAACACTGAAAGCTTGCTTTACAAATGTTAATTGCTAGGTGTCAGTTTCCAACATTCAGGTAGAAGAACAATGAAAATATGATTAGACGGACTTTGTCTACAGCTCTCAAATTACTAAATCTGAAAGTGAAACTAAAATATATGAGCGACAGTTAAACTAGTGGCTGAAGAACGCTAACTTTTAATCAGTCACCTATGTTGGTATGTTAGTTGACTCCCTGTTCAACAACACAGAACTCTGTTTTGGATTTGTAAAGCTAAAGTGCATCATAGACACATCAGACACGTCCTATAGTGATGAAATAAAATGTGTACCACAATCTTCTTACTTTCTAAAGTACCGTTAGTCCTGGGGCTCATTTAATATCGGGGCTCAGTACCCATCCCTAGTTATATTGTTAGATCTTTGGTTGGTGCTTGTAATAAGGTACAACCTCTGTAATTAAAGTCTCACAACAAGCACCTGTTTTATTGACAGAGGTTTATTCTAATGGCCATCATAAAACTCACCTCAAGCCTTTTACAGCACTGTTATCTGAATGTTAACTGTTAGTGATATCAGCCCTGACATTACTTCCTGTGGACACAATAGAGATGCCAGATTGTCAAAAGATGTGTGACTCACGGTGTTCGACAGAAAATGTAACATTCCACACTGACAGGCAAACAATGACTCTGCATGTTGTTTTGGAAATGATCCCTGCTTGAACACATTGTTCAGTTCAAAGGCCATGCAGGAGGATTTTCTCATTTGTCCAGCTCCAAACAATATTAGGAAATAGCATGATTCCCAAAAGTAGTGCGGAAAAATCCCTGAGATGAGTTGTTGAAACATTACAACTACAGTATTAAGCTGTTTGTATTTACTCTTTGATACGGCAGTAACAGTTTGCTGTTGTGTTTTTGATTGAACATGCCGGCTCTCTTAAGAATGTACATAGAAAATGTGAGATGGCAGATTAAAACAACATAATGTAGATAGACAGTTTGGCTCAGGTACATTTTTAACCCATTTTTGCATTTTAAACCAAAGTCTGCTTTTTTTTCTTGATGTGCGATGTGGCAACGTGTTCTAGTCTGGGCAAAGTTACAACAAGTGCTCACAAGAGGACATAGTATCTGCAGCAGGATCAGTGTCTCTAGTTGACTGTATGTGTGTGTGTGTGTGTGTGTGTGTTTTTAATGCACTTCCCTTTCATTTAAAAGAAACGCTGGGTTGCTAAACACTCACTTCCGCAACATTTCAAAGAAAAATAGAATGCTTTTCAAGTACTATAAATATTTTACGTCTTTTTTTGATAGAGCTGGTGGGGACTGACAGTAAATGTGGCTATAAGGATTCCCACATGTTGCAAATTTGCAAGTATGTAAAATGGACAAAATTAGGTCCACCCTAGCCAGCTAAAATAGTAAAGAGCTGCCCGCTCATAATTACATCTGTGATAATAATCCAGCTATATATATAAAACACTGACAGGAGCTCTTCTTAGGTTTTGATATGGATACGTTTGCTTTAAAGGTCATTTCTGCCACTGTGTTTCTCTTTCCTCTTGGTCCAACAGTCTCACACCAAATGCATTAACAGCTGCACTGGTCAACTGCACAAAATGTATTAGTTTCACAATAAAGGATGTCAAATTGTGAGAGTTCTGTGTTTTATTTTGGTTTTCATTTTGTTGGCCTATTCTTTTTTAATGGCCTGCGTCAACGTCACAAAGCTCGCAAGTATGACTCTCAAGTTTTTGTCACTTTGCACATAAAAATAAAAAAGTGTGCAATGGGAGGGTGGGGGAGAGGTGTGGAATGAACCCAACACAGGACATTCACCCAAGAGACCGGGGTTTGGGTTTAAAGTTGGACCATTCTTTCTCTTGTTCTACTTTTACACTTTGTGTGTTCGGTGGTTATTTTGTCGTTTCTGGTCACTGTACACTTTTAATTACAGATGCTGCTTTAAGTCACTGATTGCTTTGGTTTACGCTAAAAATCTTTAGGTTTTAGGCACCAAAACTACTTGATTAGGTTTAGGAAAAGTTCAGGGTTTAGGTTAAAATACACCTGTGCAAATGCTAACAGCAGCAAGCACCAGTTGTTTTCTAGGTTGCTATGGTGATGAGTCCCACCCTAAGAATAGACCCTAAGAAATAGAGACATCTCACAATTTTCCAGCCTTTTTGCTAAAATAATACGTCCCTATTATGCATTTCGGTGTGAGACCAGGCTGCCTGTTCCACTGCTTCATTAAAAAGTTATTTCTGTGAAGCAAGACATAAATCTCAGTGCTCGATTTTGCTCGTCTTCAGTGGTGTTTGCTGCAGTGATGCTTTGGCATCATCGGTGGGCGTGGCCAGACATGCAACACACTAAACAGGAAGTGTGTTGTTGACGGAGCGAAAACTTAATTAGCAAACCAAAGTAACAGAATCTCATTTCAGAGTTCAAATTCTTTACGTTTTAGGTTTAGCATGTTTATTTTGATGTTGAATTACACTACGGAGTGACACAAGTAGTCCTTAATATTGAGAAGTATTAACCAAAGACAGTGCAAAAGGGATAACTCAGTGTGCTACATATACAACATACGTTTAGCTACACATTAAAAACACCCCCATGTAGCTGCACATGCAACATCCTCAGGAATTACATGAGCGTCTCTGAGGCTCCGGCAGACATTGCTGAATAATGTAAAAATGTGTGACGGCAAGAGAACAGAGGCAATGTTAAACCCTTCTGATGTAAAAACAATATTTCTGAAGTTATTGTCATTTTAAAAGGCTTAGTCATGTTATTTACATGAAAGAGACAGTTACAGGAAATATGTACGTTATTGTACAGGCGGGTTCAAGAGACTCAGACAGGGTCAGTATGGAATTCATAATGTAAATCCGCACAGTGACTGACCCTTTGATGGTACTTTATTAAAAAAGGAGAAGGATCTCTGGAAACACCATAACGTGCAACTTAATTCTCAATGACTGTAGACTCTGAAGTTGGTCTGTTCAGCTAGGGCTGCCGTCTGTTTTGCTCTTACCCCTCTCACTTTTTTGGATATTCCTGTTCAGGTTTCTTTTGCCTCCTGGTGATTTCATAACCTGCATGACTCGACATAATTTGAATGTTTGAGAAAAACGATAACTGAGGGTGAGGCATGACAAACAATAGAGAATGCTGTGTTCATGTTTTGTTAACTGTTTTTAAAAAGTACGTCCCAAGTGCACTTCGCTGCAGCGTTTCCGCACGGTCACATTGCCAGCCGACTATAGTAGCTTTTTGTCTGTTTCAGGAACTCCTTCTTTATTCAGATGTTGGCAACTCTTCTTCTGTGTATTCCAAAGATTGAAACATGATGCACATTACTTCCTCAATGTCACCCAGCACAAAATGTCACCTAACAGACAAACTTTACATGGACTTAATAATAATAATAATAATAATAATTCATCAATTTTATATAGCGCTTTTTTGGTCACTCAAAGACGCTTTACAGAATGGACAGATAAACAGACAAACAAACAAACAAACACAAAAAAAAAAAAGGGTTAAGCAAATGCCAGTTCAAACAGATGGGTTTTGAGAAGGGTTTTGAAAGCTGAAAGTGAGTCCGAGTTCCTGATGGATGATGGGAGTGAGTTCCAAAGTTGGGAGGCAGCGTTAAAGACGTGACAACAAAGAACAGAAAAAGGCCTTTTATTTGAAATTTGCATTTGAACCAAAGGTGCAGTTTTGCCTCGTCACCATGACTCATCACCTATAGCACTGCAAACATTAGTGTGTGATGGTGGTGCATATCCATGACCATGAGCTGCCTGAGTGCAGTCCTACTGAAACTACTGCCAGAAATTTCTTAACTTATTCCTGCCATTTGTTTGAAACAAAAATATTAAACCTGTTCATAGGGCAGCAAGAAGGATTTAATGGCTCAGTTAGTTTATTTCCCAGATTGTATTTTAAGAATTTGTGACTCATTGTTAGGATCACGTCCAGACTAGAAAAGTCATTCAGGTGATCCTTGTAAGGACACGACAACTTTTGATCTCTTTCATTACTGGTCAAAGGTTAATGTTTAACCTGTAACAGGCTACTGAGTAAACAACTGAAGGATACACACCGATCAGCCACCACATTATAACCACTGACAGGTGAAATGAATAACATAGATCATATTGGTACTATGTGCTGTTCTGCTGGAGAACCTTGGATTTTAACATCTGTGTTGATCAGACTTAGACACCCAAATAAACATTGTCTCACAACAAACACACTCCCTCATGCAAATGGAAATCCCAAATGTTACTGGCCTACTATCAAGCATCAACAGGATGCAGTGGAACAAGTGTGATTGACAGAGGCCCCACTGCACAATCCAGAGTACCCAAAGGATACACTTCCAATGTCCTGGTTCCAGACCCCATAGGACCCCCTGAGAGGTCCTCTTGTCCATGCCCAATGGTTCAGAGCATTTTGACCACATAAGGGGGACCAACACAATATTAGGCAGTTTAAATAATGGAAAAATCAACTCCACTGTTGGTTCATGACCTGTACTTATTTTAAAGTACCCATATCATGCACATTTACAGGTTCATAAATATGTTTTTAGGGTCTACTAGAATATGTTCACATGCTTTAATGTAAAAAAACACATTATTTTTGTGATACTGCACGTTGCTGCAACACCTCTTCTCACGCTCTGTTGGAAATGCTCCGTTTTACTTGTGTCTCTTTAAGGCCTCTTTTCTACAAAGTCCTATCTGCTCTAATTGGTCCGCTGGCCTGACAAAAGCGAGGTAACGTTGGTCACGTAATATAACCCCAGATCTCTGAGTATAAGCAGAGACGCTCTCTCAAGGAAATAATGGCAGACTGGAAGGAAACTGCTCGTCCTTTTTTTCGAGGGCCTAAGAAGCTAACTGCTAAGTAGGTGCTGTGCAAATGTGTTACATGGTGACATGGGAAAGTAACAGAAGAATAACTCCCTCAGATGTGGACTTTGGGTTTTCTAAGTTTGCAGACCTTTTATATGCACAAAATAGCACATTAAAGGAAACACATAAATGCATGATATGGGTTCTAAAATGAAGAGGTTATGTGTATTTTTTTATTTTTTTAATTCTAGCGCTATGTGACGACTTATGTTGTAAATATGCGCTATATAAATAAAATTGAATTGAATTGAATTGAAAATTGTATTTAACCTAAGCTTGATCTTCTATGTGCCAGCTGTTCATCCTGTGTGATTAATGTGTATCAGTTCACTATTGTGGCCTAATGTATCACAAAACATGTCCCAGTTTCCCTCAAAACCAAACGCAACCCTCCAGTCTCTGGCGTCAGTCCTGAACTTTATTCCCCCACCATCCACCCCAACCACCTACCTACTGTTTTGGTGTGGTACAAAGTGTTTCATGCCTTCCAAGCACTATTGGCTCTGAACATAATCCCGGTGGCAATAGTGGTTGTCACCACAACGGATATGAGATGAAGCACGATATAAACAACATTTCTGGAGATATTTAGCAAGCATCTAATGAGATCAGACTTATTTAAGCCTTCATGAAATCGAATATCCTGAAAAGAAGCCTGACTTACTGAGGAAAAGTCTGGCTTTAATGGTAATCTTACTTTATGAAACTTTAATCTTTTATAGTATCTGGCCCGCAGAAGACAAAACCATTTAAGAGGAATGTGACAAAGACTCATTCAACCAGATTTTGATTGTTTACTTTGATAAACTCAAATGTGTCAGTGACATTTGTTCACCTCACTTTTTCTGTGCAACTATATTATAAAACATTTGTCTCACCCGCACTTTAAAATCTTATCAGATGTTTTTCAGGCATTTGCCTTGAGTGGACTGTTCAGTTTGAAATCCTTCTTTTTCACAGAGAGCTTCCTTGAGTAGGTTTGTGATTAGCTCATCATGTGATGCTGGTGATGAAAACAGAACCAACCTTCTTTCAGTTTTGGAAACGGTGACTTTCGAATCAGTTTGTTGATATCATGAGGTGCCTTCTTTAACCCACAAGCATTTACTAATAGCACTCAGTACACTTTAAATATGACGTCTCGTGGTCCAAAGGGTTAAAATGCTTGGTCAAAAGTTAATCTTTCATTAAAATACCACTCTCTTGAATCTGACTTATTCTGTAAATACGGTTATGTATGCAGAGGAATGCTTAAACCCATGAGCCACAGAGTATTTGCAGAATTTTTACCTAAAGGCCTGTCTGGGTGCAAACATAGTGGCTCGTACACTTTGGTCAATGCGCAAAGAGTTAGAATTCTCATTATATAAGGTTATCCAAGTGATAAAGTGATAAATAATGAGTGTAGATGAAATAGAAAGCCGTCACTTGGCTCATTATTACCTTAGAAGATGAATCATTCTGTAGATATGTTGCCATTTTACCATCAGGCTCGGTCCACTGAAAAGAATAAGTGTTTCATTTCAGACACCTCACACTGTTCAATGCCTCTTTCTGTTGTGATATTATTTCTCTAACCTTTGCAGCCAAGAGCTGCAGGGCCAGTCCCCTTACGCAACAACCTGAGAGTAAAGCAGTAACGTGGCGCTGATGAAGATAACACAAGACATGTTTGGAATTCAGTCACACCTCCTGATGCAAGTAAACAATCCTTATGAGAATAAGGAGGAGCAGTGTCAATCAATGAGGGACAAACCTACTTCTTATTTCACCACAAACTTTGATTGAGGGTTAATTAAAAATACAAGAGCCAGACAGATTTACTGCTGCAGCCATGTGACTGCTGTTGCTTTTAGACCTCAGGCTGCACACAACAAACGCAGTTCTCAAGCTGCAGAATGGTGCTATTTGGAAGATCCATTTATTTCAGTCCTTCACCAGAATCTGAGCTCTTTAAAATGACAACTGTTGGAGAATATATCACTGGATCTCATCTCTTGTGCATCTGAATTCACTAAATTGTGTCACCGTGTGCAACTAAAGACACTGGTTGCACTGAAAAGCTTTGTGACGTGAAGGAAAATGAAGAACTGGGCTACAAGAACCACTGTTAAACAGGATGCAGTGTAAGCATAAAGTAAACTTGACATTTAACATGCCATGAAATCCTGAAACAGTCATTAAAAATATTAATGATATGTTGACTATGTTCCAGATCACCACCCTTTAGTGCCACAAATATGCAATCAGGTGTTAAATTTCTTTCACGTGAGCTTGTGTGCTCAAAAATTCTTTAAGATCTTAAAAATAACTTTATATCACTCAATGACCATGTGCATGTAGCAGACTGTCAAATTCACCAAACATTATGTAAAAATCCTCACCTTTAATGCCAAAAAAAGACCTTCTGTCACCTTTATAGTCTACAAACTGATTCAAACTTTGAGTTTGTAACCTTGGTTTTGTTAAGTCAATCAATACCAGTAAATAGACATGAGCTAAAGGGACATTTGTGGAACAGGTAGTTCAGATCATGATCCGCTGGCCCTCCTGTAGTGGCTATTACATAACCATGCTAAAAGACAGCAGAGCTCTGCACCTGGTCTTCCAGCTGTACTTTCTCACTCCCCCAGAGTCTCAAATCAACACTTTATCCCACTTTCAAGCCTCTAAAAAGTTGAATTACACAGTTACAGGAACAGCAAGCTATAATGAGGAAGTCTGGAACAGGTCTGTGCATCCTCTTCTACAACAGGGAAGTACAGACGAATATCTGTAATGTTTTGATAAAGCAGATGAAACCAACTTGCAGTGTCTCGTGAGATCTGCAGCAGGTGTTGGTGCTGTTTTTGCTTCTTCTGTGTTTTTTTTTTTTTTCCACCGCTACATCAGTGCAGGGAGAACATGCCGTAACTCCGACTCACGGCTAGAGAAAAGAACAGAATGTGAGCCAACATTTGGCAATGGTTTGATATGTAACACAACCGCTGTCACATGGAAACAGCACTGGCAGAATTTCTATTGTTTCGTCAGACAGACTTGATTTGGTAAAATGGTAACCATAGCAACACAGGTAAAGCTCCAAACCTAGTGGCGCAATTCTATTAAACGTGTACTCATTCGTTTTTTAATCTTGTGTTTCCAGTTAGCCAGTATTCTTGCTGGGACTTCCCTAACATTGGTGTCCGTCCAATCTAGATGCCATTTTTTATTACCTGAATGATGTCAACAGGAAGAAGGTGCCAAAGACCGACTTCTAGAAACAAGTGTGTAAACAAAGAATGGCATCTGAAGTGGTGTGTATGAAAATGGCTAGCCTGTTTCACTTTGCTGTGTTGTGAGCAGAAGAGCAGTCTGTGCTCCTTTAGGTCAGCACCACGGAATACATTGTGGGAGTTTTCATATAGGGGAAAAGTAAACATGACAGGCTTTATGTCAGGACATCATGAGCCATTAAAGATGTGTCATCAGAAAAAAACAACAACAACAAAAAAGATGTGCCATCAGTTGAAATCTACTGTGATACACTAAACAGGATGCCACGCCCAATGTCTCTTTTTGGTCCCAATGGCCCAAAAAGGGACATTGGGACAAGGATACAGGATTAGAAATGTGTCTCTAAACAGCTCCATAATTGATATTTCTGCTGATTTTTTTTTAAATTTTAGGCTTTACATGATCTAAAAGCAAATAAATCAAACCAACCAGAGTCAACAACATCACAACAGCTGATTTTAAAACAGCAGGTATCTTTTACTGGACATATATAAGTATATGTATGCATATTCTCTCTCTCTCTCTCTCTCTCTCTCTCTCTCTCTCTCTCTCTCTCTCTCTGTGTGTGTGTGTGTGTGTGTGGCCTCATTAGCGAAGGAGTCTCAGGTCAGTTTAAGGAGGGTGATGGATGTCAGATGTGGGTCACAGAGGGTCAGTGGTGCTGAATGTGTCTTCCCAGTGTGTACACACATAACTGAAATCAGGTCAGACCAGATGAGAAATGATGGATGGATTTTCATGGAAATGTATTTGCAGATCTGAGTATTTGTACTGCTGTGACTTTAAAGGGTCTCTGATCATCACTGATATCCTTAGTGTGACTATGGGGACGTCAGATGTGGATCCATTTTTATATTTACATGGGAAAACATTGCATAACACAAAACAGATCCAGGGTCCGGGGAAGCTAGTGTGTCTCTAGTCAGTCAACACAACATGACTGGAGATGAAAGAGTGCAGGTTAGCGCACACACTAGAAATGAGTCAGGCCCACTGTGTCACACTGCTCTACCAAATACCTGCACTCATAGTAACACACATGCACGACAAACTGTGTGAACTCACTACAGTTAGAAAGTCATTTCCAAGAATAGCTCTGATGCACTAAAATAACACCTATTCACTCATCTGGGCTTTACGAAACCAAAGACATTGGTTTTCCAGAGAATGTTGCAACGAACCTCCCAGTGTCGGTCACTCGTGACAAACATATAGCAAGATACTGGAATCATGAGGGGTTTATCACTACTGATAAATACTCCAGCAGCATAGCAGTTTATGTTTGCCATATGTAGCATTTCTGCCAACAATGGTTTCTGGCACATAGCTGTGGTTAACCTTTAGGCATGTCCCTGCAGGAATGTCGTATTGTCAAACTAGATCTGTGTCAAACTTACGATCTTTCAATCTTGTGACCATGATCTTTTGAAACTAAAGCACATCTCATGTTCGCTGAGACTGCTGTAGCTTCACAATTAAACTTTTTTCTTTTTTCTTTGTAAAGAGGAAACACAAGTAAATGCTAAATATGAAGCCAGAGCTAGGAGATGGTTAGCTTAGCATTAGCTTAAGGGTAGAAATACAAGGCAATCAGCTAGCTTGGCTCCGTCCAAAAGCTTAAAAAAATAGAAACAAAATAAAGGAGTTAAATAACAAATACATTTTTAAATATATGCCTGCAAGCACCTCTGAAGCTCTTCTGGCGACCTCATATTGACAACAAGACTTGGAGGCTGCTGTTGTCGGCTAACAAATACAGTACATAGCTCCTCAAAAACTATAAACTGTTAGTTTTGCAGTTGTTTTTGTATAAATAAGATAAATGTGTTAACTAGTGAGCTTTAAAGCTGGAATTTATTGATTTTGGACAGATGCAGGATAGCTAGTACCAGCCCTGCTTCTGGTCTCTATGCTAAGCTAAGCTAGCCTTATCACAGCTCTAGCTTCTTATTTAGCATACAGACATTAGAGTGTTATCAATCTTCTTATTTGACTTTTAGAAAGAAAGAAAATGGATCTATTTCTCAAAATGTCAAACTACGAAGTTTAAGTTGTTTTAGTTCAACGTATGCTGTCAACATATCTCTGCCTCTTAGCTTAGTCTGGCTGTGTTTTAAATCATGACCAAAGCAACGCCGTTAGCAGGTCATGTTTTTTTTTAAGACTAGCATTAGAAAAAAATAGAAAACTTCCACAATTTTTAAAAATAAAGGCTTTTACACTTCCTTTTTTGACTGGAAACAGGTTTTTCCAAATACATTCTCATGTTGTGAATATTCTTCTGACATGTTTCTGCTCATTTTGTTGTCTTCGTCACTGAACACAGCATGTCCAACACCAGCTGACACGACAGAATCATTCCAACTTTTGCGTCTGAGAAAAATTCCTCAAGACTTCTTTTCATTTTTGTCTTGAGGATGAATAAAGTTGTTTCTTCCTTTTCTTTAAGGTGTTTTAGGAGTTGGCAAACAGCTGGTTTTGGTTCCGGCCGTGCGTAACGTATCCTACACCACTGCCTTCTGTCAACACTACACAGGCGAGTTTATTTGCTCCAAACAATTAATCTCTTTTTTTTTCTTTCTTTTTAATCTTAAAAGCTTCCAATTTGCTCAACAATTAAACGGAAACATGGCTGATATCACTATCAGGAAACTTTTCACCTCTGACTTAGACACTTGGCTGTGTTGATTTCTTCACCCCCCTGCTTGCTCTTTCACCCAGACATCACAACTCCTCCTCATCTTCGTCACAACATCATCATTAAACAGCACTTTTTCTTTGTAAGGATGTATTTACGGTATTTTAAAATTATGAATGGGCTGTTAAGGGAGTAGGACTTGATGTCGACTCCTATTTATAGTCATTTGTTGAGAGCTTCTCTTGAAATATCTTCCTGATTTCACATTGTGTTGGAAACAGGCTGCTAATACAGTCCATCCCCCTTTAAAAAAGAAAAAAACATATTAGCACATGAGATAAGATGCAGCCCTGCAAATGTCAAAGTTGATTGCATTTGACTTTTTGACTTTAAGTCCTCCTCCTACTGAATTACAGGACAACAGGAACGCCTCTTCCCGGCATCAGGATGGTGATTGTGTCCTATTAACCGCCAGCTGCAGACAGGAAACTGTCATGGTGAAAGCATTTCACTGCGCTTCCTGTGCTGAAGTGACATTACCATATTGAGACAAGCAGAGACACACAGACCACACAGGAAATCAGAGGTTATCATGTACCAACCAAGCATTGTTTACCAGTGGTGATAGAGAAACTGGTATTGTTTTTACCCTGTGCGTCTGTCTGTGTGTCATCATAGCAAAACGGGGTTCTGGAGACACCTACTACTGTTGTGGAAACTATGACAAAGGCAGTTCTGAATACTTTTCCTGGTGTTTATACGCCCAGCAGCCACAGATTTAGGTGAAGGGAATATCATGGATTATCTCTTTACAATGGCAACTATCAAGGGGTTTGATATATTAGTTAGCAAGTTTACAATGTGTTCTTGAAGCCGATGTGCTGGAAATGGGCGTTCTAAGGATGTGAACAACTCTGACAAGAGCCAGACTGTGATGGCTTGAAAACTGGGCCAGAGCAGCAGGTTTTGGGGGTTACCAGTATACAGGGGATAGTACCTTTCAAAAGTAGTCCAAGTAGGGGCAACCAGGTCATGGAAAACCATTTGACCCTTGTGGGCAGCAAAAGGCTGGTGGTTCAGTTCCACAGAGGAGCTACTGTAGCACAAATTGCTGAATACAGGCAGTGTGATACTCTGAGCAATGTTCTTGTCCTGCTTCTAAAGACTGATACAGACCACATACACCTCTTCATGGTAGTGGTACTCCCTGATAGCAGGGGCCTCTTTAGGCAGGATAATTCTCCCTGCCTCACTGGAAACATAGGTCAGAAATGGTTTGAGGAACATGACAAAGAGTTCAAAGTGTTGACTACAAACTACCCAGATTTCAATCTGGTCATCTGTGGGATGGAAGAGCTGGAAGAGCCCACATCCCACCACAAGATCCATCCATCTATCCAAACATTTTCTTCCACGGGGTCAAGTTGTGGAGGCTAAGCAGGGCAATCCAGATGTCCCTCTCCCTAGCATCATTTTCAAGTCCCTCCTGGGGGGTCCTGAGGTGTTCCCAGGCCAGATGAGATATATAATCCCTAGAGTTCTGGACTGAACCCGGAGTCTCCTCCCAGGTACCCCGAAAACCTCCAAAAGACTGCTCCCACAAGGCTGGTTCCCTTTGATGCCAAGGAGCAGCGACTCTATTAGGAGCTCTCTCCAGACAGGCTTTCCAAACTACATTATGTACTATATTTGTTTTAAATAAAGAAAATTACACTTTCACAAAATCTCTAGATAATACAACAAATACTGGCATCACCATCATTGACTGAAGTGAATGAAGATGAGCTCTAGAAATGACTAGTAGCATGAACAGAAGTCATAATTTTAGTGTGTGTCCCTTACACATTTTGACCCCTCCACTTAAATCATTGTTCCACTCAAGGTTTTTGCCCCTTGCCTATTTTTTTCTGTTCTGTATAGTATGACACAGCAATGCAAAAGTCCACACAGTGTTGACTATTATTAAAATGTAGTGTAACTGTTAGTCTTCATTAATCACTACAGGCAGAGATGTGGGTCGCACTGAAACATAAATATGAGCAGTCAGATAAAACATCAGACATGAGCAGGGCTGCAGGATGAATAAAGGCTGTCTGTCATTATAGTGACACTAAATGTGTTTGTGCTGCTGCTGAATTTTACCCTGCAAAAAAGTGGCTTTTTAGTATTGACCCTCACCCTGAAGAGACGTTGTATCCTGTGTGTGTGTGTGTGTGTGTGTGTGTGTGTGTGTGTGTTATATCCTCCTAATCCCAGTCGGTACAGCCTCACCAATTCCTGTGCCACTGCAGTGCCCTAACTTTACCCTGCTCTGTGAACTGAATTACCTCCGTATACCCTTTTTTCTTTTCTTTTTTTTGTTCTCCCTGCTGGTAGCATGAGACGTTAAGACTCGATTTGTGTTTTAAGAGCTACACTATCATGCACAGATACACAAACACACATGTACTACCCCACAAAGCCGAGCAGCTGGATCTGTGTGAGTAGTGAAATTGAGATCACTAGACACGCAGTTTTACCTCTTGTCAGGTCCATAGTACTCCACGCACAGACAGGGTCCAGTTATAATCTAAACATAAAAACCCATCAGTGTGTTGTGTTATCTTACCTTTAAAAGCTACATGTTCTGGCTGAAGGTTAGCACACTTCTGGAACTGCATTTAAGAAGAACAAATAAGAAAAGCCATAAAGCATTCAAATTATAATGTAAGAAATGGGTTGTGGTTATTTACCGACAATACATGAACTCTGATTGGATGCATTTTTATATTTTATATATGTCCCCTAGTGCAGTGCAGTAAGAATCAAGAGTAATATTTTTGCCTTTTCACATACATGTATTAGAGACAACTGTTTACAAGAGTGAAAGAAGGTGGTGCCCACGCAGGTGAGAATTGAAGGGGAAATCCAGGTTTGTTTTGGCATCATGCATCCTACTGTACATGCTCATTAGTGTTTCCCCGGCCCATAGCCTGTACCTTAGGCTGTGTTCCACTGCAGGCGAGAGGCGGCGAGAACGTTTACCTCCTTAATTCCGCCTTTCTGTTTTCATTGTGGTGTAGCATCTGACAGCTTCGACTGCGACGTTAACTCCAAGTGCATCAAAACAATAAGAGACGTCTCTGAGTTTACCCGATCCGACTGAATCACTTTTACAAATGTCACAAAGGAATTTTTGTTGCAATACCGTGAATGGCCACAGGGAAAACCTGGAGGCAAGGCTAAGTGGTAGCGTCATTTCAGCTCTACTAATACATCCGTTCTTTTGTGGGAAAAGAAAATCCATATTTTGTAAATTGAGGTTTTAATATAACAGCAATATAATAAATTGATTAGATATTCGACATGTGATGAGATAAATGGAGAATTACAGCTCAAGCCTTCCTAATGGAGAAAGAAAGCATGTTTAGCTGACCTATTTAGATAGTTAACGTATACCTGATTTACAGTCCCTATCACTCACATTGCCCTTTTTACCCCCACCTCCCCTCCACCTCCTGTCCTGTGCATGAGCTTGGACATCCACAGGGATTTGTTGCTGCTAAAGCTAATTGGAATTAATTACCCAATAAGTGTATTCATATTACTTTATTAGACCTAACAAATAAAATAGAAGGGGTTTTTAAATGTGATCTAACATATGGACGGCATTGTCTGCTTCTACTGGAATGAAACTAAAAGCCACTGGCAATTACTCTTAAAATATGTAGTCACTGTTTTGTGGTTTTGCAAGAAAATATTAGGATTAACTGCTAATGATTTATGCTGTGGAAATTCTCCAAATAGCATGAAACTGGTGGGTTAAGAAATAGTTTTAATGGTTTGATTTGATGCGGCGTGACCCCTGACACATTTCTCCTCCATCTATTCTCTGCCTGTCATTGAAAAATAAAACCACACATCCCACAGCAGCCTGCAGGGAGTCAGTGGGTTCACAGGGCTGACCATGAACCCACCCAGGTCCATCCTGGGTGGAAAGTTTTTGGAGAGCGAGATGAGCGGCCTCCCCTCCCCTCCGGGGGCCCCTAAGGCTAATGTGATCCCCCCATTTGTGCTCCCGTCATAAAGAATGCGCCCGCTAAACCACTTTCCCACCACTAAGAGGATTACTAAGGTAATGCTCCCGAATCAAGAGATGCTCCGGCACATCTAGACATTGGGAAGCTGAATTTAATAACTCATGTAGAAAGCTGGGTTGAGGTTTTTCCCTGTGGATCAAACTAGTGCCTCACCTAGACATGTAGCCTTGAAATTTATCTTTGCTGCAATCAACCCATGTTGTATGATTGTGGTTCTTGTCACCGCTAAACTGATTGTTGTCCTGGAAAGGCTGTAGACAGTCATGATACACAAGAGATCACCTGTGAAGGTCAAAAATACAAAGTTCTCATCCTCCCCACCAGCCAGGAGGAGTCTCTAGTGAAGCCATGAGGGCATGATCCCTCACTGGCTTCCCACCCATAATAACCTTCAACTGTATTCATCAGGATGCTAGGTATTTATTTATTCAATCCTTTGAGCAGCTGTCAACTTCTACTGTCACATATTGGATCTATCTGGTTTAGCTGGACATCATTATCATTCTGCTATAGGGGAAAAATGCTCAAACATGTTTGTATTTCACTGAACCAGTCACAGTCATTTTGGTGGTACAGCAAAGGTTCCCCTGCATAACAGTGATGAGGAAATTTGCATATAGGGAGGCGTGCACTGTCACAATTACAATTGGCTAATTCAAAGAAGAAAAATGAATGTCCAAATGATTTTGTAATCCAGATCCTTGGCACAACTTGCCATTTTTAGCGTGTAGGTGTCTCCTTGGAGTTGTTGTTCCTGTAGTGAAGGGGATTTTGAAAACAGTAACACACAGACCGTGGAATGGGAGGAGAAATGTGTGTTGGAAATCATAGGTTTTTACCTAAAACCTGGTGAGTCAGACAGCATGACAAATACTTAATGAAAAGGTAAAAAGTTATATAATCCTCTAAGAAAGGTGAGGCATAGGGAAGTGTATTTTTTATTCGACAATTAAAAGCCCTCATTTATCTTATAAACCCTTCCAATTTTGGAATCCATTCAAAATACTTTGAGTTTTAAAAGAGCCTAGTTCTAATTCCCACCAAAGGCAGTGCTTTCCAACAACCCTGACGCTGTCAGATTGGAGTTTGCGGTACCAAACCATGCTGCATAATTTGCTTTATATGCATTAATATTTGGGCTAACATTGACAGAGAACAGAACTGGCATGGGAACCTGTCGGGGAAATGAAACCGTGACTGTGACATTTAAAGCAAATTGACTAGAGCTCAGTCCAAACTGTGAAGCGACTCCAGCGATGGTTGTTAGACTCTGTGGGTTTTCCCACTGTGTTAGGAGGTCGTGTTTAGCTAAGGAGTGTTTGCGTAGTGACCCTGATCCTGTCGCAGGCCTCACGTCCGATCAGGATCAACTATGCTTCTGTATTAGTGTGTGTGTGTGAGCGACATGACAAGGTTTCCAAAAGATAACTCACTTCCTCTTCGGCGACTTGTTTGCTTTTCAGTCTGATGGCCACCAGCCTCCTTTGTGTCGCCAGCGTCAAATGGCAGTTGTATTCACGCACTCGGTGCCCACCAAAAATGGAAACACACACACACACTTGTGTGGCATGTGTAAAAGCACCTACAAAGCAAGGAATGTAGGATGAAAGGAGTAGTTTGTTTTAGCAAAATCCCTATTAAAAAGGACCAAAATGCCCTAAATTGTTTGGGCTCCACAGGAACAAATGTACATAATTTCTTTCCAGGTGGACTCCTGCAGTGTCTCCATCTCGGCTTATCGTGTACTCTCCTCTGTTAGTGGAAATAACTTGGTTGCCCCTCATGTGTTTGACCCCGGCAGATCTCTGCCTTAAGGTTTTGTTAACACCAAGAGCCCATGGAAGAAACCCAATGACCTTTATTTTCTTAATAAAGCATGGGCGATCATGAGATCTCCTCCTTGGAAATGGAAAAAAGTCGTCCGTCTATATTGTAATAAAGATCCTCCTTAGAGGTTGACTGTTCCAAGAATGCTCACAGTGGGGATGGGGTGAGTAGGGTTGAGGAGCAAGAAAATCCCAGATGCAAAGTGAGGAAAAATGAAAAGTTAATAGGTACAGTCTTGGGGATGGGGGTGAGGTGGGAGAGGGAGATGGGGGTGATCAGGTGGGAAGGGATGGTGTTAGTGATCCGGCCTGGACGCAGGAGGGGGGCTTGTTGGGAGACCGGCCAGGTTAGATGTGATGTACTGAGAGCGATTCACTGGGTGAGTGGGCAATGGACTTGCGTAAGGAAATGGATGGCTGCCAGGGAGGTGATTAGCTGTGGGGTGATCGGGTACAGTCACTGTAGGGAAGGGTCACATAGGGCCCCTTTCCTTAATCGTCAAGCTAATTTGAAGCAAACTTTTAAAATACCACAAAAAGTGCAAAAAAAGAAAATTTGAATTAGCCTAGTTTCCATTAATGTCTTTGGAGTGAATAGACTCTGCTGCATAGTGTCCTCAGAAGGTGGCGCTACAGGCTACATTACACATGGCTGTAATAAACAGAGTAGAAGAAGACCTAAAGAAAACCCAGTTGGTTGCAAACAACTAAAAACGCTAAGATAAAGAAGAAACAAACAAGTAGACAAAAAGGCGGAAAAGTTTCAGAAAAGGTGTCTCTATCATTCATATGCGTGTTAACTGTTTTCGAAAAAGTCCAAAAGCTTTCCGTGCAAATTTATCACCTTTTTTTGCACATCTGAAGGTGTTTTTTGATATTGCCGTTTATATTAATTTCGTCCACAGCCAATGTGCATCAAAGAAAAGTGGCACAGGACTGAAATTTGTAAAGTTCAACTGAAATGTCAGAAATTCAAAAGTTCAGGCCTTAACTAATATATGGCCCAAATTTACACCATATTACCGTAATGCAGCACCCATTTGGAGAACAGTTGTGCAATGTGCAATGACCATACTATGAGAGTATGAAATGTGCACAGGGAGGTTGAAAGGCAGCATACAGCTCAAACCGGTCCGACCAGCTGGAGGTCACATACGTTAATGTAAAAGTTGTAGATCCTGTTCGGGCAGCAACAAACGTGATCTACTTTAACCTTGACTGTTAGGACTGCATTCATGCAAGCGTTACCAGTAAAGGGTTGGAACATATGAAAACTGAAAGTAACTATTCCATAAATATATGGGAAATGTGTTCATTTCTTCGGATCAGAGTTAAGTGAGATGACTGATACTACTTGTGTATCTGTATGTCAAAAGTACCCTGACATGAAATATTACATTTGTCAACAAGCAAACATTTGTGGTTAACCTTTGGCAATGCTGCCCCAAATTTGCAATGGGTCAGATTTTCATGTGCAAATTAGTTTTGTGGCAAACTTGCAATAGATTTCTGGCTAGCTTTGTGGAAAATGTCATTCATTAGCTATTCTCACTATCCTTCAGTCATTGGGGGCTGGATTCTATTAGTAGACACGTTGCCAATCCATCACTGGGATACCACATTTACACCTATGGGCAATTTAAAATCACAAATTAACCTGCCATGTGTCTATTTGGACTTTGTCCTGTGCTATCATGAAAGTACTAAGAACATTACTTATATGATACTATTAGTTATTTACATAAAACATGTCAAGTATAAACTTGTCATTGGAGGATCACTAGAAGTTTAGCACTACTAGCAGACTGCGGTGAACCATTAGTGAATGTCTGCCAGTGGTGAGAGAGTCCTAATTACTTCCAGAATGTTTCTGGACATACAACATTTTTTGGCAAACTAATGTCTTCAAATCAGACACAAATTTACCACAGATCTGCCCAAGACATTTCACTTTTGTCAAGGTAAAGCTACAGCTAGCAGTTAGCTGCTAAAGATCGACTTAGCAAAGAAGCAAAATTGTGTTGACTAAACGCGCTACATCACTAATCTGCTTATTAACAGAGTAGTCTAGCAAAGGTACCAATTCACATTTTTGCAAGAGTTAAATTGAATTATTGATACTATTCTTCTCATGTCTGTTTGTTAGCCAAAAATAAAACTAAAGTTGGCAAATTATTAGCTTAGCATAATGACTTCAAGAAGTGGGAAACAGCTAGCCTGGCTCTGTCCTAGAGTAATAATTATATTCTCCTTAGTTTTTTCTCTCTAATTTATAATAAAACAAGACAACAAGCATTGGTTTTATAGGGAGTTAGTTAGCTGTTTCCCTCTGGTTCCAGTCTTTATGCTAAGCTAGGCTAATTAGTCCAAAATTTATCAACAGACATAAGCAAGGTATGATTCATCTCATCTTACTCTCACAAAAGATCATGAAGTGTATTTACTGAACGACACAACCTTGTTTTTAATATTTCAAAAACCTCACTGTGTCAACAAAGTCAGGCAACATGCGTTCGCTCCAAAAGAAATAAACTTTAATTAATTCCGGTTACGTTGTACGAGCATTGTTTTCTTTGCATTCCTCTCTCTAGTATGAGGAAGTGCTGTCTGCTTGGTGTCTTCATCGTGATCAATTTTTTTGTGCCGTCTTTCCTGGAGCCTGTTGAAGTGACCTTTTCACTTCGTCTGAAAGGACAACACACTTAATGTAAGGGGACATTTGAGCACAAATTAAAATGGCACTGAGCAGTCAGAGCTCCACATATTGAATAATCTTCCTCAAACTATGAATGAAACTTGATCAGAGCCAACAGGTGAACTGTGCATCTTGCATAATTCACCTAAAAGCAAAAGATGCAGCCCTTTTTTTCAATTTCCGTGACAGAGTTTCTAGCCTCTTTGTTTCTCATGAAACCTCTGTGGTTTCCGTTACTTACACTGTTTCAGGAAGTCTAATTTTTTGCTCTGTTTTTCCGTACTGATGGCAACATCACCTATAACCCACCAACAGGCCCGACGTCTACGCTTCATATCATTTGTCTGCAAAGGTGTGTGCAGACAAATTCCAATAGGATTTGCTCTAAGCGCACACACATGCACACACCCATGCAAGTGAGCTGAGCGGCATTGTTGCAGGCTTTACAGACAGAGGCAGCTCATTTCTGCTACAGTACAGAGTCTCAGTGCAGTCGTTCAGATCCAGGCAGTGTTACAGTGGAAGCCTTGTTTCTTAAACTTCTCAGAACCGGCTCTCAATGTACTAGTCAGCCGCCGCATGACAAAGTCAGCGTTATTAGAGGCAGCTGCAGCAGTTGGAGTTGTGGTTGCAGTGCAAGTCGGTCTGACAGAAACAGTAGAGTTGTAAAAGGACTATAATTACAGCAACACTAGTAAGAGGAATAGTTTTAGTGTGAATGAGACTGGTAACTTTCACCTTCATTAACCTGTGGACCTGCCTTTGATTATCATTCTGACCCCACCCTCTCTCACCTGTCTGGCTGCCAAAACTGAAAGCTAGAACTTGTCCTTCTGGTTCAATGCACACCTTAGTAAGTCGTCTTTGTGTATGTTAAATTTGTATTACTATTATTATTATTATTATTTTGTCTCTGTCCGTGTATGTGAACGTGGCCAACGGGAGAACCGGTATCCAGACCTGGATCCCCTCCTCCCGCTGCACCCCTTGCCCCCGCTCCAGTTTCCTGATCCGTCTTAGATGTGCTGGGTCGAGCTAAAGCCCCAAACAAAGGCTCGCACACAGAGAGAGCCACACACAAACCTACTCATGTGTGACTGAAGGCATAAGAATGCAAATGTGTGTGAGAGAGAAAAGGGGAGATTATGAAGAACTGTTAGCGAGAGCATCTACACAAACGCTCTTTCACTTGTGCATGTGTCGCCTTCAGACCCATTGTGTGGACATTAGTTCACTCTCTCTTCCTCCTTTACTAGGTTACATGTCACATGAGTCCGGAGGGGACGAAAGTCATCTCTTAAATCAGTAAATCTGCCTTCTCCTGTTGAGAGGGTAAATCTACGTGTTTGTATATAAAATAAAGCATCATCTGCGTCACACCTGAAGGACACGTGCCACAGAAAAGAGATCTCTGTGTTTTCTGCTGCTCATTTTGGGTGTAAGTCATTTATTGTTCCTGTTTTGTTTTGAGTCTTCCTTGATTTACACTGGAAATGTATTTTCTTTAAGGAAATGTATTTTCTGTAAGGAAATGCGTCAACTTTGCGATATTCAAAAACCTCCCTCATCATCGTGGAAACCGGTTCGCTCTCATCAGCAGTTGAACGAGTGTAAGTTGAGCCCGCGTCACAAGATCACAAAGCCAAAATGGATACGAGGGAATGAACATTTTGTACAGCAGTTCAGGGTGTAAAGACATAATGACGTTGCATAATGTGTCCAAGAAGAAAGATCTCTTTCTTTGCAGCTGCTGACATTTCACCTCCAACTGAGGCAGATTCATAACACTGACCCCACACTGGACTTGTGTTATGTGCAATTTCTCCCTTCTTCTGTTATCCTTTGATGAAATGAGCAGCTTGAACTGGCTGCTGAGTGAGTCCGATCATGCATCCTGCTGAAGAGTCCATGAGCAACGTGCTGAAACTCTGTCGTTGACCTCTGACCTCTGATTCTTATGTGAAGGAGGACAAGCGCTCCCTGCAGGAGTCAGTCCATTGTGATCATTAATCAGGACACTATTACCAGTGACAATTAGTCAGTGTAGTAGCAGGGATACAAGTAATACAACTGGTAGTAGTTGTAGAACTACTTCCTGGACCAGTACTAGTTATACTATTACTAGTATCAGTTTAATTAACAGTATTAATATTAATAACAGTAGTTTCAGGAGTAGCTTTAGCAGTAGAAATGTTAGTAGTAATAGTAAGAAGTACAGTACAAGCTGTGGTAGTGGTAAACATAGTCTACTAGGGCGTAGAAGAACTAGTAGTAACTAAAGTGCAAAAAGTTGTCATAGTCGTAAAAGTACTGTACTAAGTGGTACTAGTGCTCTGCTACTCTAGTAGAACTATTTGTAGTACGTCTACCTTAACTGGCATTACTTGTAGTAGCAATAGTAAAAATGGTACTAGCAGTACAAGTAGTACTGGTAGGAAAGTGGTACAGTTAGTCGTTTTTTAAAGTAGTAGTAGTGGTTATGTAGTAGTAGTAGTCCTAGTAGTAGTTGGACTATTACAAGAACAAGTAGTCGTAGCAGGAATACAGGTAAAAGGTGTAACTGTGGGGATTATCAGCAGTAGTACTGTAATGGTAGTGTTTATGACAACTGTAGGATTTAGTAATAGTGAAGGTGGTTGTAGTAGTGAGAAACATGAGGAAGGTTGCAGTAATCCTTATCAAAGCCATAAAAGGGGTAATCATCTACAGTTCACAATGGTTGCAACAGATGGAAGTATTCCATGAAACACGTGCTTGGAGACAAAGGCCTGCATCAACCTGCCTGACAGAATGTACCGTTCTCTCTCAGACCAGCATCAATATTAACGTGGAAACCAGAGCCGTGGAAGATTTCACTCCCACACATACACACACCTGCACCTGACCCGGCAAGAAAAGCCAGCAGCGTGAACGAGGATCAGGATGTCCGCCGTCACATGACAGTGTTTGTGCGTAATCCACCTCTGACAGGGAGGTCTGCTTTGAAGCTCCTCTCACTGGCTGATCTGGACTGACACCCGTCCAGGCCACTCCGAGTCCACTTCACCTTCAGAAACTCTCAAGTGGCTCCGCAGCGTGTCTGTGGAGTTCAGTGAGGGGGTGGTGACCTTATTCTGCTGCAGAAATAGAGCAGTTCCCTGGTAAATGAACAAATACTCATCACGAAAAAATGTTAATCACTGCAGCAGTGACTCCCACAGCAGTGCTGCAGTTGTGACCGGGTACATGAGACATTGTGGAGTTACTGTTTGACTAAATATAAAGTGAGTGAGATGGGACAGCTGAACATGAGTCACAAATGACAAGTGGTGCTGTGATGCAGTTAGCTAGCAGGCAATGTGGGCTAAACAGCTAAGAGTAATGAAAAATAGAAAAAAAAGTAGCCTTACAAACTGCAAATAGTTAGCTAAAACTAATAAATGACATTAAATGATTAAAACAGACTGCTAGAAGTGATAAATAAGTACAGGAACTACATGATGAACTGGCTAAAAGTAGGCTAATGGCTAAACAGATGAAACAGTTAGCCAAAAGCAACTGCAACAGCTACATACAATGGACAATTGGCTAAAATAGCTTACAGTTTAGGTAATAATAAGTAACAGACAGATTGCTGAAATAAATAGCTCAAAATAATAGTTGAAATAGCTGAAAGTACACAATAAATGGTTGACAGAGTGAGCTCAAACTAACAGGTAAACTCAAAGTCCTTGTAGGCGTGTTTTGCCTCTCGGCAGCCATCTTGGTTTCGCTCCCAGTCAGGTAATTCAAGCTAACAGGTTCCTATCAAAGGAAGACGTACCTGCAATTTCAGAGGACACTGGGACATAAATACCGCAGCAACAGTCAAATCTGATAAAAACTGTGGAAAAGTTTTGATGACGTCACTCTAAAATACAGATTAAAAAGCATTTTTCCTCCATTGTTATACTACACATGTGCACAGTTTCATAGCAATGAATGGGTAAAGTGGATGTTTCCCAGTTACACCTTGATCACACTAAGGGAATTGCGCACACAAAGTGGGGGACCCCACAGGCGCGTACTTGTCGTTATTAAACTACTTTTCTGCTCTGTGAGAGTCCTCTTGGAAGAGTTCAGTTGCACTCATGCGCAGTAGGTCATATTGTATATCTAGTAGCGTAGTCGCTGTGCGGGGTCTGCATGGATCCTTAAGGACTCGGCAAGATGACAGAATTTATGTCATATACCTAGAGACGTGAAAACCCCAACATTCGACTGTTATGATTGACTTTATGGGGAGGAAAAAGCCAATCATGTGTTACATAACCACTAACACTGGTCTTACAGAACTCTCCCATGGATTTCTATACAGGTAGGTTTTTCTCTTCGGACATCTCTGGTAAAACTGCTAAAATGAGAGCTTGATTAAACAGATAACCAAGCTAAAAGTAGTGGATACATGGTTAAGACAGATGAAAACATGAGTGATGAACGGTTGAAACTAAAAGTAATGGATACATGATTGAAACATCCAGCTTCTTAAGGGATCCTTGAGTTGCTCCAGGCCTGTTGGGGCTCACCTACCTAGAACATGCTGGGTCCTCTGCCCTATAAGGCTATTCCTCATGTTATAACTAATTAAACCGACATTATGACATTTTGTAATATCGACTGATTGAGAACATTCTTCTGCTTTCGTGTCACATAGTATTATTGTGGTTTCTTCGATAGCCCCTATTGTGAGTGTTCTCAGGAGCTGCCTGTGGTTTTCCAGAGGGAGAGTCTCTGGGTCAGACTCTGTGTTTGTATACAAAACCACGTCACTGCTGTGCGTAAAGAGTCTCCTCCCCCCTGACTCCTCCTCTTTCCTCCCCTCCTTCTCCTGTCTCCTTGGGCTGATGCAATGCTCATCTCTATAAAGGCTGAGTCTCCACCCCTCCTCCAGCAGAACAGGCTCTTCTCTCGCAGCGCGCCGCATCTCTGGGATTTTGGTTGAATTAGTCAATAAATCCAAATTCTTTCGCTCTTACGCGTCGGTTTATTCTAAGAGTCTCTTTTTTCTCTGCTACTTGAACCGCTTCAGAGTCTGATTTAAACCAGATCCTGTCTTCTAACAGGCCCATCAATTCATTTTCTATTCATATATAACATTTAACAGACATTCTCTCAAGGATCAGCTGATTTTTTTTGTTTGTTTTTCGTGAAGAAATCGTTGCTGCTTCTTTTGTCACTGAAGGGATTTTACAGGCATCCTGCCACATCCTCATAAGGTAAGAATGCCGGCATCCTCTCATGTGCTGACTGTCTGTCTGTCAGGAAAATTACCGGGTGGGATCGGCTCAGTCTTTGAACTAGAGCTCTAAATATCAAGATTTAACCGTTCTTGGCTTTCAGTTTATCCATCAGCACATCATTTGGTGCCTCTATGTTCGATTTTAAATCACATTTAATCCAAAATAGACGTGTTGCCGCCTCTTGTGAGCCAATCAGGCTGGAATAGAAGGCTTAACTGCCTCCTTACATGTATACATCTTATTCTAAGGAGACAAAAAAGTGTTTTCCGGAAAGCTGGAGGCGTTTTTTTCCTTCTTACCAGGTCAGAAAGCCTGGTCCAAATAAATAAATAATGAAGCGGTGTGACAGTGATGCTGCAGTGCTGGACTCGTGTCTGGAGGAGGAACAAGGGTGTCAGCACCACACAGACCAGCAAGCACACTGTGGTAGAACAGGAGAGCGTGTCAGAGGGGGTCTGTGTGGTCCTGATCTTAGGAAAGGCTCTAAACATCATCCGGCTGTGAATGAGAGCGCAGACCGCTGCGCAAAATGGAGAGCCATGCCCATAAAGGGACAACACGTGCCATTGTTTCCACTGGAGCCGGCCATGGAAATAATGTCATTAAATGCATCTGGCGGTGCGCCTCCTGCGCTCTGTGCGGCTCTCCATGTGCGTCATGTTCACCCAGGAAGAAATGTGTGAACATGTAAATATGCCAGATTTAGAAAACCTGAAAACACGAGGCTTTGTTGTTGCATCATTCTGATTCAAGTTTAAAGAGTGTGATGTGTCCATAAAAAGACGCAGACACACCCTGATTTCATTTCACTTTTCAAATGATTTCGGAGGGAAATATGCGCAAAGTCAGCGGCGCGTACTGCGGCTTTTTGTGTGTGAGTGTGTCATTCAGCATCGACAGTGGAGCTGAGGGGATGTCGGGCGGACGCGGATGCCGGTCTGGTATTTTTCCACTGCCGGTGCGTCACCCCCCCCTCCCCCCTCCCTCCTCCTCCTCTCCTCACTCAGGCGAAGTCACATGACCAGAGATTCAGGCGGAGGGCTGCGGTGCGCGCGCCTGCTCACTATAATATTGATTATTCTAAAGGGGGGAGCGTGAACGCGCACGGCTAGAAATAAAGATGCTGGGTCGAGATGGAGATGACGCAGGAGGCAGAAATATATAAATGCAGTAAAACAAACAAATAAATAAATACATTTGCTCTTTTTTTCCCAGCTCTAAAATGCCCAGTGAGAAACAGCCCACTGCCAGGACTGAGATGAAATGTTTGAACGCTGCGCATGAAGACGACAGCAGCAGCTCCAACAGCAATGAATACCCTTATCCGGACTGTGTGAAGAAGGTCCCACTGGACGGGTAGGGCTCATTTACAAATAAGTCCAAACATGAGGAAATTAATCCACCTGTGCACTTCACATGAATTCCCCTCACTTCTTCTTTTTTGTTTCCTTCTGAAGCCAATACCCAGACCTGGACGCAGAGAGTCAAAACTTCCTCCCTGAACACAATCTGGGCAAGAAGAAGTATGAAACTGAATACGTAAGAGCTTCTCCTTATCTCCCAGCACATTTATCTGCTTTAATCATCAGTTATCTGGTGTGTGATTTGTTTTCATCTCCTAACTGTGAGTGTTTTCTTTCATGCACAGCATCAGGGCAATGCCTCCTTTGGCATGTCTGTCTTCAATCTGGGCAACGCCATCATGGGCAGTGGCATCCTGGGTCTGTCCTACGCCATGGCCAACACTGGCATCGCCCTCTTTGTGTAAGTATCCGTTCTATCAAGCAGGACATAAAGTCTTAATTCTTCATTTTTAAGAAGCGTTTTAAAACAGTGGCATTGCAAAAGCAGCCTTGGCACATTCAGTGAAGGCAGATCATGAAGCAACATTCCAGTCATTAAACAGGACGAGGTGTAAAGAACACAGAGAAACAAAACTCGGGTGGCTTTTGTTTCTTAATCCAGATCAAGCTGAGGCAGGTGTGGTTGTGTCTGTTGCATCAAGGTCACAGATTGTGATGAACAGGGGCTGTGCAAAGGGGGGGTTTTCCCGCCGGCAGTGTGTAACTGTGTGTGTTGATTCAGCAGCAGGTCGACCCTGAGAGGGCGGCAGATTACACCGGGGTCGAAAGTTTGCTCCAGGACAGTTTAAGTACTCCCTATCGTGTTTGCTGTAGATAAAAGTGTGGAGAGAAAGTTCTTTTAAATTGAGAAGAATTAAACAAATACTTCTTCTCAGGGCAAATTGGAAGTTTCTATTAGAGCGCCCCCTGCTGGTTAGTTAGTTCATCAAATTATAGCTGCTAATTTTTGCAGCTTATGTGAGCAATTATAGCCATTTTACATTATTTGGATCCTGGATTTCTGCAGTTTTCTTCCTCTAACTCAGTTTTTCTCTTATGCACATGAGACATAGTGTCTTAAGAGGCCCAAGGTTTTACTACAACTCAGGCAGCATCTGGTAGGACTGATCCCCAGTCAGCTTACCGTCTCCAAAATACAACCTGAAGCTTTCAGGAGGCACAAAGCAGTGAGAAAACACTGGTACCAATGGAATAATGGGGAAAGAAGTAATTATCTGAACATGGCAGAACATGAATGTACGCCTCAGTAAGTCTCAAGACATGGGTGCCACCAAATGGCAGTTGTGCGTCACTTTACAAACACAGGGAGTGGCAGGAGAAGCAGCTTAGACCAGCTAATCCTGCTGCATTAGGGCCAGAGTTATGCAAACGGAGAGATAATGTACGCTCACATGAGATCATGAATGGAGCAGAGCGTGGTTCCCTCTCAGCCAGTAACTGACCTATCTGAGCCCTGAATCTGCAGGAAGACGGGGATTACAACAATTTAACAGCTGACGTAGATGGGAGTGTTTCTGGCTGCTCGCTATCACTGACCAATATGTGACCGCTATGATCAAACATGTCTGTTTGCATTTCGAAACACTGTCTGGCGTTACTACGTTTAAAAGCTAACCGGCCTCTTCTGACTCCCAATAAAAGGTCATCTAAAACGTATATTTGCTGAGCTGCAGTGTGTAAAGCGATAAAAAGATGAAGTATGTCATAGACAGGCGAGTGGCCACCGAAGCAGCTGGACAGTCCCATGCTGAGAGGAAACGTCTTTGCAGGACGAGTCTCCAACAGTCAGGAGGTTCATTTCACCTGCACTATTAATACCCTGAACACACAGTGCTGCCTCTGCAGCATCACAGGACCGTTAAGAGGATCCCGTACAGGGAAACCTTTCGTCCTTTGCTGATGCTGCTCACGACTCAAAGAACCTGCAGACTGGTGCTGCCCTCAAGGTCTTTGCTGATCAGGCCCACAAAAAGGGAGAAAATGCAGGTTTTCGCTATGGTAGATGGTTTTCTTCTGAAAATCTGCAGACTCTTGGTATCGAAGGCAACACTACATACTGCTGACTCTTTGATATGAGGAGTAGTGTCATGATAAAAGCAGAAACCCGGTGAAAGCACCTCATCATACCGGCACATTCTTCCCAAAGACATACGGAGTGAGGCATTTCAGGACTGAATGGATGAGCGACATCTTCAGCAGTAGCAGTACAACAGTATCTGACCTTCACTTCAGCCAAATGCCAATGTGTTTGTTTGCCACCATCAGGAAAATACATTTGTCATTCAGTTGTCCTTTAAAGCCCCATGTTCAGTAGGTTCATCATTGATTTAGTTGTTTTCTTCCTTGTAATTACATCTGGAGTCAACACACAGCTAAAGATCCCTCTGGTCTGTTTACAGGATTCTCCTCGTGGCTGTCGCCATCTTCTCATTGTATTCTGTCCACTTGCTGCTGAAGACGGCCAACGAAGGAGGTGAGCCTGTCAGATTTATGTGCATCCAAACTTCACAAATACTTTCTAATGTAGTATTCAAATTCTAAATCTGCAATTCTTGTGTTATTTTTCTCTCTAAAGGTGCTCTGGTTTACGAGCAGCTGGGTTACAAAGCCTTTGGAATACCTGGGAAACTGGCAGCTTCCTGCTCCATCACCATGCAGAACATCGGAGGTGAGAGGCTGTTGCATTTTCACTTTTTTTTTACACGGCTTATGCAACTATAACTGAACCACTCTTCTAAAATTATCCACCATGTGCTTATTTGACGAGCTAAACACTGCTGCTCTGTGTCTAAACTGAGAGTGTGAGGGGGAAAAAAACAAATGGAAACCAGTTTGTGTTTTTGGAACACCGAGTAGCTTCCAGTAAAAACTTGAGTCATTCTACAAGCATGTGTGAAACTCTCAGCCCCTCACCAAATATTAGCCAGCACTATTTCCGTAGTGGAGCCTCCTGCATGAACATAACTTGGCATATTTTACAACGACGTGTCCTAACTGTGGTTGTTTTCGTCCTAACAGCCATGTCCAGCTACCTCTACATCGTCAAATACGAGCTGCCCATCGTCATTCAAGCTTTTACGGGAACCAGTAACGGGTGAGTTGCTAAATATTTTAGTAGCTTTCAAACACCTGCAGGTTGGAAACAACATTTCCAACAGCTGCAGTGCTTTAAGGGTAAAATGGCTGATGTGACTGTCTTTAAAGGGCCACGTGGAGTTCTCCTGTAAACAAGCAAAAGTTATGTTTACAAAATGGTGGCCCGCTCATGAAAACATTGCTCAACAGCACTCCTAGTGGTCAAAACATAATAGGGTAGCTTTAATTTTCAGCATCAGGATGAGTAATGTAGGGCTTTACAGCAATCAGTTGTTTATTTGATTCACGCATTTCAAGGGATTTATTCGAGATAGCAGAGTTAAAAAATAAACATATTTAACATGAAAAACAATAAAAAATCTGTTTAAAAAATCTGGATTTTCCTTAATGGAGATAAGAGTTAATAAATCATTTTATATGACTAATAATATTGGTAGCAGATTTTTAACATACAGCTGAAAACCTGACTTAAATAATCTCAACAAGTTAGGTTTTAGGCTGAACTGAACAAATCAGAGGACAGACCAGCACTAGACTGTTTATCAAGCAGCCATTGATATGAACAAAATGTCCTTGCAGACTAGTTTGCATCCCAAAATGAGTGTTTGTGAGGTGAGCTGGGCCTCCAAATACTGTGAGATTTTTGTGTCTCGGTGTTTGACTGAGGTGTAAAACAGGAGGAATGCCTGGCAGCAGCACTCGAGGTGAAGTAGCACATCAAGCAAAATGGCTGCCAGTTGTTTTTCAAGTGCTGAGTGTGAAAGAAGGTGAAGCAGCGTCTTTGTGCTGCTGTTTGAGTAGAGGCGGAACAGAGGCTGAGTGTGTAGGAGGGTGTCTGGACGTTTTAAAGGGACGGACAGTCCTCAGTCTCTGTGTGCCGCCCTTCAAAGAGCCCTTTTAGGAGATGCAGCCGGTGCCGCATCGAGACGGAGCGCGGGATGAGCTCACTGCGACCCCGCTTCAAGTTTAAAAAATTGATGTGGTTTGGCTCCTCAGTGCTGCTTTGTTACATCCATTTCCGTGGGCAATGCAGTCATCCTGCGCAGGCCCCAGTGTGTCAGCTGACATGCAGATGTTGGCGAAGCTTCGGCTTGACAAGATGTGTCAAAGAGGCGGCTGAGGTGTTTGATCAGGACTGAAGCTGAGGAGGGAGTAAAGGAAGGTTCCGACAGAGAAGTGGATCTAATGTGATGTTTTCAGCACCGAGTTCTCAGTTTTAGACCTAATTAGTTTACTGTGGTGCTGATGAATCAGTCTGTGTTTGGAGAAAGATGACTGTGATCAAAGCAATCTGAAGTCTGAAATAAACTGACAGGAAATAAAAAATAAATGTTAACTTTCCGACTGCTGACACTACTAACATTAAAAAGCATGCATTATATATTAAAATATTATAATATATTTGCACATTTTAAAGCTTTGAAGTTGTTGTATACTTAAAATTACATGAAGATGAAAAGAGGAAATATGACAAAACATGGTACATCTTATATAGAACACTGCAAAAAGGCGAGAGTAATATGAAAAAAGTGCACAAATTAGAATGATCCAATGATGCAACTGTATAATTCAGAAATGAATAATAATTCTGATTTAGTACTGCAATTCCAAGTAGCTGGTGAACCTACAGCACACATACAGGTTCTTTAAAACGACCGAATACTACTCTGGGATGAGTTAACTATGTTCATGTGCTAAATGGAAGCAAAAATCTGGTTACTCTGGTGACATGCTGACATGTTCCGTCTTGTGTTTCAGAGAATGGTACACCAACGGAGACTACCTGGTGCTGCTGGTGACTGTAGTCATTATCCTGCCGCTCTCACTTCTCAGGAACTTGGGTAAGAAGTGTGATAACATCAGACGCCTTTCAAAACAGGGTTCAGGTTAGGAGGCGGTGACGCACTTGCGCACTGTGCAAGACTTCAGAAACCCTGAAAATGTTCACAGCTTAGAGTGAAGTGATAAAAGTGGAGAAAAAAGAGCATTCCACGGCTTTAAAACAGAAATAGCTCACAGCTCATGTTTGTGTTTTGCTTCCCCCATCAGGTTACCTTGGTTACACCAGTGGTCTGTCCCTGCTCTGCATGGTGTTCTTTCTGATTGTGGTAAGTGTGATCCACCTCACTTCCTCATTCCACAACTTGTTTCCTTTGGCACATGAATGAGCGTGCTGGGCCACATGAGTCTTCGTCAGAACATGATGTAGTTTTCCTATGAAATCCCCTCCTCCCACTGAAAACAGCAGGAATCTTTTATTGGGAAACACAAGAAGAGATAATTAAACACAGCGAAAAAGTCAGGCTTCCTTGGACTTCCTTGGCAGTTACATGTGGTTACCACAACAGAAACAAATCCAAACACCTACTGAACACCAGCTAAAAAAGTACCAGATTATTTAAATGTCAGTACAGACCCTCATAGATCCTGTGTTTACATGTTTTTTCAAATCCAACTGTAAACCTAAAACTTGTCTTCTGATCTTCCAGGTGATCATCAAGAAGTTCCAGATCTCATGCCCTCTGCCTGTTGACTTGGATGCTGTGAATGAAACCCTCAGCAAAATCCTGAACAGCACCTCGCCTGACCTCAACTCCTCTGCTGTGGACTACAGCGAGGACGCCTGCAGGCCCAAATACTTTGTGTTCAACTCACAGGTAAAACCCACAGAACATCTGGAGAACTGAAGTAAAACCAGGGGAACTTTGTAATGTTTGTGTCTAAATGTTGAATGCTTCATTCTGCTTTTCCCAGACTGTCTATGCTGTTCCCATCTTGACCTTCGCCTTCGTGTGCCACCCCGCCATCCTGCCCATGTACGAGGAGCTCAAAGAGTGAGTACTCACTGTTTTATTTTCACTTTTTACAATGCTGTAAACCACAGCTGCACTCAGTCTCTTTAACTGATTTTGGCATGATGTCTAACTGAAATATCTCCTTGCCTCTGTCCTGAACAGCCGTTCCCGCAGAAAGATGCAGGGTGTTGCTAATGTGTCCTTCCTGGCCATGTTCATCATGTACCTGCTGGCTGCCCTCTTTGGATACCTGACCTTTAACTGTGAGTATTTAACCGGGACAGGCCATACACTGATTATATGAAGGCATGCAGCTGATAGTTGCTGGAATTTTTTAAATTTCAATATTATTTTTAGTTTGTAGGCATGTCTAGAAATGCCTCACAATGTGGGTTACTCGCAGTCAATGTCTGAACATTAAATATAACAGAGGAGTAACGTTCAAGGTTAAATAAAGACACTTCCGGGCCTAAATAAATAATGAGCATGGAGGCCTGTTATGCAACACTGTGAAAAAAAGCACACCTGACGCAGCTGACCAGTGTTCCTGTTTATCAAGACTGGAACATTTGAGAAAGGAGACAGAAATGTTCCTGGAGCGTCACTCCAGTTACACAAGAGCATGATAGTGAGCCAAAACTTCCTGAACCGTTGTGACAGGCCAAACCTACCTCAGTGTTGTGTATGGTTTGAGATTGGGAAAGCCGAGGTTGTGTAATGTAACCTACTTTACCACTTTAAAGGCTCAGAAAGTTCAGGCTCATCAGGACAGTGAAGCTTAAATTCACCATACTCACATGCTCACAGTGACAATGCTGACAAGATAATGTTTAGCAGGTGTAATGTTCAAGATGGCTGCCATCTAATCATGTTAGCATTCGATAATTAGCACTGAACACAAGCTGAGGCAAAGGTTAGAGTAAGAACTAGGCCTCACGTGTTTCTTCATTCTGATTAAGGCAGTATATTGGAAACGTGTTTTGCATTTCAAAACATTTGTACCACACACTTAATATTTTTATGAGACAGCTAGCTTAGCTTAGTGTAAAGGAAACTGTGCTAAACTATTATTATTTCCTTCTAATACAATTTTAAAGCTCATTTATCTTGTGTTTTTTAAATTTGTGTTTGTTTAATTAGTAGAAAAACAAAAGAAGGGCAATAGCTTAGCCATTTTTATGCTAAATTAAGCTATTTAGTCTCTGGCTCCAGCTTTATATTCAACAGGAATTGATTTTGGCCCTTTTTTTGCTAATGTATATTATGCTGCCCAAAATACAAGATGTTAGCATCTTTTTAAAAATGGCCTTTAAACAGTAGCAGGTATAATGCTTAGCTTAGTTATCATCATAGTCCAGTGTGTTAGCATGCTAACAGTCGATAATTAGCACTAAACACAAAGTACAGGCAAAAGTAAAGGTAAAACCTAGGTCTCACATGTTGCTTAATTTTAATTAAAGCTTTGTATTTGAAACATTTTGTATTTTCATCAGCTTAGTATTAAAAACAGGGCCTAGACATTAGCTTAGCTTTCTATTTGGTCTGTCCGAACTCAAGGTACAGCTGAGGCAAAGGAAAAGGTAGATGCTAGGCCTCACGTGTTTCTTCCTTTTGATGAAAGCTACGGATGTAAAACCTGTTTCATGTAAACTATACTCGACCTGGAAGTTTTACTTTATAAATGTGTCACCTGTGACTCAAGTGGACGCCCTCTGTTCTCTTTCTCCTCAGCTCACGTGGGCCCTGAGCTGCTGCACACCTACTCCAGGTACTACAAGTCTGATGTGCTCCTGCTGATCGTCCGTCTGGCCGTGCTGACCGCCGTCACCCTCACCGTCCCCGTGGTGCTCTTCCCTGTAAGTGTCCAACCAGAAAAGTCACTTAGAGCACTGGTCGGTAGAAATGGTTCATGTAGGCTAATCTCTCTCACTCTCTCTGCAGATTCGTACCTCCGTCAACCACCTCCTGTGTCCCACTAAGGACTTCAGCTGGATCCGCCACACCATCATCACTGTGGCCCTGCTGGCTGGTACCAATGCCCTGGTCATCCTGGTTCCCACCATCCGTGACATCTTTGGCTTCATTGGTGAGTATCTGCCAGTGTTACTGTGTGGCAACGTCATGAAGAGACTTGACTAAAAGACACTCTTGGGACTGAAATGCTACAATTCTTCTCTCCATCAGGCGCTTCTGCTGCTGCCATGCTCATCTTCATCCTGCCCTCAGCTTTCTACATCAAACTGGTCAAGAAGGAGTCCATGAAGTCTGTGCAAAAGATTGGGGTAAGGCATAGTTTTGGAGCTTTATACTTACTTAGAATTAGATGCCACTTCCATGCATGTGTGGTAAACATGTAGCTGTAGCCATCAGCCACTCAGTTCAACAGCTAAGTCATTTATAAGGCTTTATAGTTGGACTAATCTTGTCATGTAACTGTAGGAACAAAAGTAAATATTTCGCAAATTGTCAAACTTTCCGTTAAGTGGTTGAACATTTCTAACTGTGAAATTGTTTTCTTCTCCAGGCCACCGCCTTCCTGATCATCGGCTTCCTAGTCATGATTGGCTGCATGACCCTGATCATCCTGGACTGGGTCCACAATGCCTCACCCAGCCCGGACACGAAGGCCGACGGACACTAAAGCTCCACCTCTTCTGCTGCGTCCTGCCGGAGGAGAGGAGGCTCTCAGCGCCAGGCCGCTACAAACGCGCAACCAAGATCGAAACGCATTGTAACAAAGAAAAACACAAGAACTCACTTAATGCTCGGCCTTGACTCCCCGAGCAGCAGACCATGCCATTCCAAGAGAATGTATCCGAACTTTGTACAGTATGCTGTTATAGACCACAAAGATGGTGTTTTGTTTTTTCTCTTTTTAATTGTAACTTTTTTCATTGTCGTTTTTGCTCGTTTTTACTCTTAATGTTTTTTTGTAGTTACGGTACAGCTGAAAAACAAATATTTGAACATGCCTCATACTAGAGATGACATAGAGTCCAACATGCAGCTTACGCTCAGGTACAGTGTTGTGTGAGTGTGGCTGTGACCTCCGAGCTCGACAACAACGGATCTCCTAAAGACTGACAAGAGGCAACAGACTTGAAAGTTTATCCTCCTCAATGACGGTTAAGTTCCTTCCAACAGTTTTGTTTTATTATTGTTATTTTTTCCTTTTTTTACTTTGCCAAAAATGTATTTGTAAAGCATCTTTGTATATTGAAAAGCACTTACAGTTAGCACACTTGTCAGTTTCACAGGCGAGGCCTACAACACCGCCTATTCAGTATTCGTACCAAGGCTCTGTGACCTCGCTTCTAGTGTCAGCTTTCCTTGTAAAACCGTGCATCAGTCTACAGAACCTGCCTTTTCCAACCCGACTCTGGGATGCACAGAATCTCACAGCGGGACTTTTCTCAAAACTGTATGTACTCTTTATAACCTGCTGAAGATCTTGTTGGAACAGCGCGCGCAGCGACGACACTACTGCTTGGAGAAGGCCGACGAGCCTCCCGGTTCCGCCTCCCCTCTCGGGGCGGGGGAAACGTACATTTTTTTCTTTATGGGAGAATACTTTGAATTTGACCACGTGCTGTGGTTGTAATATACCTGTTAAACTTGCAAAAAAAAAAGAAGAAAAAAAAGCTATTGTCAAAGTCAGGTGTGCTCTGAAACACCGACAACCAAACAATGACACAGAAAGCTGAGGGTGTTACAATATGTTGAGTGTTTTTACATATGGTTGCGCAGGTTAGTGCTTTCAAAATGTTTCACAACGAAGAACACAAGAGCTCTGTGCGGACTTGTTTCCTGCCGAGACAAGAGCCTGTCATCAGATGGTGCACTGTGCTTCCAACACTAACACATCACCAAACTGTTATTGTCCAACATCTATTTATGGAAGACCGTGAAATCAATGTAATTTAATCTATTTTACTATATTTATATAATATTGTATGTATATATATATGTATATATATATCTATTGAGTTCAACTGTATATACGCTTTGTTTTGTTTGAATTTTTTTTTTTTTTTTTTTTACAATAATGCATTGGAGCTGTAAAACAAAAACCCCAAAGTGGTGAATTTGTGATACTGAACTGGCTCCGCTACACTGGAGCTTTAGCGGTTCATCTTCGCTAAGACTGACTGAACAGTCCTGCTGTGCTGATTCTCTATAGAAACTGTGTTCATTGTGGAAGCCACTGATACAGCAGCAGGAGCAGGAGGCTTGTTTTTGTTTTTGTTTTTTCTTTTTTAGCCCCCTGAACACAAACTCGGATCAGCGTAATGTTCTTTCTGCACATCTCGGTTGGAGAGTACGTCAACCATCTCTTGACCTCAGGAGCAAAGAGGGCTTTGCCCGTCAGTGTTACACTCTTGTTTCAATGAAACACTATGTATATCCTGTAATTAATGTCCAATTAAAATCAAAGATAACATATAACTGGGACTGTTGGTGCTCTTTGTGTCCTGTTTCTTTTTGTCTTTGAACAGTGGTCTATGAGGACCAGCTGTTCTGGGTCCTTGTTCATGAAGTTGAAGGACTTTTGAACAAATGGCTTTCACAATGCTCATCAGTAGAAGCCACGAGGGGCTACACATACTACAAAGACAGTAATTACATTTTTAATCAAAAAGACATTTTCAAAACAAAATGTCAAAAACCTCAAAATGTCAAGTATCAATCAAAGTTACATATTACCATGTTTATTTCAGTGGAAATGATCCCCTTCTGCTTTTCAATGGCTCAGATGGAACATTGCTTCTGTTAGAATGTTCAGATTTATGGAGACTTTAAAGACAAAACTCTGATCACAGAGTTTCATTTTACTTTAAATACTTGTCATTCAACACAAACCCGGCCCAGCGTCCTGTGGTTAATGTCCAGCTGAAACTAAAGTTAAACTATAGCATGTCAGTGGTGTTTTCTTAAAGTGTCAGCTTGTTTAGTCTTGCCGGAGTTTGTGATTGTGAATCATGAGGACACAAAGTCAGAACTGATATTAAAAAAGACTATCCTATGTGATACTGAATTACTGTGGCTTTCACAAATAAAGAGGACATAATTATGGGTTAGATTTACTCAAGAGAATAATAAGATCATGAAGCGTGGCAGCAGTGTTGAAATGTCTTTTCTCTTGACAACGCTGCCCCCTAGTGGTCATGTGAGGACACTCCACAGCTGACAATCTTTGACTTTATGTCACGTAGATTAAATATTTAGCTCAGGCTGTCAGAACCATCAGTGAGTGATAAAAGATTCAAATTAATAGACACTCTACTTCAACAGTCATGTGTGTGGGCTGGGATGATGATCAGTTTTTGGTGCAGCTTCTTACATTAAAGCATCTTGTAAATGAGCTCAAATGTTCATTACTGAGTGTTGAAATTCACCACTAGGTCTGTTAATTAGCAGTTCTTGAGCTTTTGATCAGAACATATTAGTCCCATCAGAAGATCCAGTTTGTCCTGATGTCACTGATTTGTAGGTGATCAAACATTTCTGAATAGTGGCTTTAAAAAGGCCCCTACGAAACTGTTTTGTTTAAAGGACCACTGTGTGAGATTCAGTGGATTGCAACCTACTAAGTAGCTCTAACCTTAATCTGCCTTTTCAATAGTGAAGGAGAAACTACATCGGCTGCCGCGAGTTCAGAGTCAGTGTTTGGTTTGTCCATTGTGGGCAGCATGTCTGGGATGCTTCATTGGGGACTCCACAGAAGAGAGACCTGCTCCCTGTATACAAATAAAGGACTTACTCAAAGCTCACAAACCCACACCACATCTTATACACTGTGAGTAGATCCTACACATTGGACCTGTAAGGATGGCTCTGTTCTATGCCTTTACTCTTCTGGTGTTTTAAAAAGACATGAACCCCCATGAAAACCCTGTGTGACTGATAAAACTGATTGATGAGATACCGATACTGAGTGTTGAGATGTTGTATTGTACTGTAGTATTTACATGAACAACAGGTTCCAGTCAAGTGTCTCAGTAAGCACAACGAACACGATGCCAGGACTCTAAAACTAGAGCAGCTAAATGGAATTCGACCACCGTTTATTTAATTATTTATAGCCCTACTTTACCTAGAGTAGCATGTCAGTGTGTGTTCAGTGGTTAAGACCCAACTATATTAGATCATGGCGCTGCATCCACCATCAACTAAAGAACCTGAGAGACACATCGACTGAAAACAGCTGCCTGGGTGTACACGGCCTTTAATCCCCACTGCCAACAGCTAGGTGTCCATCTAAATGGGGCACGCATATTAACCCAGTTTCAACGAAATTAGCAAAAGATAATGCAAAGTACTGCATGTTTCCACTAACATTTGCATGCACATGAAAACAGCTGCCGCCTTGTGGCACAGAACTGTAAATGCAGCCTAACAAGTCCAGAGTCAATGTTATGCTTTTTGGGGTTTCCCTTTTCATAAGTGTACTCCAGCTTCTCTGGGCATTTGAAAGTCCTCCAAACTTATAAAGCCCACAGTCAACAAACAGGGGAGTTATTCTGTTCCTTAGAAATCACTGCACCCTACCTGCCTGAACCACCTCATTTGAAGTCCAAGCTTTTCTTTCATTCTTTCTCCGCATCATCATGTAACACATTTGCATAAAACCTGCCTAGTTTAGCGAACCCTCCAGCAAAGAATGAGCTGCTTCCTTGAAATCCGTACTAGAGTCACATCTGTTTGCCTTTCCATTAAGAGATCCAAGGTTACTGTATATAACTAATGTTATTGTGCTTTCATCCGCTGACCAATCAGAGTAGATAGAGCATTTTGGGAGGAGGGCCTTAATGAGGCTGGAACTGAAACAAGTATCTCAGACAGACGGTGAGAGGAAGAACTGTAATGCACAATATTGGAAAAATATGCCTTTTGAACATAAACAGATTCTAGTAGACCCAAAAATAAGATTGTAAACCTGTAAATGTGTGTAAAATGGGCTCTTTAATGTGTTGGTTGATATGGAGACAAAAGTGCACCTGAGAGGAAGTCCTTCATGCGACACCTCTGACAAACACACAGAGCACTGTAGGAAGCAGCTAATTTATTTCACTACTCTCTGGATACTTTGCACAGTTCATGTTCACGCATTGACATTTATTACACATTCAGGCAGGGGGTGGGGTCAAATTCACCTGAACTACCCCCCCAGGACCCTCGCTTTACATTACACACTCACTGTTGACTGGTCATTGGACCCAAGGTGGGATGACTCACCAGATGCCAGGCTGTCACTGGGCCACAGAGTTTAATAAAGGCAATGCACTGTGTTTTTTAAACTAGGCTTTCATCTGAAATATTATAGAATATTTGAAAAGAACATTGACATTATTCAATTAATAAGCTAGGCGATCAGGATGCCATAGAAGTGAAATTCATTATACCAGCCGGCACCCTGGGAGAGGCTCTCCACTACACGAGCTGGCATCGTTCACTGAGCGTTGCATCATCCGTCCCACCCCCCTACGCTACCCTGCGCTCTTTACAGTAGTTCCCAAGTCACATGATCTATGCAAAATAAAGGGCTCTTGCATTACAATTTCTGATTGGGTCATTCTTTTCTAACAAAATATGAAAATCTATAGAAAAAAATCTTCATCATTCAATAAAAGGTAGAGATATCAAAAAAGAAAACGTTGGCTCTCCGTCATCTTTCAGCTCGGAGGCCGAATTCCAGCTAGAGGAAATTGCACTTGAGCAGCTGAATGGGTCTGTGAGGGCCTCGCCAGCCCAGCAGCAGGGCGGCAGTTCATTTCTTGCGGGCGTGTTTGTATTTGTCCACGTAGGCCTTCACCAGGTTGGCCACCTTACTGGAGTTCACCTCACCACTCTTGCTGTGACACACCTGAAGAAGAAAGGTCAAACATCACATGTAGAGTGAATATTAGCTGCCCAGTTGTCTTTGCATAAACTAGTATTAAACTGATTTAAAGGTAGACTGACTCAAAGAATATATACATTTTTTTCAGATCACTGTATTTAGTGTCCAGTCTTTTCTCTGCAGTTGTCTGATATCACCCCTTTGAACTGGACACAGGCTAAAATACTCATTCTAAACATCTGAACAGTTGACTGATGTTCTCTAAACATGTCTCATGGAAGCTATGGGAGAAGCTAGCCAGGTGGCTGCAGCACTGCACACAGAGAAGCCTCTAGTCTTCATTCAGTTACTGCAGCACAGCAACTCAGACAGGTGTGTGACCAAAATTTATTTAAAACAAGGCAATCCAATGTCCTGTGAGCAGAGCATTTTTACCGTTAGCACTACCTTCAACCAATATAGCTAGCACACATATGTAGAACCTATTGTTATCAAGTTTTTCCTGTGTCCTTCTTAATGGTAAATGTGGCACCATTATCAAAGTAAACTACACTGTGGGAGAATAGAAAGCTTAACAGGTGGTTTAGCAACCAGCCAGTTGTTAGAAATTGTCAAAGTGAGTGTTTACCTTTTCCACTGCCTTGCGTACAATCTCCTTGTACTCCTCCTTTGTGATTTCCTTCTTTTGGTAATATGGTTTGATGGCTGTCTTCACTTCATTTATAGCTTTCTCTTGGATCTGTTGTTTCTAGAGCACAAACAGGAAATCAGATTGATTAAAGGGAACCTTTATGCTTTTCCTTACTGTCCGTCATATATGTAACATATATATATATATACATATATATAATGCTACAGTGTCAGGTGTTTATATTAAACGTGGCCAAAGTTTCTAATAATGAGGTAAACACTTGTAAAACATAATCCTGCTGAGGAAAGGCTTCAGATGGCTCTGAATACTGATTGTCCAACGGTTTTCTTCTACTGTAACGACGAGCTGACGTCAGTTCATTGTGGATTTATGGCCATCTGCCTTCTACAAATAGAGGATTTTCTTTGTGCAGGGTGGTCGAGGAAAATTAATCAGCACTCATGAGGAAAGTGCTGCCTGACTGACCGGTGAATGAGGATGTGAGGACTGAGAAAGGTTCAGGTAAAAATGTCAGTGTAAGCCAATCACAGACAGGGTAGAGGGGGGTCATGCCTTTGCCACTCTGCAAAATGAAAATTCGCCTCCAGGCACAGTGCATTACGAAGTACAAGCAGTACAGCTGACAAGCATTTGGTGCTGCTGCTCAGCAGCCTCCCAATCTGAAGAAAGTGGGTTTTTAGGAAGGCAGGCCTTCAGGAGCTATAATGGCCAGTTTGAGACAGGCAAACTAAAAGGATGAAGAAAGGGCTACTATGAAACAAAGAAGGATTTTGTTAGTTATTCTCAGCTACACTAGAGTCTCATAATAAAAATGCAGAGCTGAAAATTGACAAAATATGTTCCTTAAAGAAAGACCGATATAAATGGACAGAGAACAACATACTTTCTAAAAGGACAGCTTTTGATGGAGTGACGGTCAGAAAGGTGGTTGCATTTTACCTTTTCTTTTTTGGAGCTGTCAGCCTGAGCCTTGTTATGCTGGCCTGGCTGAGTTGTAGAGGATGGCAGCACCTGGCTGGGTGCCGGCTGGCCCTGGGTCACTGCTGCAACACCTGCTTTGGTTGGCGTGGGAAGCAGGGCGGGTTTCCCATAACCCACCATGGTACTTGCCATCTAGGGCAAAGCAGAATGACATTGATAGAGATTGTAGGACTGAACTGCTTGAGGACAGACTCGTGTATCCAAGTCCCTTATTGTTTAACTTTAGCTCATTTTAATTTTAATGCACATACAGCATCTGGAATTTGATTCAATCATATCTTTGCAGTACTACCGTCTTCATCCCAGTGTACCATACCTGTGTTGTGTGGCCATCGGGCTGAGCTGCTGCTGTCTGGCTGCCTTGCTGCATGGGTGGAGGTGGTGGGGGAGGGGGAGGGAGGCCCTGAGCGCCGACGGCGGGCACCTGAAGCAGTGGCACGGCAGGGTGGAGATGCATGGGGACCTGAGGAGGCATGGGGTAGGGCGCTGCGGGCTGCAAGCTGACGGGCAGGGCTCCTCGTGGGCCCTGCATGGGGTAGTGAAGAACATTCAGCTGAGGAGGAATCATGTTCATCACTGGCACCGGAGCGTTACCCGGGACTGCCGGGGGAGGAGGGTCACTTTTAGGGGGATCTGCAGAACAAAATTAACAAGCTGTCAAGGAAAGTTTGTCATTCTGTGAAAGCCAAAACATGTTCTGCAGTCGATTTAAAGTACTGCATATTTATATAGTACAGAAATATTAAATACACTGATAAACAATGAAAATGTGCAGGAGACACTTTGGAGGAGGTGTTAATAGCACACGATAAACGGCAGAATCAACCCAGTAGCCTTTTACCAAAAATAGATGCTGGTGGAATGAAACAACTGTGAGACTTTCAAAGGCATAAATTCACTTCAAAGGAATCACTTTTTCCTCTCAGTCTAATAAAGTGCAGGTGCCTCGGGCTAATTTCTGATTTGTTTTCTTTTCACACTGCAACTATAATTATCTTCCTCTCCAAGCCTCAAAGAGAGCAGTGTTATTAACAACCATGGCTGCCGCTTGTATTTATAGGGAAATTTGGCTAATCCATGGCTGGCTTTTCCTCCTTGATTTAATCTGGCAGGTACAGAAGTGATGACGGTCCAGAGAGGTCTGGTTTACTCTGTTATACAGGAAAACTAAAGAGGACTGACCTGCTGCTGTTGGCTGCTGCTCTTCCTCTTGTCGGTTCCAGTTTCCTGGTCCTCCTCTCTCCCTCTTTGAGTAATAGTCCTGGACATCAGCAGGTAGGGTCCTCCTGACAGCCCAGCTGGACGCCGAGGACCAGCCTGAGCGGTCGAGCATAGACTCTCCTGGCTCAGACTCTTTCCTCCGAACACCGCCCCGGTTTTCATTGAAGCGGCTGTACGCGTCATTCCCTGAATTGTTGCCTGTACCTGAGAAGTTGTTTCTGGGCTGCCAGCGGTTGTCCGATGATTCCTCTTGTTGGTTGTAGAAGCTGCGGTTGCCGCCACCTCTGCCTGCCCCCCGACCACGTTCAAACCCTCCACGGCCCCCCCTGCCCCGTGGTTCTCCTCTGTTCCCCCCACTGCGGTTGTCTTCCCAGCGTGAGCCACCAGCGAAGCTAAAGTCGCGGTTCCTGCCGTCAGCTTCACCTCGAGTCTTGTCTGTAACCCAGTCGGGATTGTCTGACCAGCCCTGGCGATCAGGAGAACCTTCTGCAGGCACGCCGTTTTCAAAGCGGCTACTGCCTCCAAATCGCCGTCCATCACCACCAGAACCAGCACCAGGCCCAGACCTCCAGCCCCCCCTACGCTCCTTCCTCTGGGGAGAGTCTTCTCTGGACACTGGTCGTTCGGGGCTGGGCCCTCGCCTGTAGGACCTAGTTCTGGATCGAGATCTAGACCGAGACCGGGATCTGGATCTAGATCGACTTCTTGATCGCCGCCTCCTCCTCTCTCGACTACGGTCCCTCCTAGAGTAGTCTCTCTCTCCATCTCGGTCCCTGTCTCTTTCTCTACTGCGAGCTCGTGAAGAGCGACTCGAGGGCGGGCTGCCGTCACGATCTCTAGACCGAGAACGTGAGCGCCGGGATGATTCCCTCTTAGAGTCCCTTTTGGGTGACCAGGTGGAGGTTGGGGAGTGGAAGCGAGAGCGCCTCTGCTTGCCGTTCTTCCTCTCTTGGCTTCTTTCTCTCTCCTGCTGGTCCTTGCTGTTTTCATCCTTGGTGACTTGACTTTCAGAAGCAGTAGCCAGAGACTCTGCAGCAGCCGGGGAAGCAGTCTCACTTGGAAGCTCCAAAATGGGATCGTTCCCATGCTCACTCATGGGTGAACTGCAGTCCATGGGGATGACGTTTGTGTCATCCTTGGATGCTCCGTCATCCTTGGCTCCTTCCCCACAGCTGTCAACCTCTGACCGCTCTTCTGAGTCGAGCATTTTTGAATCAGTGTCCTCTGAAACTTTTGCTTCCAGGTCAGCTACATTTTCTTCTGACTCTTCAGCAGAGGGGGAACCAGGCTGTGCCAAGTTCTCACATGATTCAGCCTTTAGCTCCTTTGGAGATTCTTCATTGTTGTTTTCTTCTGACTCTGCACAAATCTCCATGTCGTCATGCTCCTCGGCCTGCTTGTCACTCTGTGAAGACATCGGGTCTTCCAGCGGAGTGTTGGGAGAGTCAAAGGGGGATGGTGACCGACTTTTCTCAGAATCCTTTTCTCTACAGGACACGGGGCTGGCCGGTTCTTCTTCTTCTTCTCTTTTGCTATGGACATCCTCAGAGCATGAAGCAGGGCTGTTAGGAGCCGAGTCTGAGGGACAGGAGAGGTCATTGTCTCCTTCGTCAGACTTCTCTTCTTGTTTGTGTTCATTAGATTGTTCCTGAGTCTCATCACTGTCCTGCTCCACGTTGTTCAAAGATCCTGCAGTTCCTTGATCATCAGCAGAGTCAACATCCTCCTGCTCTTCTCTGAAGCCGCCTTCAGCATCAGACAGCTGCTGTTCTGAATTGTTCACGTCCTGTTCCTGTTCAGTTTTATCTTCCTCCTCCTCCTCCTTCTCCTTGTTATCACTTCCTTCACCCTCTTCCTCCTCCTCACTTGCTGCTGGGCTGTGAATGACTTCAGGAGAGCGCTTTTTTCTTGTTGTAGCTTTCCGTTTCCCACTGGCTTTCCGGTTTGTTACCCGTTTCCCCTTCCTCTTGGCTGGCACCTGAGAAGTCTTGCCCGGCTTGGTGGACTGGCTGGCAGATGAGTCAGAGTCTGACACACTGGACTGTGGTGGGGATGAAGGTTCAGCTGCAGGAGTCTCTTCCTGGGTTTTGCTGTTGCGTCCAGATCGTCTGGCTGGCAGAGACTCTGCCTCTTTGGAGGGAGCTTTGGAGGTTGAAGCTCGGCCACCTCTCTTCTCTCCTCCCTTGGGACACGTGATGGCGCAGACAACACCCTGAAACACTGCAGGAGACACAAATGGTTGTGAATACAACCAGTGAGTTCTTGAGAATTTCAACACATACAGCAGGGCTTTCACACATAAAGTGCAAGTGTGACACTGTATGCAACAAGGCCACTGCCAAGCCAGAAAATTAACTCTATGGTGGTTACATTAAGGATGGTCTCAGCCAGTCTTACTGAGAGGTATCAGGGTCGACGTGGGCATCAGTTAAAGGAGCTGTTTTTTCTACAATCTCATCATTTACAAATTACAACGCTGACATCTCTTTTTTAAAAGGTTAATTTTGAGCATTTTTGCCTTTATTTAACTTTGCACATTAGATAAAAAGGGAATGTGAAGAGAGAGATTCTGCTGCAAGAGGAAGTCTAGCCCATAAGGTATGTGCTCTAATCATACATTCATTTTCTTTTATTTTGGTGTTTAATTTGATATTCAGTGACAGTATTAGTGTCACCTACCAAATTTCTGGTGTCATGACATCCCTAGTGCAGGTATTTTACTTATGTCTCAGGGTTTTTTTCTGCATGGAGCAATTTTTGGCACCTAACTTTACCCTAACCAGCTCTAAACAAAAATCACCAGTGCAACAATGATAAGAATTAAGAATTTTTAATTTATGCTATGTCAAAATGACTGTACTGATGGAGTGTACATTCCCAGAAAAAAACCTTTGATCTAAACTGGTTAGTAAAAAAAAAAAGAATTTCAACATCTCTGCATCACATGTTCACCATCTAGCATCAGAGTAGGTTATATTATACTATGACAATATATTTTCCCAGTAAATAAAGTACAAATCATAGATCATTAAATTAACTGCCAAAATGTTCAAATGACAAATCTATTTGCCATTATCATAGGAAATAAAGTCAACTGTGTCAGTTGTGACTCACCAAAATGGCTCGGGCCAAACAACGGTGAACTGGAGGTAAAGGGAGATGAAATGAGTCCAAAAGGGTTATGGTTCCAACTAGTTCTATGGAAACTCTGCCTGTAAATGCACAAGACAACACAAAAGCAAAGGAACTATCAGGTCTGATTTCAGTGACTGGATCATTCTTACCACATATTATGGATCCAAAGTCTCATCTGCATGGATGTTGATCACGGTGACCCAAAGAGGCTAACTGAATGTCAGGAAACTTTCAGTAATTGTCCCTCATAAAAGGATGCAACCACAACCACAGTTGGTCTCTTTGGTCTGAACCAAAACACTGCAGCTGATGTGCTTTAACTTATGTGTGCTGCTCTGTGGTTTTCATTCCAGTTTAACACATTAAACAAAGGCTGACTGTCAGTCCAGTCTTCCTGACTGATGACCCTGATAATGTCATCCGAGTTTTCACAACAAGCCTCCAGTCTACACACTTTTAATAGAAAGTCTGAGTGTCAAGCTGAGGAAGTGGAGTCAGAGAGCATCTAATGAAAGATGCTATTAAGATGGGACAACAGATTCACAGCAATGGTCGGTTGGACTCTCATTACCTTGAGGTGCCGTTAGCAAGGATGGGAGCAGCAGGAGAGAGCCAAGGACAATGTTGCGCCTGGGATTTGCACTGCTTGAATCCAGTGTCATATGGTACGTCCTCTGCCAGCCAAACAGGATCTGCACTACAGGATGACGAAAACGAGATGAGAGTTAATTATGAAGAACTTCCTAAAAAGTTAAAACTGAAACACTGACACTTAACAGTAAACATATAGTCTACACAGATGACATCCCTCCTAAACACTCTAGTGCAGATTTACCCTCTTTTCAAATGAAGTGTGATCAAGCAGTTCTGAGACTGCGGCTATAAAAAGCAAGAACCATTCTAGATGTAATTTTGGCCTCTATCCCCTTTGAAGTCGTCTTCCTGCTCACTGTTCCAAGCTCTCTCACCACTTTAGAATGGAGTCCTGTTCTGACCACATTTGCAATTTAACCATGGATCTCAAACTACTGCGGAGAGCAAACACCAGTTTCTGTGGTTAACTGACTCAACGTTCATGTCGAGGATGACCACTGGTGATGAAAGTTGAGTCTACAGCTGCAACCTGAAGAACAAAAGGCAGTCTTCAGCCAAAGAGCAAGACTGAAGATGGTGTGTCAGGTCTGCAGCGTGACCAAGAGCATGTTTTTTAAATTTTGTTCAACATTCACGAGGCTGCGCACCGTCAATTCATGCCCCATGGTCTGTCGACACAGAATTTCACTGTAACGTTCTGAGGCGTCAGAGAGAGAACATCCAATGCAAACGCCTGAACTGTGGCACCACCACGTACCTGCTCACACAGCATTGAAAAACACACAAATCTTGTGGCTGCACCAACATAACTGTTGCTCTCCATCTGCCCAATTTGCCCCAACTGACTCCATCAGTCACCGTTTGACACAGTGGAGGAGATCCAGCGTTGCAGATGGTGCCGGACACTGTTACATCATAGAGGTTTCAGGGAGTGTTTCAAACGTGGCAGGAGCACTGGGAGCAGTGTGTCACTACTTCAATAGGGACGGCGGTAAAATATTCATCACTGAGCATTTCTGCTTTTTTCAGGTCTCAGAACTTCTTGATTCTACCTCATAAAACAATGTCCATCTTTGCAGTGCATTTTTGCTAATGACATTTTTTCACAATAAAAATGAACCTAAAACAAAACACACTAATATTTTGAAACAAAATCTGTGGAAGAAACGTAATTTTTTAAATTTTGTGTCAAAGAATAAAACCTCCACAGTAAAGTCATGTCCAGTATCTCTTTGGAGTCACACATAGTGGCTTCTGATTAGTAAAAAGTTAACTCCAACACTCAAAATATCTCGTTTAGATTTACTTATTTAGCCACTTGACCTCTTTCACATCTTCTTAACTACTATTAATAAGAATGTACTAAACTAATGTTATCTCATGTGCCTGGTTTTTGGCAGAAACAGATTTTTGAACTAAACTCAACAAGATTTGAACAAGGAGCAGCAATAGAACAGCTGAGACAACTAGGAACATACAGGCAACGGACAACATTTACAAAAAGGTAAGTTACCACAGTTTTTAATATTATCTCTCCATCGAAGTCGTCCTGCAGATATGTTTGGCCTCTCTTCTCAAGCTAAACCCACACACCTCGCTAAATAGTAGGCTATTGAAACTGTGTTTAATAAAGTAAAATGCTAAGTAAGTCTCACAAATAGTAAGAAGATAGATTGATTGTATAATCTAAAAGTTCCCAGAGAGCATCATGACTTACATGTCCTGTGTGGATGTTGTTATTGAGACAAAGGGAGGCGGTGACCAAGTGCAGCACTCTGTTCCTCTCACCTGGATCAAATACATCAGACACCAATGAGATTTGACTAAGACATGTGGGTCAGTGAAAAATGACCAGAAGAAGAAGAAGAAATACCTTTTTTCTGCTCAGGGAAGACGGGTCCTCGTCATTACCTGGGAAAGACATTTACAGACTGTTAGACTTTGCTGACACAATGTGAGCCGGTCGGGCAGGTTTCTGGAGAAAGCAGGGTTTTAACGTACACTTCCTCACAAGTCCTTTTGTCTTGGCGTCCGCTGTCCTCTCCACCTTCTGCCGCCTCGGTCTTCTTGCAGTTTTGCTTCTGAAAAGACAACAATCCAGATTGTTCCAAGTTGATTTCATAGTCAAACTGTTAAAAATGTAAGTTTTATTTTACTACATCACTATTCTTCAGTTTCTTTAGAGTTTCTGAGATTTAAAACAAACCCGTTCGACACTCACTTGAGACAGACTTTTTGTTCAGGGTTTCTACAGCAGCAGCTCTCAGCTTCAGCTTGAGTTGGGCGCTTCCTCACAGGAACCTTCAAACAACAAGGACAGAAGCACATTTGGTTTCAGTGCAAACATGTAACCTGACACAAAGGTCGATTGACGCCGTGTGTTTGTCTGACAGCCGACCTGCTGTACGTCTGGCTGGGACACAGACACTGTAAACAAATTCTGACTGGTAGCTGCTGCTTTCCAATCAAGGCCACACTGTCCTGAACTACATCACTTAAACCCCTAAACTGAAATTTGCGGGCATGTTTTGAACTAGTCAACTAGCAAATATTATTTCAAATGACATGTCTGGACTGGCTTCATGCATAAAAGTTCTATTAACAAAGACAGACGACAGAGAGAACGCAGACAGGGACATGCACAGACAAGGAGAGACTTAATGAGAAACATTGCTATTTAACAGAACACAGGGAGCATCTATTTTACAGATCAGGTCATTTCAGGTCACCTTGTCAATACCAGCAACAAATGACCTCATCTTTGACAAAAAAACAGACTGACCTGCACACAGCTCAGATTCCCATCCCATCTGTAAACATTACTGAAAGGTCTTCTATCCACAGGGCAGGAGGGAGCCATCTGCAACTTCAACGTACAGCAAATAAAACATCGTTAATAAAAAATAAGAATGAAATGCAGATGTGAATGGCTTACAGGCTTTCCTACGCTGAGATGAATTACATTGGGGGAGATCCCTAAATTCTATTTTTGGCATGTTCGTTGGCAGAAGGCCAATATTAGTAATGGCCTTAAAAAGTCGCCTACATTCATCAAATCCTCACATGGAATGAAAAATTTGCCATTTAAGTTAATCTTTTAAAGAAAAATCTGTGGAAATGTTATCCTCAGCTAACTATTGCATTAATTTTGATAATATTCGCTGATAGCATAGTGGCTCTGTTACCTCTGCCCACGTCAGGAGGCATCTGAGGCAGAAGACATGGCAGCAGCTGTCAGGCATGGCGAGCTCGACTCCAGCCAGGACGCCCAGGCAGATCGGACATCTCTCCGCCTCCTCAGCGTCTGCCCCGTCAGGCGGGCCCTGGCCGCCTAAACGCACAGGAAAGAACACACACACACACGCTTTTAGAGTAGTTATTATCTTATTTCTAATCTGTGTGAACCAAATGCGCAACAGAAGATTTTAATTTTATGAGCATGTATGTTGGTTTGTAAAAATCTCACCACTTCCAGCTCCAGTCATGTCCGGCCCCAGGCTGTCCTGATCACCACTACAGCACAGAGAGGGGGCAAAAATGAGACGGTGATGTTAATACAGATGAGTACAGCTGATAACTTCCACTAGGTTAGGTACTGCAGGAAACCCACAGGATAAAGTTATTTAAAGTCACATAAAACAAAACGTTACACTTAGCTCGCCATGTTGTGTTTTGAGGAGGGCTGGTAGGAGGTGATATATAAACCATTTCCACTGTTTACTACAAAGTAGAGCCGCAACTAACAATTACTTTCACTGTCAATTCATCTGTTGGTCTTTTTCTCAATTAATCAGCTTGTTGTTTGGTCTCTGTAGAAAATGGTTGTGTTTCCCAAAGCCCAAGATGACGTCCTCAAATGTTTTGTTTTGTCCGAAACTCAGTTTACTGTTGTAGAGGAGGAAATATACCAGAAAACAAAAGCAAGGTACCCAAACCAATTACCTGATTAATAAAATTGATGGGTAACAATTTGAAAGCTGAGAGCTTATTAATTAATTACTGCAGTTGTACTACAGAGATTCAGAGCAGTTTTAGATCAGGTGGGGTTATATGTTCAGTGTGAGGTGTCTTTGTTAATTATTTGCATATTTATCTCTTCCTCTGCTCAGGCTGGTTGGTCACTACCTACTAGTAGCTCCCAAATATCATCCTAAAACCAACCTAAAGTCCTCCATCCCATACTTACACAACTAAAGTAAGACAAGGCAAAAGAGACAAATCATATGCTGATAAATGGTCTTGTCAGGCTATGATCAATATATGATGGAGGTCTGCCTCTACTGGGGCTGAAGCTTTGCTCTGAAATAAGAAATGATATGATGAAATACTACAGCATTTCAAAAGCAGAACCCGACTGAAGAACCCACATCAAAGCACTGTGCAGCATGACTCTTGGTGAAAGGCAGTCTTTAATTATGTGCACGTGAGGCTCAATTCAGACAGAACAGTTCAGAGATGTGTCTCATGTAAGTACAAGACTAGGAAACCAAAAACTCTCCTTACTGCCGTGAGGTATGACATGTCAGATGAGTGGTACACACCAGTTTTTTCTGCAGGTTTGTTGGGCTCTCTCATAGAAACCGAGGAGTTAAGACCAGAACCAGAGCTGGAGGATGTGGAGATGTTAGCCTGCTCCCACTGGCACCGGAACCCGGATTAATAACAGAAAATGTATGGCTACATGGTATCAATGAGCTGTCTCTAGCTCTAGCTTCCATTGAATCTAGCTATTAATGTCTCCTTCCACCAAAGCAGAAATAACCCACACCAGACAAGCTCAATTTTCACAAGGAAAGTATTGAACATGGAAGATGAAGCAATAACGCAGCTATGGGGAGCTCCTCTAGCGGCTGCTGCACAATAGAAAACTATCATGAGCGACACACTCATGTTTTAGGATGATTAGACATTGATGGATTACTTTCGCCAGCAGCAAATACTTTATAAACACATATCCTGTACCTTAATATGTGCCAACATGACCCACACATAGTACAGCAGAGCTTTACCCCTGTCAGGGCAGAAGCAACCTTTATCCAGTCACGGGACACCAAAACTGTTGCGTTGTTGTAGACACTGAAAAGCAAACATCAGTGCTGTGTACAAGTGTATCCCCTGTGACTCATCAAACCCACAAATTAAAGTTATTCCTGTTTTTTGGTAGTTTAAACACAATAATTCTGCAATGTATGACAATCGATAATAGCAGAGGGAGATACTGAAGATGAACCCTGATGACATGCTTCAACCTGATTTCATGCCACGTACACTGGGTTCACATTACTGCACGAAGAGGCGAAAGTACATGCACACACAGCCACTGCAGCTTGGTCATAGGTTTGGCTGAAGCGACGTAAAAAACACACACCAGGGCTGCAAATGTCACATGGAGACTGCTGCCTGGGCTGCTTTGTGATTTATGTGTGTAGTTTAAAATTAAAGTTTGGTACGCACATGCATTCTTGGGGAACGGTTGAGTGTATTCAGTATAGCAGATATAACAATAGGAATGCATAAAATAAGATGTTGTCATTTGACAAATACAAATATTTAACTGAGGCTCAATGGTCACTACTATAATTTTTACAGTTAAGGTACATAAAGGCTGGATCATGATTAGTGGCTATTAGATAACAAGACTGCCCTTATTCATGTCTAACCATGGTGTGCATATTTGAACTGATCAGTGGGCAGGCATAAACACCCCCTGAAGTTTCTATCCAGTCAAATTAAATACAACTTAATAACAGCATTCAGCACCACCATCTGCTCAGCTGTGATGTGTACCCTGCTACATGTGCTGCAGACAGTGCTGAGAGTACTGTAAACTAATAAGTTCAACCTGCTCTTGCAGACAATGTGTTGACCTTTTTTAAAATTACAACAAACATCTTTTTCAACACTGTGTTCTATAAAAAGGTTCTCATATCAGTATATATCGAACAAAATATACATATATATGACAATACCAACATATTTGTGACAGGCAAATACTGATTGACCACTACATTGGCTGAGCTCTAGTCTAAATATTTAATAGTAATGTCATTAAGACTGCCAGCAGTGCAGCTTTACAACTGCATAAGACTAACCCTGCTAGCATGCTATAGGTAATGCATTGCCAAAAACATTCTGGGTAGAGCTTGTGCTCTAAAAATCCTGTTCCAGTACAGCGAGTACATCAACATAAATAGCCCTCTGGCAGGAACCAAACTGAGGACGTCTCATACGAAACTACACAGAATGTTATATCTCTTGCATGTAGTCCAGACAACATTTAAGAAGCTGAAGAGAGCCTCAGTTGTCCTCTCCTTTTCAGGAACACTGACCTAACGAGGTAATCCCCGCTGCCCAACATGTGCTCACTGTGACAACTGCTCTCTGTCACACTGAATGAATGAACTCAAGCTCAGCAACTGCACAGCAGCAGACCCTTTCCAGTCATGACACAAAGTAAACAGAAATTATTTGAATGTAACTCCAGCAATATAAGTGTGAGGGTAATCAATCGTCACTGATACCCAAATAAGCATTAAACAATCTAAACACCACTGCAGCATGATGAGTCCTGATCAGACAATACATCTGTCTAGTGTGGCGGTAAAAACAGGTGCAGTCCCAGGCTGAACAATAAATTAAACACTACAACGTATGCATTTGTGGCAACAGGGCTACCATTAGGTCCAAGTGTCGAATACAAAACCACCTGTTCCATGTGTGTCTGTGTCAAAATAAGATGCAAGAAGTTGCTTAGACAAGCAAGGACAAGGATGTTTTTATAGTATTCAAACGATTAATTATTTAACAGCCAAAAAAAATGATCAACAAAAATTAGATACATATACACTAAAATCACATCAATATGAATTTAACATTTTTGATATGGTTTCATAAAATGTGTTTTTTTATAGAACTACAACAAATATTTGTACTGAATGGGACAATTTACAGTTGATAAATGAACTTGTTAGCGCCCAAAACAAAGCAAACAAAACAACAAAGCAAAGCATAAGGCCTCAGGATGTTAATAAGCATATGTTAATCAGTTTATTTATATTAATAATTTAATTGTTTAATAAAACGTTAATCAATAAAGCAGAAGATGAGAGACATGCATGTCAGATCGGCATTGTAGATTTACTGCAGTACCTGGCTGCATCGCCAAGTGGAGCCTCTTACTTTTTAATTGTATGCAGTTAAAGGTGTGTTTGCTGACTGCCTGTGTGGGTTTCTTAAAATGAGTGCACCTTCCGGCTGTCTAAGCGCTGACTGTGGCTGGTGCGTTGATGACCTCTTCAGCTCCTCAGTTGTTAAAAAATATCCGCCAGCTGTCCGGTTTAGCCAACTACCTAAAGCTCAAGCTAACGCTAAAGTATGATTTATTTATTTTTTTTTAGAAGCTAACACAAAAGTGTCTGCCTGCAAAGAGCAGATGTAGCTCCTAAGGGTGGTAACGTACATGAGCAGCAGAACTCTGATTACATGCTTCCAACAATGCTCACACGAACCTGATGAAGTGTATTAGTGCTACTAAGTTTTAAGTATAAATACATTTTACAGGTGGCAGTAAATGCTGACAGATCTGCCAGACTGATTAAGTTGCTGTGACAGAACTCTAATCAGATGTTTCTAGCAGCTGGACACATTACAGTGAATAAATCACTACATCATGAGGATTAGTTTTATATGAGATCACTGCAAAGCAAATAATTATGATACACATTATTTACAGTGAATGACTGCAGCTCATTTACTGTGTTTATTATTTTGGATTTGGTGTGTGTGAGAATTTAGTTTAATTTCAAATGACGGCATTAATTTCTGCTATGAAGTTAATTATTCTGTTAACCCGTTCCATAAAACTCTAATGTAACTGAGCTGACTTTGTGGTGAAAAATTAGTCTCAGAAGTTTAGAAACAGTGTTGTCAGCATATGGACAAACATTCACTATATTTCATTCTTCTTAATGATTATGCAATCACTGTTAACGTGACCAACGATCTGTTAGGGAAACTGTTTAAAACTAGCATCTCTATCTATCCATAATAAAATTGAATTGTTAGCCAAGTAGCTCTATATACATATAAACATGTGTGTGTGTGTGTGTATATATATATGTATATATATATATATATATGTATATAGCTACACACAGACGTATGTGTGTGGTGTGTGTCTGTGTGTGTGTAACAGGCCATCTATTCTCTCGACCTCTTGCTTGAGGAAGACTTTTTATTATATATACACATTAAATATAGTAACACCCGTTGTCACTGTTAGTTGCTGTCCTAATGTTGAGCTTCTTGTGATCTAGAAGTGAAAGTGAAATAGTTTTTTTTTTTTTTTACATCTGATACTCAACAGAGGCCAAAGACCAATACAGAAAGCTGTGGTAGAGGTCTGAGTCTGAGGTGGAGTCTGGGTAATCTTTGCAGCAGACAGGCTTTTACGTCCACAATCCAGACTTGAGTGTGGAGTTGGGTTTGGTGAACAAACCCAACTCCAGCAGGCCATCACACTCCTGGCTGGCTGACACAAAACCTGAGCCTCTGATATCTGATCCACAACCAGCCAGGCTGCCACCACTTTCCCTGTAAAGACCTTAAAATTACCAAAGTGAAACTAGTGCAAAGACTGAGACCAGAGCTTCGTTTTTCTAAACACTTAAAATAAATCGACACAGGCCACCAGTCATTAGCCCTGTACTCCAACTGTCATTCCAACTCTTGTTATTCGGTGCATTTTACCATTTAACACCACCAGCTAACTGATAAGCCTGAAAGCTCCAATCAAACGTTAGCCTACGGTTAAATTTAATCCATGAGCTAATATACAGTCAATATAGTGATTGGTGAAGTGAAATCACGGTTATGTTGGCAATCAGACACTTGTGAATGCCTGCTGTTGTTTTTGCCAGCACGGCCTGGCTACTGGAGGCACAAAATTAGCACCAAGTTGATCAAGCAGTGCCAACACGACGGTGACAACATGGTTGTTATTGGTTAGCCGGACTGCTACTGCTAGCTAAAAACACAGCTACCTAAGGGCTAGCCTGCTGTTGTTAGCACGGCAGCAAACACGGCTAAATAATCTTTATTAATAGCCACGAAGATTGCACTGAAGGTCATAAGTTAGCTAGCTATGTAGCAGCAAGCGAGTTTAGCCGATAGCTAACTAGCGGCTTTGAACAACAGCACCTGCTTACGTCGCTTTTAGCTTCCTAGCAGCTAGCTCCACTTAGCTAAGTGTCGTTACTCACCTCTGAGTGCAGCTGCGGCTCGTTTGCACCCACTGAACCGTTTTTAGCGTCCAAATTCCGGCTAGGAAATGCTGACAAATAGCACTACCTGGGAACTGTTTTGGGCTAAAAACGGAGCGTAGCTTTCAGAAAGTCTCAGCCACATGTCTCGCAGTCTGGCTGCGAGTTTGTGCCGTTGGCGCCCCCCATCGGAGCCGCCGAGCATCACAGAGCACAGGGATTTATCCATCTGGTACATTTACATAACAAAGACAGAACAGTACATTAGAGTAATACATGCATGCATGAATAAATACTGACTTAAAAATTAAATATGAAATTAAAGTTCTCTGAAATAAAAAAAAAGTAGTCATCAAGTGTTTTTAAAATCAACATTTATTTAATGAATTATTTAATTAATTTCTATATTTATTGCTGGATTTATTTATTTATTTGAAAGCCATAGTTATTTATTTTATGAAAATGTTTGTAAGTTAATGTATTTATTTATTCATCTAATGCTGGATTAAACAGCACTTCATAAACGGCAACAGGTGGTAGAAAATCCCAAACTAAAAATTGGACTTTATTATTATTTTTAAATTTTTTTTTACATGTACAACACTGGCATGTTTTATTTGTTGTCTTTTAAAGTTGCTGATTTATTTGCCAAAAAAAATAGCAATTTAAATGCATAAAATAGGTTATAATTGTTTTTAAAAATAAATGTAAATAATGTCAGCATTATTAGAAATATTACAAAAGATAAAATAATGTCTTTATACTTTCCAGATACAAACATGCCTGACAAATCAAGTTTAAAGTAAATAAAACACTGAACACTGGGAAGTGCAATAGAAGTAGTCCAAAGTCACTGTTCCTATAAAACACACCTTTTATTCACATAGCTGTGAGAGATCCAAATCTTGATCTGTGCAGTCAGATGAAAACAGTACAGCAGTACATTAGTAGTACATGTATCTATTGACACACAGAAGTGGACAAATCAGACTACTATGTTAGTCATTAATGGAAAACACAAGCCATCAGTATCAGAAAGCAATATGAGGCCAGGGAGGTTTTATCTCATCGAAGTGTTCACTGCCCTGGAGTGGTCACTGTAATAAATTATAAATATATGGCTGACTATTGTACAGCATAAAAACTATACTGGTTAAGAGTTGTTTAAATAACAAGTCATACATGATCACATATTTAAGAAAACTTTTTTTATCATTTCATTTTGACGGTTAGCGTATGCATGTTATTACTATAGGATATACTAAGATAGATGTAGCCTCTGAGTGTGAAATCTGAAATCAGTGCAGAATTGCTTTAAACCTGCATTCTCTCTAAAATCCAGCAGGAGGCGCCTCTTCTTACAACTTAGATTGTATAGAACTCTATGAGAAAATGGCCCTACTTCTCTCTTTATGTGTTACCTCAGCAAAAATTTTCCTTGTGAGTGTATGGTCTCAGTCGTTAGTGTCACGTCTCCTCCAATACAGCATGATGTTCATTTTGTAAATCACAGTCCTATTTACAGTAAAATAAGCAATAAAGTAGTAGAGTATGACTCCTCAGTATCCTAAACTCCTGAGTCAGATCCACTGCTCACTCACTGCATTCAGTTTTATAGGATCAAGATGGTGATAGCCAAAGTACCAAACTCAAGGCTTCACAATAGTAGGCCATAAACCAACGGGTGGTGTCAGTGTAGCTATATAATAAATCAAATAAATCAAGTGAGTGGTCTCATAGATTTCTGTGCAATCAGACTTGTCACTAACTTTGTGTCCTCTCTCTTTATGATTTGTATTTTTTCCTCTTTGCAAATATATCTGGCTGCATAACTACAACCCCTGGCAAAAATTATGGAATCACCAGTCTCGGAGGATGTTCATTCAGTTGTTCAATTTTGTAGAAAAATAGCAGATCACAGTCATGACACAAAACTAAAGTCATTTCAAATGGCAACTTTCTGGCTTTAAGAAACACTAAAAGAAATCAAGAAAAAACTATGTGGTAGTCAGTAACGGTTACCTTTTTTGACCAAGCAGAAGGAAGACATTATGGAATCACTCAATTCTGAGGAAAAAATTATGGAATCATGAAAAAAACACAACAACAAAAGAACACTTCAACACACCAACAGTACTTTCTTGCACCACCTCTGGCTTTTACAACAGCTCGCAGTCTCAGAGGCATGGACTTCATGAGTGACAAACAGTACTCTTCATCAATCTGGCTCCAACTTCCTCTGATTGCTTTTGCCAAATCAGCTTTGCAGGTTGGAGCCTTGTCATGGACCATTTTCTTCAACTTCCACCACAGATTTTCAATTGGATTGAGATCTGGACTATTTGCAGGCCATGACATTGACCTTATGTGTCTTTCTTCAAGGAATGTTTTCACAGTTTTTGCTCTATACAAGATGCATTATCGTCCTGAAAAATGACTTCATCATTCACAAACGCCCTTTCAATTGATGGGATAAGAAAAGTGTCCAAAATGTCAACCTGAACTTGTGCATTTATTGAAGATGTCATGACAGCCATCTCCCCAGTGCCTTTACCTGACATGCAGCCCCACATCATCAATGACTGGAACTCTGCATGTTTTCTTCAGGCAGTCGTCTTCATAAATCTCATTGGAATGGCACCAAACTAAAGTTCCAGCATCATCACCTAGCCCAATGCAGATTCGCGATTCATCACTGGATATGACTTTCATCCAGTCATCCACAGTCCACGATTGCTTTTCCTTCAGCTCACTGTAACCAGTTTTTTTCTGTTTGGGTGTTAATGATGGCTTTCGTTTAGCTTTCCTGGATGTAAATCCCATTTCATTTAGGCAGTTTCTTACAGTTCGGTCACAGACGTTGACTCCACTTTCCTCCCATTTGCTCCTCATTTGTTTTGCTGTGTATTATCTGTTTTCAAGACATTGCTTTGATTTTTCTGTCTTGACGCTTTGATGTCCTCCTTGGTCTACCAGTATGCTTGCCTTTACCAACCGTCCCATGTTGTTTGTACTTGGTCCAGATTTCAGACACAGCTGACTGTGAACAACCAACATCTTCTGCAACATTGCGTGATGATTTACCTTCTTTAAGAAGTTTGATAATCCTCTCCTTTGTTTCAATTGACATCTCTTGTGTTGGAGCCATGATTCACGTCAGTCCACTTGGTGCAACAGCTCTCCAAGGTGTGATCACTCCTGTTTAACTGCAGACTAACAAGCAGATCTGATCTGATGCAGGTGTTCGTTTTGGGAATGGAAATTTACAGGGTGATTCCATAATTTTTTCCTCAGAATTGAGTGATTCCATAATTTTTTCCTTCTGCTTGGTCTAAAAAAGTAACCGTTACTGACTACCACATCGTTTTTTCTTGATTTCTTTTAGTGTTTCTTAAAGCCAGAAAGTTGCCATTTGAAATGACTTTAGTTTTGTGTCATGACTGTGATCTGCTATTTTTCTACAAAATAAAACAACTGAATGAACATCCTCCGAGACTGGTGATTCCATAATTTTTGCCAGGGGTTGTATACATTTCTGAACTGCTGTTACTGGCCTTATAAAACTGGCTTAGTAAACTGAACTGAATTACACTTCTCTTTGCAACCAGAGGAGTTGCCTCCTGTTGGCTGCTAGGAAGAATGCAGGTTTAAGGCACTGCCCCGGTCGCTTCACTTCTCAGACTCAGAGGTTACGTCCATCTTTTATATACAGTCTATGATGGAAACCAAGGAGACCTAAATGATAGTGACTACTGGACAGTAGACACAGACAACTGGAAAAATGAATGCTAATTTTCTTTTCTTTTGTCCGTGTACATAAACTAGCATTCAGTTTATTACGGCTTCTTGTACAGGCCTGGAAAAACTAAAAATGTGTGCATGCACTCATAAAAATGTGAATAGGAGTTTCTTGGTCTAAATCTTGTGTTTTCATGCATGATAGTTGACATGTAGAATTGTATTGTTCCCTTCCCTTCAGTATTTACTGGATCACAGACAGACATATTATCCTCACACTTCCAGGAAACTTGTGTAACTTGTGCTGCAACAGCTGCTGCTGATTATTGCTGTAAAAGAGAGACCATCATTTGTTTGTTTTAAATGCCTTGAAGTTGGTGAGATCTCATATTTTTTACTACTTTGTTCTGAGTAATGAAAATTAGACAATATAAAAATGACCAATAAAAAACACCACATGGTTTAAAATAATAGGATTGTTGGTTGTTGAAGTTTACGTAGCTGATTCAGTATTAATAACACCTGTGCTGTCTCCGCAAATCTAAATGCAATCTATTATTTAGTGGTATTATTAAAAGCAAGACATTTTAATCATGCACAAACCATGTGTCCTATTTGTGGTTGCAGTGATAGAGAGCCTGCCTTTAAAGAGAGAGCTAATTACTGAACCCCAACAAGTCCACATTACTGTCCACGCTGCCTGAAACATCGCAGCATTGAGCGCCATCATGCTTTAAGCACCGTCACAGTCGTCTTTTGATGACTACAGGAAGTTTTTTTTGTAGTGTAGGATTATGCACAAAAAGATGTTTTGGGAGCTGTGGCAAGTGGAGCGCTCAGCAAAGTCATTAACAATTCAATTATGTTGAAAGGAACGAGCCAAAGGAAAGTGTCCAGTGGTTAAACAGAACAAAAGGATGAGCTTGCCAGCAAATGGAGCTTGTTAGGTTATATCAGACAAGAGGCCCGTTTGAAGTCCCAACTAGCAACCATGAAAAGTGAGTGCTGAATATTAAAAACACTGGCATCTGTTCAGACGACTCCTACTAGCATGCAATGGAGGGAGCTGTGATGAGCCCAGGAAAACACTCTTCCTGGTTTGCCACAACAACACTGTTGATAGATGAATTTAAGCCTTAGATTAATTTAAGTTTAGAACATGGACACTGAAAACAATATGTCGTGTATAAAAGTGGATTCAGTGTTCAGGTCGGTTCGCCCAAGCATCACAATGTCACTGGTAGTGGCAGGATAGTTCAAGCATTTTTGCATTTTAAGTTATATTTCTCATTGATGTTGTCATTATCTTTTACCTATCTCATATATTATTGCATATTACTGCTTATGCTGACTGTGTTGTCAGTTTGTAAAGCACCAAGCACTTTGAATTGCCCTAACTTAAAGAGATACAGGATTTCAACTATTAAATAACTTTTAAATACCAAGTTTAGGTTCAACCATTAACAAGTACCATTAGCACAGCCTTTATCCATTACTCTTAGCTAACCATTTCAACCATTTTGAGTTCAAGCTAATAATTTGCACGATTTATCATTAGCCTTTACCTATAACAACTTATTATCTATTATTTTTAGAATATCCAGTATACACTATGTTTAGCTAAGCATTCAAACTATTTATCTATGACTGTTAAGCTCAAATTTGCAAAGACTTATTGATAACCTCTTTCAATTAGCCCTTAGCAATCTGTTTAAACCAGTTATCTGCTAATTTTAGCTAACAGTTCAGGAATTAGTCAATGACTTTATGCTTATTGTTTCATCAACAACTTTTAGCTACGCATTTAGCTATAGCTACATTTAACTATTAATGTTAACCGTGAATAACTTTGAGCTACTTCAAGTTTTTATCCGTTTCCTTTTAGCATACAAACTAGCATCCACTACTTTTAGCTAACAATTCTGCTAACAATCCAGGACTTTAAGCAACCTTTATAAAGCCATTTTAGCAAATTTATTATATCCATTTGGCTACTTTTTGCAATTTATTTCAACCATTTCTCAAACAAATTCAGTCATCTGTTTTAATCTTTTATCTCAGGCCCCTTTAGCAGGCTTTTTTAACCTTCAAGCATTTGTTTTTAGCATAACATTTACCTATCTGCTACTTGTAGCTAACACTGTCACCTATTTATCAATAACTTTCAGCTACCCACATTTTTATCAGATATTTTTAGGATACCCTTTATCCAATATGGTTATTTACCAGTTTGAACTGTTAGTCTGTAACTTTGAGCTAAAAGTTTCAAACACTTACCAACTTTTAATCATTTGAAGTGTTTGTCCATTAGGCCCCTGATAGCAACCTATTTAAAGCGTTTATCGAGTACTTCCAGGTAACAGTTAAGCCTTTTATCCATGAATTTTAGCCACTCATCAATAACTTATGGTTATGCATTTTAGCTAATTATTCTATTAGGCCAATTAGTCACGTTTCAATTATTCTTGCAATTTTCATTACATTTAGTTACATATTTTAATTGTTAAACCAATTATTTTTAACTTCTTTAACCCTTTGTCTGCTACTTTCACCTAAACTTACTAGGTCTTGCACAATCACAAGTGAGTCAGCTCAGTAATTGAATTTATATTTTTCCACATTAGTCAGGCACCTCAGTCCACACTTAATGTACTCTGGAAACGACAGGAGAATATGGGAGTTATAAGTGGGGGGAAAACAGCAAGAAAGAAGCATAAACCCAAAGCAAAATGTTCAGTGTTTTATTTAAAAACTATAAACAGTCACCAAAGTAAATAAAGCCAATCTCTAACAGACTGTTAGGTCTATGTATAGTCACACATCCTACTGACACCGCAGAAATGAGGATGGTTGGGTTGCCCCGGTCAGATGCTAATACGACAGGCAGTCAAATGTTACACAACACACGGTAGAGAGGACAGTCTGAGGACGTGAGCCGGAATGTGGCATGGTATTAAGAATGAAAAAATAGTACAATAAAACTCCACACTATATTAAGATAGAAAAAAGTAGTGAAGAAAATATCATACCTGCACGTAAAGCAAAGAACACAGGAGAAAACCTGTATAAAAACTCCATGTATTTAAACCAATTTACAAATACAAAAAAATTTTGGTACGCACACTGTGCCCGTACAATGACAAAACGCTTACAGTGGATATATGTTACTTGTGTGTGTGCGTGTTGAGGGGAGGGTGTGCGAGGGAAGAGGAAGGGAAGAGAATACCTTCAATATTTTTTTTTCTTCTACAAAATGACATGAGATATATTATTCCATACTCTTTCAGCCAGCAAAATGAGTTCTACAAGGTATTATAATACAAAAAATGTCACAGTTCCACAAAAAACTGTTTTTCCCCCTCCCTAAGCTTTACAGCATCAGTACCTTTGCAGAATTATTTACAGGTTTTTAAGTACATTCATCCACTGCTGAGTATAGAATCACATTAGATACAAGTGACCAGGGATCATAAAAAAGCAAAAAAAACAAAAAACAAAAAAACCATACTACTTTATTCAATCCTGCCAAAGTAATGCTTCTATTACTCCACAGAGCAAGTTCTCCAGTGGCTGCATCTGCATGAAAGAGGATCTTCTTTATATATATTCACAACATATTTACAAGATTCTTTTTCATTAATTGTAATGGTATTCATTTCAATAATAAATAAGTGAAAATATATTGACTCAAGTAAGAAAACCAAGCTACCAAGTTTCTAATGAAAAAAAAAGAAAAATTTTCTCTGCGCCAGTTGCCAGCTGAGTCGTCCTCCACCCAACCCTACGGGGACACCTTCAGTAGCCCCGCCCCCTCCCTGCCTCCCCGCCCAACCCGCTCTCTTCAGTCGACCGCCGCTCACACCAACGCACACATCGGTTCACGGGACGAAGAGAAAAAAAAGAACAAATAACAAATAAAATGTGCTCGTGTTCGGGGTTTCGTCGGTGGAGTCCCTCGGGGAAGCAGTCTTAAAGAGCTCCCCCTGGTGGGCAGCTGGTGGAAGACCCCATGGCAGTTTTTTTTTCTCAGTATGTGTGTGGATGGAGGAGGGCGGGGGGGTTTGAACACAGGTTGGCGAGGAAGTAGGTGAGGGATGAGAGTGGGGTTTGAGGGGGGCAGGCGCGGCAGGAGGAGGGTCTTTGTTCCCGCTCTCTGCTCCCCCTGCGGACCCGCTACGGCTCACCGGTGGCTTGCTCCTCTCGCCTCAGGAGAGGGCCGGGGGTGGTGGTGGTGGGGGGTTGTAGAGGTTGTCCTTTTGGCGTTAAGCCTGGAGCGAGCGTGTCAGTTCGTAAAGGCATTTGGCGAGCGTGGTGGAAACCTCCATGTTACTTAGCGCGAGCACGGAGAGGTGCGTCTCATGCCTCTTTACCAACCTGAGAAACAAAAGAAGAACAATACAATACTTAAATCCCTCAAACAGTGGCAATTACCCAAACACACAGCAGTGATCACAAGTACAACACCAACCCACATGACAATATCACTTTTAGCATCGAATTTCTGAAATGTTAAAGGCAGAATTCCCCGCAGACTGCATTTTGTTTATTTTGTTCATCCTTATTTCACCATCTTTGCCCAAACGTAATAGAAGACTGCACTCAAAATGCCTCCATTCCAGCAGGATACTCACATGCGACCACAGTCTGAGTGCTTGGCGATGTTCTTTAACGTTAAGGCAGCAGTTAGTCGTATGTGTTTGGTCACTGGTCCCTCTTTCTCATCCTAGGAGAGGAAACATATAGTCATGGATTTAGAGGCAGTACAGTGGGTGTTGTAGCTAAATAGATGAACAGTAGTGAAACAAATACCATAATATGCAAATTCATGGATGTCCTGTACGGCCTAGGCCTGTAGTGTCCACATCAACTGATGGATCGGTGGCTAAATATGCTTTCTGACTAAATTCGAATTACAGAAATCCCTTGTCGAAATCCGCGAAGTAGCAACCATATATTTATTTTATTATTCATATATATTTTAAGGCTTTATGAACCCTCCCCGCACTGTTATTAACCTTTCCCACACTCTTCCAAACACTGGCTTCAATCACTGCCAATCGGCGATGGACTAGCTCAAGCGGAAGCGGCCGTAGCTGCGCTGTCCATACGCGTGTCTACCCATCTGCTGTACGCTTTTATATACAATGTTAAAATCCGTGATACAGTGAGAGCACGAAAAGTGAACCGCGGTATGGTGAGGGATTACTGTAGTTGGACATTTGCTGGTATTACTTTTAGAAGGAGGTAACAGCTACAATAATAGCCTTCTAAGAATAATTCATAGTTTTTGTCAGAAGGTGGAAATGACTACCTGACTAGTCTTCTAAACACAAAACCACAGTTTCAGGCTTTCAGGGTTTATCTAAATAAAATAACCAATCCTGTCAATTTGTAGGGTGAGACTTTTTGTATCAATATTCCTCTTCAGAAGCAGTTTCTGGTTCAAACATGTACGGCTGAATTACTATATTACAACTTGCCATTGTGTAGAGTAGTTTCACAGTATTTGAGCAGTCACAGGTGAGCTGATGTGCTTGTGTTGCAGCGAATGAAGAGAGGCAGGTGGACAGAGGCATGGCTTAATGTCAGTTAAGGCTTTCTACATCCGCTTGTCCGCAAGAATCTGCACAGGTACACCTGACATAGATTTTATCATCCACCAGAGCCTGCTAGGGTCCACATACACCCCAAAATGACCATGGATTGTCTGCACTGCAAGTGTGTTGACTGCACAAGTGGGGAGACTCTTTGTCATCCACACCTTTTCTCTTTTTTATTCATCATTTAAAAAGCTGTAGTTGAAGCAGTTGCTGCCGGACTTTGGGGGTGCTTTGATTCTTATATGCTTTCTATTGAAAGAACCCAAACACAGTGGGAGATTCTAATTCCTCTTGAAAATCTATGTTGTTCCCATCCAGTGTGCACAAATTGCCCTTTGTGTTTTTCTTCTTCGATTTGAGGGGCAAAGCGACCAGCTGCAAAGACTGGCACAGACTTATTTTACCATGAACAGAACTGTGTGTGCTTTCAATGTCCACAATGGTCTGTGCACATGGATGAGGAGAGCATGAATTGGCACTTAGATCCTCACATTCTAGAGGAAGCAACGCTGGAGAGTTCCATCCAAGTTATTTAAATAATTAAGTCTTTACACAGAGATAAGTTTTTATGGATTATTCAATGACTGCAGAGGGACTTTAAAACAGGTGGTCAAGAAGTCAAGTTTTTGTTCTGGGATCACTGATATATTCTTTCAGAAATCACCTGGATATATAGGGCAGGTGCACACTGGTCTGCTCTAAGTCTGTATGTAATTTAAACAAAAAATAGCCAGGTTTAATTCACTTAATACAGTGCAAATTAGATTTCTGTGTTTATCTATAATTCATTTGGGCTAATAAGGTTAGCAGGTACAGTGCCCTCAGTGCACCGTGGCCCATTTAGTTCATCTAGAGATAACATGTTGATTGATTTTCCCCTGCGGCCAATCAATGGGTTGAAGAGTAGGTAGAATTTCAGACTATCAAGATGTTCTTTGGTTGACTGCAGTCCTCCTAATGACAAATAAGATGAGGATCTTTAATGTTTCCAACCCAACATAGACCTGGAAATAACCACATTCCTTTTCCCCAGCATTTCCAGCCTGTCCTGACCTGTGTGTGAACCACGAGGAAACAGTGGGATTTAAAAGCTTCAGAGCAGCTTATGACCACCTTAGCCAACCAGGAGCTTAAGAAGTCACACAAAAGTGTGTGTGAGCTTGAAGGAAATTCAGAGAGAAATGGTGGTAGTAGTTAGCCGTGTTTTACTCACAGTGAAGTCCCTGAAGACCAGGTTTCGAGAGCCTCTGCGTAGGGCCATGAGAGCTGCGCTCGGATGATTGACGATTGCTTTCGGTGCTCGCGGTGCCGGAGTGCTGCCTGCCGCTGGCGGAGTTCTGTACAACACATCAAGCATACACATCACGCGTTTAATATCACTTTTACCAAAAAAATTACACCTTACAAATTCCCTCTTTATCTGCTCTTGAGGAATTTGGTTTATTATTAATTTTTGATCAAAATGTAACCAGTCAAGACAAAAGAAAATGAGTGCAGTACAGGAAGTACACAGAGCAGCGAGATGACCTTCAAATTCCTCACTAAAAATTTCCTTTTAGACATCCATCACATCAAGAGGAACAACGAAAGGTATACATACTGGGAAGAAGTCTGATTGGGACTTTGTGCCTGCTGCTCTTCTAGTTTGAGTCCAGCCAGCAAAGCCTCTCGAGAACAGTGCTTATCCTGGGAACACAAAGAGCGGAAACAGTTTAAGACTAATCTTACACAGTATTTTGCCGTTATAAGCTGATGCTGATACACTAAAATTGTAACAACAAAAACACGGAGCATACAAAGAGATCTTGCGTTATGGGTCACAGACAGAAAGGTTGGAGTTTTACCTGTAGATGCGTGATGAAGGACAGTCTCTGCCGGGGAAAAGGTTCACATCCCTCCCACTGACACTGACCTCCATACACATCTTTCCCACCGTGTTTCGTTGCTGCGTGGTAAAACACCTGAGATGGTGTTTCAAACCACCTAGAGGGGAGGAAACAGGAATAAATCAGCAGAATGTTAACAAGCTAACGTTCATTATGAGTGCGACACAGACAGTGAGGCAGTCAGATTCACTGTTCATCTCAGGAGCGAGGGCCCGTACCGTTTACAGGACTGCCACAGACACTTGAAGTTCTGCCCTGCTTTCCTGGTTTGCTCTGGCGGTGCTGTGGAGGTTTGCTGTGCTGGGAGGTGAGGGCTGTGGTTACCTGCTGGTGCAGGCTGGGATGCAGGGGGCGGGGACGGGGTAACAGTAGGCTGTGGAAGAGACATCCTTTCAGTAAAGTTATGAATCAAAATGAACACTGTAATTACCACCATAAGTCAAAAACTTTGTATGTGTTCACAACTTGATCAACAGATTCTGATAGAATAAGTAGCAATGACTGTAGGTGATGCTTCAAATATCACAGAAGATCTATACAATCAGTAACGTTTCATTGTGGGCACCAAAGAATACTGTCACCAATTCAGTCTCCAACTGCATGTGGAAAATGCTCACAAACTCCTGTTCTGCTCCTGAGTTATAGTGTTGAATAAAGGTCAGAAAAGTGTTTTTGCAGAGCATAATGATGTTAAAGTGAAAATGACCTTTGGGATATAAAATATCATCACTTCATCATTTTATCCTGTTAGACCTTTGTGTGAAATTTTTGCACGTTATCCTACATAACATGACAACAACTCACTAAAAAAAAAAACAACAACTGACAAACAAGGTTTAAAAGCCCTTGCAGGAACCACATTGAGCATCCACATGCTCAATGTGGTTGTGCATTGCTCCAGTTGGGTGGTTACATGCCAGTTTATTCTGACATAACCTACATACAACTTTAGTTTCATTTTGTAGTTAAAACGTCTGACAAACTGCACTGGTATTACAACATGTTGTCTGTCCTGCTTTCCATCTTGCTGGTTTACAACATCTGAGCACTAGCGTACGAAGAGAGAACTGCAATCTGTCGGAGGTGCAACACCTTTGGCAACAGTTACCTGGAATTGTACATTAATAATTAGGTTAATGACATCAACTAGTATTTCTGGTGCCAACTAGTGAGGGGAGCAGCTTTTGACCACCAAAATCTGAAGAGATGAATGGACAATCCAAACCCTGATGGATATCTGCTGTTACCGGCACATGCATATTAAACAGATGGACACCAAGTGATGCACTTCATTCCATACAGTCAATGTCTTATTTAGGTATACTGCATTAGAAAAATGATCCCAGATAACAGCTCATTTTCATGATAAGTAAGATGGCATGAAATCATCTTTAGAATGGACTTGTTGGCTGAGATGTAACCCAGGCCTGTCTATTGGCAGAAGTTGCTCTCTCAGCTGCTTTGCTCTAGGAGGTGGGTATCAGTGAGAGCCACATGGTCTTAACTGGTCTCACCTTCTTAACCTCCAAACATTCATTTTGGAAAACTGGTTTTACTCGTATGCTTTCACTCTCAGTGTCTTTTAATATGCAGAAGACTGAATTGAAAACATTTCTGCAACGAACACAAAAAACACAAGGAGATGAGAAGCTTTCTATTTAGCTCCAAGCCATTCCCAGTGACAGATGTATGGGATGCAGAACTCTGCGGAATGCAGCTTTACATCCAGATGTATAATAATGTCCCCTGCAGTCTGAGACACAGGTCATCAGTTTGATGAGTTCCACAGCTTGTGTCAATTATACATCACTTATAATCACTTCATCTCACATAACAGTTGAAATGTCATTGTTTCAAGAAATTGAAGCCATGGCAAAACACTGTAATGGCAAACATTATTCTACACATTGCAGAGTTCAGTCTCACAATAGCAATCTTAAATCACTCTTTTTCCTTCCTTCTCCTGCACACACAGCAGTTTGAAGAACAACAAGACCTTTACCTAACTGCACAGCATTTGTAATTCCAAATTACTGTCAGACATTAGTCTGTGGCCTGACATTAGAATGTGCCACTTCAATTCAGTTACATAATTAGAGTAAAACACTGGAGCCAAGCAAAGAAATAAAAATGGTGCCGACCACCAGCAGTTGGGAGTTGAGTTCTACCAGTTACAGGAGGATACATCCTGACAAAAACATGGACTTAACATAGGACAAACCCCTTTTTTGTGTAATGTTCCATCCCTGTGGACAGCTGATGGTCCTTCTTGGCATTAGCTGCTGTATGTGATAGCTGCTCTGTTTCAGGCTCATTCTGTTCAACAGTTGAAGACATGAGCAACCCAGATGGCTGATGAGGACAGTAGGAGGAACTGAATGGACACAGCAAAGAGCTGTTCCTTCTTGTTCCTGCTTGTTCTTGCTGAGCAAATTTGAAATCATAGTATGTTGTATCTGGACTCAAATAATGGCTGGATTTCAACCACAGACTGAGGTCACAAAAGCTTCAACATCAATGTGTCCAGTTAATGCATGTGTTTGCGTTGTATAGAATCGAATAGAACAGAATAGAGTAGCAGTCTACATGAATTGTTTTGAAAATGGCAAAGCATAGCAGTTACAGTTGTGTACACTTGTTTATGGGACTGTCAATACTCATGATGCATTTACTACCCAGTGATGGCATTTGGCATTATGTAAGAAATAAGACCATGTCTTTACATGAAAAAAGACTCTTTGTGTAAGAAAACATAGTAAACAATTCACAATGTTTAAATAGTGAAGTAAACATTCTAAAGCAGAAAGCCCTGTTATGGCATTTTGCAGGGCTTGTATATTAAAAAAAAAGGCTTAGCATATGTTTTTCAGTAAAAATATCCCAAACATGCCGGAAGGCAGTGGTTCCCACAAAATTAGATTCTATTTGTGGTGGTAGCTCACTGGGGGTGTGAATGTGCATGTGCAAAGAGTTATACCCATCCTTTCTTAAATAAATACAGAAATAATACTCTACTATGGTGTATGGTTATGGTGTACTGTACTGTATGGTGCTCCAATGTGAATGCTTCAATTTCTGTATGTACTCTGTAACAAATAACTAGTAATCAGAATGGCTGCTTTGTGGGTAACCTTGGTGTGACATGGAGCTTTGTTGTGGGAAGAGAGTGACTCTCATTGTAGCGATTGTGTGACAGTAACTTTACCAGCAAGTAGCCGCAACCACTGTGAAGTTCATGGTAACAGAAATTATCAGCTTGTCGTAATTAGCCATAAAGTGTGGTGATATGTCCAAATTTCCATATAATAGTGGTGAAATGTTGGTGTTGGTCCGGTGTTATGATTAAGATCTGCCTGTCCATCACAGAACTGCAGAGCTGAAGCTCAAAATGCCCGACATTGTATTAATAGCTCAGGCAAAGTACTGCTTGAAAACAATGCAATATTCTTTGTCAGGTTTATCACCTCTAATAAATTATCCAAATTCTGTAGACTAAAGGCTAACATTCTTGTCAAGGTATATTTCTGAATTTTGGTTCACTATGAAATTGTGGCAGGGCAAATTAGACTTTGAGATACACTGCTGATAAAACGTGAAGGAAAAATATAATGCTCTGATGAATAATGGTTGGCAGTAAATGTAAATGGTTGTATTTTTAACAATCAAGCTGCCACAGGATTTAACTGACAAAGTAGGTGGTAAATTAGACAAATGTATTGTCACATGACTTGGTGATGCAAATACTCTAGTATTTACAGAGTGTCTGTGACAGACAATCAAGACACATTTTGTGGCAGACCTGACACCAAGTCACACTACAAGAAAACAGTGTGGATAAATGTGGTTTACAGCGAGACTAAGCCTACAGTGACTCACCGTTGTGCCAGCTGCCTGTGTGGGCGAGCAGTTCCTCTGCTGAGTGGCGTTCTCTATTGCTACTTTGGCTACTGTGCTTGGGTCTGTTCCTGCTGGCACCGCCACCATAGTGGCGCTGCTGCCGGCATTGTTGGGGTCACTGATGGTGATGATCCGCACTCCCACTTTATTGGGGATCCCCGAGGATGCTGCCGCCGCACTGCGGTCCTCGTTCTCAGCCGGCCTCTTGAGGCCACGAGCCTCAGTGGCCACTCCGTTTGCAGGAGAGGCAGCAAGACTCTGGGAGGTAACAGTAACAGTGGAGGGGAGGGAGGAGTTGGGGAGCAGTTGCTGTCTTAGCACAGGTGCAGAGTGGCCCGGCCCCAAAGGTCCATTGGTTAATTCCGAGGGAGGCTTGTTGCCTACTGCCTGGGGTCCGTTGGCCAGGCGCTCAGCCTGCTGGGCTTTGGCAGTGTCCTGCTGGGGTGGAGGAGGACTAGGGAGAGGGGGATCTGAGCCATGACTCTTCTCAGAGGGGCCCACCTCCCCATTCCCCAAGTACTGTTTGGAAGCAATGTGATTTGGAATGTTTTTGTTAAAGTTGCCACCACTATCACTCCTATCAAAGTCACACACCCCATTCACTAGAGTCTTTTTGGGGTCAGAGTTGCTCTCTAGTGGGGTGTTGAGGCCTGGGGAGAGGGCCTGCTTCCCATTAGCAGGATGGCTCTCCGAAGCCGGGCCATTGAGTGCTCCCTGGCTGTTCCCTGAGTGGTATGGAGGTAGATTAGACTCCATGCACTTCCGACCATTTAGCAGCTTAGCACCTGCCGCCACATCACCATTACTGGTTTTGCCATTGGAGGAGTCTCCTTCTGCCAAGGAGGAGTTCTCCATCACCTCTATCTTCCTCTCATGGATATGCAGCCCTGTGGCATCCTTGGCCTCCTCCTCCTTTTGACAAATTATCTTGTCTCCTCTTAGGGGAGCTGGCAGTGGTGGTGGCGGCGGTGGTGGTGGTGGAGGCGGGGGAGCTGCTGGGGCGTGGTGGGGTGCTGTTCCAGTAGAGAATGAAGGAGGGGGAACACCTGGAGCCACAGTCCCCTGGCTGACGGCAGCAACAGCAGCAGTAGAGGTGGTGAAGCCAGTGTTGGGGACCACGGTAAATGTGACTTGTCCAGCTGCCGTGGGGCCCTGAATGATGGTAGCTCCGCCCGGACTACTTGTGGAAATGAGTTGGCCTGGCAAGAGTTGAACCGTCTGGAGGGCTGGAGCTCCTGCAGCAGGAATTTGGCCGGGAACCAGCTGGACATTGAGTTGCTGAGGCTGAGAAGAAGGATTCTGGGTACTGTAGCCTGCCTGATAGATGACCTGTGGACTAGGGGCTATCGTATTGTTGGGAGGGGGCACCTGTGGAGCGGGTAGGATTAGCTTTCCTCCTGGCGTAGAAGGCCCTCGCTTTGGAAGCAGCAGCTGTTTGATCAAGCTGGACTCAGTGGAGGTAGGCTGAGAGGGTGGAGGTTGGGGAATAAGTTGGAGAGGTGGCTGTTGTTGGTGTTGCTGCTGCTGCTGATGCCGTTTCATGGACAGTGCGTGGCTGACAGTTTGATTGGGCTGGACCTGGGTATTGGAGTGAGAGGCAGGAGGTGGACAGGGACTTGAAGCAGCTCCAGGCTGCCCTGCTATCTGGATAGCCTGGGCACCGGGAATGGCGGAGGGGTTGGCAAGAACGATCTGGTGTATGGCAGGGGTGTAGGCTGGGCTCTGCTGGGGGTTGGGACTGACTATTACTACGCTCTGAGCCTGCTGCTGAGGCTGCTGGTTGGGAGTAGCTGCTGGTCCACCTGACTGGTTTGGCGCTGGTTTGGGAGCGATATTCTGAAATGTGACACGTGACCCCTGTGAATTGGGCACACCTGCAATACTCAATGCCTGACTACCCCCCATCTGCAGGGAAGAGGAGGGAGCAGATGCCGCAGCAACACACTCTGCCTGGGGAGCTCCGCCCTGAGGCCCAGAGAGAGGTGGGGTTTGAGGCAGAGGTGGGTGTTGGGTGATTGGAGGGCACACACCTTGTACCCTGGCGGTGAGGATGTGGCCTTGTGGTACCTGCTGAAATAGTGTGACAGGCGTCCCCGTAGGGAGCATGGGGGAGTGTTGCTGCTGCTGGGCCACAGGTGGAGCAGTAGGGTTCTGAGGACTGTGGTTCTGGGTGGCAGGTGTCGACGTTGGAATCTGGACCACCATGCCAGGTCGGACCTGCTGCTGCTGTACTGCTGCCAGAGGATTTGGTGGTAACTGTGGAGGCACCTGTGGGGGCAGCGGGTGACGGGAAACAGTCGGGTGGCTTGCATGGGGAGGTTCCTGTGCGGTCAAGGCCATGGAAGGGGTGGCAACACCGGTGCTGAGGCTGGGGACTGGGACCCGGACAAACTGGGGTCCAAGACTCGGATGCCCAGGAGGTAAGCCTAATAACACAGTCACAAACAAACACAGAACAGTTTAGGAAAAGATGCCTTTCCTTCTACTAAGTAAAAGCTTTTTAGTCGTCAACCATAAATCAATGGTAAACTATTTTGATAGCAGGTTTTTCAGTTTGAGTAATTTTTAATGAAAAAAGATCTGCATTTTCTGGTTTCAGCTTCTGTTATCTTGGGCTTTGGGAAAAACTGATCAACATTTTTTGCCATTTTCTAGCCCAACAACAAATCAATTAATCAAGAAAACAGTCGACAGACCAATCAACAGTTACATAATTGTTGGTTGCAACCCCATTTCCAACCGCAGACTTGAGCGACCCTATTCATGGGTGTATGATCACATGTATTACATTATCATTTGAGGTGTTTGTGTGGACAATAGGCATGTACAGTATTTATCACATTAACAGCAGAAGTCAGTAACCAGGACAACCCAAAGGAGGTAACACAAGATATGTACACTCAGTGGATTTACTACAGCACCAGTGACTTCTAATTAATTACAAGGCAGCCATTTCTGTTCAATCATCCCCTTAATCAAGCCTAAGTGGGTCAAATTTTATGAGCTAGGTTGACTTTGTTGCTCCATTTGGTACAAGCTATAATCACCATGATGTTCACATGAGTCTCAGTGCTGTGTACTTCAGCAGCGGTGCACAATTATCATTTCTCTAAATTGTTAAATAATAGGAACAGGATGGGCTGGTTCTTAATATATTTGTGATGTCAAAAGTGAGGAAAGATCGTCGGTCTCCAGATTCCATTCTGTTGTATCAACGGAAACAACACATCGTTGCCAAAATGTCTTCTGTGTTCAGCTCCATGACATGTGATACAGTTTAGCTGCCGTCCTTTTAATCTCACTACTAAGCTCCTCCAACTAACTTCCCTTCCTTTGATCATTTTCTCAATATGTTTGCCTTTGTAATTAGTTCAGCCATCTTGGTCCCAGTAGTACCAGCCCTGCTCTCTCTGCAACACTGCCAGCATCTTTCTCCACGCATCACAATTCTGGTGCGTCTTTTCCCCTCCTTCATAATTCTGCAGCATCTGACATTTAAACCATGTCTGTCTTATTGCACAAATGCCTCTTCTGTCAAGCACATCAAAACTGACCCAGAGGGGCACACATATTAGGGTCAGCATCTTAAGTGGCCAAGCAAACTCTGACGTCATATATAGTTTTATGTATACCATCTAGCCAGTAACGGTGCAAACCTTTCAATAATCAAAGTGAAGAGAAGAAAACAAAGGGATTATTTCTGTAGTTCTACCTGGAGGCGGAGCCTGAGGGTCTCCAGGTGCTTCATGTCGAGCTGCTGGAGGTGTAGAAGCTGCTGCCGGACTCTGCTGTTGCTGTTGAGGCTGCTGGTAGTACAACTGGATGGGGAGAGGGATTGACCTCCGCCTTAACCCCACCAGTAGGATCTGAACCTGGGTGTTGGTTTTGGGCTCCTCTTGCCGCCGCATCGTGTGGTTGGGGAAAACAGTCCTGTGGTGGCAAAAGCAGTTAGAAGATGGTGACAAAGGGAAAACGGCGAAAGTCAAACGATAACTGCCAAGGTGCTGTAATTGATTTGTGTATTTACTCATCATGGCATACGCAGAGTGACGGCAGGGTCAGAGGGTGCCCTCTACTGTGCTACATTTTGGCTGGATGCAACAGCAGATGCCTGTCACTGGCTGGCTAAGTGAGTGACTGAATGATGACGTTACAGTCTGGGTTTCTTCATCTAAATAATAACCGGCAGATTGCTCTATAATTAAAAGTAATGATTAGTTGCTGCCTGATAGATAAAAGTTGGACTTTACCTCCATCATTTACAACAGTAAAATGTTGCTTGTATTTTAATGCACAAGTAATAAAGAAATGATATACTACAGTATAAGACGCAAAGGGGGCAGTTTTCTTCTGAACCCCAAAACCCACCAACATTTTTGAAATACAAGATATTTATTTTAAATTAAAAATTGACAAAATGACGCAATTTATCAGAGCCAGAACAAATCACTGGATTTTCAACTCTGTGAAAACCCTTAAAATGCTGCATGCAGTTTTGTCAGGAAAATGAGCTACATCCAAGCTTAAAATCGTATTTAAAAAAAACAAAAACAAAATTGCATTCCTTTAAATGTCTCACTAAAAAAATCTTTCTTAAATAAACTGTTTGCACTCAACAGACTGTAAAAAAATCAGGGAATATTCGGCCAGACTGCAAAGAAGACAGGAAACAAATGAAAATAAACTGGAGATACTAAATGTAACACTTTCATTGCAGACTTGTAATTAGGTATTTTTACAGTGTTGTTTTAGTACTTTTACCTAAATAAAGACTTGCACATAGTTTTCCCACCACTGTATAGTATACATCAGCTATTTTACAGTGGCTCTATCAGGAGGGCCCCTTGAGAGTCGAGCTCCATCCCTAAATCTAAATCAACATTTCAGTGTGCATTTTAAACCAACTTGGCTTTTCTGTGTAAGGTTGAGGTCTTTCACATTTTTTGTTGTACCGTTATCATGTGCAAAACCATCAAGTATAAATATCCACTCGCTCCACATTTGCTAGCATCTTGCTGGAGGGTCATTGCCATTAATACACTCAAAACAGCTATGCTTTGTTAAGCTGCTCTACAAAAACAAAGAGCACTAACTGCTGCAGAAAACTGTAAAACAACTTTTTCTCGTCATAGATATATATTATCACTGGTCAGGGCACAGACAATAATCAGTGCTCTGTTCTGGTGGAACATAAAAGAATCAGACAGCGGAGGAATCAGGACTGACCGCAGGCATTTGAGGAAGCCCGTGGAGTTCAGGATGTTGCTTCGCCCCATTTTACTACACGTTGCCAGGTACTCAGAGTACATTTCTGACCGAGACACGGAGCCTTCAGTGTTTGTCTCAAAGTGTGCGTTTAGCCTGTTGGGAAAAAAACAGAAATGATGGACAGAGAAGTTAGAATGCAAGAAGACAAGATACTGACAGGAACTAGACACATGAGGGAGAACAAGGACAAGGAAAATCCAGCAAACTGTATGTTGTCTACAATTCATGTCCACAGGTGAATTAATCTTACCACTGCAGTGTGAATTTCTCCCCATCTAGTTCAACAATACCAGGTGGTGGTTGAGCCGACTGAACTGGGACCCTTGTTACTGAGGAGACACAAAGAAGAGTACTGATGTTACAGAAAGAATCTGTAGAATTGATTTAACGCCAATAGCTTCCCTGCAAAGCAAAAGAAAAACATTGTCAACTGTTTCCAATATCTTGGAGTTTGTAGTGTTACCCAGACTTTCCACTAGATGTCAGCAAACTGATAAAAACTTTGCATTATAGCGGAGCACACTGACAGCAAAAGGAATGACACCCCCAAGGTGAGGAGGGTTTTATTGCAAAGAAAAGTCCCCTATTAATTCACACACTCAAGTACTGGTTCAACTATTTGTGTTTTTTTTCTGAAAGACAAAAGTAGGTAGTAAAGGACTATTTTTCAAAAGGTGCACAAAACTTAACTCTTTGTAACTTGAAAGGAGGATTCTCTTAGCTCCTGCCAATAACTGTTCAGTGCTCACATGTATGTACTCCTTAAACGGCATCATCTTAATTTTCTGCTTCATAACATTTGACTTTTGGATCATTTCAAATCATTTCATCACAGACAGAAAAAAGAATTCCAGTATGGAATAGTGCTCGACGATGGCTATCCTCTTTGATGTGCTGTTGTCTGATCATTAATTAGTAAGTTACAGATCAGAAGCCTCTGTATAATGCATAACTGGTGCAGGACAAACTATTTTGATTAAAAAATTCTATGTGGGTTGCTCACATAACACAATGAAAGGTTGTAAATATTCAGCAGGCATGTCATCCACATCAGTCAAGGACACAGTGCTTGGTTCTAACAGTGGGATATTATGTGGCTCAGCAACAGGTGAGTCCACCAGTGATTCACTGATGAACTGGCAGAGGTACTGTATTTGTTGTCTGCACTTTCCTAAACTGTTGAAGTTGGAGATTTGAGCAGACGTGCAATGTTAAACAGCTTTTTGTGTCTCTGCCACAGACACACACGCATATGGAGTGAAATGCAGACCTTGTTTGACTATTCATTGTGTTGTTTGTTGAACTGATTTGAATTGACTGACCAAGTGCCAGATTCGAGCACAAACAAACTTGTGTTTGGTTTCCTGTGGGGTTAATCGTGGTGAAGCTGTGCTGTAGTATTTTTAGTTCAGGTTGTTAAGAGCTCATCTAGCTCACACGTACAGTTGATAGTTGGAAGGATTCCTCTGTTACCTTCACTCTGTACACTACGACTCACCAACTGTAATGTTCTGAGTGGTGCCTTCATTTGCATTACCAACATGACCTCTTTTTTAAAATCTTATTTGCATAAAAACTCCCCTTCTTTTCAGGTGAGCCAAGTCAGAATAAAGACTTTCGTTTCACAAGTTACTTTTAAACATAAACTTAGACTAAACTAAATTATAGATTGTCATGTTTCACATAGTTTCAGAATGTATTTAGTGATTTTTTTTTGGTAAAGAATCAATTTGTTTAATATTTCCTGTGGACCTTCAGGGTTTCAAACCTCTTTTCCACCAAGGCATTTCCAAGGCATGTTCAGAGAAGATTTATAACTTCCAACCAGTTCCTGTGTTTTGACGGCGAAAAAAACAGTTACCAGTGAGAGAAACTGGTTTCAGAGTGGCACCAATACTTTGCTGGTGTACAACCAGGGACGGCTTACGTCATGACCTGGGGGCAGGATTATCATGACCAACGACACCAACTAAAATTTAGGATTTGGCAGCCTTGTTCAAAAAATGACAGTCATAAAGGAGAAGACTACAAACCAGAGCTTCAGTATGAATATGTGATCAAAGCAGAAGTGTGTGGAAATCTGATCAGGTCAAAATTTGTTTTATTTTCCCTGTATTAATATTGTTAGCTGGTGTATATAAACGTAGCTGCAAATGCTGGTGCACAGAGTGGCGGACACCGATGTTTACTATGCGATAATAAAACCTTACACAGTAGGAAAAATGAGATGATTAATGATCTCAGGCGCTTTCCAGTAGCGGTCTGTGGAACAGACAAAAGCCTCTTTTAGACATACAGTCCTTTCTGTTAATCTGATGGCTTCATGTGTCAAAGAGCTCCATGCTCATTCATCTGTAAAGTTGCAATGGCAATCTTACTAGGTCAAACCAACACAAGTCTGACACAAGTGTGAACTGAAAGCAGTTGCATTACCAGACAGGAACGCACAAGCAACACACTTGGAGATGTGATAAGCAATTTGGGGAAAACTATTTCCACATTTCAGCATCAATAACGATCCAAAAACATCACGGATAGCACAAAAGACAGTTTGCTGCCAAAATCATGAAACTACTTATTCATTCACTTTGATCTCCAATTTCACATCTATTCCACACTGAAATGCCCATAAAAAGTTAATTACAATGACGACAGAACAGCTCAGATTAATGAGACCCAACAACAGTGAATGTAATCTAGGTTTAGATGAAAAGTTTACAGGAGTTGAAGTTTAATTATGGCTTACAATTATAAACATATTTCCGACTTCAGGATAGGATCGATCAGGATCTAACAGCAAGTTACACTGTCAACTTGTCTTTACCTCAACCAGGTGAGCTGTCACACAAGGTCACGGTTTATAGCATTTCTTACATAGCAGATCTAGGTTTAGCCTTGTTTCCTAGTGCATGATTATGTGTAATTCATCACATGATGTACTGTCCAACCTCAAGTCTCCATCACTGTGATTGGTAAGTCTGAACGAAGCCCAGAGGAATGTAAAAGTGACCTCTGTCCGAATGACAGAATGTGGTCACTTTAACAGACTGATGGGGCAGCAATGTCGCACATCCATGTCTGAAAAGGGCTCATGTATTTCCTTGCACTGTGGTCCTGGACAGAAGTTAATATTAAACAAGAGAGAGCTCCAATACTGAAACTGGTGTTCAGCGGAAACACTGATGTAATGACATGGCTCTAAGGTGGCCCTTTAGCTTTAAAAAAAAGCAAACCAGTTCTTCAAAGATTCACAAGTTAAACCACCTCCAAATCTGCACTACCACCTGTCCAGAACTGGCACACAGTTGGTGGAAATCAGATCATCCAGCATCACTCAGCATCTTTACCACTTCAATTGGTCAGCTCTTTGTCAGAGCATTAAACACTCCTCAGATTATAACATCCTAATCTCCCTGCCACATTTCTGGTAGTCATAACAGTGGGCAGAATGTATAAGCCTTTCAGCTGTGTCAGAAATTGTGCTCCAACAGGTTGAGGTGATGTAAAGATACTCACCCGATGCTGGTGCTCCCTGCACGGCTGCAGGTACCTGCTCTACCAGCTGTGGTCGAACCTCGGCTGCCTGGTCAGCGTTTGCCTGATGCTCGATCAACCGCACTGCTGTCAGGGCGTCGGGTCCAAACGTATGGAGGTCAACAGATACTAACCGCACTAACAGGTCTGGCCAGGGACAAGGAAAACATAAAGACATACAAAGGTAAGAGGAGCAACGTCGAAAAACAATCTCATTTGAGTCAATGTCTCATTCCTCTGGTAAGAATCTAAACCACGACGCTGAAAGACTTTAAGGGTAGAAGGCATTCAACAGAAATACTTGATGAAAAGTGACAAATGTGGCAAAACGTGGCAGGTGCAAGTTACCAAAATTGCTAATCCCATTAAATGAATCGCAACTAAAATGTCAAGCCCAATAAACCAGCACGGTTTGCTATAAATAAAAATGAGAAAACTGTTTATTCATACCTATGCTATGGTCAACAGAAGCGATCTTGCTGCAGGGAATCTCTCCAAGCTGGGCCAGCAGGTACAGCACCTCCAAGGAGGCCATTAGGAGCATGAGGTCAGGCAGGGTGAGGAGCATCATTACCTCCCTGTAGGAGTCCTGGTCCACGTACTCACAGATTAGCACGCCGTTGTCCTCTGCTTTGCTAAGGTTACCCAGGATCTCCATGGCTAAATGCACAAATACACAGGCTCATTAAACTTAAGAAACCTCACACAGCATTCCCTACACATTCTATGCACTATAACCATACAAACACTTGAAGAATGCAAATCACTCTTACTAACAACAGCCATTCGAGTCATCATGATTTCTTTGAAAAGCCTGAGTCAGAAAACTCACCTCTCATTTTGAGGAACCGGTCCCTGGACATCAAGCATTTGGTGATGGTGTGAAAGATCAGATGCGTCGTCCGAAAGTCAACGGGGTCCAGCTGGAGCTACAAGAAGTCACACAAGATAAGTACAGTGATCCCGCCATCTGGCAAGACCTGCAACATTTATTTAAATCATTTTACAGAGTCCTCCTGAGTACTGAGATTACAGCCAGGCTCAGACACAAACACATGACAGTGAGAAATGAAGTTACACTACAATTCAATAATAAATGCATTGAACCGAACAAAAGCATGACTTGTTACTATATTTAAAAGCAGAGTACAACGCAGTAATGTCATGACATGAATGATTTATGCTCTCGGTCGCAACATCTAAGAAACCAGAGAGTGCTCATGTATTCCTATTATTTTACATGAACAGATTAAACAAGGCAGTGCAGCATCTTATCTAAACTCAGCCACTCAATTAATGAATCCAAGGCTCCACTGACTGCATCAGGGACTGTTTCCAAAACAATACGGGTTCCTTGCTAAATGCGAGTCTTTTTTATGTTGAACCTAAGTTGGAGTTCAGTGTATTTCTATAACTGCTTGTATTTATGATTATTCCCCACAGTCAAATAAATATGTAAATGTTATTCTGAAAAGCAGACTGCTTGGAAGTGACACATCACACCATCTGTCCTCATTTCTTAAGGATCTGTACCTACAGCTACGGCTGACTGTGTTTCTAAACATAACACTGATCTGTCCCAAATGAACCTAGCAGACATGTCGACATGTTTTTAGCAGGAACATATATTATTTAGTCATGAATCCATCTGAATTTGCAACACTGTAAACATGTCAGGAAGCTCACCATTTAGCACATCACGACACTACTGCTATCAACACACCATTTGGAAAGGCTTGCAGTTGGCAGTGGCTAGTATGCACATTTTCTTTTATTTGTTTAAATATTCTGCTGGCTGGTCAGCTAGTTAACAGCACAACAACCCTGCCTCCTCTCAGCAACACCCATCAGAGCCCCAGAGTGCGACTTAACATTTTCAATGGTTGTACCAGTGTGCTTGACATTCAGCAGCTCTGTCTGTGTGTGTAGCGCTATTTTATTTCCAATCCATTCTGTGTTCCATTGCTGTTGCTGCAGCTGATTCCTCTGCTCGTCTCTGCTGTGCGCTGTGCTTTGACTCACAGGTGCTTCTGTAGTTTGTAGCTGAACTGTAAGTTTGAGTCACTGCACTCCGGTGTTCCATTTTAGCTTCATGATGTACAAGCTGAGTACCGCATAAATTAGTGGCATTTGTTCATGCACTTTATTGGTGTTATCACAGTCTGCAAATGGTGTTTACTCTTATTTGGGAGCCTCAGTGCTCTAGTTGCTTCCTGCTGCCGTGCAGTATTATCACATCTCCTCTGAAATGCTGGCTGTAAACACTTGATGCTGATACAATGTCTGAACACAATCATCATCATCAAAATGGGTGTCAAGTCATTTGTGGTTTAGGTAGGGGTCAGTGGGTTTGTTTCTTTTGGGAGGGTTAGGCCAGTCAAGCCCAGTAGATATGAAGACAATGTTAATCACTGTTAAGGTTTGTCTGACAAAATGTTTACTCTTTAACACAGAGGCATTCATTGATTTGTCATGTTTTCTCCAGTTTGTAACCTTTGATAAATGGTTTGTTCTGCTATTTTTTTGTATGTGTTGCTCTGTAAATTTAAAAGAGGTCTGCGTTTCTTTGTTTCACTTGGAGACGGACTTTGGCAACTATCACATTTGGTTCCATTATTAAATAGGTTTGAAAGCCCTGTTCCACCAATTATCCAATGACAATTGTACACCTGGTTTAGGTTGATAATCTGTTTGCCTCATGTCTTTGTCCATTGTGATTCTGATGAGAACACAGTAGTGCTCAATAAAAGGCTGTGAATTGAGCAGTGTGCTCCAGTCTTTTTTTGCACTCTGGAAATTCGCTGTCCTCAACTGAAGCACCTATTTCAGCTGCATTTTGCTAGAAGATGCACAGAGAACCCAGTTTCTACACTGTTGACCAGTCAGTAATAAAACCACCACTACTCCCTGCGGCCATCTCCACACCTATTTCTGCACACATTCTCAGCCCTTTTCTACTATCCTCCTGTGGGAGAAGAGCTGTAGCAGGCAGCTTATTACATGGTGGTTTTCCTTCATCATTTGTTATTGTCAGAATAAATGGAGATCACCTCTAAAAGATCAGGGGTGTCACAGCATCCTGTTCATAATAACAAGGCAGAAGCACACAGGTAGCATCTACTATTACAGCACCAAAATGCATAGTGAAGCATTTGGTTTGCACCTAAATTATGTGCTGGTGGACATATTTGAAAAGTTTAGGTGCAAACAGAACATCAGTACAAACAATGTAAAGTCTGGGGCCCTGACACCTAACAAGCTTTCCATTCTTGCATGCAACATTAGCAATTTACAATAATAACAAACTAGTGTACTGTAACTAATATGCTCCTTGGCTTCAGAAAAAACATTCTGTTCCTTTTACAGGTAGTGAGCTACTTGGCTGGACATGCTAAAGATTGCAGCCTGGATTCCTTATACTTTTGCTCATGTGTTATGGTTTTGGAAAGTCTAAAACAGACACCACCCACTCACTCTTCGAATACCAAGCACTGCTATTACTCCAGTGTAATGCACGCTGCTGCACTGTGGACAAATCCAAAGCCTGACAGACCTGCTGGGCCCAGATGCTGCTGCTGTGATTGGCCAACCGCTATAGAGGGGAAGGGTTTAGCTATCTGTCAAACCGCAATGAATAATGCAAAGTAGTTTTTTCCCTCCAAAATGACACTGATATCACATTAATATTAACTAAACCAACTCTACTCAAGCTCCATTTCAGACAGTTTTGGGTTAGAAAAGCCAGTTTACTGCCACAGTAACCTACATTTGGGAGCAAGTTTTCCTCATTAGATTGTTCACTTAAACAATTTCACTGAACTAAGCCAAATCTATAACACCTGTTTATTTGAAATATTTCAAATATAGCCAATATAGCAGATGTTTTCTGGGTTTAGTTTACTGCAACTAAATAACAGTTTTGACTGATATCCAAAACAAATCCCCAAAACAGTAAGTCCCAAACCAGACCCACCTCAGCAGCCACGTTGCCCAACGTGTCAAGTCCGAGCTGTCGGAGTGAGATGAGGTTACAGTGGGCACAGAGCAAAAGGAAGCGCAGGCACGTTCGGTTGGCCGCCAGCAGCTTGACGTTGGCCTCCTCGAAGGAGAGGTTTCGCAGGATAACGGCAATCTGCAGCACCCGCTGGGCCTCCATGTCACTGATACCCAGGTTCCGCGGTGGATGGAAGAGGCTCTGCCAGCGCTCCTCACACGATGTACCATCTGCAGACAGAACAGAGGAGGACCGGTTTAGAGCTCCACGCCAAAAGAGGGTGTGAGAACATATCGTTGAAATGCGATTAAAATTCAGGATCAGTGACACAAGAAAAAAATTCACTTTCACTTGTTGTTAAAAGCCTTTTGTAAAGGAATGTGAAATACTGATGTATAAGGTTGAGACTTTCAGAGAAGTTGAAACAGGACAAAACACATCCTACTTCTCACTCACTCAGGCATTACGCAAGAAATATTGAAATAAGGAAGCAACAGTAAACACAGTATGCACACTTGAGCATGTCGCAGCATTTTAGGCGTCAATAAATGCAATGTGGGAGTATACAAGTGTGTACCTTTTTATTGCTTTCTGTGGCTGTTAGCATTAAATGTGTTTACCTTGTGCTGGGTTGCTTTTGTCCCAGATCAGCTCCCTGACTTCAACGTCCTCCACCACCTCTCTCCAGAACTGTAAAAGAACAGAAGCTGTTAGCAAGGATACATATAATTCAAGTGTAGCCAGATTCTGTAGTGTGTTTATTGGGACAGTCATTTCAATAATCTACCAGAGAGCCGACAACAGCTCTGATTAATCTCCAGTTACCACAGCGTGACTATAAACAAAAGTCATAAACTAAGGTTACAGTGAGGTTAGGCTGTGTCAATACTCAATATCAGGAAAACACTTAAAAAATATAGTCTTTAATCCTCTGGGCCTCACGGACTTCTTTGAAAGGCCCGTTATTGTTTTTCAAAAAAAAAAAAAAAAAGCTACAATCTCACCCTTTATAAGCAGGAAACCTAAAAAATAGAAATTCTGCCATATTTTTAACTTTCTGACAATTCTATGTTTACAAACAAGATATTTTACAAACCTCACTGTGTTCTCCTTGCCTAACAAAAACAAAAAAACAACTGTTTGCTCTCACTAGATTCTGTAAAAACACACACACCAAAAAATCTGTGCTCTCGGCGCAACCACAAAACCATTAGTGACTCATCTGTGACGGTCATGGGACAAAAATTCTGGTACTTTTCAGCTAAACTGCAGGGTATGCTTAGACAGACAAGTACAGAATAAAAATGAAAAATCCAAGAAGTAAAATATCTATGGCACGTACAGTCCCCATTTGTTCTAGTATTCTAGTATGAGCACTTGGAAAAATGTTGTAAATGTTGATTCCATTTTTTTTTTTAATTTCGTAAAATAAATAGACAGTCCTTCATTTTTGTGATTTATGACATTGTAACTGTGTTATGCTCGAGAAAAGACACTTTTTAAGTTCTCTCATCTTCTGGTCATGATTGCGTTGTTTCCATAGAGATGTAGGGCTTTATTGTGTGGTACAAAATTAGCCCGAAGTCAGGAAAAATTTGATAGGGTATAGAGGGTTAGGCATTAAAATCAATGCAGAGGTATAATTTTGCCTTATTCGTACATTCTTCTCCCTCTTCAAAACCTACAGATTTCATTCCCCCAATGCAACTGGGAATTTCAGGTGTGTTACACTCATGTAGCCTCGTGCAGAAAGGAGGAGCTGGCTGTAGATGTCTCCTAAGCAATTGATTGTGGTCAGTCTATATCAGGGGTCTCAAACTCCGGTCCTCGAGGGCCGCTATCCAGCATGTTTTAGATGTTTTCCTCTTCCAGCACACCCGATTCAAATGATCACGATCGTTATCAGGCTTCTGCAGAGCTTCAGGATGAGCTGATCATTTGAATCTGGTGTGTGGGAAGAGGGAAACATCTAAAACATGCTGGATAGTGGCCCTCGAGGACCGGAGTTTGAGACCCCTGCTCTATATTGTGCCTGGCATCACTTGAGTAATAATTGGATTTTCAAGCAGCAAGTTGTACCACTGCACTCCTTTATATCTTTGAATGTATGTGTAAAACATGTGAAATACAATTTAAATCTGGCATGTTCTACAATGAGTAATCTTGGATAACTTGAAGCCTTGTGATTGGATGCAAAGTCTTTTTGAGCGAGACACTCAATTCTTATTGAGTGACTGTGACCTCTTGAGGACTAGTTGCCGCAATAATGCCCTTCAGACTGAGGACAAATTACATACTACATTGCACTATTTTTGAGTCACAATGGACTTTTATGCTTGCATCTTCTAGCAACGGATGTGATTTGACCTCAATTCTGTATTAAAGAAGCCTCAGGGGAAACTGCTCTGAAGTTGTTCAGGAAGGATTAACTGCTGCATTTCTGCCCATCTTCACTCTGTAAAGAGATGCTCTGTGGCTGCTTAGTAAACACACTATTTAATAGCGATATATAATGGCCAAATGAAAAATCACTTCACAGAGAAGGCATAGCAGATCACACAAACTTAAGATTTTAAAAAAATAAATAAATAAACATACCCTGATAAAGTCCCGGGAGGTTTTCTCTTTCCAGTCCGTCCCAAATACCCCGGAGAAGCTGCCTAGCGCTGCAGAGATACAAAGGGAGGGTTAGTGAGAGCACCAGAGTTTAGCTCGGTATTAGTTGTCTCTTTTCCCTTGTTCTTCAATTCCTCCTTGATAAATTATATTTAGGAGGAGCTAAGAAGAGAGATTCTTTGATCCTGGAACAAAGAGGTGAGAAAAGGAGGCAGCAAATTTGGAAAATATTTGCAGAGTTGTTGCCTCAGAATAGCTGGGCTTCTTTAGCGCTGCACAATTAAAATGAAAATAAGGCTTTTCAAAATGAAGTTATAGTTACAAAAATGAATTAGTTCAGTCATTCTAAATCACTGCAGGCATCTTACGTGAACATTTTGAATTACATAAAAAATAATTCTGCAGTTACTCTACGTTAAAAGCAGAGATTTAAATGTCCTTGTGTGTTAATTGTTCAGCCTGCAACAGAGTAAAAATGTCTTCCAGCAGACTTGTGCAATGAAAAATGAGTGTTACTTGAGAGAAATAAATTCTTAAATACCTTAAAAATTGTCAAATGTGTTTTCAGACTTTGCAGATTGGTGCCGTTTGCTAAATGAAGTTCTAACTAAAGTGAAAAAAACTATATATTTTTCTATCCTTTCATTTGATATGTGAATGAAAGGTGGACGTTTTGAACGTACAGTCATCGAAGACGCCGGCGTGTGCCAGCAGCAACGTGACCAGTTTGGGGTCCTTGTCCAGCTGCATGGCGTGCTTGCTCTCGTTGGAAAGCAGAGTGCAAACATTAACAGCGAAGTCCACTTCGTTGGGTAGGCCCGAAAGGAGAGACAGCACCAGTTTGTTGTAGTCGCACGGTGGAACGAAATCCGTAGACAGCCCATAGCTTTGGCGGAGATAGTCTGAGGAGGACAAAAAAAACATCTCAGGGTTACCAAAGATATTACACAATAAAATCAGTCATTTAAATCAGTGAGGCAGGACATGCTGTCGATCAGTAAATGTTCTTGAATTTAAAATACAATTCAAGTTTGATGTACTATATCTAGACCTGCAAATATGACCTTAGTAAGTAGGGATGCATGATAATATCAGATATGTCAGATAATTATCGGTCAATATTGTCAATTACGATGTCATTCCGATAATACCGATAATCAAAAAATCAGCCGATAAAATGACCCGATAATAATAAAGACTTGGAATCTTGGTTTTTGCCGTTGGTCTGTGTTGTGGTTTGTCCTCATGCCTGGCTCCTCAACCCCTCCCCTCCCCGACGGTACTGTCGCATGTGTGTGATGTCATAAGACTGCGCGGGCAGAGAGAAACTTTTTTTACCGTGTCAGAAGAAGACATTTCACTAGGGCTGGTCCCGAATATTGGAATATCTGAATATTTGCTGGTTGTGGTGGTATTGGCATAATAATTTTGACATTCGATTGTCGTCTGTGCCGCCACTGGGCGTTGGGTGTTGCCGAGCGTTGTTGAGGCTGTACTATGCCGCTGGGCATCGCTGAGCATCACCGAGCGCTGCCAAGTATTGCCAAGGCTCTAGTACGCCGCCGTGGTTGTAGTACGTGGGCCTACCAACTCTGGTTTCACGGTCCGGTGTCACCCCCGCTCCCACCCCCCCCACCCCCCCACCCCCCACGGCCTACACCACGGCACAAACCCAATCGGTTGACATTATCGGTTATCGACTGCAAGAAGTATAAAATTATCTATTATCGGTATCGGTTGAAATTGGTATTATCGTGCATCCCTATTAGTAAGGAATTTGTTTAAAATAACCTTGGCGGCAAGTAAGAAAACTGTAACAGTACACTGGTTACAGCCTGAGCCACCTACATATACTACAAGACTTTACTGAAGTGATGAAGGATATCTATGTAACTATGTATGTGGAAACTGGTGGTCCCTAAATCTTATCATCCGTTTTTGTTTTGTTCTTTTTCTTAGTCTTTTTTTTTAAGTTTTGCGTTTATATATTTGCAGACATATCAAGAACCAAAGATGACAAACATCTTCAGTGTAAAAACTGTATACATACACCTGCTTGTGTTCTGGGCAAGCTCCAGAGAAGCAGCACTCAGATGCATCAATGCCAAAATGGGACTGAATGTCGTTTGTACTTCTTGTAACGAACACTACATAAACACTGAGACATGCATGAGCTGCATGTTGCCACATTGGAGATTTTGTCAAACTGTGGAAAACCACATTTGCATGTAAAGCTAGGAAAAGAATCATTACAGTGCCTGCAGAAGCGGAAGAAAGCACAATCAGCTTCAGATAACGTTGCTGATGTGAAATATAATCCACTGTCATGACATTTGACCTTAAAAATGCCTGGGGGAGATACAGAGATAAATGAAGGACAAGACAAAGACTCACGTACTGTACTAAAGTTTTTCTAAAGCAGTAATTAATCGATGCATCATGTAAATATTAGCTGAGAGAACTCTTGAGCTGCGTTGGTCTATTCCTTGAGTGTAGCCTCTGCACACCTTCAGCCAGTTTAGCTCAGATTTATTTTTCCTTTAACTCAGTTTTAAGCAAACCAAATGGGGCATTAAACCGTTCACTGAAAGCTGTCTTTAGTGCAAATTAGTTTGATGAGCCGTGTCTTGTCTGACTGAGGAACATGAATGTTCTCTAACTTTTAATTGTGTTTGTGTTTAACTCAGTCAACCTTCATGATGAGCTTTTTATAATTAAAAGACTTCTAATCCGAAATTCTAGCTGTGTGGGAAACAGTCGTGTCTGGAATGTTATTAGTGAGAAGTTCTCAGTGATGGATGATCCAGTATGAGACAGTGCAATCATTTTGTCAACAAAGACTTGAGATTCCTCCCTGCTCTATTGCTTGATTTTCTGCTATCAATCATTTTGTGTGCACTGGAGTCATTTCTTCATACAGTGGATATTTCAATTTGGCGCAGGATCTTTGTAGACTGCTGCCTCTAGAAACCAATCATACCAGAGAGAGGAGTCCTGCTGAGTGAATTTGATTTCCATGCTGAAAAGGTTTGTGCAGGCAAATGTAATTCAGCTGAGCTGCTATTATAGCAGCAACAGCTCCATTCAAAAGCTGCCTGTCTGTGCCTGTCCTCCAGCACCTGCAGCGAGGCAGACCGTGCAGAGGTGCAGAGGACTGATGTACAACATCCTGCCTGACAGACATGGCTTTATGAGCAGAATGAATTAACAGTTGTCGCGGGCCTCAGAGACAACAGGGCAAAGCAGGGCTCAGTGAGAGATTTCCTGAGCAACTGTCAAATAATTAACCATGACTGAGCATGCCAAGCAATTATAGCACACTTTCAACATCACTGTCCCACTACATTACTGCTACATATAAATTCAGAGCCCAGGGTAAAGACGGAGTCAATTTCTGAAAGGTCCATAGTTGAGCTCGACCAACAGGATTGGCCGATATCAGCTTAATGCAGACATAATTGTATCAGTATGTGTCATCCAATTCAAGATCATTCAGGAACAATGTAACCATTTTTGCCCATCAAAAATCAAAGGGATCTGCACCAAGATCGTTTATGTCAGTTACAATGTTATAATAAAAGGAAATATAAAAATACCTGACCTTTAAAAAAATCCAGTATCTACTATTTGGATGTAGTGCAGGAATACAACTCCAATGATTTCATACAATTAAAACCCCTACCTATTGGTCAGATGATTATAAAGTACAATAAAAAAAAATACTTAAAGCCATTCTGCTTAAACAAAAAAGCAAATATGACTATTTCAGTTTAAAGCAGCAATAACTTTTTGTCCACTTGGGGGCGATGAAAACAACCTGTGAACACAGCACTGATATAAATATTACATCTTTGTTGATGTCAGTACCATATTCATTTTACTTGTTGCACCGTGTTTGGTCTCCACCATCTCCTGGTGGAAATATCGAGTGAGATGAGAGTAAACTGAACCCATCTTGGTTTTCAGACCGTTAACTCTGTGACCCTTAAAACTTGTGGGTTTAAAATGCACGTTATCAGAGCCAGAAACTGTAGAAACAGAAGGAACAGTCAAATTCTTTACTTTCCAACAGTCCGTAAACGTATCAAGCTTCACATACAGTTCCATTGGGAAAATTAACTAAATCTAAGCCTAAAATTGTGATCTTTAAAAAATGCCTGTATGCTACACGTGTCATGTAAAAATAGTCAAAAATAACCTGCTGATAACAAAACTCCTTGATGCCACTGAGAAGACATAACTAACTCTATCTAACTCTCTCTACTTCCAGCTATGGTTGTGCTTGGTTTGTCGTGAAAAATGAGCTCACAGTGAATAAAAAGTGACAGGGCTAAAATACACCCAAAGACTACTTGAGGTTCAGGCGATTAATCAAATAACACTATTTTAGGCATTTTATGAGGACCGTCTAAGTAGTTTCTGATAGTTAATCAACAAAACGACTGAGAAAATAATCAGCAGATTAAGTGATAAGGAAATTAATTCTTAGTTGTAGCTCCAGCTCCGTGTTCATCAGCTTGTTTCCAACTTTGTCTGCTGTTTGGTGCTGGGTAAATGGAACACAGTCAGTGGTTAGAGCTGTGTTGCTGGAAAGTGTCAGCAATGAGCGCCATGAAAGCCAAACCAAAACAAAACTGTAAAGTTGTGGGACTTTAGACCAACATAATGAGCTGCTATAAAGCCACAATCACTCTGTCACTATAAGGAACATCTTTTACATACAAGAGGTCATGGAGTTTAAATATTAAAAATACTGATGACATTTGCTTGAAAATAAATGATTTCAGCCCTCTGAATACATTTGCCATTGCAGTGCTACATTACTCAACCTAAAACCTGCCATCACAAGAATTCAAATAGACAACTGTCACGAATGTTGGGGGAAAAAAATCACTGTGTTCTTTAAAGTCACCCTCCTCTAAATAACTTACAAGCTGCAGATAAAGTTCCACCCTGGTTGTCATGTGTCTTTTCCCACCATGGTCATGTTTTGGAGTCAATTAGCTCAGCAGGCAGAGGGCTGATTGTTAGAGGACAGAGCCTGCAAGTAAAAGGCAACAGACTCCAATCTAAACTGAGGTGAAGGGAAAACCAACAAGTGCTTCCTTCTTCCCCTCATCAATAACTGCTGTCAGGACAGTCAATTACCTCCGAGAGCAGCCCAGCGGTCAACACTACAACGCTGTGAGGCTAATGGACAGCCGGCATTCAGTGTGTGTGTGTGAGTGGGGTCTGACAATACAGACAAGAGGTTGGCCTTGGCCACTTGCACAAAAACATTTAGTCTGAAATATGATGTGGTTACTGAGAGACTGCTTTTCATCATGAAAGCAGCTGCACGCTCGGCTTTAGGAAAATTATGAGCCGACTCTTAGGTGTGTGTAGGCAACTTCCAAGCAGAAAAAAGGCACAGACAATTACTGCATGCTTCATAGCCTTGGTTCAAACACAGGACTGCTTAGCAAGGTGAAAATGGAATTAAATGAGTCGGTGAGTAATAAAGGTGATAAATGCGAGGTACAATAAGGAAGCTCATGAACTGGACAAACAGCCAAAAGCTCAGCTATGCTAACACTTCTTCAGTGTATGTAACACAATGACGGAGCGACCTCGGGTCACACATATCTAAAAGATATCAAGGATAACGCAGCAAAGATTTACTTTCCATTAGTGCCATCATCTTTTTTGAATTCTCTATCTAAACTTCCAAAAAAAATGCTTTCTTCAAGTTAGAGGCAAGTATTACCGAGGCCGATCAAATCAAACAACCTACCAAAGTGGTTGAGGATGTTCAGCAGTCTCTGTCACAGGTTACAGTATCTGCGTCATCAGATTATGAATAACCATGGAGACAAAGAGCCAAAAAAACACCAGGTGAAACAAAAAACCAAGGACGGGTAACTTGAAGTTAGCAGAAATGAATAACCCAACCAAAATGCAGAGCTAAAGGAACTGTACCAACAACAACAAAACCTTTACTTAACAAAAGACAATCTACTTCTGACGTCCTAAGTGCTTCCACTAGTTTAACATGTATGAATAGGGATGACCGGGAGGTAACATAGCTTTGACTGGTTAAAAATATAATCTGGCATGTGAGCTCATATATGTTTGCTTCCATGCTGAGAGTTAGAGGAGATAATATATACCACTCCTTTGCATCTTATCCAGAGTCCATACAGTGTGTTTTTTATGAGATAAAGATACCAACATCTTTTTTTAATTGTTCACAATGAGTAGAGAACCTATGCAGCCGCCTGGAGAATGAGCAATGTCCCCAGTGTCTTTTTTTTTTTTTTTTTTTTTACAACATTCTGCATCTATGTGTGGCCATCCGAGCGCTTCTAGTTGAAAATCTTTGAACTTTTCACAAAGTGCCGCCGTTATCGCCATCGTTCCTTTTCAGGCAAGCAATCACATGGACGGGTCTCATCACTTTAGTAACCAAGGAAATGGAGGCACTTGTTGTGGTCGCGTCCGTCTATACCGAGCTGCAAGATACCAGACAGAAATTATCACAACAAGCCGCGATGCTAATCTTTCATAAAACAGAAATTATAGGGGTGATATTTTGTCAAGATATCGTTGTCATAGAAACTGCCAGTGCTTTCCTACCAGAGAAAATGTTATATGGACACTTGGGCTGAACAATGAATTCACTATAATTCCAGTTTGAAACAATGCAATTAGCAAATCCTAAAGGCTGGAAATTAGGCTGTTTGTTATGCAACATGTCTGACCCAGGGTTTAAACTGTTCCTTCTTGTAGGCAGGCTTTTATAGTATCTCATGTAGTAATGCTCCAGAAATCTAATACACATTGCATCTTCACCTGAGGCTGGACTTTTTCCACTGTACTCAACCAAAAAATAGTTGATCATTTCCCTCTGTTTCCAGTTTTTGTGCGGAGCTGACAGGCTCCTGGATCCAGGTTCATATTGAGCACACAGATATAAAGCTGATATCTTAGCGTGACTGTTGTCTCACAGCAAGACGGTTCTGAGTTCGAACATGCTGACTGACTGAGGTCTTTTAGTGTGGAGTTTGTGTGTGCTCCCCTGTGGTGAGGTGTTCTGGCAAAGACATGCACGGTAGGTGTGTTGGTCGCTCTAAATTGGCTGTAGGTGCCTAGTTGTCCTTTTTCTTGGTGTTCTCTCTGTGATAGACTGTCCAGGATGGATACATGTTCTCATCCAACTCGAACTCAGAGAGTAAATAAGCATAGATTCCAACTACCCCTTTAAAAAGCCCTGCTTTTTACACAACAACAACTCAGGTACCAGGTCACAGTAAAGCACCAAAATGCAGTCTGGTTGATGACAGAACATGGAACCCTCACACGTGTTTAGAAGGCACCACAGTGGATTTCCAAACACCTTCAGACCCACTAACTAACACCATTATAATTAGAAAGCTCTCTGAACCTTCACCAAAATGAATTCCACCAACTGTAAAATCCTCAAAACAAACAGGAGTTGAGTCACATTTCTATGCATCTGCTTGACCGCTGAACTGACCAGCTTCCCATGCACTGCACACCCAGCTCTAATGAAGTGTTGCCTCGCTGTAATCGCATCTGCGTGAGGATTACATGTTTGAGTTGTCCGAGGGGCAGAGAGAGACAAGACGAACTTCAGAGAGAAAATGAGAAACTGACTGCGACAGGAAAGAACAAAAATATGCAAATAGAAACTGAATCCATGTACCTGATACAGAAGTGACGGGGCAGAAACAAAGAGCGAACTGGTGAACGCAGTGAGAGCTTCTGAATTCTAAGCATGCCAAGCCTCTGCCTACCTGATACAATGTGTTGCTGGTAGTTATAAGAGTTGGGAATTGCACCGATTGGAAGAGAGGTTTTGGGATTCCCCGGCTGCGCTTCTTCATCATCTTCGCCGAAGTGGTGGACTTTCTCATACTTCTCCAGGTATCTGTGTGGAGGGAAAAGAGCAGAGAGTGAGCTGAGACTTGCTTAGTGCATATTCTGCTGTGAGTTATTGCTCTAGTTTCTTTTGAAGACTTAAGATGAGTTTTTTTTAATGCAGAAGGCGTATTTTCCTATAAGCACAGAAGTGTCAAAGCTGATGCCGCATTTGTTTGCTGCAATGCTGAATACAAACTCCTAACTTGCCACTGACAGCCTCAGTATCTTACAAAGTTTAAGTGGGAACAGCTTTTATCAACCAAAAAGAATCAGGACTAACAACATATTCCATTAGAGGGAAGCACTTTACTCTGTGATCGACTCCACTGCCTCTCTCTCTCTCTACTTTAGCAGCTAGTACTGTTGGTTTGTCATGTTTAAGAAAATGCTGAAAACAAAACAAAAAAAGAAAAAAAAGACTGATAATATCCCTCATAACATCGCCGTTTATGCTAAATCTAAAAGCACACGGTAAAAAGACGTTTGACATTTTTCATTTGTTGTTTTGCTTTCTATCACCTGAGTACCAAGTCAGGCAACTGTCAGGTTTTCTAGTAAAATCTAATATATTAACCAACATTCTATGGGTTAAATGGTAAATGGTCTACATTTATATAGCACCTTTCTACCTTAGCGGTACTCAAAGCGCTTTACAGTGTTTCTTATTCGCCCATTCACACACACAGTCACACACCAAAGGTGACAGAGCTTCCATGCAAGGTGCCTGCCTGCCATTGGGAGCAACTTGGGGTTCAACATCTTGCCCAAGGACACTTATGCATGTCAAAGGGCCATGGACTGAACTGCCAAACTTGCCAGATCAATCCCTAAAAAATGACACAAATTCACTAAAATGTGTATGTGAATCTTGGGTTGTGTTCAGGCTTTAAAGAAAAAAATTGGCACAATTACAAGAGTTAAAGAAAGCCGTTCCTTCTTGAAATTTCAGCATTATCCGAGTTGTCAGAATAAATCACGGTACAAAAGAGCAGCTTTGGGCCGCCTTATCGCTCACTGAGTTCAGGCGTTACCACATAGGCGCAGGTTGCCAGCAGCAGTCATGAGTTTGAGTCCGGCTCATGACCCTTTGCTGCATGTCTCTCTACCCCGTTTGACCCTGTCTATCAATAAAAAACTTCAAAAAATCCCCCCACCCCCCAAAAAATTGAAAAAAAGAGCAACTTTAATGTTTAAGGCCAAAAGAGCACCGTAGGTAAATTAGTTTAACTTTTTGGAAAACAGACAAGCTTTAGTGAAGCCAACTGAGCACAACCTGCTCCGACGGCTAAGCCTGCTGCGTGCACATGCATGCCATTTTACAGAGCATTTACTAAACATGCATACTGGGGCATAACAGTAAATTGAATCAACGTAAAGCTGCAATAGGAAGAAATTGTTAAAAGACCAAAAAAAAGTGTCAAGAATTGAAAATACAGTCCTCCTCTTGCAACTCTCGCCTCTCGGTCCAAAACCCTTCCATTACGCGAGGACAGGCACATGCACATATTTTAAACACATAAAATAGTCAAGCTAAAAGTCAGCATTCACTTCTGGCTTCACACAGGATTCAAACGCTAATCTCGCAAGTAGAAGTCCTCCAGCTAACCCACTACATACTACTCCCACCTCAGACTTTGCTGCTCTTTATATTCTACCTGCTCTGTGTGAAAAGACCTGTGACTGGCCAAAGTCTCCAGTCCCAGGCTACATTTTCTGAAGCCTGCGAACAGAGCCAGGAGGAGGTGCAGAAGTCTACTTTAAACTCAGATCACATTAATTATTATACGCTGACATCTTTCCAACCAGAGTTCAAGGACAAGCAGCCTGTTGTTGATGACCGATTCACACAAAAGGATCCACAGATGTATATTCTGTCAGAAACCATTTGCTCAAAAGGGTTGCAACTAATGATAATTATGTCAGTCAGTAATTCTTGTGATTATGTTCTTGATTAACTGGCAAGTTCCTTGGTCTGTAAAATGTCTGTAAATAAAGAAAAATGTCGATCAGTGTTTCCCAAAGCCCAAGATGACGTCTTCAAATGTCTGGTTTTGTGCAAAACCCAAAAATACTCACTTTACTGTCATCTAGCAGGTAAGAAAACTGAAATTTAGTACACTGGAATCAAGCATCAGATTCTTTTTTAATAATTCCTCAAATTGATTAATTGTTGATCAAAATAGCTGGTGTTTAATTTACCAGTTGACATCAAATCGATAAACTGTTGCAGCTCTATTGATCAGACAAATACATCTCCACACTGCAAACAAGACAACAGAAAGTAACTCATATGATTTTATAGAGCAGTAAACTGTACCCTTACACTGAATGTGACTCTCCCTCAATATGACCTGAGCACTTATGATTCACTTCAAGCACAACACGCCACCATGTCTGTAAATGGGCTCATCAGCTAAAAGAATGACATTTAGAAAGCCAGCCAAACTACAAACCGCATGCAGTGGTTACGCAGCATGTGCAGTGACTGTGGCAGAGCAGACCAAGGGCATAACCTACAACACCCAAACATCATCAACAGCGAATTGGAGGGAAAAGTAGCTTCAGTACTGCCGGACTGACTTGAAAAACATGGAAACACGCACTGACTGAATGCACTCGAAATAAAATCAGGAGATTATCCAAAAGAACACAGCTTTAACTCAAAATAAAAATGGAATCTACTTTGTAATTCAGTGTGCACTAAGAGAAAACTCAATGATGACACCATCCTTTTATTACTCTGCATGTTTAGTGTAAATTACAGGTGAACACATTGATTCTAAAATGAGATGTGACAACTAACGGGGTGAGCTTTCACCTCAGTTCTGCTAGTATCAAAACTGTTTTGTGGCTTGACACAGCCAATGACAGCCACTTTTACCAAGGCTATGATGCTTTCACAGGCTCTGAAGTGGCAAGTAAAGTATGATCCACTTGGAAACTAAGGCTAAAAATGACCACTGTGGAAAACGCAGCAAGTATGCCTTTGTATGATAGAACGCTGATGGCTGTCAGTGCATCACATTAGTCCTTAATGGAACTGTGTGAGGTGTTAAAAGCCAGAATATATAATGGGGAAAAAATACACAAAAAGTGCAGCTTAAAATTCTACAGTTTTCCATGCTTTTACCAGCTGAAAATCTAAAGTTGAGACGTGAATATGAGCAGCTGGGAGCCAACATCAAGCACACAAATTCATCTTTAACTGTACTCCTCCTCACATTCTTTAGAAGTTCATACTGAACCTGAGAAAAATAACATTCTCCACGAGTATGCAGCCACAGATTTAGGCTTTCTTGGATTCGATTATAATGTGGAGAAATCTGCCAGACAAACACAAACACACACACACTTCCACAGACGCGAAGCGAAATACCTCAGCAGCGGTAGAGTGGTGAACCCGGCCTGTGTGGCCGTGAGTCACCGAGCGAGTGCCTGTTTCTGAATTAGGCCCTGCTTGTTCATCGTGGCCGAGGTAATCCCCCGTTCGCTGGCTGCCGGGTGACACGCTGGACTATAAATACACTCAGCCTTCATTTGTAGAGAGCGAGGGGAGAGAGGAGGGAGGAGGGAGGGAGAGCGGGAGAGATAGGCCCCAGTCCCGACTGCAGCGTCATCAACCGCTGTCTGGGCACAAGCAAGAAAAAGGCAAAGATGGGTGGGGGCACGAGATGAGGAAAAGGGGGAGGTCGACTGCAGCTGCTTGTGCCTGCGCTTCTCCTTTTTTTCATACATGCATGAGGAGAGCAACATCATTCTCCTCCTGCTTGAGCAGCGTGCGACTACCAACCAGTAGAAACCACTGGGGCTTGCATTAATTTTACTATAACCGTTTAGGGAAGTGTGTGCTGCCAACATGGAGCGTGTTTCCCTCCAAAATAATACAGCAAGTGCAAAGCGTGGGAAACCGACAAGGCGTGAGAAGTGATGAGTAGACACGCTGGTGCAAACAGCCACTATGATTAGTATTGCGTTATTTACAGTCATCTGGACCACACTAGAGCAGATACTGCTGGCTGCAATTACTCTCAGCTGCCCAAATGCCCTCGGTGTGTCTGTGTGTGGGAGTCGATTGCCCCCTGCTGGACGTGGAAGCAGACATGCAAACACACCCACTGCCAATTTCAGCAGAGAAATGTTTGCTGGGATTTAATGGAGCCGGCTGTCCAACACAGGCTGAGGGTGGTTTACTTTGTCAATAATCACAGGACCGCTTATTGATGCCACCGAGCCAACTGAGAAAATACTGTACGAGTTGGATCACTGACAGTACAGACCATTTGTTCAACTTAAAATCACAACAGAGCACAGTAAACGGAACAATATGCTGATGGAACACACATTTAAGACTCATGAGCCATGTGACCTAAAATAATGGAAACAATAACCAAACTGGCAGTGTGATTTGATGATGTTCTTAGACTTCTACTGAGCATATAAGACAATTTCAAAGCAAGGCTCAAAACTGAAAATTAAGCAAGTCAAACCTTTTATGGGTACAAGCATCTCCATTTCAGTTATCAGTTAGGTCAATCACAATGGTACGGCAGCTCAGTGGTTAGCACCATTTCCTGGGTTCAAACTAGGCTTTCTGCAGTGGAAGAACTCTCACAATGCTGCAAGTTCCTCCAGAACACCGCCAACTCAGGTGGTGTTGGTCAAGGAAAAAGCTTGCTTTTAGACAGTGTGTACATCTTTTTGGACATAATGGCAAGAGTTCTCAACGACCTTTTTCTGAAAAGGATGCTATGACTAAGCTGGACTTTATATGATTGCTTTTCACTGTGCAGGAACATCACCTCCTTTGAAATATACCTGGTGACCACTCATAAATTATGGCTTTAAATCAGAAATTTTGCAGTTCTGTATAAAGCTGGACTTTCTTTTGGTTGTGAGTACCCATCACTGCAACAGCAGAAGACATTAAAAGTTAATCCATCCCAACAGCTGCTACTACTTGTTTTGTGGATTTTAAGATTTGTCCCTATTTTGGTATTCAAACAGATTCGTCAATGATGAGGTAGTCACGATTAATTTGACTACTATGAATTTTTGTCTCTGTTCGACATGTAAAATTGACGTTACATTATCACTTACCACCTACTTTCAGAATGTTGCTCAACTTTAGGTGGTGCAGTGAATGTAGCCGTCGCATCTATGAGAAGGACGCTGAGAAAGACTCTGATCTGTGTCCCCAGGTATCTTTTTAAACAAAAGATTAAACTGATAAAGTCAACAAGACAGTTTTCAAATTCTGTCATGTGTCAGTCATTACATAATCACCTGATTGCAATTATTTCAGCTGACAATTAATATTTTGCATCATCGTTATGCCTGTATAAAAACAGCTGGATAAACTAACATAGATGTCATGATTTAGTCACCATTTCCATATCATTTTTCAACATTTCCAACGGTTTTTCTACTATGGTTTACTGGGACCAGTTGCTCATCTCTAGGCGTTTAACTTTCATTTTATATCTAAATATCATCTACTGACATCAACATCATGCTTACAGGAATTTTAGGCATGGAAGTTTCAGGAGCACCAAGAGAAAATCAGCAGTCAAAATGGTAAGCGTTGAGAATAAAAATAACTATTGAACTTTTTTATCAAGGTTTGTTAACTGGGGTTTCATTTACTTAACCAAAATATATTTTTTTCTGAACAGGAAAATGCATAGGTTTCTGTCAAATCATGTCACCCAGACTCTCTGCGTTTACTTTAAACAGACGGTGCTTACTATTGTGCATAGTCAACATGAAAAACGAGAGCCCAATAACTTGGATGAGCAAATTTCTAAAGGTGGACGTCATAGATACTAATACGAATTGCGAATCTCAAACAAGGAGGCATAAAATTAACTGAAAAAGATAATTAAATCAAACTTACATGTGTGATGATTAATCATCGCCTAAAACTTTATGAACAGGACGCCAGCCAGTAGTCTGCTGAAACCTTTGCTCAAACTAACGATTAAACAGGGCTCTGTTTAATAGAAGCATCTGTTACAGACAGTCCAAAGCTGTGTGTCAAAACCTGTATTTATAAATAGATGGCGCAGGTCTTTTATTTCTTATAGTCTGAAAAACATGTGTGTAACATGCATTTGCGAAAAGAAAAAAATTGTGATCACACCTGGGTTGTAAAAAAGATTTGATTAGATTTTTTTACCCAGCTCCCACAGCCATGCAGTGAGTTTTCAACATATTGTTAAATTACATTAGCAACAGTATGAAGAAAATGACATTTGTGCAGGCTTGTAAATTGTGTGTTAATGAGAGTGCTCACTATAATTTTCTGCATAATGTGTATACAGTATCCTCAAGGGTTTCTTCCAGCACCAAATGGCACAGGCATACTCTTCAGAGTTTACTCTTGGACTGCTTCTGACTAAGACACTGGTTCCTATTACTTGGGATGAGCTAAAGACAGAGAACAAACTCCAGTTGTGTTTAAAATGCCCTTCTAAAGTGAGGCGGTTCTACTTCTACTTTGGAGCTGCAGCCCATATAAACACCCAGAGCAAACATTTTAACTATATCATGCATTTCATAAAGTGCTAAAGCCAGATTCCATCCTCGCTGTCAAGAACAAGGCAGATCTGCTCATCTGCTCGTTAGCAAAGAAACTGAGAGAAGGAGATTAGGCTATCAGTGGTGGCCAACACTGACTGCTGGAGGGCAGGTCAAATTACAGACAGACCAAAAACACAAAGTCTCAAGAGCTTTAAGATGTTATCTGTGATAGCAACTGTGCTCTACTACTCTTATTTTGTTAAAGGTCTTGCATTATTCTGTGTAAGAAGGCAAGAACTAGTCCACATCTTTCTCAATAACTGGTTGTCATCTGGGCATCTCTGAAGTCTGAGCAGCAGCTCGGATGAGGCAGGGGAATAAAAACAGGCCTAATGCAAGCCAGATCAAAGGCCACTTCATCCAGATGTTTCAGATGAGCAGGAGAATCTATTGGCATACACAGGAAGCAGAGCAGGACCAACAGCTATGGCGGTACATGGAATTATCTCATAAATAGGTGTGAAAATTAGCACCCACCAAGAGGAGAACGCTAGTGAAATGTGTCTGTGGTGTAAGGCCGGGCAATAGCTCAATGTTGTGTTTTCTGTGTTTCTTTTCCCACTAGAAACAGTCATATCACAAGTGGAAATCAAGACCTGACATTGCAATCAGCATTAACCACACAGTTTAGCACTATTAACTTCAAGAACTACATAAACACACACATAGATGAGCAGATACATTAACAGATTCAGTGGGTTCCCTGTAGGTCCTGAGTTTCTCAGTATTTAAAGTTAAAAAAGGCACAAGATCCCCAAGTCTGATATAATTATATTCATTTGAAATTTTCTCAAAAGAAAACACATTCAGTAGGTATAAAACGACATTAATTATAATCCACTTGCAATTCCTTTCATGGCTTGAAAATAGAGGAAAAATTATGTCATGCTCACATGACTGCACCGCTGGCTAATTGCTGGGGTCATGAGAATTTTGGGGCCTAAAAGTGGGGTCACAAGCCTGAAACTGTTGGGAAACACATGGCCAACTAGTCTGGAGTTAGGAGAGGATTTATATTACAATGGGAAACATCCAAATATCAACTGGAATGAGGGAACCTTTCAATCCGATTGCACCTGCTTCTCTGTGCCACAAACAGTTAGGGTTCAAAGAGTGGTGTAATCATTTCCCTGTCCAAAAAGCAGCTTTGGTGGTGGTTGATGTGTCAGAAAAAGGTATAGTAAAATACTTTTTAATATTTTTGTGAAATACTGTGCATGAGCTGTGAAAACTGTCCTTGGACTTAGACTTAAAAGGCTGATTTGTTCGTAATAAAGCATGGGTCAAAAGGTGAAATCCATCAGTATTTTATTGTTACAACTAAACACCAGTGAATGAATACTTTCAATAGATCACTGCTACATGTGCTCATCAAATCAAGCTCCGATTAAAAACACCACCTTATTAATTGTGTTTCTCACAGCAAATGCCATATGACAGAAGAGGGCGTATACATGCTCCCCATTGAAATGGTTAAAACTTTTTTATACAGGCAGAATAATAGCATGTCTCCTTTTACACATTTCCAACCATGTGTACAAACCTCATCAAGATAAAAACAGCCGATGAGCTGAACATTTAAGCTGACGCAGAAGCTTAAGTGAGCGTTCCTAGATGTCACTGACTCCTGGGCCTGATTTCCTCCCAGTGGGGATGCAGCAGTGAGGGCAAACAAAGGTTGAACCAGAGTATCTGTCACCTGACTTGGCTTGTGGGTACAATAAGCTGCAGTTTGCAAAAGAAGTCAAAGACTAAAGCAACACCAGAGGCCTTATTTCAGAACAGCTTTCATTCACTCTCAAATTACAGAGTGGGCCTGGATGAACTGGATGGTGTCTTATTGAAAAATCAGGCCTCCTTTGCCCCACGAGGGTTGAGTTTAGTGCAAACCACTTCCATATCAGAAGAAACTACTAATAGAAGGGAAAATCGAGGAGATGTGAAATTGTATTGACTTGGAATCATCCAAATCAGTGTGGCCACAGGAAACCTGGAGGCAGCCTCAGTAAATCTAACCCAATCCATTGAAAGTGAGTGCAGGGTAGAGAGATGTAGAACATAAATATATGTCAATTTATGTCAGTGTAAAAGGTAGCAGACTCACAGGAAGAGATCTTTGAAGAAACTGGAGGTACACTGGCACTGAAGAATTATGAGTTATACAGTATTAAGGCCAAAATAACCGAATACTTTCCAAAACAGTCCAAAATTTAAACTTTGTGTGTCTGACAGACTGATGAACAATCTTCTAAAACTCATACCTGGACACCTCTCATTACAATTTCTATCTTTTGCTTGAATCTTCGTAATGGAGCATTCCAAAAACAGAGCTGCATTTCAACTGTGTCCTCAGTGTGTCAGTGTGATTTGATGCTAGTGCTTTGATCCAGAGTGTGAATCCTTCATCCCCCCGAAGTTGAAATCAGCGCCATTGGTAGGATTGATGTCAAAGCAGCGCTTCAACAAGTTGAAAACGAGCTGGAAAAATGTTTCTGGCAAGCATTGCTCACTTATTACAGAGTGACATTCAGATATCAAATAGACAGCAGCGGCAGCTGGCACTGAACTTCAGTGCTGCTTAATACTCTGCTCTGAGTGGGAAGTGCTGACCAGGGAGAGCCACATTATGATCATAAACTTGGTCAACAGACAGAGCAAAGATGGTATGTCCTTCACTGCTACCTGCTAACTTGTTTGGAGTCAGGAAAAAAAGGCAGAATGAATCAACATCTTGAAGTTGGACTTGTTAAAGGCCACAGACACTAAACTTGAGCCAAATAACCGTGCCATTACATATTATTTTACAATGTGTTAATCATCACCTACAAAACACACATGCACAAAGTTTTTGAGCTGCCAGTATGTTCACAAGGAAACTGTAAAGGTGCAAACACAGCTTAAAAACTCCCAGGCAGCCAGTGGTCAATCAACTGGATAATGAAGGTTAACACCTCATATTAGCAAACATCCACCCGGCTCAGGTGTCCTTGAGTGAGACACTGAATCTGAACCAACTCCAGTGGGTACGTATCCACTGTGTACCAGCCTATGACCTCTGACCTCAGCAGGTGAAAGCAAAAGGAACATTGCCTCTGCAGTGATTAGAATATTCACCCATTTTTTCTGAGCAAAACTAGAGGAGAGAGAAAAAACTAATTTCTCTCCCGTACTCTGTCAGCAGAAAGAGCAGCGAGGGAGGTGAGGGTAGTCTCTCTATTATCAGTGTCAGTTGAAGCAAGACAAGTCTAGCAGCCTGCTGCCTCCGACATCCACTACACCAAGCTGCCTTAGATAAACTTTACGAAGCAGTTCTAAAGGCTGGCGTGACACAAGAAGGATATTCAGCATGTTGGTCAGCTCGGCTGTCAGGCCTCCTTTGCTCTACATCTCATATTAATCCAAAATCACTTAGAGGTAATTATTTGAGTTACTTAGCTGAGTAATGCACGTGAAAAATACGAAGAGACAATCTGAATACTCTCAAATAGCCATAATGTTTTATGGCTCCATGTAATTTTCTGATAAGCATCTGGTATTTATAAACCTGTTCTTGACACAAGACAATAGATACATTGTTGTCTTAATTATTCTCCTAAAACAATTTTCAGAAGCTCAGAAAGAAAAAAACAAGTCTTTCTGTGACAAGCATTTCAGGCACACTCAAAACGAAGACTGTTAGACAAAGACAGAAACAGATTTCTTATTGTTAATATTTTACTGAGCCTGTGAGGGTAAGTACCCACACAAATCACATCACAGAAACCCAACACCTTCACACTATAGCTACTTCCACTGGAGGCACAGACCTAAACTGCTGTCTTGTCTATCTTGCCACCCAGGCTTCCAAGCACATCATCACATCAAATTACATACTCAGTGTTTTACAAAAAAGTGCTTTATAAAGTATACCACCATTCACACTAAACATGTAGCCTTTTAGTAGTGGCTTATGGTCGCAGTAGTGCTCAGAAAGACCCCAATTGACTTCAACAGAGCTGCAAGCCTACAGGTGCCTGAGGTGTTTCTCCGCTGCAGCCAACAATGATGGTTATCTGTGAACATCTGAGGAGCTACAAGTCTCATCAACTATCTACAGTTAGTAACCAAATTAGCAACTACAGTTACAACTCGCAGCAGCTTGCATCAAACGCCAACTTATTGACAACGCACAAATAACGAACTCCTGTTGTCAACCTGTAAAATATCCTTAAGTGGCTACAAGCGTTTCACTGCTATACAGATGCAATCCCTTGTAGGCAGGTGCTCGTGATGGGAACAATCGTTGCATGGGTTGGAGGGGGAGTACACAGAAAGCAGCAACACCAAAACCACAAATGCCAGCTGCTGGGGAGAGCAGACTCCCATCACTGGCAGCTGACTGCGTTCAGACTTGGGAGCCAGCATGAAATACACATCCGAGCACCCAGATCTGCTCAGTGGAGCATCAAAACCAAATGTCTTCTGGCTACACCATTTTCAGAAAGGAGTAAGTGTTGGCTTTGGGTCATTACAGGCACAATCATCCTTAAATGTGTTCTCTAAAACTATGTTCCAGACTTTTGGACACATATTACTTTTCAGAAAAGACAGATCAGAGTGTTCTTTTTTTATGTGGAAGAAATAAGTGAGTTCACATCTAACCTGCCGTGTTAAATGTACACAATATAGAGCTTGGCTTGCTTTCACATTATTGTACCAGTGCAGCTTCCTAGCAGAGGAGAGCGGAGAGCCCAGATCCTGCTGACTGCATCTTAACATTTGTAAACACTTCCCACATGCTACCTGAGAGGCAGAGAGCTGCATGGCCATGCTACTCACCGAAGGTAGTACTGTTTTAAAGCAAATGCAGCGTTGGAACAACTCCTTGGAAAGTTAAACTCGTCTCCAAGTTCAATCCATTGGTTTTTGTCAGAGACCTGAAAGAGGGAGAAGAGTTGGTTAGGCAGAGAAAACACCGGCAACAACAAAAAGAGCGGTTCCACTGCAGCCATCTGCTCTGCTACAGGTTCCCCCAATGAGGCAATCACTAATCAATAACTTTCTCAAAAGTGCTGAAAATATCTGCAAATACTCAACGAGATAAATGTGGGGGAACGGTCAGTAGAGTTTAATGAGGCAGTGGTGTGTTTATTCACAAGGCATATTTACATTTGACACATCAGTAAGTACTACTGCCTGAGTCCCTTTAGGACATTATCGTTACTGTTGAGGCTAGTTAGCTCCACAGCTAACGAGCTAACTTGACTTTTCCCATTTAGGCGTTAAAACCGAACGAGGCCAAACTCCTGCAAACTGCCACCATCAAAAAACAAATGCTTTAGCTTGCGGCGACCCGTTTGGTTTTGGAGCAGGTTTTGGTAGCTACTGTATTCACTACATGGGCCTGTGAGGCCTACATTTTGTGATCAGCCATGAAGCCGAAGAAAGATGGCTATGGCGAGAAAGAAAATGCAAGCTTCCCCCTGGGCGAAAACTACCGGTAAAAGCCCGGGCGAAACGCTATGTCCTAAGCGGTGTTTTCCGAGGCCGGGCTCCGTGCCGATAATCGATGTTAAACGTGCCCGCTAATTTTGAGTCGCTCCAACTGCACTCTGACTCCGAGCGGTTGGACTCTCAATTCAAACCACACAACAACACAAGCCACCACATTGCATAGAGATACATGGCAAACTAGCACAAGGCCAACACCGACCCACTAACGCTTTTCTGAAGGGTTACACTTGTCCCGTGTTGCCCACACGGAGTTGTGGAGTGGTCCACCGAGGAGTCCACACACAGCAGAGTGTGGAGAAAAAACACTTTTAGTTCCCACTCACCTTAGCAAATCCACCTAAAGAGACGACTCTGATATAGAGAGCATTCAGATCCAGCTCTTTCCCACCCACGATAGGAATCTTCTTGAACGGCGATCTGTTGGGATAACACAAGAAATAAATGCACATATGTTTAAATAACACTTCTGGCTAACTCGCAGTCACATGCAATGCACATTTAAAGTTATATTTCTTGGGAATAAAGACGCCCCAATCTCACCCTCTGCTTTGGTGAAATTGCCGCAGCTCGTCCAGGAAAGCCTGTCCTTTCCTTCGCTGATCTAGTAGATTTTTCCCCGTCGAATTTGCCATTGTTTTTGCATGCAAAAACGGTTAAACCCCACTTCAGTCGCTTCTTAAGACACCAAGGATCCCATACTCCGCCGGCGCTCAGTCATTCGCCAAGCTGAGTGTTTAAAAAGTTAAAGAAATAGCTGATAGCAAGAAGAGCGGCAGCTCGCTAATAAAGACTGATGCACACAGAAAGCAAGCCCGATTCAAGCCCGGACTAAGTTCCAACGAACAGTCACAAATACGACCGATTTACCGGCAGATTAGAAACGCCATGGCAGAAGGTGTTGAATTAATGCTTTTGGTCGCGGTTGTATTCGTTTGGAGTGGTTTGACAGTGTGTTACGGACGCAGCTCCGAGGCTATCGCACACACTGTAGAGCGGCAGAGGGATCCAGTTCTCAGACAAAAAGATGTGAAGGCCGCGGAGCCCGGCCTGCCATGCGTGCAGCGCCCTCTGCGGCCGCAGGCGACACTGCACCGTCCAGAGCAGAGCGGCTGCTCAAACAATAGAGACTGTTTTCTTTTTTAGGGACCGTCTGACAACTCGTCCCTCTGTTTGGAAAACGGGTCAGGAGGTACTTGGAAATGTCCCGTGGGGGGAGGGGATAACACTAATTAACATAGCTCCCTTATTATCCCAACCAGGCGTGTAATGGAGGGCAACCCTACATTTTAGTGCTAAAACACTTATTTCACACTCATACAGAGCCTTTGTAGATTTACTACAACTGCAGCTCCAAACTGAGTATCTGACATTACTGATCAGGCAGCAGTAAGATCATTTCATTGAAAAGGGGAAAAAAACTATATTTGATATGTAAATATTTCATATTTACCACAGCAACATGTTAAATATCATGCAGCCACTTAAAACTAACAGAAAATTTTGTCTATGCACATTAATTTTTAATTTAAAAAAAGTCTACTACTCCATAGATGTAGGGAGAAACTATTAATCTCCTACAGAAATAATTCCTTCCAACAGTTAATACAAATCTGTACTTCTGTTAATATATTGGCAACTATAAGATGTATTATTTTCAATGTGATTATGATGATTATTGCTTGCAGGTTAATTTACTTACTTTAACTGATTAATGTAACTTGATGTTAATGCATATACATTTTCTTGGATTAAAAAAAATTGCATCATTTTCAGTGAATTGTAACATACAATACCATGTAAGATATTTCCAAAATATATATTTACTTTGATATTACGCTCATGTTTTTATTTTTTGGCTTCAAGTCATGTTTAATAAAGTGTGAATCCTAATTGAAAACATACCACATACAGATATTATGGGTTATGAGTTATAAATAAAGCTTGATTTGGCATAATATAACACATAATATCTCTTATGTTGCACTTCTTTTTATTCTGAGGTAAAATTCAGATAGTACAGTTATAGCATCTTTACTATAACTTGTTTTAAAATGAGTATCTAATATTAATGATATTACTCAAGCAGTAGAACTTTCACAGGAAAAAAAATACATTTGACGTATCTGATATTCACTGCAGTAATATTTCATGTGACCACCTAAAACTAACAGAGCATTAAACTTTATGGACTTGATTTATTTTAAATACTATTCTATAATAATATAATCAGGTCTAGCTGCAGTGTTCATCTCCCACAGAAATAATTTATTCCAACATAATTATTAAAAAAATAACTTCAAGTAATATAACATGTAATATGCAACAACATTATGTATTATTATATGTGCTTTTTTCATGATTACTGCCTGCAGGCTTATTGATCAAATTGTCGTGAATGCTGCTAAACAGATTACAGGCTCTGAATTATAAATGAAGCTTGTTTTGGTATAATATAACATGTAATGTCACTTATGTTGCAAACTTTTTCATTTGGAGCCTAAATAAGCATATTATCATTGTCAGTTCATCAGGCGTAGTTTGATTACACTGTGTGATTAATACCTTTTAAACCATCCAGTGTTGTCTAACTAAGTTTTAGTTCGTCCACATATGGTCGTTCTGGTGTCTGGAGATTTTTTTCCTTCGTTCAATCTGTTGCTGGAGGCTTGTAAACGTTGCAGTAAGCTGCTGCTATCCCTTGCTGACCACTTCAAAACGACTTTATCTCACGGGATGGTTGAAAATTACTCCTGATCCCTTTTCCCTGCAACTGCCAAGCGGATATCTTCTTGATGGGGTTACATTCAACCATTACACGTACCCCTTTGCTCAATGAAAAACCTGTCACAAAATGGCGGAGACGTACGTTAGCAGACCCCATTTTGAGGAATTGACACTAGACAGCGGAAAAGTGCGTGTCCTTGCGTGTGGTTTTCAAAAAAGTGCTCTTTTTTGCAAACAAACTGCGGCACACCGGAGTTCACCTCACGCCTGTTTGGACTCCCCACCCGTCAACCGAATTCTGGGCTAACGAGTCGGTCGTGCGCTAGCCTGTTAGCTTGGCGGACGCTAGCAAAATTAACTCGAAGCTGCTCCGAGCAGTTTCACTTAATCCACTTATTATCTTACGTATCACGATAAGTGGAAGTATATTTACTGTTTCGTGTCATTGCAAGTTATTATCAAGCACTTTTCTGGGAAGAAGTCTTCGTTTTACGTGAGCCGTTTGGACGCTAGCTTAACAGGGCGACGGCGTCCCACTTTAGCGTGTTAGGTTACAATCCCTTATTATCACTGCTAACGTTGCTAACAAGGTTACCTTCGTGTTCGAACGGCTCACGTTGATGAAAGCATAAAGTTACCGCTGTAGTCTGTTACCTGTAAGTCACGTTAAAGGCTAAACACAACTAAACTATTTTACCTTGCTTTTTAAGGCATGCTCGTGTTGTAGCTAACAAGCTAGCCGTCGTGTGTGTGGCGTGCGTTCACTTTCACATATTGGTAGCTAACGTTTCTATTTCAACGCTCCGTGTTATTGGTAAATATGCGACCTGTAGCTAAACAGGAAAACGACCAAATAACGTGTGTTGGTGGTCTTTATGCTACCTGTGCTAGCAGACGCTATCGGTGCAGCTACAGTACATGTGAATGCGCTATCAGTGAAATCCACCTTTGTGTTTGTGGAGCACAGACAGTTCACCGTTTAGGGCTGAAATGTTCATAAATACGTTAACAGTGAATTGGCAAACAGTGAGAGCGTGAAAGATTCCTTCTTGTTCCATCATAATCTAGTGAAAGCCATAACCAGATATTTAATTTAACCCTCCAGTGTAGCTAATCCACTACAGCCAGATTGCTATTCATACCTCAAAATGATCACAAGTGGGGCTTCGGTTGCATTTTAAGTTCTAAAATGAAATTAGTTAATGGAATTCAGTTTGGGTAATAGTTGAAGTCATGAATGATCTCCCAGAAAATGGCTTATTTATTCTGATGCATATGGATAAGCATATAGTAAAGTGCCTCTCTGGTTTATTTAATTATTTCCAAGTAAATCAATGCTGCTATTCAGTTTTGCATAAAATGTGAGAGTGTACGTGTTGCGGAGAAAGATTTCTCTTCATTTGAAGTATTTAATGTATTTAAATGCATAACAGTTCTTTAAACGAATTGGTGATACACTTTGCAGATTAGGTACATTTGTATTCTCTTGCAGTATTTAACTTTTAGTATGGGATGACTCAGTTACATGATGAAACATCAGGTGTGTTTGTTTTAATGAGTACATTTAAACTGATATGTGTTCATTGTGGAATTTCAGCACTTTCCTCAAAAATCATGGGCATGGTCCAAGGATTTCATTGTTTTTTAAAAATCCCACATGAGATTTTGAGTTTTTGATTTAAGCCTTTCTTCACAGCCGTCGGGTCATTCATGAGTAGCTTGAAAATCCTTAAATAGTTCAAAAGGAGCCGCTCAAATCAATAATTTTAGTGCAGATGGACTTCTAAATGAAAAAGCTCATCAACTGCCCTCCAGCAGATTGTCATTATGGAACCAAAGTCACCAAGGCACCACACAACTATCAGACACATTTTCAGAGGCTTCCATCAATAAAATATCATGCATATTAAATTACCTTGACATTTATTGTTTCATATTATGAATTAATGCCATAACGGTGCACATTTAGGGAAATCTATGGGCCGAATCTGTTAACAAAAGCAAATTGAACTTAAAAGTCCTGCCCTTCATCCAGTCATACTGCATTTAAGAGGTGATGAATGGTGTGCAGCGACTGCGAATGTGCACTTGAAAGCTCTGCAGACAGTTATGCCATCACTACAGTGCTGCTCATCTGATGTGACAGACAGGCCTCTCATGGCATATGGTGCAAATGGGGGCAGTAAGCCCAAGCTGCCTCCAAGCACCCACACAAAGGATCCCAGTGGGGCGCTAACTGCATGTAACGTCCTTACACCTCCCTGCTCCCTGCGGCCTCCACCCCTGAGGTTTACGGCTCTGGATGAACAGGGGGGCGTTGAGTTATTCGGTGGAAAAGGGCTCCATCTTCTGGCAGTCAGGCATTACGGCTAAATGATGGTGTGGATTCACCTCATTGCCTCAGGAACATATTGTACTTGGAGGGATCAGTTGAGAGATTTTAAACTGGTTACAGTCACAGTTGAAGCGAGTTGCATGCTGGGAGATGAGGGGGGCAGCAGCGGGTGGTGGTGAGTGATCCAGACGGAAGTTAGTCCAGTACACTTGACATTGCTATTGAAAAAGTTTTTATGTATTGGATCTTTTTCAGTGTTTTTAAGTCAGTTCGGTGTTACTTTTGCATAGGATTGTGGTGGATTTACTGCTCATACAGCAAATGAGATTTATTTTGCTGGATAACAAAGTGTTTAATCTCACAGGTGGAGGTATAGACAGAAGATCAGTCCCACTGCCACCAGTGTGCAATGCTTGTCCTAAGATGGGCCAACCTGTTGAGAAAATACATACAAAACTGTATAAAGCACAATGAAACAATCAAATGACCACTAATTACAATTATGACACAATAAAACTGATCCATGACTGACAAGATGTTGAAATGCTGGGTGCTTCTTCCAGTTAATTTGTTCAGTAAACCAGTGACACATAGACTGATCAACATCAAACCACTGACAGGTGGAGTGAAACTTTTTCCATATAAAATCAACCAAATCTTAGAATAGTTCCCATGTAACCCACTTTAAATCAGCTGATTTTTTTATTTAGAATAACTTGTGTATAAATAATGAAACGGTGACAATTTTGTCTTCATACCGTGAATATTTTTTTAAAGTTACAGGCCCTTGAAGTACAAAATTCACATGACTTTTTTTTTTCCATAATTCAATGGGAATAACTTTAAAAACTGCATTTAGGGTAAACTTTAAAAGATCATGTCACCATATGGGATAGGCAGTGGTTCACAACAAGTTACAGTATCTAAAGAATCTAATCTTTACCTACACTTTGATACCAGGTTCATCTTTAAGACATGCTTCTGTGTCAAAATAAATGACTAATATTGGCCTATACTGACATTTGCAAAATGTAACATTTGAGAATCTATTTACTCAAGGAGTTAAAACCATTCTAAATTACTTTACCATCATTTTCCTGCCCCTGTAGAAAAGACAAGTGTCAGACACTAAGAATATAAGTCCCCAGATCACGATTCCATTGATCATCCATGGGATACCCTGGAGCAAACTGATCCACTAAGGCTCCACTCCACAGCCCACAGGACCCGAAGGATCCACTGCCAATGCCCTGGTGCCAGACACCCCAGGACACCTTCAGAGATAGTCTGAACTTGGATGGCTGAGAATCTACTCAAACATTAAATACTGAAAGTCCTGCATGAAAAATGGATCATAAATCCTACTTCTGTAAAAGCACACAACTATTCGCAGCAAAATGTAGTGAAAGTATTAAGTAAAAATGCTGGTTTAGTCCATCTGACTGATAAATTATCATATGTGACATCATTAAATTATGAATGTAGTGAAGTAGAAAGTAGCATAAAATGGAAATATTTAAGCAAAGAACCTCAAAAGTGCACTTATGTACAGCCCTTGAGTCAATGTACTTGGTTACTTTCCACCACTGAGGGAGTGTTTACATACAGGCATCTGTCTATTGCCATCACTAGGTGGCACCTTTGTTTCATGGTTTGGAGTTGAGAGCAAAGTTGCATTGAGGAGATATTCCCTGTTCTTAAAATATTTGTGATCAATATGTTGAATGCATTTGTGTTTTTTTAATTTTATGACTTGTTATTAATTTTGTATCCTTCTCTCCCAGATTAGGAATGTTTTGTCCATTTCCTTCTCCTTCTAAACTCTCCACCACGTTAGAATGAATCCATCCATAGTGATCGGAGCAACAGCTGTGCATTTCCTGCCATCACAAGCATCTGCTGTGAAAATTCCCCAAAGCAGTGATGCTGCTGCACCTCCAACAGACGATTTACCCAAATTACTGCACCACTTGTCCACTAGTATAAATATTCATATGCTTTTAAGTCGTTAGTATGCAAATGAACATACTTGCGGTTTTTGTGCTGAAGCAAGTGATAAATAGCAAACATATTAAAATGTAAGCTATATTTTGTATCAAAATGCCGTTTAAGTATCAAATGTAAAAGTAGCCATTATGCAGAATGACATATTTGATTTAATGAAGTTACATTATTGTATTATAATTGTTTTTGCATTCATGTGTTCATCACTTTAAAGTTGGAGCTGATAAAGATCATTTGTTCACTTTCTCCAGTTTATCTGCTGCTCAGCTTGTTCATTTCCCTTCAGGACTCAATAAATTTTCATCTGTACCCATAATATGATGTCATGATTTATTTATTGGTTATATACACTGAGAAAAATACACTGACTTAACTATTTTTTTCTTGTACTTTGTTCGCTAAAGGTAAAAATGTAAAGGTCAGCTGAATGAACCAGCTTGTATTACACTGACATTATATTTCACTTCTGATCAGTAAGTGTTTTTATGCTTCACCAACTTGAGTTAGTTATGTTGTTTGGGATTAAGGAAGCTGCTTTCAGCTTTAAAAAATAATGTTGTTACTGCAACAGCTGCAATTCAAGTTCACCTCATTCAGACATTAGGATTTTGTCCATCTTATTTGTTTCTAATTAGGTTGACAAAATTCGACTTTGTCAACAGGTTCTACACAAATAGAAATAGAAATGAAAACAACGACATTGTTGCAACAACAAGCTCTATTCCACCACATGAATCCTGTTCAGTCATAAAGAACAACCTTCCAAGCTTTAGTTCTGTTCAATCAGAACCAACAGTGTTTGTACAAGAACCAGAAACCAGTATAGCTCAGACACACAAACACATGCAGATAAGATTCATTTTGTTTAGTTAATTTTTATTTACTGATAATGTGTTTTTTGTTATTTGTTTTTTTTATTGTTATATTGTTTGTTTATTTTCTTTGTTTGACTTGTTTCAGTTTCTTGGGGGCAACTTAGAGTATCCAATTAGCCTAAGGTTTGTGTAATGGTTCTTTTGTTATGTGTTTGTTTTGGTGTGTTTTCTTTTGTTTTTCTTTTGTTGTGTTATTTTTGTGTTATTCTTTTGTGGCTAAAGTTTGCGTTCTTGTATTGTGAGAGGAAACCGGAGCATCCTGGAGAAAACTCACCCACACCTGAGTTTTAGCTTCCATAACTGCTGCATCTGCAGCCCTTTTGGCCAACCGATACCTGTCTGCTGCTTCAAGACACCCCCAAGCCAACCAGGCTCGAAAAGCCTCCTTCTTCAGCCTGACGACTTCCTTCACCACTGGTGTCCACAGTGGGTTTTTGGTTTGCCAGCGCAACAGGCACCAGTGACCTTCTGGCCACAGCTCCTAACAGTCGCTTCTGCAATGGAGGCTTTGAACATGACCCACTCTGATTCCATGTCCCCAGCCTTTGCCGGGATGCAGGAGAAACTCTTCTGGAGGTGGGAGTTGAAAACCCCACGGACAAGGGCCTCTGCCAGATGTTCCCAGCTCACCCTCACCCACCACACATTTGGGTTTACCACGTCTGTCACATCCAACTCACCACCAGGCGGTGACCAGTTGACAGCTCTACTCCTCTCTTCATCCGAGTGTCCAAAGCATATGGCTGCAGGTCTGATGACACGACTACAAAGTAGATCATTGACCTTTGGCCTAAGGTGCTCTGGCACCAGGTACACTTATTAGCCAACTTATGAATTCAAACATGGTGTTCGTTGTGGCCAAACTATGACTAGCACAGAAGTCCAATAACGAAGCACCGCTTGGGTTCAGATTGGGCAGGCTGTTCCTCCCAATCACCCCCTTCCAGGTTTCTCCGTCGTTGCCCACGTGAGCATTGAAGTCACCCAGGAGAACTATGGAGTCCTGAGGTAACACCCCTTCCAGGACACTGCCCAGAGCTTTTAAGAAGGCTGAATACTCCGAACTGCTGTTTGATGCATAAGCACAAACAACAGTCATAGATTTTCCCTCTGCAACATGCAGCTGCAGAGAGGCAGTACAGTATACAGTACAGTATGAGTATTGGTCTCGGTTTGAACGTAGGACTCGAGACGCGGCTCCACCAATGTGGCTGGACAAAGGATTTTGCCTTCTATTAGACTGATTTCAATGACGAAATCCTCAGTTTAGATGTTGGTCTCACCCAAAGTAGCAGCCAGGGAGAGAGATGGGCATAGAATGTCGTCTTCTATGCACATAATTTCAGTGCCAGAGACTTCAGGTTGAATGTTGGAATGTTGGTCCTTTCATCATGGAGCAGCCGAGTAGGGATTTGGAATTTGGACATTAAAGTCTGCACCTTCCTCACATAATGTAGTAGCCATGTAGGGATTTAAAAGATGGACATTGAAGTCTACAGCTTCCTCGCGCCATGAAGTCGACACTTTCGTGTCACAATGGAGCAGCCAAGTCGGGATTTGGAATTTGGGCATTAAAGTCTGCACCTTCCTCATATGATAAAGCAGCTGAGTAAGGATTTGGAAGTCTGAATTTTAAGAATAGCTTATATCTTCATATGATGATGTGGGGGTTGAATGTCTTTCTTGGTCATTTATGTGTAACATGTCTATCCCAGTTTGTTTGATGATCCCAGGAGTTTGATGCTAATGGTCTCTGTTGCACAGAATACATATTCATTATACATATCATCTGGAGTCTTAAATCTCCAGCGTGGTGTGCCATAGTTATCAGCATAGAAATAATCCTGAGTGTACACCCCATGATCCAGTACATCATCGGGTGGCTGGCCTTGGGTTTCTACGATGAACCGAAGGACATCGTAGTCCGACTTGCCCTGGTACAGTCGACAACCCATAACCAGCTCTGCCATTATTAGACCCAGAGTCCACACATCAAAGGAATGACTGAATGGCACTCCGAGAGACATCTCTGGTGCCCTGTATGACAGGGTTCCCCTATGCTCATCTTGTTGCACCTCTGACACTGAGGTGCAACACGCCAGGTCAGAATAAATGATTTTGACTTTAACTGAGTGCTGATGTTGGTCCACAACCATGATGTTGACCGGTTTTAGATCTGCGTGTATTACATCAATGCAATGCAGATAGTGAAGAGCTGTGGCCAGCTGGTGCAATATTGGCCTCAGCTCTCCCATTGTAAGACGCTGGGTGTCTTGCTCCATCAGGTAGTCATGCAGGCTTTGATCAAGGAGTTCAAAGCTAATGCAGATCTTCTCCTTGTCGAAAAAAAAGCCATCCCAATTGACAATGTTGCAAATGTCTGGGTCGAGACCCCACAGCTGCTTTAGGATGGCAATGTCCTCAGTGGCCTGTTCCAGAACACCTTCCTCGCTCTTACTGACTTTGACTGCTACCGTCTTGTTGGTATTGCGGCATTTGGCTACAACACCAAAGCCACTCTCTTTGAGGATCTCCATGTGGCAACTGGCAATTCCCTTTCCTTTTGTAATCCAAAGGAGTGTTAATCTGTGATTTTAACAACTTTCTTTTCTTCTTTTTTCTCAATTGTTGAGCTTGTTTCTGTTTGCAGTCGAATGTCTTCCTCTCAGAGTATCTCTCTTACTGTCTGAAGTGTCTCCTATTTATATGCTTTTCTTGAGGTGGTGGTAACCTCACATTCAGCAAGGTCATTCATTCCTTTAACAGCAAACAGTCACATGCTCCGTCCACAAGCAGCCAAACACCTAAAAGTTTTAGCCAACATATGAAACTCACATCCAAACAGCTTCAAACTCGACGCTGCACTTCCTCAGGTCCCCAGCAATAGGGCCAGTACCTTTGAAGTAAATAGGATGTAAAAGAATAATAATAAAATGAAATGACGCTGTTTTCTCCGCTAATACGTGATACTTTGCTCTGGTGAGTTAACTCCTAGCATGAGACAGCTAGCCGCTATGCTAAACTTCGGTATCTTTAACCGAGTTGACTTGTGCTAGGTACATTAGCGAGCTAACAACGTTAGCCGAACGGCTAATCCACGTTCACTCATGCCAATGGTGTTAGCGGTCTAACAGACTGTTGAGAGTTGGGAAAGTTACGAAATATACATGTTGTGTATACTGGAGTGTTTGTCAGTCTTCTTTTCTGTGTAACTTTCCTGTTATGTTGGTTAAAGCTGCATGAGCTAATATTGGTGCCTTAAAGGAGCTGCAGCTTTATGTATTAGCTGCATGAAACTAATGGCTGTGGTTTTCATTTCTCATGGATAGAGCTGTTTTTAGTGAGCTTTTAACGAGGCAGTTGTACAACTGAATTACAGTGGAACATTAGGCTAATGTCACTGAAGCTTTGTTCTGTGATCAGTAGTGTTCAGACTTTTAAGATGAGATCGCTTCATGCTTAACTGAACACCTGAGAGTTTTAAAGTGGGCTTGAAGTGTTCATTGCCTGTTTTAAAGCCTTTTATTGTGGCTTCATCCTTCATCTGTGATCTGTTAGTTCATTAGGAGTCTGTTTCTTGAGATCCTCATTTAAATCTCCTCTGAAAACTCACTTTTATTAAAACTTACTTTTTGAGTATTGCTTTTCACTTTTGTCATTAATTTGAATTATCAGTTTTTATTATGAAGCACTTTGAAAGGTGCTGTTTAAGAAAGCAGAAAAGGTTATTCAGTCTCATTAATGCACTGACATAATTTACATGATGTATTAATGAGAATGTCGGATGTTGAACACAGAAAACTTATTCAGTAAAACATTTCACATGTTGATATTCAGGGTGAAATCTGTTTAAAATGGCCTCTAATGTACACATGAGGTACACAGTAGTGATAAAAATAAAAGGGGTTTTGGGAGATTCGTTAAAATTAAATATATAAAAACAGTTGCAGTTATAACATTCAAATTTTACTGCAGGCGCTGTAGTAAGAGGTTCTTTTTATTACATCTATTTCTGCTCTTTTAATGTCTTTAGATAACTTTAGTTCTTGTTTTCTCCCATAAATAAAAGTGCCATAAAAAACAAAAAGTTCTTGTTAAATGGGGCCATCTGACTAGTTTAGAGGGGAGTTCAGAGGGAGCTGCTATACAGCTGTGACCTCAGGGCCTGAACTCCTGTCACATGGAAATAGTTGGAGACCACTGATGTCGTCTTTACCAGCGTGCTGTAGATAAACAGCTTATATATAGTATTTTTTTTAGTAATGCATTTATTCTTGGAAGAAAGTTAAGAGAATGTGGAGAGTGGAGTTAAGGTTGTAAACTTGTGATAGTAACATTTTGTATACAGCACAAGATACAGTCATTACAGCTGACATTAGAACCAGTAGAGGGCAGCACAGTGCACCAGGTGACTCACTGAAAAGCTTCAATTGCAGTTTGTATTTATTAAAGTCCAGTACACACATACACACACAGAGACTGGTGTCTTCAGTTGTTTTTGCTGATGAGACTTCAGGCTAGAGGCAGCCATGTGATGTAGTATTTGATGGGGTTTAAAAGACATATTTACTTCAAAAGGTCCCTTAATGTTTTCTGTGGTTATTTGAGGAAAACAACAGCAGTAAAATAAGCATTCAGATCCTTTATTTAAGTACAAGTACGTAATAAAAAAGTGCATAAGTTTTAGCAGCAAAATATAGTTAAATGATTAAAGTCCTGGTTCTGTGTCTTCTTTATTACTATATACGACATCATGAAACTATTAATAGTGAATCAGTGTGTCGGCAGCATGTTACTGTTGGAGCTGCTGCAGGTTTAAACCAGCTTAGATCCAGTCCTGAGGGCTCATCACATGAAAAATGAGAGAGGAAAGAAGATGAAACTAGGTTCTGATTCAGTCTTCTGACTTTTTCTGTTATCTTTGAGTTTTACCGACATATTGAAACATTTTAACTTTGATTGAAATGAATCCATGGAAGAAGTTTAAAAGGAAAAAGTCCCTATTTGATGGAGCTGTTGACAACTCCTACACATCTAAAATGTGAATGTGACTGCACACTGGTTTACTCTAACTTTGAGTTGTAATTTGAAAGCATGCTCTGTTATTCACTGCTTACAACCTTCATTCACTTACTTCTCTTACAAGTAACTAAAGCTGTCAGGTTAATGTAGTGGTGTAGAAAATACAAGACTCCTCTCTGAGCTGCAGTTTAGTAGATATTCAGTGTCTCTCCACTGACACTGTTGAATAAAGGCAACAAAACCCCCAAATGAATCTAATACTGAACAAATAGTAGCACTATACCAGCTTTAGAAAGATCTTAAGTTTTATTTGCATTTATTTATTTGAAAAGACGTCTGATGAGCCAAAATAAACTCCATCACCTGTGTGGCCTTTAAATATTTTGTCCTCGAACTGAAGTCTGACAGGAAACACTAGTTACACTTATTAGTATTTTACCAGCAGTTATAATTGATTATGTTAAGCATCAGAACAGATTTACCCATTTCTACATTGAGGCCAAGGACTTAGTTTGGTATTCAGACTGACTGTTGTAAGGATTTAGAGCAACAACATGCAGCAGTAATATGCTCCATCAAATCAACAGAGCCAGGATGATTTTTAAAACACTTGTCCATTTATTAATCAAAATGACAAAAAAAAAGGTAGCTGGAACAGGAAACACAATCGACAGAATCAACATTCAAACTGTGACCAACACAGAGGTTTCTGTAAAGTGCCAAACAAGAAAAAAGCCTCACTGATAATATACTGTATCATCACACGCACATACCGGTACACAAACACCACCACATAGAAAACTAGATTTTTAATACGCACAAAAACGTAGAAACCATATAAAATGAGTCTATACCAAGTAGATTCTGCTCTAAACTGATGTCGGCTGCTGGAGGCCTCGAGTGTTTTCTGTTAGAAGAAGAGGCGTTGGATCAGTAGTTCATCTGAGATTCTGGCTTCTCTCTAAAGTCATGAGTGCTCGTACACACTGTGCAATTTTCATCAGTAAAAACCATTTAAACCCACCACCCCCACCCTCCATCAGCTAATACATTCTAATGCCGCTCAGAAATAAGATTTCTGATGAAGGCACACGACCGGGAGGCGCAATGACGCCGCCTCCCACCTAGATATCATTTATACAAAAGTCAGACGGATCTGACTGTCCACCAGTGGAAATGTGTTCTCACTGGGGAAAAATTAATCCGAAACCATGTTCCACTTTGGTAACCTGCTGGAGAAAACAGGACAGAAGCTGCTCTTCCTTGGTTTCCCCCGAGAATAAAAACAGACCTGCATCCTGAAACCTCAGTGTATTTACTAAGTCATGACTGTGTCCTAGAGTGGAGTTAAAAAAATAAAGCTGAGGTTAGTATTTAAACATGATTTTTTGATAAACTTCTACTCTTTGTTGTTTAAAAGTCAGTTAGCACAAATCAATTCTAACGAATGTACATGTAACACAGGTGAAAATGTAAACATTGTGCAAGTCGTAGTGTTAATGGGGTACATGGATATAACGCCTCCTAAGAGACACTGAATCACCACAACGACAAAACAAACATCTTTGACCCTTTTGGATTAAAACATAGAAAATAAAAGACTATTAAATAACATAAAAAAAAAAATCAACAAAAATATCATTGTAGACAAAACATGGTCAAAAATGATGAGCTTGTTCATGAGGATTAGTCTGAGCTCCAACAAGTGCTGGTTTGCGATAGAAGCTGAGTCAGCGGCTGGCTGGTTTTGGTGAAGCCCTCTGAGTGCGCTCCGTTATGTCTTCTGCCTCCGCCTGCTGTTCATTTCAAAGTAAGGGTCCTCACTTTTGCCCTTCCACTGAGGAATCTTCTTACTGACGCTGGGCTCGGTTTTAACAGCTCTGACGTTGGGGTTTGTTTTCAGTGGGGCCAAAGCTGGAGCTGGTTCAGGTTTTAGAGTCGACTTGATTGGGTTAGCTGTGGCGGCTGGTTTTCGCCCCACCCTCTGTGTTGTAGCTGGTGTTTTCTGATTGGCCTTGCTGGCTGCAGAAGGGCCTGTGTTGCCCCCTGGGACCCGCCCAGAGGCAACAGCAGGACCTCGTGAAGGGACGGCAGCCACCTTGTTTGGGGCCGGCCCCTTCATTTTGGCTGTGGCCTCTTTGCCCTTTGGTAAGGAACAGGCAGGTTTAGTGAGTGCTGGGGAGGCTGTCCTTGAGCTGGGGGTGGGGGTCCGGGTCTGTGGAGCTGTTGTCGCTGCTGCTCTGGGAGTTGGTGTCACTGCAGCTCTTGTGGCCGTCCTCGCTCGCCTGGCTGCCTCGAGACGGAGGCGCGAGGCTGGGGAGCCGGGGCGGCGCTGTGCGAGGCGAGAGCGCTGGCTGGCGCCCGTCGGGGGTCGGCCATCTTTAGGGTTCGGCACCCGCAATGGTGCAGTGACGGGGCGAGGCACAGAGGAGGAGGTGGGGGAGGTGCAGGGGCTGGAGGGTTTGGGGCATTTGGAGGACGGCTCGGGGCAGACAGGGCTCCTTGGCTGGGAGGCGATGCCGTGTGGTGACGGTCGGAGCTTGAGTTTGGAGGCGGGGTTTGGATCTACAGGGGGAGCTGATGGAGCTGCTGCTGGAGTCACAGCTCGACGCTGGACACCCTGAGACCCGGAGCTGGGAGACTGTTTGGAGGAGCCTCCCACAGGTGTGGAGGGCAGAGAGGAGGAGCCTTTGGTGGTGATGGGCAGAGGGAGCTGGGTGGGTTTTCTGGGGGACGAAGGCGTCATCTGGAAGTTCTTCTTCGGCGCTGAGGCAGAACCTTTCCTGGGCAGTGTGGGTGTACAGGCGGGGGAGGGGTTATAGGAGCGGCAAGTCTGACCTGCAGCGGTCACCAACGTGGGCTTACAGGCTGAGGAAGAGGATGACGATGAGGTGGAGGAGGAGGAAGAGGATGAAGAGGGGGAGATGAGGTTGTTGACAGCGGCAAGGGGGTCCATGTCAGGAGGAGGAGGAGGTGGAGCTGCATTGCCATGGTGACCGCCCAGGCCTGGGGGGCCTTTCTGAAAGGCCAGAATCTTCTGCTCCAGAGTGGTGAACTGCAGCACTCGCAGCGGGTCGTATTTCATCAGGAAGCCACGCAGAGTGTCCCAGCCGCCGCCGACCCGCACCATCACATGTTTACCATGGAGCATCTGAGGAGAGGGAACAATCACTTGAAATCAGATCCACTCAGTTAAACACAACAACACGTGTAATGTCTTTTTAATGTCTTACAAAAGAAGGTAATACTTCCGCCGTCCTTTATCATTAAGCTTCAATTTAACAATTAAATATCAACAGTCACAGATCCTTTTAAAATCCATAAATAGCTTCGGAGATACAGATGAGTCTGTTTGTCCTACATCTTAGCACTGTAATTATGATGTAATTATGATGTAATCCACACACGCAATCCACCACTCGGATAATGAGCTTACATGTGTCCAATCACAGCCACCAGTGATGTAGTTAGGACTAATGCAACTGCCAGGACACACACACACTTTGGCAACAGCCTGTGTTTCTCCTACTATGCATCTTTATATACAGTCATGTACTGAGCAGCTCCTGGTTTCTACAGGGTTGAGCCAGTAAAAGTAAACACAGTGAGTGCTGCTGCTTTCTCTACTTACTTAACACTACCTGCTTCTCTGTAGAGTGTAATTGTACTCACCCGAATAAAGATGGTCTTATCTCCAAGTCTGTAGCGTCCCTCAGACAGGTACTCAATAGAAACTCTGTTAGAGCAGTTGCAGGGCGGGTCGTCCATGCCGTGCTCCTACAGACAGGAGGGAATAACAGAGGACACTTAGGCAGCCACACTGGAGGTATCTTTGGCACAAAAACTGCATTCTGTTCCCACATTTACAGTCTGAGGATAATCCAGTGTCACCTCAGATGGAAAACAAAGTAATAAATTTAAAGTTCTCACAAAACTGCTTGCTGAGTACTACTTTTTTCCTCATGTTTGCTATAAAAACAGAAGCTAGGGAAACCACCTCCTCCATAAAGTCCATTCTGCTCCCACTGGTCAGCTCCATAAGTCTGAGCAGGAATTTCCCAACATTCTACATCAGGTCTGTCAGTGTTTTTGTAACCAGTGAAGCTAACTACAAACTCAACATCGAAAACAGCCGTGAGGAAGGCTTGCTCTGTTCTTAGAAATGTGGGACTCCAGCCATTTTCCTTCTAACCAAGGCTCAGAAAGTGTTAGCTTGGACTATCTGAAGTGGGGTTCTATGAGATTCACATCCATCGTCAGTGGAGAACCTACAGCAGTTATAATTTAGTAAACATCTGATTGAAGAATGAGTCAACACTTTTTTTTTTACATGTCTACAAAGCTACTTTTTAATCACTGTTGGACCAGATACTGCCGTAAAGGTGACATGTACTGCAAGTCATATGATATGAAAAAAAAACAGAATTTGTTTGCAAAGGGATTTAAAAGATCTCCAATTTTCGCTCTTGGATATGTGAGCAATAATGCAGTTACACCCAGTGAATCCAGTGAGTGTAACTGAAGTCAGACATGGCTTGTTCCAGTTTCCCTCCCAAAATGAAACAAACAAGACGATGAAGGTCAAAAATGAACAGATATTGGCATTATTTACAATCAGCAGCTCATTGGTTGCTGATTAAATGTATAAGGGCAGAAACATTCGGGAATACATATACTAGATGGCGGAAGCTTTTATGCAATTTAACTTCCGCATCAATGAGTGCAGTTATTTTTAGCACAGCTGTCTCTTTTGAATGCAACGATCAGCCCTGACAGTGTTAGTGATGTTTTAACTGGTGAACCAAACAGACGGAGGAATAAACCCACCTAACAAAAACCTTCATCAGTTACGATTAACAAACTGTTCAAACCACAGTCAGCTGAGTTTATGGACTGTTTACACTGAAAAAACATCGCTTTGTGCATGACGGCACGTATCTTTAGCCTGGAGTTCACGTGTGACGGCGAGTCACAGGGCGCCGGCAGAGCGTCACATGGTCAGCTGTGATGTGTCACGTACCCTGTGGGGCGCCAGTGAAGCGGCACAAGCTGATGCCTGACGTCATATTGGCTCAGCTTCAACTGGGTCGCACATGTACCACCTATATGCTGCTAACGTGATCAGCTATACCCCGTCTACACTTCCCATCTTTGAAGCTCATTTTGCTTCATGGTTGCAGTTAGCGACATCGTCTAATCGGCAGCTAGACGACATGTTTTAGTGGCAAGTTCAAGAAGAGGAAGGCCATTCTCAGGGAACACCTTTTGCCTCCAGGTGGAAATGGTCATATCATGTCGGTTTAACCTGTGTTAGTTTCCTGTTCATATTTTCAACCTGTCAGTTTAAACTCACCCCGGGCTGGTAGAGGCCGCCATGCTGGCAGCACACACTGAAGGTTTTGACAGCTGGAGGGGGCTCCTCTGTCATTAGCAGAGTCTCTTCCAGCTCAATCTCCTTCTCCAGCTTCACCAGCACAGGAGGTTCCACTCCGTACCTGAGACACACAATGTTTGGACATATTTTATAACCAATGAAAGGCTACACTTATTTTAACCTGGTTCTAAATGATTTTATAAATGGCTAAAGTGCCCTCTATGTTCATACACTTACTTGGAGACGATGCGGCCGATCTCCAGCAGACAGAGACAAACCTGCCGAGGCTCCTTGTGCAGCACTGAGGCAGAAGACACACCAGTTAACAGACTGACTGTAGTTAAAATTATCTGAAGAATCAGCTGCGTCCTCTGCTCCCTTTAGCCAGAGCACAGTGGGCAGAACGGGAGGGACGATGTGTGACAAAATTCACGTGTTGAACTCAAAAACGTGACATTATGAGCACATTAGATAAAGTTAATTATTCCCTCAGGGGATGTTGGTGATTCATGCAGAAGAGGACAGAGGTTTGGGATGGAGAGCACAACACTCCAAGGGATGAACAAAAATCATATTTAAGAGGAGAATCTATGTATACGTGCTTTGTTAGGTTTGCTGAAACAGCAGTTGAATGGATTTCTTTCCAAATTGTTCCAATCCGGTGTTTTGGAGAGCGATTACTTGTAATGAAGTGATCCCCCATAGAGAGTACTCAGGGTGATTGCTCTCTTTAACAGATCCTATTAAACTATTAAGAAGTAAGGCTTAAACAACAGAGTCGGCTCTGCACATCTGATTTTCTTAGGAGCTTACAGCTGAGATCTAGTCTGTTTTATACCATTAACAGTGACGATATGAAGCCCAACATTAATGAGCTACAGTGCTGGATTAGGTGGCAGTGGTATGTACAAATTTGGTCTACATCCAAGTGAAAACGCTGCATTTGTTTAATGGAAGGAATCTGCTTTCTTTTAGCTAGATTTCAAACTCCTGTGCTTGCTTAAGGAATAAAATCTTTAAAGGGAAAAAAGGGAGTTATTTTCCTGATGGGTACACAGTAGCCAAGGACATGCAGGAAAACTCATTATGATACCATTTCCAAAGCTTTTAAATTCAAAAGCATGACTTGGCTGGTAGTAAAGCAGGTGTAAGGACGATATTTGGACACATAGTTGCACTTCGATCTGGATTAAACGATTTACCAGTTAGAATGAAATTCTTTCAACTGCTCTGCCTGCTTGTATAAAGCAGCCCATGAGTGCTGAGTCCTTTACTGAGAATGTTTACTTGCTTATTTAAGAGGGATTGTGACAAACTATTTAAAGCTTCGGCCCAGCACCAACAGGCATTTTAATGCCTTACTCTGTTCTTATAGTAACTCAACAGTGCCAAGTCAGAAATGTGCTACCAGGAAAACGTTGCCAGGTCATTTCAACCAAAAGCAAACAATGCTCTTGTTTCCAAAAACTCAAAGGTCGTATTTACTCAGGCTCAACTTTTTCAGACGATCGATTCTAACAGAGTTCAGGCTGTTGTATGTGAAGTGAGTAAGAGAAGAGTCCAGTTCTAACAGTCACAACCTGACAAAGTAATTGGTAGTATTTAAGAAAGCAGAAAAAGGATGAACAGTTGAGATATAAAGGAAGCATCTGCTTTTTAGTTTTAGTAATATGTGTTCAAGCTATTTACCGAGGCCCTCTGACTCAAATAGGTATGTCTCCTCCACACCGATTTGTCGACACCAGGCCAGGAAGTTGGCGGTGTTGTCACGAGCAAAGAAGGAACCCGGAGAGGCGTCCCGTTTGCACGCAACTTTCCTCGTGGGAAAGAGCTGCCAAGAAAAAAAGGAAATAAAATCATTGATCATCATTACGCAGAATCTCAGAGTGGACATATGTAGTAAATGAGAGAACTCGAAACCAAAGTAAAATGTTGCAGTATCTTCATTCAGGTGAGAGTATAGATGAGTTTCCCTGCAACAGTGAGATGCATGTACAAGTGAGGATAGAGCCTTAAATGTCGCCTAATGGGACTGAGTGTGCAACAGAAACTGGGATAATTTGCAGACTATTGAACTTCCACACCCAGACATCCTGCAGGCCATGTCAGTGACGTAACACAGCCTGGTTAAGCTCAATTCCAAGGCCGTTCTGTAACACTTTGACAAAATTTACCAAATAAATACACCAAAAGTCAGAGATGTGTCCATACTGTGACCTGCAGATTTCTCCCCAAACATCCTGCACACGTGAGCACAAAAGCCGCCCTTCGTAAGATCGTCCGAGTCTATTTTCATCGCTGCCGTCTGACTCACCTTGCCGAGCGCAGAGGGGCAGCTCTGGGCGATTTTGGTCTGCAGCACACCGATAAGCTGGCAGAGCTTCACGCCGTTATTCAGCTCCTCCATGAAAAACTCGGCTCTTACCTCCGCTCCTGCAAAAACAAATGGAAAAAAATACTAAAAGTATACAGGAGACAAGTTCAATGCTAATTATCCTACTTTTCTATTTGCTTGAACTCTTTGTAGAAAAAAACAGTTTGTCCCCCTAAATTTTGCTTTTTTTAAGAGGTTAAAACCACAGAACAAAGTAGTTTTTTCCCTCTGAGGTTACTTTTTTTGTAAGACACTACATTGAAAAACATTAGCTGTTCAGCAGGAGACCCCTCAAGAATTTATAACGCTCCCATGACCCCCGGATGTAAATCACTGCCTTAGGGAGCTATACAAAGGCCACCGAGGGAACAAAATCCACAATACCATCACACTAAGTGACAAAGATTGCTCCACAAAAGTTTACTTCCCACCCAACAACAGTCGACCCCTGAGGCCTGAAACCTTACCCACTGCACGCCACCTGTTTCTGCAGCATCCGGCCCCTCACGATTGATGATCGGAGTGGTCTAACAGTTTGAAAAGTCTAAAAACGTGGGATACAGGTCATCACAGTCATTGTGCCAATAACTCATGTTGAGCGTTTAGTACCTGCCCACATTCCTCATGAGAAAAAACTAAATGCCTGCTTCTTAAAGAAACGGATTCAGCAGTCAACAATAGAGTCAGTTTCCAGTCAGCTTCAATTTCCTCACTGCTCCATTGTATCTTAAGGGACAATAGATGTCAGTATAATGGTAAAGACTGATGAAATGAGGGATTTTGTTCCACTACCGTTTCTGTGGTTTACTAAGAGCTGGTTGGAAATAGCAGCATCCAAATCCAATTACATGGCGAGGCCCGTGTCAATTGTGCTCCAGTATTTTCCTCGCCTGGAGGGGGAAACTGGTGGCATGCAACTGTCGACTGTTGTTCACATATGAACTGGTTTGGACACATGGACTCTGTTGCATAACACACTTGGACAAGTGTAGTTAAAATTCACAGAAGCACTTCTATCAAAGCAATATTGGTCGTGTAACTGTCAGAGGTCAGACAAAGCAATCTAAACTGCTAGATGCAGTTTCTTACCTAGCATGCCGGTGAGCCAGATGGCCAGATCCTCCTGCATTGGCACCAGGGTGGCTTCATGTCGCACTGCCAACCACTGGTCGTACTGGAAGACGTCGGCGAGGCCTGGGCCATGTCGCTGTGCTAACGGGCTGCGAGGGCTCCTGGGGCTCAGCAAGGGGGCGTCAAACTTCTCACCGAACCACACCTGGACACACGAAGACGGTAAGTTGAGATTAAGTGCCAAATTTCCATTTATATTAAAATAAAGAAAGTTATCCTCAGAGTCTAGAATAAGATTTGGGGCAAAACAAAGTCAAGAATATTAGAGCAGATTAGTGTGGCTGCCCACTAACTGAGACGTCTGCTAATCTGATTGAGCTGCAACTCATCTGACTTTCAGGAAATAGGCCATGATTTTGGGAAATATGATTATTAGCCTTGAATTGGACGAAAAGACTGATATTTGGGGTGCAACGAATCACAAAACTGGTTTAGATTGTATCACAACTTTGCAGTGAGGAATCAGATTATTTTTGGGATCAACAAAACACAACAACAATAATAGAGTGAACCGCTGTTCACATGCTCACTTCATGTGAACACATGCTTTGTATCTTGTCACTGCAACTCAGCCTCGAGATTTAACGGATTAATCATCACCGAGACATGTTCTCATTGGTTCGTTTATCTGTAAGCAGTCTTACAAAATACTATCAAGCCGAATTTCATGAAAATTTAATGAATGGTGGAGCATACCCATTAATATTCTGGTGCAGATCTGGATCACTTTGTTGAAAACTGGCCTTAACAGTCTCTGAATGCTCTTCTAGTTACTTCAAAAAGCAACAGTGGCTATAGAACTGCACTTCACTCCCTGATGGTTAAACTTTGACATAAGTTACACATTAATTATATTCACTTATATTCTTTGTGTCTTAACAGTTGCCATTTTTAACTGTACAGCACTTTAGTTCGACTCTTGTATTTGAATGCGCTTTATAAATATTGTGACTTTACTTGGAATGACCAGCGAACATTGCAGATAACGGTAATTATTTGGCTTTGCAGTTTGTCTAGCGATGTTAGAAACATAACTGATCTGATTACTGATGAAACACTTAAATCGTATCAAGAACTCAGTACACAGTTCCACCCACAAGATTAATTACACTTGTGGAGGCGTTGGCAAATAAGATGTAGTTTGGAGAGTAGAGTTAAGCAGTTGCCTGGGGGAGATAACAGAACACGACTCTACTTTAAATTACCGAAAACAATTGCTCAGCTTCCACCTTTTGTAAGATAGCTGCTAATGTAACATATAGCAACTGTGAGAACCTCAGGCTTATATGACAGAGGGATTTGATTTTAAACAATGATAAGAACTTTTCTGAAAAGTTCATTTCCAGTGCAGGCTGGTTTACAGGCAAACCTCAAGGAAAATTTATACACTGTTAGAAACTTAATCACTATTTTTTTAGACCTGTCCACTTTCATAAGATGAGTTCATTACTAAATTATTTGTGCTGGGAATGTAAAAGGCATGGGAGCGCCTTTACCCATTCAAAACAGGAATGTTCTCCAATTGTGTCTTTTTGGAAAGAGATAATATAACAACAGAGGAGTGGCTATGTATACTTGTGCCTGAATCAATTGAACTTTGCTTCTTGGGAAACAGATCATGTTTACCTAAGATTTCCAAATCAGCATTAACGGTAAGAAGTTCTATCTCAGCTGCTATGGTCATCCTCCGTAACTGGGAAAGCAGAGTTAGACTTGAATACAGGGAGTGGAGGAGGTTAATGACAGAGAACATGTCATATGAGTGAAAGACAACCAACTTGTGTAACTGTAAAGAATCGGATTTGCTCATCTGGAATCAGTTTTTCGGTTTCATAAGGCAGAAAATATGCAATAGAAGATAAATGGTGCACATGGAGCAAAGTGTTGACCTTTTGCTTGTATGTCTCATATTTAATAAGATATGGTAAATCATCACATCATGAAGATTTCATATTCAGTGAATAAAGTGAAAGGAGTGAGCCTTTGTTTGAGATTTGGCTGTGCCACAGCGACATTTCTTTTGTTTCCGTTTCCAACTTGGATCTGTGAAATAGGTCATGTCGAGGACTGGTACTGTGCTAACACACTTTTGCATCACTGATATTGTAAATGCTGCAGAGATATTGTTGTCACGTTGTTTACCCTGCAAGGTTTTGGTTCATGTATGTGATTTACGTCTATCTACCCCTATATGTGTGTTTGTCGTTAAATCAATTGGCAGGTAACGTGTCTGCTGAAGTGTAGGTGGGAATCTGTACAGATCAGCTATGGTCCATTACATCAACAACTGATAGGACTCTTATGTCAGTGTGTCTCGTTAGTTTGAAGCACAAAGACTAGAAACTAGGCTTGACAAGAAGCCACTGGCCATGAAGTAGACGGACCCCATCAATCCCTGTAAACCTGTAACTTGTTGTACAACTTCTTTGAGGTATTTGTAGATGGGTTTTTTTTTACATTTTGGACACAGCCAGGCCATTTCCCCATGTTTTCAGTATTTTCTAACTAAGCTAAGCTAACCGGCTGCTTGCTGTGGAATTAAATTTAATGAACAGCTAAAGGAGAGTGGTATTACTTTCAGCAATACAACTACAGATGATCAAGCACATTTTCCAAAATATCTAGCCTTATAAAACTTATGACTGAGACATGCCTTTTCTCACAAGAAGAATTTGCCAAATTAGCAGCATCGATGGATTGTGGAATTCTGCCATCCACTGCGTTTTAAAATCAGATGTTTTCAACATTTAACTGCTGTCAAATGTCATTTCATTATCTTCTTTCCAAGCCTACTTCAGGGCTCACGTTTTTGTTATTCAGACAAACAAAGAAAACACTATCTGTTCACCAAGGCACCGTGTGATAAGCCTGAGCTTGTCTCAGTCAGTACAAAGTCTGTAAAAACATTGTGCCACGAGACTCAACAAATCTATACAGTGTTCTCTGGAAACATTCATTTATGAATATAGGTTAGAAGTTATTCCACAGCTCGCTCTCTGCAAGGACACACCACAGCATTATCATACTCTAGTTAGCATTTAGCCTTGCGCTGTAAGAATATGAGAGGAATTTGTGCGAGCCATCCATGCAGAGAGGACGCGTCAGGGATGCCGTCATACCACACTTCATTTCTATGCTCTACTGGAGATCACAGTGCACACGGCACGCTGCGACAGAGCAAAGGCAACCTGGCTCTGGTAACCACTGTGGTTTAATCTGTGTTTTAAAGTCATGCAAAGTCATTTCTACCCCCGACATCCAAATGCCTGTTTGTTTTAATTTTAATGAATTTCATTGCCAACTTAAAGACACCGTTACATTTCTTCTCCCTGAAATCAAAGGAAAAAACAACTGAATGCTTTTGCACTTGACTGCTTAAATGGGTGTCTGGCTCTAGTTCAAAGCCTTGGACTCGGTGCCTGAAGCGAGCTGCTGATCCCTGCTGTTGACACTGACGTCCCATCATATCCGTCTCTACCGTCACACACTCCCTCTCTTTCCAATCCCCCTCATTCTTCAGCTCTGTACTGTGGTTTCCACTGATGAGTCACTTAATCTTTGATAGAAGGAAATGGAGAATAATCCAGTGCAGCCTCAGTGTTTTGGGTTTCACGAGCACTATAAAAGTTAATCAAACTGTGATGAGTGAGATTTATTTACAAAACTGCACATGGTATTATTCTTAATTTAAAGTGACTGAAGCTCTTGGCTCCCAGAGCTTTAAACTTTCCCACTTAAAAGACGCACAAATTCACAAAACAACAGCTTCTTCCCAAATATACATATAATTCATATTTCCAAAAAGGCGGTGCTGTTTCCTCTCTAAGTGTTTAGTTGTTTACACGGAACAGGAGGTGAAATCTAGAAACCAGCAGCAGATGTGCAGGATGATGACTTGTCCAGACATTACATAAGTCACTTCTGGATGAACCCCCCTCCTCCCCTCTCCTTTCTCCCGTCCAGTTTGTTGACATCTGCTTAAGATACAGCCTTTAATCTTTGTGTCCATCACATGTCATTGGGCAGTAATGGGAAACTGAGTCCACTGTGGTGAAAGGGTTATTGTGCTTACCACAAGGAAGAGTCTTGTTGAGGACTTGAATTTATCGTGTCAGCTCGACCTACAAACAGGAAACCTTCTGGGCAGTGGAACAGAGAGGCCGTTATACAGAAATGTAGTTCTGCTGGTGCTCTCAAGATACAGCTCAGGATAGTCTCGATGTGATGAAGTTTTAATGTAGAACTGGATCAAGAACATTTTTGGGACAATGTCCATCTGCATGGACAAAATCTCTTCATGTACTGAGCCTATACTATGAAAATGAGTTTAGGACAAATCAGAGGAGTGATCATGAGTCTAAATTTATTAGGACTGTGTGAAGACGTCTTAAACCATGACCTTTAGCATAAACCTGTCAGTCTAAAAGGGGGAAGCCAAAGAGAAAATGTTAATATTTCAAACAGATTAATAGCAAACCATGAAAACTCTGCTTTAAGAGACTTGCTCTGTTCACAGGCCACATTAACTTCAAGGTTCTGCTCCAGTGATTTAGTGTTGCACTTCCATTAAACTAAGGGATTCTCAAGAGACAGACTCATCAAAGCTGCAAAGACCCACATATCCTGACTTTAAACCCCCAGTATGAGTCAAAGGGGTTCAGAAACACTAGATCCTACATTTCCCACAATGCAGCTCAACATCATCTTTAAACAGAATCCTTGCGCTTCTTAAATTCATACTAATTCATCCAAATCTCAGACTTTCTAACTTCCAGTGAATATTTCCTCGAGTTTTGGCTTTAAATTTTGGAACGTTAACTCCAGAACCACACATTATACAATAGTTTTCACAGAGTAGGACTCCCTATAAAAGGTAAACTCAACCTCATGTGTGAAATCAGTGGAATGCCCCTTCAGGATTCAACTTCATGCATTTTTGACTTATTTTACTTGCTCAAGTTCACTGGAAAATATGATTTTCAGACGAAACCTTCATCTTACCCAGGTCCTCCAGGATTAGAGACATGTAATCAAATGTTTAGAACAGACGTCAAAATGGATGCCAGTGCTTGGGGAACCTTGTTTTTAGCATCATGCTCGTCCCCATCAGGGATTGTGGGTAGGAATGTGAGATGCGACTGGTAAACGCACATTATGAAGTGGGAGAAAGAGACAACAACACCTGATGCTTTAAACTGACAAGGTCATCACACATCGATGGACACACACATTACATAATAGAGTTCAGAAGGGCAGACATCCTGCGATGCTCTGGTGGGGTCACAACAACGTATGTTCGTTTCTCCGCATCTAGCTAATTGGAGAATAAAGCAGCGTAGTGTGATGTTTAGAAGTTATGTAAAGATGCCTTGCCGATTAGAAAAGGCGCCTGAACTGTGGAGATAATCCAACCTCGCACTCTGACCACACAGACTCACAGTGAGCATTCAGGTTGTACCAACGTTGTAAACTAAAATTTGCATTGGACCCAGTATTGAGACATTCTCAGTTAATCTTTTCTTCCTTTTACCACCTCTGACCTCATTAGGTGCAGGAATGTGGGCTGATAATCCAGCACAGAAACGAAAAATACTGAGATTTTAAGCCTGTAGGTTACCAATTGCTCCGTAGCAGACTCTGATGCTCTTAACTTGAGCCACTTACGCTGAGGGCAAATAAGCTTCTTGAAACAATCGTCAATAGCAGGAGGGTTAAAGGGAAAAGCTACATGTACCAATATATTCTGAAAACACCAGGTTTTCTCGTAATATGGTCATTTCTCGTGACTATGATCTGCACTTGTTATTTTTAGTTTCTTTAACGTTATATAAGCTTTCCTCATGACGGCATCATCTGTTCACATTATTCTAAACCCTTTTATCTACGCCATATGTGTCTGACTCATGTATATGAAGCCTGTGAGCAACAAACCTGAAGTAAAGACCTCACCGTCAGCTAAAGTTATATTTTGATCAAGTCAAATGACATCAGAACACTTTCTTTCCTGCTTTTTTAGAGGTTTTTTTTTTTATTTGTTTTGTTTTTCTTACTTCCCATGGCATGGGTTTTGACCTTTAACCCTTTAGGATCAGAACTATCCCAGAGCTGTTTGGTTAGGCCAGGCTGAACTAACAAGGTCACACTGCTCTTTTCAAATACCAAGAGCTACTCCGGCTTTCTGTTTGGTCATTTTCATCCCAGATATTCGTAACACTGGGAACAAAAAACCAGGAGTAGCCTTTGTTTTAATGCAGAATATCAGGAAAGCTAAAAAGGGTGCTTCAGTGAAAAGACATGTGTAAGCTCTGCAACTCTAGAAGATATCAATTGTCAGTCTAAATCTGGGTGATTGTTGTCTTTCTCTGAATTTTGCTCTTTTACGTCTGTTTTCCCATTGTGACCATCTCTGCTGATGCCAACTACCAGCTCCTATGTTGAGTATAAACGCAAACAAACCCAGCACACACTGTGTTTGTAGAGATTGTTAGGAACAACAAATATAAGGGCTGTACCACCAACAGATCACCAAAGCAAATATATACATGCATCACAAATTGACAGTCAAATTAAAGCTGCACTGATGAGTGATTTTAGTTCACAAATGGGTCAGTGTTTAGGTTCTGTGTCTCTGCTCTAATCAGTCTCATTTTCAATTACAACAAGCAGCCATGTACATTCTTAAAAATATGATAAACATGGCAGACAATGTCAGTAACTAGCTAGTGAAGATATTGGACCATTTAGCAGCTGTAGAGCCAGATATTTTTTTCAAGAGATGGTGGAGACCAAAACTGAGCTGAAAACAGAATGAATGTCGCAAATCCATGTAAATGTGTCTCCAGTTCACTACCTATTTGCCAACAATAACCATATTACCTAGTATTTGACCTCCATCACTAAAAGTGGTGAAAATCAGATCAAAAAATTACACTCTTACCTTGTTAACCTCTGTAAACACTCATTAGGGTTTGTGAAGTTTGGATTTTGACACAGTTAATAGGAGCAGACATATATGCCTCAATGGCCCTGATCATTGGTGTACAGCTGTGTAACTCCTTTGCTTTGAATATCTAAACTGAGGGCTCATATGTCTTGAAATGCCAAAAAGATATGGTCGCGCTAAAAACAAGAATATTTTTAGCTTTGGTGTGAGTTGTAACCCCCAGCATCGATCACAAAAGATTTTGGAGGCACAAAACAACCCTGCAGACTTTATATTTTACTGAAGCCTTTATAGATGAGCGCATATGCTACTTATACTTCCATGACTGCATACGTCTTCAGCATGGCTGAGCAGAGCAGTCAGAGTGTGGCCAGTTATCGAATCCGACTGTGCTCTACTTGGGCAGTGAAGCTCTGAGCTGAGCTTTGGAAGTAGCCGCAGCGTTACAGTCTGCAGCGTCACTACGGTCTGATACGGATCAATATCCTCACAGGGTGCCTTTGATAACACGCAGTGTAAGGACAAAAAACAAATATCATCCACTTCGTACCAGATTTCTCTGTGTTCTATGTCCTAACATACACGAGCCGAGTACATATTTCCACACATGACAGAGATACGTGCGACCACTTCACTGCATTTGCTTCTTTTTATCTTTTTAAGAGTTGGCAATTAAAAAACCACAGCTATTGTTTTGTCTGTTCTAAATGAGAAATAGTGTTAAAGTTATCTAAATAAAAACAAGTCTAAACTGAAAAAAATATACTAGAATTTAAAAAAGTAACCAAGGCTTGCAAAATGATCCATTTATATGTAAACTACTCTTATCCACTTTTTAGAAAAGGCAACAAGTTTGGGAAAATATAAGGCAGCCTGCAGACATGTGCTACATAAATCAATCTACATGTGGCACAACAAACCCTCAACGTATCGCTATCTTTGAGATTAATCTGGTACGACTGAAGCTGCAGCATCCAACCACACTTTGTCAACAACTCTGTCGAGACTTTTCACAGCCTCATCAACACATCGGCATCAGTCTGAGAGGTTTCCTGCCACATGTTATGTGCATGCCACTGGGATACATATTTTGCATATCCACAATCCAAGACTGGTGAGAGAGCCAGGACTTTCCAAACCAGATGACAGAGAAAGGAAAGGAGGTGCTGCCATGTGACAAATTTGTAACGCGATACGTTTGTTGTTTTGGGTTTTTGGGATGGCTAACACTTCGTTGCTGGGAGGGGAAAGGAAAAAAAGTGTTGTGCGTTCCAACCACTCCCCCTAAAAAATGTGCGGAGAAACTCCTCAGGGTCCGAGCAGTGGAACGTCAGACATGCATAACAAAAACAAGATGGCATGCTGCAACACAGGTGGGCTCGCCACAGTTGCTGAGTAGGAGACAGATGTCTGCAGTTCTTTATTCAATCTGGATAACTCTGGCAATGTGTGACCACGTCTTCCTCAGCTTGGCATAAAGATGGTGTTGGTGACTCACTGCTTGGACACTCAGAATGCTTGAGACTGGCCTAAAGAGGGCACTATAGCAAGGACCCAGAGTGAAGTTCAGCCCTACAGCAATGCAGACAATTGGCTCTATGTACAGACATGTAGCTTTACATGCCGTTCTACCTCAAGGCCAAAATGTGGACTCAGACTCAACTTTAATTGTCATTCTAACCACATGACATGATGAGAACGACACACAGCTTCACAGGTCTCGGTTTGTAGCGTGTAAACTGAACTAACTACAGGTTTGGGTAAAAAAGTGATGAAGTTCACCACCAACGATGAACAATTTTAACACTGATGTGTTTGTGATCTTCAAAATGATGGACTGAAAGGCCAATCCTAACTAAATGGTGATGAGCTTACCTGGATGCCAGTCTGGACAGCCATGACTGATCACAGATGATTTACTTCTTCATTCTGTGGAAAAACGAGACAGAGAAAAGGGTGAAAAACATAATAAAGAATGTCAGTTGTACCATTGCGTTACAGTGTGGTGAGTGTGAACAAGAAATTCCAGACAGCTGCATTTGTATTCCTGAAAATTGGTTATCAAGATGTACAACATATCTGATTATGGGCTAACTAGGCAGCTTTAAAGGAACAGTTCACCATTTCAGAAGCTCTCTCAAGTTACCACTCTTGTGTTTATGCATTAGATATACAGTTAGAGGTGAACAGCTTATCTCTAAAGACTGGAAGCACAAGCAAACAGGACAGGTACATGCTGTAACCATTTCTTGGGAAACAATGGGTGTGACTGGCGAGGATCTGGAGTCTTGTTATCAACCTTGAGTTGTTAGACACCAGCAGAAATGCACTGGATGGATAAACTAAGAAATTGTTCCACCATGCCACTCGCTCTGAGACCACAATGGCTTTTTTACATTTTTGTTTGTGTACAGACTAAACTAATTGAACCCATGCTTATTTGTAAGGACTCCAGGTCCTGTTGGGCAGATTTTTGAAATTGGAGAAGCCAGCGAACCATTTATCTGACAGAAAAATGAGCAGATAAAATCAAGGCAATATTTATATGGCACATTTCATGACATGTGAAATTTGTGCATTATAAATACGTGAACACACAAAGGCGGCAGCTAACTTTTTTTCCTCCCCCTTATGGCTTAATCTGTGAAAGATTTTTTTTAAACCATTTAATTAGTTGTTTGGTTTATAAACTGTCAAAAAATAGCAAAAAAACCATCAACATTTCCCAGACATTGCAGTGATGCCTTAAAATGTATTTGTCTGCTTAACACTCCAAAACCCACAAATATTTAGTTTGAAACTATCCAAAGATAGAAACTTTTTACATTAAAGGAGCAGAAACAAGCACATTTAAATTTTTTTTGCTTTACAAACGACTCAAGTAATTATACGTTTAGCAAATAGCTGAGGTTTTCTTTTGATCATCCAATCATTTCTGTTCCAGCAAACACCCACCTCAAGCTAGAAGACATTAAGCCGGCATTAAGCATCTATAAATCAGACAATTTCTTCAGTGAAAACTCAAAAGCACATTCATTAATTTAAAGTAAACTAATCAATACCCTTCCATTTTTGCTTTGTGGTAATTTTAAAGAAATCCCTATAAACATATGATACTAGGACAGCAGGTGCCTAAAAGAAGACAACCTGGGCTCCTATCAATCATGATTTTCTGACATTTCATTGATTAAATCAACAAAAGAACTGGCAGATTAGTCAATAATGAGAATAGCTAAGGTACAGCGTTAAACTCAATAAAATCGGTCTATTTCCCAGCTCTACACTAAAACCTTCTGACTCCTTGGACATGAGAGAGACAGAAAAGCCGGTGAATGACCTGTGAGCTTAGCTGGTTCCACACAGCGACTTCAAAGCCCCATTCAGCACATATCCTGATTATCCCATCAAGCCATTCAGTCTTTTAAAGCAATTTCAGGCATGATGCTCTTCTATGCTAATACATCTTCATATCTTCCTTTAACAAAAAGCCTCAGCTGTCAGTACAGAAATTCATTGCCCTCATTCACTGTATAATTAAATTTAGAAGACATTATTTCTCATTTTAAGGCTGTATTAATGAGTTAGCTGGGAAAGCTGAAGGTTATTTAATGAGCAGCAGCTGAGGAACATAACAGCAGGCAGTTAAACAGGATACAAGCTGCAAACAGGCGCACAGGATGCTGTCTGGGCAAAAAGCTGCAAGGACTTTGTTGTTTTTACTGGACCCACAGTGAGTTTTAGAGAATCAAACTTTCTCACGAGGAAGTGATTGGGTTAGTCTGAGGGCTGCTCTCTCCCCCTTTTCCCACACAGGATGTGAAGGATTACCCCGACCCTCGACTGTCCCTGAGGGTGTGTGTTTGACAAAGAGAGGCAGTGGGTGGGGGAGAAAGCAATCACAAGCATGTAGATCCTAATAACACTGATGATTTGGTCAACACAGCTGAGGCAATAGTCCTTCACCGCCACCAACCCCCACGTTCTCCTCAGACACATATCAGCTTATATCAAGCTAAAATTACACAGTAAAATGGGTTTGTGAAACTTCTTTACTGCAGTAGGTATATGATCTGGTGATTTCTACTGATGTCATCATGCACAGAATAATGAAATTTACACAAGAATCAGCAAAACTCCCACAGCTTTGTCTAAAAATGCCTCTACAACCCTACGCACTACAATGATCTCATCAGTAGTTCAAAGGCCTGTCAGAGAGTGCAGTGCCCAGACATCTGACACCAGAACTGCAGCCCAGGAGAGAGAAGATGCAAGTCAGCGGCCAAGGACAGGATGGGATGGGACAGAGAGGATGACAACACAAGACGACTTACCTCAGAACAAAAACACTACGGTACCGAGGGAAGACACTGCAGCGCACAACTCTGATCAGCCTCGAAAGCACATCCTCATCCGCACTGAGCCAAAACCCGGCGCTACGCTCAGCGCTGTCCGGCCAGAGCGACTTCTGCCTCTGTGGCTGCACGAGTGAGCAGGGAGGGAGAGGCAGCGAGAGAGAGACGAGGAGGGAGGGAGGGAGGATGGATGGGAGGAGGTGCAAAAGGAGAGCCCTGACTAATGAAGTGGCTACGCTTCGCTAAGCTCTGACCACCCCCTTGCTTCCCCCCCAACAATCCTGTCACGGCGGGACCCTCTCACAAAGCACCCATTGTTTTGTTAGCTTGCCACCCTCCCCACCACACACACACACACCAGTACACGCCTCCTTGTCATCTCCAAGCCAGCAGCCAAACCTGGAACTCCCCAGCCAGTATGCGATGAAATGGAATGAGATGGGATAGACGAGGTGAGGTAGAGGGGGGTTACCTCTGATTGCTTTTTATTCCCTCCACCTCCAGGCCAGTCCCACCACAGAACTCCCCCAACCTCCCAGACCAGTGCTCAGCAGAAAGGTAGAGGAGGGAAGCAGGATCACAGTGAGTGTGGAGGTTGTCGCTCTAGTGTTTTTGGATGGTTTGCTATGAAGCTGTAGGCGTCAAGAAAGAGGACACTTGCATCCATGTGGAAAGTGTTCCAATGATATCGCCTTAGAGAGAGCAATCTCCAAGAAAGCAAAGAACAGAACACATGATCTCATGTGATAGTATCAGATGTCCAGATAAATGTCCCGCTACATCCGGCCAAGGACTTGTTTGTGCTTCTACCATCGAGTAGGCGCTATCGTGCCATTAAATGTGGTACGTCTCGCCACAGGAAAAGTTTTTTCCCCCAAGCTGTGGTGTCTCTAAACAATGCATCTTGACAGGGCATTTCCCGTTTGCTCGATATTTGTCATATATTAGCATTTTTACTGTAACTTTTATCATATATTGATTACTGGCAGCTGTTTGTGAGTCTGTTTTGCATGAATGTTTTGACAGGGCACTTGAGCTACTTGCACCTCTTTTCCAATGTGGTATTTTTAACTGCAAATGGCAAATAAACTGAAACTGAAAGATGTTTTTCCACAGCCGTTTCAACATGCTTTGCTCTAATGACTGCAGACTTCTAGTATTGTATATCCATTTCTCTGTCCTTGCACTTCTCCAAAATTGGAATCTTACAAAATATGCTATTACAGCATGCTCTGAGTGACTCCTTGTATTGCTGAAAATGCAATGACAGTTTTTAGGATGAAGTGAAAATGAAACTGAAGAGAATATAATTGATCAGAAAAAGTCAGAGAGGAACTGAAAACCATGATTAGTGGCATCCAGGACAAGGGAAGTCTTTCAAAGCATTGTTTGGAAATGTCCTCAAAGGCTCCAAAGCAGAACAACCAGAAACAGTGAAAGAACGTCGACATTTAGGCTTTCTAAAGAGAAGGACACTCCAGAGCGGCTCTGCTTCTTTTCAGCATGCAGGCGTGCATGAAGGGTCACACTCAACAACACGGGACAAAGGGCAAATCTCTGGCTCTGGACTCCAGTTGTGTGCATCTGGGGCCACAGCAGAGCCTGAGAGCGTGACTCCCTGCAGGGACCAAAGGCACCCACACACTGTCAAATGTCAAGCACAGAGGAAGGCGGGAGAATGGAAGCCAAAAAGGGGGGAGGCGAAGACAAAACACTTTTTATTATGGTGGTGAACTTGGGAGTGACGCTCTGGAAAGGGCAGGACTCGACACTGTGACACGAAACACCACCACGCACATTCCCTGACGGTCATTAGGAGGAAAACATTTGACAATGCTGGTCTTATGCTGAAGCCTGCATCCCCGTCAAATTCGACAGGCTTAGGTTTGGTTGGTAACCGAGGTTAGGCTAAGGCTGGGGTCAGGTTAAACAATCTCAGAAGACTAGTTGGGGTTAGTGATAAGGTTGGTTTACATTTAGATAAGGACCACCACTATCTGTAATGTGTCTGTCAGTAAACAAGACTCTGCATCCAGAGGACTTAGCAGTTTGAGATAATGTTCTTAGACTTCTTTGGGGTCAAATATGCAGTTCAGCCTCTTTGTAGATCGATGTACATTTTCAACTGTGGAGCTCAAATTGAAAAAAGCTGTACTTTATACAAAGAATGTTATTTTTGGTATTTCTTGGGAATTTACAACTTTCCAAGAATCTCAATTCTCCCTTAACATTGCTCAACCATAGCTTCAGGGGCATATGCCAGCCCTTCCCACATTTCTAAAGTCACATTAGGATTAACTGAGTGAATGAGGCTCAGAAACCTGGTACACAAAAGACCCCGGTCAGGTTGGGGCTGTCTAGCCTGTACATCTTGCTGTGAGTGAAATGAAACCTTAAGTTTCCTTAGGAAAGTTTCTACTTGCAGACTGGACTGTCTCTTTAAGCATTAAACTAATGCGCCACATTCACACCTTGCATTTAAAGGTTTCATGTATATATAGTTTGCAGATTTCAGAAATTGTGAAATATTCAGATTTTTCTATTGATTTGATTTTTAAAAAAGAACTAATTAAGACAACTTTCTCCACTAAGAGGCCGATTTTCTCCTTATAGTGTCCACCACACAAGCCACTTCCTTCCAGGGAAGAGGTGCTGAATAAATTAAAGGAACTGTTTTTGTTGGTGTACAAGTGAGCAGCATAATAGACTTTGATTCTATTAAAAGGACGTGGATCTGGCCAAAGCTTCCCTGTAGCATGAACTAAACATAGATGCTGTCTGTGTGTATGTGTGTTGTCGAGGGTGGGGGCGAGACATCTGTCCGCATGTTACCCACGCAGGTCGCCTCTCTCTAGTCGCAGCCAGTAATCATTTAAGAGGATCAGCGCTATTCCAGACAGCAGAGCGCTTCCACCTCTACGATGCTCCGTCACCACAACACACACAGCACGTGGCGCACGCATGCAGCATGCAGCCTGCAGCGCTCCGGCGGAATATGCGAGCACCCGTGCATAAGTGCAAAAAGAAATGAGAACGCATTATGTAATGAGTTAAAAGTAGAATGTTCAGGCAGTGATGTCCTTTTGATTTTCCACTACATGGCATTGTGTGTGTCAGGGGAGTAAACGAGTAAAAAAATAAAGCAAAAGTGGGCCATGAGAAGTTTTGAAGTCCTCCAGGGATATAAGTAAGCCTAATGTTTTATTTTATCACTCAATTCTTTGGATGTTAACACATTTAACATTTGTGTTAGAGCTGGCATGTGTTCTGTTCACTGCTGTGTCTCCTCCAGCTTATTTGTATACCAAACCAGTAGCAGGGAGCCTGGAGACTCTGACAAGGAAAAACATCACAAGGGTGCACATTTATTAAAATGTATGTTGGCCCCTTTCATACATGAGCTCCTTTCTATTGATCTGATGGTATCCAAAGGTAATGGCTTCACATTAAATATGCCAACTGGTAATTTTTCCATAGAAGTTGCACCAGCAATCTTACTACACTGGACCTAATAACATTTATCAAGACCTAACGATTATTTGAAATCACAATTTCAAACAATGCAATTAGCAAATCACAAAGGCTGCAATTAGGATACCGTCTATGTTATGTAGTATATCTGACCCTGGGTGTAAGGTTGAATTACATTCATTCAGAAGTGACCTTTGTCTGAACGACGTGACCTGTGAACTTGCATGGTGGAGCTTTCTGCATCATTATTCTTCTTAAGAACTGCTTTCCAGTTTGAACATGTACAGCTGAAGCTAAATTACTCCAACATGACAACTTGCCATTGTGTAGTGCAGAGTAATTTTACAGTGTTTGAGCAGAGTCATAAGTGAGCTGGTGTGCTTGGGCTACAGCAAGTAGCAGGAGGGTGGATGAAGACAGCAGTGACAACAGATCTGCTTGTTCTAGAGAAAGCAATAGTGTAAAGTTACATCTAAGACATTAGATAAGGCATAAGGCAAAAGGATTATTTTAATCGACAAAACAACATCTAAATATGCAACTTTGATACACATAACTTTTTGGGGTGTAATCAGTGACCGGAGAGCAACTTTAAAAGATCAGTATGCTTCGTCTGGAGTGTCATTTAGAATAAAATGTCTGAAAAGCTCCTCTTTAAACACCATTCCAATCAGAAATGGGGCTGCTTTCAGCAATTTCTGTAAATTTCCGAAACAGACAATTTAGCATGCTAATTTGGCACAATAATTGACCAGATGTGCAGTGAGAAACTGGATTTTAAAATGATCTCTCAAGCTAGTTTGTTTCTGGCATAGCCTGGTCTTCAGCATCATGTTTGATCGATCTGAAAGCCTCTCACTGAGGATTCTAGTGGACATGTTATCTGACTGGTTTTTGATGCAAAAATGATGCCCTATTTTTAGGTATTTAATGTGATAACTTGAGCAGACAGAATGCATGAGTAATATCATTGTTTGTGTGTGTGTGTGTGTGTGCGCTTTATCCACAGTGTGAAGTGGCTGTGGGCCAGTGAACCTCCTGCGTCCTTCCCTGCAGTCCAAAGAGGTTCTGCTGGACCCAACTAACCCCCAGAGAATACTAACTCCTCCTCTATTAAACTCCTTCCTGCTGAGCCCTTTGTGTCTGGACTTAATTACCCTGTCGCAGGAGCGTTTGATTTAGAGACCAGCTTAGCCCTTTTCATTACAGATGGGGCCCGGCTGCTCTGTGCAGAGAAGGAAATTCATTCAGTTGACAAGAATGAAAAAAGTAAATATACGTCAACGGTCCGTTGTCGAACTGAACCCTACATATTCAAAGAAACTTTACTTTCTAAAGACATTCAGTTCCCCTGGGCCTGTGCAAGCTCGCACACCATGGATCTCCATAGTAAAAGACTATTCCCCTTTCAAGCAGGATTAAATCGTTTCTTGGCCTTGTCCTTGTTGGAGCAGTCTTTCCTTAGAGGTGAGACAGTGTGAGTAAAGCCCATCTTAAAGGCTTCAATGAGTGGGAGCCACCTGCCAATCCCATTTTGATTTGTTGACGCTAATCCACAGCTCACTACACGCCACCGGGTCAGCCCGAGGGTTTCAAAGCCCCTTAATGCTGACTCAGGATCAGGCTTCCTCCTCTGCCTTGCACAACCTTGACCAGTGGAGGAAACAATGCAAGCTGACTCCAGGTCAGTAAAAACAGATAATTGGTTTTCACTAAACCACATCCTTCACACACACACACACGAGTGTCCTTGGAGTCAGACCAACGAACAGACAAAAGATAATATCAGCCATGTATTTACTCAAAATATGTTGGGTCCACAGAGTTGCCTTCTTCAATACTGTTTTTCCAAAAGGGACTCTTTATTTAACTGCATATGTTAAACGTCTCTATCCACCATGTCATCAGCTACTTCAAATAAAAAAAAAGATTTGGGATGGACATATATATATATATATATATATATATATATAATATATACAGTAAACACACAAGGGAAATTGTAGATCTAAGCTAACCTGATGAAAAGATTCCTCACCACATTACCTGGTAACAGCTAGTAACTAAATAAAACATTTGGTCAAGATAATATTCTGTGACTCCAGTGTTTAACAGGGGCTACCAACACTCCATAGTCAGGACCTACAGGAAAAACTATGAATAAAGGGGCTCTGTGACTTAGTCAGGTGACATCATGATCATATGAATGGTTTTGTTTGAAAAATGCAGACTTCAGTATGTCCCAGAAACCTACATTCGGCAAGTTGTCTTCTTTAAACTCTGCTTGAGAAAAATCACTAAACTGAGCTAGTGCCAAACTGCAACAGGCCACCTCTTTAACGGATATCCATAATGGCACCGGACTGCATCCTCTGTGACGCTGGAATCATCACTTCATCAAACATTTCCACAGTTGTCTTCCTCATTTTTAAATTCCGTCCCTGTATGATGTCAGCAGTCAGTTGGCTGAGTCAAGCAGCAGCGTTCAACACAGAGGCGCGGCATCCTTTAAGCTGCAGCAGGCATGGCAAGATGCCCACTTTGAGCTATTTCTGCTGACCACACACTCACACAGACACACACACACACACACAGGCCAACTAGCTGCACTGACTGACATCATTGCTTCAGTCACTGCACAGGCTGGTCATTTGAAATACCTGAGCGCACTGCCAGACTTGACCGTTGATGTTTCCCCAGCTGCAATTTTAACAGATTTGTTATTGGTCATCTTGCTGTGCTGAACAGAAGTGCATCAAATCATGTGTTCATTAAACTAATGAACTGAGACATGAAACTGTGCACAGAAAAATGCATCAGGAAGGAAATAACCGTTGCAGTCCATTGATTTTAAACACGACATCTGTCTAGCTGCCAAAACTTGGCAGGGTCTCATAATGAATGTCAACTACTGTAAGCGCACAGTTTGTAAAGCTCCTCCTGTACTGTCAACATGCTAGTTAACCATATAAACCGTACTGATTTACTGATAACACTTCACGTGTAATACTGTTGAAAATTAGTCACACAAACTAATTATGTTGTGCTGTGTCAGAGCTCCGCCAATAATCAAACATCCAAACACACAGCTCAAGTGTTGCCATGTTCCAGGCTTTATCAGGGCCTGTTCAGATAAGCCTCTGTAGCCCAAACAGCCACGTTGCTACTTCCCAACTTTTCACAGAGTGGGGATGTGAAAGGTCATTGAGCTCAGGCTAATCAGCCACGTTTGTTTGTCGCATAATAATCCTAGTTAGGGCGGAGGAGAGGATTTAAAAACTGGGGCACCTTTCACCTTAATCAGCCTCACCAGTGCTAAGACTTGGTGGGAGAAATCTGGGCTACCGTACATCTTCAAGGATCAGCAAGAACCTTCAGTTAGGGAGTGAGTGAAAAGACAGACTACCACGAAACAATGAGAAGAGGAAACAAAGTAAAACACAAAGGATGAAAAACCTCAGTCGTCAGTGCTGAGTGCAAACTGTAATTTTATTCTAACAGCTATCAGGATTAGCCTGATGTTAAATAAAAATGACGTTCATATAATAATGTGCCTATTAAATAGATTAGTCAGTTATCTCTCACATCAGATGATGTTTCAGATGATGTCCCCCCGCCCCCGATATAATTTTTAAAAGTGAACTTTTTATTTGGTATTCAAGATTTAAGAGTACAAAACAAACACATTTTATTTCTAAAGTGTTGTTTTGGGAGTTGTACTGAAAACTCAGCATACAGCTGACCTGTATTCATAAAAGGTATGACATGAACTAGTCAATAGAAGCTGATCATTCACATGACTATGAGAGAAGTAGCGTTCAACTGGTTCAGAGAGTGCTATATTCTTTTAAGTTCAACAGCACAGTTTATTTTAACAGAACCACAGAAAACAAATTAAAATACTTATTTCAGATAAGATTTGAAAACATTTTAAGATGCCAATTTTGTAAAACTAATTGCAGATAACTAAAAGTACACACACAAAAAGGGGAAGGGTATCATTTTAAGATTTCATAAAAATTCTAAAAATATGTAGCATTTTTGTTGCAGCCAATTCAAAATGGAAATTAAACACCACATATGAATAACACATGATGTCAGCCCTCACGTGTAGCCATATACAGGATGTACACATCCACCTATAGAACAATAATACCCCTTACACATAAACACACCACCACCAGATGAGACAAAGAAGGCTTAATGAGTTAAAAATGCACGTGGGCACATATGGCCTGCGATGCTGCGTGTGTGGACACAATGGAGATGTTAATGAAATCTTGGATTACCCCTCATCTATTTAGGATACAGCTTACAGGAACAGAATGGGGGTATTCAGGGAGGGTAAGTGAGTGTGTGTGTCTTCTTTCGGGACCCTTGGCAGACCCAAAATGTGAGGCTTGATGCCAAAGATCAAGCAGATGGTGATTATGAAGATAGTTTAAAATGAGGTTGCTACTCATGTGTGCACTCATTTATTAGGAGCTGGTCAGTGACAGCTTTGTCTGAAAACAGTGGTGTACTGTATTGTTACTGATCTGGAGACAGATCCACACTAAAGGGCAATGACAATACAATGACACCTTCAGCTTGATACAGTGAGCTCAGGCTTGAAAGTAGCTCAAAGGAAATGCTGTTAGTAAATTCTATCAATGCCCAAATCACAAAAAAGCAGTTGACCTGCTCAAGTTTAAACGAAATGAATGAATGAATGAACCAAGAGGATTAACAAAGAGCTGCATAACTGTCCTGCTTTGTCATGTGGTCCTACGAAGCTTTTGTTGCCACTTGGTGGCAGTGCAACAAGTTGTAAACACAACACTGACCTTCAGTATGATCACTTCATTTTAGTGAGCTGATGCACATTTTCACAAAGTGCCTCCACCAGCTCCAAAACAATGAACTAAAATGCAAAAATAAAAAAATTGGCTGGTTACTCTGACCGACTCCTTTCACATAACACACTGTGACCAAAAAAAAAGTTTATGTGAAAATTAAGATTAGTGCAGCTTTACACAACTACCAAAACTGACAATTTTTTTTGGAGATGTACTTACATTAGAAAACCAGACAAGAAGGTACAAATATGTGATGTTAGTCAGTCTAGCCATTTCAACACTGTAAATTCAGTAAGTCTTGCCTCCAAAAGATAATACTTTTAACACAACTTCCTACATCAGTATGATTACCGTATGTTTCAGCATGAAGTATGAATCAGCAGTTTAAATAACCAAATCAGCTCACCAGTATTTGTAAGGTTCAAGTGATGCTGGAGGAAGTCCGGACTGACAACAAGATGTCATCTGGAACAGCACAATGAACATAAATGTGAACGTGTCACAAGAGCACATAAAGCTGATCAGTGACTCTAATTATGACGCAATTCGATGGCAATAAATCTCTCAACAGCTCTGCAGGGTCTGCCAGCTGTAAATAGATTTCTGTTAACATAAATAAGGATACTATAAATTATTGGATGTGAGGTTGATTAGATGCATGTGTGTGAGGCAATAAAAGTTGCAGCAGAGCATCGTCAATTTTTATGAACATGCGAGGATGAATAATGGCATGCCTACACTCATTTAGCCCCGTCCTTCTTTCTACAGTCATGAGTTATAGTTACATCACATTCTTTGTAATGAAGTAAAAAAGTAATATCCAATGACTGATGCAATAAATCACAGTGGAAAAATGATTTCACAGCCATAACTACAAGGTCAGGGGAGAAAATCTTGTTGTTGTGAGCACGAAAGTAAACACCACCGTAAACTCATCACCAGCATCTGAAGTGCAGTGCGTGAATGGCCCTTCCCTGGCGTTACCCTCTTTCCAGGAAGCACCTGTCGACTCTTTACTTCATCCTTTTTCCTCCAACAGGAAACCAGGAATGTCCCATGTATAAGACTTCAACTTAATACAGCCTTCTTTATTGTCCTGGCACAATAGGTGTACCAGCAGGATAAAAACATGCCAGTCAGTGAGCGCTTTGATCCAAAAACAGCAGCATGAGAGGCTTTCTTTGAAACTTAGGAGAGGTCTGCACCCCCAATCTAACCTGCAGTTCCTCACAGGGCTGCATGATTTATCATTTCAAGATCAGTCACATCACAAGAACTGCATTGTGAAGGAAGGCAAATTACCTCAAACTTATACAACTTTTTCTGCTGCTTGATTTAAAAAAGTATGCTTTCATGGTTCTCAGTTCCATCACTAATCTACATGAGAAGACTTTCAAATAAAACATAATTTACTCCATTTTTGAACTATTATTTACAAGACACAGAGTTTGCTGACATGCAGGCTCTACTGTTCACAGCAAAGTAAGCGAGGATCAGGAGAGAAACACTGAAAAAGATGATTTGGATGCAAAAAAAGCAACACAAGCTGCATGGAAATAATTTCAGCTACAGAAAGGATGCCATTTCCCTAAAACAGGTCTTCTGTTTTGCAGTTGTTGTCACTACACGTAGTTATACAACTAACTTCTTTGACCATTTAAAATTAGAACCACAAAGCTCTGTATGACAAGTTTAAAGCCAGCTCTGAATGCCATCCAAAGTTGAGCTGCAATGACTAAATAATTAGTCATTGACTATTAAATGAATCACTAATTATTCTAGCTATCAATTCTGTGTCATTAAAGTGATTTTTAAAAGAAAAAAAACCCTGAACTCTCAAATTCCAGCTTCTTAAATTGGACACTAAATATACACTGGATATTTCTGGATTGTGAAAAGACATTTGAGGATGTCATCTTAGAAACTGGAAGACACCGATTGACAAATTCACTATTTTCTGGCATTTTACAGACCAAACTGCTGACTAATTCATCAAGAAAATAAAGAGAATAATCATAGTTGGAAACAATCATTAGCTGCAGGCTTAATTCACAGCAAACAATATTCAGGGTGCTTTCACCTATGTTTGTTTTTCAGCTGGTTTTACAAACTATTTTTTATCCAGATTCACTTCCCTACAAAATCACCCTCATCATGCTGGGATGGTTCATTCTTTTCAAACAGAGTTAACAGAATATCATAATGTCACCTTATTCCCAAATATCTTGCAGGCGGACTCCCTAATGAACTCATAACACAAACAACACACATTTGATCCCGTTAATCACTGCAGCCACTATCATCACACACCACCTCCCAGGTTAGACGTGCACTATTAAACTACTGATCCTCTTACCTATTTATTCCCACCTGCCAATCACAGCTAATTATGTGCCTGCTGTAGACTAGGATCTGCCGTCTCACACTCTGCAGGAGCACTAACACACCTATCACAGTCAATTAACCAACCTGCTCTTATGTAACAGAGAAACCTAGAAGGAGCTTGAGGGATGTAAATTGGTTTAACCCTCCTCATTTAAACTCTCCCGAAGGGGAAAGTGGAATGTTTCCTCAACAGTTGCCAGCTGCCATCACAGCTTTAGGGGCGCTAAAGATGGATTTTAAGCTAGCTTGCGGCAAACATTGAGAAAACCTTAAATAATATAAAACGGAACTTCACTTTTTTCTTCAAAAGTTGCATTTTCTTCGAACAGGGGCAACTTTTAGAGCTGTACAAGTCTCTACATAAGTTATCTCACTCATAAAACCCACGGAGGACTTCTGTTACGTGAAACAAGTAACGGTATCCTGTGTGTTTTGTTGGGGACCGTGTTAGCAGCTTCCACGAGGCTCCCTCATGGATTTTAACACAGCAAACCTCTGCACAGGAAAAAAACAGTCTCTCCGATAAACTCTCCTCCTTCAGACAGCCGTGCTCCACAACGTAACAGTTTGAAACTTACCGGCGACACGGTAGGAAACGGACTCCTCGGGCTGAACGTGTGCTCGGTTGGTGCAGTTTTATCGTGTCGGTCCCGGTGGAAATCTTGAAGCTGCTGCTCCAGTTGTTCAAGTTACTCATGTTCTCCTGCTGCCTGCTGCGGCGGCTCGAGTGTTTGTGGGCAGCGCTGTTCGAATCAGCCAATCAGAGCGCTCCGTCCGCTAGGGGCGGGGCCTCAGCTCACCTGAGTGTCATCTTACTGGATGATGAAAACCCCATTCATTATCAGACACAAGTGCAGACACAGCTGAGAGAGCATCCACACAGTGAATGGAATAAGCTATGAAAGAGATTCTTTTTCATGCATTATTACCTTATTTGCCTTGTTTTTGTGCAGTATTTATTCCTCTGCTTCTTCTGCAAAGCTAATACTTTGAATTCAAATCCCTTCCACCACCAATCTAATATGCTGTTTTCCACTAAGCCTATATGTTTTCAGAGAAAAGTATTTTTAATCCATTCTTAGTTCTGACGTTTGAGCAGTAGTAGAGGAAGTATTCAAATCCTTACAGACTGGCTCTGATGAAAATCAAGTTTTTTCCTTGTTAACATGTCCATATGGTGGTTTTATAAGCTAGAGGACACATTGTAAGCTAAATAAGCAATCAAAGCCATAGCTGAGTACTGCTGAAATTGCAGAGGACTTAAGGACTATTTTCATGAAAAAAAAACATTATAAAATTTGTAACTTTGATACACAGGGATGAGTCTTTAGGAGTTAAATTACCAACCAAGAAGGAACTTTCTGTTAAAGAAATCTCACACTGTAAAACATAATCCATTACACATGCACTGAAACTGTTATTTAAATAGAAACATATATTATTAGCAAAATGTATTTAAACTAACAAAAGCAACAGTATTCAGTGTAGACAAAAGCCTGCTGAGAGAGTGACACTACTAAGTGTAAATAGGTTTTTGGATAGGGAAAATTATAACACATTTTCATAGTGTTGGCAGTTAAATTGAATCCTAGGGGCTTTAATAGATGGCAATTGGAATTCTCTTGTCAAAAAATTAATGGATAAATACATTTTTTTAAAATAAGCAAACAAACAAAAAGAACATAGTCCACTTGCTTTCTACTGAAGCTTCTCGGGTTTCTAAGATTATCATGACCTGGGTGAATGAGAATCTACACAGGCATGGAGTTTAATCTATTTTTTTCAGATCCTGAAAACTGCAATATCTCTCTTCGGAAAGCAGCAGAGTACTAGCATGAAGTGGTGTCAAACGGAGACACACAATGGTGATCATTTTAGATTTCTACTGATGTACAGTATTTAACAGCATATGCTTACCCATAACAGTAAATCACATGACACAGTACCTCATTTTGGAGTTTCAGAGACCAAAGCTGGTTGAATACAGAGGATTTTCATGTGTTCAGTAGACTATACTATATGCTCTAACAGGCAGCTTGATCCACCACAAACAGATGTTGTGTTCTTTGTAGAAGGGCAGTTTTCTTTTTGAAGAGATTGCCACCAATCAGGCATAACATTATGACCACCTGCCTAATACTGTGTTGGTCCCCCTTATGTGGTCAAAAGTTCTCTGAACCATTGGACATGGACAAGAGGACCTCTCAGGGTGTCCTATGGGGTCTGGAACCAGGATGTTGGCACTGGATCCTTTGGGTACTCTGACTTGTGCAGTGGGGTCTCTGTCAATCAAACTTGTTCCACTGCATCCTGTTGATGCTTGATCACAATGGGGTGTAGGAAGTCTGGAGGTCAAATCAACATGTTGGGCCATTGTTGTGTTCCTCAACATGTTCCTGATTGTTTGATACTTTTGCCATGTGGTGGGGTGCATTTTCCTGCATGAGGGTGAATATATGGGCATCCAAGTCCTATCAACATGGATGTTAAAATCCAAGGTTTTCCAGCAGAACAGCACATAGTACCAACACGATCAATGTTATTCACTTCACCTGTCAGGGGTCACAATGTTGTGGCTGATTGTTGTGTATATGGAGTACAGCACATGGGTCATCTAACATGTTTTTGTGTGCTTTATCGAATGTGTAAGAAGTTTGTGAACAGGGATGAATTTCTAAATCAGGACTTTTCTACATGCTGAGTTTTATTAAGGTCAAAAGGAAAGAAAACTATAAAGTTAATATTGTTTACATGTTTTGCTATTATCATTTTTGCACATATAGCAGCGGGATCTTTGGAAACCCCGATGTGGAAGGAGCAACTAAACAGAGGAAATAAAAACTACAAAGCACAGGGGTTCATATACATACATTCAGAATAGGAATAGGCTCGTAAATATTTAAGGCGAGACAAACTGGGGACCAAAAAAAAAGACGGTAAGTAAATAAAAATAAAAAAGATTGTGGAAAATAAAGTGAATCATAATTTATTGTGGAAAATTTGTGTTTTTTTGGGAAGGACACACGTGGAAGTTACTATGACAATCATTTAATTGGAAGTAGTATTAGCTCCCCTGTCAAAAGGGCACCTTGCTGGTGACACCAAAGTCCTTATAAGTGGGCCTTTACAACATCTCTGGTGACCTACCTGTCTGATAAAAATAAATAAATAACTGTGCGGATGGCTCGTGAAGTTTTCTGTGGCAAACGGAGACAAACAAGCGTTGGCCTACTTAACAGCTAACAATGAGGAGGATGAGTCCCTTTACATCAAACTATCTCTTCGTGACCTATTCAGGGACTGCTTGGTCTCGTGAGGGGGAAGGAGGACAGGATTGTGTTGAGTTTCAGCCGCACCCTTTGCCATTGTGGAATGAAACCATGCAACCTTTACTACGGCCTTTTTTTTTTGTTATAAATACTTCAGGAAACAGCCAGCTGCAGAGCCTGTCTCCCCAGAAAGCCAGATGACCCTGTTAAGCTCCCTGAAACTGGATATTGTTCTGCTGTTGACTGAAAACACACACACAGCAACTTCACAAAGGTTCCTGGTGCTGCACAAATGGATGAACTGAAGGTGTGAGTGTGTGCCTGAGTGGAGCGGACTACAGTTTTCGCTTCACAAACACACAATCCCCCCATCTATAGCTTAAATGAAAAACACCTGTATAACCTTAGTGGTCCTCTCACTTTTCTTATAGCACCACCAAGAGGTCGCCACTCGTGATTCTGTCCCAAACTGAACCGACGGATGAAGAAGGATGGTTCTGTGCTGCAGATCACTGCTGGCATGTGGAGTAAACTATGCTAATGAAACTGCTCAACATAATGGACAATACTACACATTTCCTTCACAGCCTACAGCTCAGACAACAGACTGTCTTCAGCTCTGCAGCAATAAAGACCATGACAGAAGGTCATTCCACCCCACTGCAATGCCCACTTACAATGACTCCTTTCTGTGCCGGGAGAGAACACTTCCTCTTAAATGCATGAAATTTTGCACGCTAATAACGCATGCTTTAGAGTTAGCAAGTGAAGTTATGTGAATTACACATGTTGTCAGGTAAAGTGAATTAGCTGCCACAACATTGCAATGTCCTTTAGGATGAATAAAGCATCAATGATCTAAAAGGCTACTGGATGCTTGGAATTTGGTGCAGATATTAATTAATTTTTGCTGGCCGTTTTATTTAGCTCCATTATTTGGTCAAAAATCTTTGTTCAATATACAAAATCCCTACAAAACCTAAGACATTCCCATCAACCTCAGCTGCAGGCCACTGTGTGTTTACTGCTCATTACAAACTGTTGGCATGCAAACACACTAAGCAAACATGGAGACCATGGGAAACATTATACCTGCTTGAAGTTCTGTTCTTCCTACCAACCGGCTCACAGATCTGTCAGCATGGTTATAGATGCTTGGTAAACAGCATAATCTGAATGGACTCTCATTCGAAAAACAAATCAGAAATGCAGAAGACCAAAAGTGCCAAACCACTGGGGCGGTATTTTCTCAGAAAAAGACAGCAAAAGTGTTTTATAATTGCTTTTTCTTTTGCAAATAGTGTTTTTTTATAGACTTGAAATGGAAAAGACACGATCAAAGCATAAAGAATGAATTGGGTAAGTGATTTTTTGGCATTTTCTACATCATTGGTAAATCATCACCCCAACTTTAACAGTCTGTCACCAGATGTCTCACAGGAATACAAACTAGCTCATCATTATCAACTTTTCACTGCATGCCTTAATGATCTTCTCATAATTAGGGTCAATGTTCACCATCTCCCGCCAAGCCAAGAGTTACAAACTGAAGCTTCAAGCACTGCAGAGCTATGCGGAGCTGACTGACTAAGAAGGTGCACCCCAGACACTTGTTGCTAAAATTTGATCTCCTTCTTTGACTGTGCAGCTGTTTCTGCACTGCACTGGGTGTCCCTGTCATGTTCTCTAGCTTTCTTTTGATGAGGCATTAATTTCTGTCTTGCTCTAATTTCTGCTTGTACTTAACCAGAAGAAACTGTTCTTCTGGGATTACAAACAAACCTGAAACACAGAATCTGGTACTTTCTATGAAGCAGCAATGAGCTACACTCACACAGAGGATGTTCTCCATATATAGGTCAGACAGTACTGAATCATGTGGTCAGTCTTTTCATGGAGGCTTTTTGGATGTTTTGTTGCGCTTGACTGGAACAAAGCTACTGTTATAGTCAATAATGACACCTGTATGTTTCCTGTTCTAAGTCGAAATGCAGCAGAAGGGGGAAGTCTTATTAGACTCTGGGATACAATGAACAGTAGAACTGTATGACACAACCAAATCTAATATAGTACAATACAACATTATAAGGGCTTGACCCTACTATGCAAAGTGCCTTGAAAGGACTTGTATTCTGAAATGGTGCTATTAAAATAAAGCTAAAGTCAAATTTGAATACTGCTGACTTCAAAGGCAGCGAACAATCCTATCAACAAATTTCAATAAGATACAGAAATTCATATAAAGTAAAACAACTAACTATAAAAAGAGGAGTCACAGGGTGAAGACGAGAGACAGTTGTAAAGCATTTTTAATGTTTGTTACTGCAAACTTTAAAAAAAAATGTAATAAAACGGTTCTAATTTTTGTACATATGCACTGACAGATGTTGGTTTAAATACTAAATATGATTTTTCTTGAGAGTGTTGCTGGTAGACACAATTACCCCACATTGCAGTGCAAAAATGAGTTTAGTTTTATAGTGGATGGTAGTGAGACAAATCCAGAAAGTTCCCAGAAATGGCCAATAATCGAAAGTACTTGCACTTTACTAGTTTCCATGTTCTGCCACTTTATACTTACACCATTTCACAACAGTTCAGAGTCAAGTATTACTCTACATATTTTTACATCTCTTTACATCTCTTTGACAGCTCTAAGGTACTTTGGAGTTGCTTTCAGGAGTATAGGCACTTAATAAAGTGCACAAAGGCCATACCACCTTGTGGATGCCTGATCCTGTCAGATCTTGGAAGCTGAGCAAGGTTGGGCCTGGTCAGTACCTGGATGGTAGACCAAGAGGGAACACAAGGAAGCCGGGGTGAATGCAGTGTGAGAGTGAGTGGTTGGTGGTGGTCGGAGGGGCTGATGGCGCAGACTGGCAGCCTCACCTCCGTCAGTCTACCCCAGGGCAGCTGTGGCTACATATGTAGCTTACCGCCATGGAGTATGGACTGAATGAATAATGCAATGTAAAGCGTCTTTGAGTGACCAGAAAAGTGCTATACAAAACCAATGCATTATTTTTATTATTATTATCATTATTAATACTATTTTTTTTTCCCAGTTTAATTGCAATAGAAGAGTTTGGTAGATTTTTTTCTAATAAAGGTCAATAATTATTTCTCATGATACCTGTATAAAATCCTAATGTGGTATTCAGCCACAAACCATTCAGGTTAAGTGTTGTTGGTTAAGTAACGCACATATCCTGAAGCTGGCAGCAATGTAATGCAAGCTGTCATGAAACACAAAGAGTGTCTTCAGAAAACTTCATGTGACAATAAAATATTTTGTCTTTAGGAAACAGATCAGACTTTTACAATAAAACACTTTCCAGCTGTGATGGAGATCAGGATCCAATTGTGTAACCAGTGATTTCACTGTGGCTGATAAACTGGGACTCTGTGTGACAGCTCACCTGTCTGAGGTGAAAGAAAGTACACAGTGTCATTGTACTGTTGTCCCAGATCTTCTCCAGTCCTGTGTGTGTTGAGGAAACACAGCAGCAGAACACATACAAGCACCTCCAAAGAGAGAGGATTTACACACATGTGGGAAAACACAGCAGTAACTTATTTACCATCTTTATCTTTGGAGGTGCTCGTATGTGTCCAGCTGCTGTCTGATGCTGCAAGTATTTAACAAACTCAGAGCAAAGACTCCTAAAACAGGTGTTTGTATAAAATAGTCATTTACACTGTTACTGTTAACACTATAATTTCCAAACTCCACAGTCTGGGCCTAAACTCAACTACCTGTAACTGGACCCTGGACCTCCTGACCAACCATCTCCAGACTGTCAGGTTAGTAAAGCACACATCCTCCACTTTCACGCTGAACCTTAGTGTTCCACAGGGGTGTGTATGCAGAGCCCTCTCCTGTAAACTCACCCATGACCATCTGCCTATTCAGGCAGCAAGGATCACTGTTAAGTACAACAGGCATGTGCACGATTTCTAACAATGAGTGAGCGCACAGAGATGAGGTACGGAAACTGACAGCCTGGTGTTCAGTGAACAATCTCATTCTCAACAAAAAGAAAACAAAAAATATGTTGTGGACTTCAGGAGGATGATGAGAACAAACTCTAGCACAGCCCTCATTGATGGTGACGGTCTGGAGAGAGTCTCTAGTTTAAGAATCCTGAGGACTCACATCACTGAAGAACTCTCTTGATCCATACAAACCTCCACAATGATTGGAAGTATCAGCAGTGCCTCTTTATCCTCAGACAGCTGAGGAGAGTCATTGTGCCACAGAGCCGTCTGGTCGACTTCTGCAGGTGTACTGTGGAGAGCACCTTAACATACTGCATCACAACATGTTTTTTTCCACCTCCACCAAGAAGGACTAGAAGGCTCTGCAATGGCTCATTTAAATAACCCAGATCATTATTGGGACTCTGCTGCCATCTATTGGGCACATTTACCAGAGCCGGTGTAAGAGCAGTGCCTCCAGTATCACCTGTGACCCAACACATCACCTCATCCTGACACTCCCCTCAGGAGATACATGACAGCACACACACAAGTAACACAACTGAGAAACAGCTTTATCCCCTGACTGTTTAACTGCTGAATATGACAGACTCATCACCCTCCACCCTCACACAAATACACTCTGAAACTGGCTGACTAGACTGTTCACGCTGTTCATATTTGTGATTTACTTCATAACATGTCTTTTCTGCTACCACACCTAGCACTTTAAGCACTGTGCTTTTATATATTAACTTACAACATGTCTTACTGTTTTTGTCTGTATTGAGAATGTCTTTTAATGGATTCTCTTTGTTTTGTACTTTTTTTTGTCTTGGGGTTTGAGAGGTTACCAACCCAATGAGACCCAGAGGATACATTCAACAAAAACACATAAATAGGACTTTTAATGTCACTGTTCTCAGGTCCAAACCAGCTGTTTGATCTGCAAGCAGGTGGCCATGTTTAAACCCTGTCAACAGAACTATGTGTCAGAGGACAGTTGGATCCTACCAAACTTCTGGAGCAGGTTAGTCTTCAGGTGCATCTGAGCTGTGGTTCCCATTCATGAAACAGAAAGTTGTTGAATCTTCTGTGATTGTCTGGAAGGCTTGCAGGAAACTCATGTTTCTCTTTATATCTCTGCTCCCCTGGATTTCAAGTGAAAAGGCTCCAACTCAAAGACCTGACCTGTAAGGATCACAGTCAAATTACAGTTAGGCCTTAAGTCAACCTATGGACACTACTGATCACAGAACAAAGCTTCAGTGACATTAGCCTAATGTTCCACTGTAATTCAGTTGTACAACTGCCTCGTTAAAAGCTCACTAAAAACAGCTCTATCCATGAGAAATGAAAACCACAGCCATTAGTTTCATGCAGCTAATACATAAAGCTGCAGCTCCTGGCACCAATATTAGCTCATGCAGCTTTAACCAACATAACAGGAAAGTTACACAGAAAAGAAGACTGACAAACACTCCAGTATACACAACATGTATATTTTGTAACTTTCCCAACTCTCAACAGTCTGTTAGACCGCTAACACCATTGGCATGAGTGAACGTGGATTAGCCGTTCGGCTAACGTTCTTAGCTCGCTAATGTACCTAGCACAAGTCAACTCGGTTAAAGATACCGAAGTTTAGCATAGCGGCTAGCTGTCTCATGCTAGGAGTTAACTCACCAGAGCAAAGTATCACGTATTAGCGGAGAAAACAGCGTCAGATCTCTCTAGACTCTGGTGAAAAACAACAGGTGTCCAGGTCCTCTGGGCTCCGCCATCACAAACTCAACAACGGTTCGCTGTCGGAGTCTCAGCTCTGTTTCTCTGTGACCTTTAACCAGCGAACAGACCGAACCAAACAGTCTTACAGGTTACAGTGAAGTAAAGCCACATGAACCACTGACTGCTCATCAAAGTCATAAAACAAATGATCATTTACTATTATTTTTTAATATCGATGAAATGTCGACATCGAAGTTGTTTGGATTTGAGTCTCATTTTTGATTTCAACTTTTTGACGTTTGGCTGAATGTGGGCGGAGCATGTGTCTCCTTTGTTGCCTAGCAACCACATCAAAGGAAACATCTTCGAACGTGACGTCATCATCAATAAAGGCGCAATTGTTATGACATCTTTGATGATGTCACTGCAAGGCTCAGAAAACTTATAAATACCAGCAGATTCAGGCAGTAAGACACTCGTCGGCAAACAGAACAAAGGTCAACAACTTCGTGGAAAACTCTTAACAACCAGCTCAAAGACATACACTCTTAACAAAACAAGACACTCGTCAGCAAAACCATCTCGTCTTAATTCTCGTTAAGGAAGGACAGACACTCCGCAGAAAACAAGACATTCGTCAACAAAATCACCTTGTATACGCACTCGTCTACAACAACTATCAACATGGCAAGGAACCTTGGCATAACTAAAGGAAGCAGACTTGGCAATTGCCACATGGTGGAGGAGATCCTTGGAGAGGGCGGCTTTGGTGTTGTAGCCAAATGCTGCAATACAGAGACCAACAAAACACTAGCAATCAAGGTCAATAAGAGCGAGGAAGGCGTTCTAGAACAGGCCATAGAAGAGATTGCCATCTTAAAAAGGCTGCAGTGTCTTGACCGAGACATTTGCAACATTGTCAATTGGGATGGCTTTTTTTTCGACAAGGAGAAGATCTGCATTAGCTTTGAACTCCTTGATCAAAGCCTGCATGACTACCTGATGGAGCAAGACACCCAGCGTCTTACAATGGGAGAGCTGAGGCCAATATTGCACCAGCTGGCCACAGCTCTTCACTATCTGCATTGCATTGATGTAATACATGCAGATCTTAAACCAGTCAACATCATGGTTGTGGACCGCCATCAGCACCCAATTAAAGTCAAAATCATTGACTTTGGCCTGGCATGTTTAGCGTCAGAGGTCGAACAAGGTGACCGTAGGGGGACTCTGTCATACAGGGCACCAGAGATGTCTCTCGGAGTGCCATTCAGTCATTCGTTTGACATGTGGGCTCTGGGTCTAATAATGGCAGAGCTGGCTATGGGTTGTCGACTGTACCAGGGCAAGTCGGACTACGATGTCCTTCGGTTCATCGTAGAAACCCAAGGCCAGCCACCTGATGATGTACTGGATCATGGGGTGTACACTCAGGATTATTTCTATGCTGATAACTATGGCACACCATGCTGGAGATTTAAGACTCCAGATGATATGTATAATGAGTATCAATTCCGTGCATCAGAGACCAGGAGCATCAAACTCCGTTCTCTTGATGACATTGAGCAGAATATGGAGGAACACATGGACCGCAAGATGTTGGTCAGTGTAATAAAAAGTATGCTGATCCTTGATCCACGTAATAGGATCACAGCTCAGGAGGTTCTGGAGCATCGATTCTTTGCTCCAGGCCTACCTCAGGGCCCCTCAAGAGAGACTGGGATAGACATGGTACACATAAACGACCAAGAAAGATATCCAACTCCCCCCCTAATTGTTACATCGTCGGATGAAGATATATACTTAAACTTCGGACTTCCAAATCCTTACTCAGCTGCTTCATCCTATGAGAAAGGTGTGGACTTTAATGTCCAACTCCCAGATCCCCACTCGGCTGCCCAATTGTGGGACGAAGGCGTTGACTTCATGGTCCAACTTCCAAATCCCTACTCATCTGCTACATCGTATGAGGAAGCTATAGACTTCAATGTCCATCTTCTTAATCCTTACATGGCTACTACATCGCATGAGAAAGGTGCAGACTTTAATGCCCAACTTCCAATCCACCACTCGGCTGCTCCACTGTGGGACAAAGGCATAGATTACATGGTCCGACTTCCAAATCCCTGCTCATCTGCTACATCGCATGAGGAAGCTATAGACTTCAATGTCCAACTTCCAAATCCCTACATGGCTGCTCAATTGTTGGACGAAGGCATAGATTATATGGTCCGACTTCCAAATCCCTACTCATCTGCTACATCACAGGAGGAAACCGTGGACTTCAATGTCCATCTTCTAAATCCCTACATGGCTACTACATCGTGTGAGGAAGTTACAGACTTGAATGTCCAACTTTCAAATTCCTACATGGCTGCTACATCAGAGGAAGAAGGTGCAGACTTCAATGTCCGACTTCCAAGTCCCTACATGGCTGCTCCATTGTGGGATGAAGGCGTAGACTACAAGGTCCGACTACCAAATCCCTACAAGTATGCTACATCGCAGGAGAAAACTGTGGACTTCAATGTCCATCTTCTAAATCCCTACATGGCTAGTACATCGTGTGAGAAAGTTACAGACTTTAATGTGCAACTTCCAAATCCCCACTCGGCTACTCCATTGTGGGACGAAGGCATAGACTCCATAGTCCGACTTCCAAGTCCCTACTCATCTGTTACATCACGCAAGGAAGCTATAGACTTCAATGTCCATCTTCCAAATCCCTACACGGCTACTACATCAAATGAGGAAAGTGTAGCCTTTAATGTCCAACTTTCAAATTCCTACATGGCTGCTACATCAGAGGAAGAAGGTGCAGACTTCAATGTCCGACTTCCAAGTCCCTACATGGCTGCTCCATTGTGGGACGAAGGCGTAGACTACAAGGTCCAACTACCAAATCCCTACAAGTATGCTACATCGCAGGAGAAAACTGTGGACTTCAATGTCCATCTTCTAAATCCCTACATGGCTAGTACATCGTGTGAGAAAGTTACAGACTTTAATGTGCAACTTCCAAATCCCGACATGGCTGCTCCATTGTGGGACGAAGGCATAGACTCCATAGTCCGACTTCCAAGTCCCTACTCATCTGTTACATCACGCAAGGAAGCTATAGACTTCAATGTCCATCTTCCAAATCCCTACACGGCTACTACATCAGATGAGGAAAGTGTAGCCTTTAATGTCCAACTTTCAAATTCCTACATGGCTGCTATATCAGAGGAAGAAGGTGCAGACTTCAATGTCCGACTTCCAAGTCCCTACATGGCTGCTCCATTGTGGGACAAAGGCGTAGACGACAAGGTCCGACTACCAAATCCCTACAAGTATGCTACATCGCAGGAGGAAACTATGGACTTCAATGTCCATCTTCTAAATCCCTACATGGCTAGTACATCGTGTGAGAAAGTTACAGACTTTAATGTGCAACTTCCAAATCCCCACTCGGCTACTCCATTGTGGGACGAAGGCATAGACTCCATAGTCCGACTTCCAAGTCCCTACTCATCTGTTACATCACGCAAGGAAGCTATAGACTTCAATGTCCATCTTCCAAATCCCTACACGGCTACTACATCAAATGAGGAAAGTGTAGCCTTTAATGTCCAACTTTCAAATTCCTACATGGCTGCTACATCAGAGGAAGAAGGTGCAGACTTCAATGTCCGACTTCCAAGTCCCTACATGGCTGCTCCATTGTGGGACGAAGGCGTAGACGACAAGGTCCGACTACCAAATCCCTACAAGTATGCTACATCGCAGGAGGAAACTATGGACTTCAATGTCCATCTTCTAAATCCCTACATGGCTACTACATCGTGTGTGGAAGTTACAGACTTTAATGTGCAACTTCCAAATCCCGACATGGCTGCTCCATTGTGGGACAAAGGCATAGACTACAAAGTACGACTACCAAATCCCTACTCGTATGCTACATCGCAGGAGGACACTGTGGACTTCAATGTCCATCTTCTAAATCCCTACATGGCTACTAAATCGTGTGAGGAAGGTACAGACTTTAATGTCCATCTTTCAAATTCCTATACGCCTACTACATCAGATGAGGAAAGTGTAGACTTCAATGTCCAACTTCCTAATCCCCACATGGCTGCTCCATTGTGGGACAAAGGCGTAGACTACAAAGTTCGACTACCAAATCCCTACAAGTATGCTACATCACAGGAGGAAACTGTGGACTTCAATGTCCATCTTCTAAATCCCTACATGGCTGCTACATCATGTGAGGAAGGTGCAGACTTTAATATCCAACTGTCCAGCCACATCGGCGGAGCAGCGTCTCGAGTTCAACGTTCAAACCGAGACCAAGATAGAGAACATCAGCTGGTGGAGACAAATCATGCAAAAAATGATGGGGGCTTTCCACATCCGCTTGTATTAGTGGATCAATCTCCCTTTCTCCACCTCCCCCACCCTTATTCCTCCTTCCAGCCTCCTTGGCATGGTGGCTCAGTGATCAGCACTGCAGCCTCACAAAAACACCTCCACCTCTCTTGTGGGAAGTTTTCTGTGTGGAGGTCTGTGTTCTCTCCATGCATATAACAAAAGAAAACCAAGATACATCAAAACAAAAGAAGCAAAATAAATTTAAAAAAAATAAGCAAAAGAACCATTACACAAACTTTAGGCTAATTGAACACTCTAAATTATCCCCCAAAAGACTAAAACAACAACAAAATATAATACAATTAATAAAAAATTAAAGAAATTAATTAAAAAAAGATCGATTCAAAACACTTCGATATGCTTTTATGTTTTTTCCTTTTCAGCTAAAATCAGAACCAACTGTGACCTGGTCAAGTATGTTGATCGACTGGAAAGAGAACACCTCTGGAGGATTCTAAAGTGGAATGTCGAGCAACAGAACAGCAGAACTGTGAAAAATGTCACACTTCTTACCTGTAGACATTTATTAAATATCAAAACACATTATATTACAAACTACCTCTTTTTTTGAAACACATTTACATATATGCTTTTAGATTTTGTTTTTAAAAATCATGAAATCAGTAAGTTCAGTAGCTAAATACAACGCTGACAGACATTTATAGGCTTTAAGCTGATGTTTCATCAGTTGTGTAAAGAGTGTGAAACCCTGAGAAAAGTCATGGCACTCGAGTTGAAACAGATTCACAGATTAACAGGCAGCACCTTTACAGGGAGAGAAACTAAATACAATAAAATCCAGTGTGCAAAGTACAACAAGTTTAGAAGTTTAGTCAAATCAAGAGAACACAAGCCAACAGTTATACACAAAAGTAAAAATAATTATTTGTGACAAACCATATCTTCTAGGTTTTAGAGCATTCAGTGTGTTGTATCTCAGAAGTTTGGCCTTAGTTTGTAACTTAATACTATTTTACAAGCATGAGTCTTTAAAAAAAATAGCAGCTGGGCTTCAGAATGCACTGTGGAGATGAAATACTTTGCTTTGACACTTGTGTTAATAGAAAAAATCCCAGTCTGCAGAGGTGAAATGCCTCACTGTGAATTATTAGTGGTTTTTGACTTAAGTGCAAACAGTAACATAATTAGAAGCAACACTAGAAAGCATCAAACCAGCTGAATTATAGTCATTACAAAAAGACAATGACGACAGATCTTCTACACCAGCTGAGCAACGGTTAAAATGTCATTAAAATGTTTCATAAAAGTGGTGTTAGTTATCAAAAAGTCTGTGTTTTGTACAAAACCTTTCTATTTGAGGTCTGTATTGTCATTTATGTTTCATTTCTACTGATCAGCTCATGTGGGTGAAGTCCCAGCACTTGTCATGAGGATCAATGTTCTTCCAGACAATCTAAGTCTTTCTGGGTTCATTGGCAGCGGGAGTCTCCACAGGTCAAAAATCCCTCACCAAGATCTTTTCCTCTGGTTCTGATCCCAGCTCTGAGTGCAGCCTGCCTTCATACAGCGGCGATTAGAGAGTCCCGGGTTTATAGAAGCAGTGGTGTGTGTTCTCCTGCCGGCTCTGCCCGCTTGGTCAGCTGCCGCACCCGGGTCAGGAAGCGATTGGGCAGTGAGGGGAAGTGGTGGCTCGGGTCCAGAACGTTGGTCTTGCGACGCTCTTGTTCCTGCAGCCACATGAGGTACGGGCTGGGCGGGAAGAACGGCCGGGAGCGCTCGCGGTAGACCTGCAGGACGATGCCGCACACACCGAGCACCACCCACACTGTGATCATGACGTAGTCTGGTTGAAAGAAGACAAAAGGATAAAACTGTGTTGAGACAAGATCCATGACTTGAGTTTGTCAGCAGTACTTTTAAAAGTTAATATCTTCGATTCAGGTTCAGCTGTAAACTCACCAATGGTTTGGAACGGCACGTCGGTGAACGCTGCGCTGAAGTTGTTGTTGAGTAAGCGTTTGAGGATGTTCAGGGTGATGTAGGAGAGGCTGGTGTAAATGTAGGCGTTGACAGCCAGAACCACAGCATATGCACCGACAACGCCGCATGTGACGATGTTCCCCTGAAACACACCAAACAGTGTTTACTGTTTGTCTCATTTCAAAAATCACAGGCAGCATCGTGTATTTGTTTTCATGTAAATGTGTTCACATTATTTTACAATAGATCATTAAACCAAACTATTTATCTAAAGTGAGCAAACAAATTACTGAATGAACTTTTGTGTTTTTTAACCTCAGGGTAATTTCACTACTTTGACTTTAGAGCTCTTATCTTCGTTGTTATTTAGGTTGTATCTTGCTTTTTTGTTAGAACAGTCTGGGCTATTCGGATCTTCCATCATTTGATATGATAATACTTGCAGATTTTATTTATGAGCATTTATATCAAGGAAATTTAGTTTAGTTAATCCACTCAAGACCCATGCTTCCCAATCAGACATGAGAGCTGCGTTAATTGCGAAACTATTCATACCCCTGGCAAATTTTGACTTAATGTTACTTTTATTCAACCAGCAAGTTTTTTCCTCTTTGGAAATTGTACAGGCCTCTCCCAGAAGATAATAAGATGATTTACAAGAGACATCATTGTGGGAAAAAAATATTTCTCAGCTTTTATTTACATTTGAACAAAAAGTGGCATGTCAAAATTTGCCAGGGGAATGAATAACTTCGGGCTTGACTGTACGTAACTTGCCACTATCGAGTATGGAGTAAATGAATAATGCAATGTAAAGCGTCTTTGAGTGACCAGAAAAGCGCTATATAGAACCAATGCATTATTATTATTATTATTAATACTATATTTCCAGTTTAATTGCAATGGAAGAGTTTGGTAGATTTTTTTTCTAATAAAGGTCAATAATTATTTCTCATGATACCTGTATAAAATCCTAATGTGGTATTCAGCCACAAACCATTCAGGTTAAGTGTTGTTGGTTAAGTAACGCACAAATCCTGAAGCTGGCAGCAATGTAATGCAAGCTGTCATGAAACACAAAGAGTGTCTTCAGAAAACTTCATGTGACAATAAAATATTTTGTCTTTAGGAAACAGATCAGACTTTCCAGCAGTGATGGAGATCAGGATCCAACTGTGTAACCAGTGATTTCACTGTGGCTGATAAACTGGGACTCTATGTGACAGCTCACCTGTCTGAGGTGAAAGAAGGTACACAGTGTCATTGTACTGTTGTCCCAGATCTTCACCAGTCCTGTGTGTGTTGAGGAAACACAGCAGCAGAACACATACAAGCACCTCCAAAGAGAGAGGATTTACACACATGTGGGAAAACACAGCAGTAACTTATTTACCATCTTTATCTTTGGAGGTGCTCGTATGTGTCCAGCTGCTGTCTGATGCTGCAGGTATTTAACAAACTCAGAGCAAAAACTCCTAAAACAGGTGTTTGTATAAAACAGTGATTTGTTTACACTGTTACTGTTAACACTATCATTTCCAAACTCCACAGTCTGCGCCTAAACTCAACTATCTGTAACTGAACCCTGGACTTCCTGACCAACCATGTCCAGACTGTCAGGTTAGTAAAGCACACATCCTCCACTTTCACGCTGAACCTTAGTGTTCCACAGGGGTGTGTATGCAGAGCCCTCTCCTGTAAACTCACCCGTGACCATCTGCCTATTCAGGCAGCAAGGATCACTGTTAAGTACAACAGGCATGTGCACGATTTCTAACAATGAGTGAGCGCACAGAGATGAGGTACGGAAACTGACAGCCTGGTGTTCAGCGAACAATCTCATTCTCAACAACAAGAAAACAAAAAATATGTTGTGGACTTCAGGAGGATGATGAGAACAAACTCTAGCATAGCCCTCGTTGATGGTGACGGTCTGGAGAGAGTCTCTAGTTTAAGAATCCTGAGGACTCACATCACTGAAGAACTCTCTTGATCCATACAAACCTCCACAATGATTGGAAGTATCAGCAGTGCCTCTTTATCCTCAGACAGCTGAGGAGAGTCATTGTGCCACAGAGCCGTCTGGTCGACTTCTGCAGGTGTACTGTGGAGAGCACCTTAACATACTGCATCACAACATGTTTTATTCCACCTCCACCAAGAAGGACTAGAAGGCTCTGCAATGGCTCATTTAAATAACCCAGATCATTATTGGGACTCTGCTGCCATCTATTGGGCACATTTACCAGAGCCGGTGTAAGAGCAGTGCCTCCAGTATCACCTGTGACCCAACACATCACCTCATCCTGACACTCCCCTCAGGAGATACAGGACAGCACACACACAAGTAACAAAACTGAGAAACAGCTTTATCCCTTGACTGTTTAACTGCTGAATATGACAGACTCATCACCCTCCACCCTCACACAAATACACTCTGAAACTGGCTGACTAGACTGTTCACGCTGTTCATATTTGTGATTTACTTCATAACATGTCTTTTCTGCTACCACACCTAGCACTGTAAGCACTGCGCTTTTATATATTAACTTACAACATGTCTTACTGTTTTTGTCTGTATTGAGAATGTCTTTTAATGGATTCTCTTTGTTTTGTACTTTTTTTTTTATCTTGGGGTTTGAGAGGTTACCAACCCAATGAGACCCAGAGGATACATTCAACAAAAACACATAAATAGGACTTTTAATGTCACTGTTCCCAGGTCCAAACCAGCTGTTTGATCTGCAAGCAGGTGGCCATGTTTAAACCCTGTCAACAGAACTATGTGTCAGAGGACAGTTGGATCCTACCAAACTTCTGGAGCAGGTTAGTCTTCAGGTGCATCTGAGCTGTGGTTCCCATTCATGAAACAGAAAGTTGTTGAATCTTCTGTGATTGTCTGGAAGGCTTGCAGGAAACTCCTGTTTCTCTTTATATCTCTGCTCCCCTGGATTTCAAGTGAAAAGGCTCCAACTCAAAGACCTGACCTGTAAGGATCACAGTCAAATTACAGTTAGGCCTTAAGTCAACCTATGGACACTACTGATCACAGAACAAAGCTTCAGTGAAATTAGCCTAATGTTCCACTGTAATTCAGTTGTACAACTGCCTCGTTAAAAGCTCACTAAAAACAGCTCTATCCATGAGAAATGAAAACCACAGCCATTAGTTTCATGCAGCTAATACATAAAGCTGCAGCTCCTTTAAGGCACCAATATTAGCTCATGCAGCTTTAACCAACATAACAGGAAAGTTACACAGAAAAGAAGACTGACAAACACTCCAGTATACACAACATGTATATTTCGTAACTTTCCCAACTCTCAACAGTCTGTTAGACCGCTAACACCATTGGCATGAGTGAACGTGGATTAGCCGTTCGGCTAACGTTGTTAGCTCGCTAATGTACCTAGCACAAGTCAACTCGGTTAAAGATACCGAAGTTTAGCATAGCGGCTAGCTGTCATGCTAGGAGTTAACTCACCAGAGCAAAGTATCACGTATTAGCGGAGAAAACAGCGTCAGATCTCTCTAGACTCTGGTGAAAAACAACAGGTGTCCAGGTCCTCTGGGCTCCGCCATCACAAACTCAACAACGGTTCGCTGTCGGAGTCTCAGCTCTGTTTCTCTGTGACCTTTAACCAGCGAACAGACCGAACCAAACAGTCTTACAGGTTACAGTGAAGTAAAGCCACATGAACCACTGACTGCTCATCAAAGTCATAAAACAAATGATCATTTACTATTATTTTTTAATATCTATGAAATGTCGACATCGAAGTTGTTTGGATTTGAGTCTCATTTTTGATTTCAACTTTTTGACGTTTGGCTGAATGTGGGCGGAGCATGTGTCTCCTTTGTTGCCTAGCAACCACATCAAAGGAAACATCTTCGAACGTGACGTCATCATCAATAAAGGCGCAATTGTTATGACATCTTTGATGATGTCACTGCAAGGCTCAGAAAACTTATAAATACCAGCAGATTCAGGCAGTAAGACACTCGTCAGCAAACAGAACAAAGGTCAACAACTTCGTGGAAAACACTTAACAACCAGCTCAAAGACATACACTCTTAACAAAACAAGACACTCGTCAGCAAAACCATCTCGTCTTAATTCTCGTTAAGGAAGGACAGACACTCCGCAGAAAACAAGACATTCGTCAACGAAATCACCTTGTATACGCACTCGTCTACAACAACTATCAACATGGCAAGGAACCTTGGCATAACTAAAGGAAGCAGACTTGGCAATTGCCACATGGTGGAGGAGATCCTCGGAGAGGGCGGCTTTGGTGTTGTAGCCAAATGCTGCAATACAGAGACCAACAAAACACTAGCAATCAAGGTCAATAAGAGCGAGGAAGGCGTTCTAGAACAGGCCATAGAAGAGATTGCCATCTTAAAAAGGCTGCAGTGTCTTGACCGAGACATTTGCAACATTGTCAATTGGGATGGCTTTTTTTTCGACAAGGAGAAGATCTGCATTAGCTTTGAACTCCTTGATCAAAGCCTGCATGACTACCTGATGGAGCAAGACACCCAGCGTCTTACAATGGGAGAGCTGAGGCCAATATTGCACCAGCTGGCCACAGCTCTTCACTATCTGCATTGCATTGATGTAATACACGCAGATCTTAAACCAGTCAACATCATGGTTGTGGACCGCCATCAGCACCCAATTAAAGTCAAAATCATTGACTTTGGCCTGGCATGTTTAGCGTCAGAGGTCGAACAAGGTGACCGTAGGGGGACTTTGTCATACAGGGCACCAGAAATGTCTCTCGGAGTGCCATTCAGTCATTCGTTTGACATGTGGGCTCTGGGTCTAATAATGGCAGAGCTGGCTATGGGTTGTCGACTGTACCAGGGCAAGTCGGACTACGATGTCCTTCGGTTCATCGTAGAAACCCAAGGCCAGCCACCTGATGATGTACTGGATCATGGGGTGTACACTCAGGATTATTTCTATGCTGATAACTATGGCACACCACGCTGGAGATTTAAGACTCCAGATGATATGTATAATGAGTATCAATTCCGTGCATCAGAGACCAGGAGCATCAAACTCCGTTCTCTTGATGACATTGAGCAGAATATGGAGGAACACATGGACCGCAAGATGTTGGTCAGTGTAATAAAAAGTATGCTGATCCTTGATCCACGTAATAGGATCACAGCTCAGGAGGTTCTGGAGCATCGATTCTTTGCTCCAGGCCTACCTCAGGGCCCCTCAAGAGAGACTGGGATAGACATGGTACACATAAACGACCAAGAAAGATATCCAACTCCCCCCCTAATTGTTACATCGTCGGATGAAGATATATACTTCGGACTTCCAAATCCTTACTCAGCTGCTTCATCCTATGAGAAAGGTGTGGACTTTAATGTCCAACTCCCAGATCCCCACTCGGCTGCCCAATTGTGGGACGAAGGCGTTGACTTCATGGTCCAACTTCCAAATCCCTACTCATCTGCTACATCGCATGAGGAAGCTATAGACTTCAATGTCCATCTTCTTAATCCTTACATGGCTACTACATCGCATGAGAAAGGTGCAGACTTTAATGCCCAACTTCCAATCCACCACTTGGCTGCTCCAGTGTGGGACAAGGGCATAGATTACATGGTCCGACTTCCAAATCCCTGCTCATCTGCTACATCGCATGAGGAAGCTATAGACTTCAATGTCCAACTTCCAAATCCCTACATGGCTGCTCCATTGTTGGACGAAGGCATAGATTATATGGTCCGACTTCCAAATCCCTACTCATCTGCTACATCACAGGAGGAAACCATGGACTTCAATGTCCATCTTCTAAATCCCTACATGGCTACTACATCGTGTGAGGAAGGTACAGACTTTAATGTCCAACTTTCAAATTCCTACATGGTTGTTACATCAGAGGAAGAAGGTGCAGGCTTCAATGTCCGACTTCCAAGTCCCTGCATGGCTGCTCCATTGTGGGATGAAGGCGTAGACTACAAGGTCCGACTACCAAATCCCTACAAGTATGCTACATCGCAGGAGGAAACTGTGGACTTCAATGTCCATCTTCTAAATCCCTACATGGCTAGTACATCGTGTGAGAAAGTTACAGACTTTAATATGCAACTTCCAAATCCCCACTCGGCTACTCCATTGTGGGATGAAGGCATAGACTCCATAGTCCGACTTCCAAGTCACTACTCATCTGTTACATCACGCAAGGAAGCTATAGACTTCAATGTCCATCTTCCAAATCCCTACACGGCTACTACATCAAATGAGGAAAATGTAGCCTTTAATGTCCAACTTTCAAATTCCTACATGGCTGCTACATCAGAGGAAGAAGGTGCAGACGTCAATGTCCGACTTCCAAGTCCCTGCATGGCTGCTCCATTGTGGGACGAAGGCGTAGACGACAAGGTCCGACTACCAAATCCCTACAAGTATGCTACATCGCAGGAGGAAACTATGGACTTCAATGTCCATCTTCTAAATCCCTACATGGCTAGTACATCGTGTGAGAAAGCTACAGACTTTAATGTGCAACTTCCAAATCCCCACTCGGCTACTCCATTGTGGGATGAAGGCATAGACTCCATAGTCCGACTTCCAAGTCACTACTCATCTGTTACATCACGCAAGGAAGCTATAGACTTCAATGTCCATCTTCCAAATCCTTACACGGCTACTACATCAAATGAGGAAAGTGTAGCCTTCAATGTCCAACTTTCAAATTCCTACATGGCTGCTACATCAGAGGAAGAAGGTGCAGACTTCAATGTCCGACTTCCAAGTCCCTGCATGGCTGCTCCATTGTGGGACGAAGGCGTAGACTACAAGGTCCGACTACCAAATCCCTACAAGTATGCTACATCGCAGGAGGAAACTATGGACTTCAATGTCCATCTTCTAAATCCCTACATGGCTAGTACATCGTGTGAGAAAGCTACAGACTTTAATGTGCAACTTCCAAATCCCCACTCGGCTACTCCATTGTGGGACGAAGGCATAGACTCCACAGTCCGACTTCCAAGTCCCTACTCATCTGTTACATCACGCAAGGAAGCTATAGATTTCAATGTCCATCTTCCAAATCCCTACACGGCTACTACATCAAATGAGGAAAGTGTAGCTTTTAATGTCCAACTTTCAAATTCCTACATGGCTGCTACATCAGAGGAAGAAGGTGCAGACTTCAATGTCCGACTTCCAAGTCCCTACATGGCTGCTCCATTGTGGGACAAAGGCGTAGACTACAAGGTCCGACTACCAAATCCCTACTCGTATGCTACATCGCAGGAGGAAACTGTGGACTTCAATGTCCATCTTCTAAATCCCTACATGGCTACTAAATCGTGTGAGGAAGGTACAGACTTTAATGTCCAACTTTCAAATTCCTATACGCCTACTACATCAGATGAGGAAAGTGTAGACTTCAATGTCCAACTTCCAAATCCCCACATGGCTGCTCCATTGTGGGACAAAGGCGTAGACTACAAGGTTCGACTACCAAATCCCTACAAGTATGCTACATCACAGGAGGAAACTATGGACTTCAATGTCCATCTTCTAAATCCCTACATGGCTAGTACATCGTGTGAGAAAGCTACAGACTTTAATGTGCAACTTCCAAATCCCCACTCGGCTACTCCATTGTGGGACGAAGGCATAGACTCCACAGTCCGACTTCCAAGTCCCTACTCATCTGTTACATCACGCAAGGAAGCTATAGATTTCAATGTCCATCTTCCAAATCCCTACACGGCTACTACATCAAATGAGGAAAGTGTAGCTTTTAATGTCCAACTTTCAAATTCCTACATGGCTGCTACATCAGAGGAAGAAGGTGCAGACTTCAATGTCCGACTTCCAAGTCCCTACATGGCTGCTCCATTGTGGGACAAAGGCGTAGACTACAAGGTCCGACTACCAAATCCCTACTCGTATGCTACATCGCAGGAGGAAACTGTGGACTTCAATGTCCATCTTCTAAATCCCTACATGGCTACTAAATCGTGTGAGGAAGGTACAGACTTTAATGTCCAACTTTCAAATTCCTATACGCCTACTACATCAGATGAGGAAAGTGTAGACTTCAATGTCCAACTTCCAAATCCCCACATGGCTGCTCCATTGTGGGACAAAGGCGTAGACTACAAGGTTCGACTACCAAATCCCTACAAGTATGCTACATCACAGGAGGAAACTATGGACTTCAATGTCCATCTTCTAAATCCCTACATGGCTAGTACATCGTGTGAGAAAGCTACAGACTTTAATGTGCAACTTCCAAATCCCCACTCGGCTACTCCATTGTGGGACGAAGGCATAGACTCCACAGTCCGACTTCCAAGTCCCTACTCATCTGTTACATCACGCAAGGAAGCTATAGATTTCAATGTCCATCTTCCAAATCCCTACACGGCTACTACATCAAATGAGGAAAGTGTAGCCTTTAATGTCCAACTTTCAAATTCCTACATGGCTGCTACATCAGAGGAAGAAGGTGCAGACTTCAATGTCCGACTTCCAAGTCCCTACATGGCTGCTCCATTGTGGGACAAAGGCGTAGACTACAAGGTCCGACTACCAAATCCCTACTCGTATGCTACATCGCAGGAGGAAACTGTGGACTTCAATGTCCATCTTCTAAATCCCTACATGGCTACTAAATCGTGTGAGGAAGGTACAGACTTTAATGTCCAACTTTCAAATTCCTATACGCCTACTACATCAGATGAGGAAAGTGTAGACTTCAATGTCCAACTTCCAAATCCCCACATGGCTGCTCCATTGTGGGACAAAGGCGTAGACTACAAGGTTCGACTACCAAATCCCTACAAGTATGCTACATCACAGGAGGAAACTGTAGACTTCAATGTCCATCTTCTAAATCCCTACATGGCTGCTACATCATGTGAGGAAGGTGCAGACTTTAATATCCAACTGTCCAGCCACATCGGCGGAGCAGCGTCTCGAGTTCAACGTTCAAACCGAGACCAAGATAGAGAACATCAGCTGGTGGAGACAAATCATGCAAAAAATGATGAGGGCTTTCCACATCCGCTTGTATTAGAGGATCAATCTCCCTTTCTCCACCTCCCCCACCCTTATTCCTCCTTCCAGCCTCCTTGGCATGGTGGCTCAGTGATCAGCACTGCAGCCTCACAAAAACACCTCCACCTCTCTTGTGGGCAGTTTTCTGTGTGGAGGTCTGTGTTCTCTCCATGCATATAACAAAAGAAAACCAAGATACATCAAAACAAAAGAAGCTAAATAAATTTAAAAAAAAATAAGCAAAAGAACCATTACACAAACTTTAGGCTAATTGAACACTCTAAATTATCCCCCAAAAGACTAAAACAACAACAAAATATAATACAATTAATAAAAAATTAAAGAAATGAATTAAAAAAAGAGCGATTCAAAACACTTCGATATGCTTTTATGTTTTTCCTTTTCAGCTAAAATCAGAACCAACTGTGACCTGGTCAAGTATGTTGATCGACTGGAAAGAGAACACCTCTGGAGGATTCTAAAGTGGAATGTCGAGCAATAGAACAGCAGAACTGTGAAAAATGTCACACTTCTTACCTGTAGACATTTATTAAATATCAAAACACATTATATTACAAACTACCTCTTTTTTTGAAACACATTTACATATATGCTTTTAGATTTTGTTTTTAAAAATCATGAAATCAGTAAGTTCAGTAGCTAAATACAACGCTGACAGATCAGTTGATCAGTTGTCTAAAGGCTGAGTGTGAAACCCTGAGAAAAGTCATGGCACTCGAGTTGAAACAGATTCACAGATTAACAGGCAGCACCTTTACAGGGAGAGAAACTAAATACAATAAAATCCAGTGTGCAAAGTTCAACAAGTTTAGAAGTTTAGTCGAATCAAGAGAACACAAGCCAACAGTTATACACAAAAGTAAAAATAATTAATTGTGACAAACCATATCTTCTAGGTTTTAGAGCATTCAGTGTGTTGCATCTAAGAAGTTTGGCCTTAGTTTGTAACTTAATACTATTTTACAAGCATGAGTCTTTTTAAAAAAAAGCAGCTGGGCTTCAGAATGCACTGTGGAGATGAAATACTTTGCTTTGACACTTGTGTTAATAGAAAAAATCCCAGTCTGCAGAGGTGAAATGCCTCACTGTGAATTGTTAGTGGTTTGTGTGCAAACAGTAACATAATTAGAAGCAACACCAGAAAGCATGAAACCAGCTGAATTATAGTCATTACAAAAAGACAATGACGACAGATCTTCTACACCAGTTGAGCAACGGTTAAAATGTCATTTAAATGTTTCATAAAAGTGGTGTTAGTTATCAAAAAGTCTGTGTTTTGTACAAAACCTTTCTATTTGAGGTCTGTATTGTCATTTATGTTTCATTTCTACTGATCAGCTCATGTGGTAGAAGTCCCAGCACCTGTCATGAGGATCAATGTTCTTCCAGACAATCTAAGTCTTTCTGGGTTCATTGGCAGCGGGAGTCTCCACAGGTCAAAAATCCCTCACCAAGATCTTTTCCTCTGGCTCTGATCCCAGCTCTGAGTGCAGCCTGCCTTCATACAGCGGCGATTAGAGTCCCAGGTTTATAGAAGCAGTGGTGTGTGTTCTCCTGCCGGCTCTGCACGCTTGGTCAGCTGCCGCACCCGGGTCAGGAAGCGATTGGGCAGTGAGGGGAAGTGGTGGCTCGGGTCCAGAACGTTGGTCTTGCGACGCTCTCGTTCCTGCAGCCACATGAGGTACGGGCTGGGCGGGAAGAACGGCCGGGAGCGCTCGCGGTAGACCTGCAGGACGATGCCGCACACACCGAGCACCACCCACACTGTGATCATGACGTAGTCTGGTTGAAGGAAGACAAAAGGATAAAACTGTGTTGAGACAAGATCCGTGACTTGAGTTTGTCAGCAGTACTTTTAAAAGTTAATATCTTCGATTCAGGTTCAGCTGTAAACTCACCGATGGTTTGGAACGGCACGTCGGTGAACGCTGCGCTGAAGTTGTTGTTGAGTAAGCGTTTGAGGATGTTCAGGGTGATGTAGGAGAGGCTGGTGTAAATGTAGGCGTTGACAGCCAGAACCACAGCATATGCACCGACAACGCCGCATGTGACGATGTTCCCCTGAAACACACCAAACAGTGTTTACTGTTTGTCTCATTTCAAAAATCACAGGCAGCATCGTGTATTTGTTTTCATGTAAATGTGTTCACATTATTTTACAATAGATCATTAAACAAAACTATTTATATAAAGTGAGAAAACAAATTATTGAATGAACTTTTGTGTTTTTTAACATCAGGGTAATTTCACTACTTTGACTTTAGAGCTCTTATCTGCATTATCATTTAGGTTGTATTTTGCTTTTTTGTTAGAACAGTCTGGGCTATTCAGATCTTCCATCATTTGATATGATAATACTTGCAGATTTTATTGATGAGCATTTATATCAAGGAAATTTAGTTTAGTTAATCCACTCAAGACCCATGCTTCCCAATCAGACATGAGAGCTGCGTTAATTGCAAAACTATTCATACCTCTGGCAAATTTTGACTTAATGTTACTTTTATTCAACCAGCAAGTTTTTTCCTCTTTGGAAATTGTACAGGCCTCTCCCAGAAGATAATAAGATGATTTACAAGAGACATCATTGTGGGAAAAAAATATTTCTCAGCTTTTATTTACATTTGAGGAAAAAGTGGCATGTCAAAATTTGCCAGGGGTATGAATAACTTCGGGCTTGACTGTACGTAACTTGCCACTATCGAGTATGGAGTAAATGAATAATGCAATGTAAAGCGTCTTTGAGTGACCAGAAAAGCGCTATATAGAACCAATGCATTATTATTATTATTATTAATACTATATTTCCAGTTTAATTGCAATAGAAGAGTTTGGTCGATTTTTTTCTAGTAAAGGTCAATAATTATTTCTCATGATACCTGTATAAAATCCTAATGTGGTATTCAGCCACAAACCATTCAGGTTAAGTGTTGTTGGTTTAGTAACGCACAAATCCTGAAGCTGGCAGCAATGTAATGCAAGCTGTCATGAAACACAAAGAGTGTCTTCAGAAAACTTCATGTGACAATAAAATATTTTGTCTTTAGGAAACAGATCAGACTTTTACAATAAAACACTTTCCAGCTGTGATGGAGATCAGGATCCAACTGTGTAACCAGTGATTTCACTGTGGCTGATAAACTGGGACTCTCTGTGACAGCTCACCTGTCTGAGGTGAAAGAAAGTACACAGTGTCATTGTACTGTTGTCCCAGATCTTCACCAGTCCTGTGTGTGTTGAGGAAACACAGCAGCAGAACACATACAAGCACCTCCAAAGAGAGAACATTTACACACATGTGGGAAAACACAGCAGTAACTTATTTACCATCTTTATCTTTGGAGGTGCTCGTATGTGTCCAGCTGCTGTCTGATGCTGCAGTTATTTAACAAACTCAGAGCAAAGACTCCTAAAACAGGTGTTTGTATAAAATAGTGATTTGTTTACACTGTTATTGTTAACACTATCATTTCCAAACTCCACAGTCTGGGCCTAAACTCAACTACCTGTAACTGGACCCTGGACTTCCTGACCAACCACGTCCAGACTGTCAGGTTAGTAAAGCACACATCCTCCACTTTCATGCTGAACCTTAGTGTTCCACAGGGGTGTGTATGCAGAGCCCTCTCCTGTAAACTCACCCGTGACCATCTGCCTATTCAGGCAGCAAGGATCACTGTTAAGTACAACAGGCATGTGCACGACTTCTAACAATGAGTGAGCGCACAGAGATGAGGTACGGAAACTGACAGCCTGGTGTTCAGTGAACAATCTCATTCTCAACAAAAAGAAAACAAAAAAATTGTGGACTTCAGGAGGATGATGAGAACAAACTCTAGCACAGCCCTCATTGATGGTAACGGTCTGGAGAGAGTCTCTAGTTTAAGAATCCTGAGGACTCACATCACTGAAGAACTCTCTTGATTCATTCAAACCTCCACAATGATTGGAAGTATCAGCAGTGCCTCTTTATCCTCAGACAGCTGAGGAGAGTCATTGTGCCACAGAGCTGTCTGGTCGACTTCTGCAGGTGTACTGTGGAGAGCACCTTAACATACTGCATCACAACATGTTTTATTCCACCTCCACCAAGAAGGACTAGAAGGCTCTGCAATGGCTCATTAAAACAACCCAGATCATTATTGGGACTCTGCTGCCATCTATTGGGCACATTTACCAGAGCCGGTGTAAGAGCAGTGCCTCCAGTATCACCTGTGACCCAACACATCACCTCATCCAGACACTCCCCTCTCCGGCAGGAGATACAGGACAGCACACACACAAGTAACAAAACTGAGAAACAGCTTTATCCCCTGACTGTTTAACTGCTGAATATGACAGACTCATCACCCTCCACCCTCACACAAATACACTCTGAAACTGGCTGACTAGACTGTTCACGCTGTTCATATTTGTGATTTACTTCATAACATATGTCTTTTCTGCGACCACACCTAGCACTGTAAGCACTGCGCTTTTATATATTAACTTACAACATGTCTTACTGTTTTTGTCTGTATTGAGAATGTCTTTTAATGGATTCTCTTTGTTTTGTACTTTTTTTTGTCTTGGGGTTTGAGAGGTTACCAACCCAATGAGACCCAGAGGATACATTCAACAAAAACACATAAATAGGACTTTTAATGTCACTGTTCTCAGGTCCAAACCAGCTGTTTGATCTGCAAGCAGGTGGCCATGTTTAAACCCTGTCAACAGAACTGTGTGTCAGAGGACAGTTGGATCCTACCAAACTTCTGGAGCAGGTTAGTCTTAAGGTGCATCTGAGCTGTGGTTCCCATTCATGAAACAGAAAGTTGTTGAATCTTCTGTGATTGTCTGGAAGGCTTGCAGGAAACTCCTGTTTCTCTTTATATCTCTGCTCCCCTGGATTTCAAGTGAAAAGGCTCCAACTCAAAGACCTGACCTGTAAGGATCACAGTCAAATTACAGTTAGGCCTTAAGTCAACCTATGGACACTACTGATCACAGAACAAAGCTTCAGTGAAATTAGCCTAATGTTCCACTGTAATTCAGTTGTACAACTGCCTCGTTAAAAGCTCACTAAAAACAGCTCTATCCATGAGAAATGAAAACCACAGCCATTAGTTTCATGCAGCTAATACATAAAGCTGCAGCTCCTTTAAGGCACCAATATTAGCTCATGCAGCTTTAACCAACATAACAGGAAAGTTACACAGAAAAGAAGACTGACAAACACTCCAGTATACACAACATGTATATTTCGTAACTTTCCCAACTCTCAACAGTCTGTTAGACCGCTAACACCATTGGCATGAGTGAACGTGGATTAGCCGTTCGGCTAACGTTGTTAGCTCGCTAATGTACCTAGCACAAGTCAACTCGGTTAAAGATACCGAAGTTTAGCATAGCGGCTAGCTGTCATGCTAGGAGTTAACTCACCAGAGCAAAGTATCACGTATTAGCGGAGAAAACAGCGTCAGATCTCTCTAGACTCTGGTGAAAAACAACAGGTGTCCAGGTCCTCTGGGCTCCGCCATCACAAACTCAACAACGGTTCGCTGTCGGAGTCTCAGCTCTGTTTCTCTGTGACCTTTAACCAGCGAACAGACCGAACCAAACAGTCTTACAGGTTACAGTGAAGTAAAGCCACATGAACCACTGACTGCTCATCAAAGTCATAAAACAAATGATCATTTACTATTATTTTTTAATATCGATGAAATGTCGAGATCGAAGTTGTTTGGATTTGAATCTCATTTTTGATTTCAACTTTTTGACGTTTGGCTGAATGTGGGCGGAGCATGTGTCTCCTTTGTTGCCTAGCAACCACATCAAAGGAAACATCTTCGAACGTGACGTCATCATCAATAAAGGCGCAATTGTTATGACATCTTTGATGATGTCACTGCAAGGCTCAGAAAATTTATAAATACCAGCAGATTCAGGCAGTAAGACACTCGTCAGCAAACAGAACAAAGGTCAACAACTTCGTGGAAAACACTTAACAACCAGCTCAAAGACATACACTCTTAACAAAACAAGACACTCGTCAGCAAAACCATCTCGTCTTAATTCTCGTTAAGGAAGGACAGACACTCCGCAGAAAACAAGACATTCGTCAACAAAATCACCTTGTATACGCACTCGTCTACAACAACCATCAACATGGCAAGGAACCTTGGCATAACTAAAGGAAGCAGACTTGGCAATTGCCACATGGTGGAGGAGATCCTCGGAGAGGGCGGCTTTGGTGTTGTAGCCAAATGCTGCAATACAGAGACCAACAAAACACTAGCAATCAAGGTCAATAAGAGCGAGGAAGGCGTTCTAGAACAGGCCATAGAAGAGATTGCCATCTTAAAAAGGCTGCAGTGTCTTGACCGAGACATTTGCAACATTGTCAATTGGGATGGCTTTTTTTTCGACAAGGAGAAGATCTGCATTAGCTTTGAACTCCTTGATCAAAGCCTGCATGACTACCTGATGGAGCAAGACACCCAGCGACTTACAATGGGAGAGCTGAGGCCAATATTGCACCAGCTGGCCACAGCTCTTCACTATCTGCATTGCATTGATGTAATACACGCAGATCTAAAACCGGTCAACATCATGGTTGTGGACCGCCATCAGCACCCAATTAAAGTCAAAATCATTGACTTTGGCCTGGCATGTTTAGCGTCAGAGGTCGAACAAGGTGACCGTAGGGGGACTCTGTCATACAGGGCACCAGAGATGTCTCTCGGAGTGCCATTCAGTTATTCGTTTGACATGTGGGCTCTGGGTCTAATAATGGCAGAGCTGGCTATGGGTTGTCGACTGTACCAGGGCAAGTCGGACTACGATGTCCTTAGGTTCATCGTAGAAACCCAAGGCCAGCCACCCGATGATGTACTGGATCATGGGGTGTACACTCAGGATTATTTCTATGCTGACAACTTTGGCACACCACGCTGGAGATTTAAGACTCCAGATGATATGTATCATGAGTATCAATTCCGTGCATCAGAGACCAGGAGCATCAAACTCCGTTCTCTTGATGACATTGAGCAGAATATGGAGGAACACATGGACCGCAAGATGTTGGTCAGTGTAATAAAAAGTATGCTGATCCTTGATCCACGTAATAGGATCACAGCTCAGGAGGTTCTGGAGCATCGATTCTTTGCTCCAGGCCTACCTCAGGGCCCCTCAAGAGAGACTGGGATAGACATGGTACACATAAACGACCAAGAAAGATATCCAACTCCCCCCCTAATTGTTACATCGTCGGATGAAGATATATACTTCGGACTTCCAAATCCTTACTCAGCTGCTTCATCCTATGAGAAAGGTGTGGACTTTAATGTCCAACTCCCAGATCCCCACTCGGCTGCTACATCGCATGAGGAAGCTATAGACTTCAATGTCCATCTTCTTAATCCTTACATGGCTAGTACATCGCATGAGAAAGGTGCAGACTTTAATGCCCAACTTCCAATCCACCACTTGGCTGCTCCACTGTGGGACAAAGGCATAGATTACATGGTCCGACTTCCAAATCCCTGCTCATCTGCTACATCGCATGATGAAGCTATAGACTTCAATGTCCAATTTCCAAATCCCTACATGGCTGCTCCATTGTTGGACGAAGGCATAGATTATATGGTCCGACTTCCAAATCCCTACTCATCTGCTACATCACAGGAGGAAACCATGGACTTCAATGTCCATCTTCTAAATCCCTACATGGCTACTACATCATGTGAGGAAGGTACAGACTTTAATGTCCAACTTTCAAATTCCTACATGGTTGTTACATCAGAGGAAGAAGGTGCAGGCTTCAATGTCCGACTTCCAAGTCCCTGCATGGCTGCTCAATTGTGGGATGAAGGCGTAGACTACAAGGTCCGACTACCAAATCCCTACAAGTATGCTACATCGCAGGAGAAAACTGTGGACTTCAATGTCCATCTTCTAAATCCCTACATGGCTAGTACATCGTGTGAGAAAGTTACAGACTTTAATGTGCAACTTCCAAATCCCCACTCGGCTGCTCCATTGTGGGACGAAGGCATAGACTCCATAGTCCGACTTCCAAGTCCCTACTCATCTGTTACATCACGCAAGGAAGCTATAGGCTTCAATGTCCATCTTCCAAATCCCTACACGGCTACTACATCAAATGAGGAAAGTGTAGCCTTTAATGTCCAACTTTCAAATTCCTACATGGCTGCTACATCAGAGGAAGAAGGTGCAGACTTCAATGTCCGACTTCCAAGTCCCTGCATGGCTGCTCCATTGTGGGACGAAGGCGTAGACTACAAGGTCCGACTACCAAATCCCTACAAGTATGCTACATCGCAGGAGGAAAGTATGGACTTCAATGTCCATCTTCTAAATCCCTACATGGCTAGTACATCGTGTGAGAAAGTTACAGACTTTAATGTGCAACTTCCAAATCCCCACTCGGCTACTCCATTGTGGGACGAAGGCATAGACTCCATAGTCCGACTTCCAAGTCCCTACTCATCTGTTACATCACGCAAGGAAGCTATAGACTTCAATGTCCATCTTCCAAATCCCTACACGGCTGCTACATCAGATGAGGAAAGTGTAGCCTTTAATGTCCAACTTTCAAATTCCTACATGGCTGCTACATCAGAGGAAGAAGGTGCAGACTTCAATGTCCGACTTCCAAGTCCCTACATGGCTGCTCCATTGTGGGACGAAGGCGTAGACTACAAGGTCCGACTACCAAATCCCTACAAGTATGCTACATCGCAGGAGGAAACTATGGACTTCAATGTCCATCTTCTAAATCCCTACATGGCTGCTACATCGTGTGTGGAAGTTACAGACTTTAATGTGCAACTTCCAAATCCCGACATGGCTGCTCCATTGTGGGACAAAGGCATAGACTACAAAGTACGACTACCAAATCCCTACTCGTATGCTACATTGCAGGAGGAAACTGTGGACCTCAATGTCCATCTTCTAAATCCTTACATGGCTACTAAATCGTGTGAGGAAGGTACAGACTTTAATGTCCAACCTTCAAATTCCTATACGCCTACTACATCAGATGAGGAAAGTGTAGACTTCAATGTCCAACTTCCTAATCCCCACATGGCTGCTCCATTGTGGGACAAAGGCGTAGACTACAAAGTTCGACTACCAAATCCCTACAAGTATGCTACATCACAGGAGGAAACTGTGGACTTCAATGTCCATCTTCTAAATCCCTACATGGCTACTGCATCATGTGAGAAAGGTACAGACTTTAATATGCAACTTCCAAATCCCCACTCAGCTGCTTCATTGTGGAACGAAGGCATAGACTCCATAGTCCGACTTCCAAGTCCTTACTCATCTGTTACATCACACAAGGAAGCTATAGACTTCAATGTCCATCTTCCAAATCCCTACATGGCTACTACATCAGATGAGGAAAGTGCAGACTTTAATGTCCATCTTCCAAATCCCAACATGGCTGCTCCATTGTGGGACGAAGGTGTAGACTACAAGGTCCGACTACCAAATCCCTACTCCTATGCTACATCGCAGGAGGAAACTGTAGACTTCAATGTCCATCTTCTAAATCCCTACATGGCTGCTACATCATGTGAGGAAAGTGCAGACTTTAATATCCAACTGTCCAGCCACATCGGCGGAGCAGCGTCTCGAGTTCAACGTTCAAACCGAGACCAAGATAGAGAACATCAGCTGGTGGAGACAAATCATGCAAAAAATGATGGGGGCTTTCCACATCCGCTTGTATTAGTGGATCAATCTCCCTTTCTCCACCTCCCCCACCCTTATTCCTCCTTCCAGCCTCCTTGGCATGGTGGCTCAGTGATCAGCACTGCAGCCTCACAAAAACACCTCCACCTCTCTTGTGGGAAGTTTTCTGTGTGGAGGTCTGTGTTCTCTCCATGCATATAACAAAAGAAAACCAAGATACATCAAAACAAAAGAAGCAAAATAAATTTAAAAAAAATAAGCAAAAGAACCATTACACAAACTTTAGGCTAATTGAACACTCTAAATTATCCCCCAAAAGACTAAAACAATAACAAAATATAATACAATTAATAAAAAATTAAAGAAATGAATTAAAAAAAGAGCGATTCAAAACACTTCGATATGCTTTTATGTTTTTCCTTTTCAGCTAAAATCAGAACCAACTGTGACCTGGTCAAGTATGTTGATCGACTGGAAAGAGAACACCTCTGGAGGATTCTAAAGTGGAATGTCGAGCAATAGAACAGCAGAACTGTGAAAAATGTCACACTTCTTACCTGTAGACATTTATTAAATATCAAAACACATTATATTACAAACTACCTCTTTTTTTGAAACACATTTACATATATGCTTTTAGATTTTGTTTTTAAAAATCATGAAATCAGTAAGTTCAGTAGCTAAATACAACGCTGACAGACATTTATAGGCTTTAAGTTGATGTTTCATCAGTTGTCTAAAGGCTGAGTGTGAAACCCTGAGAAAAGTCATGGCACTCGAGTTGAAACAGATTTACAGATTAACAGGCAGCACCTTTACAGGGAGAGAAACTAAATACAATAAAATCCAGTGTGCAAAGTACAACAAGTTTAGAAGTTTAGTCGAATCAAGAGAACACAAGCCAACAGTTATACACAAAAGTAAAAATAATTATTTGTGACAAACCATATCTTCTAGGTTTTAGAGCATTCAGTGTGTTGTATCTCAGAAGTTTGGCCTTAGTTTGTAACTTAATACTATTTTACAAGCATGACTCTTTAAAAAAATAGCAGCTGGGCTTCAGAATGCACTGTGGAGATGAAATACTTTGCTTTGACACTTGTGTTAATAGAAAAAATCCCAGTCTGCAGAGGTGAAATGCCTCACTGTGAATTATTAGTGGTTTTTGACTTAAGTGCAAACAGTAACATAAGTAGAAGCAACACCAGAAAGCATGAAACCAGCTGAATTATAGTCATTACAAAAAGACAATGACGACAGGTCTTCTACACCAGTTGAGCAACGGTTAAAATGTCATTTAAATGTTTCATAAAAGTGGTGTTAGTAATCAAAAAGTCTGTGTTTTGTACAAAACCTTTCTATTTGAGGTCTGTATTGTCATTTATGTTTCATTTCTACTGATCAGCTCATGTGGGTGAAGTCCCAGCACCTGTCATGAGGATCAATGTTCTTCCAGATAATCTAAGTCTTTCTGGGTTCATTGGCAGCGGGAGTCTCCACAGGTCAAAAATCCCTCACCAAGATCTTTTCTTCTGGTTCTGATCCCAGCTCTGAGTGCAGCCTGCCTTCATACAGCGGCGATTAGAGAGTCCCGGGTTTATAGAAGCAGTGGTGTGTGTTCTCCTGCCGGCTCTGCCCGCTTGGTCAGCTGCCGCACCCGGGTCAGGAAGCGATTGGGCAGTGAGGGGAAGTGGTGGCTCGGGTCCAGAACGTTGGTCTTGCGACGCTCTCGTTCCTGCAGCCACATGAGGTACGGGCTGGGCGGGAAGAACGGCCGGGAGCGCTCGCGGTAGACCTGCAGGACGATGCCGCACACACCGAGCACCACCCACACTGTGATCATGACGTAGTCTGGTTGAAAGAAGACAAAAGGATAAAACTGTGTTGAGACAAGATCCATGACTTGAGTTTGTCAGCAGTACTTTTAAAAGTTAATATCTTCGATTCAGGTTCAGCTGTAAACTCACCGATGGTTTGGAATGGCACGTCGGTGAACGCTGCGCTGAAGTTGTTGTTGAGTAAGCGTTTGAGGATGTTCAGGGTGATGTAGGAGAGGCTGGTGTAAATGTAGGCGTTGACAGCCAGAACCACAGCATATGCACCGACAACGCCGCATGTGATGATGTTCCCCTGAAACACACCAAACAGTGTTTACTGTTTGTCTCATTTCAAAAATCACAGGCAGCATCGTGTATTTGTTTTCATGTAAATGTGTTCACATTATTTTACAATAGATCATTAAACCAAACTATTTATCTAAAGTGAGCAAACAAATTATTGAATGAAGTTTTGTTTTTTTTAACCTCAGGGTAATTTCACTACTTTGACTTTAGAGCTCTTATGTTCGTTATTATTTAGGTTGTATCTTGCTTTTTTGTTAGAACAGTCTGGGCTATTCGGATCTTCCATCATTTGATATGATAATACTTGCAGATTTTATTTATGAGCATTTATATCAAGGGAATTTAGTTTTAGTTAATCCACTCAAGACCCATACTTCCCAATCAGACATGAGAGCTGCGTTAATTGCTCTGGTCTGTAATCATGCTTTTATCACACTGTGTCTATTTGTCCCAAACACGTGTGCTCATTTAGGGTCACATTACTTACGGTTACTATATGTGTTAACTTTCATGTGATAACATTTTTCAAACTTTTAATCTTGCTGTTCATCAGTGTCATTCATGATAGGACCACCAGATGACACCAAAGTAAACAACTTTAAACTTCTACACATGCCGCTGTGGACTGAAGTGTCCAGTTGGTTACCTCTCTGGGCCAGCGCACAAAGAAGAGCGGAACAATGACCATAAAGCAGCAGAACGTCACCCAGAAAACCAAATCTGAACGCCTGAAAATGTCGAGGTCGCCTGGAGAGAGACCACAACACAAACACTTAAGAGGTTAAACAAAGGCTGCTTCTTGACTACTGAAGAGTCATGTAACACATAACAAGGCAGATTTTTGACAAACCTAGTGGAGTGAAGAGGACAACGGAGGCGGTGAGGAAGCCGAGCATCAGGCCAACCACGACGACACAGGCCATGACTGAACCAAAACGCCACCAGCTCATCACCAGGGCGACTCCGCCCACCACGCCCACCACTGCCGACAGGGCCAGACGGACTGCAGAGACAGACGGACACTGTAACTCTTACTGTTGGACGACAGGCAGTTTTTAATACTACTGTAGAGACACCGATGTTGGACATTGTAGCACTAAAGACATGAACAAAAACTTACTGTCATTGTCCAGGTCAGTGGTCCGAGTGATCAGGACGAAGAAGAAAAACGCTGCAAAGCTAAAACCCATACAGAACAGCTCTGCATGACAGGAGGAGAAAACAGAAGGGAAAAGAAACAGAGAAAAGAAAAGCCAAACTTTAGACATGACATTCATTTTTTTCTCACAGGCTCTACAGACATGTTTTGATCTGATTACTCCACACAAACATCACTAATGCTCCTGAAAATTCAGCTCCTGGAACTGGATGAAACCACATGCTCTGGATAAAAGACTTTTCCCCAGAAGGAGATGTACTGCATCACACCATCAGTCATTTTCTGATTTATCAGAACTATTGGCAGCAGTGGCAGACCACAGTCATGGGTTCACTTTGGAACAAATACATTTAAGCATCACGCGCAAAGGAGACCACATGAGATGCAGGCTGCTGCTGGAACCCAAGAAACTCACTTTCTGACATCTATCTGACATAAACTCTACCAACAGTCATAACGTACATGGGACTGAGGATGTGTACCACACCTCTGTGTTGTGCTGCGTCAGCTTCACACCAGAGCTCTGCATCTGTTTGAGGCCTTTCAGGTTTCTATAAGGAAGTTCAAATTTCCAAACACAAATTCTGGCCCCACTAATCTATTCTGTTGAGTCTGACAGAACTGTGACTGTTAAAAAAAGATAAGAGACTTAACAGTTTCATTTTGGAGGGAAAAGGAGGAGTTTTAGGCTTAGGACTAGGAAGACAATGAGTCAGCTCTTACTGGACCAATGCAGTGTCACATTAACACTAATAATATTTTCAAACAGGGTAATGAAGATGCTGAAATACTTAATATGAGTTCAAAACCTTCCTCAACAGCTTCAACTCTGGTCTTTAGTGTTGTAGTCTTGAGCTTTAATGCTGCATTGGTGAGTCAATATGCTCTCATTCGACCAAATTCAACAACCCTCTGCGTTAGTTTCAAAAGAAGGAAAGCACTACAGCAACAACCTTTCACAATTAATCTGATATTTTTTACTAGTCGACTCCAAACTAATCAAACTCATGTCAAAGAAGTCGTTGGACATCCATTTTGTTTAGACAGATGGCTAAAAAGTCGAGTGTAAACTTCAGTTTGTATATCACAGCTCAACAACCAAACATGACAGAACTACTAAACACATTACACTACCTTATGTGCATTAAGTGGTTTGTGTGCTGGCATCACCAGGTAATATAAGCTCTACTTATAATTACGTTTATTTCTAAGTCATTTAAGCTAATAAAGCTAGCAGATAGAGAGCACTAGGTGCACTGTGGCACATTTAGTTTTTCTACAGATAATATGCAATAGCCTGTCACACGAAACACCTTAAACTTTGTCCCTAAGCTTGACACCTAACTATTCTTTAGCTGAGGGACTAACCTAAGAGTGCTGCACAAAATCCCTTAAAATGTCAAAATTTTAAGGCAGTTAACCAAAAGAGGTTATACAGCGGTAAAATTCTATAGTTTCCATGAGGACAATTTGCTTGCACTGGGGCTTGGGGTACCTGTTATTACCTCACAAAGTTGCCCTATAGATCCTATATGTCCTACGACAGGAAAATATGATACCTTTGAAGGAATACAGTAAAAGAAAGCACATACTAAAAAGCAAATGTGAAAAAAAACAACAAATGTGGGAGGAAATTGCAACAAAAATGAATTCAAGATGTCTTGAATCGTTCACTCTCTTTACTTACTGCCATAAAGTTGCATAGGGATGGGAACTGATAAGATTTTTACGATTCCGATTCCATTTTCGATTCTGCTCAACGATTCAGTTCTTTATCCATTCTCATTGACGTGCTAATGCTGTCGCTGCTACTGGGTTGAGATTCACTCAAGCGGATCGAAAACGCGACATTCATTCAAAGATGTCGCATGTTGTGTGTGCAAATGTTTCTGCATATTGGTAGTATTTACTCCCTTTGATCAAATATCCACTTTGCAAGTATTGCATGTTGTCCTGTTATTTTCCTTTCTCGTGAATGTAACCAAACTTTCGAGCGTTTGTGCCACTTGGGTGCCATGTTTCCTGCTGACTGCACTGGTGAATGACGTCGCCACACACACTGTGTAGCTTGCATAAGCTACGCAACGTGTGTGGTGACATCATTTGCGCCCACTGGAATCGATAAGGGAATCATTTGCAAAACTGGCAAATGATTACAAGGAACTGAAACACTGGGAACTGGTTCTCAACAAGAACTGGTTTTCGATTCCCATCCCTAAAGGTGAAGATGTTCAGAGGTACTTTAAGTGTATTTCCTTTGTTTGATTGCTAAGGTGTTTTGTGCAACAGTTTGACTAACTTTAAGGGATTCCTTAAGTATAAGACCAAGATAAAGAGAAACTACAGGGACACTGAAGGGTGTTTTGTGCAACAGATTTGAAATGAATTAAACTTTAACCTCAAAGGAGAATCATGAACTAAGGTGTTTTGTGCAACTGGCACCAGATTTCCCCCCCCCCACAACTAACAGATTGGTTAAAGTGTAGGTATGATTTTAGCCAACCAAGCTTTCTTCTGTTGACTACATACCTTGCTGTCTCCATGTTCACTGACACAAACAGAGAAAAACACTTTGCTGAAATCACCAACGGTTTGTGTCACAAGTTTGTCCCGTGATCATTTGGGTTTAATATTTGATTTTACAAATCAGACAAAACCTATTGTGTAAACTGTGCTTTCAACTCACTAAAATGTCCCCTGGTGGTAGTAGTTACACTATAAAATGAAATAATAGTAACGCATTGGGGTAATGTAATAACAAAATCACATGAAGCAGTGTCGAACCACTCACCACATTTGAAGAATCGGTGACCAAAGAAGCAGACAAACAGTCCTGCCAAGCCAGTGATGGTGAAAAAGATTTTGGTCGATACTTTTCCTGCAAATAAAATAAAGCAAAAAAGATGCTACCACTAGAAGACACATAAAGAGATTTAATCTTGTCTTTACAGAATCTGTCAAGGCACTGTTAAGTTTGCAGTGTCACAAGATTTTGCTCTGTAAAAATGACTAAATCCATAACATTATTTAATTGCAAGGTTTTCAGAGAGGACAAAGTAAATGTCTTTTTCAGTGTGCACTAGATGTCGAATGCAAATACTTTAATAACACAATAAGTCTTTTCTGAGCCACACGAGAGCTCACCAAGTGTGTGACAGTTGTCCAGAGTGGAGGTAAAGCTGCAGGCGTAGGTGTGGACGGGCACGTAGGAGGCCGAGGTGTTCAGCAGCGGGTCTCTGACGATGACTGAGTAGATGACGCCCTGCCCGGGGATGGAGTTAAACACCACCCTGGTCATGTCTGTTGACAGCAGCATCATGACCTGCAGGGAGACACGGTGGGTGAAAATCCACACACTTTGTCCATGTTCGTTTTACTAAAGCTCAGCTGAGGTATTAAACTGCTGAACAGTTTAACATCACGTCCATGCTGCCTACCCGTCTGCCGTTCTTCATCACGCCCTGGATGTCGGCCGCGGCTTGTATGGCGTTGAACAGGCTGCGCTCCGACAGGTCGTTCTCAGGCAGGAAGTACTGGTAGACGTCATACCGTAGCCGCCACCGTGTGTTGGTTGCCGTCGATTGATCACAGGCTGGAGGAGTTCCACCTCTGGCAGAGAGCAGGGACAATAAAGTCAGATCAAACTACATTTTTTACAGTCTGTAAAGTTGTTTTCAGTTTTGCGTGTTTTTCTCCAGTGTGGTTTACAATGAGAGAAACAGTAACTTGGGCACGTGTGCTTCAAGGTTGTAAACAGAAAATGTTTTTATAAGTCAGTCAAGTGACAATAGTTCTAGGCTCTTATGAATTTAGAGAACAGTGACAGGTACGCTTCTTTGTTTTGCACTGACAGAAGTTAGTTTAAAGTTTTAGTTTGACTACTGAGCAATGAGAAAAGCAATTTTCCATTGTGAGGTTGAAAGACAGCAAAGTTCACTTCAGCTTGACATTGGCACGACTCAGAAAGCAGCTATAGAAGACTACTGACACATAAGAATTTGAAACCATTTCGCCCAGGAGTCAAGGCTTCATTTTTGGTTTCCTACAAAACCTAAATGCTCATTACATTCTATACACCTTGTTTTCCTCTGTGCATTGCATTGTGGGACATAAAACACGTTCATACTCCTCAGATGGTCCTATTTCACAAGTTGGGAAGTTGTTGTTGAAACTGCACTTGTGCACTTCTTTGCTTTTCAGTCTGAATGTGGGAGCAACATAAAACAGAAGTGTTGTTTTTTATTGCTCAGAGCGTTGAAACAACACGTGGTAACCTGCTTCCAGTATTTATGTGACAACAACCAGTGACTTGTTATCAGGGTTACTGCTTATAAATAACTCTTCTAACTAATCTAGGTAGCTCTATGTGGACGGCAGCAAGTGGCTATGAGCTAACAGCAAATTACAAATTAAACGTTAATGACAAATTTGATAAGCCATATGTGAATTTACACTATTAATCAAAGGTTTTTACGATGAACCAAACACACACTTTCGTCTTTGTTTCTATAGTTTTCTACTGATATCAAATCAGCAATTAAAGTTTTCTGGCTTTCTGAGTCGTCAGGTTTCCCATTTTAATGTGCCGCTGATAAAGACTATTATCCCATGACGCATTGCACAAAAGAAAAGACAGAAACTGCTTACAGCTTCAAAAATAAAGAATTGTAAATAGACACAACAGAGCTCTTAGAAGGCCCCAAAATATAAAGAAACAGTATTAAACCTTATGAAAAACAGAAACCCAAACCATGCAGCTGGACCAAAATGGCTTCACTGGTACACAATGATCTACTGCTATTTTTGGCATCATCTCCATATTTACGTAATGCTGTTACTCCAAATAAGCTGGACACTACCTTTTTGGAGCTAAAATTTACTTCCTACACTGTTAAAGCCAAGAAAAGTACATTTCTTGTATACTGACAGACCATTCTATGACTATATGTATACAGCACAGTACTGAATTCATGCACAACAGCATGTACAAACCAGTATTCTTAATTTTCTTTATTTTTCAGATTCATAACTGTACACTTTTAAACCCTTGTTAGAATCTGCATGCAGTATACAAATGTAACGAAGCCATGACTTGGTTCTTAGAGGGAGGTCACCAGGTGGACGCATCACCTGATACAGCGAGAAATTATTCCAGTCAGACATGTCCAACAAGAAGAGTCTCTAATACGTTGCCTTAAGTGAACTGGGCAGCAGCCAAAGGTGGTAAACAGAGTTATTAGTATTTCCAGTCTAGCCACTGTGGGTAATGAATCAATAACTAAATCTGCTGTATTACATGCACACTGTTTGGAATTTCCACAAAGCCCACAAAAAAGTGAGACACTGTCTGACAACTGGCAATTCACCCAGAGGAAATTAAGTAGCATTCAGGGGCAGTGGGTTGTTTCTTCACATGCCTGCAATAATGCCCCTTGAAATATTTTGTGTAGCCGGACCAAAACAGCAATCCTAACAACAAATTGAAAGCTGCTGGCACTGACTTTTTCTTCTAAAAACACTTTCAGAAAAAAAAACTTGACAAAGTCTGTGCAGCAGCAGATTTAGCAGGAAATGACTAAGTGAATGGGGTTGTCTCAGGCGCCTTTGTCACACGGATGTAATGTAATATGTCTCACAGCAGTGGGGAGGCTGCGCGTGTGTGACAGAGAAAGCGTGATTTTGCTTGTGAGCCAATAAACAGCGAGGCGGTTAGACGACGGCTCCCAGCAGATGTGATCTATGCACATAGTTGTTGGTGCCTTCGGCTGAACAGGCTGAACAGGAAATTGAGTAAACAATGCCAGTCAGTGTAGTGTGCTACCTCTCATATCCTAAATTTGCCGGCGCAAAACGGATCGTGGTCTCATAGAGGTTGTAGTGGATGTAGATGTTTGGGTCGATGTCCAGGTTGAACTCTGTGTTGCAGGCTCCAGGGACCGGGTCTGAAACACAACAAATTCATTATCAGATGCTGCATAGGACATATTAGGCCGACACAAGACAAAAGGACTCCTTTGAGGCTCAGTGGCATCCTCGATGACTCGTTACAAGGGTGTTTCAACAATCAGTGCCAGCGCTCACTTATGATCCGCATCACTTTCCTCTAGTCAAAATCACAGTGAAACGGCAGTTCTTTAGCCAGTGGTGAAAGTTGCTCTGCTTTGGTTTTGCAGAAACAGTTCATAAACAATAGCGTGCAACTTCCTTGTTTCAGACTTCTTATGTAACACACAAGTTGAGTGAAACAAGACAGAAGAGAGTCACTGACATAATTTGCAATGGCCTCGCATCAACATCCTAAGAGGGGTTAAAGGGTTACCGGTGCTGGAGTAGGGGAGGATGACCCCGGTGCCGGCCACAGTGTCACCATCAGGAGAGGACAGGAACAAGGAGAGGGACGTCTGGCTTGGCTCGAGAGCCGACAGGAGCCCTGAGTCCACTGCCGTCAGAGAGAAACCCATGCCCGGCATCTAAAGCAAACAGGAATATATATGTAAGCACATTTAGAATAATACATAAAAACATACAGAAAGTATGATCAAACAAAACAGTAAGAAACAAGAGTTGACAACAAAGCCAGTGGCTCTGTGAGACAACACAGTGATGCTTCAGCTAAATGAAGGTTTTTACAGCTTGGTGGAGAAGTTTCAGCTAGAGCCAAAATGATAAGAACATCTATCCATCCATCCATCCATTATCTATACAACACTTAATCCTCTGTAGAGTCGCGGGGGGCCTGGAGTCCATCCCAGCTGACTTAGGCGAAGGCAGGGGACACCCTGGACATGTCGCCAGCCTATCACAGGGCCACACATAGAGACAGAAAACCAAACACACCTACGGACAATTTAGAATAATCAATTAACCTCAGCATGTTTTTGGACTGTGGGAGGAAGCCGCAGTACCCAGTGAAAACCCACACATGCACAGGGAGAACATGCAAACTCCACACAGAAAGATCCCAGGCGTCCTAACCGGGACGTGAACCGGGGATCTTCTAGCTGTGAGGCGACATTGCAATTAGGTTTCAATTGGGAATAAAAAATAGTTAACTTTGTAAATTGGGGTTTTAATTTACTCAAGCATAACAGACATTTTCGTTTCTCAAATGTTTGGAAAAAGAGGCTGCAGGAACGTCATTCATTTCATAGATATTTGTTCATAAAACAAATCCCTGCATAAGTCGAAATGTTGACCTGATAATGAGAAAACATTAACTGATCAAAGACACTGCTGTTCACGCTACAGGGATCAAAAGTGTCACAAACTTTACGGCAATCTATTGAAATCTGTGGCGACATTTCACTCAAAAGCAAGAACATCAAAAGACTGCTTGCAGGAATTTTCACGGTGGCTCTGGAGGAAAAATTATGGAAGTCATCAGACATTTTCTCTGAGCAGCATGAACTTCCATGCAAAGAATATCACACATTAACTGAGGATGAGCCGGTCCTCTTGCAGCTAACCTACAAAGATATTTTCTCTGCTGAAAACATCACAACATAGTCTTGTTTCGTGGATTAGTGTGTCATTAACTTGCTGGGGATTATGATTCACTGGAGTCTACAGTCTGAAAACAGTGAAACGTTTCAACAGCTCAGCTTAAGATAAGCTCGACAAAAATGTTCATGTCTGTCTAGAAATAACTGGAAAGAACACAGTTAATGAACAACTCATGCTCTAATACTGAATTAATTCCATTCATTGATAGAGCCAGAAGTATTCCAAAGGTTTAAAGATTTACCTACTTTAAGTTTCTCAGGTTTTTATATACATCAACTCATTCCCTAAAATGTATTTAGGCTGGAACTAAGGCCTGATTACTTATTTCTCTGTACCACAGAGCTTCTTTGTTGTTCAGAAACTATTAAGAGAAGTAAGAAGACTTTATATTGAATATCCAGCTGCCAAAATACTCACTATGGACCAAATACATACAGCTGAAAACAGTCTAACAAATGTAGCATTTACATCTTTTTGAGTCACAACTGTGGAAAACTGCAGTGCCCAGATGGTTACTAAACCTTTTCTAAAAATTCATATCTGTGACTATTTAAAAAAAAGTAATCCAGGCTTTATTCAGATCCAACTCCAAAGCTGTTGTTTGAGCCACCGGCAAGGAAGGGGGGCTGGAAAGTGTTAAGACGTGGACCAGTGAATTATTGGTTTTGGTGTTTTGTGTGGGATTTGTTGACAATGAGAAACATCCCTAATAGAGCTGTTATGAAATGACATGCTCGCTACACAATTATCAAGGCCAAAAGAATCCACAATAAGGATATTATCACAATATCTATGGAGAATTTGAAAAATAAAAAAGTATCAGTCAAAAAAACCACCAACTTCACCTTTGTTTACTGTGTTTTGTCTGTTTTAGGCAAAAACACAAGTGTACTGATAACTACTATACTACTATAGTGACAAGTGTACTGTGTGTTGGGCTGCCGGTGGATTATTGACAGTTGTCATCAATGGCAGTGTATCACAACACCTCCAATCCCAAAAAATAACTTTAAGATGGTATTGGATTAATATCTATTTTATTGAAAAACGCGTACATTTTTGTGTTCAATTCAAAGCCACACTTCTTTAACTTTCTAAATCTCTGTTTCCTTGACTGCTGGATGAGTCAACAACTGAAGCGTGTCACGCAGTCCACCACATCCTGAACTGCTGAGCTCAGAATTCACATGAATTAGTTGGCAAACAACACATCATATGTCACTGAAACACATTTTTTTTAGGAATAAAATGCAAAAAATGCCCCTTACTAAAACTTACTATACTATTAATTGTAACAGACAGCGGATGGAGAAGATCCAGGGAGCAAGACTGAATATTGTTGTTTGACAGGCTTGGCAGTGTGCAAGCACTGTGCCCACATACCATGACACTCAGTCCGCCTGCTCATATAATAACTGCATTGTGTAATACAAGTCTTGTTCAGACAGACGCTGCTAGAGTGGGCAGAGAAACTCCATTACTGTGGTTTCCATTCAGTTTATCGAATACGCCACAGAACTAAAGCAGCTCTAAAGCATTGAAATCACAAGAGAGTCAATGATTTACAGCTTGGCATGACTAATTATTAGTGACCAATGGAAAAAAGTCTGTGCTCAGTTTATGAAAACACTTCCAGTTTTCATTTAACATGTTCAACTTTATCTGGTTGATTTATATTAACGAATAAAATCCTCTGGTTCTTTACTTCTGGATTTGTTGAAAGAATCAGAAGGAGAGAAAGAAATGGAAAGTTGGTACAGACACTGGTAGCCATGATGGAAGATAAAATAAACAGACATAAACAAGGATCTTGTGGTTTACACTCTCAGTGAGTCACAGTGATAAAAGTAAAGAAAAAAAGGAAACAGGTATGAGAAAGTAAACAGTCTAAACGAAACTGACTTCACTTTCTTATATTAACCTCTCTGAATTTCTGTTTAAAAGCACACTTCTTTTGGTTCCCTTGCAGGTTGTTGTTTTGGTGCTTGCTGGTGGTCTGCTGCACATTAGCCTCTGATTTAAAACAACAGCCACCTCTGTTTTTGGGACTGATGTTTTCTAATGCTAGGAAAAGACTCCAGTCACATGGATTTGTTTTCCTTTCTCCTGTTTTCCACTGTTTCCATCATCAATAAAGCTGAAATAAATCAGTCTCGACGCCCATGTGTGCTGCCTGGACCCAAACCGAGCTGTCTCCTGGGACTACTGGGACCGACGCCAGGAGTTTTTCCCCCCAGAGGGCCGCCCTGTCTGCCGCTCATGACCAGTGGACTGTAGATCAGCTGACTGCGACTTCTCTCAGAGGGTCAGACGACCTTGCTCACAAAGCCCCGTTCATTAATCAGAGGTAGAACTAACTGCCTGCTCATACACTAAGACACATGCCTATAATTTTACAGTTTACGTTGCATTTTTACTGTCTTCACGGGACACTAATAGAATGACTCAATCAAGGATATATACAATCAGAAGGACGTGATTTATTTCAAAGTCTTTCAACGCAGACACATCCCAAACTTTTACTGGTTCTTTTCAACACGTTTAGAACTGAAGCCACTTCTAGTGCAATGTCATGCTCAGTGTATTCCTCAGACCACAAAGAACACTCCAAAGAAGCAGCTAAACAAACATGGAGAACAGACTGTGTGTTAACATTAACCGCCACAACATCCTTTAGTTTCACAGTGGTTTGAGCATGTGGACTGGCTAACAGCACAATATGCTACTTACAAACACTGAACTACATGAGTTTTCTCTGTACAGGCTGTATCAGCCACTGAAGTCCCTGTCAACTTTCAGTTCACCGCTGAGATTAATCAGCCACTGGAAGAACAAATATTTGTCTACAGCTCCACACAGGAATCTGGGAAAAAAAACACTCATTCATTCTTCTTCAAGTAAGCAAATATGTCCACTGTGTAACTGCGTTGTATTTGATTAGGTGGCTTACACGACTTAATGACAAGTGTGTGCAGAAAAGTAACAAGTCAGAAGATCAGTTCCTTCTCTACAAATTCAATCAAGAATGCACAATCAGAAAATAAAAAACTTCAAAAACAGGAAATTAAAAAACGACCCACGGACCAAACTTGATTTTGATACTTAATCTGTCCAATTTAAGTGACTGGGAAGTACCTGACTTGGTCCTGACTGCAGATACGCTGGGGAGACTTTTCAAACCATACAGCAACATACATTCTACTGCAACTACTCAGAAGTTGCTTCATGAAATTTTTCCTCATCTGGTGTCTATATATTATAAGTACTTCCAAGGGGCTTCTCACATAACAAAAAACTGATTTGTCTGCCGATTATCTGTCACAGGGGCTACTGTAAAAGTCAAAGCTGTAGACAGAATGTTCATAACACATGTATAACAATCAGCACATCCAGCTTGTTACTGACAATCACCATTAACTTAACACTACGAAACTACTAATGTCACACTATGAGGAAGGTCAGCACTTTCTCACCCTTGTGTAGGAGAGTGTGGCGTTGCGGTGCTGCGTGTGGAACTGCAGAGTGATGAACGTGACCTCCGGAGAGATCCTGGACACGACGGCCTGCACCGTCTCATTCTGCGAGACGCTCACATTCTGAAATGTCCCCGGCAGGAAAATCACCCGGTCTGAGACAGAAAAGGAAAAGTAAGATTTATTCCAATAACTTGTACAGCTGATCGTCTGCTACAGTGTCACGATACACCCTGAGCTATGTTTTCATGCTATGCATAACAGCTGGTTACGAATACATGAGCCACTTTACAGAAAACTTAAAACATAGAAATAGATGAACACCCAAATTAGTCAAGAAAACTTAACACAGTCTACAAAACTTGACATTTCAAAGGGAGGTTTTTCTAAACTATTTTCTGCATCTTTGGTCAGCAGGGAGCCTCCACGACATTAGAGGTCAGCAATAGTAAAGGCAAGTTTAATTTGATAAAGGTAAAGATGTTAAGTTTGTTTTCTTGTTTCAGTCAATCTAGGTTACAGAGGAGAAGAACAGTAACTGACTGTGGCTGACACAAGGCAACATACTATAAAATGCACAATCCCTGACATCACAGATGTGTTGGCATTTGGTGCCAAGCCAAGAAGGCAACCGAAAACCAGGTCAGCAGCGCATCAAAGAGGGGTCTTACATAAAAGGATGAATGAAGGCACGCTTCCTGTGTCAGTGTGCTACACCATAATACTTGCGTTCTATCAGTGCTTGGTGAATTGGTTATGGCTGTCGACAAAAGAAACACTTTGTACACATTGCTAATTTTATAAACAGTTCTCATATTTACAAGAAAAATTGTCCCCGCTTTCCTCAGAATCAGAATCAACTTTATCGGCCAAGTTTGCACACGAAAACTTTGCTCTCTATGTACAGTAATCGGACAAAAAAGTACTAAAATAAGGTAAAAAAATAAAAATAAGAACAATATAAATACAAACATAAGCATCCATAAACAGCAGCATTTACAGTGTGTGTGCAAAGTGGCAGGGTTATTGAGGTAACAGCATTTATCTGAAAACCATCCGACTGGCCCAGATTAGCAAAACACATCTTGCTCTTATTATCTGTGTATATCAGTGCTGAGTTGTCTTATCTTCTTTTCTATTTCATAAGCTGCTAATTATTCATTACCAGTGGATGTAATAATTTGACTGCCTATCTGAGTAGAATCTGCAGAAAAGCACTAACTCTTGCGCAAAGCCATGACCTGTTTAAACGGTCACACTGCACAAGAAATGATCCAGCAGTTAAATCTGATATGCATGAGGCTTAACCAATGAATAGAAAGGACTGCAATGACTATTCAATTAACAGTGCCATTCTAAAACATCTGCCAATAGCAAACACCTGCATTTCATGATGCAAATGTTTCATACCAACTGCCACTCATCATGCAGCATATATCACTGGGTTCTCAGCTCTGATTCTTATCACTTATGAGACTGAGCTTTCCTCGCTGCTTATCTCTGACTGATTTTATGGGTCTCATGGTTTTAGAATGAGAGTTCACTCATAGCTGCTTTTAATGTTGACAGTATGTTGGTGCAAAGTGCACAAACAAGCCTACATACTGTTCAGCATATTATAGGAAGCCCTACTCTGCTTAGATCATATGTATGGTCTTATTGTATTTGTACAATTGCTAATGTCTAAAACATTTGCTTGTTTCTCACACAAACAGGGAGAATGCTAAGTATTAAAGCTAATGCCTTGTAGATCTGTTGCAGGTTACACGTGTTCACTGATCCAGACTGTTGGCAGGTCAGACTCCAGCTCAGTGACCTGCTGCCTTGATTTTTTTTTAAAAAAGTAACAAGCGGACAAATGTGAGCAACAAGTGGAAATTAACATTTACAACAAGCACCTGAGTTTATTTTATGATAAAATAAGTTCCTCAACCTGCTGCCCTGATTTTTTTTTTTTACAAGCAGACAAACGTGAGCAACAAGTTGAAATCACCATTCACGACGAGCACCTGAGTTTATTTTATGAGGTTTTTTTTATTTTACTGACCCTGCTGCCTTGATTTTTTTTTACAAGGAAACAAGCGGACACACGTGAGCAACAAGTTGAAGTCATCATTTAATGTGCACCTGGGTCTATTTTAGGATTAAAAAACTTACTAAACTTACATCAGCTGTGATGAGGACTACAGAAAAATCTAGATGTTATTGCTGTGCTATTACAGTTTACTTATGTTTTGACTGAACGATTCAATCCATGTTGCGAAACTGCAGAACAGAAGGTTGAGTATAACGTGTGCTTGTCATCTGAACTTGCTGTTGTTGACATCAGGCTGAGTATTGACTGAGCACACAGGATGAGTTCTGTAGAGGTTAGATGATGTAAAATTAACTTGTTGATATTTCTATTTAAGTTTGAGTAGAGCATCTTAATCTTATTCCTTCAATTCCCCATTAACTGCAAACAGCTCATGTAATACCACAACAAATACCACTGTCCTACATTTAGATGGACATTGACAAAGTTAGCTCAAAAGTAGGATATCCTATTACTGTCCTCATATGTAAATCACAGATTTTTTAAAAAAAATGGATTGACCAATATCAACTGAAAATATATAGAGGACAAAGCCTACTCTCAAAACTCAAATACAGCTGCAACGATTAGCTGTCAGCTATTAAAAGACGAGCTAACTATTTAATCGGTTCGAGATATTTTGTAAGAAAAAGTCTAAATTTACTGATTCGAGATTGTTCACTGATTCGACCATATTCTTCAAGTAATCTATTAGCTGTGAAGGCATTCAGTTTATTGTCATAAATGAGGACAGGAACCAGAATTTACATACATACATACATATAAAATGTAAGAAGCTGGAATAATAACATGTTCAGTTAGTTAGCTAAACCTAGCTAAACAGTGACAAGTACATTGTCACTATACAGTATTTAAGAACCTCACGTTGACTTGACGGACCTACAAACGCTGCAAATACACAGCACTATTTTTTTAAAATCAGTTTTAAACATTCAGACGGTTACATTTAAAAAAACAATAATAAAGAAAAGTCAAATCACAACATTGCTAGCTGGTATCGTTACTCACTTTCTACTTGGGTTTGAACTTCACACACCAACAGCAGCAGCAGCAGCGGACAGCGACTCCAACGAGACATTTTCCTCTGCTTCGTTTAGCTCCCAGTTAAATGCTTCTATCTTGCAGTCAGTCAAATTTCATCATTTGTAAACTCTCAGCTTCCAGATGTTGGGGAGCAGAAGTCCCTGCAAACTAAAGTGCAACATGCTTGGCTGAAGTGAAAGGTTTTCCTAGACAGGATCCTCACTCCCTCTGCCGCTCTGACGGCTCAACGGTGGCTGTCGCGAGAATCTCGCTCCTAGTCCCGCGACATCTCATCCTAAATCAAAGCTGCCCAGCAACAACTAAATGTGATTGGAGAACTTTTCCAGCAGCACTTTATTTTCATTACAGCTTTATTTTTAAATCTACTCATAACTAATTGGTAATGGCATTACACATCCCATGTAAACATTATGTTGGCTTTAAATCAACGTTTGTAGAACTTGCCAGCATGAATTCTCAGACTATTATAAATCATAAAAAGAAACATCTAGCAAGCACTATTTTAGGTGCACAGTCAAAAGCAGGAAAATGTTACTATGCTTCATGTGTTACAGTTACAGAAATGTTCTTCAGTCATTAAAATAAAAACCATAATGTGGAAGGGTGCTATCCAACACAGCTATATAGAAGGAGATTTTGCACTTCTTAGTTAACTGCAGTTATTACAGATTTACTTTCTTCACAAGTGATTTTTTTTTTATTAAACATAGGATGACTTTATAAAATATATTTCATTGCTATAAATCAAACTACCCAACAGTACATACAAGGTGATCTGAGACAATTAATTATCTATAAGTCACTAAACACTGTTGACTGGAAACTATTGTTGAAGTTTCTTACAAGTAAGAATTTCCTGCATTTACGTTAATTTATTTTTAAATTTTCTCAAAGTTTGGACTAAAAGTTTGGCAAATAAAGTGATGAGAAGATATCAGTCGGGTCTCTGGGTAATTGCAAACCAAACAATCAATAAAGAAGAATTATTAGTTGCAGTCCTGTGCGAAATAATCACAAATTAGCTCACACATTAATACATAAGTAATAAATCAAAAGTAACTTTAGCAACTACACTCACTGTACACTTTATTAGCTACACCTTGCTAGTAAAAGGTTGGACCCCCTGTTGCCCTCAGAATTGCCTTAATTCTTTGAGGCATACTTTCAACAAGGTGTTAGAAACATTCCTCAGAGGTTTTGGTCCATGTTGACATGATAGCATCATGCAGTTGCTGCAGATTTGTCGGCTGCACATCCATGATGCAGATCTCCAGTTCCACCACATCCCAAAGGAGCTCTATTGGATTGAGATCTGATGACTGTGGAGGCTGTTGGAGTCCAGTGAACTCATTGTCATGTTCAAAAAAACCAGTTTGAGATGATTTGAACTTTGTGACAAGGAGCATTATCCTGCTGGAAGTAGCATCAGAAGATGGTCCACTGTGGTCTTAAAGGGATGGACATGGTCAGCAACAATACTCAGGTAGGCTGTGGAGTTTAAACCAGTTGGTACCAAGGGGCCAAAAGTGTGCCAAGAAAATATTCCCCTCACCATTACACCACCACCAGCCTAAACCATTGATACAAGGCAGGATGGATCCATGCTTTCATGTTGTTTACACCAAATTCTGACCTACCATCTGAATGTTCAGCTGAAATCAAGACTCATCAGACCAGGCAGCGTTTTTCCATCTTCTATTCTCCAGTTGTGGTGAGCCTGTGTGAATTGTAGCCTCAGTTTCCTGTTCTTAGCTGACAGGAGTGGCACCCGGTGTGGTCTTCTGCTGCTGTAGTCCATCTTCTTCAAGGTTGGACGTGTTGTGTGTTTTTTCACAGATGGTGTTCTGCATTCCTTGGTTGTAACCAGTGGTTATCTGAGTTACTGTTGCCTTTCTATAATCTCCAAACCAGTCTCCTCATTCTCCTCTGACCTCTACCATCAACATGGCATTTTCGTCCACACAACTGCCGCTCACTGGGTATTTTCTCTCTATCGGACCATCCTCTGTAAACCCTAGAGATGTTTGTGTATAAAAATCCCAGTAGATCAACAGTTTCTGAAATACTCAGACCAACAACCATGAAATGTTCAAAGTCACTTAAACTCCTTCTTCCCCATTCTGATGCTCAGTTCAGCAAGTTGTCTTGAGTGTGTCTACATGCCTGAATGCACTGAGTTGCGGCCATGTGGAAGGCTGATTAGCTATTTGTGTTAACAAGCAAATGAACAGGTGTACCTCATAAAGTGGCCGGTGAGATACTGCAGAAAAATGTGCAATTGTTACAATGCTTCTACTATTAATAACTGACATACATTTCCCTGTTTACACTTACATACTTTAACATACCACCTTTTGCTCAACATGGAGCCTGTTTACACTGTGGTTTGGTAGTTTCACTTCTATAAAGGATGTGAGTACACCAGCGGGAGCAGAAGAGGCGGTTGGCAGTTAGAGCAGATCCTTCGTGTTGAATGCCGTTTCTATTCCTGTTTATTTAGGAGTTCTGAGAAGTTCTGAACCCGCACAGGCCACAACACACCCAGAAACATGGAAGTCTGTACTGTAACTCATGTACATTTAAACTCGCCAGACACAATTTCATGTTTACAGATTTATTTGAACTCAAGCCCTTCTTTGACTCATTCACGCTTTAAAACCTCGCAGGCACCACAGGCTCATGCATGCTGGCAAAATTAGCAAACATTATAGAAATACCAACAAACAAACAAAAAATGAGAAAGACGTTTGTGTCTGAGTCACCAGACGGGGTTGCAGCTCTGGAGCATCTTGCCGTCAATGCACCAGGAGACTCTTGGTCTGTAGGGTGAAGTGGTATGTGGCAACAGACTGTACACACTGTACACTGTAGTGGCAGCAGTAGGGGCAGGGAGGGTCAGGGAGTCACCCGGAGATCTAACTCTTTCGTAAGCTGACGTCAGCGCTGGTGAGCAGCGGCGACAGCGACGTGCTCTCTGACGGGTCCTCTCTCTTTAGAACCAGGAAAGCTTCACGACTGATTCCCAGCAGCTCTCTGAGTCCACTGTTCTCCAGCTGAAACAGAGAAACAGAAATGTAACTTACTTTCAGGTGAAATGATACCGATAGTACTTTAAAACATACTCCTACTAAAGTTGTCGATTAATATCAGCCCTTCTCTGTGACAGATTGTTGCATTTTACTGGCCACAAACAACAACAGTCCTTCAGTTTGTAGAACTACTTTCAAATTTCAGCAGTAATTTCAAAAACAAAAAGCCAAAATGCAGATGCAGATAAAAGATCTAACAGGCCAATGTACTTTTTTTGGACAATATCTTATACATATCATTCACAATTACAGTCATACACTGGAAATGTGTATTTTTGTTTCTCTGACTATTCATAAAGCAAATAAACAAGAAAACTGGCTTGTTTCATATGCTATTGCATTATTCCTCATGTGGTTTAATAATATTTTTTCCATTTTAGCGTTTCAAAGTCGAATAATTCTTCCTCTACTACGACAGGCATGCCAGGTCATAGCCAATCAGAGAGCTTGTTGGATCCCATGACTAATTTGCATTGCTTTACTTCAATTTGCCAATGCAAAGCAACCGAGGAAGGCTAAATAAAGATGCTAAAAGGAGAAGCTAAATTACTAAGTAAATTGAACAGTTAATAGTAAAAGAGCAGAAGGACATACAAGTGGGAGAGGGAGCCCGAAGTTTAAATTAATGCTTAAAATGCTGGATTAAGACCAGTAACCTAATAACAATGTGTGATTTCAGTCATTTTTTCAAATTTAATTTTTATTAAATGGGCTTTGGAAAACACTGATCAATATGTTGTGGTATTTTCTGACATTTTAGAGACAAAACAACTAATCGATTATTTCTATAATTTTGTGATCACACCTTACAAATGTAAGCACCACAGAACAAAAGTCACATCTCCTTTTTCAAAGAACAATCAAAGACTACAAACATCAGAAGAAGAGGACAGTATTCTAGCTTCCATCATGACAAATGACTTGTCCAAATGCTCACCATGTTCCAGAAAAACTCATTTTCAGCTTAAAAAACACAGCTGGGAAAAAAATCGCCTCACTAAACATGGCTTTTGTTTGTACTTCAGATTTCTCCACTAATGTATTGATTCATCACTTGTGTGCAGAATTGATTCCCTCCTCTGTATCTCATTTGTACAGGGGTTCAAACCTTTGGAACATATAGAACTGATGGTGCAACAGGGTTGGATGTTTGCTTTTACCTCCAGCTGTTTAATCCTCTCCTCGTCTTCACATACCCGCCCCTCGTCCACCTCTATCGCCTTCCTCATCACAGAGGCCATCTCATTGATCTTGTCTATGTGTGCTTGCATTTCCTACAAAGATGAAAAAACAAATATGTAGGTTAAAGGTCAAGGAAAACTGGAAAGTTTTATATGACATGTTATATAAATACTTAGTAATGATAATTAGATATTCTCTAGGTTATTTTAATGCATTTATTAAGTTATTTTATCTTTTAGTAAAGTAGTTGATGAGTTTTTTACATTCAAAAGAAAAAGTTGGAAAACCTGATGTTCCCCAGGAACTTAAAGGAACATGTGACCCTCACTGACCGTCGTGTGCTGCTCCTTCAGCTGGGTGACGATAGCTGGGTCGTCCCTCTTGCTGGCCATGAGAAGCCTGAACACCTGCTCCCTGTATTTGGTCATGATGAGCTCTAACGCAGACTGGTGTTCTTCCAACGATGTTCTTAGCTCTGCAGGAAGAAAAGGCAGGTTTGGTTTGTTTACTAGACAACACTGGGGAAGAACATCTATCAGCTTCATATCCAGTAGGCATACCTCTGTTATTTAACCAAAACACTCTCCAGATGGTAGTGAACAGTGTGAATTGGCTTCAAAAACTTCAACAAATACAGATTTTCTTTGTCATTTTTTTCCTACAAGACTGTACCAAAGTTGCTCCCCAATCCTTCAACAACAGAATAAACATTAAAACTATCACTTGTTAACTGCCTACCTTTGTTTTCCTGCTGGAGCTCTCTGATCTGACGGTTTTCCTGTTGGATTCCCAGAACCAGACTGGAACGAGGCCGATGCCGCGCAACCTGGTTCAGAGAGTCGATCTCCTCTTGGTACTGAAACAACAAATAACCAGATAAAATTAATAATAATGAATAAAACACTAGGTTTCATTGAATCCATTGCCAGCTCAATTTGTAATTTTAATAAAAGGACATTTATATTTAATCAGCACTCTACCTGTTTCATGGCATCCACTCGTTTGTTGAGAGACGTTGTCTGTTCAATTAACATCTCTGCAGCGTTGTCATGGTTACGAAGCCTTTCCACTAATGATTTGGCATCAGCCAGGACCTTCTCTAAGGTACAGTTCATACCTGAGGAAAGACAAGTCATCATTAGAAGGTAGGGCTGCACAATTAATTGATTTCAGGTCAAAATCACCATTTGAAACAATGCTATTAGGACACCACAAAGCCTGCAATTCAAGATAAACTTTATGCAGCACGTCTGACCCAGTGTTTAAACCGTTGTGTCAGTTGTTTGACAAATTCATGCCATTTCGTCTTTGAGACAGTCACACTGACACTTTTGATGGTATCTTGTGGGAGGGCTGAATGATTTGGGAAAAATATCTTTTAAAGATTTTTCTGAAATATACTGTGATGCTGATTTCTGGTAATTTTTTTTAGTTAAGCTTCAATTCAGTATCCACTGTGTAATAGATTTAAAACATGTGATGGAGAATTATCACATGAGGCACCATCAAAAATGTGACTGTCACACAAGAAGGATATGATTAATTCGTAAAAACATCGACACAACAGTTTAACCCTGGTTGACACTTGTTGCATCACATCCATTCTCAACTGCAGCCTTGCTAATTTCATTACTTCACATCAGGATGTGGTCATGTTCTATCAGGTCTTTAATCTATTACACAGTGAATACTGAACTGAAGCTGGACTTGAAAGAGTATGTTGCATATCACAATGCAAAAGCTGTCCAAAAAACACAAGTAGATACTTTCTCCAAATCGTTCGGCCCTATTAGGGAAACTATGAGAAAGTTTAATGACAACAGAAATGTATGTTAGATAGAAATGCATGGGATCTTCGCTTCAGAACAAATAATTTATTACAGTAAGCACCAGGTTGGCCCAGAGACCAATTGATTGACTGCATGAAAGCAACTAAATATTTAGTTGTATTGTAAAAAAAAAACAAAAACTCTCTTTTTTAAAATAACATCTTTGCATAACTATGGATTTAAGATTCTTAGAATAATATACATTATGTGAAGAAAATAACAATATCAGTCGAAATCGCTATTTGAAACCATGCAATTAGCAAACCGCAAAGGTTTGCTAATTAGCAAACCGCAAAGGTTTGCTAATGTTGAGTGAAAATGTAAAACACTACTCTTGTTCTAATTTTTTTTATTCCAAGTTTATCCTAAGTTGCAGCTGTATATCCTAAGGCCGCAACTTAGGATATACGTTGTGAAGTGCATCTGACCCAGGGTTTAAGCTAGACAGATTTGCAAATTCCTGCCATCCTCCTTGTGTGACAGTCAAACTTTGGATGGGGACTCGTGGTAACGCTACATCACATGTGTTAAATCTATTACAAAGAGTATATCAAACTGAATTATTATATTGCAAATCAAATCACAATATCTCTCAGAAGAAATGCAATCAGATATTTTCCCCAGATCATTCACCCATATTTGGAGCAACTACAAAGAAATTCAATGACAACAGAAACCTACATTAGAAACACATGGATTCCTCACTTTATAACTGTATAATTCTGTGTAATAAGTATGAGGTTTTCCCACACACCAATCCATTTACTTTGTGTATTAATGTACCAACGAGGAGTAGCACTCCTAATGCACTTAATGCACAATACAATGATAATAAAGGCTTTCCATGCTATGAGATCAATTAAATATTTAACTGTACTGTAAAAGATGGGGTAATGTCTTCTCTTGTTGGATCTCAAATAATGCCTTGGAGTAATGACTGATACAAAACTCTGGGAATGCAAATACATTATGACAAGGAAACAACCGTCTGTTTACGATATACCATGATGGTGTTAAATATCAGCAATCCAGCCCTGCCTTCAATCTTGCTATTAAATCTGCACTTTGTATTTTGATCAGGTTTCTATCTTGGGTAATAAACTGGGCAGGGCATAGCATAATATGGCCCACTATCTAAGCTACTCTCTACACCTCTTTCTGACTTCTAGTTAAGACAGATACTGACAGAACCTCCTCACGGTTTAATAAAGTCCAGAGACAAAACATATGAGCATACTAGCAAAAAAATCATGTACTTAGCTTGCTGCTAACTCCACCTTCCTCCTAACGTCATTCCCTGGATGACAGCTGCTGTGTCAGCTAATTCGCTCAGCTTACACCAGCTTGTTGTCAGTCTAATATTTAGTTAGTTACTCGCAAGCCACGTTTACCTCTGCTGTAGTGAACGTGCAGGAAGCTAACTTATTTAATTAGACGTAACATATTACCAGTAAGACACAAACAAGTCCTTGCTAACTTATTAGCTGACTAACTAATCACAGTAAAGCTGCCATGCAACTCCACTTCTCAGCGCATATTACAAACAGATTCATATCATGTTCGACAGGAATCCCAAACACTTCCTCCTATCTAATGTTACGTAGTGAACTGAAGAATAAAGACTCGTACCTGGAGAAGTCACAGTGCAAGACATTGGAATTTAGCTAGCCGTTACTTCCTGTTGATATTTGGTAGCTAACAGTTAGCTACAGGCTAACATCATCAAGGAGCAACAAGCAGACGCTCTGGTGCAGCTCCGTTCCTCTCTAAGTAACAAGGCAATGTCAGTAGATGAGACCTCATTGATTTAAACACGTTCCTCGTTTGCCGTGGAGTCAGCCGTGAGATGATTAAAGCAGCTACAGCTAACCTAAACGTCAGGCTGCCACTCAAAGCTTCCAAAATATCGCCCAATTCCGCGAGACTTTGTGCTTATACTCTCGCGACAATAACAGTGTGATTTTGTTTCATTACAGAAAACATGGCGGACCGGCTAACACAACTTCAAGACGCTGTCAATTCGGTAAGGCAAATGTTGGAGATTTTAAACGTACTTTAATAGAAAGAGACGTAAATGCGCATAATTTTACTACAAATAACGTTAAAAGGCGGTAGCTTTTGCAAAGCAGTAGAGACAGTACGTTAGTAACTTGTTAGCACTGCTACACCACAGTGTAGCTAATCTTCCCTGCTAGCTAAAGCCCAGAGGCCCTGTGTCTTGAAACCATGGAACAAGCTCAGCTTCAAATTACATTACACACAGAACAATTTACTACAAGTGTTACAGTGATTAGCCATTGGAACATCAAATTGGCGTGTCTTTAGTCGTAGAAAACAGGTGGTCGACTGTGGCGTCAGCAGTTAGCTTCCTGCTGCAATAAACGTATAATCAATTAATGGTATTGCTTTGTGTGTTTAGCTTGCTGATCAGTTTTGTAATGCCATCGGCGTCCTGCAACAATGTGCGCCTCCTGCATCCTTCAGTAACATCCAGACGGCGATCAACAAGGATCAGCCAGCAAACCCAACCGAAGGTTTGTTTACTTTTATTATAAAGATATATCCCCCTTCTCATTTTCAGTTTGTACATCCTCGATTTCTCTCCTGGCATATTAGTCCCTCCAGGCAAGGAAGAGACAAGAGGAGAGAGGAGTTAAGGCAACAGGCATTTAACTAAATTACACACCATCGCCTCCAAGCTGTTGTTTTAAAGCTCAGTTAAGCGTAGTTAATCAGTTACATTTGATGTCTGACACAACTGCGTTGTTTTGCTACAGCCTGCTACTGTATTTTATGATCTGTCAGATGAACAGAACAGTGTTCATGACAACATGGAGTATGTAATTGCTTAAGGTTCATTCACCACGAGCCATAATTGTAATACATTTTTATTTTTGTAATTAAAATACATACAAAAGTGCCATGAAGTTAAAAAAAGAGGTGTGGCACACAAAAGAATACTACACAAACAAAGAGAGGGCATGTATTCAGATTGAGTGATGTATATTATAAACACATATTTGTCAGTTCTGTTCCTGCAGTGGTTTATATATTGTATCTGTGTGTCATGGCCATCTTATACCATTGCCAGTACAGAAAGGAATTAAGCAGAGGACACGTTGAGGATATACCTGTGCATCCTTGCTCATAGCTCCTGCGACAAGCCTCTTCTGTCCTTGCTCCTCTCTCTTTGAGATGCATTTTAGGAACTGAGACATCTTTCAAAATGACATGCTAAGATCAGTTTCTGGGTCATAGGCAGGAGGACAGAGGACAGATGAGACAAGGATGCTCAAAATAGTGAAATTAAATGAGCCTATTGTCCCTTTCCTTTTACTGTTGAGTGAGGTCTCTGTTATTTATTCCAACTCTCCTCTCATCACCTTTTGGTTTACATTGTTTATGTGCCACTACTTTTATGCAATTCATGTTATTCAATTGGAGTATTACCAGATGTCCTTAATCCACTATTATTATAATAATAGTTCAGTCACCAGCATCTAAATGTGTAAGTGTTTAAATTTAAAAACCTTCTTGAACATAAATTATTTTCATTGGTCTAATGAAAATGTAGGTGTATAAACATTCTTACTGATAGTTGAGAACTGAAGGTGCAACTTTAAGTAACTTATCGTAAGTGAATTATTTCAGTTAATTTTACTACCTGGTATTTGTTAGTGTCCTCAATGTACGTCCAAACCATGAGCTACTACATGTATCTTGGTGTATAACAAAATTACAATACAAGCCGTTTATCTGGGTATAATAGCCAAACTTTGGGTTTTGGAGTCATTGTTGGAAAAAAACCCCAAAAAAACCCAAAACAGTGCTTTGTGTCTTGTTTAAATTCCACTGTATAACCAAAGACTGTTCTCTTCCTTCCTCTCTGTTTAGAATATGCCCAGCTGTTTGCGGCTCTTATAGCCAGAACAGCCAAAGATGTGGATGTACTAATTGACTCTCTGCCCAGTGAGGAGTCCACAGCAGCTCTGCAGGTGAGCATATTCACATGTATCAGTCACAATGTCAGACATGCTATTTAGTTAAGGCCAATTCATGTTTTTCATGACCTACACACCGCTGGTTTGCTGACTGCACATGTGCCAAACGTGGTCTTGTTATGAAAATAGCCTGTATGAGGACATTCACTATTATCACATTTTTATAATTCATCATTTAAAAAGTTGAAATTGAAGTAGCTGTTGCAGGATTTTTGAGGTGCTTTGATTTGTACATGTCTTTCATTTGCGCTTGTCAAACTGAGTGGGAAGGTGTAAATTTTACAGAAATCCTGTGTTATATTCATCCTCGTACTCGGCACAGTTCAGGAATTCAAATTGACATAGTGCTACAGCCAGCTCTGTGACGAGCTGCTATGTCCTGTAAAACACTTAAAGTCACAGCCAGCCTTTCAGAAAAGTCCCCGGGAGCCTAGGATGTTTTTCTATGTTCGATATGAGGGCGTTGTAACTATCTGTGTAGCAAACCGATGCGCATGCTTTGTCATACGAACAGAACCATGTCTGCTTTCCGCTTTCAAAGTCTGCATTGTCATGCGGAAAGCATGAATTGGCTGTTATAGATTCTGTGCCTGAAAGGAGACAGCTAAACTTGTGTAAACACACACACACACACACACACACACACACACACACACACACACACACACGACCGTATGCGATTTTAGCTTTCAGTCAGCAGAGGGAGCCAGGTGACCGCTTATACTGCCTGTTGTAAATATTGAGGCGTTAAAACTGTGAAAGGAAAAAGGATGTCTGCTCACTGGTAATAAAACAAGTTGTTGAAGAGAAAATACATGTATGATCCTACTTTTAAAAATGCTCCTGGTAAATGTAAAACTGTTGACTCATGTGCTTTTATCTGAGTACACCACCTATGAAATTTAAATTAAGAAAAATATTTTATATTGTCAGTGTTCCAGATCAGTGTGTTTATGTCTGCTGTGTGTGAGTGAGCTGCCTTGTTGTTTCTCCTGGAAAATGTTGGGTATGATTGGTGCCAGCTCTGTGTTGATTGTTCTCCTAGAAATAGAAGGATTGACTCCCTCAGGGTAGCCAGATAAAAATGATGCAAGTCATATGAGTGTGCAGTCAGTGTATTTATGGAGTGAATTAATTAGGATAGCTAAATAAATCAAGTGAGCATCACATGTCATGTATTTTTGAGCTCATTCTTTGGCCGGCTAAAATATACAGATTCCAAACCATGCCACATCAGTCTGCAGTAATAATACCAGCACAGATTGTTGTGCTTCCTCTACGGATAGTTTCTAGTTTACGTCACCTAAAAAGAAAATTATTTAAGTGTCCCATCATAGCTGAGTGTCATGTGCAATGCTAAACATGATCATTTCCAACACAAATGTCTCTAAACATTGCATTTTTGCACTCAGAGAAAATAGTTTTACTCAGAAAATCCTCTCTTATGTTTTTTTATCCTTGTCCTATCACAAGTTTAACAGCAGACAAAAGCAAAACATAAGAGATTTATTTTAAGACTTTATAATCTTCACTTTGAGAGTGGAAAGGTCAACACCATATCTGGTAAAAGTTTGTGAATAACAAAATGAGATTATATTTATATGGTGTCCAGTAAATAAATAATGTCAGTCCCTCCAGTTAGCATGACCAATCCCATAATTGTTGATGTTAACTGATCTGCTGTAAAGGCACTGTTCATGTCCAAATTATGAAAATGTAAACTTTCCATAAAGAAAGCTCCCGTTAGCTCATACACTCTGTAGAGAGATGTAGTCAAGACGTCCTCTCCAGGCTTCTGTAAGTTAGTGCCGTTTGTCATGCTGCATTTGTCCTTTCTTAAAAAAAAGAAGCTCATTTATGGAGTTCACTGTCCACATTGTAAAACACATCAGTTCTACTACACCAACTACAGTTTGAGCTCAAGAATAACATAAACATAAATACAGCTACCTTGAAAAAAGAACAGAAGCATGGTGACAAAAAGCTCCGGGCTCCCTGGTAGTGTTGAGTTTTTCAGATTTTGTATCTGTAATTCTATGTTTTGTTTCACAGTCAACACCATGACTGAATTTCCACATTAAAACTGCAGCGTGCTGATGACAGTCTCTAAAACAGATCAAGACTTCCAGGATTTCATATGTTCCAAACTTAAGGAAACTTTAATCAATGACTGGAGAGGGACTAAAACAGAAACTGTAAAATAAACAATGGCATTACATATTTTTATAAAGAAGACTACCCTCCTTATCAAGACAAAAGAAGCAGGCCATAAAGCTGCATTTCATTTCACGTTGACTCACTACAGAGCAGAAATGCACAATTCGTATCTACAGACAGAGAAACATCGGCACCAGCTGTCTAGTTCAGAAAGTCACTTTAGATGCCTGTGGTGTATTCAGGCAAAAATTCACTCATAAGAAGCTGTCAGTGAAATGATCAGCTCTAGGGGAAAGCCCTTAGAGCAGGGGTCTCGAACACCGGTCCTCGAGGGCCACTATCCTGCATGTTTCTGATGTTTCCCTCTTCCAACACACCTGATTCAATGATCAGCTCATCATGAAGCTCTGCAGAAGCCTGATAACGATCCTGATCATTTGAATCAGGTGTGTAGGAAGAGGGAAACATCAGAAACATGCAGGATAGTGGCCCTCGAGGACCGGAGTTTGAGACCCCTGCCTTAGAGACTTTCTGCATACCTTTGTTTCACACACGGAATCTTTCCACGGTCTGATAAGTAGCTATTGAGCCGTGAAACAGAATAGACAAACACAAATACCTGCAAAAACAAGAAAGAGGTTAAAAAAGTTACTCAACAAAATCACAAATATTGTATTTTCAAGTAGTATTTAACAAAATACATTTTAAATTGGTTGATGCTGGCATTGGATGCAGGTATTGTCACCAGTGGAGGATGGATAAAGGGTACAGCTTTGGTGGATCACTGTGAGGTGTAAAGCTCACAGGTTGTACAGTTTACTTGCAAACGAAAAATAAGGACACTTTTGCATCGGTTATTTGATGCTCCACAAAAAGGGAAAGGGAAGAACAGCTGTAATTGACTCTGACTGGCTATGACCTCTCATCAGGCGGCCAGTCTGCGGCAGCTGGAGGAGGAGAACCACGACGCGGCCACTCGTCTGGAGGAGGTGGTTTACCGCGGCGATATGCTGCTGGAGAAGATCCAGAGTGCACTGGCCGACATTGCCCAGTCTCAGCTCCGCACTCGCAACGGGGCGCCCAGCCAGCCGTCACCAACCGAATCCTGACGGGCAGAATGCCACTTCGGACAATTTTCAGTCATTTCACTCACATTTTGACTCTTTATTTTTGCCCTCTGACACCAACTACAAGCCTCAAAACTCTCAAACACAGCTGAACATGTGCGTACAATGTGTCTGAGTGAAAAGCTAAATGCTGAACAGTTTTCTGTGGATGAGAAGAATAGGATTTTTCACAGGAGTGGATTTGTACCTAAAACATTAAGGTGATATGTGAATAATATTTTGTGTGCCCTATAAGTAATTCCTCATGAAGACTATACACAATGTACACTCACAGGAAGTTTAGAAAAAAACCCTTTCTCACAGTCCTACAGAGTCTGATATGTCATTTTTGTATGTTTCATGTACAGTATATGTTGTATATTGTTGTCTGTTGTAGATATTTATGAATGAAATAATCATAGCTCATGTTCACTCCTCAGTCTGCTTTAAACAGTTACAGGCCTCAGCTCTCTGTAACTCCACGGCTGATGAGTCTCTCCTTTTTTAATAAACTTTGGGATTTCAAGTACATCCGTGTGATGTTTACCTTGACAGCTTATTTTATATAATGGTTTCCATGCTTTCCTTGAATTGCTTTTCAATGCTAAAAGCATTTCTGTCTCATGTGGATGATGCTAATTGTAATAGTATGTTGTCACAAGCAATTAGGTTCATGCATCTCCTTAAATCACTTCCACTTTATGGCATTAAAAGAATCAGGATCAGTTATTTCCCGGCAGAAAATATGACCTCTGATGAAAGACGCACTCAGTGCTTTTGCTGAAATGATCTCATTTGTACAATTGCCACACTTGTGCTCATCTGACCTTTAAAGGAAAATTTGAAGACCCTTGTGAAAAATGTGCGTCTTTCAAATGTCAGCTTTTTAAGGAAGTGAGCACTGGTTTCAGTCTGTTTCATGACTTTTGGAGGACAGAAATAACAGGGAGGGGGGGAGGGGACAGAGAAGACAGCAGATGATGACTGAAACATATATATCTGTGAGTCTCACAAAATGTAGATTTAAGAATAAACAATTAACGTCTAGGCCAAATCCAGTTTGAGATATGTATCATATAATAAAACAGTAGCTCTTGAATTTCATTAACTTCCCAAATAATATTTTCTGACATCATCTCAGCCTGATTACTGGAGGTACAAGATTATATAAAAAAGAGGAAGAGGGACCGTTATTATTCTAGCATTTGAAAACCATGTGACAGTATTCTCACACATCAGCAGTGATGTGCCATAGTCTTGATTTTGTTAGAAACGCTGCTCAGTGGTCTGAATCCATTTCAGACTGAACTTTGCGAAGCCTAGGCTGCCGGCCAGAGAGTTTATAGCCCAAATCTAAATATAGGTGCTGTGTCACAGCTCAGTGGGCCCCATTGATGTGAGAAATATAAAAACAGCCTTGTCTGCTGGACACCACACCCAGACGTGTTAGCAGGGTACACCCTCCTCTCTGCTTGTTGACATCATGGCCCAAACAGTAAAAGCACTCAACCCATCCTAATAAGGAGATTTATGAACTTTACCTTCCAGCCCGAACTGCTCTTCTCTGTTTTGTCAACAAAAAGATGTTGTCTATGTTACAGTTTGTTATCTGCGTTTTCAAGTGCAACTAGTGTGACTTTTGCTGCATACATGTGTTCTTTGTCCTATAGACCTTTGGGATACACAGTCTACCAGGAAATGAAAGGATCCAGATATATTCCTAAGCGTTACTGATGGGAATATTGGAGGAAACGAGTCAATTTCCCTCAAATTTTCTGTGTTATGTAAAACATAATCTGCAGTCACCACTTTTTATTATTTGTGGCTCTTATCCCAGACTGTAACGGCAAAACTCTCAGATTTCCCCTCAACAGATAGCTTTCTTAGAATTTAACTGTAGTCTGTCTGTGATCTGTCTGAGAGTTGGCTGTAATCTTATCACACTTTATGGTGGTTTATCTAGTTTATCGTTTCAAGGCAAATGCATACAGCTCTATAAAATGTCCAGAGTGTATAAAGAGAAAAGAGGTTTTCCTTCATACTTGTATAGTACTGACATAACATAAGCTCTTCTCTTAGTTTCCTCTCTGATCGGTTCTTAGCCAACTATTTTAATTATAAACCTGCAGTTTGTGTTTTGATCACAATGTGACCTTTTATTGACCTTAGATACCCTCTTGCTCATATGGTATTGCTAGTAATGTGTGAACCCACTAATTATTTTTACAGTAATAATAATGTATTTCCTTCTTTAAAAGTATCATAACAATATTAATTATTTTTTATCGCACAAATCAAAAGCACTAAAATGATGTAACAAAGCTTACAACTACTGTAGGTACAGTGTATTCTTCATAGCTGCAAATGCTTGCTAGCCAGCTGAACCACAACCCTTGCGGGGCGGTTCGGGTATTTTCATTGGCTGATGCGCCTGTCATTCTCATGAATCATCTGCATACGATTGGACAGAAAGAAACACAGGCCCCGTTCGTTGTTGCTGATTGGTTGACGCTAACGTCACTCAGGTGCTACGCCGTTGCGTTGCCAGAACGTCTGATGAGCCCGACGGTGTCAGGAAGCAGCGCTGCTTATTTCATATTTTGTAGGGATAAAGACGGAGCGAGCAACGGATTTTTAAGGCTGGGGGCACAAATGAAGACAGTAAAATATTTTTAAATTATTTCTGGTCAGGTTGTTGTCACCGTCAGAGGACTTTGGTTATGATTTGGCGTTGATATTGGCGATGTTTACTGTGCGGGCTGGTAGGTTCCTCTGAGGGGTAGCCAGTAACTGGAGCCTCTAGCCTTCAACTGCCTAAATATTAGGCAAATAACACATTTCATTTCTTCTACTGGGTCGGGGGCTGGCGCCAAGCCAATTTTTGACTCTGGAGCAGGACACGGAGGTAGGTGAAAACATTTCTTGCTAAATGCTGTTTTATTTTTAAGCTGTCTGAATTGTATTTATTGGTGTAATAGAACCTGACAGCCAGACGCAAAGGGGTATATAGCAATTAGCTAGCTCACACAACACAGCACCAAACCGAGCGACTCTCTCTGTAAGATAACCTCCGTTTATTTAAACTTGTAAGTATGTCAGCTGTGAATATTGTCTGCTGCTGTCAGCCCTGCAGCAGTGGCAGGCAAAGAAGTACAGAGAGCTGAGGTTTGACAGGGTGTCGTCACTTTAGGTGAGTTGTGAAACATTAAGCAAACACTGTGTGTACAGAACTAGCTTGATGCCACATGCAGGGGTATTAGACTTTATGAGAGAATTACAGTTAAGCCCAGTGGATTAAAAGCATCAGCTACTATGTTACACAATGAAATAAAGAGCCAAAGATGCACATTTGACGTTAATCTTGTTCACTTGTAATTCACATCTTGTGGCATTGATTTTTGACATTCAGTTGAGTCATTTTTTTGTAATTTCTTTCTATATTTGAAGCCTCGTGGCAGGAATATTATTGAATCATTACAACACTTTATTAATTTTAATCATTGAAAGGTCCATGTGACTGTTTAGAATCAGCTTTATTGGCCAAATGTGTGTACACATACAAGACTCCAGTTTAGCTTAAAACAAACAGGACGCTTAAGGCAATATATGTTATTTTAGTGTTTAGGATTTCAGTTTGTGTGTGGTGTGTTTGGATGATGTGTATAAGTGCACATGTGTATGCACCCCATTCCTCTCCCAGGCGTCATGACTGAGTCCTTTCATTCAGGACGGAAAGGGTTTCCTGTGCAGTCACTTACAGTACTTGAAGGGTGGAGTGTGTCTGTGTGGGACTCACTAACTGAAGAATTTCACACCACATGGAGAAATCAACCTTTTATGGATAAAAAAAACACTTGCTCTCTGGAACTTCTGCACGAAATTGAAGCTGACTTAAATAGTTTATAGTCTTAACCCTCAGCTTACTACCTGCCAGGTCAGACTATGAATTCCAGTGTTTCAGCACGAGTAATATTTTATTGTAAGTTAGCTGTTTTTGTTTGTTGACTACTACCTACTCACGCAGATAAACACCACATAGTAATCTACAGATGTCAGCACTTTTCATTAGGGACATACTTTCTTATCTGGGGTTAAAACAGCTTTGAGAACTATTGATTATGCAGAACAGCTGGGACATTGTTTTCTCTAAAGACATATTGCTGTTGTCTTGTTCAATACCTGTAAAAACTCAGTCATCTCCCATTTTGGGGTGTAGATCTCAGCATATGAAAGCCTGCCACATAAAGCCAAAGCAACCTGCATGGCTAAGTGCCAAGTGTAAGAACAACATGAATGTATTTTATTTGATTATAATGTATATTTTACATTTCTTTAGTACCAAATACTTTATTGAAGTCCTTTCTGGACTAGTTTTCCAAATCGTGAAGCTGCTTTTGTAATGATTTCCTTATAAGTGCCTGAGTGTTGCGGCCTTGTTTGTTTAGCTATTGGGTGGATCTGGTTAACATCATGCCAGACTCAGTCCTTTAAGGCAGAGTTTAAGGCCTGGCTGGCTCAGCTGTGATGCAACTGTTTGAGTGATGCTTCATTTTCCACCTTAGTGAGAAAACAAGCACAAAACTCACTGATGACGATGCTACAGCTGTTACTGTGAGGCCTTTGTACAGAAGATATTCTGAGATGGTCTCAGCAAGAACAAGCACATGTTTGCGGAAGTTAGCTGCTTTTTTGTATGTGGATAATTTGGTTATCCAGATTGGGTTGTTCCTGTTTTGACATGAGTTTGTCTTTGTTTTTATTTTTAAAAGCTGGCTAAAAATGTAACTCATTTAGAATGATCAAGGATTAACAACTCAATCCTCAAACTACTGTGAAAGAACTGAGCAGGATGGATGACAACAGAATTATTTTAGCCTAGTAACAGCATGTTAGCCGGATTTAGTTCAGCCACATTCGAGGAACACGGCTCTGTAATTGTGTATGCTGTCTTATCAGTAACACTGGTGCTTCTCCTACTATGACAGTAGTGATGTTAAAAAGCCCATTTCATCAGCTTCATAATGACAACAGCCTTTCAAACATTCTTTCTGAGCTAAACAACAAATTACGCTCTTCACTGTTTAGCAAAGGAAGCATTACTGTACAGTATTAAGAATATGCAATCTTTATATTTGTGAAAATGTGATTAAAGTATATAAATTTAGGATTAGAATAATCAGATTCAGTCTAAAGGTCTGAATAATCGTGCGCCATACTGCTCCATGTGACCTGCACTTTCATTCACTCCCAAGAGACAGTCTATATTTACATTTTACTCAGGTTTCTTTGGAAATGTATGCAGCTTGTGGTGCTTGTATATATCTTTAATTTTTTACATTTCTTTTGAGTCTAGCCACAGCATGAAGTACCACACAGGGTAGTCAAGGTAGTCAGTGACTGAAGAAGAATCTGAAGTGACAGAGAAAATGTCCTACAGCTACATTAGTACAGCGCTACACAGCATTCTGCACTAGCTGAGTGACCTTAATTAGCAGTTTTTAATCAAGAAGGACCTGGTTAAGCTGTGTGCCTGTGTTAGCTCGGTGTGGTGCCTATGTGAGGTGCATTTTCATGTACAGTACATTGAGGTTCATCACCGTAGCTGTTCTAGTAAGCAACATTACATGTGGTCGTACATGAGAGCACCAGAACTACAGCCATCTGCTTGTGCTGCTTTGTGTTTGTTTAATTTTTATTAGTGAGCTGTGCTTCCTACCTGAGCTGTGAGCAGGGAAATCAGCACACACCTCAGTAACTCAATACCTCTGGTTTGCCAGTGTCCCCGTTTTCCTCCCAAACTGAGCAGAGTGCAGCAATTATTCAGTGATTTTTTTTTTCCTCAGAAGTCAGGAGTCAGGAAGTGTCTTGTTGTTGTGGGATTGTTGGGGCCAAAACGGGAAAAGGCCCGGTGACTAGACGAAACATGGCCCCTATCTCTGGACTGCAGTGCTGTTTTATCTCTTTGTGAGCCAATCAAGCCCATTCATACCTTTCTGATGGCGTACTGCTAAAATGTTTTGATGATATACACATCCACCCTCATTATTTGTTCCTCTCTTACATAATACGTTCACAATCTGATCTATTAATTTCCAATCCAATTTAATTTTATCTATATAGAACCAATACGCAGCATATGTCATCTCACAGCACTTCAAAATAGTCAGGTGAACACCTTCCTAATTTTAAACAGAGAAACCCAATAAATCCAAAGTTTAAGAGGGATAAAATGAAACTTTTAGTGCTGTATTGCGGTCTTTTACGTCATCATTTGTGTTTGTTTTTCTATTCAGACAACCTACTACCGCTTGTGGCATCCACCTCACTAGTATGTGTGTGTTCCTTCCGCTCTCCGTGGTTTTTATTCCTCCCACTCGAGGGCTACACATCAGTTTCAAGATGTCAATATGTGGCCTTGTAGAGAAAATACTTCTCGAATGTGCGATCACAGAAATGTTGTTCATTTTCAAGCTGTTTCTTCTGGACTGAAGTGCATCTGTAATGTGATGCAGTGTCCTTGCAAATGAGTGATGGGCTGGATCATTCTTCCACTAATCACCATCCAATGTCTCCGTAGCTGACAACTACATTTCCAGGATGTTTGTCCATCCTCCCTGTTTGCTTTTGTTTTAGAATCGGTAGCCTGATCCAAGACTGTAAAAATGTGAAGGAATGCATGCTGAGAAAGGTCTGTGAAGATGCTACCGATAAGTGCCTGGAATGAAACCTTGCAGATCATGAGCCATCCAGCACATGATTCACAGTCCCTGTTCTGAGGCCGCAAGAATACTTTTGAAGCAGAGATCTTACTTATGCAGCCCCTGTTACTCTGTATTGAAGGGATCTGTTCTAGTGCTGCACTCATTGACATGGATACATTCTGATCATTATCTTTTACCCAGTTTGACCTCCTCAGAATCAAATCAGAAAGGCAGGTTTACATTATCACTGGGACTTGAAAGTTTGATGTCTCAGTCCAGCAATAGTGTGCGTTTGTGTGTGTGTGGGGTTGAAGCCAGTGTTTGTGGCTGCTGCTGCTTCTTTTGCTCCAAGCGCTGTGCTGATTAACTGCCTTGGCTGAAACCGCCCCCAATATTAACTAATTACCAATATATTATATTGGCATTTATGGCAGCAAACAAGGAATGAGAACTGCTTAGCAGAAATGTTTGAGCTCATTTTGAAAGTGTGTCCATTGTATAGTTTGTACATTGATTTGTCAGTTTGTCCTGCTCAGTTTATATCTTGGTCACAGCAGGTCTGTAATGACCAAATTACATTTACAGCATCTTTATGACTCGTAATGTTTACTACAGTGAACAGATGTGACAATGAACCTTTTTTAAAGCACTAATACTGATCAGAGTTGATCATTGTTTAGTGTTTATATGCTCCAAGTTGGACACACTGATTTAAGCTGAGATCCACAACTAAACTGTTGATTCATCTGTTAATAGACTCACTCTAGATGTTGTTGAGGACAGACACACAGGTGATGCAGGGATAACCTGCGGGTCACAGCATCAGGCCAATAGCTGTCAATTAGTAAACTGTCTCTGTACTACGGACTCCTACTGCTCTGGTGGGACACCTGCAGTGACGTCTAGATATATATATTTGCTCTTATATTAGGCACATTTGTTTGCTGAAAAGCCGACATCTACCAATATAGCACTGCATCTAAAGAATAAACTTACCTTTTAGTACATTTGTATACATGTGGTGCAGTACTTTTATTGCAGTGTTGATGTAATAGGTAGGCACGCAGGTAGGTATGTAGACAGGTAGGTAGACAGGTCGGCAGTTTGTGCTCAAGGAGGACATTCTTTTCCACAGTGGGTGCATACATAAAACAAACAAGTACTGCATACAGAATTGGACAAAAGGTTTTCCATGGACACTTAATTTCAGGGGTTACATAGCAGAGACAAATTGATACCACACACTATAGGCCGTCATTTTAATTTTGTCACTCAAGTGGGTTACTTATTTAAAGCTTGTATGGCTGGAAGAATAAAGCTTTTATTAAAAAGCCTTTTTGCACATGAGATGGAAGGGGTGTACAGAGCAGGTAGTGTGGCTGATCTGGGCCATCATGTGTGATATTCACACTCTCAGTGATAAAATCATTGGTCATGTTACTCTCACATGTTTACAGTAATATCAGTCACAGATGATCTGTGATGTGTCATCACAGCTCAGGTGTAAATACAGGTGTGCTCCCACTGTCATTTTTACCTGAGGGAGACAGTTTGTTGTTGAAACATTGTCATGCCTCTGTAGAATTCAAGAAGATTTATGAACAGGATATAAAGTGTGCAGGTACTGTTTTTGTGTTTTAGCGTTTCTTTTTTTTTTTTAAATCATTCAGCCTCTACAAAGAATATATGGATGTGCTGTGCCTCCTGATGCTATTTTAAACCTCCCCTGCGTCCAGCAAAACTCTTACATGGCAGCAGAGAACAAATATTTGTTGAAACGGTTTGTTAGGGAGGCAGCGCATGTCTTTATCTTCCACAGGCCAACAGTAGAGTTTATCAGTAACACAGACTGCATTGTGTAGACAGTTACCACACCAGGTGAAACAGTGGTTCAGCAGGTGAATGGACTGATGTGCACAATCTAATCTTTCGCTGTGTCTTTTTTCTTGTTGTGTTACAGGATAGTATGGCCATGACGGGAGGGACTGCAGCTGCCCTTCCCATGAGCAACCACACCCGAGAGAGGGTGACTGTGGCCAAGCTGACACTGGAAAACTTCTACAGCACTCTGCTCACGCAGCACGAAGAGCGCGAGATGAGGTAAAACTGAAAGTAGTTATGAAATCTACTCTTTTTTTCCTAACCTGCACCTACAAGTACATATTTATATGGAAGCGCCTGTCGTTTCCCCACATAAATGTACAGAAACAGACACAGCTCATTGCCTCTGTTGCCTTATGAGTGTAAAAATCTTCAATTTTTGAAACAAAAGCTTCAGGAAACAGTGTTTATTGTTTTATTTTCTGGCCATTGTACATTTAATAGTCTCCTTGGGCAGTAAAAGCTGTTAGTGACCTTTACCTCAGTTACTCTCTGCATGTAAATGTAGCACTTGTTTAAAGCATCAAATGACACTCTGTGCAGGCTTGGAAATGGTAACAATGCAGAGCTGGTGCATCCCAGGCGTGAGCACAACAAAGGCCATCTCATAAGCTACCACTTCTGTTCTCATGTTACCTGAGAACTGATCTCTAGTCCAGGTAACATGGCTTAGAGCCTCCTGTAAAAGACAGCTGATCCCGTGTTTACATCCAGCTGTCAAGATCTGACATGTTCCAGCTCATATTCTCTCTCTCTTGTTGTTCCTGCCTCAGCATTTCTCAATTATTAATTTAACAAAAGAAGTTGAACTTTGTGTGATATTTGTGCAGCTTTTTAACGACCACATTGTATTTTTTTAATTTCCAGGCAGAAGAAGCTGGAGAAGGCCATGGAAGAAGAGGGTTTGCCAGATGAGGAGGTACAGTTTATAGATATGTTGCACAACAGCTTCTTGTTTTATAATAATCACTTGCTCTTTGCAAGATAACTCAGTGATACATTGTGTTTTGCAGAAAGTAATGCGGCGCTCTCAGCATGCCCGTAAGGAGACAGAGTTTTTGCGACTGAAGAGGACGCGACTGGGTTTGGATGACTTTGAGTCCCTTAAGGTCATCGGGCGAGGTGCTTTTGGAGAGGTACGTTAAAAGAAGCCTTTCTAAATTGTTATTCAAAATTGATGACGAGAAGTCGAATCAAGGCCATCAGAAGTGTGTATGGTTTCACTTGTGTTTATCTTAACCATGACTCTGCACTTTCACCACAGTGCTGCCACAGTGTGAATTTCATATCCTGCGTTTTACACTTATAAATCTGTTGTATTTATATGCTGCCTTCAAACAAAGGAATCACAATTGGGTTACATACAAAAACATTCCCTGTGATTTTGACTGTGACTTCATCTCCTTCAGGTGCGCTTGGTACAGAAGAAAGACACAGGGCACATTTACGCCATGAAGATACTGAGGAAAGCAGATATGCTGGAGAAAGAACAGGTAACATTCTGTCAGCATCACAGTTTCCAAGTGTGTTGAGGCATTTGAAAGTGTTAAAAATGCTGCTACTGCATTCATGATCTTGTGCTGTAAGTGTCTACTCTACCATCTCCTTGCAGGTTGCTCATATCCGGGCAGAGAGGGATATTCTGGTGGAAGCAGATGGTGCCTGGGTGGTCAAGATGTTCTACAGCTTCCAGGACAAGAGGAACCTCTACCTCATCATGGAGTTCCTGCCTGGAGGTTTGTACTGATACCTTCAGATTAATGACAGTTCTCTGAGTACTGATCACAATCTGCTGTTAACACGTCAGCTTTTTGATTTAAAAAAATGCTGTGGGTGGCTTTTTCTAAAAGTTCTGACCTTGTTGCCAGGTGATATGATGACGCTGCTGATGAAGAAGGACACTCTGTCTGAAGAGGCCACGCAGTTCTACATCGCAGAGACGGTTCTGGCTATCGACTCCATCCACCAGCTGGGCTTCATCCACAGAGACATCAAACCAGACAACCTGCTGCTGGACTCCAGAGTGAGAACATGAACACATGCACACATTTTTACTGCTCCAGTTGTGACCTTCAACATGAAAGGGAAAAGAGATGCAAAGAGAAATTTCTTGACTGTTTAAAAAGCATAGTGCTTCACTTATCCAATGTGTGTTTGCTCACAGGGACACGTCAAACTGTCAGATTTTGGCCTTTGTACGGGACTCAAGAAGGCTCATCGGACTGAATTTTACAGGAACCTGACGCACAACCCGCCCAGTGATTTCTGTGAGTCACACATTTAATATCCAAAATAAATTCAGGCAGTAATGTAACAAATACACTTTTAGATGCTGATCAACACGTTTCAGAGAGACAAGCTGTAGCTTCTCCTCTCTTTCCTTTCCTGCATCTTTCAGCCTTTCAAAATATGAACTCCAAGAGGAAAGCAGAAACCTGGAAGAAGAACCGGAGGCAGCTGGTATGGCTTTGGCATTTTACTGAATTTTCCTGAAGCACATAAGGAGTCACAAGTAAAGAAAAAAAAGATGGGTGCACATGCTGGTTGCACCATGAATAATACTTAAATACACATCACAAAGTAGCTACTTGTTTACAGAAAATGTTGACACAGCAGCCTCTTAATCTTGGCCGGCATAGTTTTGACTTGAGTGAACACATTTAGCCGATGAATGTTGAATATACACTCACCGGCCACTTTATGAGGTACACCTGTTCAGTTGCTTGTTAACACAAATAGCTAATCAGCCTTCCACATGGCCGCAACTCAGTGCTTTCAGGTATGTAGACGCGCTCAAGACAACTTGCTGAAGTTCAAACCGAGCATCAGAATGGAGAAGAAGGAGTTTAAGTGACTTTGAACGTGGCATGGTTGTTGGTCTGAGTATTTCAGAAACTGTTGATCTACTGAGGTTTTCATGTGCAACCATCTCTAGGGTTTACAGAGGATGGTCCGAAAGAAAGGAAATACCCAGTGAGCGGCAGTTGTGTGGACGAAAATGCCTTGTTGATGGTAGAGGTCAGAGGAGAATGGACAGACTGGTTGGAGATGATAGAAAGGCAACAGTAACTCAAATAACCACTGGTTACAACCAAGGAATGCAGAACACCATCTCTGAACACACAACACGTCCAGCCTTGAAGAAGATGGACTACAGCAGCAGAAGACCAGACTGGGTGTCACTCCTGTCAGGAACCTGAGGCTTCAATTCACACAGGCTCACCAGAACTGGACAATAGAAGATGGGCAAACGCTGCCTGGTCTGATGAGTCTTGTTTTTAGCTGCAACTTTCAGATGGTAGGGTCAGAATTTGGAGTAAACAACATGAAAGCATGGATCCATCCTGCCTTGTATCAACGGTTCAGGCTGCTGGTGGTGTAATGGTGAGGGGAATATTTTCTTGGCACACTTTGGGCCCCTTAGTACCAACTGAGCATCATTTAAACTCCACAGCCTACCTGAGTGTTGCTGCTGACCATGTCCATCCCTTTATGACCACAGTGGACCATCTTCTGATGCTACTTCCAGCAGGATAATGCTCCATGTCACAAAGCTCAGATCATCTCAAACTGGTTTCTTGAACATGACAACGAGTTCACTGGACTCCAACGGCCTCCACAGTCACCAGATCTCAATCCAGTAGAGCTCCTTTGGGATGTGGTGGACGGTAGATTGGTATCATGGATGTGCAGCCAACAAATCTGCAGCAACTGTGTGATTGCTATCATGTCAATATGAACCAAAATCTCTGAGGAATGTTTCCAACACCTTGTTGAACGTATGCCTCAAAGAATTAAGGCAGTTCTGAGGGCAACAGGGGGTCCAACCTTTTACTAGCTAGGTGTAGCTAATAAAGTGTACAGTGAGTGTATGTCATTTTATGATATTCCTACCTCAACTCCCAACATTCTGTGTGACTTTCAGGCTTACTCCACTGTGGGAACGCCAGACTACATCGCTCCTGAAGTTTTCATGCAGACGGGGTACAACAAGCTGTGTGACTGGTGGTCTCTGGGTGTGATCATGTATGAAATGCTCATCGGTAAGAATGCATTTGTCTGGAAATGAGACAGACCGAGAGAGAGAGCTGAAAATGTACACTGTAATATTGTAAAATGGTTTGGATCATGAAATTGCCATAAGTTAACAAGTTCTACATTTATATTTTAATGTTTTATCATGACATTAATGCTGAAAAGTCTGTGTTCAAAACATGTAGGCTCAAGGGAGTTGTTGGTTAAATATTCAAAAGCTCATGTATAGTGACCAAACAGCTGTAAAAATGTGATTAATAAAGTGAAATTAAACCATCCAGCTGCCACAATTATCTGCAGAGCTAATATTTACCAAAGTCAGCTCAGCCTGTCAGAAGAGTTGGTCATTTCAGCTCCTGCAGGTGAAACTGTACCACGATGTTTCTTCAAAATATGCTTTTTGCTTCTCTCCAGGTTACCCACCTTTCTGCTCGGAGACGCCGCAGGAGACGTACAGGAAGGTCATGAACTGGAAGGAAACTCTCGTCTTCCCACCTGAAGTCCCCATATCAGAGAGGGCCAAAGACTTGATATTAAGGTACTGGATGTTCTTCAGGGTTACATCGAAAACATTCTCTGATTCCTGCTCATCAAATGTGAAGATCTGATGCTTTTTTTCTGACTTAATATCACTGAACTGAATCTTCTTTCATTTTTGAAATGCTTAGAGAGTGCTTTGCTGGTAAACTGTGATAAACACTTTTCAGCATTTTCTGCCTTTTTATAAGTGATTAATAAATTACTTAAACTGATAATTAAATCTGATGTTAGTTGCAGCCTTGTTTGAGTGTGGCTATATTAGTGACTCTAAACTAATCAGTGTGCAGTATATGCATGAATGCTGTCACACTAGTTGGAACAGGGTAATCACTTTTAATGTAGATGCATTTCAGTCTCCGTTTTTCCAAGAACTCTTTTCCAGTCTCACATGAAGATAAAATGCCAAACATGTTGCAGTCATCAGTAGCAAAGTTCCTCAGTCATAGTTATCTCTGTGTAAAGGCTCATCAGATGGTTTTATTATCTATTTACTGTTTGTGTGTTTCAGGTATTGCACAGATGCTGAGAACAGGATCGGAGCTGTGAGTGTGGAGGAGATCAAGAGTCATCAGTTCTTTGAGTCGGTGGACTGGGAGCACATCAGGTAGAAAACCCACACAAAGCGCCTCCACTTTGAGGGAAACACAATCCCTCAGCCTAAATGTAAAGACACCCGTGTTAATTATGTAACATCATTTCTGTCTCCTGTGATTCCTCCTCAGGGAACGGCCAGCCGCCATCTCCATTGAAATCAAGAGTATCGACGACACCTCAAACTTCGATGACTTCCCTGAATCAGACATCCTTCAGCCAGGTTGGTCTTATGAAATACTTGAAACGCTGCAGTGCAGGAAAATCCCTGATTAGGAACACTAGCCTTTATTCAGATTCAGACAGCACGACAAACCACAGATGAGTCATGCAGATTGTCAACAAAAGAGCTGTTATTGAGCTGTAAACAAACTAAATGTGATATTTTATGTAAGCTGTAGCTGTTCTTAATTTTATAATGACTGTAAATATGCATGGGGTTACATGCTCTGTGGTGCCCCCAAGTGGTATTTTCAATAAAACACCTACTTTTGTTTTTTGTGTTCGTGAACAGCCAACTCGACGGAGCCAGACTTCAAATCAAAGGACTGGGTGTTCCTCAACTACACGTACAAACGCTTCGAGGGTCTGACTCAGCGAGGCACCATCCCCACATACATGAAGGCAGGGAAGGCCTGACACGCTCGCATGGGGAGGCGGTGTCACGGAGAAACATACAGACGTTTACGGACACAGGGTCGGGCCCTGGAGCCCCGCTGGTGCTGAAGGCTGCGCTGCCAGCCTCTCAGTCTAAATTTAACCCTCATCACAAGTTATTTAGGTCTGCTCAGCCGCCGCAAGAACGCCAAGAGCTCGGAAATGAAGGAGCGTTACCGCATTACCTCGGTTGTTTATATCGTATACACGTGCCGTCTTTAGCCATAGCTCTCAGGCCAGCTCACTAACTAGGACACTAAATCAGCATATCTGCATGTTCAGCGGCATATTGCTTCTGGAGATGATTTTTTTACTGCCTAACGGTGACGGTGGGAATGAGGCTTGAATGCAAATCACTGCTTCGACATCATCTTCACATCTATAGTTTCTACACTGGTGGCTAAATTAGCTCAGATGCAAACTGGATCTCTGATACTGAAGACAAGCTCTTTACACTGTAGTCAAACTCTGGATACGAACAGGAACGCCTCAGTTGCAGTAGCCCATGTTGTACTACTCAAAGGAAAGTCCCAGCATGATGTTGAGTGTTTTTGTTCTGCCGTGTATTTAAGACTGCAGCCATTTATATATAACTTGTGGGGGGAAAAAAATCTATTCCTTTTTAATTTGACGATACTTGTTTTGGTTGATCTGATATAACCTAGCAACAACTACTGGAGATACAGCTGGTACAAGTTCTTATTAGCAAATGGATCCCAATGGAAACTCAACTGTCCTCAAAACTGTATGAATGTTTAGAATGTTCTGGGATACAGCATATTATGTCCTGGATATACCACACTGTTATAGGCTAGTCTTACTGTTTAGGCACGTGTTTAAAATTGCAAGCAGCCTGTCCATAGAAATGACTGGCCCATCCACCACCTTGATTTAGATTGTTTTCAAAGTGATACGGAAAATACTGTAATTGTGTACTTTATGGATTTTAAGTGGCCAGGTGCTCATTCAGACATGAAGCACTCAGATGCTGTCAGGTTAACACAACAGATGTCTGCAAGGGGCTTTTGTCTTCGTCTCAAGTCAGCATGAAACATTTCCAACAGCAGCTGACATGAAAGAATAACTACAACCCCTGACAACTTCTCTATAGTTATTTTCTTGTTGAAGAGAGTTTTGCTTGTTTCTTAGCTTCAAGGTTCCCTAGCAGTAGGTTTATTGCAGTAGTCGACAGAGCCGATACCTCCACGTTCTGACAACAGCACAATGTGGCCTTGTTTATTTGCTCCAAAGCACTTATTGGAAACAAGCTTGACTCACGCTTTCTCTTGTTTTTTATTCAAGTGTTTCAACCTTTCAAAAGTTTGCTTCAAAATTGCAAAAAAATAACGTTCTATGGAAACATGGCCGCTGTGACAATGTTAACATGCTGATGTTAGCATTTAGCTTCACTTTAGAGCCTCAAAGCACCTCTACCATGGCTTTATACTCTATCTTGATTCTGTAAGAGTGTCTCTAAAAAATCTTCCTTAGAATTGACTGACTCAGAATTTATTATCCTGATTATTTTTGCTTCTTACTCATAGCGATGGATGAGGCTGAACTGACAGTATTCTGGCTGCCTGGCGCTGCTTTCAAGCGACTCATCTAACAGCTTTAACAAACTGCGACTGCATCAAAGGATCAAAAATATACAACCAATGAGCAAACACTCAAATCATGCTGGAATCCTCCTTTAATCCTCATGCTAGTGATACACAGCACGTCTTTGTGGAGGCTCAGTGGGGCAACTTTGCCTCAGCGCTATTGCTGTTCTCAAGAGGAACAACTTGTTGCCAGGAGACGTGTAAATGCAGTTTACCCTGTGCTTGACATCCGTTGCTGCGGAGTGTTGCCCATTCACATTGCCAAACAAACTGCTGAGTGCGCCCCTTCCCTTTAGAGCCGGTTGTTTTGTTCAGATCAGTGCTACAGTAATTGATATTTCCCCTCATTTTAATTCTAATCAGTCCAAGGCCCAATCACTTCCTTCTTAGATGGACAAAACATGCAAAAGTGCCTTTTAAAAATAGCTGATAAACATTTAACCAGATATTTAGCTGTATTTTAGCAGAGATTAATCCAAAGGCATTCGTTAAAATTAGATTGAAAATAAAAACAAAGCTGTTTGAGGGAAGTAGCAATGGGAAATTACAAGAAAAATGGGAAGGGTAAAGTACAAGCTTTACTGGTAAACTGAAATAAATAAAAAGCTCGGATGTGTCAGTTATATTTAATGTCTGCGGAGTGATAAAGCATATGTGAATCGATAAAGGTGATAAAAGAGCAAAGAAACAAAGGCAGTAAAGGACAGCAGGTGTTTATAGGGTAGGAGGCTCGTAAAAAGGTAATGTCAGTGAAACAATAATGAACAAGCTGTCTCTGTCAAGTAAAGACAAACGTAAATTAGATATGAGAAACTACATAAAGGTAGATTAACATGGTGGATCTCTTAGAGGTGTATTTTAGTTTTGTCTGAAGCTCCTTCATTATTTGTTCATTTTCAATCCATCGGATGTATTTAATGCATTTCTTTCTCCAGAGAAGGAGAACCTTCATCTAATTTGAAGCCAGTTTTCTCAACAAATCCAACCATTTAACCAACTTCAGAGTTGTGACTAGACACAGTGCTAAAAAGAGTTACCAAAGAACTCTGATCATCACACGTCGTGATCTGTACACAAATTTAGATGTAGCTGTCGCTTACTGCACTTAACTTAAAACTACCTGACAAGAGAACACCTTTCCAACAGAGCTAACGTCGCTTATGGAATAATTTGCCATTTCTATTTCTACACTTGTGAGAAAATGAGAGTGCATGGACAGATGTTTCTCAGTTTGGATGTCTGCTGAGTGTCGGGTTATAAATGTACATACAGGGACAGGAAACCTACTGTACCACAGTTAAGCTGTAGCCATCACAGGAGTCCCATATTCAACTGTTTGTGGTGCTATCTCTGAGGGATTTCTCAAGAAAGTAAGCAGTCTAGCAGTTTGATAAATTAGTGAGTCATTATGTAAGTCTCTTCTCTTATTTTACCTGCTTATTTCACTCACATAGTCCTGCTGATAACGTGTTGGCCAAGAATACACACCAAGACTGACGAAACGTACAAACTATGTTTGACTGATGAGGGACTTTGAAGGCAGATATGTGTATATTTTTGTATTATTTATTCTTTTCATGTTTCCGTAAAGGTGTTGATAATTGGAATGTTGAGTCTATTTAAATTGGAAGATTTTAATGTTATTATTTGGCCTCAAATTTAAAGGGGCACTCCAGCTTTTCTGTGCAGTGAAGAAGCTAAAGAAACTTGATGGAGCAGATGCCAAGCTCTGTTGACTTTCAGTCCCTGTGGGTAATGTTTTAAAACCAGTGAAGCCCACACGTCTCACAATGCAACTAGTGGTTTTAAGTCCATTCTTTCCATCTGTTCATCTCTTCCAGCTCCTAACCTGTTTGTAATTTTTCAATCTGTAGTCACTTTGACATCATCTGGGTTATTTTTTTCTGACTCTGCTCCCTCCATAGCGACATCCGACATCATACGGCTATTTCCACTAGAGCCTGACCGATACTCCAGCTGGCTGCTACAGACTGGTCTATATGTTGTCTAATATGCACTGATATGGAAAAAAAAGAAAGGAAATGAATGCTTGGGATGATGATTTGGAAAAACTGTCATCAATAGTTTGTCCAGCAAAACAGCTCCATCTCCATTCATTACAATCCTCCCAGCCCTGTCTGCAGCACATGTAGCTGAGAACACTTCACAGTTGGACAGATGGTGGTGCGGAGTCAAGCGGTGTCCACACAGTAAACATCTAACTAGTGTATGAAATGCACTGCTTGAAAGCTGATAAACCATGACCCCATTTTTCTTTTCACTCTAACATACTGTATGTTCAATCTGTGTATATATATAAAAGTAAATCAGATGAAATAATGACATCTGAATTTTTTTACTCTGTAAAAGCTGGTATTGGTCAGACTCTGGTTTTCACAGCTGAGCATTGCTCCCTTCTGACAAGTAAACCGAACTTGATTTGTTCATTTTGGTGGAGTGCCCCTTTAATCAGGGCCAGAAAATGCCTTGAAACATCAGCCAATCAGTCTACATCATATCAGACAGACGCCCCCATTGGCTAATATCGTTTAATTCACATTTATGAGTTTAATCCAAGTACAAATGTAATCTAAGCTAAGACTAGTTTCCAAGAAGGTCCTACTGGAAGACAGTAGCAGGACAGATGCATGATGGGGTTTTTATTTTTTCCTGATGGCTACAACTGCAGCTTCCCGGCTGTGTCTAATCACTGGAACGCACAGACACAGCCTGGAGAAAGCTCCACTGCTGTATTCAGAACGTTCTCAGTTCAGATGGTTCATGGACAACTTGTGTGTGACTGAGTGCGAGCGTGTAACTGCAAAAAAAACACATTTTTCATGAAGTACATATTCAGCGCTTTTTGTTGTGAGGCGATGTGTCACCACGTTCAATGTCAAACTCATGCTCTGTTTTGCAGCAGAAAGATTGCCACGCGTTTTTGTTTCTTCATTACAGCAGATGGACATGGAGGGTAAATACTGTATTTGGGATCCTAACAATCCTCTCTCTATATATTTAAGATGACTTGAAATCCATTACTGTGTCACTTTATCTGAAGGGAGTTAAAATATTGTGACTTCAATTTTCCACGAGGTAGAGGAGAGTTCAGGAGAGGTTCCACTCTCAGCACGTATGACTAAGCCAGACAATTCATTTCCGAAGGACCAAACCAGCTCACTGACTCAGCCTGTGCGTTGTTCGGCAGATCACTGTCACATAATATTTCACGACTGATGGAATATTATGCATTAACTAAGAGAGCAGGGAAAAGTGTATATATCCTATTAAAACAAGCGACTGACACAAAAATAAAAGATGAAAGCAGATTTTAGTTGTAGACACCTTCAGATTCCTAGTGATTTGGCTAATCCAAATTAATCCCCCCCTTGTTAAAGCAAGAGTCCAGTCTCCTCGTGATCTTACTAAGGTTACCAAACGACCCTCCACAGGCCAGGACTATGTTGTGAGGTATTTTGTGTAATGATGTGTACATACTGTTGTAGACACTTGAAGGCAACCGTCTGTGGAGAGGAGGAAATGCTCATTAATATATTCATTCACGTTGGTGAGTTTTTATGTTGATAAAATGCTTCAAATAATAAAATTAAACACTTCAAGTCTTATGGTTTCTTTCATGGTGAGGGGCAGGCGGCTCTTACATACCTGACTAGTACATGCAGTCCTCCACCCTATTTTGTCCACTTCATTTCTCTAAAAACTCAAGACTGGAGATCTGTTTTGGCGATATATAATGAAGTAACATTTTAGAGCAATTGATTTACAGCTTACAGGGTCCCTTGTCTCGTTAATAATTCAGTATTTTCATTTTCGTGTTTTTTGTTCCGTGTAAATTACAAGAAGTAGCTGATGGACAAACCATTTTCTGCATTTAACCTTTGCATAAGAAATACATGTTACTTTTCTGTTACATCGACCCTCCACTTCACAAAATGCTCTTCCTACTACTATAAATTGATGAATTGGTTTAAGAAAAGCGGCATATCTAATTCTATAAGGTGTTGGAAAGTAACTAAGTAAATACAAGTTTAACGTACATTTACTTAAGCAATAGGTTTGAGTCATTTTTTAAATAAATAAAACTTAAGTTATCTGATTGCAGCTTTTAAAATGTGAACATTTTCTGGTTTCTTTCCTCCTCTTTAACAGTAAACTGAAAATCCTTGGGTTGTGAACAAAACAAGAAGTTTGAGGACGTCATGTTGGGCTTTGGGAAACACTGATCCACATTCATGTCACCATTTTCTGACATTTCAAAGACCAATACACTAGAAAAAAAACAACTGATGAATCAAAGATGAAAATAATCACTAATAATGTATACAAATTGGCAAAATACTTAAAGGGGGGGAAGGGTTTCCAGAGGGGAGCTTTAATTAAGAAAATGAGCAGAAAAAAACACTGTATTTGTTATTTGACCTTAAAACTGACAAAATGTAAAACCTGAAACTACAATCACTCTCAGTTACTCAGGACATTTCCCAGCAGCAGAGGCAGAATGTAACATAGTGAATAAATAAAAGCGGACCAGCTTGTTGCAGTGACTGTGTTCGGCCACTAGGTGGAGCTCTGGACACACACTAGTGAACTGCTGCTGAGGATCTTATGAATGGATGATGTGCTTCACTGTTGTCAAGCGGAAACTTGGAGCTACAAGGTCAGTGGATAATTTACATGCTGTCTGATCAAGTACAACCACTGCTGTTTTCTCACTTCTTAAAATGTATTTCACATCATCAGCAACAGACACTGTTGATAATTTACACTCTTTTAAAAGTGATCTGATTCTAGATGCATCTTAACAAACTGTGTCTCTTAGAGCTGCTGCTCCAGAATATTCAACCCAAACTATGTATTTTGGCTATTTAACAGCATTTATTAATAATATGACGCTATAGCCTGACGGGGTTTTACGCAGGATGACACATTTATTGCTCAAGTATTCAACTGACTGGGGGAAAAAAAACTTCGTACTTCTTCATTTGCATCATTTTCCGGCTGTGTAATGACTGAGTGTGTATCCAGATGTTGGCAGTGATCCCTCCTCTCTGCTGCCTCACAGCGTCTTCCACACATCAGAAGCCTGATGACGTCTGTGAATGACCAAGAATTCACGTTTTTTTTCTCTCTCTCTTTTTTTTCTCCCCCAGCAAAAATCTGCTAACCGGGTTTCTCTTAATCCCTTACCCCGATTAGGGAAACCGGGTTTCTGGCTTACTTTAAGAAATCAGGTTAGTGCAGACAGCCGACAACAGGCAGGTTACTTAAGTGCTCATAAAGGCAGCTGATGCAGAGGTGACTGTCATGACCCCATTATCACCAAAGGAGGAGGAAAGTCACCGCAGGAGTCAACAGCCCGTGTTGTTTTACTTTTACATTTGGTTATCAGTTTACAGAGGAGGGAAAGGAAACATCCTAAGTTTACTTTTAAACATCTAACATTCATTTTAGTGGCTCTTATGCATCATTTTAGTCCCACTTACATGTGTAATCTGCTGTTGTCACTAAATGCAGTTATGTGTTCTTATCCCAGTCATCCTAATATTGGACTACAATGTATTTCATACTTTTAATTAAAATATTGCACTCAGTATAAAATCTTTAATATTGGCTCACATGTTTTGACAAATTGACCTAAACTAGAAGATAAGAGGTCTTTGTGTCTTTATAGGTGTTTTTGGCTCATGAGAATTTGCTTTGTGGCCTATGTTTTCTTTCTTTTTTTTAAAAAAATGAACCATAAATGAATCACATCAGCGGTTACTGAATTATTTGCTGGCTGTGTAACTGTGGGCCAAACCAGGAAAATAGCCGCAGACAGACATTCTTCAGTCATGACTAAGATAAAATAACACAAAGGTCCCCTATAGCAGAGTGAGGGGTGGAGCATACTGACACAGAGAGGTCACACACGCGAGCACCGAGAAGCCAAGAGTTCAAAATATGTCGTAAAAAAGGGAGCCGAGCTAGTAGGAGCGGAACCTACATTTTAAACTCACTGCTCCCTACAACAAACACACCCACAGGCCAGAACCTATTTATACCTCTAATTGTTAAAAGCTGAGGTATATAGCTACGTTAGGATTTTTCCACCACTCAGACGTCACGAGAAAATACATAAAGGAATTCATAAGCTCGTTTAATCTCAAACTAACTCGCTGTCTGTGTGTCTCTGCTGTTGTTTTTCCGTCTCCATGTTACCCTCACCCAAACCGGCCGAGGCAGATGGCTGCTCTCCCTGATCCTGGTTTTGCTGGAGGTCTTTTCCTGTTACAAGGGAATCACTTCTTCACTGTTGCTGATATAAATAAGATACAACAAAATAACATATATTCAGTTCATAATGTCATACTACACATACTATTTACATCTCCTATGCATCTTGGATGGTTATATATCTTGCATACTTGCATGCACTGTTTATACTGATAACACTGCTTATCCTGTATATATCATAACACATCCACATGGAACTTAAAGCTATTTTACTGCACTTGTAGTTAGATGCTAAACTGCATTTTGTTGTCTTAGGACTTGTACTCCGTGCAATGACAAAGATGAATCTAATCTAAAACAATATATAAATATACAAAATAATACATATAAACCTGAAAATACAACTTGCTCATAGGGGATCCTTTTGATTTGCTGTCGTTGTTTTCATGTAGGTTTTTGTAGTTTCATAACTTTAGCTCTACATAAGTCAGACTATTCCACATAATTAACATTACTGTAGCGTCCTAGCTTTGATATTTAAATTAGTTTATCTCTATAGTTAGTAATACTGTAGGTTCTTAGTCTTATTACTTATTATAGTCAGCTAAAGTTGTGTTCTATATATTTTTGTGGGGTTTTCATCCTTTATATTTAAATTAAATTGGTAAATTCACACCATAAATGACGCTGTGGAGTTTTAACTTCAATAAAGCGAAACTTGTTTGGTTAATTCTGGATCATATGTTTTTACTGAAAAGCACTTTCAATCAACAGATGCTATTTTAAACATTCTGTACAGACGACGGTGACTTCAACCGAGATAAAAACACACTTATGTCCGTGTGACTCTAGAGAAGCTACTAAAATTAGCGCGTCTGTGCTAGCATATGATGACAGTCCGTCATTCATGCTAGCTCTTCAGCGTGTAGCATCGTGTCAGTGCTATTCTTACTTTAACGTCGCCGGTACTGCTGTATAAGTGTATAACTGTGTCACTGTGGCGCTTTTCCGTGTCTCCGGTCCTGTGCCGGTGTCTCCGGGTTGCAGAGTGCACTGGGACACCGTACTTTCTCCGCAGACGGGCTTTAAATGGGTTAACGAGCCAACCGTCGCCACGTGACCGGAGAGTTATATAATATATAGGTCAACACGTTTCTCGCTGGCACGTGCAGCCGGTTCCGTCTTACGTAAAGTCTCGTGCAAAGGTCTCGAAATACACTATGTAGGTGAGAGCCGAAGATCGTCAGCAGGGAGGAGGCGCCACTCCGAGGTTTACTCTGGGATGTGTTTTCAAACACTGGGGGAAACGAGGACGAGAATATTTAACTACTACGTTGGGCCCATTTAGTTTTATTTCTTTGCCTTTTAACACGCTGTTTGGCGAAACTGGTGATCATATAAACCCTGATAACCCAAATCATGTAAAGAGTTTCCACAGAAACAGGGACAGCTGTTTTAGCTGTTAACATTTGTGCCCTACAAAAAAACTATAATTATACAATGTCACTATTTTGATGTCATTCCGACTATTACGCTGCTTTATTCTAAAGAGGGTCACCAGGGGGCTGGAACTGATTTAGAGCAAAAGGTGGGCAGGTCATGAGTCCATCACAGGGCCAACACAAAGAAGAAGACCTAGTTCAATGTGTTTATATAGAAAACAGTAACATGACGTCGGCATTGTATATAAAGGAAGTCCATATAGTCCACAGAGACAAAAAGAAACGTGAAATGAAGCAGAAATAATGTTGCATCCTCTAATAACCACAAAAGATAGACATAGCATGTAATATTTGATTAAATTCTATCTATTCGTGTAAACAGATTGGATATTTGTTTGGAAATGATCATCTGCAGATGGAGAGTGGCGTCATATGTCATAAAACACAAGTTAGTGACAAGGCTGTCCACAATTTTCACCGTGTAGTGGAACAAATCTGTAACAAATAGATTTAATGAGGTTGTTGATGCTGCTTGTGAAATGTTGTCCAGCTCTTCCTGAAGGGCTCAGTGGAGATGGTGGACATTTTTTGGGGACAGGATCATGTCATCCAGAGCATCATGTGGCAGTCAGTCGTACCATTCTGTCTGAAATGACTTCTTACACTTCTAATGGTGGAGTTCTGGACATGCAAGTGCTTGACTACAGCCTTAACTGACGTGTCAGCATCCAACATGTGAACAGCCTGTTGTTGTCTTTCACTTGTCATCTGTGGCTTTAAGTTATTTGGATAAAGCTGGATTTAGAGTTTGCTTTTTATAGTCCCAGGTCAAAGGAGAGTCTGTGTTCTGGTCACAGTGTCTGATCATTGTCCTTTAAAGTCACACCTGACTAGGCTGTGGGTTAACTCAATGATTAAGAATTTGTCACCAGTCGAACAGCTTTTCGTGTACGATTGGCTAAATTAAATCCTCTTCCAATTTTAAACTTTTTCTCTATGTCAGAAAACAACATTTGCATGCTGCTTTATTGTTTTTGCAGGATAAATAACTTCAAAAACAACTGTGAGATCAAAGAACTGATTTTGAAGAACTAGTTCTAAATGCAGCCACATTTTAATTATATTTCTTTAGGGAGCAGTTCACTAACAAAGTTTATTTGTATCTGATATGTTAGAAATAACTCATCCTCTGTTTGTCCCATTTTGATTGGAAGCTTTCATTTGATCAGTGCGGGGGAACACAAGTGTTAATGTGTTTGTCAGTATGTGCTTGATCAGTGTATGGTTGGTAAAAAGGTCTTGTTTTGTGCAGACTTGGGGTTCAGCCTCTTGTGCGTCTAAATAGAAAAGCAGTATCAAAAAACATGTATCTCTGCATCATTAACTCTGACATATCTCTGGCATCAAACTGAGGTTGAATGCTTCTTGTGTCTTTATAACTAGGACACAGAATATTCATAATTGTAATTTGTCCTAAAACAGTGTTTGTCCTTACTTGAAGAGCCCTCATTTCAAAAATATGTTGTGCTTGTTTTTGGCTCACTTTGATGAGTGACTGTTTTCTGTTTTCAGCTTCATCTGCTGCAGGGAAAAAGCATGTACAGCAGGATTTTGTGACATCAAGACAAGTTTGGGATCCAGGCATTGTCCAGTATGCAGCTTACACAAGTCTGATGTGGAGAATTACAACCTTCTATGCCCACAAATGGATTGCACAAAAAACATATCACATGAACGACGATGTCTTAAATAATGTCAGTAAAAGATATGTTAAACAAAATCAAATAGCATCCTCATATGTTTTAAAATGGTTTTTAATATATCTACTTTCACCCATATATGTGACTGTGTTGATCACAGCAGGAATTTAGGACAGAGTGAGACCTCTCTCCTGCAGATTCTCTGTTTGGAGGAAAACGAGAGAGTAGCAGAGTCAGATCAGTGACGCGCGGACGGCACTTTTTCAGGTCACCAAAACGTGCATTGCCGCGGAGGAACCGATCTCTCACCGGGCGGCCCGACAGGGCTGGGCTGGCTCTGTTTAGCATGAATCATCGATTAATTTATTAGCGCTGACATACTCCCATTGCACGTTTCCTGTCAGGCCATCCTGTCTGACAGCATCGCAGGGGTCTGTGATGGTAAACTCAATCTGTTCATTGCACTACGAAGCAAAAACTCACTTCATGAGTTTAGACCTGTAGAATCAGTGTTTTTCATGGATAGGGAACTTATATAATCATACTTTGCAGCCTTATTTAATAAATCATATTCTAAATATATGGCCGCTCCGCCAGTGTCACCCATGATCACGCATGTATGCTAATATTGTCTCCTGATCAAAGGGATGCTGATTCATTCAAGGTTCCCTGGACGTCTCTGGACGAGCTGGAATGAATGGACTAAAGCTGTTAAACGCCCATGCACTGCGTCCAGCGAACATGAATGAACCGAAAAGGCGATAAAGGAGGAGGAGTAGGAGGGGACAAGTGTGCACTCTTCTCGCTTGTCCTTGTTTCCTAAAGGACATGGGTGTTCCGTTCTCACCCATCCCTCACGTTTCCAAGCCCCCTCCGCCTCCTTTGTAAAAAAAAATACGGGAGGAGGAGGGTGAGAGAGAAAAAATGAAGTCAATTATACAACACCCCGACTCTATGAAGCTCCCTCCTCTCCTCCACAGCTTCTTACTACTACAGCTGGCGGCTCCAAATGCGCCGCGGCGCTACGTAGCCTGCACCGGGCACACCGGCTCCAGTCTGTAGGCATGTCGGCCGGGGGCTCTGACAGAACGGCGGAGCAGGCAGCAGGTAGGTGCTGGGGCTGGTGACTGAGTGTATTTACCGCTACTTCTAAAGTCTAACCTGCGCTTTTCTTTTCTTTCTTTTTTCTGTTTTTTGCAACTTCTCTCTCACTCGGAGAAGATATCAGAGCAGAGATGCTAGCTTACTTCTAGAGACTTCTTGGCTAACGGTTGAGTCAGTGAGTTACTGTTTGTATTCATTCAACTTTATGGAGCCATTTAAAGGAGTTGACACTTACTTCTGACAGCAGCCACCGTTACCTGCCTCTTAACCGGGGAGTTGATAGCAACCTGCCGGTAAAGTGAACAGCGGCGGCAGCAGCTGTGACCGGAGCGGCCACACACCTGCCGGCTGCGCCTAAAATACCGATTGGCAGCGGGTTGTGCCGTGCGGAGCCACACCGGTGGAAGTTTGTCCATTCATTGCTCCGTACTACGTGCTCGTCCTCGGCGGGACGCGCGCACAGAGGGGGGGGGGGTTTGTTCTTTTGCGGGAGGGAATAGTTCCAAATTCACGCTGCTGCGACACTGTAACCATGGCGACTGTTTCCTCCCAGCCTTATAGGTAAACATTTTTGCTAACCTTCGAAATCTTCTTCCCGCCGCCGCCATGTTTGTTACTAAAAGTTTTCCGAAACGCCACCAAAAGTGCCCCCTAGAGGAGCTTAGTTGGTCACGTGGTCGCACGAGGTTCGTCCGTGTTCTTTGTCGCTCAGCTCCTTCGGAAAGTGGGTCAGTAGATCAGTGGAGCAGCGCTGCCTGCACCGAGCAGCAGAGGGAGGCAGCCGCTCCCCGCCGCTCCGGCAGCAGCACCGGCTGCCTGCAGGAATGTCAGCCAGAACCTCCGAGGCTCCAAACCACCAGATTCACTTCAAATAATGTCGAACAAATGCTTTTAAAATGAGCCGCTACACGAGAATAGGGCGAGATTTTTAGGAGAGCGAGCAAGCTTATTTAAAAGTGGAGCATGTAGTGCCGACGGGATTCTATCTAGACCATATTATTAAGAAAAAATATATAAACCAGGCTGTGAATGAAATATAAACAAACCCCTCTGAAAAAAAAAAATCAGAACATAGATTGAAATAAAAATGGAAATTTTGATGTATGCCGGTGCTACACAAATGGACATTTCCGGTTCTGGAGAACTGCCTTTAAAGATATGTATTGTAACTTTTAAAAATTTATTTATTATTATTATTGTTATTGTTATTATTATTATTATTATTATTATTATTATTATTATTATTATTATATGGATTAAAACTAAAATCAACTGATGCAATAGAAAAAAAGAAATAAGTAAACACATAATATTCTCGATTTTTTTTCTTTCCATTCACCTAAAAGAAAACATCTTATCAAAGCAAAATATTCCAAATTTTCAAAACTGATCAGTACAAAATATATCTGGCAATATAGCTGTGGTGTTTCACTTTAAATACCATTGGAATTAAAAAAAAAAAAAAAAGCCTTCCTAAAAGCCGCTCTGTAATTAGGAACATGACACCATAAGTGTTGAAAGAGCAAACATTTCAACATGTAGACATATAATTAAATTAAGTGGCAATTATAAATCATTACGAGGCATAATATTGTCATAAAAATATTTCTTCAGCTCCTGTACATGAAGTCAATACTTCCTGTTAATATGTTGCATTAGTCAGACAGCCATTAAAATACAGGCTCAAGAGCCACAGTGTATAAAAGCAGTCAGGCTACTTATTGTAAAATGTCTGTATCAATTAAATTTATTTAGTATCATTGTATATAAAAGCTTAAAAGTCTGGTGATTTTTGTAATAAAAAAGAAATAATAATGGAAAAATACTGCATGAAGAGTAGAAGTGCTACCCCTAACTCTGTCCCTTTTATTCTGTTAAAATTGTATCATTTTTTATTTAATCAAGTTTAAATAGTTTGAATTTAAAATCCAACTTATGTCCTAATTTTTAGTCTGGCTTTGAATTGATTTTAATTTATTTATTTGTCTATCAATTTATACATTTTCTTCTATCTTATCTGCCTTCTACACTTTTCTATTATTGTCTTATGTGCTACTCTGAATTTTTGACATCTCCTGCCTCTGGTGTTTCCTCATCATAAATTTATCAGATTTATTTACAGTAACGTCTCCTTTAGTTCCCTATCCCCCTTTTTATTGAGTCCTTCATTTTTAACATCATGTTTTTTGGGGATTGGGGATTGTTATTACTGTTTTCTTCTTTTTGTTCTTTAAAGCACTTTCTGTTGCATTGTATTTGTTTGAAAAGTGCTACACAAAAAGTCTGATTGATGGATTCATAAAAACCTGACAAACAGCCAAACCACTGACACAAAGCAGTCAGTTAGAAAGCTGGTCCTCATAAGACTTGATTCTGTTTCTTGTCATTTGTCTTGCTCTACGTTTGTCTTTCATGTTTAGCATGTTCATTTGCCGGTCATATTTTTGCTAAATATTTTTGAAGGTCAGATTAAGGGCATCAAATTTGGGTGCAAAGATAGTAAAAGTATTAGCTCTATGTTTACAGAGATATTTAAAATGTTTGAAAATGTAAGTGTGTCCTTCACAAACCGTACCGGCAAAATCACCTACTTCCTACAGTCCATTCATGTATCTTAGATGCTCTAATCTGATCAATATTTTACCATAAGGGATACTGTTAGAGTGCTTTACTAAATATACTAAAGTTTTACAGTGCCAGTCTTTCTTATTTTTATTGACGTGATAGAGAAAAACCAAATGTTTCCTGGAAATTCTATGGAAATATTTAAAGTCTGAAAATGCTTCTAAAGTACAGAACTTAGCCTCTATAGTGTTAATCTGAATTAAGCTGCATAGTAAGCGTTGAAATACCACATTTTGCCTTCAGATTGGTGGTTTCTGTTTCTGGTTTCTGCATTTGAAGTGAATGAAGTATTTCAGTGGCACAGACTGTGCTTCATGTCTTTGTATTCTTGTTCCAAAACTGCCTGGGCATAAGAGATATAGTCTCCGCTATTATTATCAGTAATTTTCCTATCCTGTATGAACATTCCTGTATTTTTTAATGCACCTCAGTGCCTATTAAAACAGTTTAAAAATGCATGTGCTTTGTAACAGGATATGCTTTGTGGCAGATGTGAAAGAATAGTCTCACGTTGCAAAACATCCTCGATACTTATACATATGGTTTTATGCAGTTGCCGGAATTGTAGGTCAGCCAACCAGAAATAACCCAGAACATACTGTACTGTAACTGTAGGATTTAAGGCTTGACTTCTCAGCATCCATCCAGAACTGCAACACTAGTAGTTATGCTCCCAGGAGCATGCAGCGCTCTGGAATAAAGTGGCCATAGAAAAGTCTCAGAATAGATTCAGACTGTGAAAATGCACAGAGTGCTGACCTCAAGCAGAGGTGCAGAGGCAATTAAGACAGTAAATGTTCTTGTTCTGTGTGTCAGAAAATTATACAGAGGTACAGATGAATTAGACAAGACTGTTGCCTCCGAGTTGTTTTTTCTGTTTGCGTTTCCACAATAACACATTATGAAATTCTTCAGACGGCTACATATTTTTCTTAAAATACATATTCTGCACAACAAACACATTGCTATCCACAACTGTGATATTTCTAGGATTTTCTTTTAATAATACTGTGCATTTCTGTACTACACATACTATTATGATACAGTAGTTTCAATACTATAAGACTAGGGTAAAGTTTGGGTCCACATATGCATGGGTATCTTTTAAACACTGGGTTTTCTGTTATCGTTTTCCAGAAAAATATTCCATCCACAGGAAAATGCAAAAACTATCAAACCAACAAGAGGTGAGCCCTCCCCCTGAAGCCATGTTGGCCAATCAGAGGCCTCAAAAATGGTATTACTAGTTGGAGTAGGCTATCAGAAATAGGCCATTTTCCACACGCAGGAACTTGCAGGTTGTTTTTTAACTTTCCAGTATGTTCCAACCACAGGAACCACCCATGTCGAACTTCTGTCAGGAAGTTATCAGGGAGAAAAAAGTTCCTAGGAACTTCCCTGTAATAGACTGTTCTGTAGGTTTCAACACTGATCGATTCAAATCAGACAAGACAAATACTGATTGGTTAAACTTTTAGGGGGCACCAAGCGTCATTTTTATGCCCTCTCAATGTCCTCATCAAGTAGCAGTCTTCATTCAAACATCATCATCTTCAGCGTAAAATTCACCATAGAGACGGACATAACGATCTCCATTGTTTTCTTTCCTACACGGCCATAGAGCTGGAGTTATGTCCAGTAATTGTTTTGTCATTGCTTCAGTGCACTTGGAGTTGAAGTCACAATCGCAGATGTCAGATCAAACACTGGAACGGAGAGAGAATGGCTGAAAGAACCCATCAGGAGCCGTTCCTGTAAACGTTTGTGTCACCTTGTGCCTGCCCTGAGTTCTTGCAGTGGAAAGCTGCCGGTTGGTGGGAATCATCGGGGGGGAAATTATACATGTCAAGTCGTTCTGATGCATCTTTTCCTCAATATAGTGGAACAATGCCTACGACGTCACAAGACAAAGAAACTTAATTTATGTTGTCTACACATTAACACTGCAAATAGAGTTGCTGAATGTCTTTTCAAAAGCTCAGTTTTCAGTGGCCTTAAACTCAGCTTGTGCACATATTAAAGGACAGAACACATAGAAAAGCTAAGTTTATAACATACTCAGAGGGCCACAACTGTAAAATAAGTAAAAATATGTTAAGATGCACATTTAAGACCAGTCATTAATTCAACTAGTGTAATAAATAAAAGCAAAAACAACCAGCTCATCCAGCTGCTATGCCCGTCACGTGAACTCAGCGGTCTTTACTACACGAACACATGACTCATGTAGTCCAGCGTCGGATCACATCCATCTTTACAGTCAACCGTTGTTTTGATCCCAACTTAAAAAAAAACTTTTGAAGTTTGGTGACGCCATCTATTGCGACAGCAACACCATTGTGTTGACAAAATGCCCAAGATAGACGTGTAAACACCTGTCAAAGCTGCCTTTGTGGTACTTCCTGCTAAAGCGGGCGTGTCAAGGACCATATTTTTTGCCATGGTAACGCGCACACACACACCAACTGACTCACAGTGTAAAAACAATACCAGCTCCTTCCGCCATTTTAGTAAATTTGTGTGTCTTTGTTGTTTGCTGTAGTTTGTTGGGTCTCTTTGTATTAATTTTGTCTCATTCGAGTTATTTTGTGTCTCTACGTTCTCATCTTGTGTCTCTTTGTGGTTGCTTTGTATTTCTTTGTAGTTAATTTGTCTGTCAGTTTTTTATAGTGATTTTGTACTACGCTTGTAGTCATTTTGTGTCTTTTTGCAGTTGTTTTTTTGTCTTTTTGTAGTAATTCTAGTCTCTTTGTTGTCATCTTGTGTTAATTTTATACTTCCTCATGGGTGCTTTGTATTTTTTCATTGTTATTTTGTGTCTCACAAGTAATATTAGCTTCCTACGCACCCCTATAGATGGCACAGAAGGTATACCTTCTGTGCCATCTATAGGGGTGCGTTCTTGCTGTATCACCACATGCTGCACACTGTTTTCACCACAAGGTCACAACAACAACAAAACGCTTCCAAGCTTTTAATGTTTCTCATTAAATAAAGGCGGTGATGCTAAAGGGGTTGACAACTGTTGGTCAAACAAAAAGATGTGTTTTGAGAACTGTGATGAGTCTTTTTCTCTGACATTTTACAGGCTGTGTGAACAACTTAGAGTAAAACTGACAGGCTAATCAACAATGAAAATAGGAGTTAGTCGAAGCTCTCAGTAAAGTATAACTAACATTTCTAGAAATCTGCAACAAATTGAACAGGAAAAGCATATCTGAGTGTCTTTTCATCACAGTTTTAGCTGACAAAAAGTACACAGTGTACAAAAAAATAAAAGGTGTTGCATTGTGGGAGAGTGAAAGCTGAAGGTGCGGTGACTACAGAGCTGCAGGTACACATTAGGGGTCTAAACATGGAGCACTAATGGACGGATGGATTGTCGAGAGCCTCAGAGGGTGACGATCTTGGTGGCGTTGATGGATCTTGTAACTGTGGCTTTGAAACAGCCGTCTGAGTTAAATGTCAGCAAAAGGAAGCTGTCAGTTGGAGGGTTTCACAAAACAGATATGTGAATGCATTTTCAGGTCAAAGGAGCTTTAATGGTACGAATGTTTCAAGAACAACATTTGTCCAAATATTTTAGCGGCAATGATAATTCAAACATTAATGCAGCAGTGGACCTGGTGTATATTAATTAGACATGCACAGAGTGTCAGTCACTGTCAGTTAGGTTGTGGGATGTTGATGCTTCTTTTATTTTCATTTTCATTCATTTCCTTGAATTGTTTGACATTCTAGTAGAGGGTGTATTTCTGTCTCAGCCTCACCTGTTGAACAATGACCACATTCTGTTGTTTTCCTCATAATCTCTTTTAATTGCTTTTACTGTTGTGTTGTTTCGATTGCATTCACCAGGGCTGTACTTGGTGAGGTTGTGTCTTACTGTTCCATCTCTTGCAGTATAGAGATGTTCTGCCAAGTCATAATCTCTCTTCAGTGCCAGATAGCATTCTACTCTGGCTACTATGGCTTTTAGTTTCCTCTTTCCAGTCTTCCAGATACGTTCCCTCACATTGAATTCTAATTTGGTTTTCTCTGATTAGTGTTTGGAATGCTGTGTTGTTATGAGGCTGGTTATAGTGTATCTGAGAGGGGGTAGCTAGTCCCAGCACCAGCTGACATGGAGACTCTGGGCTTTGGACAGGAGGAAGTTTATGGGGCTGGATTTAATAGGATTAAACATTTTCTAGTGCTGTCTTTTCTCTACATACATATGTGTGTGTTCCTGTGTACGTGTAAAATGTATCTGTAAAGATTCTGTTGGGTGTTTGTCCCATTGGGTAAAGCTACACTCTACAAAATGTTCAGGCTGAAAAAAAATAACGCAACAGTTTGCATCGGCCTCTTTGAGTCATGGGAACATCTGATAAATTACATAAATTACAATTACATTGTGAGTACAGAAAAACATAACAATATAAATTCACAATTAATCATTTTTGTTAAGAATTGTAATAGAGTGCGTCTTAGTCATGCAAAAAAACAAACAAACATGAAAATGAAGTACATTTAAAAAACAGGAGATTGGGTTATAAAATGATATATTTCATACTGAAACAGAATCTGCTACATTAAGCAGTACCCTATAACATAAAGTATATTTTGGTTTGTTTATGTATTTTCAATATGGGATATATTTATTTGGGAGGCATATGTTTGCATTTATAATTTGTATAGGAACACTGGTTGTATGTACAGTTGTGAACATAAGTTTACATACACCTGTAAAGACCATGTATATCATGGCAGTTTTGAGCTTCCAGTGATTCTTAATTTTATTTGATGGAATCATTGAAGTACATGCATCTGTGCTACAGAAAAACAATCATGTATTTATCTTTCATGAATTTATTATAGATATAATGGGTGTGAAAAAATCTGCTGGGTCAAAAATATACATACAGTAACTTGAATTATCAGTTTTGGTGATGTAGAAATTGTGTTAATCATTTTTTCTTTGTGGCATTGCTTTTTAACTTTTCTTGATAACATTTGACTACAGCTGCTGACTCCTCTGAGCCAATAAATAGGGCCCATTTGACACACTCATCAGCCACAAACACTACAGCTGGAAAGTCTGATCAGCTCAGCAAACAGTTGGGTGTTTCAACAAGACAATGACCCAAAACCCGTATAAAGAAATGACTAAACCAGGCTAGAATTAGGGTTTTAGACTAGCTGAAGCCAAAGAATTAAGTTGAAATGCACCCAATTTTTACAGATTCTGGAAATGGTTTAGTTAATTAATGCCAGTGAATTTGTTAAATTCATGGACATTTAAAACGAGGTACTGCCCTAATTTAAAGTCAGCAGATTTTTAACAGTTACCTAGCTTCAGTGTTCATATTTTGCTAAATGAAAAAACAAGTGTGAACGTCAGACTGACATTCGCACTTGTGAACATAGTGTCTTATCTATTTTTTAAAAATGTAACAAACGAATGTGAACTAGTTAATTTTCATATGTGTGAACTGAACTTTGAGCTAGTTCTTTTCAAGCATGAACTGGCACAACACTGCCTAGCTTGTGGACGGCTACCAAAAGTGCCTAATTAAGTTGAAATGGCCAGGGGGGCATTTAGCCACATATTAGCATTAGCTGTATGTATATTTTTGACCCAGCAGATTTTGTCATATTTCCAGAAGACCTGTAATAAATTTATGAAAGAACCAAAATTCATGACTTTGTTTTTGTGACAAAGACATGTGTCTCAATGATTCCATTATGGAAAATCAAGATCTATAGGAGTCAAACTTAAGACTGCCCTGATAGACACGATCTTTATTTGTGTGTGTAAACTTTGTTCAAAACTGTACATTTACAAAAGCATATCATTGAAATGAATTGTACATTTCAAAGAGTATAAATATCGTGAAAACTCTCTGCTGTTTAGTTGCTGAATCACATTGATAGTTCTTATATTTAAATTTTAAACAGTCGCTAAGTGTCTTTTTGCACACAAGTCTTTTCAAACCATAAACCAAGCTTGTATCCATGTTTGCTCTGGTTGCTAAAAACAGCCCGTCGATGTAATTTATGCTGCTTGGAGACTCTGCAGAGCGTCTTCACCTTTTATGACCTGTTATTGTGTATTTTTCTCTTGTAACCTGGCTGTGAGTTGGAGTCAGGAGAAAATGGCACAGTGGCACATGAGCTTGAGTGCAGAATTGTATTTAGTATTATTGTATGAATATGTTTTGTATCCTAGTATCAGCTAACAGCCTAGTTTCACCACATAGTTGGATAAGTAAAAAATAATTGTGGTTTAGACAGTTGTTGCTCCATTTTCTGGTTATTTATTGGTTTTGGCACAAGCGTTTGACTTCTCTAAATAGCCTATGGCTTGTAATCTATTAAACTGGGTTACTGCGTTGTGAGCACTGCTGTTTCAGGGATTGTTCCTTGTTTTCTACAATCTAAATGAGGCATATGTACTCTCTTTTCCACCATCAAATACCTTTAGGTTATTCAAGTGGCATTAAATTTGTACTTAAAGGTGCCGAAGTGCATGTAGGTCATATCGTGCATACTCTTTGTCATACTGAGTCTGTTGCATTCCTGTGTATTTCCATCACGAGTGGTGGTCCGTGTTCCTGCATTTCAGTAATACGGTATGTCATCTGCTGCCCTGCAGGCTTGGCCTTTCGTCAGGGCTCTTGTCACGACCGGTGTTTTTGGCTCAGGCGTGACTCTGAATGTTGAGCGGTCTATACTCAGACGGTAACGTGACTTCTTCGATGTCACGTTTCAGGCCGTCGGCAGGCAGGGCTTACTCAGGTGGCCAGGGAAGATTTGCACGACGTACAAGGAAACAGGAAAAACAGTGGAGGGGCTTGTTGTGCTGCATCAGCGGTGGAGAGCTGGTGTGGGTGGAAGGGAGAGCCGGCGAGCGCTCACTCCCACATTCCACTTTTGCGTCAGTGATGACCCACTAAAGTCCTCTGGAGGGATTAAAGTAAATGATGTCAATATCATTTAATTCACGCCACTGGTGTTTTAATTGAACATGGTGCTCATAGTCATAACAGCAGGTTACTTTTGGGATTTAGCCTTTTGTACAGGAGAAAAAGGTCGCTATGACCTCTGAGACAGACATTCCTCACTTCTTGGTTTTCTTTCACTCATCGTGGATAGTTTTACTAATACATCACTGTGCAAACGTTGAGGATAAACATTGAAAATAACTTAAAAGCTTAAATATACACTGCTTTTATTCAGTAGTGCAGCTTATATTACAAAATTAGCTGAGAAAAATATGGTTTCATCATTAAAGTTTCTCTTCACACCACTTGCTTTTGTTCCTTAAGTGAGAAAAACAGAAGGATGTGGGTTAGTCCTGGCCGACAGTCACATTGAACAGCTTTTTTTCACTTTTATCAACACTTTTTCTCCCCCAAATCGATGGCACAATTTAAACTAGGGGAGTCCTGAGAGGGAAGTAGGTCAGTGTTACATCATTGTATAAGCGTTAGGTAAGACGATAGCCCAAACCTCATTTACTCACGTGCCTTATTAAACTAACAAACCGAGAGCAGAGCTGGAGGTTTGGCGCCATTCACTGGCAAAGCTGAGCCACTGCACGGAGAGTTTGCCTAGAAACAGATGACCGGACACGAAGGAGCCAAGGCATCTGAAGTGTGTGAGGGAAGAGAGCTTGTTGGTTTGGCAGGAGACTAAATAGAACTTAGAAGACGAAAGGGGGAAAAAATTTTGGCTGTTCTGCTCAGAGAGAAGTTTTTGGGTCAGTTTTTAAAGGCGCATGTGGCTTTTTTCACAGAGCAACATTCCTGACTGAGATATCAGCCTTTCAAAAATAATTACCACCCACTAGAGCAAACACAGTGATTGATGAATCATGCTGACTGTTGAACAAAAATGGATTTAAATATTGATTCTCTGTAGTTAGTAGGTTATCAAAATTTAATATGTTTTTCTTTTAATGTTTCATATGACGTGTCAGTAACCATCTAAATTTTTTTTTATATGTGATTGTTAAATAGCAAACATATCAAAAACAGTTCTGTTGGCTGGTTTTAGAGTGTCTTAAACAAGGAAAGTCTACATAAAAGTCTACAAAAGCAAAAATGGTTGTAATAGTAACAGCAAAGTAATGCTTAATTATGAAATGAAACCAAATTATATATTAAATTTAAATGTTTTCTTTTTGATATTATTATTTAATGCAAGTCTTCCCAAGTTGTGCAGTTAAAAAACTTACATTTTAAGCATATTTATTTGTCTATACACAGTAAATACAAGTAAATCATATATTCAGGTGTTAAAATCTGCATTAAAAATCTTGCAGAATCTTTTTTAAAGATAGTTTCAGCCGTTTTTTTTCCATCTAATCAGTTCATAAAACCGGAAACTCCTGCTGAACCACTTTACACAGTCGGCTCCTGCCACACATGCATCATTTTGTCGTGCCAGAAAAAAAAAGGTACTTGTGGGATCTTAGTTAAAGCTTTAGAGCTTTGCCACACGGGTTCACACAGTGCTAATGAGGCTCATCGGTGAAAGGTGAATCCAGAGCCGGCTTGCACATTAGGCAATATAGGCAAATGCTAAGGTTGCAGTGGCCTCCAGGGGGCGCCACAAAATCGGGAAAAATTCACCTTCAATATAATTATATCAAAACTAGTTATTACTATTAGCTCTTAAAATGGGAAAGCTCACAATGATTCAAATGGAAAGCGATGCCCAGTTAATATTACTACAAAAGAATGCTGTTCGATTTCTTTTGTAAGTGTACATAAATCGCCAAGGGGGGTTGGAGGGGGGCCAGCATATAAAGTCTTGCCTAGGGCGCCACATTGGATGGGGCCGGCTCTGGGTGAATCCCTCTGTATTTCATGGTGTCATGGATGTCTACGTCTGATTTCTGGTGTAGTGGTGGCTCAGCATTTTATGTGAACCAGCAGTGATTGGTTTGCCAGAGCTAACCTATCACTGCTGTATGGTGGAAATATGGTGGAAAAAACTTGGAGTATGGTTAAAGAAGAAAAAAAAACAACTAGCAAGTGTCCAAAAAAGATGACGATGTGCTAGATTTTAAAAAAATAACTCAATGTTCACATTAGGCCATCAGATTTAAAAGTAATTACAGCGAAATTACTTCTACTAACGGAAAGGGAGACAAAAGTTCCACATTGCCGGCTAAAAAATTTGACCTTGTAAGACATTTTATGGCGTTAAATTTGAAAGAGCTAATTCAAGACCTTTTAATATCAAACGCCGACCTATTAAAATTTAAATAAAATACCTGTATTTTCTGCCACTGCATTGGTAACAGCTGTGGCCTGTATTTCAGTAAGGTCTTGATGGAATTTCTTCAACTTTGACACCTACGTTTACCTTTGACTCAACAATGACTTGACTAGACTTTGATGATCAAAGGTTGAAGGTCACTGTGATTTCACAAAACACATTCTGGACCATAACTAAAGAATTCATGCATGTATTTTCAGAAAATGTCTAACAATGATGAAATGATTAAGTGATGACATTTGATATCGAAAAGGTCAGCTCTACTTTGGCGCCACAATGTTCTGCAAAAACACTGTGGCGTCATTATTCAACACCATAACTCAGGAACAGGAGGAGATATTGTAACCATGCACATCTGAGCGGTGACACTAATCTTAAGTTCCCGTACTGAAACTGTAGTGCTTGTGAAGATCTTCTGGGCTGCTCGGTTAAGTATGTGTGAAGCATACATGCTTTAGAATTTGGAGTGTCTCTGCAGCAACATCCAAATTTGAAGGTCCGTCAATTTTAATGGCTACATCCTCCATCAGAATCAGCTTTACTGGCCAAGCATATGAACACATACAAGACTCTGATTTAGCTTCTCTCAGTGAACCTACACACTGTATAGTCCTGAATAGATATAAACCTGGTCTGATGTTGATATAAACTACATTTTAAGTTGTTGGCAGAGGTATACAGCCACGAGGCAGTAATTCTAGTTCCAGAAATGCAGCCAATGCTTTTGCCCTTGTACTAAATAAGAACCAATCAGCTTCACTCTCCTTGAATTCAAAAGCATCCTGCTAGCAGAGCAAGCCTTATTCAGGCATTCAGTTATTCACACATTCATTCACAGTAGTAACAAGGCATCTGGAAGGGCAGCACTGTTGGAGAGCACAAGGCCAATGTATTCATCTGTAGTTTCTCACATCCCTGTGATGGCTGTTTTCATGTACCAGATCCTGCTGCAGAGGAAGAGGGGCCGAGTGAAGCTGGTCCCTCGCTGCCAGCTGTCGAGCTGCCACGGAAACGAAAGGGAGATGTGGAGGAGAGGTCAGACTCCCCTGTACAGTAAGCGGAGTGCTGTGTTGTCTGTGTAGAAAAACAAACTTGGTGTCAGTTTACTCTTATGTTTCTCTGAAGTAGATCTGACACTGTACAATGCACATCTTCTCCTAATGAAATATGAAATTACACACTGTGTCTATTTGATCTTACAGGCAAAGCCAGGACTTCCAAATGGATGACGACCTCAGCAGGTACACTGACTTCTCTGCTTTATTACCACTGAGAGAACACTTTGATAGAGAGAAGAATTTAATGTTTGATCTTTTTATTTGCAGATCCGAGGGGGAGGATCAGCAAGTCAAAATTAAATGCTTCAGGTGATTCCATTTTGATGAAATTACTGCACCATCTGTGTCTCGAAAAGCCTTTTGTGGCTTTTTTTGGGTCTCATTTAGTTTGTGATGTTTTAAACCATAATGACTGCAGCAGCTCTAAAATAGCCGCATTATGAGCAGGTATTCATTTCCCCCAAAATAGATCCAGTAGGTTGAAACTGGATATTAATCCGTCTTTTCAAGTTTTGTGCTACAGACTGTGACATGTGCCCACAGGGAGCCTCACCGCCAGATTGAAAAGCGGCGGCGGGACAAAATGAACACCCTCATCGATGAGCTGTCTGCCATGATCCCTGCCTGTCAGCCCATGGCTCGAAAACTTGACAAACTCACTGTGCTGCGGAAGGCTGTACAACACCTGAAAGCCCTCAAAGGTAACTTTTAGCCTACCCAGTAATTTAAAATGCCAGAAACACTGAGTTTGGTCGGTCTAAGTGCTAAATCTGTTTTTCAGCTGGGACAGGCAGCGCCTTTACAGACACCACCTGCAAGCCTTCCATCCTGCCTCATGATGACCTCAGGCACCTTCTGCTCAGGGTAGCTGCTCATATTCAACACCCGACTCTGGTCTGATTGTACATTTGTCTGTCTGTCTACTAATTTGTCTGTTTGTCCTTCTGTCAGACTGCCGATGGGTTCCTGTTAGTTGTAAGTTGTGACCGGGCAAAAATCCTGTTCATCTCTGAGTCCGTCTCCAAGATCCTCAACTTTAAGCGGGTGTGTTGCATTTCTGTTAAGTGATTTGTTGGTATCATTAATTACAAATAATAAAAAAAATAAAGTTGCATGCATTATGCTGACCGATGGGGCCAAGCTACACAGCTTAACTAAAGTGTAACCGGTTGAAATTTTCTCTCTTTGGAATTTAAATGGTAGCATATGTGGTCCCAAAACAACATAAAATGAGTTAAATAATTAGGAAATTGTTTGCACTTATACAGATATTTTCCTAACAGAATTATCTTCCCCCTTGTTTAAAATAAAAAAATCTGTCCACACATCCATTGTTTTACACACATAAAGTCAAGGAGGACTACAAAGGCTGTAACAGGAAGGCCAGACTCCACAAGCAATACCTCAAATACAAGCAGAGTCTGTTACTTCATTGTCTTGTGTAGACTTTTACCCTCTAAGTCCACAAACCGATTGATAGGGTTGAGAGGCATTTTATGTTTTTTTAATTAATTGCCATTTATCAGAGCCAGAAAACTGTAAAACAAAAAGAATCATTGACTTTTTTCAGTTTTCCGGTGGTCCTTGAACATACAATCTGTTATGTGTAGTTCTTAAACTCCAGCTTAAACTCATATTTTATCAAAATACCTTCTTCAACACTTCTTATCACCAAATATATACTATTTGCACCAGATGTGGTAAAAAAAAACAAAAAATTAAAGCCACAGGGAAGGGATTAACGACCCATAGTCAATAATCACAAGTTCAAGGACTTTTCGGCTGAACTGCAGGCTGTGTTTAGCCGTAACAGACAGAACGCAAGTACAGAAATAAATAAGAAAATCTAAGTAGTAAACTATCTGGAGTTTTTTCTCCAGTATTGGCAACACTTGTGGTCACTCGAAAAAGGTGTGTTGATTCCAGGTTTTATCAATCACTTGATTTTTTCATTTTATGATTTATGACATTATAACTGTTAAACAGCACAGAAGACTTTTTGTTTGTCTTACTGTTTCTAGCCACGTGAGCATGTGGATGCAGAGGCTTTTGCTCGTTAGAGAAGTGGTGCAGCACTGCCAAATTAGGTTGTAAACCTTTAACTGCTGGTGCTAACCAAACATAAAGAAACCAATATAATATTTGCTAGTGCTGTTGTTTGACACATATGCTCATTACACAAAGCAACAGTGTGGAAGCGCAAATTAAAGTGTGACATTAATCGCTTCCAAGACTCTCCATTTAAATATCCACAGAGATATAACACAAACCAAAGTCATTAAAAGTCTGCACTTTAGAAAGCGTTTGAAAAACATCTTAGTTTGAGTGACCTAAAACTACATTTGTTTGTACAAGAGGTCCTAATGTAGAAGAAATGTTAGCTTTGCACAATGTTTGTTTTAGCGTGGACAAAGCCTAAGTTTAAAGAGAAATACAAAACATTGTTTCTTTCACCTTTAGTCAGGTAATTTTTCTTTACCAAAATAAAATGTCCAAATTATTAGCCCATTTTAATTATTTTGCTGGTGTAAAAGAAAACAAAGGTTTGCAAAGGAGCCTTTCAAGCTAGCTAGCTAAGTAAAGCTATCTGACCTCATGAAGCTACCAGTTGGTGCAGGTGATTTGAATCAGTCTCACTGTCTGCTAGCGTAGCATCACTACAAGCTCAGTCAGGAATAAATTAGCTGACAAGCTAATATGCCTTCAAGTAACAAAATTAGCTTGCATGTGTGAGTTTATTTATTTTTTCTCCAAGCCAAACATACGAAACATTCAAACAGCATTAGCTACCTAATTTGGTTAGTGTTAACTTGCCAGCTAAATAATCACTTTTTGTCATTTTATATTCAATTTTTTTATAATGACTTGCATTAGGAAGTTAGCTATAGTTAGCATACGAGTTAAGCTAAAAAGTCTGGTTCTCAATGTGTTTAGCTGGTTTCATTTAACCTAACAGTCAAGTCATTTCAAGTCACAGTTACTTATCTCGTACATCAAAATATTTTATAGCAGCTAAAGTGTTTTCCAATAGAAAAAATAAATCATAAATTTACTGAACAAGTTTAAAGTACACCTGCCCAGCATCAAGTGGCCAACAAAATACATGTTAGCGAATATCACAAGAACAAATTGGAACCTCTAGCAGCTTAAGAAACTGGTAGTGAGCAAAGCAATGCAAAGAGGACATTGTAATGGACTTATATTAATCACACGCAGAAAAACAACTCTAAATGAATGATAGTGTTGCTCAATATGGATATGTATTGATGAAATGACTGATGGTAAAGAGGAAAACAAAGCAATTGTTCTCACTAACTTTTGAGAGGTCCGAGCTGTAAAGCATTACATTTCTTTTTTTACACCAAAATGTGATCATAGTTTTGCATTTTTAACTCATCCCATAATCTTTTACAGCATTTTTGCGGTTCTGGAGCTCCGTGTAAAATTCTCTGCTTCATCGGCTCTCAGCATGTGCTTCAGTTTGTGCTGTTGTGTCAGTTTTCACGTTAATTGTTGTTGTGGGCTCTGCAGATTTTATGAGGAAATAACAGCAACATGTGGAAAATTTTAATAAAGCTCTGATGAAGGTCTGACAATACCGCCAGTAAACCGTAACAATCAAGGCCATGACTTTCATTCCTCTACAATCTTTTATACAGTTTCTTTGTAAGGGATGAATATATGTAGTGCTTGGTAGCCAGCATGACAGCCACACCTGCTCAGCATGTTCGATTTTCCAACTTTAAAACTCACTGTGGGCAAGCAGAGAGGAATGAGGATTAGGAGGGATGGAAGAGAAAAGCTTCTAAAGAAATCTGACTCCACGTCTTCAGGGCAGCATGTGTTATATGAGGGCTTACCACTAAACCGTGACTGGGTCCATGCTGTAGCAACTCCTCAGCTACAGTCCAGATACATTTACTGCATGCAGAGCTGCTGCACACAGTGTGGTGTCCATATCTTTCTAATTAAGTGAACAAAATGTAAAAAACATGTGGCAGTTTAGATGGTAATGCGCAATAAAAGATATACGGATGATGAAATGGTTGAGTTAATAGATGCATGTCACTTGGATTCACAGGTGGATCTGACTGGGCAGAGCTTGTTCGATTTCATTCACCCCAAAGACATCAACAAGGTGAAGGAACAGCTGTCATCGTCCGATATGTCCTCTCGTCAGCGTCTCATTGATGCAGCAAGTAAGTGTGTTAACAAAAATCTAGTAACCCTATCTGGAGGACAGCAAGATAAGTGATCAACACGACAGCTACAGAAGGGTGACAAATTAAAGGAAAAACCGGAACATTTGACCCTGCAATAAGGGGATCTGGTGGTTCTGTTATTCTGAGGGGCGCATTTTGCTGGCATGATTTGGATCTACTTGCCCGCCTAAGCCTTGAATATGTTCCCCTGGGGCATGTACAGAGACAGCTGCCAACACCACAGATGTGTAGTTGTTGTTATTGTACAACTTTCTAGTCTGCTTGGAGGTTGGAGGACTCCATTTTGTTACATACGTGCACAGAACTCCTTCTGCATGATTTATCTATCTATCTATCTATCTATCAAGCACACTACCGACGAGCATGTGCACTACCGATCTTGTAACGTAGTTTCCACAGACTTTATAAGTGAAGTATAAGGCCAGTGTTATAATTTCTGCATTTGCAAGTACACAAGGGTCCACATGATGTCAATTTTGTCATCTGCCCAAGTCTGTGAGAGTCCAAGTGAACCACTCCAAGTTCTGTCTGTCTGTCTGTCCGTATGCACCCAAAATTTCTGTCTACATGGAGTGTCAGCAAAGATATGAATGAGTATTGTCCTCAGTCTAGTCCCAAGGAGCTGAGCAGTCCACCAAAGGACAAGGGTCAGTGCTCTGAGGACAGCAATATAGACATTCTGGACAGAGAAGAGAGATGGTTTAAAGGAAACATGAAGGAAGCTATTTATGTCAATCTGTAGATGTCTGTAGATAGTATGTGTACAGGGAAGGTGGTTAACGACACCACTTATCAGGTACTTATAATGCACTCCTGAAATCCTTCCCCAGGCAGTTTAACCACCATTAACACCATGAGTCATATAAGTCTCAGGTCATTAACCAGCTATTGTGATGATTTAGGGGTGAGAAAAAAGCTCAGGACTCTCCACCAGCCTGTTAGAACTGAGGAAGTCTCTTGGAGACGTAATATGTCCTCAAGAACCAAAACAGAAAGCCTTCTACTGAAACATTTAGGATGACCGTGACCTGGACAACTGAGAATTTACACCCCCAAGTAGAGTCCAGAGACTTGTACAATCAATGTTAAGATGCATCAAAGCTGTTCTGGCACCATGTAGTGACCCAACACCTTACTGAAGCACTTTATGTGGTATTTTCCTTTAATTTGTCACCTTCTGTATATGAAATTCAACTCAAAGAAACCAAGCATAAGTGGTGTATGTGGTAGTAACAGATGCCCTTCTGTGTGCAGCTGGGGTTCAGGTCCAGGTGGATGCCCCCGTCAGGGCATCCCACTTGTCCTCTGGAGCTCGGCGATCCTTCTTCTGTCGCATGAAGCACAGTCGAGTGGCAGGGCAGCACGAAGACAAACCCCCACTGCCCAGTACTTACAAAAAGAAAGGTGGGTCCAGATGGCCGCTGCTTACAAATGTAGTGGTTAAGTATCAGGTCATGATGACCGTGCTGCACACCTGCACTGTCCACATGAGGAGCCACACCGCTAGTGAATGAGCAAGTGATTTGAAAGCGTGAAGGAAACCGCTGATCAGCTAAAATGAGGGCAGGCCATGTGTTCCGCCTGAACAGAGACAAGTTCATATGATCACAAGTTGCACTGATGTAGTTCTGCTGCTCCATGTGGTGTTCTGTTTTCAAGTAAATACAAACAAAGGACTGTCACTTTATGTAACTTAAAATACCTGGAAAGTTTAAAGTTGAGCATACAACTATTATTGTAAAATAGGTAAATATCAACATAATATTTTAGCAGTTGGTCAAGCTGCTGTAGGCTAGTTAGGATAATGTTTAGGCTCTGAAATGTTTTCTAAAATACCACTGAACCTTGCTGTTATCTCCAAAGCAGTTTTGAGAGTGATCTCTCAATGACGAGGTTTCACCTACAACCGGACATGATAGAATCTGGACACACCGACTGAATGTAAATGCAGAGACACTCAGTGAGGCTCTCAAGTCCACAGTCCCCTCCAGTGCTAGTTTTGATAATTTTTTCCCATTATTTCGCTCTGTTGAGAGCACTTGAATTGATTCCGCTGAGAGGAACATCTGAATGGGTTCTCTTCTAGAAAAGACTGGAACTATTCAGCTCTCTGTGCAGGGCACTTTAGCTCAAGCAGATGAGGAGGAGGATGGAGGACGCGGACAAAAGATAAATAAGGTATCTGAATGCAGTGATGACAGTGTTTAAGCAGTGATGACAGTGTTTGCATTGGGGGCAAAAATAGAAATGAGCAGACTGACAAAAGTAGGCAAAAGCTTTATGGTGTTAAATTTAAGTTTTATTTCTATGTCTGCAGCTGCTTTTTAAGGTATTAATTACAGAAAGGCATCATATATGTTTCTTAGTTTACAGACAGAAGCATCTTCAGAACAAAAACATGAAATTTCCCTTAAGCACTGTACAGATACGATAATAAGATGAGATGATTGTCTCATAGTGGTCGTATCGCCTGTTGATGGACAGCACTGCAATGTGGGTCAGTTGTCCAGGGTGATTTCTTGGTAGAAATGCCACAATTTAAAACACGTTGTCCTGCACAGGAAGTAGGTCAGTGTTACAGCATTGTATAACCACAGTAAGAAGGTCCAAACTCCACTTACTGTAACTGTGGCAGCAGAAACTGGAGCTGTGGCGCCTCTCGGTGGCAAACATGAGGAACTGCACCACATTTTCGAAGCAAGGGAAGCAGTACTTTCAAACTTCTCGTGCCTTAATTGTCAGTTTTAACGACTGTCATGACTTTTTCAAACACTATAAGGGAGCAAATATTATACTGACTGTATTATTTTTGTTACATTGTTTCTTACAGTCCTATAAAAGTAATCTTTTAAAAGTATGTTTCTTTTTAATTTAATATATTTTTTAAAATGTTATATTCAATATTATATCTTTTGATTTTATTTATTTTTTATAATTTTTTGGTCATTTTTGCCTTCATTCAGTCGTCACAGCTGAGACAGATAAGAGATGTGGGGTAAGAGAGCAGGGCAGTGACATGTGGTAAAGGTTTGGTTTCGCTGGCAATCACACCATGTTGAACAAATCAGGTCACAGTTGTTATGTTCTTTCTAGTAAACAAATTCCATGAAATAACCAGAACTGAAAGGACGAGCAAATTCATAACCTTCATTCATTTATTTAACCTACATTTACAATATAGCCAAGTAGGAAAATGAAAGGATACATAACAAGAACAAACAATATGAGGAGGCAAAGTCGTTAAAACAATAAAAAACATTCATTGGAGTAAATTTGAAATTGTCACCACTGATGCATGTATTTTCAGCGTACCAGAAACCTGATGTATCCCTTTCCTCTGAGCCACAGAGCTCCCCAGCTGTCAAAAACACATCAGTGAGCCACACTGTTGCACTGGGTGAAATGTTTCTCCATTACCTGGGAACATGTAGTTCATTTTCAGTCGATCCTACACACAGAGCCCTGAAACACGTTCGTTTTATCAGGCGTTGAGCTGCAGCAGAAACTACTAACACACCATTTTCTCCTGTCTGTGTAGCATTTGCAAAACACAAGAGTGCACAGCTGTTTTAGAAAATGAAAAACTAAAGCAGGTGAAACAAGAAGGCTGAATTGAAACTAATTTTAACTACTTATTAAAAACAGATTCCTTTCGACACAGATTTGGATTGACGCTTGGAGTGTTCTCTGATCTTTTCTGGTTTTTTTTGTGATTCCCTTTGAGCTTCAAACCTGAAACCAGCAGAGAGGTTTAAAGGCCAAATCTGTTTTTGGTTGATTTGCTAAAAACTCACCTGCAACATGAGAGGCAACCCAACCAGTTTCTGCCTGTCTCTGAAACCTGGAAGCCACTGGTTTCACCTTAAACAAGACTCTGACACACAAAGTAAAAGTATAAAGTAACACATATTTAGTTGTTTAACACCACTGCAAGTCGACCTGAAAAGGCAGGGGTAGCTCCACTAGTTTAGTCGAGTGTATATAGGATAGATTGTGGAAACTACAACAGCACTGGATATGTTTTAATTAAAACAGACTATAATACACAACTCTAAATGGATGGCAGCGTGCACAAGTGTGGGTTAGCCCACTTGTGCACGCTGCCATCCAAATATGCAAATAATTAAAAGGAAACATGTGAATTCCAAACAGAGCTTGGACCCAGGGGCAAGGGTGAAAAATAAAAATGCAGTTAAAAATAATTCATATGCAACACAAACAGAACGAGAGGCATAAAACCAATAAATAGCACGAGTAAACAGCTTATTTCCAAAGTAGTCCCAATATTTTCACTAATCAGTATGAGTGGATTTAAATCCTGTGAGCCCTCGGTTATACTTTGAGCCAGTGTGTGTAGTTTTACTGCTAATAACTTCTCACCAAGCTCCTTATTTTTCCTCCCACAGACACTTACAGATACTGCACCCTCCACTGCACTGGATACATGCGCAGTTGGCCAAGCAGCCAGCTGGAGACGGAGAGCGACGCCGACAAGGAGACGTCAAGCCTGACCTGCCTGGTGACGGTGTGTCGCCTCAACCCCCACGTGACCCACCAGCCTTCCAAAGAAATCAACGTGAAGCCCACCGAGTTTGTCACCCGCTGTACGATCGACGGCAAGTTCACTTTTGTAGATCAACAGTGAGTTCCCAGTTTCTAATTACACCACATTTGCAGCTTTTCAATCTTTTCAGTCGTGGATTTGCTCTGAATACACGGTTCCGCTGAGAAAGGAATGGCAGAGGCGTTTTGTGGTGGGGAGCGGCCTCTCAGCAGAGCAGCATGAGTCTTGTCAGTCAAACTGTCAGTGGAGATAATCCTTTGTGTCTTTGCCGTTGTTTCTCAGAAGGAGCTGTGCATCTTGATGGCATCACATGAAAATCTCTTCTCATTTATTGGGAAGTAATTTCACATCACAAGTATAGTGAATCACTTTATCAAATCTCCCATGTGTGTCACTGATGAATGTTACATGAGAGACTTTCACTGTCACTTGTTGCTACTTGCGATTGGCACAGTCCTGAGAGGCAGCCAGAGAGACAAAGAAAATCAGAATAACTAAACTCGTTTTTCTATCCTCTCTTTTCCCAGAGCCACGACTGTCATCGGTTATCTGCCACAAGAACTTCTCGGCACGTCGTGTTATGAATACTTCCACCAGGACGACCTGCAGCACCTCGCAGAGAAACACAGGCAAGGTGATGGAGCAAATTTAATCCCATATTAGCATGATCAGAATGTAGCTGAGATAATTGCATCAACAGGAAATGTTTGGTCATGTATCAGTTCAAAGCACTTGTAAAAATGATTATCCCATCTGTACTTTTAAAGTATTGGCCAAAGGGCTTGCAGCAGCATTCTCCCTCCGCTGTGCTTTGTGATGACACCCGTGTCCGATCTCTTTGGCAGTTCTTCGAAGCAAAGACAAGATGGAGACGAAGTGCTACAAGTTCAAAACGAAATACGGCTCCTATGTTTCCCTCCAAAGTCAGTGGTTTAGTTTCACGAATCCATGGACCAAAGAAGTTGAGTTTATCGTGTCTTTGAACAGGCTTATCTTGTAAGTATGGATTCATTTCTGAAGGTGTGACTACCTGTTTCACAACACCTCAAATACAGAGGCGCTATTGGAGGAAAGCACGCGACACACACATTTTTTTCATTCATGTTTTTCAACTAACTAACTAAAACTTGTGTTATTATACACTGTAAAAAAATAGTATAAAAAATGATGAAAACAAGGCAGGAAAAAATATGGTAAAAATACAGTGGAAAACTGTACACTCCAAAACTTAAAAATACCAGCAACCATCTGGAAAACGATATTTATAGCTGATTTTAAAACAGTAAAATGGTCTAATTTTATGACTGGACATTCTAAAGGAATGTATTACTATTTATAAAAATGCAGAATTTTCATGCAGACATTATGTGCATTTTTTGCCTGTTTTTTTTACAGTCATTATGTACATTAATACTTTTTCCTGTGATTTTAGTAGTGTGTACACAGAATGTTTATAAACTGGCTTCATTTGTTTGTAAAGCCTGGAAGAGACGGCAGACTTTTTTATTTAAATAATGAAACTTAAAACATTGTGTATTGTGCCTACTGTCTGACAACTGGTTGGATGTTTATTTTGGTGTCTTATAAGCCCATGTTGGGCTGGGCATACTGGATGTGTGTAAGACACATTAATAATAAAATTCATTCATTCATTCATTCATTCAGTAGATGTTATCTGCAATTTAACAAAATGGGGAAAATCTATAAAGTAACAGTTTGAAAAAAAATAATGTTTTTCCAACCTTAGTATACATATTTTTCTTTCAGATAAAAGCAAATACCTGTAAAATAATTTTATGTTTTTCTGATTTAAATAGAGGATAAATAGTGTAGTTTTCCTTTATTAACCATTGGTCCGAACACAGATTTTAATGTGGACATGTTTTTTTACAGTTTTTGCTGTTTTTTTTGTGGTTAACATGTAAATTAATATGCTTCTCTTGTGATTTTGCTTGTTATTATCTGTAATTTAACAGAACAGAACAGTAAATCCGTAAAATAAATGTAAACTTACAGTGATAAACTGTTTTTAAAAAACTTTTATTTTTCACAGTGTACTCTGTTTGACTCTTAAGGTCCAAAACCTTTATTCTGTCTATTTCATGCACACAGTCTCCATCTGATTAAAGCAGCACACATACTCCTTTGTACCAACAGGGGGCCTGGTCACACAAAAGATGACGAGGAGGCAGGCAGCTCTAAAGCACTTCAGGGTAAGGCATGCGTGCTGCGCTGTGTGTTCTGGCGGCTGTTTGTGTCCTTTTTTTTTGTGATCTTTGTCATCTCTCTTCAGCAGAAGACATGAAGCAAATACCTGTGATTCCCGGCCTCTCCAGTGGTGTGGGCACAATGATCTACGCAGGCAGCATAGGGACCCAAATCGCAAATGAGCTCATTGACTCCTACAGGTACGTTCTGTGAATTCATGCACCACATAGAAAAAAAAGAAATAGCTGCTCTTCTTAATAGGAGGGGAAAACAGTTTGATAAATACTCTGGGCAAATGGGTTACCATGGGGTGACATCAAACAAGGAATAAGATACTGTAGACTGTAGGTATATTGACATCTTTAAAGATCCTAAAAGAATACCTGCAACAGTGAATAGTCCACACTTACATAGCACCTTTCAACGTTAGCAAGGTCCTGCAAAGAGCTTGACAGTGTGTTTTTCATTCACCCATTCACACACACACACACACACCAGTGGTGGCTGAGCTGCCATGCAGGGCACGAGCTGAACTTGGAGTTAGGTGACTTTTCCAAGGACACTGGGATCAACCAGCGATCAGCCTGCCATGTTTGCAATTAGTGGACAATCCACTGCACCACCTAAGCCACAGCCATCCCAAATAATACATTTAAAGAGCCCACATTCTTCACATTCACAGATTTATTACTTTATTTTGGGGATCTACTTGAATGTGCTAACATGCTTTAATGTTAAAAAGCAAACTAGTTTTCTCATACTGCACATCATTGCAGCTCTTCTCATGCTCTGTCTGAAATGCTTCATTTTAGTGCCTGTCTTAGGGCCACTACTCCTGAAAGCACAGTCTGATTAGTCAGCTGGCCAAATGAAAGCAATTCAACACTGGTTCTGTACCTCGACCCTAGATCTACGTATGAGCATCTGGATATAACAGATTCTGTTCTAGGGATGAAATAATGCAAATTATTTGTTTGAGGGCATGGCTAAGCCGGCCACTAGGCATGGGTTATGCAAATGTGTTACATGGTGACATAAATATACAATGGAAGAAAAGCCTGGACTTCGATGAAATGTTCTAGGCAAGTAAGGATCAATGTTTTCTGAGAGGTCAACTTTCTTTGGCTTCCAAAAAAGCCAATAAGGAAAGGGAAAACCTTAGAAAGCATGATACTGGTGCTTAAACATGGGGTTACATCAAATGTAAATACATTTTAAATAAGTTGTAGACTGTAGGTTTATAAACAACTATGAAGACCTTAAAAGAATATTTATAAAGTTTTTCAGATATCATGGTATTTTTTACCTGTTTTTGAACAGAGTGAACTCGTCTCCATCAAGCGGAGCTTCCAGTCCGTTTGGTCCGGTCCTGGAGAAATGTCCACTGGTTTCCCCACAAACCAGCAGGAGTGTGAGTGACCTCATTTAGAGCACATTTACTGGAGGCAAATGCCACTCCTTTCATTAGTAATTACCATAAAGCTGCAGCTGTAATCAGTGTGCTTGTTGACCTGCTAATTGTAGGATAAACTAGCACAGAAATTGTACTCAAATGTTCCATTTTCTCCCATTTATAGTCTTCTTCATTTTTGGTTTGCTGTTATTTTTAGGATGCGTGGATTTTCATAGCCTGGGAGCATACTTATGTAAACAAGTACCAACATATGCAATTTTATGCAAATTTTGTTAATATGTGATATTTATATGCAAATGAAAGGTAGTCTTTCATAAATTGTACATTTTCAAGCAAAGTAATGGTGACATATAGATGTTCTGGTAGTCATTTTGGAATTACTGAGCTTATAACCTCGCGTTATAATACAGTTAAGTGCTGGTACTCGTAGTATAATTGTTCCTCTGAGGTAATGTGCTCATAGTACAGTAAAGTTTTGAGTTGTATTTCCACCACAGCGTGCCCACAGCTCGTTATAGTGTCTCTGTGAACCAGAAAGTTTTATTCAGATGTAAGAGACAATGTGTCTGGGAGAGACAGCAGCTTGTTTTCCTGAGTTTAATTACACACTTCAGTGGAGAAAGGTGAAACATTGGGCTCTGTGCAGTGTTTTAATGCATAATGGCTTGTTGCAGGCATCCAGCAGAGAGGAGGCAGCCGGCACTTCATCACAGTCCCAGTCCCAGTCCGAGTCAAGGACAGCAGCGGGCGCTAGCAGTGCAGCTTCTGAAAGCACAGGTACTGTTTAGTCATCAATCCCACCTTTTAACCGTTTTTCTCACATCTCTGCAAAGACGGAGAACAGTAATTGGACTGCACTTCAAAAATTCTTGAAATGTTTTATCCCAGTAAGGAACTCGAGTATTTATATAGCTGCAGCCCCTTTAAAATCACCTCAGTCAAATCAGATAATATAAAAGGTCCAAGCAGTAAAATACATTTGGACCAAGTGTAAACAATAACATCTAAATCCTATACATATTTTGCAATGCTAAATGTTGTCTAAAAATGAAAGTACTTGTACATTTTTGTAAACACTACAGAAAATCTCAAACGTGTGATCTAGTCTTGTGCAAATACTCAAGTAAACAGATACTATTGTACTATACCAGCCTTAAAGTGCCATGCTAAACCAGCTTGTGGTTTCTGAACTAAACCTATGGCAAGTCTTCTTACGGCAGCACTCAAACACAAATGTCTTCAATGTCACTTTAATAGCACTGACAAACAGCATATAAACCTGTAAAATACTGGCTGTGTAAAATGGGGATGAACAGATACTACAATTAAAAAGCAACAAATTCTTAGTATAATTCCAGAAAATCAGATTATGTGTAAAATTCCATTTTTATTAGTATTACTGTGTGTTGAAGACTTGCAGTATATGCACAATCCAATCAATGGATGGTATACTGAGTGTATTTTTTAGAGACATACTGCCACTGTCGTTTTTAAAACAAGAATTTAGTGTAGATTTGGAAAAAAGGGGAGTGTATCTTTGTTCCCAAGGTTCTATGCAACCATGGCTCTATGTTCCCTAAACCTATCCTTCAAGTGTAGGCCTATTTTATTGAGATATTGGGAAACAGAAAACCCCTTTGACGGGTTTCCACAACATCCCATGTCATAGTAATTAAATACAGAGCTATAAAAGATCTTTAGGTAGAGTTATGTGCTCTATATATCTAGGGAGCATGGGACCCTGGGAAAACAAGGTCATGGGATACTGAACCTTTGGAATATATGGCCCTAGGAGTGAATTTATGTAGATCTGGGGAACACTGGACCTTCCGTGGAGACATGGGACACTGGGAGCATAAAACCATGGAAACCTAGGAAAGGGAACATATGACTCTGGGAACCTATTTCCCAGGGATGAAGGCCCTGAGAATGTAGATCTGGGGAACATAGAACATTGGGAAGATAGAACCATTTATCATATTCCTATTATGTCCCATATAAATCCGGGGAACACCACAATCTAGGAACACTGGAATGACTCCCATCACCTGATTAAAGGTGCATGTCTTCTGTTGGCCGTCTTTTCCGTCTTTATCCAACCAGGATTTCCCTGCTCAATACTTAACTGACAATATTCTTTTTAGTAATGCTTGTTGAAGAAGCTAGCATTTGCAGTAGTCCAGGACTATATAAACATGTGAAACCCAATCTAATATAATGCTTTCTCTTAAGTAGTTACTAAATTAGGCAAATACAACCTGGGTCATGTTAGTTAAAGTGCAGGTGACGCTAGCCTCGTAGAAAACATAGCTAATGTTAGACAGGACTTAGTGTTAGGTCAGGACTAGCATCATGTGCTTTGTCTGGGTTTTATTTCGGTGAATTGTGAAACTAATACCGCCTTCGAACCTTGTATGTAGTGAACAACAATTTTATGAAACTACCTTTTGCTTAAGAGTAGGTACGAGAACTATGGTAGCAAATACAATATCACTCTATACAACAAGCTAACAGCAGCTGGCTAACATTCATTAGCATTCAGTTGGTAGGTATTTTACACCAGGCTAATGTTTAAATGCTAACATTAGCTAAAAATGTTTTTAAAAAAACTTAAGGTAGAGTTATATTTGCCAAGTAGAATTAATATTATTTTGCTATTAGCATATTTTTACACATAGGTAATTTTCTTACATTATGGTGTCATCTTGAAAATGAGTTTTATTAACTTTGAAAGTAAAAAAAGTGATTTTATGCTTGTGTGGCAGAGAATGAAATGATGCACCTCACATCTGAGGTCTGTTTTTTGTTTTGTTTCACCCAGGTGAGCCCTCCCAGCTGGACTTGGACAACATAGTGGTTCCAGGGCTGAGCAGCTTCAGCAGCGATGAGGCAGCCTTAGCGGTCATCATGAGCTTGCTGGAGACGGACGCGAACATGGGTCAATCGGGGGACTTTGAGGACTTACACTGGCCTTTCTAGAGGGTGCTCAGACTTTTGGCCCCTCTCACTTGCTTTTGTGCCGTTTCTTGCCCAGAACTTGGCCTTTCAGTTCATTTTGAACTGGCTGATGACTGACCTGGCCTTGCACAACTGAACCCACTGGACTCGTACCAAAGGCAGCAACATGTCATACTTGAGGATAGAAGTTTAGGTTTATAGGAGATATTGTGACTGTGATTACTTTGTTGGTCCTTTTGGTCTTGCTTGAAGGAAAGGGAGGTTAAAGTGCCCCTGGAGCTTGTGGTGATTCAGAGTCTTCCTCAGCATCCTCAAGGGGGCTTAGACCGAGACTTTCCACAGCAGAGCGATCTGTTTGCTCTGCTGCCCTCAGTGACCAACGTCTGGAGGAGAATCGGACTCCTGCCACGTGCAGTGCTGCTAGATAAACTCCTCAAACCTTTGACATTTGCGTAACCTTCGGTACACCGTGATGACCGACATGTTTTTCATAACTTGGTCTGATTGTTCCATTTTGTACTGTTTTTTAAAGATCCCCACCAGACAAATATTAGGTAAAATACTCTGATGGGTAATGTTTTGTCAAAAATTGTGTCCAGTAAGTTCTGCTGAATGCTAAAAAGAACGCTACCCTTTATCCCCTTAATTGAGAATTGTAGATAAATATGCAAATATGGTGGTGCCTCCAGCTTTGCACCACCACTACTGGCCCATGTTACATTCCATAGTGGACATTTTACAAACCATTTAGGGTGGGGAAAAAACGGAGTCACATAGGAATGGCAGTTTTTACTGTTTGTTCTTATTCTTACCTAAAAATCTGAGTTAGCTTGCAGATGCCAAAAATGCATTAAAGTGACATTATTATAGCAACGGAATAACATAAACAATAAGAGGCCTAACTCAACCTGGAGGGCACAGTGCAGCAACCAGAGGGTCCACAGTGCAAACACACTAGAAGTATTCTGTCGTTTATCTACAAAAAGGCGAGCAACTGGGCACATTTTGGATTTAAAGCTGGGGTAGGCATACATTAAAACAAAATCATGGGCATATAGATGTGCTTCATACACACAGGCAGAACAAGCTTGATTGTAAGCATGAACACAAACATGAAATTAAACTAGTCATAGTAATAATCATGAGTTTTTATTTACAGCTAGCAGAATATCTGAACTACTAACATCTTTCAACGAAGCCACTCATCACTGGCTTTTATTGTTCCATCTACATAACCTAACCAACCACTACAACCCATTTTAATAATACTGGAAAATGAAGAATATAGTTTTTGTAGGACACAACTCCAGTTCTATGAGTAGATTTTGCTGATACTGATGTGTTTTATTGCATTTATTGTCTCTATTGGATTAGCTTTTTTTGAGTTTGAGCAAGCCCATCTTGCACTGTCAATGCAGGAACAACAACTTTTCCTGCAGGATTTTGCAGAACAGCAAATAGGAAGCTCCTCTCTCTCTCAGAAGACATGGGACTGATTTTCTAAAGCCTGAAACCAGAGCCAGGAGGAGGTGCAGAAGTCTAGTTTCCTTTCAGATGGCTTGAATTACAACATTCTGAAAGGGTATTAGGAACAATTACTACCTACCCCGGCTTTAATGACCTGATAATTAGCTTTACAAGTTGAGGTCTTTTGTGAGTGCTCCACAGCCCATCACAGACAGACTAATGTCAATGGAGTGCAGCAATGACCTCTAACACACCAACACAGGCTGCGCTTCTTCTTTGTTTTGCACTTGGACTAAATGGCCTGTTTGATTTCAAAAACCATGCACCTATAAAGGATAACAGTGGCTCTCCTGGGTACTAGCATTGCAGCTGAGTGGCTCTTCTCTGCTTCTTGAGACATACTTAAAGCTGACTGTGCGTTTTAATCAAGAATGGATTTGTGACACCAAGCATCACCAAGAAGTTTGCCAAAGAGTCCCCCTGCTATAAATCATGTGTACTGTATTAATTAGGAGAAGAAACCCGATTCTAACCACCTAAGATCAGAAATTACTCAACAAACCGCGTCTGACTTTCTCAGCACACTGCAGCCATCATGCAGAGCTTCTGCTGAGCTGGACGAGGAATTTTCATGCACTTTGGCGCGGACTCGTCATATGGTCAGACCACATGAGCAAAGAGTCTATTAATATGTTCTGGGTGTTTGCACAGTTAGAAGAGATTATTAAAGAATTCCAAAAGCTTTCAAATCGTTATCTGGCACCACCACAACACATTTTCCAATTTTACTAGCAAACAAAAAGAACCCTTTACTTTAGGACTGTTTTTGATGAAATAAATACTTGAATATTTACTCCTGTTTACATTATGGTCCCTGGATAAACAGTAGGCGTGTCATTGGGCTTGTTACACAAAGACAGTTTCATTCTGTTGGACCATCGCGTTTCTTATTACATAGAAGGAAGCTGACACTAAACGATAAACAGCTCAACCACTCAAAGCAACCTTCAATGCAAAGTTTTGGGAAACCACAATTTAATAGGTTGCAACTGAGCAGAGAAAAGTGACGACAGCCTGTTAATAAAAAACACATCTATTCAGTGAAAGCTTACAAAGATATTAAATAATGGGGGGTTTGATGGATTATTTAAAATCTAATTTGTAAAAGGGTCTGCTTCAATGTTGAATGTGCACTAAAGGATTGAGCCCGAGTATGCCAATCCTGTGTGTTCACATATCAGATACTTGCTGTACTCCAGACAGTTCCAGACTGGACACTGAACTCCTGGGATTAAATGGAAGGTCCACCATTAAGGGGAGAATGTTTTCCAGTGTTAACGAGGGACAAGTCAGCATTTTATTACTGTTGTGTTATGTCTTAAATTGCCTTCCTGTTGCCCAGAAATAGTGTTTGAACAGCCTATAGCTGCACAGAATTTAGCTGTAGTATTTGTGTTACCAGGGAGACAATTATGTTGTAGTCTCTGTCTCTGAATGTCCACTTGCCACAACAGCCTAAAGAAAACGCCACCTCGAAGCATCTCAGACATTATTTTACAAACATCTCTTCTGGATGTTATCAGTGGAAATGGTGGTTCAGAGAGATCCTCATTTAAAAGTCAGAATGCAATGCAGCCACATGACAGGTTGAACTGTATAGTAGACTGATAGCAGTGTCAGAGGATGTGAAGGTGGATTTTAGTTTAACTAAGTGATTATCTTCAATACAGCACATGTAAACTCTGGTTATATCACTGGTTCCTCAAATCTTGAACGTATAATGTGATTGCATTGCCTTGAACCCATGTCGTTTCTGACAAAGTTCCAGTTTAAGTTAACAGTTATGCACTCTTTCTGGCTTTAAAAGCAAAACTGACATTATTTTCTGTTGCCAACCGTGCCATTTGAAATGGACACTAACGCATATTTAACATGACCTGCTATCAAAAGACAAAATGTCTGATATTTGTATGTGATAACTGTTGATGTTGATGTATCTGCTGTAACATGGAATGGCGGCTGAAGTCTTTGACAGTAAAATAGTTTTTTTTCAGAAACTGGCTGAAGTTCTTGTGTTGTCTAAGTTGCTGACTTCTCTTTTTAGTGCTTAAAGGCGTTTCACCTCTCATCCAACAAGTTTCTTCAGCTCTAACTGACTGATGGAGAGTCCCAGATATGTACTGACCCCAACTCACACGGCTCATGACCCATTAACAACCCAAGACTTGCATGCTGCGAGGCGTGAATGATTGTGAAACTGCCAGGTGAGGAATGACTCGAGGTGTTAATGGTGGTAAAAGTGTCTGGGGAGAGACCTCAAGACTGCATTATAAGTACCAGATAATTCCCCCCCTTTTCTTTTTAGAGCATGCTGTTCCACTCCTACAAACAGCAGAATATGAGGTATTAAGTTAAATTTAATCTTACTTCAATCAAAACAAAGTTTAAAGTATGAGTTTGAATACACAAATGGTTTGTAATAAGGGGTTTATTTAAGGTATTTCATATAACTAGGTTGACCTGGACTTTGTGACGTTCCAGTTTGATCCAATCCAAAATTCCAGATGTAAAGTCTTCCCCAAACCATGGTCCACACCAAACAAATGAACTCTGGTCTGATGAAAAGAGGTTGCCCATGGTTCAGTTTGTTTCTAGTGTGAAGTTATTTTTTGTATGGTTGGGACCTTTGATCCAATTAGACAAGTGTATGGCAGGCTATTCAGAACATTATAAGGGAAAGATAGTAGAGATATTAGAGGACAGGAGAGCAGTGCAACCTGAAGGGAAAGAAACTGCAGCAACAGTATACAAAGCTACATGATGCCACTGGAAAAAGAACTGCATCAATCAATAAGAAGGGCCAGTTTCCTATTTATGATGACCTGGATAAAATTCTGGGCACTCGACCACAAACCAGTCATTTTTAAGAATGGGGAGACGCAACCACCTTGGTGAGACACTGGTATTTAATGTAAAGTTGTTTAGTGTGCCTGTGAAATTGCAACCATCGTCTGTATATAAAAGGTGGATGTAACCTCTGGATCTGAAAAGAAAAGCCAGTGCAGAAGGAAGTGACCTAACCCTTTATTCTTCCTAACAGCCAGCAGGGGGCGACGTCTCTGTCAAATTTTTAGAAGTTTATGATTTGCACTTTCAGACTCAAGTCTTCAAATAAGTAGGGTGGTTACTTCCATCTTTTATGAATGTGAAACCAAAAGTAACAGCATTGAATGTAAATAATGTAGCACGTATGTCTTTACAGACGACACAGGTATGATTTGAACATGGAGCAAAAATTTATCATTATTAAAATAATTTTAAAAAGTATTAGGAAAGTGTCACATTTTAAGGCACATAGCGTTACACCTATACTGGTCTCATATGTGGGTTACATTCTTAAATAAATCTGACAAATAATCATATATGACATTTACGTCAAACCGCAACAACATTAAAGCCACCGATATGTAAAGGTAATGGCACAAATGATCTTCTGCTCTTTCAGCAGAACAAACCTTAAACGCTGCTCAGGAACGGCATGCAGTTCTTCAAGCAGTGAGCTCAAAGCATGTAAGAAAATGCTGTAAAACAAATTTACAAAAGAACACAAGCAAAATATTCAGAGGCTGTTCCATATTGTTCTGATGTACCCTGAAGCTTAGAAATTGTAGATTCTTTGAAAATAATATAGTATTTATTGTACTTCATATTTGTACTAACAGTAAAAAAGCTGTCAAGATTTACTAAAAGTAAAATCTGACAATATGCTGATGATGTACTATTTCACTCAGATTATTTGTAATATAACTACTTATAAAAGGAGAAAACAGTATGTTACACACTCATTGATTATGCATAAAGTTGCTAATATCATAAACTTGGTAGCATCATGTCTTTATTTATTAAATTTCTTTTCCGTCCTACCAAGGCAACACATTTGTCTTGCCTTGGCGAGATAGAACAGAGGACCTATGAGCACACCAAACCTGGGGAAGAACAGACACAATTGAAACACGTTACACATGGCCTTATTAAACTTGTTATTTAAATAGAATACAAAGACGGCCAGAGGAAACATCAGCAAGACTGGGAGATAAACCACCACAGCAAAGGCCACCACAGTCAACACATTACCCACTGCCCGTCTCTTTAAGGGTGACTCAGAGTGGGCTTGATTTCCAGGTGCGCTGTGGGCCGGGCTTTTCTGCCACAGTGAAAAGACCACACCGCCAAGGCAGGCAAGCATTATGACGAAGAGGCACGAGATGATGATGGAACCAAGCAACATAACGATAGTTATGTCATCCACAAAACCTGTGAAAAAACAAAAAAAACTGGATGAAAGTAAAGTTCAACATTTGTCAGTTTTAAAACTGATTTTATCCTCAAAATGAGAGGTACTATTGAGGAAACATTTAACATTTATTGTTCAAATATTTCTGAAGGCCAAAGTTGATGTAGGACTGAGACCTAATTTGAAGAAGATGGAATGAGTATTTTATCATCGCAAATTTTTTTCATTGTCATTTCAGAATCTTAAGAGGACCTGTATGCAGATAAGACAGCAGATCTCCACTGAAGGAACCTTCATAATTGACATAAATCACGTGACCTCAGTAGCATCTTTTCTCCAATAAAGTATAAACATATTTTAATGCTCAATTACTTTTCCACAGGGGTGATATAGATTTTCAGTCAATCTTCAGTTTAAAAACAGCATTTTGTGTTTTGTGGGTTATCTAATATTAAATAAAGCTTGATCTGAAACATTAGCAGAAATGGACATCAGGGCAAACACTTTTTCACAGCACTGTATAATTTACATAGATTCTATAAATGAAATCTTAGGACTGACAAAGAATTTTAAAAAACTGTTTTAAAATCATGCCACCATCTCTGCCACATTTGGACAATGCACAGGTATAACACAGATGTTTATGCAGAAATTACACAAAGATGAACTTCTGCTGCTGAGGTCACATGTCTACCTGTCACTTCAGGATCCAGGTGCCTCAGTGGGGGTCTGCCATCTTGTCTGCATCCAGGTACAGAAATACAGCTACCTTTTGTCAGCTATTTTGTGGCATATGGCAGCAATACACCTCTGTGATGACACCATGCTAGCTAAACAGTTTCTCTGCTGAACTCTCGCTCAAGCACTCACCTGTAATCAGACAGAAGGACAAGGTGAGCAGCCACACTACAGCAGAAACAGCCATCCGGTACTCCCACCTCCTCACTCTCAGGTACAGGATGGGTCTGACCACCGCCAGGTAGCGCTCAATACACATGCAGGTGAGCAGCAGGGGACAACCAATCAGGTTGAACATTGTAAAGATGCTTTTTGCCTCTGCTATTGGGTCTTCAGTGTTGGACTCGACTGACGAGACAGGTGAAAAGACAGAGGGTTAGCACGAACCGTATGTAAAATCCTAGCTAGCTAGCTTGGAACGAAGTTAGCGCGAGTTATTGACCGTGGGCCACAAAGCTAGCTGGCTTGCTAGCTAGCACTTTTATACTGGCTATCTCCGTAGAGCAGAGTATATTATATTTATTAAAACAGCCCTGAAGTAAAGCGCTGTCTTTATTTGCCAAATATTTTGTGATAGCATTAGCTTTCATTGCTTATAGCTGTTGCTAACTTGTAAATTTGGTGGTAGTGGTGCCTATTAATAATGTCAAAACATTTAGCCTAATTATTTTCAATGTATTAATGTTTATTAGCCATTTTGAACTGTGCATACACTTACTAGCACATATTATCGAGCAGATGTGAAGCAACCCTTTTAAATGTCACAAGTTTTTTTTTTTTAAAAACGAACTAGCTTTGTTTCCAATAACAACTTAACAACACAAGGTGGCGGTATAGGCTACATTATGTGTGCAGTAGAAGAAGCCATAAACAAATACAGGTGTGTGTGGGACTCTATAAAAAAAAACTCTGAGGATAAAGGTCCTGAAAATGAAGGGAACTTTTCAATCAAGAAAGCTGTAATTATTTTATTTCAGCTGTATTTGGCCATTTTTCATGTCCAGAGGTAAAGACTATGAAAGAAGCATAAACAGCTGATTCTTTATGTTAAGTGTTTAATATGCATATAAGTGTATATTTCCATCTCCCAATAAGCACAGTAACCATTTTTAAGTGAAACTCCACTTCAAGTGAGTAAGCAGCTTTTGTTGTGATGTTAGGGCCTTTTTTTTCAAATTTTGCTGCTTCTATTGATTTTTTCCAATGCAAAACTTTAAAATGCACATTAAAATACGTTGCAGAACTACTGATAGACTCAACTTTGATTAGGTGATTGCATCATATGATTTTATCTTGGACTCTTTGCCTTGAAGTGACACTTTACAGTTAGTCAAAGATGCAAAATCTGCGAGACAAAGGTCACTTATTTGGTTAAGTGTAGAAATCACAGCCATTCCCTTGAAATGCTCAGATTCGGCCCCTGCAATAGTTTGTCTAGACACTTAATGTTAAAGTGTCAATTGTCTTGTTTGGTACGATAAGCTTTGGGGCCAGTCCCCAACCAGTATTCTCACCTGAGTGATTATTGTTGTCCATTTCTTTCAGCAGTATGATACTACCAGGCAACCAGAAAGGCATTATAGACAGGAAGATAAGATTCATCGCCACAAGATTTAAACCTAGAACCTGAAAGACAAAGGTTTAAACAAAATAGTAAGAGATTTAAGTAGTGTCATACGTTATATTTTCAGTGTTTTTTCAGTGGTAATTAGTAGATGCTTGTTGAGTTTGGAAACACACAGCCCGAAACTCAACAACCCATTGGAATACAACCTAATACGGGATTATTTTCTTAAACATTTGCGATATGCAATTATACTGTCATGCCAGTGACAGCCGAGGCCAAAGGCATTAGGTTTTCAAAATGTTCGTCTGTTCTATTTTCATGACATTTCTCTTCCAAAAGGTTAAAGGTCAAGTCTGGACAGACAAGGATGTGAAGTGGCTGGTTAACAGAGGCATTTTACTGTGAGGTGGTAATTCTAGTTTGAAGTTTAAGTGAGTAAGTGGAGGCTCAGCCCAGCAGAAACTACCTGTTGCCTAACAAATAATAAAATCCTAAATGCTGACAGTGATGTACCTTTGAGGCAGACAGTGATTTCCTCTCCTTTAAGAACAACCAAAGTAAGGTAGCGTTAGCCACTACCCCAATGACCAGGTTGATAGCATCAGCAATAATCCAGATGTGGTCCCATGTGTCGTCCTCACAGTTCTTCAACTCGTCCAGATTCTTGGGCAGTGAGTCCTTCAAACGGCTGTCAGAATGACCCATGCTGGCAAATCCTTGATTCAGTGTCACTCCTAAAATCCTGCCAAGTCAAAGACTGTTTATTGATTTATTGATCTGATTATCAACACATCACTTAATCTTTTGTACGAGGTAAGTAGTTGCTTATGAGCCCTGAAACTGCAGAAACCACAAATTAAAAGGTAAAATTGAGAACGTGAAAATTTGCACATCATTAAAAGTTGCTCAGATTAATTTTGCTGTTTCTTTGTGCTTTGTTACAGGCTGTGGAGCACAATGACAAGAGCTCTTTTGGGAAGCAGAAGTAGTTCTGTGCGCACACTGAATCATCAACCCTGTGGAGCATCCCTGCTGAGTTTAGAGGATATTTTCAGGCTTTCACCAGATGTCTGATGTTCTTCGATCTCAGTGCCTCATTTGGAACATGACGGTAAAGTAAGTGCAAACAAAACAGGATAACAGTTTCTCAAAGGAGATGTTGCTGCTCAGTTTTCAAATGCCACAAGCACCACTTAAGATCAGTTGATCCTTGAACTCTAAGAGGGTAATATCATGGAACCTGGACAAAACCACCAAGGGTAATTGCTACTAGTGACCATATAGACATATTGTGATTATTTGCTCAACTAACTCCTTAAAGGGTTTTGTGTGGAAACACAATTATCAAGCTTTAAAAAAACTCAACAAAAGCCGAACTCCACTGCAATTTTGAAAAGTTTTGCCACATTTTATGCTGTAAATTGAATCTCAAGCATTTCACATAAATCAAAATAAAAAAATTTGAATATCAGATGCATTCCAAAGTTACATTTTTGTACATATTAACATTTTGAGTTTTACCAGCTGCTCAATTTCTCATTTTCCTCACTTTAATTATCATGTCCTCAGTTTGTCATATTAAAGTGAAATGCTAAAACTGATCGCAGAAGTCACTCTTACCTCTTCACTAGTCGTCTCTCTCTCGGTCTCAGTTTTCCGTCAGCCTACACTTACATCCACTGCCCTTTCAGCCTCCACAGCATGCAAACACCCAAGCATATAGCTGTGTATAAGGCAGACTCAAAACAAATGAGCAGGTGTTTAGTGTTGAATTTTCACCCTTAAATGCAAATACGTTTGTTGTGTATATGAATATCATCACAGAACAAGTGATTTCCACTGCTCACTGTCTGTTGACTGCCTCATTTTACTGCCAGGTTTACATTTTCAAAGCACCTTGTGGTCAAAACATACATAGCTCACTCTTCTGTCATCATTCAGTTTGTCATTGGTTACTAGCCATGATAGTGTGCCTGGTACTGTTTTCACATTGTGAGCTTGCGTGTGAGTTTGTGTTTGTGGCAGATGTGGTCCTACACATCTACTGTAGCAGGAACTACCACTGAGGTGGTTTGGAGTATTTTGGCAGCTGTTCATATGTGCGACTCGCTGTCTGTGATCAAATGTTATAGTGTCCCAGCCGTGCAAGACGCAGTCATGAAAGTTTACAGGTGTGTACTTTGAAGATGGCTGTGGCCTGACCCATGAGTGCAGTACTAAGAATTCAATTATGTAGCAAAATGATTCGTGAATACTTATGGGTCCTAACCATGCTGCAACCTTGGAGCTGAAAAATGAAGCCAACGTACTGTAGATGTGCCAAAAACTGCTGTTCTTGGAAGTCCACTTGAGGCTGGCACCAACAGAGAATCAGTCCCCATAGACCTTCATGTTAACATGTGCAACTTTACAGCAGAAATAAACATGTTTACCATGTGGTACAAGAAAACAGTTTTGGTCCCTATTGCTAGGTGTATGGTGGGTGAACTTTAATATAACTCACATGTTTAAACTGTATCAAGGCCTAAAGTTATGTAGATTGAAGGGTGTGGCTGATTTGAGTGACAGACGGATGCCATCAGAGGACAGTCCGTAGAGGAGAAATGTTTGCACAACCCATCTGAGCTCAGACACAGAGGGTTTGTCCATCTCTATATACAGTCTGTGGTCCTAATATTGATGGGTATCACAGCTGGTGTGGTCACATAGTAAGATTGTCTCTAGTTTGATAATAGGTAGTTGAGAAAATGTATTACGGGTGAGAAATTTACAAATAAACCATACTATGTTGAAAGTAAACATTTTAAAAAATGTATTTCATACCATTTTTTTGACTCTTACCTTTGAAAATTAAGAGCTGGTTGCCAGATTGCCAGACTTCAGCCCCTTTCACACAGCTTGTTTAAATTGCAATTGTTCCACCTCACCATTGTGTTTCGTTACGTTATGGTTTGTGCATTGTTGTTTGCCTTTATTTCAGCAGTGAAGGTAGTCAGAGTGCTGAACCAATCAGTGTCTGTAAGGGAGACCGATCATGATGAGACACACCATACCAGACACTGACAATGTTGTGTTAATGTCACCGCTCTGATTCCAGATGCTATCTGAAAGCACACACAGTAGCGACATATGCTGTCATTGTTTAGTTTGGTGTCAACAAGCAAATCCGGCTTAACAAGGGGGTCTTGTTAGTGAAACTGGAGTGCGATCTTTGTGTGAAAAAATAGTCTCTCATGTGCATCACGTCGAGCGAACTTTTCAGTACTTCTGTTTTACAAGACCCAGCCTGTTGAGCGCATATACACTGATCAGGCATAACATCATGACCACCTGCCTAATATTGTGTTGGTCCCCCTTATGTGGTCAAAAATGCTCTGAACCATTGTTCATGGACAACAGGACCTCTCAGGGTGTCCTATGGGGTCTGGAACCAGGATGTTGGCACTGGATCCTTTGGGATTTCCATTTGCATGAGGGTGATTATTTGGGTGTCTAAGTCTCATCAACACAGATGATAAAATCCATGGTTTTCCATCAGAACAGCACATAGTACCAATATGATCAATGTTATTCACTTCACCTGTCAGTGGTCAGAATGTTGTGGCTGATTGGTGTATATCACATTTGTGTTTCTGAGTCTCTCATTTCAGTAATCTAAAAATGTGACAAAAAAGCACCGTCAACACGCTGCTCCAACATTTTTTTCCCCCAGATCGTCCAAACATCCTTTATTTATTTAACATTTGCTGCTACAACACATCAACTTGCCAACTTACACATGTAGTATCAGCATTTACAACTCTGTTCTGTGACTGAAGTCCAGTGCAGACGGACAAACCACTCCATCTCCCTCATGTATCAGTGTCACTCTGCAGGCAAATGAGGCCACATCCTCATTTTCAGCTGTCAACACACAGTGATGAATGAGGTCCATCTTTCCCTGTATTTTTCCATTCCTCTTCTCTTCCTCTTCTTTTGCTCCGTCCTATCCTCTTCGGTCAGAAATAGTGCACACTGAAAAGACAAGCTGGCCTGCTGAACTAAACAAAAATCTCGTTATTCAGCATCTATGGCGATCTCATTGTTAGACGAGAAGTAGTCTACAGTAAAACAAATACCTAAGACTGTTCAGTCCAGTTAAAAAAAAATTAAAGTGCAGATTGATGTAGTGTTTCTACTCAAGTTCTTCTATTAAAAATAAGAAGTCTGACAGTAAAGGGACCTTGCACAGGGTTTATGATTTAAATTCATGTACATAATACAAAAGGACAACAAAGGTTAAAGGTTAAGGTGTTTTATCATCTCATCTGGTTAAACTTTGCATCTCAGTTCAGTGCAGTTTCCAGTGCGTCAGGGACAAAGCAGCAGCCTCACAGTGTGACTGACTTCCTTATGTTCGACAGAGCATAAGAAACGTTAGTTACATCACAATCTTAGAAATCAAAATCGCTTTTGTTCGACTAGCAATGTGTATTGTTTGAACATATATAGAGCTCAAAAGGGCTCAGACTTGTTAATTTATTACGCGATAATTATTCCAGGTTTCCTCGCTCCTAAACCCACCGCCGCCCCTGAATGCCAGAATATTTTACCATTCAAACCGCCGGCCACAAAACAAGCTTTTGTTCTAAATAATTACGTAACACAAAGAGGTGCGACGGAGAAAAATAAACAGACACAGACAGAACAGAAATGTCATGTTTAGTTTTGGTGGGAGAGAGAAAATGATCACGGCCTTATTAAATCCATACAAACATCGACAAATTGCCTCCATTCAGTGGTTGCAGCAACAGCGAGCATTTTAATCACAGTGTGCTTGCTACCCATACACCCCTGTAGAGAGTCTGTTTTCCCCACACAGTGTGAGAAAACACCAGAATGTATTAACAAGAGCTGCTTTCATTACATCACACACAGCTGTGGTGTAAAAAGGTGTGAGATTCCAGGAGTTAAGTCAAAAAATATACATCTGTCAGTTTATTAAGGGGTAGATTAGATTAACTGGACTTCAGAAGGGCTGACGGGGATCCTTCTCTAATCAGTTAACTATTAAAAAATGTAACATTTCTGAGCTGCCTAAACAAGTCTGTCATTGCAGGTTTCATGAAGTGAATTAGTGCACTCTAAATTACAACTCTGTGTCCCTTTGTTGACCGGCTACATGACGTTTTCCTGTAGTTAAAAGAGAGCAGGACTTTCACGCAAGACGTTCTCTTGTAGGAGGTTCAGCAGCAGTAGTTCAGTAAGAATTGAGGGCAAAAACTCATTCGCTTCCAGTTGAAACTGCAGGAGAAGTTCATCAAGCATGCAGTAAAAAGGAGAACATCTACACTCGCTGTATGTCCAATTCTGCGCTTTCTTTTGATGTCCGTTTGCAGACTTCCGTGGGATAAAACAGGGATAAGAAAGAGCAAAAAGACATCCTGCGTCTCCAAAACATGTTGGCGACCTTTCCTCTTGGTTTGTTCCTTCAGCAGGAACTGCACAGTAGTCTGGAAATGTGGACAGTGGACGACGTAGCTACTGCCATGGCCTCTGTGGTGTGGGGTTGGGGTTGGGATAGATAGGCGCTGGTGTTGGGTGGGGATAGGCGGGCACGGCTGTGTTGGGGTTGGGCGGGTACGTCGGCGTGGGGTACTGTGCCATCATGTGCGGCTGGCTGTGCGTGGTGGCATGGGCCGGTGAGGAGGTGGAGGAAGAAGAGGAGGGGAGGTGGAGGTAAAGTGGGGCGGATGGAGCAGAAGGGGCGGAGGGTGCAGTCGGAGTCGGGACCCTCTGGAGGACGACATGTGGGTAGAGCTGAGATTCGGAGCGGTAGAGTCCAGGCAGGGAGGCCTTCAGCAAACTCTCCTGACTCCTGAAACAGAGAGAGACATGATCAGCTGTTGAGTTGATGCAAACAAAGCAAATCGTGTTCAGTTTCATACATTTATATTAGCTAAGAGTTCAACTTCACTGAGAGTCAAAGTTATGGGAGACAGCCTCAGTTGAAATTAGGTTTAGTGTGTGACAAGGAAGTTGACTGAGAACTTGTGACATCACTCATGGTCAGTGCACCCTGTCAGTCAGAAGGTGGCCACGTCCTAAAGCATATCCTGCTTTATTGTCTGTTTTACTCTAAATGAGGCCATGATTTACAAAATAAACATTATTCTGTATTGAAGGAGACTTGAAACTACCAACTGAGATCATAAAGTCATTAGGGAAATGTTTACTGAAATGACAAATCAAGTGAGAAGTAGAGTCAGTTTCTGATAGATGTTGATAAAATCAGATATTATTTGTTGCAGCCAGAGGAATCGCCCCCTTCTGGCTGTGGGAAAGAATGCAGGTTTAGAGCGCTTCAACATTGGCTTCACTTTTCAGACCAGTAACAGAAAATAACTGAAAGGCACTGGTATAAGAGAAGTTTAGAGATCAGTTTTTAAATACATTATACATGATAGAAAATAATTGCTGAGAACATGTGAACAGACTGTGGACTATGAGGTACTGAAATTTGGAGTTAGATTGCTTTTCATTACTTTTGTATCCAGGATTTTTTGGCCATATTGATGGCGTGCTGGAGCCATACTGGGCATGACCCCTCCCAGTGACATCTGATCTGTTTGGTTAAACTGAACTCCAGTTCATTTGTATGTTGACATGAGTTATTTGGGTTGGTGTTAAAGCTGTCAGTTAGCACCTTCAGCGGACATGTCCCCAGCATTTAGTGAACACATTATTTTCTATACTTAGTTATTTTGTTTTTACAAATTTAATCATTGGCTGGGTTTTTAAACATTGATCTCTGTAGCGTGACAAACTCAGAACACATTTTTTTTTACAGCTTTACCCAGACTTTAAAACCACAAATCTAAGGTGGTTACCAAGGCTCAGGAGACAGTTAGTGGATTGCCAGAGTCAGTAGGATACATAATCTGCCTATTATAAATAAATACCTGTGTGAAATTTCATGGTAACTCATCCTATTTTCAGCCTGGATCAAAATTGTGGATTATCCAACCAGTCAAAGATTGACATTCTGACACTTGTTTCAACATTTTCAACCTTTTTCTAGACTAAACATGGACTTGCTTTATTGTATTTGACAGTTGCAGCCCTGAATAAGTTATATTAGGTGAAAGCTACAGACAAGAGACTGATTAATTATGAACAACCTTACAATTGGGTTACATAAACGCTCCTGTTTAGTTTAGGTTATGCGACAGCGAGGGAGACCAGACGTCTCTCTGAGCTTTCGGTTTCAAAGTCATCTTCAGTGTTATTTGAATCTTAGAGTGATCAAAGTGCTTCAGGGTGAAGTTAGGTGACTCTTTAGGGGCTTATCATTACATACTTATCCTAATAAGAAAAGCACAAACCCACTGGTTTATGTTCAGATCTTGTGGCATTATGCATTTTAGGATTATCTTGGTAACTAGGAATGTGTTGGATAGAATGAGTTTGGTCTTGTTATAAAGATCACCATGTTGCCCAGATTGAGGTCTGAAGCTCCACACCTTACTTCCTGTTTTCCTCTAATCCTACAGCTGGAGAGCTGCTGAGCTTTGTTTTGGAGCTTTGTGCTTTCCAGGTGACTTCTATTTTCTGCCCACTTCATAATAGATGGATTTGGATTTGTTTCCCTACACATGTGAGTGCTGCCAGCTTACCTCTGGTATCCTCTGTTCTCATATCCACTGAGGCCTCCAGTCAGGTAGAGGGGGCTGTCAGGAGCCAGGCGTGGGTTCATCCTCTGGGACAGGTGGAAGATCTTGGGTGGGGGGAAGGCTTCCCACTCACCCTCTTCTCTCTCCAGCCAGCACTCGCTGCGACGGGCCGATCGCTTCTCTCTGCGTCTGAGGAGGACAGAGCTTTATCAGCTCACCAGAGTTTGAGAGCAACCAAAGTCTTCCAGCACTCATGTCTCCACTCCTACCTGCTCCGTCCCTCTTTCTTGGCTCGGTCCCGGCTGGATCGCTCCTGCAAGCAGCAGATGAGGAAGGACAGGGACATGGCAAGGATGACGATGCCGCTCACAACTGAAGCCAGTACAGCCACTCTGAGTCCACGGTCCTCTGGCCTGGGGATCGCTGTACAGGGGCAAAAACACAACAGTCTCAATCTCAGGTGAAATTTCTTTTTCAAAATACTTTAACCCTGTCATTGTTGGTATTTATCCAGCCTGAAGCTCTAAGCTTCAATAAACCAACCATTTGACCCCTTTCTAACACCTTTAATTACATTTCTACAGTTCCTTCTCGAGCTTGCATTTTGAAGCTCGAGAAGGAATGAGTTCAGTCCTCTTTCCTCTCTCCTGACAGCAGGATGATTACTCATGACATGTTTGCATGTTGAATGAAAAAGTTAGGTTTGATTCCTCAGCATAAAAATATGCTGTGTAATTTGACCGACTCTCCTTTATGCGCAAGCTACAACCAGATTTCATGCACAACCAGGCATGAGTGAAAGAAGCAGCCCCAACCGCTACAATGGAGTAGTTGTTCTTAGAGAATGCAGGAGAACATAGCAGTGCCCTGGTGTTTTCAAGAGGGTGGTTCATTCTGATCATGGCATCCATCTGTAAATATGACACAACTAAATTAGAGTCCAGCTTGCTTGATATCCTTCCTTCAGTGTACATACCTTCACAGACGGGCAGGTAGTTGCTCCACTGTGCTTTGCCGTTTCTGACACTGCAGTAGATTTTGTCGCTGCCGACCAGCTGGTATCCTTCTCTGCACCAGAAGGCCAACACGCTGCCAATGGACACTCCTGTTCCAGTCTCCACATAGAAGGAACCCCGACGTGGTGGCAGGACAGAAGTACAGGACAGACCTGATGAGAGAGGAGACCAAACTGCTTAGATCAACAAACTACTTGATGAGTAGCGACTGAGAGGTAAAGACATAACTCAGCAGAAGAGGTTGTCTAGATTCTACTAATTACTGCTTATAAAATTCTTAAAGGTGTAGTTTCTGGGAAAAATATTTACTGGCTTTTTTGCGGAAGTCAGATGAAGAGACTGATACTCTCTTATGTAGCTGTATGTGTAAATATGAAGCTGGATACAGTGATTGTTTAGCTTAGCTTAGCATGAAGACTGAAAAATATACAGATGTCCGGCTTTGACAACTTTGACTGATTTACTTTGACTTTACTGGATTATTATTAGTAAAGCATCAGTGTGTCAGCAGCATATTACTGTTGTAACTGCTGCAGGTTGTAATTGCTGTATATCCAGTTTTATATTCAGGGAGAGCAGATAATTCTGAGGGCTTCAATCAAGATTAACAGGAGAGGAAAAGAAAAAACAAAAAACAGTTTTGATGCATTAATATTTTCCTAAAAACGTAGATTTTTGGCAAGATATAGATTCTTTCAAACATTCACTCAGAGCCAGCTGACCCATTAGGCAATATAGGCAAATGCTAAGGGCGCCATGGCCTCCAGGGGGCGCCACAAGATCGGGGAAAAATTCACCTTCAATGTAATTATATTCAAACTAGTAATTACTATTAACTGTTAAAGTGGAAAAGCTCACACTGATTCAAAAGTAAAGCAATGCCCAATTAATATTACTAACAAAACAATGCTATTCAATTTCTTTTATAAGCGTACGTAAATTGCAGATGGAAGGGGCGGCATATAAAATCTTGTCTAGGGCACCGCATTGGGTAGGGCCAGCTCTGCATTCACTGAAGGGAAACCACGTGAGAAGTTAAATGGAAAAATCACCATTTGGTGGAGCTGCTTACAGGTCACGGACATCTAAAATCTAAGCCTTTGCTTTTTGGGAAAAGCCACAAAGGTTGGAAACCACTGATTTAATCCTAACAATATGTTGTGTTTTAAAGCTCATCATATTCTCCATTATGTAAAATCCTAATCTTAAAAAAATAAAGCTGTCAGATAAGAGTGGTTGAGAAGAAAGTGCAGCATTTCCCTCTGAAATGTAGTGAAATGGACGTATAAAGTAGAATAAAAGGGAAATATTCATGAAAGTGGCATGATGGACAGGGAATGTGTGAGAGAAAGCAGGAAAAAACATGCAGCACACGGCTTTTAGAAGAGACATAAACAAGGATCCACTGCTCAGTGTGTGTGTCTGCAATGTGGTATGTTGTGCCTTGGCCACTTTGCCATTAGGATGCACCAGAGCTAGGCGTTTACCTTTGGACAGAGTCAGGGAAGCTGCTTCCAACTGCCTCCAGTGTTACTAAACTAAGATAACCAGCTTTAGCTTTGTATTTAGCAACAGACATGAGAGGAGTATTGATCTTCTGAACTCAGCAAGGCGGCATATTTCTCCTAAAATATTCCTTTAAAATACCAACGTGTCTCAAGAGGTGCTTCTACATTCTTTAGGTTTTCTTCTAACAAACAACAGAAGTTTGATGTTGGCTTGTAATTAGGGATTTTTAAGCGGACCTAAAACTAGTAAAACTTTTTGAGAGAAATGGCAAAAATCACCTTCCTTGATCAAAGCACTGGTTATTCTATTTTAGTCAGTTTTCTGCAGCTGGGAACAGATATAATGTTTTGGCTTTTCTACACTTCTTGTTGGTATCTATGGAAACAATCTCTGGTTTAAAAGAACAGTCCAGAACACCAGTCACTGCTGTGAGATTTCAGTGGAGCTGTTAGATGACTGTGATGTGATCTGATGTCTTATCTTCTCCAATAGCTGTAACCACTTCAACAGAGTCCAACATTTAAACCTGTTTCTAAGTCCTCCCACCTCATTTGTCTCCGTCTCCCTCTGCCTATCTGTCCTCCTTCATTCTCCACTTTCATGTCAGACTTGGACTCGACTTGGTCCAGAGTGTCTGTTATCAGTGCAGGGAGACTGAGATTAACATTTACTCTGGTAGATAGACGGAGAGAGATGGAGAGAGCGAGAGGCAGAAAGCACTATTTTTGTCTTCCTTATGCTACAATACACAAATACCTCTGAGAGGTCTCGTGATACAGCGGCTATTGTTAGATTATGCTGCGGGGATTTTTGATCCTCTCAGGAAATCTCATGTAAACAGACAGCATTCTCTGGTTTCAAAAAAATGCCCCACATTTTTTACAAATGACGTTACTCGAATGGAAACTAAATCAGATTTTTTCTGCACCATTGCACAAAGTGACCATATTATACCTGCAGGGGGGCTGACAGCGTTGTTGATCAGCGCTGATGATTCAGCAACTATCCAGGGCGCTGCTGGGATTTGTGAGTTTTAAAATTTCACTGACTTTGCTATTGCTGCCAGAATGTTACATTTTAATTAACTTTAAACCACTTGCATTATTCAATAATACAAAAACACAGCTGTGGAAAATACCAGATAATAAGATTGTTACCCAAAACTGCATTCTGTTGGTGAGGAAGGGTCATAGTGATGCTGCTTATAATGATGGTGGACTCTTTGAAGCTTCTAATGCTGCCACAGTAATCGATGTCCTAATTTGTATCAGAATGCTTAATTTTCTTTCTTAATATTACTGCATTACCATAAAAATCCCTCCTAAAAAACACAAGTTAAGAAATAGCAATCCAACATTATTTGTTTTTCATTAAAAGTAATTATTCATAGTTATTTTCAGACGGAGACGTTTAATGTTTGCACGCCATGTCTAACATTACCAGCACTGACAGTGGGAAAGTTACAACTATTGCAGGAGAGGTGTTGAAAAAGTCTTGAAGTCTATGGTCTGGAATAACTTTAAAGTTTGCATGGTGACCCCTATAAAGTTCAGTGTCAGAGATCACAAATCTACAAGTTTGGCAAATGGTCTGACAGCTTAGCCGTCTTGTGTTGCAACCTGCATCCTGACAAAGTATAACTTTAGGCTCCTAACAGTGGATAATGTCTACAAAGAGCATCCATCATCTGTGGTGGTCCCCCACTCCGGTTAAAGCTTTGAACATTTGCAAATAATTGTCACAGGAGCTTCAAAGCCCCAGAAATGACTTAATTATCGGAGGAAGTGCACTATATTTTATCGGGTAAGATACATCTTCACTCAAATCATTAACAGAATGTACTACACTTGTCTCGTTGTAAAATGAATTGTTTACCACCTTTAAAGCAGTGTTAGTGCTACTATTTATCCATCCAACAGTCGTGGTGCAACATTAGCTATTATTTTGAGGTGCATGCTCCCTAATGCTGAACTAGCCCACTAGGTTTGTCTGTCTGCTATATGATGTTGTGCATGTAGTGATTTAATGGAGTTCTACTGCTGACAGCAGCTCTGCAACTGGAAAGAAGGTTATAGAGATTGGGGAGACTAAACCAAAATAGTTAAAATGCAAGCCATGAAATCAGAACAATGAGCTGAAACAGGGTTACAGGGTTGGTTCAGTGGACTGTATGTAAATGTGGATGAACTCTTGGTGACGTCACCCAAAGTGACTATGGAAATTATCTATAGACACCAAAACCGTTTTCTGTACCAGACCGTAAACATGTTTATTACTGCTGTAAAGTTGGTAATTTAACATGAGGGTCTATGGGAAATAAGTCTCTTTTGGAGCCTGCCTCAAGTGGACATGTGAGGAACTGCAGTTTTTGGCACTTATGTTTTTGGCTTCATCTTTCAGATATAGAGGTTGCCATTGACTTTATTCTTTGTGAGTTTGTCACAATCAAAGATACTTTTGCAAAACATTCAATCATATTTTCCATCCTTGACATGAAAAATAATGACTGAGCATTAAATGGTTTAAAGAAATGGACAGAGGAAGGAAATTGCAGCAGTGGTAGGTCTGCTAATATGGTGTTTTAATGAGTAATGGCCAGAAGGGCGCGTGATGCTGCGGTGTGCTTTGCTGTGTCAGTATTAGAGTAATCTGTGTGTGAGTGTGAGAGAGAGAGAGACATGTCATCCTCGTATAAGACCCTGTGAACATGCAAGCTGCTCTCTGCTGATTAGGAGCGACAGATGGGAGGATTTCTGCTGCTGTAGAGACAGTGAGGCTGAGGATCCCGTGATCCTGTGTGAAGCTGACAGCATCCCCTCCCTCTCACACACACACACACACAAATACACATCGGGGCACACACACGAGACACGTGCGTAACGGTACAGTACAGGGCAACAAGGACAAGCTGACTCTGTTTTTTAAGAGGGGAAACTAAAAGCCTCTCTGTTTCACTTAAGAGACCTTTTACTGATGCTGTCATCCTGTGTGGATGTGTGTGTGCACATTTGGCGACCACTGCATCTGCCAAAAGCAGAAAATAATGCTGAAGCATTTAGAGATACAGTTGTTCCAGTGGCTGATAGCTGTATAAGATTGATTCAAAATGTATGAATATTTTTTTCCCACAGAGTATGGCCTTTATTGACATCTTTTGAAGCCATATTGCAATGGTATTACTCGCCTATACTACTGTCGCTCCACCTTTTTGCCCAAATTTAGATATTCAAGCAAGTAAATATCTAAATCACGAAACAAGTAACCAGCAAAATGTTGGCAAACCCAAATTAAGGCTTTTAAACATCATACGAAGACAGTATGACGTGTTTGTCCTTGTTTTTTCTACAGTCCGTGGCAGGAAATAATGTGGCAGGTTTATAAGTGCAGTGTAAACACAAACTTGCAGGATCTTTTATTTATTTTAATATTATTTTTTCAAGTTAGCAGCAAAGTTAAATAGCTACTCAAATGCTGGCTGAGCACACTGATAAGGAAAACATAAAGTAATGACACAGATGAACTTTATCTCTTTCAGTAATTTATTCATTCGGGTCTGCTCTTCAGTCATCAAATCCAGAACATCCACAGATAATGAAAGACTTTATGTTTAACAAGAAAGTTATACACCTGAAATGTGATTATGAACTTATCTGATGGGGGTTTTATCTTCTTAGCCACCGCCAGGCTCATTTCTTTTCCTCTTTTTCCGCAAAACAGTTGCTGTTTTAAAATGATGTAATCCTCTTATCTGTGTTTGCGGGAATCAAATCCCCCAGTGAAAGAATGCTGTCGAGTAAAATCTGCATTTGAATGGAAGCGATATGATACTATTTAATTAAACTGAGATGATTGTAATTTTTATCTGAGCTTCATCTGGTGAGTTTGTCAGACCTTATTTCAGCACCAGCAGCTCTTATGTAATGACTGACTAGAAAGACGTGACACCAACCAACACGCTGCTGTCCTCGTGGGGATATTGATTATTAGATGGTGCAGTAAATTACCGTTCTGTGTTTTTAGAGCTGGGGCATAACATGATTTATATTTAACTTGTTACATGTACAACACAATAGGGAACAGTTTAGATTTAATTAGCCAGTCAGTGGCTACAGGCTATACTTTGAAGGCCACCAACCACATTTTGCACGAACAGTGTACTGCAACTACATTTTTGCTCTCTCAGTACACTAATGGTGTTTTTAATTTCCAGGCTATGAGTCTGTTAAATTTAAAGCAGCGCACATTGATTTGTGCGGATGCCTGAGGAGGCTGGAGCAATCAATAAACACTGTCATATTGCCATCTGACTGTAGTTATAGCAAAAAAGCAAGCAGGCAGTCGATTTTTTTACACTGACTGCAAGCATGTTCGATTATAGAGCGACGTCAGCATTCATTTTAGCCATCTAAAGTTAACATTGCTTTTAGCTCTGTTTTAGTTCTCACTAACTTTTAATTAAAATGTCAGGTTGTTAGCAGCTAAATGCTCCATCGCGTTCACCATCTGTCATCTGCAGGTACTATATTAAAGGTGTTGTTAGTTAATATGGTTGTCCACTGAAAACGGCTGCATTATGTGGTTATGTGGGAGTGAACCAAAAACAAAAGCTGTGTACTAGAGCTCCAAAACAATGAGCTAAAAGGTGCTAAGAATGGAGCTAAGGGAACCTGCTGAGTCCCTGTGATGTCAAATGTGCTTTAGTTTGTGTGCCACATGCATCTGCAGGTGTCTTTGGTTCCATAGCGGTACGTTTCTGATCTGCAATTAGTGGCATCACCAACCTGTCTAGTGTTTATTGTTCTCTTGTGTGTTGTTTGCCTGTTTCTCTTAACTATCCTTCACCCTCACCCCAGTTGGTTGAGGCAGATGGTCGCCCTCTCTGAGCCTGGTTCTGCTGGAGGTTTTGTTTGTGTTAAAAGGGAGTTTTTTCTTCTCACAATCACCAAAGTGCTTGCTCATTGGATTTGTGAGGTCTCTCTCTGTAACACTGTAAGGTTTTGGCCTTATTTTGTGAAGTGCACCAAGGGTTAGTGTTGTGAACTGGTGCTATATACATAAAACTGATCTCAAACAATGGTCAATGCCAGTAGATGTTTAGTTTTTCCAGTTCTTAAAGCTGGAGAGATGTTGTAAGTCACAAAACTTTCACCCGAGTATTCTCTTATTTTTGCTGTATTTTGTGAGTGAAGTCTTGTTTTTACTTTGACTTGATTAACTATAGAAAAAGATTATGGTTTTGGTGAAAATACATCCTTTCACAACATTAACCAATGACTTAGCTATGGAATCATAGCATCTATTTCTGACTTTCACGGACATATATTGTTCTTTATAACTACCATGTGCTTTGAAAAATGATGTTGGACAGTACCAAGTGCGTTCCAGTGTGACACCAAGGGGTCCTGACAAGGCAGCCGTATGTGAGGAGTTGGGAGTGAAACCAGGCTGTACTTCTTTTTTATAGCTGCTGCCATCTATATGAATGATTTTACATGTATATCTTCTATGTGAGCTTGCTTGCCAGTCAACAAACCCTTGTTAACATCTCAGTAACACATTAGTTAGCATCTGTCCTGTACATTTATGCTATTTGTTCTGGAAACTTACACCAGGCCATGAGACCTAAATCTGAAGTGCACCTCCTCAGCTTCCTCACACAGACACACAGATGCACGCACTCGCCTGACAAAGAAAAAGCCTCTACTTCTATAAGGGTAATAAAATATTGAACATATTAGGATACAGTGCGTGTTTTAAGATTCCGAGCGGGGTTTTTTGGAGATGCTTAAGTAACACTGTGACATGCTGTAGTAAACAGAGGAAATGAACAATGACACCTCTGTAGAGGGAAAAAACAGAGTTAATGCTGAAAAGATTGAAAATGTAGTGTTAGTTCTGGTGTAGTGTTGACTCTATTTACTAGACTTTGCCTGGAGGCAAAATTGTATGTTTGCATGACAATAGCAGGTGCCTGACATTAGCTCCTAAGCATAGAATTAGCGTGTCTGTGATCTGTGCTGGTGTCCAGGTATTGTGTCTTCTACACAGTCTACGTTCGCTCTGCGTGCTTGTGTGTGTTGACTCTTTGCTCTGTTTGCTCAGTCCTGTTGGTTCAGACCCATTCAGAAAAAAAAATTCCTCTGTCATTGTGGAAAATGCGGGTTGCCAATCACAGAGATTGGCTGCCAACGGGGTGCTAACACAACTCTAGGCCCCCTGAACCTGGCAACCCGGCACTGCCAACCAAACATCCACTCTGCTGTATTCTCCTTTATCACCCTCCCCACCCGTCTCTGTCAGGGAAGCACTCGGAATAGTTTGTGATTAAATAAAGATTAGGCTCTCTGCATTAAAGATTCAAACGCACACATTCACATGCACAGAATGGGTCGAACACACACTGAATGCACTCGTAGCGTGCCCACATGGAGACACTGTGAATGGAGAATGCATTTCTCTACACATTTATTTTCATCGGAACGCTTGCAGGGACCTTTACTCCCTTGAGTTTTGAGCTTCATGAACCCCAAATTTAAGAGCTACAAACTAATCATTACTGTACCATCGTGTTGAGAAAAAAGAAGCAAACAATAAAAAATAGTATTGCAATTTTCAGAGTGTTGGAGGATAGGTTAGACAAAGAATGATCAAGTTCTCAAAGTAAGACATCCCGCTGAAGGAAAGACTCTCTCTTCTCAGTGCTTGGCCAGCTTTTCCCGGATAAACAATGCTTAAAAATAAACTCCATCTGAGTCAGACTTTACCAGACGCTAAAAGTCTGAATTGAACCTAATGAAAGATGGCATTCCTGGCTGACGGCTGACTCGCTCCATCTCGTTCATCCTTGTGTTCTTCTTCTTCTGGAGCATTGTTATTTTAAAGTCCCTTTGCTCCAGCTGCTCTCTTATGTGATCTGACCTCAAACACACATCATGCCTCCCTGTCCTCTCCATCACTGTATCTATTTCTGTGGCACCTCATGGATGTGCTATATCACTAGTGATTACCTAATACCCCTGGCTCTCGCTGTGCTCACGTAGTTCATGCTCCTGTGCAGGCACATAAAGACGTGTGCTTTTGCTCTGCTATAAATTAGTGCTTGTGCATGTTGGATGTTTACCTTGTTGTGCAAGGGTGAAATGAAGGGGAAAGGGATATTAAGGACATTCATAAGGGATTATTTTTTGGATTAGAGTTCCTTTTCTTTTAAGTGTCAGGTAGCAGCAAGAAAAGGAGTATTTCATGTCGACTGTACAAAGCTGAAAGGTACCGGCTTTCTCCATTAACAAGCAGCTTTAGCTGGATCTGACTGAGGATAATCTGTCCAGTTAAACAGAGCAGGGGAAAGCAAAGCTGGAACCTGAATGACAGACTTCACCGATTGAACCTCAGTGGAACGTCAGAATGGCGTAGTGGCTTTTAATTAGGCTTGGACAGCAACTCCTGGAGTTCATACATGCTATGGAAGAACAATGGAATGATAGGGTCATAAAAAATGGCACATTTAAACAGGAAGCCTTCATCAAAGTTAAATAAGGGTACAAGAGATCGTAATCCCACTTCCTCTCCTTGCATGTGAAAGTAAAATGTGCCTGTAGCTGTGTCTCAAATGCAATAAGTCATCTTTCTTGCATTCTGACCATGTAGGAAATTACAAATATCCACAATTTAGACGATGAATGACAATACTTTTAATATAAAAGAAAATCAAAAATCTAACACAAAAGTGCAAGAGCATCTGATGTGTGCTTCAGTGTTTGTTTTTAAAAATCTAATTTCATGTCAGATTGTTTGAATTATCACATTTTTTAAATTAAATTTCTTCTGAGGAAAAGTTTATTGTCAGGAAACTTTTATTGTAATTTTTTTTAAAGCAGCAGTTTGACAAGCTTTTTTTGTTGTTACATGAGAAGATACCACTTTTATATTTGTGGGTGAAATAGTGCATGCAGTTGGAACTAGGAGTCGTTTAACATAGTTTAGCATTAGCCTGGAAATGGGGAAACTACTTCAGCCCAAAGGTAAAAAAAAGTCTGCCTGCCTGCAACTTAAAGCTTTCTCTCTCTCTCTCTCTCTCTCTCTCTCTCTCTATATATATATATATATATATATATATATGTCCATCATAAATATAGCATTAATATAGCAGCGAACAACTTCCTACTATGTGAAGAAATAGTGGAGTAATACCCTTAGAAAACAATGAAGTCTGTGTGTGTCGTAATCTGAGCCTCTCTGTTTTGTGTTTTGGCAGTTGGTCTTACTATTGTGCATGTTAGTGCATGTGAGTCCCTCCCTTTGAAACTGTTGGAAACTAAGCACACTGTACTGCGAGTGCAATTCAGCAGCAGGTTTTTAAGAAACAAAGTATTTATGTTATTTACCTCATTTATGTGTACTTGTGTCATGTCAGCTCAGTGTGAGAGTCTCTACTGCTGTTTTGCGCTCTCCTGTGCTCCACTCCACTCTGTATAAGTCCATTTCCACACATGGGTCTATCTACTCCATGTGTGGAACACAGCTAACATTATGACCATTCAATGTATTTCAAAACGCTAGCATGGATTGTGGCTAGATTCTTTACTTTTTGGTGCTCGTGTACACAAACTTTCTGGTTCTTTTTTTCAGGTCGCAAATGAAAATGAAGGGAGGGGGGAGCTGTGGCCGACATGCTGGTTTGTTTTGACTTGAGATGATGGAGCTCTAGCAACATCCAGTAGTTCTGAATGTCGTGTATAGCATACTTACAGCTCAGTACTTATCATATTATACATTTGTTTTAGCTATATAGTAAACGGAGTGTGAAATGTTCAGAATTCATTACCTTTGGATACCAATTTCCAGTTTTTATGCTTAAATTCTATTTTAACTGTTGGCAAAATTATAATGCTCAGCTTGTACTTTGACACGACACACAATGCTAGTAAACTGTTTACATGACTTTTTAGATGGGTTTTCGTCTTTGCAGTCTCTTCTCTTTCATGCCTCCTGCCCTTCAGTTGTTCCCCTTCTTCCTCACCCATCAGAGCAGAGAGAAGGCTCATTTCAGACTCTCACTTAGTGACTTTGTTCAGCTAGTTTTAAGCTGTGGGAAGGTAATAATGAAGTTGAGTCACTGCCAACAGCCATATTGGATTGACAGGCAGTAGACAGAGGGAAGTCTTTGTCTGAAGCTCGCCAAGCCTGCAGGGCTCCAGAGTGACGATAGTGTGTGTCGCTGACAGAAATACCCCTGGATCTGCATGCTAGTGCGTGTGTGTCTGCTGGCATGTACAGTACTTGTCTCCAAAGAAATTGTTCTTGTCAGGCATGCTTGCAGAAATCCAGACTGCAATCATTAAAGTTTAGATCTGAACTTACATGCTGTGACATTTTACTCTTTTTCCCGAAACACTTTTGAGAATATTAAGAGCTTTATGTTGCAGCATACTAATTTTGTTCTTCTATACTTTAGATTTGGATCAAATCGTTGGATACATACATGAATGGAGATTTCTGACTTTAAGTCTAATGCACACCTGAAAACACCTCATCTCAAAATGTCTGTGAAGATTCTCAGTCATCCAGGTCATGGTTATCCTTGTAGTTTCCATTGTAGCATCTGGACTTGCTTGAGTTTCTTGAAGACATTTTACCTCTCATCCAGAGACGAAACGTCTCATCAAGTCCAGATGCTAAGATTGAAACTACGAGGACCCCATTTTAAATGGGCAGAAGTAATTGGCTTCAAAATACTGTGAATACTGCTGAGCGTATCTTGTACTCCTGTGTGTTCGCATGTCGTTAACAGGATTTGTTTGCCTATAAATAGTCTGGTATAGACAAAGGTAATTGGCTTTGCCTGTATGTTAATCAGATTAAAGGCATTGTAAAGTTTAACATTTACGTTTTGGGCTTTTGGCTGACGATCTTGTCTAAAGAGACTCGGAGTGAAGAATAAGCAGCTTATCGTGATCATTAGGTAGATGCTGTATCTAAAACTGAACAGTGTTTTTTGTTGTTGTTCCAGAAGTTGGGATACTTTAGAAAACCTATCTGTGAGAAACCTGATTGGAAACTTGGGGAACTTGGTTATTGTTGCACTCAGTTGCACACCTTAGCACTTGATTCATTTTCCAGTGCTTCCTTATGGTAAAAATATAACTCCACAGACGCTGAATGTCTTGGAAAGCTAAAGTTTGTAAACTAAGCGTGTTTGGACAGACAGTAAGGATTCACTGTAAACTCCTGCTCGGACAGATTAAAGAGGCAGACTGCCTGCTAGGTAACTGATATAGGCCTCATTCTGGGATTAACACTATCATTAACTCTCACACACTCTGTAGAGGTTAATAGGTTGAGTTACCGTGTTAATGTTTAGGCTTAGGACTTTTCTAAAGCTAAAATAACCACTGCTCATCAGGAGTCCGCTAGTTTCTTAGCAGGAAATGGTTCAGGACTCCGATTGCATCGCTGCATCTTCTCAGCTCACTCTAACCAGGTGTTCTCAGACTTCCAGACTTTTGAAAACAGTAGCATGCAGACAGCAGAAGTGGAGGAGAATATACACACTGTCTACATCTAAAGTTTTCATTAATACAGTAACAAACACAAAGTTTCGTACAGACGTTTATGGCTACTAGTTGGTGAAATGTAATATTTTTGGTGATGCACTGACGTTTCATCTCGTGCCACTATGAGGTTGATGTTTGTTGTTTAGAATTAAATGTCTCATGATGAATTATTTAAACTTTTGTGGCCTTCTGACGTTTTTGTCTAGTGCTATAAAGGTCAAAATTGTGTTTCCGACAATCACTGTAGCCAAATATGTGATTGTTCTTCTAATGTAAGATATGTGCAATATATCCTGTATGAAAGCTGTCGCATACTGTAAGAAATGGCAGAACTATTTGGACTCCACTGATCTGAGGTCAAAGGAGGTTTTTGTATGTCAGGTGAGAAACAAAGTAAAAGGTTAAAAATATACTAAATAAACATTATATAGACAAAAAAAATGAAATTCACAGGCTATTTCTAATACATTGGATTTTATAAAAGTGAGACAAAAAGGAGAGAGCTACATGTTTAAGCCAGACAGTTTACAAATGTCTGTTAGATGTTAAAAGAGAAGCACCTGAGGACAACTTAATCGATAGCAGAGCTCTGATCAATTTGCTTCCAGGAATAGCCGGCGGCAAGATTCCTGGACGAGCTGCATAATGAATCGCAGCTTGTATTGATGAAGTCTGAAAGCTCTGGTTTGATCCAGCGCTTCAAAGATCTATGTGCTAAACCATCACACATCTGCTTCACCAGTTTATCGATTTTAACACTGTGGACTCAGGAAGTAGGTGACGGGATGGAGGTGACTTTCAGACAGTGTTTGCAGACACTGAATCTCATCCATCTCCAGGTGAGCTCTGACCTGGCTGTGATGTAGCATTGAGCAAGCTTTGTAAATGGCTATAACACAATAGACATAGTCTTTGAAAGATTTTATCCATCTGTGGTGTGTTCACTCTCTACATTAACATGCCTTTTACTTTAACACAGCGATTTCCTGCTGCAGGTACTTGTAACTTAGTGGATACTTTGCAGCTACCTTAAAGTGTGTGAAACAGTGTAGAGTGGCTAGACTAATTTTAAAAAATATAAACTTATTAAGAATATATACACAGTTTAAGTCAGGTGTAACACCTACACACTATGTGCTGCTATTAAGCAAGCAAGTTAGCTCAAAGTAATACAGTTCAAATAGCTACAAGTCATTGATATACTTTAAATAGTTTTCTAAAAGTGAAGGATGAATGATTGAAATTATCGAAAAAGTAAAGGATATAATAGCAATGCCTAAATGGTTGAAAGAATTAGCTGAAAGTGACAGATAAATAGCTAAAATAGTTAGCTAAAGGTGACAGATAAATTGTTAAAATGGCTAGCTAAAAGTGATGCATAAATAGTTGAAAGATTTACCTAAAGTAACAGGTAAATGATTGAAAGAATTACAAGTAATACATGACTGGTTAAAAAAAGTTGTCCAATAGTAATTTTTGGGTAGTTAAAACAGTTAGCTAAAAGTAATGGTTGAGTAGTTAAAACAGTTAGCTTAAAGTAACGGATAACTGGTTCCAAACAGTTAGCTAAAGGTGACAAATAAATTGTTAAAAAGGTTAGCTAAGAGTGATGCATAAAAAGTTGAAAGGTTTAGCTAAAGTAACAGGTAAATGGTTGAAAAAGTTAAAAATGATAAATGACTGTTTAGAATAGTTAGTTAAAAGTAATGGGTAAATAGTTAAAATAGTTAGCTTAAAGTAACGGTTACTGGTTCAACTAGTTAGCCTAAAGTGACAGAACATGGGTAAAATAGTTAGCTTATAGTGACAGATTACTGGTCAAAATAGATAAGTGTAACAGATACATGGGTAAAGTAGTTTGCTAAAAGTAACACAACATATTCAGAATAGTTAGCTAAAAGTAACAGTACAATGGCTAAAATGCTAAGCTAAAAGTTAGGGATAAATGATCGAAATAGTTCGAAGTAATGGCTGAAAGACTGAAATAGTTTCCCCAAAGTAATAAATGTACAGTTTAAATAGTTATGTGTAAAAGTTAAGAATTAATGGTACACATAGTTAAAACTATCGGAAAAAATGGCTAAAACTAATGGATAAATAGTTAAATCATAGCTTCTGCCACTACAGTACCGATGCTAACTTGACTGAACCAACGTAAACATCGCAACTTTATGAAAAAGTTGAACGAAAACCACTTTAATGTACACAATAGAGTTTAAAAAACATTCAATTAAAAATTTAATCAAATTAATGCCAGTGGAACATGAGAGCTGGTAATCATGAAGAAGCACTTTTGTTCATTTGACAGGCCTGTAGGGCCGGAAAAAAGGGCTGGGAAGCAGTTATACACACAAACTCTTTCTTCTAAGCCCTTCTAAATTTGTCTTTTTTTAGTTCCTGTGATGTGGCTGTTCTATATTTAACTGGAATCATTTTTGCCTAATAAGTAACAACTCAGACTGGTTTTATATTCAAGAGGCTCAAACTGAAATAAATAAAATGTCTAAGCATTTCTGCTGTAATTCACTCCTGAAAACAGGGACAAATGGCTTGAAGTATGGTAGACTATGGTAAACAAAATCTGTAGTGCAGCTTTGATCTATTAATGCTAATGGAATAAGCAGTTTATAGTGTCTCTCACAAACACACACACACACACACACACACACACTTTGCTGTTGGGAGAGCTGATATTAATCACACCTCCAGGATTTTGAATGTTTGGAAGCTCTATCTCAGAGAAGCTGTGGTCTGGTGTAATTCATGCATGTGGTGCGATGTGGCAAGCCAGCTGATCACCTGTGTGTGTGTGTGTGTGTGTCCTTGTGTGTGTGTGTGTGTGTGTGTGTGTGTGTCCTTGTGTGTGTGTGTGTGTGTGTGTGTGTGTGTGTGTGTGTGTGTGTGTGTTATTAAAGTATAAAGTACTTATTCCTGCTTGGTCGGACACAGGGCTGCCGTTATGAAATGAGCAACTGTGTTGTTTATTCTCTAAACCCTTAAGAAGATTGGTCGTTTGGGCCGAGTGCGCCCATTTCTAATGTGTGCGCGCATGAATTGTGTGTGTATTAGGCACGTGAGGTTTGCATTTTGTCGTCTGCTGTAGGCTATTTATGCGTACACGTGAGGATATGAGCACTGCCAGTGAGAAGGGGCGGGCGAGGGACATAAGAATAAATGGTGGAAAACGAAAAAGAGGGAGAGAGACAGTGGGAAGAAATAAAAGAAGGAGCAAGAATGGAAGAAACTGAGGGAGGAAGATAGAAACAAGGGAAACAAGGAGCTGGAGGCAGAATCAAAGTGATGAAGTGAGGATGCGTAATTAGCAGACAAACCCAGAGACGGAGTGGAGAACATAAACAGAGACATATGGACAGAGAGGAGGAAAGAAAAGGGAGAAAAAGGGGAGATGAGCGAAGGGAGGAGAAGAGAAAGGCAGCTCATGCTCCAGTGGAGGTGAAGTCATGCGAGTGGCGCTGCAGCTTTCTCTTCAGGCTGAGCAGCTCCAGCCTGGACATGACGAACTGTCTTTAACTGCATCACCTGCCGCCTCACACACAACCACTCACACCTCTGTAGCAGACAAGCACAAGACAGATGCACACATGTAGAAACACTCAAGCTTAAGTTCTTGTACGACAGACCCTTGGCATGATACAGTGGCTCACCCAAACCCAGCTTATCCTATCCTCAACTTAAACCCAGCTTCAAAACTAAGTCTTAAACCCTGAAACAGCTCCTTCAAGAAGTAGGAACCAGCCAAAAAGCTTGTGCACATTCGCTGACAAACATGCACCACACTGCAAGCTTGCTTCTAAGTACACACGCAAGGATTTACTATCAATCAAAAGCAAAAACTGGATGAGTAAGTACACTTGCATGCACAAACACTCCAAATGATTCACAGGCACAAACTCTACAGCAGCCAGACCGATACAGATGTTTACTTGTACAAATCAAATGTGCTTTCCTGATGAATTTCGATTGCAAGGTCAACACATCTTTTCTTGTTTTGTAAGTGCTTTTCGTGGCGTTTGAATTAAAAAAAAAAACGAGTGGAGGTTTTCAGAGCGTCTCCTCCTGAATGGGCGCTCAAGCAAAGAAGTGCAAAACAGCTTTCAACGTAAACACACTGAATTTTGGGGCACTTCAGGTCAAACAGACATTTTAGAGGATTTTTTTTGTTGAAGAAATCCAGATTAAGTGTGTTTCCCATAGGGCTGCTTCTCATTGTTAAGCTTAGTGTTCTGGGACAATGGTAGGTGAGGGTTCAGGTAAGGAGACATGCAAATCCACAAGGAAACAAACCGCACTGCTGGTTCAGGTTCAAAAACCTTAACTCACACGTCATGTTTGACTTGTACAGTGTCTGCAAATATGCTTATTTGTTGGGATTTTGACGCCATGAGAAGCCCAATAAAGATAACTAACTCTTACAAGCTACAAGTGTTACACTGAAGATGGTGACCAACATTATTACATCAATGCATCACCGTGTTCTAAAAAAGTACTTTCAGCATGTGACCAGGGCAAAAACTTTAAAAGTGGCACCAAATCCCTTTAGTGTCTATTTGAACACCAGTTTTCCTGGTTTGCATGGTTTCATTCTAACCCAAGTGAGATTTCGTCTGGTACTCAGGCAAATGAACACCTTTGAAACAGTTTCTTCATGTAAAAAAGGGAAAACTTATTACATATTGGTCCTATTTCCACAAAACATGTCTTTAAAAGTAAACTGAGCCTTGGCACTTTAGGCATGCAGCTTTAAACTTCTTGCACAGGTATGTTTATGCAGTGAAAAGGAAGGAATCAATGTGTAACTGGCAGATAGACTCACCTGTATAGTTGTTGGTGATGCTCTGAGTCATCATCTCTGTCTGTGCTTCTGTCTGCGCTTCTGTCTGTGCTTCTGTCTGTGCTTCTGTCAGCATCTGGGCTTCAGTCTGCAGGTCTGGCTGCAGCTGGATCATCGTGCCGGTCCAGTCCTCCGGCGGCGACATGGCAGCGGTGCTCTGCAGCTCCGTGGGGCTCAACGTGGAGCCTCTGACCAGGACCAGAGCACACAGCAGGAGGCACAGCAGCATCCAGAGGTGGGTGCCGACACTTTCACCGCTGGGTCCCACTTTCAGAGACATGGTGGTAAAGAAGAGCTGTGAGAGGAGGAGGAGGAGGAAAGGAGTTCAGAGCCTCATGGTCGGGCTCTAAAAGAGGACGAAAGATCCTTTAGGGGAAAGTTTGCTGCTCTCTTCTGCTTTTCCTCTTGTCCGAACTTCTCTTTTCTCCTCACTCCCTCGCTGGAGAGAGGAAAACCCCCTCTGCGCTTCCACTCGTGATGCCGCCGTGCTGCATGGAGAGACGAGAAGTGAAAGAGTGTGTTTGTGTGTGTTCATGTGTGCATGTATGGTAGATCCAGCTGTAATCTGCCCGCTCTCTGCTCACTTGCTGTTGCTTTGTGTCCAGCCTCCTCCTCTCCGTCCCTCAGCTCGCTCACTCGTGCTCTCCCTGCTCGCTCGCTCGCTCCGCTGCTCCCTCTCTCTCTCTCTGATCTCCAGCTGGGCTGACTGAGCTCTTGCATAACAGTAACTCATTCGCTGAGCTGTGCTGAGCTGTAACTCATGCAGCCTTAAGTCCTGATATTCCTGGTTGCGGCTCTTTCCCTCTCTGCCCCTCTCACGCTGTTTCTCTCTCTTGCACAGTATAAAGACTGGAATTTACAGGAGGACAATTGAGGCTGATAAATATGTGCAGAAGCTGGAGGTGTGATCTCTATACCACCAAGTTTAGAGATGTTTAAAAGCTTCCCCAAAGGGTCAGAACCCATTTATGGTTGAACTGTCAAAAGACACAAGCTCCTCCAGCCAAAAGTACAATATATTTTAGTGCAGGCAGTGTAACACAAAGATCGGCACAAAAAATTAAACACTAAATTTACCTATGGCCCAGTGTACTGTAGGATGTCTGCCCTCTGTTTTCTTCTCCTTTACTAAAACACTGTCCTCCCGTTAAAACAATCCTATAGGTGTTTTGTAGCCTGGTATCATTAAAAGGAGTGTAAACAACCTGCAATGTCACTTCACATGTTATCAGAATGCATTGTTTTGCTTCTTCAGTGTCATTGCATGCCATGGAGTGGTGACAAATGACCTCTTCCCTCTGACCTTCACCACGTCCCATGTTATTTTCAATGCCGTGAAAAGCTTAAAACGCAAATATGTGACATGTGCCTAAGGTGGTGTGCTATTTATACACAATTCCATGAGATCATGTCATCATCAGTGTCCACAGTAATTGTGATGGTTGCAAGGAAAGGAATGAGGGGATATAGCGAAAGAGTCCCAGCTCCATTCAGCGAGGAGGTCAGGGTGGAGTAAGGGTTGACAGAACATCAGACCTTAACATGGGAGACTGCTGTTTATTTTTTGTTTGCGAACTGTGGTCAATTATTTTTGACTGTTCCTTCAACCTGCAGTGGGGAACTTAGTCTCCCTCAACTGGCTTTGAGAGGAATCACATAAGCAGCGCTGATGCATGTTATGATGTACACCTCACAGTTGATTGCTCTTGTGTTTAGACTGTATTTAGTCCTCTGAACGTCAAGTTTCTTTTTCAATTCGAAGATCACGTTTCTCAGATTCTATGTTTTCCGTCAGACTCCCCAATCCCAGTTGCTTTAGCTCACGTCAGGGCTCGTCAGGAAAGACCCAAGTCTAGGCATGGCAGGCAGGTTGTGGAAAGAAACATACTGGAGTGTACAGGTGAACAAACCAAAGGTGGCTGTTAATCCAGGCAATGATGAATCCAAAAATAAAGAATTCAATGTAACAAAACTAAATCCAAAAAATCTGCAGAAATCAAGAGAGCAGAAAACACAAATCAAAGGTACAAGGAGAATAAACAGGCAGGAGAACATGAGGCCAGCAAAACCAGAGGGCAACAGAACGATCTGACAAAGACAAAGAGAAAGACAAGACTGTTAAACACTAAGAACTGATTGGGGAGATAAGACAGAGGTGACATCGAAAGGGAGGGGAATGTGGGACAAAGAACAGCAGTAAAAACACCAGCGATACATGAGGAAAGACACTTTCAAAATAAAACAGAAAGTAACTGAACAGGGATGTGAGACTTTCACATAAACAGACACAGAGACACAAGGAACACAGAAAAGGGGAAGGAAGACACACAAGACAAACAAAACCAGAAACCAAAACCCAGGAACCATGACAGCCTCTTCCGTCTCCATCGCAACAGTTGCTGCCCTATTCAGCTCTGACAAACCAATCGCCAGTTAATTTAAAATCCATTTTTATCAGTGAATGTCACCACAGAAAGCAGATTAAAAACCCTGGTATGCTTCAAAATACAGAGATGTTTACTTGCTCTCAGGCTTAATCAGCGTTGTGTGAAGTCTTTTGGATGTAAGAGACGTGAATTTATATGTAAATGTTCCACACTCTAACTTTACCTGCAGTCTCCAACCCTGACAGAAACAAACATCAGTGTTTCCTGACTGTTAGATCACAGCAGCTAAAGCCAGTATAACAACCTAAAGGGCTCTGTGGTAGTGACACTGAGCCGCTCAGCTTTAAATTCAATTCATTGTTTAGCCAGCTGTTGTTCAACACCATCTCAGAATGCCGTTAAGTGTGACGTACAAATATAAAATCAGCTTAAAGTGGATGCTGTGTTTCCAAACAGGTGGAAGTTGCTGGCAGGATCTTTTGGATGATTTTGGTAGGCCGCCTTTTGCTCAAAATATACTTCCCTGCAGATACACGGTAAACATCTCAGCAGAACTTTGCAGGGTGAAGCCTCCCAAATCATGCACTCGTGTGTCATACAGTACGTAAAGTGAGTTGAGTGGTTGATTTGACTCCCGTCTGGAGGTAGGTAGAAATGAATGACAGTTAATTAAAGCTATTGCATCGTCTTTATATAACCTTGCACAGGTTTGTAGCCTTAGATTCCTCTTTGAAACCTCTCCCAGTGACACACTTGGAGCTTTGGTGATCAAATTTAAGATCAAAATCTGAAAGTCTAACTGCTGCTACAACCAAACCCACATCTACAGAGCAAGGAATCGGAATACAATATGAAATCACGGAGGATAAACAAGCTGCCGTACTTGCCATTTTTGAATGAAACTTAAGGAAAAAACTTAAAAAGCCAAGATGAAAAAGTGTGTGAGACTCTGGCAAAACACTTCAAGTCACCACACATACATTCTTCAAATAGATTATTTAGTCTGGCACCGATTGGTATGAATGAAATTAGGCATTTCTTATAGTTGCACATTGTAGCAACGAATACCGTAATAATTTTGGCCATTTTAAATGTAATAAAGCCAATAACGTAATAACTTACCAATAATGTGATAAAGTTTTTGAGCTTATATCGTACATAATGCTCTTCAGTTTTTTTTAACATTTGTAAATGAGTGTTCATGTTCTAGGTTGTATACTGGAGTTAAGTGCCATTATAGTGCCAGTCCAGTCATTTAAACACAGTTTGAAGTGAGGACTGAATCGTTTTAATGGAATGTTTTCCAAGAAAAAATGTGGTAAATTCATTTGGCAATGCAACATCCAACAGAGACACTGATATGAAATGATGAATTTACATATCTAAGCAAATTTACATTTTTTTTAAAAAAAAGATTTTGTACAACAAATAATTCTCAATTTGGCTCTGACAACCCTAATTAAGGAGAGTGAGAGCTACATGGGACATATCCTTGATGAATGAATATCACCACTATGCCATCCACTAGACCCATTTTTGATGAGCAAACTGCACAAAAACTACACAAAAATATTTTATTTCCAAGAAATGCAGTCCTACTGATATATTAATACATTACTGGCTGCAGTTATTGCATTTTCAGTGGATTTTTTTTAATGCCAGGTCATTAATGTAATAACTTAAATTACATTATTGGCAAAATGTTATTATGTTATTGACAGATATTGAATTATTGGTTGCTCCACACATTCTGCAGATGCCTCTATACGTTGTAGTACGAATTGAACAAAACAGGAAATGGCTCTGCAAGGTTAAAATTATTATAGACTATCTAAGGTGAAGCATCACAATGCAAGTCTTCAGTTCCTATTCTTCCATGATCTCACCGTTATCTGGCACAATACTGAGGGCATACAAATGCTTTGTCACCATTTCAGTACAATTTCGTGGGTGCTGACATTTCCACAGGAGCTGACAGTGAACATGAAGCTGTGGCAAGGACTTGCAAGGTTGCAAAGTCACGTCATGTGTTTTTGGTGACAGGGAGCACAAAGCCTTGTCTGAGTATCACAGTAAGACCTCAGTATTTCTGGGACTGCTGATGATTCAGTGAAAAATCATCATCGCTGCTTTTGAATATCCCGTCTTTTTCACTGCATCCATGTGTTGGAAAACGTGACTCCAGTACCTGCCTACCTTCTCTCGCTTCACTGAGAGCCTGTGCTGCAGAATCCATGATCTGTATGTGTTTCAGCTGTGGATGTGTGTGCATGAATCCTCATATGGGAATGTGTGTGTCACAGGTGGATGCTCAGGTGTAATGCGATGACCCTGATAGCTCTTGTTGATAGCTCTCCAGTCAGAAGGTCCATGCAAAGATGTGAATAATTGATGCATCTGGGACCAAAAATAGGAGAGAGAGATGGAGAGAGGAAAGAAAAGAGTCTGAGAGCGATTAAAGAAGCGAGAGAGGTGGACACAGAGTGAGCGATGACATGAGAGGAAAACAATCGGAGAGAGAGGAAGACAGCAAGAGATTGGAAAAGAAAGACAGATGAAGAGAGATCCGGCACTTTTAGCCTGAGAAAATTGCCATCTATCAAGTGTTCGGTCAGTAAATGGGGACGCGGTGGGCTCTGCTTCCGCAAACTACATTATTTACAGCCACAGCTTTGCCAAAGTGGACACAGGGAAGGCTTCAGAGGACTGATCCAAGACTTTATTTTAAGCCATCAAATTACAGCCGAACTCGGCAAGGGTTTTATGGTAAAAATACACCCGTTCTGTCGGCGTAAATCTGAAGATGAGGCTGGAACAGGAAAAGGTGGTTTTCACGTGTCAGGGTTTAACTGATGCTGGGAAATGCTCTCAATGCAGGAGGGAACTTAGAAACATGGAGCAAAACAACACTGGGATGAGTTAGCAATATTTAAATCTCAGCTTAATGCCAAATCCACTCACTATGAAGATGAGCTGCTACGTTATAGTTGGAGAGAAAAACTGGATCATGCAAATGTAAACATTTACTTTAAAGCTGCACTAATGAATATTTTATAGGTAGAATTAAAGAAGACCCTCGTAGCACCAACACACTGAGCCCATACTGCAGCCTCTCTCTTCTATACAGAGCTTTCTTTTTTTAAACATTGTTCTGGGTTTAAGGCATGAAAAAGCTCCAATTAATCCATAGGACACTACCTGCTCGGCACCAAACACAGCAAAATAAGTTAGGGCTGAAGTGGTCCAACGTGCGAAACATATTAGTTTCACAATAAAAGCTGTTATGTTGTGAGATGCCTTTCTTTAGATTTAGTTTTTTGAACCTATTCTTTTTTATGTGCCCACATCACACGACTCGCAAGTTTGTTTCACTTTTACATTTGATAAAAAAAAAGAAACAAAATCTGTAAAAAGAGGCTTGAGAAGGAGGCAAAAACCAGGACTTTCACCAGGATTGTGTTGGAAAATTCTTTGAGTGTGTTTTCAGTTGCTGTTTACTTTCATTTACACCGATCAGCCTTAACATTATGACCACCTGCCTAATATCGTGTTGGTCTCCCTTATATGGTCAAAAATGCTCTGAACCATTGGGCATGAACAAGAGGACCTCTCAGGGTGTCCTATAGGGTCTGGAACCAGGACGTTGGCAGTGGATCCTTTGGGTCCTCTGGCTTGTCCAGTGGGGCCTCTGTCAATCAAACTTGTTCCACTGCATCCTGTTGATGCTTGATCAGAATGGGGTGTAGGAAGTTTGGAGGTCAAATCAACTTGTTGGGTCATTGTCATGTTCCTCAATATGTTCCTGGTTGGTTGATGTTGTTGCCATATGGTGGGTTGCATTTTCCTGTGGTGGTAGTCCAGTGATATTTGGGATTTCCATTTGCATGAGGGAGTGTGTTTGTTCTGCGACATTATTTGGATGTCTAAGTCTGATCAACATGGATGTTAAAATCCAAGGTTTTCCAACAGAAGACCACATAGTAGCAATATGATCAATGTTATTCACTTTACCTGTCAGTGATTATAATGTTATGGCTGATTGGTGTATATTCACTGTTGTCAGTCATTTTCAGTCATTGTTTGCTTTTGTTTCTACTACAGAACCACTCAGTTAAGTGTGATCATGATTTTCATACCCCCATGTAAATGCTAAAAACAGAGTTCTGGTTATTTTCTTGGTTGTGAGGGTCACGAGAACAGACTGAACACAGATAAAGTTAGCTAGCTACGACTAGCATATGGAAATAGTAAAACAATTGACAGCCAAATAGCGGAATATTTGCCTCAGGTGTTAAAAGTTTTTTAAGAAGTGAAAAGAAGAGTGAATATTGGACTAACATTTGACAGGTGGACATAAACAAGACTCTGAGGTAATGCTAATGTTGCTCCCTATCTGGTTGATATGTAAGTAGGCCTCTATATGCTAACAATTTTGTCATCCCTACTTTAAAAGTAATACAGCTAGTTTCAGCCGTTACCCAAGTGGGCACAATGACTAATACATTTATTATTTAGGAATTCCAGCTTTAAACCTGCAGTGAGTGTAATTACATAAACGCTATCATCACTTCCTGCTGTCTTCAGTTCCTGATATGAAGCCACAATTGTAGCCATTTCTGTCTCCCGTGCTATGGCTGCTTCTTTCTTCATCTCTGTCATACAAATCATTGGTGAGTGATGTAAAACATCTCAACCTTTGCCCTTTGCTCCAGTACAGGAATGCCGCCCATGAAACCAGATTTAAAGCTCTGCTATACCGAGAAATACAAAGAGATTTACCTGGCACTGACAGGCTTAATCAGGATTTTGGGAACTTGTTTGGCTTGAATATAATGGCGTTCATTGATATGAGTCCTGCACCTGCCTTCAAATTTCATACTTGACTCCAGCCCCCCCACCCCCTGCCTGCGACCCTACAGAGGATTAGTCGGTGTATAGATAATGGATGGATCACTGATTGGAATAGTTTAACTTTTGGATGGCATACTGTCTTGCTGAAAGTTGCGTAAAAAGATCAGAATCATCTGTTTGGTAAATATGAAGCTACAGTTAGCAGCTAAACAGCTACTCTGGTTCAATTCAGAGGTTTCTTTTATATGGAGTCCATGTTCAAAGTTAACCAAATATGTTTACTAGCAGCTCTCACTTACTAATATGTGACATCTTGTTTAATAAATCTGCATAAAATTCATAGAAAACACTGCAAACGTGTACCTAGAGCCACCCAAGTTGTTTTTGCCTCTTTGTCAGGCTTATGCTAAGCTAAGCTAAACTGCTGCTGTTGGTAACTTCGGATTTATCACGTATGTATGACGGTGGTATCAGTCTTTTCATGTAACTTCTAACAAAGCAAATCCTACCCCCTAAAACATGGGTAAGGCACGATTCTTCCTGTTATATTTCTTTTTTTCTCTCTTTTTTCATTTTCATGTGCACACTAATTGATATTCATGACTTTGACAGCACAAGTGCGTTTATTACGTAAAAGCCATGATGCTCTTGAAGGCGTTCTTTGTTGTTATGACGGTGATGCAATTAATGAGACGCAGCTGAGCATTATGGGATATTAAACAAATGTACCTTGTTCTATGTACAGCATATGTTGAATCACAGCCTTTGCTTTTCATTAGTCATCTTGCTCCATATCTAAAATCTGATAAGACTCTCGTTGGGTCAGTTTCTGGAGATCTTCAGTTGTCTTCTTCATATTTATTCTCTCCATTCCAAGTCTATATTTACATCTGCAATAGTTAAAGTTCCTCTGACTCACAGTTTAATCAGATTACATTTCATAATATAGTGTTCTTACTATGCTTCTTGCTTCATGTTTTTACCATCAATAAATCATGAGCACATTAATTATGAAGCAAACTATATGTGTGACTAGTGCAAACAGTTTGAAAATGAGCAGAATATCCATCTCTACTTAGCATGTTGCATTGTGAGCAACCAGATTGGATGTGAAACTAAATCTGCTGTGTTTCTCTGCAGCGGAAAGAAGGAAGACGCCTGAAAAGAAATGATCGTCAGCTTGGGGAAAGACTGGTGTGTCAATTCTACGTAGCTCCTTGTAAGTATGCAAGTCAAACAGAAGTTCAGTTTATTCCTATGTGAATCTCTGTGATCTCAAATGTCTTTGCAAAATTGTCTCTATTTCCAGGTTGGATTGGCCTTAAGTACATAGAAAAAATTAAACTTTTGTGGTAAATTTTGAAGGACTGGAAAAACAACCTATCTAATGGACTATTCTCTTGCTTGATTATGTTGTAAGTCAAATTGTGTAAATGTATAATTTAAAAGAAACTGGTTTACCGAGTTTATTCTAGCTGTTCATACATTCACCTCATTGATTTGCCGTATCATTGTCCTGTCTTTGTTGCAGAAATGCTCCATGTGCATATTCCATAAGACTTGAAGTGTTAAAAATATCCTCTAACCTATGGGCGGTGGTGGCCTAGTGGCTTGTGAAGCGTACTTGTAACCGGTTTACGTCCCCGGGCTAGCAAGAGGCTGAGTCACCACCACTGTGGGCCCCTAAGCAAGGCCCTTAACCCCTGACTGTGCCTCCGCGGCAGCCCATTGCTCCTAGTATGGATGGGTCAAATGCAGAGAACAAATTTCCCCAGGGGGACTAATAAAGTATAGATTATTATTAGATTAGATAATAGGTTATTATAGCAGTGGTGAAATTGTCATCCATTTGTAAAGACATTTATTTGCTTGCATTGAACACTAGGGACCACAGTCTGTATATTACTGTTATTATGAGATTATCATACCAAATTACAAACACCACACGCAGCTCTGAAATGATGTGTGAGTTGGACACGGGGAAGCACGTGGAGTTGGCAGATGTTCGTGACATGTTCACACTTTTAAGACAACACTGGTTATTGGCAGGCATGCAATAATATGCTCCTCCAATAGCACAGTTCGAGTGGATTGCACTTGTGAGTAGGATTATGAGGATTAAGGAAGCAGCCGAGCAGATATGGTTGAAACGGATGATCCTTTCTTAGTCAAGCTAGAATGTGAAAATGAGGCTTTTTTATTGTTTCCCTGTCACGAAAGTATCTCAGAGAAAATACCAATGTGATGGCAAAGTGGAAGATGATGGATCTGATAGTCTAAATGATTTATCAAGACCCCGTTTACAAAAACACTATGAGAGAAATAAAAAAAGCTGTGTGTATTTTATAGAATGTATATAATAGATAAACGCAGCCTCCTGGTTTGAAAAGTGAAGTCAACATGGAAGTGCCTTAAACCTGCATTCTTTCTAACTGCCAGCAGGGGGCGACTCCTCTGCTTGTGAAAACAGGTCAGACTGTACAGAAGTCTGTTAGAAAAAGAGTCTATTTCTCACTTGATTTGTTACCTCAGCAAACATTGTCCTGATGAGTGTATGGACTAAATCATTGGTTTGTAATCTCCTTTAATACAGCATGCTGCTCATTTAGTAAATTATGGCCCCATTGAGAATAAAATAGATGATGTGTTTTGGGATGGGACTACCTTAAGGTTGACATGGTGCTACTATATGGGTGTGAGTAGTGTCCTCGTGTCAGATCCACCCATCATTTGTCACTTCTGGTTCTGAAAAAAACTATATGCGACGGCAAACATAAGACAAAACAGCATTCCATAAACCACTGATAAGCAAATGTGTTGGCTAGCAGGTATCTGTTTACACATTTCAGCAAATACAGAGCTACACTAGCATTCAGTCGGAGTCGTTTTTCTGACCACACACTGAGCATAAGCCAGCATTTGATGACTTTCTCAGTTGTGGTTTTCACCAAATCCTGAAGAAAATACATAGCTGCTCCACCATGCTCACTAACTAGGCGCTAACTTTACATGTCTGCTGTTTGGGGGCGGGCAGGTAACTCAGCGTACATGCTGAAAACAACCACAGTGAGAGCTGTGGGAGTGAATGAAAAAGAAAGCGTGGGATAAAACACCAAAACGATAATTTGAAAGACAGTAAAATGTAGAGAACTGTAGTCCTGTAATAATCTCTGCAGGGTTTGTTGTTATTTTAGCAACCTCTTTAATGCTGCACATTATAATTGGAACATATTGTGTTAAACTATAAACTGATGTAACTTTAAAAAAGTAGCTCTAAAATGAGATAAAGTATGTGGACATATTCCTTGTTCCAGCTGCAATTGCACATCTGCTTTTGCTGTCCAGCCAGTGCATCAAACTATCTTTCACAGTTTTAAGATGCTGCAAAAAAGGCCTAAGTGCTCCTCCTTCCTTTGTGAAAACGCTCTAATTGCCTGGAGAACAATTAATGTCTAATTTTCTATCCTGCAGTTCACGGAGAGTTCAAGTGATTTTCAGCTGTGATGTCTTGAAAAACGTGCAACATCACTGGGTAACAGAGTCAGACGGCGCTCTCAGCTTATCAGGCAGAGGGAGAAAACACATGCTCCTTCCGTTTTGATGAATAACAAAGCTGCTTGCACGTACGCTACGGTTAGTGTGAGGAATATTTAACGTTAGTCTGTCTGTGTGCACGTTCACGGGGCGTTGACAATCTGCAGCACTGTCGCTATCAGACTAATCCCTAATGCGACATCTTAGAGCACATTAAATGCTGTTATATAATACAGAACACACAGCACACACATGCGGCATGTGCACGTCTGCACTGTTTTCTTTTACTGTGCGTGTGTCTCCCTATATCTGCTATGTTCATACACCTGTACACACATACACAGTACATGCAAACATTGTGTGTTAATGTAAATGTACTCACATATGGGATCTCCATGTGTTTGCATGTATCGCTGTATCTGTGCATATTGACTATGACAGTGAGTTTGTATATTTATGTGTGTGTTTTTGTGCAGCCCTGCAGCCTGTAGAGCCAGTAAAATGATCTGTGAGTGGCAGCAGTGCAGGGTCACACAGGACAGAGGGGCTTTCCTCTAATGAGAGGTTAGCAAAGGACAACACAGCGCTTGTCACCAGGCCTCAGGTTATATGTGGCAACAGCTTAAATGATGGAGATCTGGAGAACTTGTTGTGAGAAGGACGAGATAATGAGGCCACGGCGAGCTGAAGGCAGGTCCGATCGGCCGAGTTTGGAACAGGATTGTTTCAGCCCCCGGAAGGCTCAGAATCTGTTTATTCCACTGACACTTTGATCTTTTTTTTTTTTTTTGCAAAAAGGCTGTAGCATTTGGTCTTAAAAACCCAGCAAACATTGATAAAGTTAAGAGTTAAATCATTTTTTCTGTGTTTCAAAAGTAGATTCTGCTGAACTGAGGGAATCCAAGAAGAGCGATATGCCACATGATCAGGTCTGTGAGGAGCAATGGAGAACAAATAAAGGCCATATTTAACTGTATGTTTGAGGTTTGTTTCAGTTACGTCATTTCACAAACTGGAGTTACGTGAAAATTAGCATTTCCCCTTTTACTCCTAATACTTGGAGGATGAGAGCGTCTTAAAACATGCATTATTTGCTCAATGTTAGTAAAACTCTGCACTACAATTTAAAGGAGACCTCGTAACTGTCCTCATGTTTCTCTCCAGAACCTTTACTCCGAGGAACTCTTCAAGAAACCGAAAGGTCCCTTTAGAGGGTTAGTTGTTTGCATTTCCACTGCAGGCCAAAGGCATGGAACGGTTAGACAAATTAGTAAACGGACATGTGAAAAAGCAACTGTTGTTTTCACGTTTGTGCTGTTCCACTTGTTCCACTAATGCAGAAAACTACACAGCAAAGATTGATCTAAACTGCACCAAGAGAAAGCTTGGAAGAATTTTAAGCTGTCGATTTTTGTCATTGAGTCAACACTGGAAAAAAAAAGGAGTAACAAAGATACAAAGCACCAGAAATGCTCAACTTAGAGTACACAAACAGCTATTCCGTAGATTCACCATGAGATGCCTGAGACAAACAGAACACTGTGAGCACTATGCTAATCTGACCTGTTCAGGCCTCACGCACAAAGTGGTGGAGCTTTCAGAGAGTGCTATGACATGATCAGGGACTGTTTTTGGGGTGTGGGGGGTAAAATAAGGCCATTTTACACTGCAGGAACTTGCGGGTCATTTAAGGGCAGCCTGAGCCTTTGAACGTGTTCCGACTGCAAGAACCGTCCTGCAGAACCTCTTTCAGGCTGAAAAAGTGCCGAATGCTGAGAGGACAAGTAGCAGCATCTTTCTGCCCTCTCAATGTCCTTGTCAAGTAGCAGTCTTCTCCCTAATGCTGCTATCTTTAACGTAAAATTCCCCATATTGGCTAACATAATAAACCTCCATTGTTCTTTTCCTTACATGCTCATAGAACTGGAGTCACATCCAGTAGCTTCTATTTGTCGTTGTTTTGCCTCACTCTGAGTTGACGCCATCATAAGACTGTTGGATTTTAAACCACAATGGAAACAGAAAAGGCGGAAATCACAGGGCTGTGCCTGTAAACGTTCACACCATCTCCCATCTTACCTCCTGCTCCTGCAGTGGGAAGCCTCCTATAATTTTCCCTGTATCTAATTCACTGTTTGCTGTCGTTGAGTTCCTTCACAGGTTTGTCATCCCTGGGGAAAGCTCTTGTGATGGAAACATGGCTTTTGCCCACTTCTGTGTCAGTCTTTGCAGTTTTTCTTCAGCCTCCATGTAGCCAAACACAGTTGTTACAGCTGTAAGTGTAGTAGGTGTTCATCTTTGTGTTTTGCCAAATTTATTACAATGTAAAGTTGGGTACAGAAGGGGCAGCACCTGCAGCAGCTGACTAGTTTTTATGGTACTATATTCAGTTTTCTAAATAATTGTTAAAAAAAAAAACTATGAGATTAGGAGCCAGCTGTTGAAAGACCATGAATAGATGTCTTGCTTACATTTTAAATAAAGCAGCCACTGGGATTCATTTTAAAGTAGCAGTTTAGTAACTTGTGCATGACTTTGCAGATTTTAAGTTATCCTAAGTTTTCGAAGTTGCTCTTTTCCTTCGATAATGATTTTTTCCCATACTTATCTGTTCTGATAGCGTTCTGAGTGAGAGTCTCTTGCTCCCTTCCAGCTGAGCCCGAGTGTCTCTTTCTTCTCCAGAACTTTCGACCTCCAAACTAAGTCGACTCATTACTTTCAGTACATCTGCGCTGCGTATAACTCAGCCCACACAGCCCGAGCATCCTCCCTCCACCAGTAAACAACTGCCAGGGTCTAACTTCAGCTCAGTGGGGTTCTGTAGATTGAAAAATCTTCACTGATTGGATTTATGTTTCTCCTGTTTTAATGAAGTGCTGCTTTTTTTATTTCCCCCCTCTCCTCTCTGAGCACCAGGAGTATCTCCAAGCTTCTGATTCTGATTCCTGCTGCGACGAACCGCAGCTGACCCCGGAGAAGGGAGGCAGGGGTCAAACATGACAGGGGATTTGAAGGGGGCGGATCAGGACTGGAAGGCCTGGGCCAGCCGGGGAATAATCCTCCACAAGAAACCACTCCTGGAGCGCACTTGAAGTGTCCTTGAGGTCTTACTGAGGTATTATATTTGAAAAGCTTGCGACAGATAATTGTGTTTGTTTACTGGGAGTAAACAGATGAGAATACTTCTTCTTTTTTTTAAGGAAAAAAGTAATGGTGGATTGACTTGTTTAGAATTGGAGTGTAGCCTGAAATATTCTGCTCTTCCATCACTGAGGTAAATATGAGAAATGAGATAAGATGAAATTATTGATCTGTGAGGGGAAACTAGGCCATCGCAGCTGAAGAGAGGAGGGGAAGATGGAAGAGGAAAGAAACCATGAGGAATAAACCCTTCAGTTTTAACTAAATGTAATAAGTAGCCGAAGATTTCTGCTCTTACTTCTCTGATTTCTACACGTGCAGATCCCCACTCGCCTCTCAATAATCAAACAGTGAGCTGCTGCTTGGTAATCTGTAGTCTGAGGATTTAAGTGAAGATCCGAGCTTTGGGTGACTCCCTGCAGCTTTGACGTTAATTTGGGAGGCAAGCAGCAGTGGCAGATTAGAAATACGCAGCCAGACAGATAAACATGTGAACGTGCAGTGACACTCTGGAGACTCTGGGACCCCCGGAGCTCGTCTTGGCCCTTCGTTTGGTCTACGCTGCGGGACCTGGCTTCAGAGAGAGTCTCCTAATAACTGCTACAAAAGTGATTACTCGCTATCGTTCCAAGAAAGGTTGATGGGAGGTGAGCGTTTGGTTTTTAAAAATGTGCTTAAATTAGTCAAATTTGCTTTAAAAAATATAAAAATCGCACCAAAGAAACGACAAAAACTCAACTTCTACTGACATAAAATATTAGAATTGTATATTATAAACAGTCCTGTGGAGCAGCAGAACAGCAGGCTGAGATGGATTTGGTGTGTGTGTGTTTCCGTCTGCTCGTGCTTGTGTGTGTGTGTGTGTTATGTGTATTGGATGTGGCTCCTAATCTGAGGTCAGAGCACGCTGGAGTCTGGCACTACATTTTTTATTTACATTTCAGGTCTTTGGCTAAGCTGTAATCCAGAGGGGAAACAGCTTCCAGTCCTCCATCAGCGACAGAAAATGCGACCAGAGAGTGTAAATTAAAAAGCTTACGAATGATAAAAAAAAAACGTCTGACCTTTACGAGGAAAAACACAAAATAAAATCTGATAAAAAGATAATAAAACAACAAGCAATACTGAAAGGGCTCACACTGTTTATACCCAGTGTTTGTAAAATTAAAATAGATGAAAATTTAGAGCCTGCAGCCATATTCCCTTTTTGTATACTGTACTGAGGATTCTGGTCTCAACAGTGTGTGTAATCCACAACGCTGAGTACTCCTACACACACCCTGGGGAGGTATACAGCACCATCTTGTAGCTATCAGATGCTAATGCAGTTTTAAATTCCACCTCCCACCTCATTCCCAATGCATCTTGACTCATCAGTTTATATATTATATACATTTTCTTGCTTGGAGTGACCAGCTGTTCCATTTTATGCTGGACTTTTCAGCCTGTTTAGTCCTTCTTCCACGTCCCATATTCACAGTTGAGACGACAGCTCTCGTTTTCAAAATTCAGCCCTGCAGGACAGACACTTTTCTAAAATCTGGCTTATATCCAGGGGCTGTGAAGAAAGCAAGGAAAGCTGTCATCATGAAGCTGTTTCTAATGTCAATTACCATTAGCACATGTGGGTCAAATGCAGGTTAGGCTGTCACTGTCTCTGCTGCCTACGCTGCACCCAGCAGGGAAAATAGAGTGTCACCCATAGACGCCTTTATAGACAGTCTGTGGAGTCACCGCGAAGTCACCAACGATGCAGATGTTGGCGGAATATGAGGAAAGGAAATGCAGCTACAACAAAGAATGCGGAAGCTACTTAGAACTGGATGCAGCCAGTGGAAGGAGATTGTCAGGAGTTATTTTACCAATCACTTATTTTACCTTCTATATTTTCATTTATTGACTTTACTTTGTAGAAATCTGTTTTCACTTTGACATGGAAGAGTCTTGTTTTGTAAATTCTTGTCCAAAAAGCCAAACTACATCAACCATGACTCAATGTTGAAAAGCAATAAAAAAGGAAAAACTTCCACAGGACCATTACTTTTTATAGACACTGTATACATTTAGACCTTGAGCGGATATAACTGATTGACAGTGCAAGATACACAAGCTTAACACACAACCTGCAGTCAAGACATTTCAGAACATATGATTCTGACTACTGATGAAAGAAAAACACAGTGCTCGTGAACATTATTCAGCACCACAGAGGGCTGGACAGCTCCTCTTCAGGCTCACCAAGGTTTTGAAGAAGCTCTGCATCAAAAGTAATTGTATCCAACAAGCAAACCTACACATGCTCAGGTGTAAACAACTGGCTGTGACTGAGAGGTGTAGTGCCCAAGTCATTTGGCACTGACAACCAGAGTGTGTGTTGACTCCCTCATCACAAGCCTGAGCCAGCATTAGATCACACTGTAAACATAATGTTTAATGCAGGTGGGGTTCGTCAGATTGCTGCTAAATGTAGTATGCTGTGCAAAGATAGACTCACTTTCTTGATTTCATATTTATAACATTTTAGGATGACTGCATGTGCAGCTCGACTCATCATGAGGCCATCAGAGAACATCAGCATCCTGAGTGGCAGCCTCAGTATTATGTAAGCGCTAAGGGAGCTCGAGGAGGAAGGATTGCAAAAGAATGCACAAAGTGTTTGAGACCAAACTGACTCTGTAGTGATACTAAGACTGCTGTCCTTCTCTAACCTTCTCTGCTTTGTCAGTAGAGCAGCTTCAGCAACACCAGTCCAGTCCACTGGAACCCCTAACCTACTTAAAACAGGTATTTAAAAAGCCCCAAAGATGGTAAGTAGGTCCCCACAATGGGTCCTTACAGTGTAAAGAAAATTAGGCTTCACACACAGGGACATAAATAGAATTAAGGAGGAAGGTCATGGCCTCAGTATTGTACCTGCAAATTGCAGGATTTTAAGGACCTGAGGAATTTACAATCTGCTATTCTAGACAAATTGCACAGTTCTGTTTGTAACCTGCATGAACAGAGTGTCTCCATCTTGCTCTTTTGAAACCGGATACAGTAAATAAGAGTTGGATTGGACTAAGAGCTTGAGAACACTACACCTGCTGGATGTGGTAGCGACCTGTCAATCACAAGGTAACCCCGCCTTAATACATGCCCTGCATTATCATCTATTTTCTTTTAAATATGACCAAAATTTACAAAGTGAACATCATGTTGTATTGAAAGACACATGAAACTAGCAAATGAGACCATTAAATCATTAAGAACATTTTTATTCGGGTAGTTAATCAACTGAGAAGTAGGTCATTTTCTCATAGATCATCCTTTTGCAACCAGAGGATGCTGCCCCTAGAGGTTGTTAGACAGAATACAGGTTGAAAGCACTTCCATGTTGGCGTCAATTTTCAGACCTGGATGCTACGTTGATGTTTTATAAACAGTCAGTGACACTAATATGCTGTCATTTTAAAAGCACTTTAAAACAGAAATGATCTCTGTCCACACAAGTGTCGAAGTGTGCTAACGCCTGAAAACGCCTATCACATGACCATTTACATACACTGGATGTGGGTGCAGGGGTTGGTGCCTTAGTTGTAGAAAAACAACAGAGGATGAACAGCAATGGAAAAAAGTACGACTAGAGATTTTCTTAACGGCACAACAGCAGAATATGAAGCAAAGATGGGTGTCTGTGTCATCATTTCCCCAAGTCTCAGTTTTAAACTAAAATAGGGTCAGCAGTGTTTTTTAAAAGTCTTTACTTAACAGTGTAGATGCAGGCCGTAACCATATCATGAGTTATGTGTTTTAAAATGAACACTTGTAGATGTAGCCTCAGCCAGTCAGTGGCAACAACTGTGACCCTGCTATAGACTAGATTGCAGTAAATGCAAACAAGAGGCAACCAAATCTAAGGTGGAATCCAGTCCGATCAATACCAGGACGAGCAGCAAAAAGACAAACAAAGACCAATCAAGAAATGGATTACAAACTTAACCTGCTGAGACACTCTGCTGTCAGTCTGGAAACTATTGACCTAAGCAAACATCAAGCACTTATGTGGTTCTGTGTTTTTCTGATTTGGCTCGGTTGCAGAGCATGCCCATCACACACACACCAGGATATAAAAACAAAAACACGTACTCTGCAAGGTCTGCTTATGTGAAGTGTGAAACCGCTGACGAAGTTTTACACACTTTAAGACTAAAAGAGGGTTAGTGAGAATTAGCTAACAGTGATTGGGTTATGTAAGATCAAAAGCCCAATAAAGAGGAGGTAAACATAGAAAAACACACACTAACAAAGTGAACTTAATTTGTGGAAACAGACTTCATATCCAGAACAGTCAGAGTGCTAAACATTTAAGAGAATGATGTGTAACTGTGGGAATTCAAACAATGTTTCAGCACACAATAGCAAACTCCTTTCATTCACTCCATTCTTCTCCAATTTCTCACATTACATTGGATTGAATGGATAATCCCTTAAAATGTCTCGTAGCTTTTACCGGGCAGCCAGAACCTTTTTGTTTGCTGGATGAGAAGCTAAGAATTAATCCTCATTACACAATAGAGGACAAGCTGTTTGGTTGTTTGGTGAGTTTAAATACTACTAACAACATGTGTGAACATTTGCCATGTGAAGGCCTCCATGGGGTTTAAATGCACCGCTTTCATGTAACACTGCTTAAAGCAGTTCAGCTGTGTTTGAAGTTCTGACTGAGGTCAAAAGGAAAATGTTACTTAACGGACTTTAGCTAATGTTACCATTAGTGCAAACAACATATGAAGTGATCCACTAAGCTGTATTTTAAGAACCTGTTCCAGCTTTTTCCAATGGAGGTATTTTGATGGTGAGTGAAAAACTAAGTTTGAACTACAGTCAGTGATATTAAAGATAGCAGAATAACCAGCGTAAATAAAACACGCACGCATGGATGATTTTTGCATCAAAGACCATGCACACACACACACCCATGTCCTCAGGCCTGTAAGTGACATAGAATATATAGTTACGTATGTCACTTGTTTGTCAAGTGAATATCTCTATAACCTGCAGTTCCAGAAACATGACATCAACACACACTCACTAATGGAACAGTTTTACAAGTGAAAGCCCCTCTGTGGTCATTAATTATACCCCTAAAGACTCAGCATCAGTTACTTATTTAGAAGTTGCTTTTTATAGACTGTATATAAAAGATCCGGCATTCTATCTAACAGCCAGCAGGGGGCGACTCATCTGGTTGGAAAAAGATGTCAAATTGTAGACGTCTATAAGAAAATGATTCTACTTCTCACTCAATTTGTTTCCCAAAAAAACGTTTTCGTAATAAGTTTATGGTATCAATCACTAGTTTCAAGTCTACCTGAGAAATTATGGTCCCATTCAGAGTAAGACAGATGATGAAGTTGGGTATGCTTTAGGGCAGGGCTGCTTTGTGATTAACAGGTCAAGGTACATAGTAACCTTGGGTTCCCCAGTCAGATCCACCGCTTGCTTGCTATGTCCAGTTTTTAAAATACAACAATGGAAAGGCCAAATTCAAAATTTGGTGCTTCTAAATGGTACTCCACAAACCAATGGGGAATGACATGGTTGCTTCATTTATCTTTTATATACAGACTATGGTAATGCCCTATCAAGTTGACAGGATCAGGTCCCCAGATATGTTACATATGAAACCCCAAAAGTCTGAATTTGTGATATTGAGACTGTTATTGGTACACAGCAGCTTGCAGCAAAGAGGATGTGTTCAGCCATGGTGTTTTATGTATATCATATTAAAAAAAACACTGCGGACATGTAAACAAGGTAAAATGATATTTACTAGAGGGAGTTTTTAAATGTTTTCTTATATTAAATAAAAGTAGCACTATTATACATTGTATGGAAAACACAGAGACACTCACTTCCACCTGTGCAATGTTGAAGATCCAAAAAATAATGTTTCAATAAGTTTTTTATGTTTAAAAACAGTTTCAGTGGCAATATAGATTGTAAACTGCACTTGCTTGCAATGACTCAGTGAATCCTCTAGAGGGCAGTGTGTAACTGCTGCCTTAAGTCACTGGTTCCCACACTGGCCTCTGGCTTCATTACTCGTCAGTGTACTTGTAGGTAAAGTGTTATGTATTCCTGTTGTTTGGGGTTATCCAATTTGAAACTGTATGAATGAATTATCATTTTATAAACATTCATCAGTAATGATATCCTGGGTTATACACACACAGTAGCTAAAACATTTCATAGCAACATTATCAATATTGTATTATCATTATGATGTAATGTTCATGATTGATTTAATTCTCTAGGTAGGATTTATGTCCTTCAAGAATCACTTTTGTCTGGCATCCATCATTTTCAAATAATAACTGATCAAATCTCGCAGCATTTCCCTCTTTGTCCTCAACATTTCTTAATAGAGGGTATTTGCTGCAAAGATCATGCACATGCACACTCCCTTGTGCAAACTTTACTCCCACCCTCATTGGTGGAGTCACCACCAATGAGGGTGGGGCAAAGTCGTGGTTAATTAGCATACCTATCCTGCCCCATAAATGCGCCTGCAGCCTCACCTGACGCTCCGAAGAGCATCAAGCACTCAGAGGAAGAGGGGGGCCTCCTGCTGCGGTGCACAACAGTCAGTCACAGTGGAAGTAAACCTCAGACAGACTACAAAAAGCAAGTTCAGGCAAGTTCTCTCACCTCACTGATCCGCTCACGGGTCCGCTCTCCGTCTGCGGTCTGTGCGTAAAAGCGCACAGCCAAACCAGACCTTTACGCGCTTCCAGGAGAACTGCTTCCCCCCCTCTTCCTCCTTCCTCCGGGTCTCCACGGTCAGCTTGAGGCTCTTCCCTCGGCCGGTTTGTGATTCTTACGCCCGGTTCTGCTGAGTTGTGGCCGGTTCGACCCAGAGCTCCGGGTCACCCATGAGGCTGGAGGCCGCAGCCAGGATGGATCTGTTCAGGAAGCTGTGGAAGGCGAGGAAGCTGATCCTCGTGGTGTTCATCCCGCTGTCCCTGCTGCCTTTACCGCTCATCCACCCCACCAGTGTGAGTACAACAAAAGCATAGTGAATTATGCAGCTTTTACAATTCTGACCAAGGTGACAGAAGGACCAGTAACGTTTCATAGAAGAACTGAAGGAAAATTACGCACAAAAACATGATCATTTAAACAATGTTTGACTGATTTAGTGGAAAATAAGAACATTTAAATGTGTGAGACAGTTAAAAGTCCATGTAGAGTAACACAGATACACTATTCTCACTACATAGATGTGGCAAATGTTTAATTTTCTAAGACAAAATCACAAAAAAAATGCTTCTTATGTACCATAAAAACTGATAATAATATAACTGGTGATATAAAAAATACCAGTGTTTACAAGAAATCCATACAAATCATACACATCGTGAGTTACAATAGTAATAAGTATCTACGAACTTAGGTTATTTCATGTATTAGTAAACCACATGATTGAGTTTCAATAAATACCTAGTAAATATCCGGTACCGATGTGCTGATGCTCCTCCTGGTTGCCGCTGGTGGTCACAGTGTCCTGATGGGATTTTGGTGTGTGTCAGTGTTTGTGTGTGTGTGTGTGAGAGAGAGAGACAAAGAATCAATCAAAAGGCACAGTGTCTGTTTTGATGAATGCTTGTCCTGGTCATCAGCTGAGCTGTGTGTGTGGAGAGGAGATGTCGCGACATGTTGATGAGATGGAGATCAGTGTTCAGCTGAGAAGCACAGAGGAAGAGAGAGAGAGAGAAAGAGAAAATGACCTGATACTCATTTGGGGCTCCTGTTTATTTTTATGTGAAAAGTTAGGAGAGATTTGTGTTGTGGCTTGTGGCTTATGTTTGTGTTTTTTTAAATGTCCTCAGACTAATGAAATTGCACCAGAAACAATAGGATTATGTCAGTTTGAAACCAATCTCTACAAGCTTTCTCCTTTTAAAAGAAAAATGTTGCTCTGCATCACTTAGACACTGAGTAGCTGCCTGCCTATGAGGCTAAATCACACATTAAGTAAAGTCTGGTTGCAGTGTGGAACTATAAGCATAATCTATCTGTATGTCTCACCAAATTCAACCAAATGAACATTAATGATACTGTAGATTGCAGTCTGAAACTCTAAGATTATAGGATGTTAGATTGGATCCTGTTAACATAGAGTCTGAGTGGGCCTGAAACATCTGAAACTATTTGTTTACGACAGACATTTTCAAAGTCCAGTTCCACTTCAAGATTCACTGCGTAAGACATGTGATGGAGCATTACCACATGAGATGGCATCAAAAGTGTGACTGTCACACAAGGAGGATGGCTTGGATTTGGAAACAAATTGGCACAGGAGTTCAAAACTTGAGTCAGATGTGATGCACAGCATACATCCTGACTGGCAGCCTTTTGCACTTTGCTAAATTTCGCTCTCTCAAATGGATATTTCTACTTGAAAGTGTTCAGTTCTAGCTCTGTGTGAGTTGCCTTGATTTGCAGACTTCCTCTTGTCAACGTGCTCACATGCCAGATTCCATGATATCCGGTGAGAAGCCCTTATTATGTGCTGAGAGTCAATGTGGATTTTGGCTCTAGTCACTAGTGAACCCATGATGACGGATGAAAATCAAGCTTTGGAATGTCTTTCCATATTTTGTGCTAGTTTATGATCAGTGTGGTTCATTTGTGACTTTCATAGTTGAGTTTTATTCTGAAATCCCACCATTCTGAATGTCTAGTCAAAGTCCTCAAGACAGAACTTAACTCTGTGTGTCACACGATGGAAACATATTTTAACCTGTTTTCAAGTTTTGACTCCTTCCCAACCAGAAGCTAGAAGTGCAATTAGTCATGTTGGTAAATACTGACGTTTATGATTTTTTTTACAAAAAAGAGCAATGATTGTGAAATGTAGTTGCAGCTTTACAAAGGGTTAAAATCAGACTTTCAGGTACTGCTGAGTGTGTCTCCGTCAGAGAATCTGATGCACAGCTCTGTCAGTAGAATGTACTGATCGTTCAAAAGTGACACAAACTAGAGAAAAGTGCAGGTTTGTGTCACACCAACAAAACAATCTGGTTAAATTTGTTCACTGAGTCATCCTGTTCCCAGTCATCCTGAATCAAACACCTTAGTCAAAGTGGCACGAAGTGATTCTAAATTTAAATGTATTTAAATAAACAGTAACACCTGGCTGGTGTGTTTGTGTACGGCTCATGTTCTGATGCATAACAATGCAGCCATTACCACACAACCGCATCAGTTTCCAGCACCTGTTAACTAAACAGCATGTAATAATCTGTGCCACATGTGTTTGTGTTTCTTAAAACGTCATTAATATTCACAAGAGCTGTTATGTCCTCACAAGTTGTCCATTAGCCAATCAGAGCGGGCGCCCAGGAGCCTTGCTGTTATGTCAGTGGCGCTGCATGTTTGGCAGGAGTAGGTGGCGCAGGATGAGGCCAAGAAAAAACAAAAGAACAAAAACTTCACTACAAAGCAATTAAGTTACATAATCAACCAACCACCACGCTGGATTTTGGGCCCCACGTGGCTTCCTTACAACACCAGGGCCCCCAGACTGCGTCAGGAATGTGCCAGGGGTTCAGATGGACAGTGTGTGTAGTGTTTGGAGCGGTACTGTGTCCAGCTGCAGCAGAACAGAACATCTGTAGGATGCAGTCAGGCCAGGTCAGAACCAGAGAGACAGAACAGAGGAGCAGAGCCAGTGGCAGATATGCAGAGTGCTCATCAGGGTCGTGCACGTGCCGTTTCACAGCCTCATACTGCTTGATCCAAAAGTTGTATACAGAGATACAAAGAGATGTTCCCTAGGATCGTACATTGTGGTCCATTCAAGTTTAGCTCTCTAGGGTTGGCCACCAGAACCTGACTAAGTTTGGATTGGATGCTGGATATCGGTTCAATAGGAACTTTTAGATAGTAAAAAAATCCCATGTCAATATATCCGCTGATATTCTTCTTCAGGTCAAAAATGAAAACACCATTACTCTGTTTTATAACGAAATGCCTGCCACATGTTCCCATCAGCCTCACCTGTGCTTTGTGTTAAGTGCAGTAATTAGCCTGTCAACCTCACAGAGCTGCTCGCATGGTTCTAGACTCACACTTGTACATTGAAGCCTTCATGCATGACCTGACAAATCACACCATGGTGCCTTTAGTACTGTTGGAAGTTACATGTACACATCTAAAGAGAGCATTATAAAATAGGTACTCACAGTCGAGTGTATGAGTTTATGTGTGGGTGTTTCGATGCTGGACCCTTCCTCCGCTGTGCTCAATTTACATTTACAATTAAGATTTCAATGTGCCTTATTTGCATTGCATTCATTACAATGACATTTGTATTTCCAAAGCATAAAAAATGACAAATAATTCTGTTCATGATATGAACAGGTTGTATATTTCCATATATATTTATTGCAAGAACATGAATCTTAAGGATGCACTATATGCATGTGTTGATGAGATGCAGTCTGATGTGTGCATACATACATACAGTCAGGTCACAGGCTCCTTTCATGTTAATTTTAGACATTGCAGTTCTTTATGCAGAGCACATATGATGTGTATCCATTACTGTATGTTATCACAGAAAAGGTCATCGTAGGTCGAGAGGGTGTTTGGCGTCTGTATGTTTTGCTATGTGGCAGTTGATAAGACACTGAACTGCTGAGCTCAGATTTTTTGTGTCTTCCCCCAACAGACAAGGAAGTTTCTCATCATGTGTTTTGATGTCCAGGTTGCCATGGTTACAGATGATACTATTTAGACCTCTACCTAAGCTTCTATCTGTAATTTTTGTATTTGTGTGTCTGCATGGATACAGTGCTGATTGTGCATATGCAGTCTCTATCAGGCCTGTTAACCTGCTGCTGATTAGTTCAGTGAACGCTGGGTTCAGCTGGGATCTAATCTGCCTCTCAGAAGTTGTCACTAAACATCAATCCCATCTATTTCCTAAGCTGCTCACGGATAACAGTCAGCTGATGAGGCAGTCAATGGGTTTCTGTTGCATGTTCGGACAGAAACCGACCTGTCAGCGCTGAAACTCTGAGGAAAACTGCTCCTCTTTTATCTAAAAAAGGATTTTTAGGTCACAGAGATCTAGTTAACGCCACATCTGGCTTGAGCTGAGGGGAAGCTGTTCACACTGATAAGAACCAAATGCACTGTTACTAATTTAATTTAAGGGCATTTGGTGGCCTGGTTGTTGATTGTATTCCATGAATCTTTACTTTTTTAAGGAGAGAACATTGCACTGGTTGTAGCTGGAAAACACTGAGGCAGTTATCTGAATATAATATACCTTTCTTGGTTGCTATTGTATAAGACAGGTGTTGGAGTTCCTCACGACTTTTGACTAATAAAGGACTTTTATTACATTTTTTATTGTGTATAATGAGTGAATTGTTGTTTCTCATGTGTAAAGATACAGTATGAAATATCCAGTGTATGTTTTGTCGATATAAAAGCAAAAGTCAGAGGAAAGATGTGATTTTTCCAGAAAGGTCCACTACAGCTTGAACTTCTTAACCTTCCCCAGTGTAAGCAGACTGCAGCCTGCTGAGACACACACACACACACACAATCACACACTAACAACGTCCATTTCACCTCAGGCACTCCGGCGTCACATTTTTTTTTCAGCCTCGGAAAAATCAAGTGAACTTTCGCCTGCATTTTAAATATAGTCATCACATTTTCATGCCCGTCGCAGCCCTAAAAAAAGGCTTTTCATGTTGCACTTTATGAGCTTTTCTGTGAACACCTCTCCAAGAAACAATTAGAAGAAGCAGCTGTAGTCCAAGTCTAGTTGTGCCACTATAGGGTGGGACTTCCAGCCTGTTTAACCTGCATTGACTTGTGCTCCTTGACACGTCTCGGTATAAAGTCTGATTCGGTTGCAGCACTTTGCCTTTGACTTGCAAAATCAGAACAAAGGTAGAAAACATTTTAGGAATCTGCAGTCTCTGTGTGGCAGCCATCCTCTGATAGACAGAAGCCTATAATCAATGATCCTAGGCTGCTGATTTGTCTCTTTTTATCTGCCCTTGTGTTTATTCTGTTCTTTTGCCACCTCTCTTTCCCTCTTTACTTTATGTCGTGTGATTGGCAGGTCAACAGTCAAACCTTTTGGCTTTGCTTTAATCCTGTTATCAGTCAGACTCCTGGTGTTTCCTGCTAAATGGACACTAGTGGGGTTGCTGCTGTATAGAGTTGTGCTCTGAAGGGATTTAAATTGTTGGAGCTTTTTTTTTTTTTTGTTGGCGAGGCCGTCTTTGATTATGAACCCAAACACCTTATTCTGTCCCCAGCCTGATCCTAATACCTGGAAATGCCTCTTTCCTCCTGCCAAGTTAGATCTACAGGAAAGCATTCAAGCAGGAGAGCAGGCTGTAGAGTGACAACCTGAAAACCAAAGCCCAAGTACATTTTAAACCTTGAATAAACTTTAGGTAAATTTGACACATCAGTGGTAAAAATAACAAAATGCGTTCAGTCACGTACTATACATGTGCACAATTCTGGGGGACTTGCACTTGAGTTGAGTATTCCTATTTTATGCTACTTTGGAGAGAGGAATGTTGTACTTTCTATTCCATTACATTTATCAGACGACTTTATCTACTTTTTAGGCAAACATTTTAAACATTAGGCAATGCAACAAGCTTGAAATGCTAAAGATTAGACCAATAGTTTCCAAACTTTCTTGGCTTCGGTCGTCATACAAAAATGAGTATGTAATAAAGGGTCACGTTTAAATGTCTATGAGGGAGTTTTCCCTCTAAACTTCTTCCATCCATCTATTATCTATACACCACTTAATCCTCTGTAGGGTTACAGGAGGACTGGAGCCTATCCCAACCGTCTCGGGCGAAGGCAGGGGACACCCTGGACAGTCTATCACAGGGCTACACATAGAAACCAAGCAACCAAGCACACTCACATTCACACCTACAGACAATTTAGAATCATCAGTTAGCCTCAGCATGTTTTTGGACTGTGGGAGGAGCCACGCTGGCCAGGTAGAACATGCAAACTCCTCACAGAAAGATCCCAGGCCCGGGACTGGGGATCTTCTAGCTGTGAGTCAATGGTGCTAACAACCAAGAAGGAAAAAGTCCAAAAACTGAACACCGATTTGTGAATCAGACTTTAGGTTTTTCCTCTTTCATCTCCATATAGTCATGTATTAAGCCCTCAGATTTGTCTGCAGTCTCTGTAAATAATACTGTCTCTAAATTATGTTAAAGACTTTTGCAAACTATTCAATTATTTAACATCTTGTTTTATGTGATTTTATTGGTATTAATCTGGTTTAAATATTTGGATTTACGTAGCAGAATTTATCCACCTTGTCTGATGGGACCAAGTATAGTCATTTGAATGAGAAAGTCCTTGCTGTCAGGTCTGGAATTTTGCCTTTCTTCGAAGTAACAAGTGCTGACAAATGACAGAAAAAGTCATTCGAGTCCCTTCAGAGACAGAAGTAACCGAGATGCAGACTGAATCCTACATCTTATGGTTTAAAAATACTGGGAAACGTACATGGTGAAGTAGACTCTTGGCTGCAGGAGTCATTGTTGCTCCTTTCTACAGAAATAGCTTCCTACAGGTGTTTTCTATCATTTTCAGCTAGTCTCTGACATTACATTGCAAAATGTTTGACCACTTATCCATACAAATTTCCTTCCGCTGCAGGATGTTTGAGGATTTACTTGCATGTACTGCCTGTTTCAACTCCTCCAACTACATTTCAAAGGGATTTTAATGTCGCCAAAAAAAATCACATGACGGTCTTTTAGGGCATAATCACCATCTGCGTTCTGCATATCAAATTTAGTTGAACTTGTGATCACATACGACTGCCCGGACACAAAACTTTTAACTTCAACCTGAGGCTAAAGGCCCAAATGACAAATGTCTGCTTCCTGCAGTTTTCATTGTGAAAGTTAGGACTGCTGCTTTAACAGTTCCACAACAAGTTTTTCAAGGAATCCCATGGTGGATTTGATAGATTTTTGGACAGACGGCCCCACATTGTCTTCAACCAGTATGTGATTTGATGCAGTATTGAAACATTGACTACAAGCTGCCTGGTGCCTGAGGCAGGGAAGCTTCAGTTGCTCTGAGGTTCTTCTCCTGACAGCTGTCTCTGCACCAAACTTGTCTACTGATACTGTGTCCAAACAGCCTTATCTTTGATTTGCCCGTCCAGAGCACATTATTCCAAAAAAAACCTGGAAGAGCAAAGGCCTTTTCCTGGCATGAGCCTCATTCAGGTTAGATGTCTGCAATCTCTTTCTGATTGTAGATGCAGCACGTTGACTCCAACAGTTGCAATTTGCAGGAGCAGCCAGTCCTTGAATTGATGAATTGAAAGCTGTTTGAAATCTACACCACTTTTATTCTGAAGGCCTGAGAGAGCTCTTGGGATGTTGCCGTGATTGCACCACACACTTCAATAGCAAAGGCAGCAGCAGACCCTAGATGTCAGATGTTTAAATAAGGCAGGTGTTACCTTAAACTCCTTAAGAGGTTCTAACCACTGGCTCCTAATGTGGAACCCCTGACTGTGATATTATGTACTTGAAAGCATGATAAGTGCTGTGTTTATATGATCCATCCATCCATACATACATACATACATCTATACATCTATCCATCCATCCATCTATCCATCCATCCATCCATCCATCCATCCATCCATCCATCCATCCATCCATCCATCCATCCATCCATCCATCCATCCATCCATCTATCCATCCATCCATCCATCCATACATCTATCCATCCATCTATCCATCCATCCATCCTTCCATCCATCCATCCATCCATCCATCCATCCATCCATCCATCCATCCATCTATCCATCCATCTATCCATCCATCCATCCATCCCTCCATACATCTATCCATCCATCCATCCATCCATCCATCCATCCATCCATCCATCCATCCATCCATCCAGTCAATGTCAATTTAATGTGTAATTTGTTTAAATATGCTGTAAAAGTCAGCATTTACCATGAGATGTACTTATTTTTTCATGTGACTGTTCTATTTAGATCCAGTTGTTCCTGCTCATGTATATGTATCTCAGAGCAGAGAAAAAGAATTCATGTATTCTGGTGCCTTTTTGAAAGGAAACCCCATAATCTTTATAACATGATTTAAATAGTCCTCAGCAGTGATGCAGTAAGCTTACAGAGGTTTCTGTGTATCATTATGCAGGTGGTTTATAGTGTAACTGATTTCCATAGAGCACATGGTTTGACTGGCTGCGAGGTTTGAACAAGTCTAAACAAGCTGGAGGCCTGTGGCTAATTCTCCCCCCTCTGGGTTTATTAATTTGAGATTAACTGACCTGTTACTGGCAAGATGTTACACTGAATGTTCTTCTTACGTAAACGTGCTGCAGGCTCACGCAGCATGAGGCAATGGCGGGAACTGCTTGCGTCTAATACTAATGTGGGGGGTACTACTAAACAAAACACTGTCCAAGTCTAATATTAAAAGCCTGTGTTGTAAACATTTGCAGCAGTGCTGTGTGTGTCTCTGGCAGGACAGAGGTATTCAGGCTTTGTTCAGACACAAACTGTCCTGGCATGAAACTTGTTGAATTAGGGAATTATATTTTTTCTGCAACGTGCGTGTCAACTCTGGTTAATGAAGGTTAATGAAACTAATTTTCATGAGGTCTTAATAAATGTCATGAGATTCCTCTTTAGTTTAGCTGCTGTTGCGACAGAGTGGTATGAGAGGTTGGTATGTCGATATTATATAACCATAACCAGATTAATGCGACATCAGCGTGTGTTTGTGTGCAGCCCAGTGGGATTCTAAGTAGAAAACTCAATGACTTACTACTATGACTAAAATGAGTAGTGTGTGTATTTATGTGTGCACATGTGGATGTGTTTGTATACACTGAATGTTGTTAAGCTTGAAAAGTTATGACACAGTTATTATATAGGCCTAATTATGTGTAGTGATGCCTCTGTTGTGGTAAAGTCTAAGACACTTTGTGTTTTCTGGGTTGCAGGAAGCATGCTGTGCGTACGTGTTGATGGTGACGGCGGTCTACTGGGTGTCCGAGGCGGTTCCTTTGGGTGCTGCTGCTTTGGTCCCAGCCTTCCTCTACCCGCTCTTTGGAGTACTGAAGTCAAGCGAGGTGAGTCAGTCTGTCCGTCTGTCTGTCTGTCTGTTTAGAGTTTAATTTGAGTTGGTTAATTTAGTTGCTAATGCTAACAGAGCTAATCCCATTTTGAGATGATGAGCAAAAAGCTATGGAGCTATGGTATAGCCTGACCCAAACACTTAGACTCAGCTAAGTGTCACATATCCTAAACTATATGCATTTACATTTATTTACTAGTTTTTGTCCCCCAGAAAAGGTTCATATTGTCTTTTCAACTCATTAGCATTATTAGCATACCATATTTGAAAAATGTAGCTTATTTTCTTACATTAGCACCGTTAGCTAACATAAATCATTTGGTGTTTATCTTGTGATAAATTGAAGTTCAGTGTTCACTGTTCTTATTGCTCTGTTTTTATTTCTACCAACTCTTACAAAAAATATTAACCTCTTTAGCTACTAGTGTGCTTATCTTTCCACATTTAGCTGCAAACTTTGTTAGCTAGAGCCTCGACAGTTAGCTTACTTATCAGACCTATTTCACAAAAATAAAATAAAATGGCTGACTGTTGTTGTTGCTGGAGTTAGACAGACTTTCTTAACATTATCCCTTCATAGTGACTACATTTCTATTAGCAGTTACTTTTGATATTAGTCTGTCAAGTGTTGCCAGATTTTAGTAGCAAAAAGTAGCCACCACCAAGGCTAACAGCTTAGCAAGCTAACTAGCAGGTAACGTAATAGGAAATGCAAGGACATAATGAAAAGATAAGGCAATTTTATCCCAGATATTTAAATATTGCAAAGAAAAAATCCATACAACTAAAACTACAATTTATTATTTACTGTCCAGTGAAAAATCCTTGGCCTCGCAATTTCTCAAAATGTCAACAAGCACGGCACAACCTGGACACTCTGAGCCTTTAGAAAATTTCCACTTATGAGGTTGCAAATATCTCAGCTCGGGGTGTTAATGTAGCCTATTCTTGTGAACATAACCTGAAAGCACCAAAATATCAGTGCAATTAAATATGTTTCTCTACAAAGTGTTTTGGATAGCGTTACATTGAACTTTAAAAGTCGTTGCTGTAATAAGTGGCTGTAAGCCTTTACATCTAGTAAATGATAATTCAATAAGTTATTCTGTGGGCTGTACTTAGAACTATTTAGTTTTTAGCAGAATTTTGGAAAATTCAATATGCAGAATCAGCTCTTGGCAGTTTCCATCTGCTAAGTTCCAATGGATGTACTGATCTCTATCACTAGAAGACTTTGACACTGAAGATTCTCAGGTAAGTTCTGGAGTTATAAGGACCGTCATTTCAATGATTTCTGAGCAGACTTGTCTATTTATTTGTAATATGCATTGGAAATATTTATATTGACACAAATTGCTAAATCAAAAAATTTGTGTCTCATGTCTGTGTGTTGAAACAAATTGTGCCAGTTGTGTTGGTAAATGGACCAAGGTTCTGTCCTCTCCACCTGTAATATCTTTGTCTCATGTCTGTCTCTCTGTGCCAGAAAATAGCCTAAATTAAAACAACTGGCCTAAATCAATTTGTTACATTCAGAATAAAAAAAGGCTGGTTGAGCAGAAAACCATACTGGTGTATAATTGAATGTGATTAGAAAGTAAGAGAAACATTTGTTATTTAGGGCAGGCGGTGAACTGTGTAGGGCTTACCAACAATGCAGATAAACAGTGGGATATCCGGTGTTAACACGTGTTACAGTCCTTTTAGTAAGAGTCAGCTGATCAGATTGCTGTATATGCGGATATACAGTAAGTCCAATGTGTGAAAGGCCTTTTTTGTGCTCTAAGTATGTTTCAAGAATTTGGGTCTACTTGCATGTTTCTGTCTGCTTTGAAGTGTGTCAAAGGTTTCTTGGATGTATATGAGTTTCCACAATGGTTTGATGATGAAGATACTTGTTCTGTTACATCAGTATAAACCAGAGGCGTCGTCACTCAGCTGATTCCATGATGACCTGATAGTCACCATCTTTATCCACCGAGGTTCCTCAGTGTTCTTTCCTCTTTAAGTACATACATTCACACGTGCCACACCCAGCGTCTCACCCAACCATTAACACCGTGCCAGACTTTGTTGTGTTGCTCTTCCTTTGAGTGGATTTACTCCCCTTTTTTATACCAATAACACAGTTCACTCTCTAATACACTCACTTTCCTCTTCTTCACTTTTTTTTAATTAGCATTACATAAAAAGTGAGCTGTATGCCTCATGTGATCAAATCGCATTGGCAAACAGTGACAAAGCTGCCTGTTAACACCACTGTAAGCCGCTTGTGATGGTGGTCCATAAATATGCCAGCAGAGAGGTTTATGCAACATTTTCAGTCTGTTATGGTTTTTTTTCAGTTTCCCCTGAACTCTCCCTTTTTCAACTACGTGGTTTAATGCTTCTAATTCACGATAGCGATTTAATCTCCATCCACTGTCACTCAAGAGTTAAATATAACAGCACTGGATCAAACTTAGGCCTTATTTAATCTGATTAATGTTTCCATACAGTACCTTAGTATATATATAAAAAAATCAAGTCTGTTAAGTTTCTCTTAAGATCAAAGATATAATCGGCACATTGAAATTGATTGGAAAGGACTCTTGGATTGTTGACTGTAAATCTAAGTTAGCACTGATTAACTGGGTTTCAAAACGAGCGTCATTAACTAAGATGCTAAATAACTAGAGGCTGTCTGTTGACTGCATGTGAGGCAGTTATTCTGTCTTCGTTAAACCAGTCTCGCTGCCACACTTCACATGAGTCAGCACCGAGAACTTAAATATTTTAATCTTTTCCTCGGCTAATTCTCTTTACCAGTCTGCTGCACCTTCAGATGGGATAAGAACGAGAGAGTTCTCTGTAAAGAAGGTGTTGATTCCTGGACTTACTCCTCCATCTCTTCCATTCCCATTTTTAAATTAGATTTATATTCAGCATGGCAGTTGAGGAATTTGGGCTCCATCCTAGTACGTAGTTTCTTTCCAGTATTCTTTGGGATTTTAATGTGAGAGTGAATGGTGTAGAGAGACATATAGCAATGTGGCAAAGGTCCGCAAATGGAAATCAACTATAATCGTTGCTGTCATATGGTAATTTATATTTATATTTTAATTTAGTAAATGGAAGAGATGGAGAAAGAAAGATGTAGTTGTGGGTAAAACAGTCTCTGGTGGAGAAAATGCAGCAGGTTTTAGGTGAGAGGTGAGGTGGCGTAGGCTTATACAACCCTGCAGGGCCATGAACCCTGCGGGTGGGAAGTAGAGCAGATTAAGGAGAACAAATGGCAAACTGTAAGTGTTGATCCAAACCAGGGAGGGTGAAGTGGGTGAAGGAGGGAAAAGCAAAAGGCCCCATCACTTTCCTCCTGTCTCCTTAGATCTGGTTTTGTTTATGTTCCTAAACTGCATTTTCTGCCATTAACAATGTAATAAAACTGTTTACATATTGTGAAGGAATGTGGACTTTTAATTTGAAAAGAAAGAAAGACATTTTTGTGCCTGTGTGTGTTCAGGTGGCAGCAGAGTACTGTAAAGACACCACTCTGCTGCTGATGGGAGTCATCTGCCTGGCGGCCTCCATAGAGAAGTGGAACCTGCACAAACGCATCGCTCTGCGCATGGTGATGATTGCAGGAGCAAAGCCTGGCATGTGAGCATCATACACACATTTTCACATATTTACAGTAACATTAAGATAATAAGCTTACAGAAATATACACACTAAATACTGGTGCTTAGTTGAGGCTAATGAAGTGAGGACTGACCAAAGGTTCTCAGCTCACAGATTTTTTTTTTCACAGAAATGTAAAACACAAACATACATATTGGTCAGCGTCCCTCTTTCTTTCTTCCTCTCCAGGTTGGTGCTGGGCTTCATGTGCTGCACGGTGTTTCTGTCCATGTGGCTCAGCAACACGTCCACCACAGCCATGGTGATGCCCATCGCCGAGGCCGTCCTGCAGCAGCTGATCTGCACCGGTCTGGCTGACAGTCATGATGACTCTGAGACAGGAGAGGCCCCTGAGGAGGACAGTGGTACGTCTGGCTTTGGCACTACAGGGGAAAATAGGAGTGGGCGATTTTAATTTGACGTGTAGTCTGCCTTTCAGAGAAATAGTACAGATTGTGTCATAAACTAAATTAATAACAACGCTGTCCAAACTTTCGTACTCCACATGAACTAAGCAGAGGCGTGATTGGTTGTGGCACAATTAGGACGCAATCACTGGATGCACCTAGGGCTGTCATAATATGAGATTTTCAATGTGTCACTAATGTGGCAGGAAGAATTCACAATATCAGTGTTATGATTTTTTTAGGAATTAAAAACTTAATTTGAAAAAACAAACAAGAAAAAAAACTACATGGCAGACCAACACCCTTAAAGAAGTGGAGATTTTTGAGTTGGACCTTTAGCCTTGAGTTGAATTGACAGGTTTTGTATCCAGTCGCCCATATGCACAACAAATCATACAATCACATGAATTTAACTAATTTTTTGTGGCCAGTATTGTGATTCAATTTATGAATCGTGACTCTACCGCGAAAGATTGTGATAAAATCTGTAGTGCTGATTGCTGACCTCTTGAGACACTGAACTACAAAATCTTCCCTGCAAAAGCTCTGGCAATAAACAGATGTTTACAGCACAACATGCACCGACACTCATGAGACTGTAAATATATGACTGGAATGAAGTGCAGCTGTAGCAGAAGAATTCTCTTATGGTTTTAAAGCAGATCTTCTGTTGCACTGTGATGATGGTTGTTTTTGTCTGCAGGTGTTTCAGGCAAAGAGGAGAATCTGGACAAGAACCAGTTAGAGCTGCTCTATCGCAACAACAGGTATGTGTTTATGTTTTTGTGTGAATGTACTGTATGCTGTGTGCACTAGATATGTGGTATGGTATTATTCCCCTCAGTTTTCCTACTTCTCTTCTTCATCTTACCAATTCCCAGTGTGTACCACGGTCTTTGTCACTTCCAACTCCAGCTGCTGGCCTGGAGAGACCTCTATCATCCACACACTTTCTTTCAGCTTTCAGACAGGGAATGTGTGACTGTGTAGTAAATTACTGAATTTAGTAAACTGAGGAGTTTTATTTAGAGAATATGGGTCTGGTACTATACTTCACACACAAACAGTGTAAGTTTGCACTGACAAAAGGACAGATTAACAACTGACAATGCTGTTTTTGGCTTTTATCACTACGGTTTTAATAGACTGGACCGATTAACTGTGGCTGAAGACTAATCAAATGAGCATTTTCTTCTGTTTAAATGACTTTATTAAAATAAATTTTAAATTTCAGTTGCACAGATGTTTCTTCATAGCCATGATAATGCAAATCTCATCTGGAAGTTATTGTTAATTCTCATTACCGTAAAGTTTAAAGCATTTGCATAGATTTTCTTTCACATAAAGTCTGTAAAGTCAATATTTATTCCCGTATGTGGTAACATAAAGGTGAGCCTTTGGCACACTAATGAAATTATTTTGACAACCTTTTGTGTTATGCTAGTATTACGGATTGGGCATCTGTGTAGACATTCTGCACAAGATCACAAGTCATGCAGAGTTAGCGAAGCATGTTCCATCAGCTAGCAGTCATCTTTCTGCTGGAGCTAACACAACTGACTTGATTTTATCTCACTTGTGTTTGAATAAACGTACTGTTGTTTCCTCTTATAGTATTGCAAGTTACTTTTGCTGAACAAACACGAGGTTCAAAATCACACATGAAATGACCAGTTATTTCTATGGATACCGAGATCTCTGAGATTGCCGCTTTAATTTTCTCTTCTTTTCTTCCTCCAGCAACGACGGCACTAAACAGGAGCTTTCTTCACTAAGTGAGGTGAGATATGTCAAAGCTTCCTTTGTGTGGGAAAAAGAAGTCAGAAAATTGCCAGTACAGCAGAAAAATCTTCGTGCTATCAGTGAAATCCCTGTTTATCTGTGTGTCTTTCTCCTGTTCTCAGGCACAGACTGGTGAGGTCAATGGTTTGGGTCTGAGGTCGATCTCAAATCAGACTTATATAACACACACCAACGGACATCTCCCACAGGTTAGTAACACATTATTGAAGAGGTTAATGAGGCTGGTGTGTGACAGTAAGGTTGCAGGAAGAAAGAATGAGAAACAGTTACACTTCCTTACCAGCTAGTGTCGATTCAAATTACCATTTATCGTCAACGCTCTTCTTTCTTTCTCTCTTTCTTTCTTAGGTTGCCATTGAAATCCCAAATGTGAAGCGGGTGAAGATGAGGAGAGACTCCCAGTATCCCACCAAGAGGGATCACATGATCTGTAAATGCCTGTCGCTCAGCATCACCTATGCTGCGACCATCGGAGGACTCATCACCATCACCGGCACGTCAACCAACCTCATCTTTGCTGAACAGTTTAACACGTAGGTACACACACAAGCACAAGTTTGTACACGTATACATTAAATCCACCATTCGCTTACGTTAAAATGAATATGAAAGCTAACTGGAGTGAACCAATAGCTTAGTAATGCCAAAGTCCTGAGCAGCGAGCCCCTGGTTTGAGTTTTGACTAGAGACCATGAGCTGTGATTCCCTTACCCTCTTTTCTCATTTTTTTTCTGTCCCTCTCCACTGCCACTGCATAATAAAGGCATAAAAGTGCCCAAATTATAGTAAAGCAGCTTTTAAAAACTGTTCTGAACTGGCATGAGAAATATATCTTGGTCTGTGTTAGCTCAGGACAAATGCCGACACCATCTAAAGCATATTTACAGCTTGATTGATTTCTTGGCTGCTGTGTTCACTGGACTGAAACAGTTTATGTTAACTCAGTGTCTGGGTGCCACACGGGGTCTGAGTTCAAACTAATCAGCCTCTATAGTCCTGACAGAGCCGATTTCCTCCAGCCGCTGCCTTAAGCCCGGCAGAATGGCCTCCTTCATGTCGCAGCCTGTTGGACAAAGGTCGGGCTTTGATTCTGTGTATATATGCGAGTTTGTGTGTGTGGTAGTAGTTGTAATCCCAATGTGATGCTGACAGAAACAAGAATCAGTCTACGCAGTGAATAAGAAAATCTCAAAGTGAACACTGAAGTTTGAATTTAAGTCCAATCGCGTGTAAAACTGGTGCACTTGAACGTCTTAGCATTATTTTAGCTCAAAACTAGCCTGAGGTCACCTGCTTAAATGAGGGTAAATACCCCCGGTAAATACGTTTGTGTGTATGTTTGTTCAGGTCAGTTGGTCCAAGTGTTTGCCTCAACTAGTCCATGCTTGTACAACAAGACAAGAACTTGGCCTCTCATGCTTTGAGAAGAAGCCTTGACAGTTAAGGTGACAGTTGAATACCAAGCCTTGTGGGGAAATAGATAACTTCTGTTATCCTTTTGCTTAAAATTTCCTTGTTTATCAGTTATGATGTGCTTTTGAACACACTCTTCTATGTAAAACATGCTGGTAAAAGCCCGATTTTGTGTTTTAAAGTGCAGCAGTTCTGCTCTTCTGGTTTAAGTAAGATGCTGACAGAAACTATGGTTTATCAGTTAGACAGTAAACAAACTAAAATCAAAACCCGTACAAAAAAACACATAAGGTATTCAGCCATTTATGTCGTCAACAAGATACTGTGGATTTGATAGCTTTCATTTTTCTTAGCACATGTGCTTTTGTGTTGGTTAGTAGGAAATCTTAAAGGATTTTGAATGGCTTCAAACTCTTATGTTTTTGTTTACTGTTGATGGTCGGCAGATTTTGTCCCAGACTTCAATATCTTGGTAACTTTTGGCTTTGCTTAAATTTTTAAAGACATTCATGATCCCCAGAAGATCAAGTGTATTGACTTTGATGATCCCCTGGGTTTTTCTGTCGTGCCCACATGAGGTTGATGTTTTTATCTTCTGTCATCTAGTGCAGTGGTTCTCAACTGGTGGGTCGGGACCCAAAAGTGGGTCGCGAAGCCATTTTTAGAGGGTCGCAGAAGCATGCCCCCCCCAAAAAAGTAGTGATGTAAAGTCTTTTATTTTAAAGGATGTGTTTTTTGTGACACAGTTTGCTTTCAATAGCAGGACATTGAGTGGTGGTGACACCAGTAGTTGCTCACTGTTAACCTCTAGATGTGGTTTTGCCAGCTTATTGGAGAAAATTATGCTAAAACGTGCCAAAAATGAACCAAAATGTGCTCAGAATCTGTCAAAATGGTCCAAAATATGTCCAAAACTTGGCAAAAGTGTCCAAATATACCAAAATTAGCAAAAAAATAAGCCAAAATTTTCCTAAATTGTGTCAAAATGTGTTAAGACTACACCCAAATAAACCTTGATTTGTTAACAGGAACAGCAAACTTCAAAAATTTGGATCACGGCTGTTATTAAGAGAGACATAGTGAGTTCTGAGATCTAGTGGATGGGTATTTTACTGCAGATATGTATGGTCCCCAGAGAATGAATCTTAATGACTTGGCCCCTACATTTTCAAGTAGCCCCATCATCAGGTCAAAGATGTTTTGTTCAGTAACATCAACATACCGACATTAGCATTTCACCCAAAGTACCACTGTGTGTGAGTCCAGCCTCACAGAGCTGCTAGTCTGGCACACTGGGAAGAGTTGAAATGCCTTGCTGCAGACTTATTTTTTACAATTACCACTTGAGATGACGAAGGCACTTGCAAGTGACAAGGTAATACAAAATGTGAGTTGTACTTCAGTGTTTAATTTCTACCTTTTTAATAACCATTTCAGTTATTCTCATTTATGCTTCTATACTACATAGAGCAAATAATTGCTTTTTACCCACATAATTCATCATCTTCTGACATCAGCCTGATGTTGAACACAAACAGCAGGCCTTCGTGCACCTACTTTTGCATTTACTAGTATTGATTGCCTCACTGTTTCTGTAGCATATTTTTTTAATTGAATTTAGATGAAATTAGATTTCGATTTGTTTCTCCACACTTTTTCTTGACTCACAATTTCTTTTCATTATTTCTTTCCCGGTGCGATGCAAAAATGAACATTAGGGGTGTCCAGAGCCTTGTGAAGAGACGGCAGTTTTTTCTGATGCAGACATGTGATGATCAGCATTTTCTGTTACCTTTACCCTGCTTTCTGTCCATACAGCAGGGAGGCAGTGAAGCATACGGGAGCAAACACACTTTATTACCTATGCAGCTTTGAATAGCACGACAGTGGAGACTGAGAAGTTCTCTGTTTGAGCTCAAAGTGCCCTGACAGACTGCACACGAAGCTATTTGAGTTGATGGTATTGACCCCGACGATGGTTTTCTTTTCTTTGCACAAGAGAACATAATAAGCTTGATTTTCATCTGTGCAAACATGTCTTACTGTGCCTTACTCTGATAGTGACTTTGATGGTTTATATCCCCAAATTCATCACTTCTTGTGGCTCTTGTTGCTTCAAATATGGAGCTTTCAAGTGAAACCAGAGACCAGAATTATATTGCTGGCAGATAATGATACATGTTCTTTGAGTGTACATCATTTCAATTACTAATGCAGTCTGATAACTATGTTCATGATGCATCTGTTTTAAAGTACTAGAAGCCCCCAGAACAGGTCAAATACAGCTTCCTTTGTTTTCAGTTTCAGAGGAGCAGATAGGAATTGAAAACAAATGAAGCGTTAATGAGTCATTGCTATGCTGTATTGCTGCTCATTTGCATATAGTTGACCGCTGCTAATCTGCCTTTCTGTTGCCAAGTCACTGAGATCTGTCTGGCAGTTGTTGCTTTGCTCTCTGTCCCTCTTTGTTTCCACAAGCTCACTTCAAGTGAACGAGAGCTGGTTATATTGTCTCTTGTTGTCACTGAGCCTGGAAGGATTAAAAGAACTTGCTTTACTTACTGAAGTAACCAAACATCAAAGGCTACCTTCAGAAAGCTTCTTTAAATGCTGCTTTGGTTATTAATGCTTTGCTAAAACATTTACTAATGCTTTTGATAATTTATGAGCCATTAGTGAGAACAACTTTGGGGTTAACGGTCATGTTATTAATTAAAGGCCATGAATTTATCATTTTCTAACAGGCCATCAGCTAACTTTAGGAAGTGGTTTGCAAATATGAGTGTTAATACGCTGCTGGTAAAGGGTTTCACAGGAGTTTGTGGGTGTAAATGGTAACAAAGTATACTGTTTTGTCCAGATGCTTCTAAGGATTTTCCTAGAAGGTTAGATGTGTCATACATGGGGAAATGCAACAGTAGCTAGAGGTATTTTTCACAACATGGCAACCCAAACATTCTTATTCTTTGCAACTAATTTACACAGCATTAACTATTTAGTCATCATTATTTCGTAATAATTTTACAATTATGATTATAGAGAGGTTTCTTAAGAGAATTTAGGTGACTGTCTATGGCTTTTGTCCTGTCCTGTACTTAAATAAACCAGGTCATCCTGTGGTTATTCCTGTGGGTTGTACTGTCACAGTTCATAGCAGTGACACTCACACTGACTTCACCTCTTCACATCAGTGTGGAGGGTCAGCTGTGCTACATAGACGGGAATGACAACAGCTGGCAATCATAGCAAACACACCGACACAACACAGAGACAGAGGTTAAACGCTAATTTTAACCCTGATGAGGTTCTATTTTTATCAGCAGATGTGCTGTTGGTGGTCATGAAGTTCAACCTTTAAAAAAAATGTAAAAGAGAAATGGTTCCCTGCAGGGGTCCAGCAACCTTAACAAGAGATATCTGACTTTATGATCCAGCAAATCAAATCTTGAAGAATTTAATTACCTAATAGGAATCAGTATAATTACAGAATTACTCCAGCAATTGTGTGTATATATATATAACACTATATGCAAAAGGCAGGTGTTTGACTATCAGTATACTGAGAGCCAGATCAAGCTTGGCTCCTCTTAATAAGACATGAGTTCCCATTAAAACACGATTTGTGAAATTTTAGTGTTCTCTAAAGTATTGACACTGTGTTATTTTTTGCCTTACATCTCAATTTGTTAGTGTCTTCATATTCATGGATCATTTACAAAATTAGAATATCACTGATGTGTGATTCATGCATGTTGGTGATTCATCACAGATTGGCTTTAAGAAAAATGCTGACACTCATGCATCATCATAACGAGGCAGTGCAACACCGTTAACCTTACTCACTTTAACTCAAAGTTTTGGAAAAACAAACAATCCACCTTGATATCTGTCTTGATAACAACCACTGTAATGTCGTAGCAACCAGCATGTAACAGCATAAAAAGGAGTTACATTCATTTCCATATAATAAAAAGGTAGAATAAAATGAAATGGTAACGGAATACATGTTAGCACAAACTGAGAATCAGCTACACCAAACACAACTCAGTTATCCATTAAAAGCCAAACAGTAATCCGCACCTTTAATAGATCATCATGTGGCCCCACTTAGCCACTATAACACAACCCAAATATTAACACACTGGATGGCAGTAGAGTAGTTTCTACAGATACCAAGACATAGCAGCCCATAATAGCTATGAAAGAATTAGGACTTATGTGTTGGGCTTTACACATAGTTCCAGTCTCTCTAAAAACTTGGAAGTAGAACAGTGAAAAATCTGCTTTGTGGCCCTTCTTCTTCAACTGATAAGCAAGAAATCTGATATACTGTCTTGATGCTGGTTTGTCAGGCGGGATAGAGTGTTCTGACCTTTTCTGCAGAGCCTAAACAATAAATCACACATTAGCATCTAATAAACGTGGCTGTTAACAAATGATAGATGAGTTGTGTGCTAAAGTTAGTGCTACTGTTCCTCTTAACTGAGATCACAGACAGACACCTAAACTAGCTCTCTGTGTCTCTCTTTCTGTGCCTGCGTCTTTCTAGTCGTTATCCAGATGCAAAGGTGATCAACTTTGGCACATGGTTCATCTTCAGCTTCCCCATCGCCATCATCATGCTGGTCCTCACCTGGCTGTGGCTGCACTTCCTCTTCCTCGGCTGCAAGTGAGTAACGGTGTTGGTGTGAGTTGTCCAGATTGTGACTTACTTTGCTGCTAGCTAGTTGTTCTGCTGATGGTCATCTCCAGGTGTGTGATTACAGTGATGCGTCTCCT